>CM012439.1:16446283-17760033 GCA_003999625.1 Oryzias javanicus
GTCATTTTCTTTTCAGCCATTGGTGGGAAAAAATGGAGACTATTTCTGCTTTAAAGCTGTATTACTTTTTTTTTTGTCCTTAAGTGAAATTGAGTAAAGTTCTTATAAGCTGTCAGTGTCTTACCTGCAGCCAACGAATCGCTCAAAGTTTGGCAAATCGGGAAGGAAGGTTGACAGGTGAGCTAAGCTGACAGCAACTCAGAGCTGGAGCGCTGCAGCGAATAAGCCGGGCAAATACCTTTAAACTGGCATCAGGCAGTTTCTTTGTCGTGACATATTTTCCATTATAATTAATGCCTACACAAACGTGGGAACTAAAATAAAGACTTTGCATAATATATCCCCAACATGCTGTCACTTTCACTTAAATAGCTGCTCCAATGAAAATTGTGTTTTTAATAGGTTCTTGTGGCATTTTCATCAAAATTTTCATCATATTTAAAGAAAATTAAAGTTTTTGAGTATTTTTCTATTCAAAAATTTTGTTTGTAAAAGCTTGTAGCTGTGACGAAGATGCTACAGGTAGCGGACTATAAGCTCCCTTCTTATCCATCCTTTTGCAGACAAATAGATTCATGAACATCTTTGTTTTCCTCTTCTGAGCTGGAATCTGGCTCAAAACTGTGGCTGGATGGCTCCGATATTGCTCGCCGTTTTTGTTGAACTAGCAAGTTTAGGTAGTAAGGGTCTATAAGCTAACAGGAGAGAGTGTAAATAAAGGGATGATGGGAAATGAGGGCAGGCTTACTTCACATCAAAAGTCCTGCCCACCACTCAGACACAAATTCTAATAAAGCACAGACGTGCTGCAGAAAATATTTTCTAGAAATCAACATTTTTTTATTTTAATTTTGGCAAAAAACTTTGTAATCATGATTAAAAAAATCACTGGGAATGTTTTACAACAGATCAAAACGTGATTAAAGTGGGCCTCTAAACTGTTTTGGATATTTTCATCCAGTTTTTCATCCATCATGGTGGTTGCTGTGAGTCACCCACATTTAAAAGCACCAAAAAACTAAAAGATTATCATCTGGATTTGGTTTCTAATCTCAAACTTTTTGAAGGTTTGATTACATGTTTTTGCGTGCCTCTTCTCTTTTCGCTCCACCTGCAGTCCATCTCATAGCTGCTAATGCGAGTCCAAGAGTTTGGTTATATTTTAGCCCTTATACAAAAGCATTTGTCCTTGCATGCTGCTGTAATTGAACTCGAGTCCTTCTGGGTGAACATCCGCAATCTGTTTCAAAAAGAAACTTGAGGACAAACTCTAGCACGGCCTTTGGTCTAATAGGCCGAGCTTCATGCCAGAGCATTTGTCTAAGGGCCGACCTTCAACCTTTGCTGTGTCTTTACCGGCCCGGTTCATCCCGAGGAGGTTAATCACATGGTAATCAGAGCCGTGGAGGACCGGGGCAGACAGTGCGTGTGGTCAGTTAGCAGGGGAACCAATTGATTCTGCACTCGTATATCTGCTGCTCCGCTCAGCCCTGCACAGCATGAAGTGTAGCTGTGTTTTTGTTCATACGTGTTTCATCATGCGGCTCATTTACACTCCAGGCTGGGTGGATTGCTCTCTCTCGTAAAATTAAAAATTAAAATGACAGCATTTAGGATATCTGTCAGTGAAGATGCATTCAGGGTTTGCTCAGCCTGTGTAGCAGGACACGTTTTCATTTAAAGATTGCATAACCCTTTCAGATTAAAAGCAGATTTTAACCATGAATGATAAATATTTTGAATTTTCTTTTAAAAAAAGAGATATTTCTTAATAGTTATGCTATTTAAGCAGATAAACTATGAATCTGACAAATGCACTGTGCTTTAAAAACTTATTCCTGAACATTTTTTTTGTAATTTAAGAAAAAATATAAATCTCTGGAATCTGATTTGTTCTCATTGATCTGACTTCTCACCTTAGTTTAGATGTGGTTCATGCACACACAACTTGAGGTCCTGGATACTTTGCTCTGAACTTCCTCTAGCATCATTTATCATCCTGAAGCCTCCTGAAACATCTAGGAATTACCGATTAGAATGATTTAAAAAACAAATATTCCTTAGAGGCTAAATAGACACATTTCTTTTGATTTGGAAGCAAATTAATTTGGCTTTTTTTTTTTTTTTTTTTTAGCATGAAAAGGGGTATTTTATATTAGTTTAGTTGAAAGTTTATAACAGTTTCCGAAGAGCAACGGTTAAAACTGGGCTGAGACTTTTATGCTCTTTTAGGCTCAATATCATAGTGTTAGATTAAAATTTACTATCTAATTATTTTCTTTTAAATTAAATTTTTGATTTCACTTTACATAAAATTGAAAATGTTGTTTTATTTATTTTAGATTTAATTATTCAGGGCAAAAAAACAAAAATAAATCTGATAATATTTTCAGTCATAATACACATTTACATAATGTGTAAAAGCATCTTTTTGGTATGGTTTACCAAAGCAGTTCAATGGATTTGACACTGAGGAGCTTGTTTGCATTTGCATGAACATTTAAGCAAATTGTGACCAGTAGGGGGAGCTGTGCACTTTGGATTGCTCTCCTGGAGGCCAGAAACATGGCAGATTGCAGATCAGCCCACTGCTCCTCTGCCCGCATCCGTCTTGGTGATGCATGCCATACAGAGGCGACTCTTATCCATGTTGTCTCTGACAGTGACAGACAGAAAACAGAATTTAAATGATATACAGACACGCCACAGAACATCCTGCTGCACAGCCTCCTCTCTTCTCACCGTCTCGAGCTGACCTAATTTGAAGTAGTAGCGATAACCTTTTAAACACGCGCCGTCACATGTATTATGCACCGCTGTCCACTCAGTCACTTTCAAGCACGTCGTTTCCCTTTCAAGCCACTTCTTTTACAAACAAATCAATCGTAGAATCCTCTCACTTCATCAGCAGTTGATGCATTAGCAGAAAACTGTAAAACAAGGCGTAGCAAAAGTTCCTGAAATCAGATTGCAGACAGAGCTGGGCTAATTGACCAATTGTGATGAGAGAAAGAGGGGGGGCCGAAAGATGAGAGGCAGCAGAAAAGGAGAGCGGACGTTCTTGAAAATCTTTGTACTGTGACAGCTGGCTACAGCAGATAACCACAAAACCGCTGGAGCACTTGAGGTCTGGGTGCTACATGGCTAGAGTTCCACTCCAACATGACCTTATATCCTGCCTGGGTTTAGACGCAGGGTTTTGGTCAGAGTACCACATCCTGACGATTATCCCAAGTGGCAGAATCAAGAACTGTCTGGCTGGATAAATTGAGTTCATAAGTCCCTCTTGTATCAGTGTGTGGAAGTGTGAATGCACAAACACACACACACACACATACACGTACGAGTGTCTGCTCTGGACCCTGTTCTCGAATTATGCATGATTGCTCTGAACAGATAAATTTTCAATCTCACTGGCTGCGAAAGAGAGATTTCATTTATATGTGCTGAGATATTATCCCTGATGTTGCTACAGTAACTGCCAGTGAGAGCGCTGTGTGGAAAAGGCAGCGAGTTCAGAGTTGGCTGGTGGTGCATGTACTTGCCTGCGTGTGCGCCTGTCTAGTCCCATTCATTTATCAGTGAGTTCGCTCTCCTTTTTTTTGTCGATTCCCCTCCCTCTGTCACCTCGAGTTGGACGTCTGCCTCCGGCATCTGGAGCAGATTGTGACCCTGCAGTGTGCCAGGTAGCAGGACATTAACAGCCAAGGCCTTATTGTCCACTGATGAGCTGTCAGAGCACACACCCTCACCCACGAGCCTGATACCAGCCCGCCTCTGTCCGCTGCCAAACGCACACACATGGTCCCCCGGAGCGCTCTTTCTCTTTAGCTCGGACATAAATCAGGGGCCACTGGAAAAAAACGAGGGCCGGAGCAGGAAAAATGCTAACAGTCGTAAAGGGAGAACAGGTACCATGCTTCCTGTTAACAGATTCTGTGTGATCCAGGCCTGAAAAGGTTCCTAAAGAATTGCAGCAGTTTTGCAAAAAACATTACAGGTACTTGCAAGACTCGTAGTTTTGATATTTCCTTACTAAATCCTCGGAAGAGGGGCAGAGCTACAGGAGACATAAAAAAAAGCTCCTCAAGTTTTGAGTCAATATTAGTCTCATTATTACCAACCTCTCAGATGACTGGAGAACTGGGTGGGTCTCACTGGGCCAGTGCTAAACTGGTTCAAAACATACTTAGAAAACAGGAAATACTGTATTTAGTGTCAATTGGTGACTTCACATCTGAGCCAACAGAAATTACATGTGGAGTGCCCCAAGGCTCCATCCTAGGACCACTTCTATTTAACATCTACATGCTCCCACATACTCCCACTGGCCCAGGTTATAAAGAATAACAACATTAGTTACCATAGCTATGCAGATGACACACATATATGTATTACATTGACACCAGGAGACCGAAGCCCTGTACAGGCTCTTGGTAAATGCATTGAGGACATTAATGACTGGATGTGTTACAACTTACTTCAGTTCAACAAAAACAAAACTGAGGTTATTGTCTTTGGGGCATAAGAAAAAAAGGTTGGACATCACTATAGAGCTTCAATCTATCCTTCTAAAAACTACCAACCAGGCCAGAAACTTGGGTATAATGATAGACTCAGACCTAAATTTTGATAAACATATTAACGCAGTCACAAAATCAGCCTATTATCATCTCAAAAATATCTCAAGGATTAAAGATATAATGTCTAAACAGGTCTTGGAAAAACTAGTGCATGCTTTCATCTGTAGTCGACTTGATTACTGTAACAGTGTAGAAATAAACTTGCCTTTCCAAAGATCAAGAAATCATTAATATAAGCTTCTTTAAGCATTGCAAAAATGACCCAAAAAATGTTTAAATGAAATTTTGACAATCTGCTGTTCTCATTGCCGTGATTCTTTTGCGTCCCCCCAAATAAAATGCTCCAGCTCTACCACTGCCGTGAAATAATTTCTGCAGCAATTGTAGACAAACAGAAAAATTTCTGATGAAAGGCTTTATATTCTTATTTATTTAGTGCATGCATTTCCTCTGATTTTTAGACAGTCTTAATGTTGGTACGATGTAGGAAAAACAAATTAAAAGTTGAATTCAGCTCTTGTGCGTACAAGCTACTTACATGACTGGGAAGGACTTAGGCTTCTGGGTCTCTGGAAACATCCTTGAATTGAGTATATCTGCTTGCATTTTGTTCAGAGTTGTTGGAGTTTATTCAAGCTGTCATCAGTGGAGGTGCAGAGTGCAGCCTGGACAGGCTGCCAGTCCGTCTTGGTGTTCATACGGGGGAGAAAAGCTGGGAGAGCACACCTTTCTGAATAGAATCACACATTAACCTTAAAATGGGTATTACTGTGGATGAAAACTTGTGAAAAAAGTGGGGCCACTGGTTGATCCAGCCAGGGATTGACACACTGAGGGGTGTTGGTGCAAAGCCTTGAAGACGCCCTACCATGAACATTCTACTTTTTGAGGTTTTAAATGCATTTTACTGTTCATTCATCACTATAAAGAACCCCAAAACGGTATTTTGATCCGTTCATGCATTTACGAGTAATCCTCTAAAAATCTGCAGTCTGTAGTAGCCCCTCCCATATCCATGAAAACAAGCGGTTCGAAACGTGTTGACGTAAGATTGTTGCCAACAGCTCCCTCCAGGAAGAGTCTGTGCTGCAAGCTTCTCCCCCGGACTACAACAAACACACCTGCCTTCTCCGCGGAGCTGTGGAAGAGGATAACTTCCTTCCTGTACCGGGAGCCGCTCGCGGACTCATTTTTGAGGTGGTCCAGATCCCGACAAGATTTTGCAGACCGCTGAGCATCCATCTTTCTTACAGTTTTGTTTATACATTTTGTTCACGCTGGGGAGGCAGGCTAAAGGGATGACGTCATGAAATGGGCGGAACAAGGAGGAACAAGGAGCGAAAGGCGGAGGCTCAGAAATCGAGTCGTTTTACTTCCGGGTATTAAAACGGGACACAAAAATGACTCATAATTCATAAATAATTTGTTTTTTAGTGCTCCCAATGTAATATATGATCATATATAAGGATATACTTTACTCTGAAACAATGAAGAAAATCATGGTAGGGCCCCTTTAAAGGATAATCAAACCGGCCCGTTAGAGGTTGACTCCACCCACAGTTAAAATTTGAATATCCAATCAGAGGGATGGGGCGGGGGAGCAAGACTGTTATCATTACTGGAGCTGCGGATCATGACGTGTAACTTCTGAAATGACGTGGGACTGACTTGCATGGTTTGACCACGAAATTCAACTGTAATACTTTGTTTCAACCTGAGGGGAACAGCAGACTGATGGTTTTAGACCATTATTTTTATAATCATGTTTATTCTAAATCATCAAAATTGTGTGAAGGACCTATAGTCAGCACTTTTAAAGTCCAATTTATAGAGCTACTAAAAAGATTTATGTAGAGTTTGGTTACTCCTTAAAAGTTTCACTACAATTATCTTTTAATCTATTTTAAAAGTGGTCTTTTGATGATGATTCTGCCGTTTAATGTAAGTAAAAAAATGCTGTTGCTTTATTGGACATAGTTTCTGCAGAATGGCAGTTGATCATTTGAAATTCACCTCTGTGTTGTGGGTGGGACTGTTGGTGCGGAGTAACTCTGCCTCAACTTCCCGTCATCCATTTGTTTACACACGATCTCGCAAGCTAGCTCATGGATCTATAGCCTCGTTTCTACTGAGCGTCACAGTCCGGTACGGTCGGTCCATTTAATTCTGACGAGAGTTTCCACTCAATTGAGCCTCGCTCCCACTGAGCGGTTTGTTATCATGGGGCATGCGTGGTGTAGACCGCTAGAGTGCATCTGGCTCCCTCTTTATTACAGCCTTAGACATAATATATAATGATCAGAAGGATAGCAAGAAACGTTTGCAGTTCTACTGCAGACCAGGCCTTGTTGTTTGCAGTCATTTTCAATATAGCCTCGTAACCAAAATAACATGCAGACATGCAACATGAATGATTACAAACTTTAGAAACGTTAGCTTAAATGAGTGCTCTATTGGCACTTTCTAATGTCGTCATCACTTTCTGCCAATCAACGGGCAGCTACAGTGGCTCCACCCCAACTGTTCCATTCCACATTTCAATGGACCTACAGCTGAGGGAGGCCCCCCAAGAAGTATGGTTTGGCACTGTTTAATGGGTCCATTTGATAATGGAAATGCTCAAAATACCAAATGTATCACTTAGTGGAATTGAGCCAAATTTTTATATTGGAACGGAGCAGAGCAGGGACTTTGTGGGCTGCTGATTGTAGCGTCTACATTACAGCTACAAGCTTTTTCAAAGAACATTTCTTCATCTGATTCTCAGTAATTTGAATAAATAAATAGCCAGAAATGCAATTTTAATGCAAATTTTCTTTATATGTTACTAGAAAAATGCCAAGATGAAAACTCCAAAAACAGGATTTTTTCATCAAACAGCGATAAGACTGATTCCCTGTAACTTTTAAAATGCACATGTGCAACCCTCCTTTTTTATCTTTCTCTTATCTGTTTGCTAAATACTTTGTTTTTAAAATGGTTGTGAATCTGGCAGCAGAAGAAGGATTTTTTTACCTTTGTCATCTCACTCCACTAAATACAAAAATAAATGAATACATGTCTTTCTAATCAAAATAATCTAAAAATATTTTTGAATATTGATACTTGATTCATGTTAAGTAATTTTCTATTGAAAATACTTGAAAGACTTTTCTAATAAAAATGAAAAAAAAAAAAGAAAAAAAAATTACCACACTGACACTTGCTTTACATTAATGACTTTTCCAATGGAAAATAATCAGCATTCACATATATTTATGTTGATATTTGATACTTGATTTATATCAATGATTTTTTTTTCAATGAAAAAAAAGGCTAATTTTTTCTGAATTTTGATAATAGATCTACATATGCAATGGCAAAGTCTGAAAAAGTGATATACCAACTTACATAGCCATGTGTTTCATTGTTCCTTGAGGATTCCTAATAACCTGAATCTTTGTTGGAAAGATCTAAATATCTGATCTGAAGTTACAAACCGGATAATGATAATACACAAAAAGAGAATGGTAAAGTCGAGCCGGGGTGGGATTATATAAGTTTGGTTCCTCCCACTCCCTTTCAGGCAATCTATCTTTTATTGTCTTGTTACCCTGTGTTTGACATGTCTTTATGGATGTAAACTTCTGTTGATTGATTTTATTGCAAATGAATTATTGCTTGAAATAAACAATTTCTGATCTAATAATCTAGAAAAAATACACATTGTACTTTTGCCATAGTAAGAAAAAAACCATTATAATTATAGAAGACCTTTTTCCTTTTGAAGTGAGTTTGTGCCGACAGAAGTTCAGCAACTTCCAATAATTAAAACCTCCCTTTTAGTTCCTGAACAAAGCTTAAAGCAAGGTGTGAATGAAGTCTCGTTAATCTCCCCTGCTGCAGTAATGGACGGGAGTCTGGTGGCGGCCTGACAATAAGTCTAAATGGCTCTTTCATTTCTCTGACATAAACACAAACGTCTCCTACAACAACATGGCACATGGTGGGATGCCCTGACACCTGACTTTGCTCTCTTATCATTTTCCCAGAAATGTTGTCCTGCTGTTTCTAAGGGAACCAAGCTGGCCTTATTAAAAAAAAAAAAAAAAAGTTTCACCTTCTCTGAGTCTGCCCTTTACCTGACAGCCAAGATAAACGAGCAGGGTCCTGGGAGGAAGGCAACACAAACATGCATCTCTGCTCACTGGCCTGTGCTCATTGGCTCTCTGCTGGAAGCCCTTATTTACCTTAATGTTGGAAGGAGGGGAACATGGGGGGAGACTTGAGGCGGAGTGGTTAGAATAAGGCGTGTGCATGGGAGGGGAAACATATTGTGTAATCACAATACTTCCCCAAAAACAACCTTGAACTCTGCTGCAGTGATGAGAGCAGGAGGAAGCGGACAATTCTCTGTCTCGTTCTCGGGCCAGATGATGTCATATGTCACCTTCAGCTAATGAAGGTGATGATGACATGCACGAGTGCCGCATACGTTCGCCATCTGCTCAGTTCCGCCATGCTGGAGCTGCTGCGCACAGCACCAGCCTTCCGAGAGGACGGGAACCTCATCTGTGGCACAGCTTCTCGCGAGGGGCCGCAGCCCACTTTCAGACGCCCAGCGGGGAGTTTAATCATACCTCACAGCTTCTGAAGGGACAACACTTCACTTTTTTTCCCCAAACCTCCTAAACAATCGGGGCATCAAACATTCTTTAAGAACTTTAAATCTCATCACCTGTAGTTGGGCAAACAGTGGAAAAAAGCTTCCTCATAAAGAAACCTTCAGTCCAGCAAAGATTCATCTGAAAAAACAAACAGGTGTTCTATCATTTATGGATGTTCATTCATTCCCACTGGGGAATATATTGTTGCAGTAACAGCAGTCTTAACACTTCAATTATTCATGTTCAGGAATGTTTAAAAAGAGATGAGTTTCAAGGAAGAAAAGCGGGATTTTGAAGGAACAGAAACTCAATGTGCAATCAGGCTTTAGATACTTTCCACTGTCAAATATTTGAAAGAAAATGAAAAAAAAAATCCCCACTTATAACCCTCCTGAAATCCTATAAATCTTTTTTTCCTTTTTTGTTCTGCCTTATTTTGATTTTTTTTATCCATTTTTGTTAGTATTTATTTTCCTACTTTAAAAAAAAATACAATTATTTCAATTTTTATTATTAATTATTTTTTTCTTGTCTGCGTCAGTTTCTAAATTTTGAAGCAATTTGAAACAAAATAAAATGTCACTACTCGTGTTTTCCATCTTAGAGTTGAATAATTAAGAGCACAAAATAATTATGAGCACAAAAATGAATGGAAGTACATCTTGGCCACATATAATACATGCAGCTATGATGCACAATTCTGCAATGCCCACATGTATTTTAAAGCTAAATGTTGTTGTTGATTGCAGATAGAAACAGGAATAAATTATATTGATAATACTTAAATTATTATTTTTTTCCCTGTTATTCTGTTTGTGCACTACAAATAAATTGACCTTGTTTGTGTGCAAAAAGTTACTCAGCATTCATGTGGTGTTAGAAGATTTGTTGTTTTTCTCTTTTTCATGTGTGCTTTTCTAGTCAGTCATTTTTCCGATCTTCCAACAGCACATGAACGCAGCAGTTCTCTAAGTTTGCGTTTTTTCCTTGATGAACATCAAGCTATTGGTGGAATTAACACACACTAAAATGAGAACAACAGACTCAAATTAAATAAACTAAAGAAAAAAATCGATTGAATGTTCTGTTTTGAAATATATATTTTATTTTTTGATCAAAATTAAAGCAGGATTTCATCTAGATTTCAAGTTATTTCTTTCTCTTCTGAGGTGGATCACTAATAATACTCCAAGCATCTGCTCCTGCTCTTTCCTGTCTGTCAAATTTTAGAACCCTTTGTTGCCCACGAGTCAAAAAGATCCTATGAGTTCAAATTAAAATGTTCATGAACAAAACACCTTTTCCGTCACCAGTCAGACTTTTTTTTAAGTTTGGAGAACACGACAATAGTTAAAGCAGGGTTCTCTTGAGATCTTAAAAAGTCTGAAAGCATTGAATTTATGAATTTGACAATAATTATTTGGATATCTGAGCCTTAAAAATTGTGCTGCTTGAAACGTTTATGTTTCACATTTCATGTCAAAAATGACACTTTTTGACCATGATTACCTCGATCAAATGATGTAAATAATCAGCGGCAGAACCAGCTGTTATGCACTAATATGCCGAATACCCACCGCTTGTTTGAAAAAGAAGAGCGCTAAAGCATCACGGCCCAAACCACAAGACAACAAGCCACAGTTTGATTAAGAGAAATTGATCTTAATTTTTGACGTGCATGTCCTTGTAAAGGTCTAAAAAAGTCTTAAATTTCACTTGTAGGAACCCTGTAAAGATTAAAAACGAGATTATCACGATTCAAATTATAATACTGATTTCACTGTAAATAATTACTCATAAATAATGGAATGATTTGATACCTCTAAACCATTTAAAGTTAATGGAGCCAAATCAATTTGCCGAGTAACCTCTAGATGTCCTCTCAGCAGTTATAATTTACTCCTGTGGGAAATTGCCCCAATTTACAACAGAATTAAACCAAAAGATAGAATTTATTTATTTACTTACCTCTGTGGAAAGATTGTGCATCCATGAGAACTGTTTATGGGGAAAATGTTTTCCATCCTTTTGATTGACAGGTGACGGTTATTTTCTCGGCTTTAGAATAGTTTTTTACTGGGTGGGTCCAACAGCTTATTGTATATTTTCCCATTCTCGGAAAGTCGAGATTTCAGGATATTATATTTGAAAAAGATTTGAGACAAGAAAGAGCAGAAACAGTGGTTTAAAGTTTTCCTCAGTCTTTGAAATGACTGTATTTTATGGAAACATTGTGTTTCACCTATTTAAGACCATTTCTTTTGTTTTTGTCATGTTTGCAGCATCTTTTTGTTGATCATCTCCTTGTGTTTCTGCTTATGTTTAAGGTTGCCTGAAATTTCAGTCTCGTGTTAATTAATAAACTCTCCAAGGTTAATTCTTTTTTCCTTTGTTTCTTTATGTGAGTTCTCTTATCTTTACTTCATTCTACAACCTTAACAATCAGTTGTTCCTATTTCAAGATAACAACTTCTGACTTTTTTGTATTTAAAGTTGCTTAAAGGAGACTTCTTTTTTTATGTGATAACCGGCTCCTTTGGCTTTCTGAACCTACAGTTCTCGACTTAGTCTTAACTGTTTCGTGCTATACAATACATTTTCATAAACTTTGCTTTAAAAACAAAAGATTTTCTTTATGCTCTGTATCTTTTGTCAGAAAAAAAAAATGTCGATTATGTCAAGAGGAAAGCGTCCTTTTGTTGCGCTTGCGGGTTATGAAAGTTGAGACTGGCAGATGCTCGACTGCAGCTGTTGAGCAAAGTGCAAAGAAGTAAATGTTGGTAAGTGCAACTGATCTTTAGATAGCATCTGATGGCCTTTGAGAGCCAATGAAATCTGCCTCTGCAGGGCCACTCTCCTGCTCTTGTCATCATTTTAACGCACCCCTTTTTTCTCCTCGCCTCGTTTTTGTCTGGTCTCTCTTTGTCTCCCTGTCTGCTGAGTGGAGTTTCTGCGAGTTGGCAGCCTGTATCTGATCCCGAGGTAATTTAGTGCTGGTGATAAGGAACTGGTGTGCTCAGTGTTTTGATAAAACCCTTCATGAAAAGCCAATCTGGAGCCCACAAAAAGCTGAATTGAGGGGAAAGTTTTTGTTCTAAACGGCTGGGAAACGCGCTAAGTTCTTTTTCAGATCCATCAAATAGGAGTGGAGAAACAATCACCTAGCTCCCCAATTTTCAGGGATGCACGTATTCATTTATGTGGCTTTAGCGGTAATAAAAATGCAGCAAAAACAGAAGTGTAAAGTGGTCTGTTTCGACTTTGTTAATGAGCTGGCATGGGTTTCAGTTGTTGCATCAGTAAGTGCTTATTTGCAGCTTCGGCTATCCACTTAATCCTCATTTATAATCATGTGGTTGACTTTAAGGCCCATTTGGTGTGCCAGGGCAGCTGAACACTGTGTGGTTGCTACGTGTCTGATGATGGACTGAGTTCATCTAATGAACTTACCTGTGGTGGCTGTGGGCAAATGGTAAGAAGGAGGATAAGTGCCAAAACCGTAGCTGGCAAGCCGAGCAAGCATCAGAGAGGAGTCAGCAGGGAAAAAACAATCAGGAAAAAAAACAGAAAAAATAAACAACTCACAAAATTGTTGTTCCTGAGCCGAATGAATCTGATTCAAAACAACAGATTGGGGGGAAAAAAACAAAATAACAATAAAGGCTTGAGTTATGATGGGCTCGCTTAACTTTGATGTGATTGTTAGGGTTTGTTTTTGTTGGAACATAAAAATGTCCTGTCATTCAGCATGTCATTTAAGTTTTTTTAAAATTGATTTTCTTTAAACTTTCAGAGTAAACTATATTCGTATATATGATTATATTATATTTTACCTTTGGGACACTAAAAAACAGGAATTATGAAATATTAGTTATTATTGTGAACTCTTTTCATACCTGGAAGTAAGACGCTTCGATCTCTGAGGTTCCACCTTTTTCTCCTTGAGGGTGCCGCCCATTTCATGACGTTCACCTAGAGCTGGCTTTGGCAGCGTGTCTGCGTTTTACCCATAAAAAAAAACATCCAGTTTTTATCGGAAATGGATGTGCATATTGTGGATCTTCCTTAAAGTGTAACCAAAGCCTAAATCAACTTTTTTGTGACTGTTAACCTCTATAAATGGGGCTTTACAGTTGCTGTCTGTTGGTCATTGACACTTTTTTTTGACAATTTCAAATAATCTCCAGTATTGATAACAGTCCTGTTCCCTAGCGCCACCCATCTGACCCACCATTTTTTATTTTAAATTTCGACTGTGGGCGGAGCCAGCCTCTAACTGTCTTGTTTGGTTATCCTTTAATTATCCCAAGAAATTATCCCCAAAATTTGGCACAGACTGAATGGTGATGGCTAATAGGTTCATTTTGTGGACAGCAGAGCTCATTAGCTTGCTACAGCGGAATTTGCTAGGTCGCTACGCTGCCCACAGGACCGCTGCCCACTTAACACAGATGGGGCCACCACAGAAACTGCAGACAAACCTTCTCGGGGCCCACATTTTCTGCCCACTTTTAAACCATTTGGGACCCACTTGGCCTTACTGGATGGGATGTTGTGCAGATTCCTCACCCCTCTTTGGCGTATGCCACCGCATTAAATCCATTGAGCGTTGCCTGGCCATTGCTACATTGGATCATAACACAAATAGCACAGACAGTTGGTGTCTGCACGACTGTGGACGAGCTGGGGCGCTTGCAGAGTTAGCGGAATGTTGCTAGCCTGGAAATGGTGCCTGCAGAGCAGACTCTTCCTGGTTTTCAATTTATGACGTGAGCTGGTGTGGAACCTGCTGGTTTTCGTGGGTGGGGAGGGGCTGGTGTTTAGAGCGCACATTTTTAGAAACGTACTCAGAAAAATACTAATTTATGAATGGATCAAAATACTACTTGTTGTTTATAGTGAGGAATGAACAGTATAATACATGTAAAAGCTTAATTGGCCCTTTAAAGCTTTATCCTTTAAATCCTTATATGGACACCTCAAGACATTTTGACCCGCTTTACTCTCACCATACAAGAAATTTTAAATACATGTTCATACCATGTACACCTGTTCTCTATGACAGTGCTGCATTGAGTTCAGTTTTACTGTGCTGAGCTCCTCCCGCCCCCATGTGTGAGGCAGACAGGCCAGGGTCATCGCCTCAGGGGTGTCTTAGAGAAATGCTCCTCTGCTGTGGGCGAGCAGAAATATGAAAGAGACCCTAAATCAAGACACAGAGCCCCATGAATCATGTCAGCAGCAGAGCTGAAGAAGAAGGATGGGACCATCTGTAGCAGCATATGAATGGCTAACTGACTCGCAACGCTGTTGACACAAGCTGAAGACGTGTGAAGAGGTTGTAAAGATTAGCACTGGCCCTCGCTGCACAGCCTGGAAACCGCTCCAGTCAAAAATGAGCAAACCCAAATATGCTGGACGTCCAATTCATCAACTTGACGTTTTTACTGAATTGTAAACGGTTTGTTTTAAAATGATACGGATTCTCATTATAGCATGAGACTGAACTCACACCGTGTGAATGCCTTTCTAACTTTTTTGTCTGTTAAAGATTTTTTTTTTGGTGTCAATTTAAGCTCTTGGGAATTTCCACAGGTTCTAATGGCACCACAGCAGAAAATGTCACCATTCAATTGCAGGTTAATGTGAATAATGAGTTACTGTGAACAGACTAGTTCTCATTTGTTGCTTTAATTTGTCAAATTCAACCAAAAGGAAAGGGATAAAAATTGAAGTTATAGTTAAAAATGATCTTAATAACTCAACTATGTAGTAATTAATGACTGAAAAACTATGAGTACATCCAATATTTAGCAGCAGCTAGTGTGTATGATAGTCAAGTTATTTTATTAAAGTTAACACATATTTAAACATTTATTACAAGTGTATTTCCTTTAACTTTTAGCAAAATAGTTTAGTTAAAAAAATTATGTAAACAGAAACTTGAGATTATTGATACTTAATTAAAAATGTAAGATAACAACACAGACTACACATACTACTAAGGAGTTAAAATGCAGCACAAACAACTGACTGTACAGTAAAAAAAGACATTTATTTTCTGAAGAACTTGCTAACAGACAATGATTATCTTACTGGAATAACATGAATTGCAAATGATTGTTATCTTAGAAAAAAGTATTTTAGCTGCATGTAAAGTTTTCAAGATCTTGAGCAATTTTTTTTTACTTTTTGACTTATTGCAATTAGTTTGAAACATTTTGACAAATAACAGCTTGTATTTCTTCTATAGTTCCATTCATTTGTTCCTTTCTTACAGTGATCCTTTTACTATATTGTGCTTCACTTTTCCCGGTCTTGCATATTTTTTCCAGTGCATTTTTTTATGCTTTTTTTCTTTACCAGCGCATTGTGTTCTGCGAATCCTCTCCATGGCGATCCTCAAATACATAAACCTTTGTGATCAGATCTTTTTTTCTTAATACTATAATTTTGAACTTATTTTTCTTTGGCAGTTTAAACTTTGAGAAAAAAAGTGTGAAAATATTCATGTCTGTCTTATGAAAGTGTAGTGAGGCCTTAAAACATTTAGCATATTTCACCTATAGCAGGTTATTCATGGAAAATAATCTCCCGGAATAAATGAAGGAACAATGTATTTCCTTTTGAGGTCACAGGGTTGCTGGAGCCTATCCCAGCTTTGGGGCAACAGCTGGGTGAATCCTGGACAGGCGACCGCTAGGTCTGTATTTTTATAATGAATTATGTTGTCCCAAGATATAGCCATATTACTGTGTCCGTCCTTCATCGGCATCTTCCTCGTTATTCATTACTAAACATGGTTTGCTGAACAAATTCCACCAGGGGAATCAGAAAATCATCTAATCCAATCTAGTCTAACAGTGTAGAAGTGGGGGAGAGGTGAGCTGGCCGTTCCTCGTTAGCTTAGACTGATTGTTTCACCTAAAGGTAAAAATGGTGAAATTGAATTTATACTGAGGTCTGGCTTGTAAAGTGAGAATTAATTCAGTCAAATTGTTTTGTCCTTCAGCGTGTAGAAACAAGAGGGCGTTGTTTGGGTGTTTAGAATCATCAAAGGACTTTGTGGGATTCTGCAACAAATGAGTGCTTGAGAAAACTCTGAACTGTAATGTTTGTGTTCAGCAGCGAGGACATACGGTTTAAGGTTAGTAACACCGCAAATAATGACAAGAATCTACAGCTAAGACTTCAGCTGGTTTTTAAGAAAAAGTGTCAACAAATGAAAGGACCCATCAAACTAGAGGTGAAGGATTCACATGGTTGGCATGAGGGGCGCCCAACGAGGGGGTGTTAAGTGCTTCTTGAAAGTTTAATAGAAAGTTGTGGTTGAGGATAAATAATAGCAATCTCCAGGCTGTGTGCAGCAGCCGGTTTGTTCAGAACAATTTTATTTTCTTTTTTTTCAAATAAAGATCAGCCCAATTTGTGTTTTTAAATTGAATAAACATGTAATTTTAATCTTACTAAATGGGTTCAGTTGTGTGAGCACATCAACCAAAAGCAGTCGAGCTGTTTGGTGATTGCGTTGCTGAATATGCTAATACAAAATCAGAAGCAAAGGCCCAAACGTTCTGTTTCAACTACATTTGTTTTGGGTTTATACTAATCATCTCTCATCTAGCGTTAGGTGGACTAATGCATTATTTAAAGCTGATTTTTTTCTTTTGTAGCAATGACGGTGAAGACAAATGGGGCAATTATTTTATGATATTAGACTTTATAAGTAAAATTGAATTGAATTGAAAGTAAAACTTCTGGCAAATACTTAAAACATGTTTTATAGCTATAAATATAGAAGTTAAACTGTGGATCAGGCATGTCTAAAGCCTGGATTATGGAGCCATTTGTGGGCTTCAACGCTTTATAAAAACTGTATGTACGATTTCTTGATTGTGATTGACCAAACTGCATGTACATGTGCAGAATGTCTTTAATCTGACCAAAGATTGGATTAGAATTGATCTATGTACATTAGCGCTAAAAAACTTTATTTGACTATAACAAATGTTTACATCTGCCACAAGTACGATCGGAATAAAGGATTTTGACATATGTAGAACTATGCCAAATACTGAGAATGGCCGAAGAAGAAGGCACAGAGAGTAGAAGAGAGTTCTGTTGTAAACAAATATGGCTGCTGCTAGCATGTAGCGAGACGATCTACTGAGCATTCCTTTATTTATTTATTTTTTACTAAAGTGACTATTTGCTCATAATTTTAAGCATATATATGCTGCCGGTGCTGAACTGTTTTCTTTGTCGTACGGACCTGAGAAGGAAGAATTAAGGTTACGGTTAGGTTAATACGTGCAACCAACATCAGCATTTAGATATTTGAGTACTCTATGTTAAGAAATGAAAAGTATCCCCTTGCAAAAAAAATTCATAAAATAGTTTGCTTTAAATATTATTGTCGATGTCTAAAAAATGCAAGCCGGTTGGTTGGCTCCTCATGCATTTTCCTCTCGTGTCTTTGCAAAAAGCTTGGACTCTCCAGCTGTAGCTCTTTGTACTGTACTATATGTCTAATTCAGTGCTAGCTGTTTGGGAAGGTGGGCATATGGATGGATGGATACTAGAACAGCTCAGTCCTGGTTGATTACATTCATTCTCTATGATTGGCCACACAGAGACAACAGAAGAAAAATTGTGTGGAATTAACATAAATAAACACATTAAAGAATTAGGACAGATTTATTTTCTAATCCTTCAGCTGCAAAATGGACTCTTGAGCTGGAAAAATGGCATCTTCAGACACTTAATGCCTCTTTGGACTTTAGTGAACATCAAATCCATAAGTGGGCAATTTACTGGCAACATTAGCGCATCAGCACAGGTTGTGTTTCAACAGCAGCGACCTAATTGTTTGAAACTTAGCCTTTATTCTGAGTGAAAAGAGTAATTTCACTCAAGTGCAGTCTACGGGCTCTTGGTTGTAACTGGCAGATGGCGCAGTGCGGTGTGACAGATGTTTGTTTCCTAACTTCTTGCTACTGTGACAAGTATTCACCTCCTCGCTACATTCCAGCGCCCTCCTACCCAGCATCACTCCTTTGCCTTTGCATCAGAAAATGTGTACAAAAATGTGTTAGGGTAAATTCTAGAAGCATTGCTAATATGAGCACGCAAAAACCATTGATCAGGATAAACAGGCGTATCAACATTATAATTTTAACAGTGTAACAGCAAAGAGCTCAACACTCTTCAAGTATGTTCACAGGCTTTTTGTGTGTTATTGTAAAGTAAATGACTAAGAAATATCAAAGAAAAAAATCAATCTTATAAAAAAGTGTAATGTGCAATTATTTTTTAATTTTACCCATTTATTATTATTTTTTGTATAATTTCAGTCATACTTTGTAATTTTCTGCATTGACTGACAATGAAACAAGTATTATGCCGTAAACCTTAAAGAGGGTACAATCTTAAAGAGCATCTAAATACTAGCGATAAATGGTTGAACAAAAGAAAGAAAAATATTGTCTTACAGTTGTTGGAGACTATTTACAGACATATAATCAACTGGATCAATAATTACTATCATCCCCAATCTGTATGAAAATGAAACATAAAATGGGAGGGGCATATTGACCAGAGTATCCAGCTTAACATTCTCTAAAGAATTAACTCTGAAACATCCTTTGGTCTTTCTACCTGCCAACAAACCATCCCATCATCAATGATTAATATTTAATCAAATAGTTAAAAAATATATTTATGAAGGTTTCTTTAAGGTGTGAAGTTGGACTGTTTAACATGCGAGTCATTGGAGAATCTCTTCTAGTGGCCTCCAGTGGATCTTTGGAGAAACTGCAATGTTTGGTGCTTTGATTTTTGCGTCATATTTAGGAATGGAAGAAGGGTGCTTGGCACGGATCACCTGGCCTTTTTATGTTTAGAAGTAACATATCAAAGTCCATGAACTGTTCATAATGTTTTACAAAAATACAACATGATAAAAAAGCAATAATTGCAAAGACTAACAATCTGAAGGCGAGATATGACCCTCAGACACTTTTACTGCAGCATCAGTGTCATTATATAATTCAGTGAACTTGTTGCTTTCAAATATATCATTGTAAATAATTAGTAAATTACACTAATGTGAGACTTACATAGATTTATATCACATCCATTTGAATAAAGAAATATCCAGATATTTAATTTCAAGCGTAATTTTCATCATAAACAGTGAGGCAAGTATGAACACCCTGTGGTTTTGCAAGTTGTCCATAGAAATCATGGAGGGGTCTATAATTTTACTCTGAAGTTCTTGTCCACTGTGAGAGACATCATTGAAAAAATCTAAATAAAAATGAAAATAATGTATGATTTTTAAAAACTGTAGTTGTATGCTACTGCTGTTAAAATGTTGAGAAAATCAATGTTAACATTTGGTACAGTAGCCTTTATTAGCAATTACACAGGTCAAACATTTCCTATAGTTTTTCACCAGATTTGCACCCACTGCAGGGTGGATTTTTTGCCCACTCCTCCACACAGATCTTCTCTAGATCAGTCAGGCTTCTGGGCTGTCGCATAGAAAAAAGTTTGAACTCCCTTCAAAGATTTTTTATTGGATTGAGGTCTGGAGACTGGCTAGACCACTCCAGAACCTTGATATACTTCTTAGGGAACCACCCCTTGGTTTCCCTGGCTGTGTGCTTTGAGTCATTGTCATGTTGGATCACCCAGCCATGACCCATCTTCAGTGCTCTAACTGAGGGAATTAGGTTGTTCCCCAAAATCTCATAATACATGGCCCTGGGCATCCTCTCTGTAATACAGTGCAGTCATCCTGTCCCATGGGGAGAAAAACACTCCATTAGCATGATGGTACCACCACCGTGCTTCAAAGTAGGGATGGTGTTCTCGGGATGTACTCATCGTACTTCTTCCTCCAAACACGACAAATGGAATTAAGGCATAACAATTCTGTTTTGGTCTCATATGACCACCTGACTTTCTCCCATGACTCCTCTGAATCATCCAAATGGTCACTGGCAAACTTAAGACGGACCTGAACATGTGTTGGTTTTAGCAGGGGAACTATGATGTCCAAAGACACCAAAGACAAAATTGTTGCCCTTTCCAGCTTTGTGGGGGTCTACAATTTTGTGTCTGGTGTCTTTGGACAGCTCTTTGGTCTTAGCCATATTAGTAGTTGGAGTCTTAGTGATTGTATGGGGTGGTCAGGTGTCTTTATGCAGCTAATGACCTCAAACAGGTGCTTCTAATGTAGAATAATGAGTGGAGTGGAGGTGGACTATAGAAAGACATAGTAACAAGTCTTTGAGGGTCAGAATTCAAGCTGATAGATAGGTGTTCAAATACTAATTTGTAGCAGAAGCTGCTGGTCTTTAGTGTGCCAAAGTTTGATATAGTTTACTCTGAAAGGCTTAAGAATAGTATGATATAGGCCCTTTAAAGACACCAAAAAGACATTTTTTAATGGAGTGAGGCTTTAAGAAATATAAGAACAACACATTTAACATTATTTTTTTATATTTGTCTAAGAGCACATTATTTTTGTCATACTTTCAGAAAAAGAAGCATAAAATACTTTTGAAAAGGTTTGAACTTTGCATAATATCCATGTGATATTAATAAAGTATAATTCATTCATTCATTCATTCATTCATTCATTCAATAAAATCCTTCTGTGTCGTGTTTTTGAATGAAATTCAAAAAGTGGGGAATTTAGCATTATTATTGAAAAACGAAATAAGTATTTTACACAGGTCAATAAAACGCATAACATGGGAAAACACTGCAGAATAGGTTACATTTATAAACATCACTTGGATGAAGGTAAAATTGAGAGCGTTTAGTATTTTTTTTTTTTTTTTGCAGAGGCTGTTTCAGTTTACATATTCCGTGGATTTGACATTTGTTCATATGTCAGCATCGTATTTGCCTGTCTAAGAGACCATGCAATGTTTCCCTCTTACAGGTTCAATCTTGGCTGCAACAGCTGTGATTCCGTGCAATGCTACACTTGCAAGGATGACTGTCATTCTTATAAATATGTTGACATACAGGCTTCTTAATCTGAAGGAGCCTTGGACACAACTCAAATCTTTCTGAATGGCATTTCTGCCGCTGCCATTCTCCTCTGAGCTTTCCGAGGCTGCAGGAGGTTTAAGAGCCGCTTTGCCATCAGCAGCGGTTCTTTTTTTTTTTTTTTTTCCTTTGGCCCTTTCTGCTGCTGTTACACCGAGTGAAAAGAAGAATGGTGCTGAGAGCAAATATCCACAAACAGCTTCAGCAGATTGTTGGTATTTTGGTCCCTTTTGCCAAAGTGCTGTTTACTGCTGTGGATCTGCAATGTTTTCTCTGAGACAAAGTGACACTGTGGTGAATTCCACTGACAGTCACCAGAGAGACAGCAGACGTGGCAACTTGTTCTTTCCCGGCAATCAGATCTGAGGACAAAGGCCCAGAAACACAGCGCATGCGGGATTTTTCAACTGTTTGTGTGGAAGCTGACTAATGGGATGGAACTGTTTCATGTTTCTCCACATTTGCTTGAAATTTGACTTCAAATTTATCATATTAAATCACATTTATTACATTTTCAGACTGTTTTATGGCTAAACTGTCATTTTTTATTTACTTTTTTCGTCCAAGCAGTGTGCATAGCACCGTCCACTTGGAGTTTATTTTTAAACTCGTCTTCTTTTTCTGGTAATTGGGCTAAATAACCATCCAAACCTTGTTTAGTCTTTTTTTATGCAATTATAGTGTGTGGTTTAATTCAAGTAGAAAGGGACATGTTTTTGCAATATTTGTAGATAAGTAGGGTTCAATCGTGGGACAAAAGTCTGTTTTCATACTTAAGAACGGTTGGTCTATAAACAGCAACAAACACTTTCAGTTTTTAGTTCTGAACCTTTTCTAGATCATCCATGGCTAACAGATTGAAACAAATAAAAAGCATCGAGGTGGTTACAAGTTAGAATCATATATGTATAGTAGCAAACTTGACGACAGTTTACTGGAAACTGTATCATATGCATGGTATCCTCCATTGTTCAAAAAGGAGATACATGCCGTCCATTGTGGGTATTTTTACTGACTTCCTCGTACTGTAAACACAAATCTTTGAAAATTTTAATTCGTTTTTCTAATCCACCTGTTTTCAATAATCCTAACAAAAGTTAATGCAAATTTGATAAGTTGCTTTTAAAATTGTTTTTGATTTGGCTGTGAGAGGTTCAGATTTGCAGCCCATGTTGACATCACGCATGCATGCACGCATGCATCACACAGATGTCAGTTTTCTCCCCTATATCAGTGACATCCGACGGATTGAATGCGATGAACTTCTACTCTGCATTCAGGCTGACTTTAGAACAAAGAGCGAAGACGTAAAGATGTGCATTGTATAATAATGATAAAGAAGAACCAGTGGAGGTTTTGGTTGATATTTTTAGTTGGAGTGAGCAGATGGTTTAGGCCTGATAGCTTTTCAAGATGTGTGTTACTTAAAGGGAGAAGACTGCTGAGACTTTCCTCACCCTGAGCTCCTTAATGTTTAACAAGTTTCTACCATCACTGGCAGCTTGTAGAAGAAAATACGAGCAGCAGTCCATCACCTGCTTCTAAGCCTTTATCTTTAACAGAAATAAACACAAATTCTATCAGATAGAGATTTGGTGTTTTACTTGATTGCTTAAAGTTTATTAGAAGATCGTTTTTTGTGTTTTTGTGTCTCAGCACTAATTACAGCAGGTATTCTCCAGATACCAGAAATAATGTTTATTGCTGTATAATCTGCTTCCTAGCTGAAGTACTTTTTGCAGAGAACTACATTAGGCAGTTCCTGTGAGACAAGACTTATTAGCCCTAAAAGTCACTGCTTGTGTTTTTAGAATACATTGGACGTATTTTTGTACTCATCTTTACCATGAAAGAGCATCTGCTTAATCCTGTCTAATTTCAGATGCTAATCAGGATTGGGCCTGGTTAGTTGTTGGATAGGAGATCTCTCGGAACCACAGGGTGCTGTGAATTGCTGTAACCACATGGGGGCACTTTGCAGTGTTTCCACGTGGTGATTCCAAAGCCGGATAAACGCAGAGTTATTGGGTCATGTTGGCCATTTGCCAAAAACTGAAGCCAAATCAAATGTGTGAATTGCTGGGTGATTCCCTGTGGTGACTCTTGAAGGGACTAGCTAGAAAGACAAAAGTAAAAGGTTTTATTTAGAAAAAAAGGACCACAAGAAATCCCCATGACAACAAAATGTAATCAGTGAGCAAAATAAAGCAAATACTGTCTACAGCTTTAGAGTTACAGCTCATTGGACCAACTAGGACGACAGCTTTTCGTTTTTTAAAATACTTTTTACTCAGAATTTGCTTTTCCTGTCTGCGTGAAATTACCTTATAAGCTGTTATGAAGAACAGAAAAGCACAAGTTCACCAAAACTACATTTTATTTGAATGAATGCTCACAATGATCATTTCTGTGCTTCTTCTATCCAGTCTTGACACAAGTTTAGTAAAATGACCATAAATGGAGAGTTAAACCAAAAAAAGATTACAGGAGCTGTGATACAGATGCTTCACAACATTGACAACTGGGGTCCATTTCTACCTCTAAGCTTTTACCAGTACTCAGGAACATCCACAGTGAACCACCAAAAAAGAAACAAACCAGCTCTCAAGTGTCACAAACACAACAACCCAAACTCACTTTGGCTATGTCTGAATTCCTTCCTTACTCACTATATCCCAGCTAGCAAGGCAAAGTGGGCCCCATATGGTTTAAAAGTGGCCTGGAAATGTGGGCCCCGATTGGGTTTGTCCACATTGACTTAAGTAGGGACTCGGTGGGTTAGCTAGCTATGGACAGCATAGCATGTTTGCGAGCTCCTCTGTAGCATGCTAGCAAGCTATGCTGAAGCAATCTTCACTGTAACATGCTAGTGAGCACCACTATAGCATGCTATCGAGCTCCATTGTAGCGAGCTAGCAATCCCCTCTGTAGCATGCTAGCAAGCTTCTCTGTAGCAAGCGAGCTCAGCTGTAGCGAGCTAGCAAGCTCCTGTTTTTTGAGCTAGCGTGCATGACTGTCCACCAGATAGCTGGGTAGCATAGCAAGCCCACTCACTGAGTGTCCACTTAAGGGCCAACACAGGTGGGGTCTCCACAGAAACTGTGGACAAACCCAGTGGGGCCCACATTTCCTGCCCACTTTTAAACCACATAGGACCCACTTGGCTTTGTTGGCTGGGATAATGCATTTTTTTTGTGTTTTTCTCCATTTTCTACTGCTATTCCAAAACTGAGTGTCCTAGAAATTCCCCAGAAGTCTTTGCGAAAAACTAGCGTGCATCAATGCTCACTACATAAGCGAATATAGAACACAAAGCAATGTGGTTGAACAACTTTTGTGGGAAAAAAAAGTGTTTAAATATAAATATTTAATAAACCATCCACATTTTCATCATCAGAACACAGTGGAGTCATAAATGGACAAATATGTGAAATGTTCTTATTGATTAGATTTTCACTTCATGAAATCTGTGACTTCATATCCGACCTTTAGCAAAGCAAAAGTAAAGTAGTGAGCATGGTGTCTGAATTGCTTTCGAAATACAGGGCACTATATGGTTTTTTGTAGTTAAGGATTAGGATGGGAATTCTGACATAGCCTTTGTTAGCATATTAGCATTCATAAATCCAATTAGATCATGCAAATTGGAAAAGCCCCCTTATGCCAAAATATGAGGTATAAAATACAAAAATAGCAGCTGTGTAAAAAAGGAGTTTATGTAATGCAAAACAGTGCGCTCATAAAACACTGGTTTTAGACGTACAGAAATTCAAATATAAGTTTTTAAAGACCCACTCCCAGGAAAATTGCCTTTTTTGTGTTTTAAACATGATCTTATAAGATTTTTCTCACGATCAAGGATCTCTACAAAATAATTTCTGATTAAAACTGCATTTCTGAGTATTTCTGAGTAACCATGTTACAAATCAGCTGAAAACTAAAATGTGGCAGAATGCGCCGAGTATATGCCAAGACTCCAAACTGTATATCCATCAAATGTGTTGAAAAGCTCTTATAGAAGACATTTTCAGGTAATTAAAATTACCGTTACTGCAAAGTAGTAAATGTGTCCTGCTGCTTCAGAACAAGGCTTAGCTCTGAAACATTACATGGTAGTTTTCTTCCCTAAAAGTCTCTGTTGCAGCAGGATTCTTACAGTTTTTTGTAAACACTTGTTTGGCTTCAGTGCTCAGCAGGAATCAGTGCCTCATTGAGAGGAGCCAAATCACAGAGTGTTTACCTTTTAAACCTGTAATTTTCACTGTCTTCACTGTTTGATGACCTGGGCGTGAGGGCGTTGCTTCAGGGCTTGCTGATTTGTTGTTGGCGGTTTCCAAACCTCCTTATAATTTCATAATCATTCTGTCATTGTTTTTTAACGACCGCAAGAACAAGAGTTCTGGACAAGCTCGATCAGTGGAGGGAGATGGCAAGAACGACTAAGCCTCTTAAAACTTGAGCCAGAGAGGAGAAAATCTTTTCATCAAAGTGGTGATTTTGATAATCTGCACTGGATTGAAACCAACAAAAAATCAGTACATAAAGTTCTTCAGAATATTAATGTGGCCAGCTCTCCACAAAAAAACCAAAAAAATCAAATACTTTGAAAGTTGATAAAAAGGATACAGTTTTCCCATGCTGCAAAGTAATACAGGGCATCCTTTTTGATGAAGGCATGTTGATCACTGACATCATAAAACCTCTTATGAGTCTTTTATTTTCCCGTCGTTCTCTTATGGCATCTGTTTAATCCCGAGCAACGACGCTCTTACGGGACATCAACATCCTTAAAATTTTCCTCTTTTGATGACCATCTGCTTTTATGGGGCCATTGCGCCTCCTCGATAGTCAGGTTTTCCATTTGTCCTTATTGCCATCTATAAAAATCTAATATTTAAGAGGTGTTGAAAAAGTGGCATCGCTGTTTGAGGACTTCTAAAACCTATTTGGCATTAGCTGAGTGCATGATGCAGTTGCTCATCCACCTTCAGAGCCACTTAGCTCTACAGGGATGTACCGAGTGGAATAAAACATGCTATTTACAAGCTGAGTATTGGATTTCTCTGCATGTTAGATTGATTCTCTTTCTCTTTTTCCATTTTTCTGAAAGTAAAGTTGACTGTAAGATTTTTGATAGTGGGGTAATTATTCCTCCTGTAATGGGGTATCTTTGAATAAGAGGCACTACAGTCAAATCAGGGGTTGGGTTTATAAAATCAGTTAATCGATCTGAATCAATCTTAGCTTTATAGATCTTTAATTGATCCAATAAAGTGGAGATTGATCTAACGCATGATGCTAATGTCCGCGAGCTTGGTGTTAATGTATAATGGAATTTTCCATAGAACGGCTAATGCTAACCCTTGACCTAAACATAAATTGCTGACTAAATGAAAATGTTTATAAGCTCACAGGCATTCATTTTCCAAACTCTTTTAAGCAAACATCCATTTGTGGTCTGAAGCACTGTCTTTTCCTCATACTTTCTTCTTCTTCTGAAATAAGGTGTAATTCTTTAGCGCGATCACCACCAGTGGCCAAACTGAAACCTCCTCCAGGAGATGCAGAACATTTGTTGTAGCTTCCATTTGAGAATCCATGTAACATTAGCTGTGTTTCCATTAACTATTAAATTGCGCAAATCGGATTTGCGATAATAAATTTGCTTAATGGAAACACTACAATTTTGAAAAAACATGCTTTTTTTTTTTTAAAGAAAAAGTTTTTGGGCTTGGAGGAGGGGGTTTTCGGTGCACATCAAAATTGGCTTTTTTTTTGCAAAACTGCAATTGAAACGCTTTTTCAAAATAAATGCACTTCTTGGTAGGGAGTGCCTGCCGTTAGCGCTGGATGGCAGGAGCCACGAGAGGTCACAACACAGCTCATTGTAAGTTGCGTGTCAAGTGGAAATCTTCTGTAAAATCACTTATCAAGATTTCTTTATAATTGCTTTCTTCCGTGTAGCCATGCTTTTGCAACCTGAATAAGACGCGGACGTCTCCTTTGATAGATGAGGATGAGTGCTAGTGTCGAGACAGAAACTTTGGATTTGTTTTCAAACAGAAAGAAAGGGTCCAGCTGTTCACTTGTAAGAATTGCTCTTTTTTTTTTTAATACCGCTGAACAGGCTTCTCATGTGCATCTGCAACTGTCAGTGGACTAGCTGCGGTGACGTTACCCAAATGCCCTCCTTTTGATTTTTTTGATGATGCATTTTAGTGAATCAAATTAAAAAAAGACGTGTTCTCATCCATCTGTCTGTTTTTAATGACTGTTTATTCACATAATCATGACTTAATGGAAATCGTGTCACTGTATTTTTTTGTTTTTACATTTCTAGAATTCTGATAAAGTTTTGCGCATATGTGTAATGGAAACGCTGCTACTGTATGCTATTAACAATCTTATTGTAATTTTACTAATCAATGTTACAATATTAAAATCTCCTAAACACATATTTAGATTGTCAATTTATTTCCAAATAAATGTGTCTAAATGTGTAAACTCAAAATTAAATTGAATCGAATTGAATTGAGTGGATCAAAAGAATAGAAAAAAAATGGAATAGAGTCTAATCGATTCTGGAAATAATTGGTGATACCCAGCCCTGGTCAAACCTCACACCTTTTAATGCTGTTGTACATTGTTCAGGATGCTTCCAGGGAGACAGAGCAAACACTGGTGTTATTCATTTATTTTCATTTTTTATTAAAATAGGAAACTTATTGATTTTGTTATTGATCTATAAAAACACAAATGTTTTCCCTCGACCCCCTGTAGTTGTGTCTCCTGCCCCGCTTCGAAGAACCGGTTGGATTTCTGGCATAAAATTGTAAACTGATTAATATTGATGCCCTGAGTGTCCGTCCTGAGCTGCTAAAAAATACATGTTTGGTACAAAAATTCAACAAAATCCAAACACTTTTTTTCTTTTATTTTATATAGCAGATTTTAACCGTCAAAATGTGAAAATGTTGGATGAATCTTTGCAACAGTTCCACCCTAATGCTTTAGTTCGTGTTTAAAGCAGAAGGACAGGCCTTTGTAATGCATTGCGTCAGCCACATTGTGATAAGTAAGGTCAGTGGAAAAAGTGCTTTTCAAACATGAGTATTACAAAAGTATTTTTCATGTTTAATGTTTAGGGTCATTAAGAAAATACTAAAAAGCGTTTAGACTTGTTTCTTATCATTACCATGGCTTTCTTTTATTCTCATTCTCTTTGTATTGAATGTTTTCATGTTTTTCCACTCAATTCCTCCTAATGGTGTTTGCTTCAGCACCATTATAGTGCACTTACACTCTTTCCTTTTCTTGTTGTCCTGCATAACTTTATGTTTTTACAAATTCTGTAATTGCTTTTTTCTTTTCACATGAGAAAAGTCAGAAAAATCTTAGCCGCTTGCTCCGTAACTCACTGCCCAGCACCCAACACTAGCTGACCATATTAATTACAGCTGCCACATTTCTCAAGCTGTTCTGTCCGCTTAATTTCATGTGTCTCACTGGAACAAGTCAATACAACTTTAAGGCTCAAGGCTTCCCAGTAATTGGAACAAACATGGCAGTAGTGATGCTTGGAGCTGAATCTCTGCCAAAGGCACAGTCGACTGCTGTCATATTATCCCCTCTGTCACATCACTGTGTAAAGGCACATGTTTTTTAGATGTGTGTACCGGTAAACATCTGAGCCTGATTTTAATAATCCTTTATGAAAACACCTTATAACAACCTGTCTAAGGGTTTTCTCAATGAATTTATGAATTACTCATAAATAAAACATCTCTGAAGAAAGCTTTCGGGTCACACATTTAACATACAGTATTTTCTGCACTATAAGGTGCTCTACAAACCTTAATTATTTTCATAAAAATGCCATTGCACCTTGTAACCTGGAGCGCATTATATATGGATTAATTCTGGTTGCGCTCTGTCACAATGTCTGTTTGTATGAGTTGCAAATAAGATGTGCGTTATTGTAAATAGTGCTGTCATGCGATTAATTTTTTTCGCAATTAATTAATTGTGACCTGTAATTAATTAATATAATTAATCTTTGTTGATAGCATTAGTTTTAGTATTATTTTTAGCACAATTATTTAATTTTAATTTACAGTGACGTGCAGCCAACAACAAAATTCAGCCTTGGATATGTGAGCAGGCAATGCAGCAATGTGCACGGTGGCTGTATTTTCTCTTTCTGAATTTTCTCTTTTGATTTCTTATATTAAGCTGCACAGTTTCTATTGTCTTGTCCTTGAAACCTATTTGATTAATTTTCTTAATGTTTTGTGGAGCTCTGCTTTCATCCTGCTTTACTGCTATGAGTTGGTGACAAATGGAAGGCAGGCGTTTCTCAGCTTACTAACTGTAGACCTGCTTTTGTTTCCCACTCAGCCAACCGTGGTGATTGTGTATGCTGGATGTCTGTCGTCTATCAACCCACTCAAGTCCTCCTGCCATAACTCTTTTGATAAAAACACTCAGAAAAAGAAATACATTTCAGACCGGCAGCTTTGATTTGATTATTTTGTGATTGTTGTGTGTGTGTGTGAGTGTGTGTGTGTGGGGGAAGCTAAATAAGCTTGATAGGTGGCACACCCATTTGTTCCAGATTGAAATATGAATGACCATGATTCCACCAGATAGCAGAGCGGGGGCCAAGCTTCACACGTGGAAGCAATTTCCATCAAGAACCCATTTCAATTTCCAACCAGCAGGACCTTTCCTTCTTCATGTCCTTTACTACTTTCTGTGGCTTTTATTTGAAAAGTTTTTTTGAAGTAGCCATCTTTATAAATCCAAAAAGGGGACAATTTTTTTTTAACTACCTGGTTTTCATACTGTGAATGTGAACTCGCTGGGTGAAAGGATGGCAACACTTAAGACTTGGTAAAAGCAGGCCGCCTCTGAAATAAACAAATCTCTGACCTGCAAGCAAACATTTTGGAATAATTCATAAACTGCTGCTCAAAACACAAAGAACGGTCCAAAAAGATTGTTACAGTTTGAATTGTTCTTTGTTGCTGTGAGGCTATTTATTAATGCCATATGGGAGAAAATAAATGTTTTCTTTTGATATTCACAAATCTACCAATTTTTAGGCCAGACTTTATTACACAGAAAAAAAGGACTAAAAAGTTTTTAAAAATCCATAGATTTGGATTTGTGTGGCCAGAAGTATGAAGGATTTTTTTCAACATTAAAGAAAAGAAGTTAAAGTTCCCTTTGATTTCTTTTATCCAGACATTAATATTTTGCACTTACAGTGCCGCACGCCCGGCAGGGATAAGACCCAAGGATAGGATGATTGAAAATTTTAATCTCGGGCTGAACAGTAGGGATGAGATGCAAACCAAGCACCCCTTTGGGGAGAATGGTATGGATTATACGATCCTGTTGCTTGTCTGTAGAGACCCAGGTAATCACTCAGCTGCCTCCTACCCTCTTGTAGGTGGTGCTTTATGCCACTGTGTGCTTTCGGCTCGCATTGAAGCGTACACCATGATCGTGATCAGACTTTTTAATCTCTAACATATTTAAAAAGCAGATCCTTATTTTCTGGTATTTCAGATTGCATTCCTGTTGCCTCGCTTGCCCTCTTGCTGGAATTTATCTGCATTTTACTATATGGATCTCTGAATTTAAAATGAGCCGACATTATATCTTGTATTTTCGACATTTATCTACATCCAAATTTATGGATTTTTTTTTTTTTGAAAGAGGATTTCTGAACTAAAGGCAGTGTTGCACAGGATTTTGAGTATACATATTTTCATTAGGTGATGCTACCTGCAGAAGCTCGATTTAATTATTCTGTATGTTGTATTTTTTCAAAATTTATAGATAAAAAAAGAAGACAAGACTAAAGCGATGGATCCATTAAAGTTTCAGACAGCAGGTGCTTGTGGAATGAGGAATCGCTTTTTTATTTATTCACTGTTTTTGATGCCCTTTTTCGCATTGGTTTCAACTTAAACAATTAATTATAAAAGTGAAAGCAAGTCAAGTCTATGCAGATTACAGTTCCTCAGTGCAGGCATGTCCTGGGATCGAACAACGCTTGAGGCAGATGGATCATAGCTCCTGCAAACATGGTTCAGGTGCAGCTTAGTCCCTACGCATCAGGTTGCAGCCTCGGGCGCCTGCTGCATCAAACAAACCAGACCTTGACTTTACACTTATTTTTCAGTTGATCATGAGGTTCAGATGAGAACAAGGAGCCGGGTTACCGTGGAGGAAAAATGTAAGAAGATGCTGACATGCTCTGAAATAACCTGCCTACAGCTCGACATGCGGGCTGTGAAATCTTTCATTTCCTGTTAAACCAAAACTCGCGTCTAATGGTACCAGACACACTAAGCGGTTTGAAAAAGGTTAAATGTGGGAGCAATAAATGCAATAATGGACTGACTTGAGCATGTTTTGCTTGCAGTCACTTTACCTTTTCTGCAATTCTTTAATGTTTTATAGAACATGCTCTGGACACAAAAGAGATTTAAAATCAATTTTTCTTTATAATTAATATTTATAAAGATGTGGTGAATGTGTAAATGAGCAGTGCTTTGAGGCGTTTTTGTTTTATCAGAAACTGAGAAACAGTTTGGATGGGTTAAAATGGACAATTTATATTTCAACATCTCTTATTTTAATGTAAATTTTACAGTGGGGACATAATGGAACTTGGACAGTGTTGTCCCTAACATCTGTGAAATGCTCGTTACTCCTTAAATCTGATTGGTTGAGGTTAACAACTGTCCACAATCTCAGGTAGTTTCCTCAGAAAATTCCTGGGATCAAGAGATCGCTCTGACTTATTGAATTAACCTCCAACCATTTTCTAAACCCGCTTAACCCCTTTGAGGTTATTGGAGCCTTTACCAGCCACTGTTGGGCAAAGCCAGAGCACCCCGAACGACTACTGAGCCCATCGGGGGGCAACAATTCTCAAGAATAAATGCATAATATTTTTAAATAAAATTTGGATTCCTTTTTGTGGTTGCATTTGTAAATGTAAATATTAAAATGATCAGATTTCCCATAAGTCTTTGCAAAAAAGCAGTCGATGCTCACTAGATTGGTGAATATAGACCAGAATGCACTTCTGTTTGAAGCATTTTTATTTTAAAAAAAAAGTGTTTAAATGCAATTTTTGATAAACAACTTTTTCATTATCAGAAAACAGTGGATTCATAAATAAAATCAAATATTTTTCTTCTTTCACTGCACATATGCTCTGTTGATCTGCGGTTATCATGTACATCATGTGTGTAGCATGAAACCATGGATCCCAGAACCTTAACTAACAAAGGAATTTTGCTGAGGCCATAAAGATCACCCCCCCCCCCTTTCAACAGGCATTGGTCTTCACTCCCGTAACACCTCTCAGACTGGATGGCAACAGACCCCGAAACACTTAACTTCCCCCGCAAAGGAGGACGTTGGTAATCCCAGGTTACCATGACAACCAGCCACTCTGGAGCCTAACCAGCCATTTTGATTTACAGGACGTCCAAAGAAGTGCATTCCATTGAATAAAGTTCTTTTGAAGCCACAAGAAAATGTTCTCATGTGTTGACATGACGTTCTACAGATCCTTTGAAAAACAGGCCGGAGACATCACCAGACTGGATTTACAAAAACCTTTTAACCCCCCATAGACTCCCCAGACGTTTTATGTGTATTCTGTGTTCTCTGGTATCGAAATGTTTTTCACTTCAACATCTTTTTACTGGTAAAAGTTAACTAAAGTTGTGCATCTTTTATAAGAAGGATCTGGCAGGTAAATAAGAAACGAACCAGAGGTCTTATTTTATTTTATCCTTCGTTTTTCTTTTTGGATTTTGGTTTAATTCTTCTTATCTTGTGATTACTTTCCAAATGTTGATGCTTATTATTATTTTGTTTTCTTTCCAGCATAAAGGGGTTTCTACTTATGAGACGAGTTGATTAAAAAAGGAATTAAATGTTTCTTTATTTCTTTAATGTTGGTAAGAGATGTTGGCTTATAAGGGCTTTTCTCTGATACACACACGCACACGCCCACAAACACCCACAATTAGGACCCCACCCCCAGATTAGGAATTAACAAGCCTATTGGAGTATGTTAATTAGATGAGGGCGTAAGACCGGCCCAACTCGTTTCTGATTGGTCAGTTTCAGGGCCTTTGTCCCTCGCACGTTCAAACTGTAAGTCAGTTCAGGGATGGAGTTCTGAAGTCAAGGAGGAAAGACCTCTCAGAAAACAAGGAGATAGCTTCAAGCACAAAAGATTTTTGGAGGGAAAACTGAACAGAGAGAGCTCAGAACAAAAGAATTAACTTCTAAGATTTTAATAACTTCGAGATGAAAACTTCTGTGAGATTTTTCCATCTTTAAGATTAAACAAACCGAACCGTCAACCTTTTTACGTTTTATGCAATTTTAACTTTTCATTTTTCTTTCTAATTTTTATAAGTGACAAAATAATTATTAAGTTTTTGTAGCCCGGCCAGCTTTGAAAACTTTTAATTTAGTCGCTAATTTTTGGAACCAAGCGTGACTTGACCACTTGAGACTAAAAAAACCTGGACAACAACCTGAATCTTCCTTTGGGGACAGATTCTAACTTCAACACCTGGCTGACTTCTCGGGAGAAGAGCAGCCTCTCAAAGCTGAAACTAAAGAGAGGCCTTCCTGTGCTCTTTGGAACCAGAACCACAGACCGCATGGTGAGAAGACTTGCTCCAGCGTTTTACTGTTTGTGGTCAGAGAAACATTTTCCTTGATTTAGAATTCAACTAAGTATTATTGTTTCATCACCAGAAGGGACATTTATCTCGATTTTATTAAAACATTATTTTGCATTTTAGTACAGACATCATAGACATTGTAGTCATACACTTTCAGCCATTCACATAACTTTACTTTGTTTTAAATTTCATTTTATTTCTCTCTTCACGTATGCATTTTGAACAGTATTAGAAAAGTTCTTTCTTTCTTCTTTTCATCTCTGCAAAGTATAATCAATGCTGTGCTTTCACACTCAATAATCCTTCTTGTTAATCCACTTTTATGCAATAAATGAATGTGTATAAGAAGTCGTTGTTCTGTCTCATAATTTCCATGGTTCACAAAACGTCCCTTCAAAGGTAAAGACACTCACGTTTCCTTTTGGATAAGTAGACTGATAAATTTGAGTATTACTTTATTAATTAGAAATAACAACTAATAATTAAAGTGATAATTTCCTCCTTGAGGAGGTGGTGCCCCCTACAGGTGAATCTGAGAATTGCAGATTAATAAACTTTATAACTTTGACCAGATCTGAAGGCGAATATCACATATTCAAACCTTCATATGAGTATTAATTGCTAGCCATTCATGCTACATGTGTTTGCATTGTGTTGACATAAAAAATGACCTTGAAAGTCATTCAAGGTGGCTTTATTCTTCCAGCCTCTTTCAACTTTGACAATTATTATTATTTATTCTTTTATTTTGTAGTACATTATTCCTATTTCTGTTAAAAAAGTATGAATAATATATGTATTATTCATACTTTTTTACGTGTATATAAACAGAAAAATATATAAAATTTTATGCTGCCAGAGACAGAGGACACTGCAAGAATAAAAGCTTCTAACAACACTTCTGATTTCAGCAGAAAAATACTTTATATAAAAGCTTTATTATTTGAGACTAATCACATCAGCAGCTCTAATTGCAGAAAATTAACATCAAAATTACACCTCAAGAATTTGACTACTTTTAAACACCTCCACTCACCTGCACTTTGAAATAAATTCAACTCTTGAGGCCTTCTTTTTTTTAATTCTTTTTTTTTGCACTTTTTAAGTCATTGACTGATAGAGGTAGCTGCCACATCTTGTGCCTTTTTCCAGATTTTCTTTTTTTCCATACAAATATGCACTATTAATAATTTTTCTCCATCTGCATGTTGTTGGAACTGCAGCAGTCACACACAGCTGATGTAATGTAGTAATAAGGGTGTCTACCTTGGTTTTTGAGGTTGATTAAATCCTATAGAGGAGATTAAGATAAAGGGTGTTGTCTTCATTCACCTGCAGCCACGGCCACAGGCATTACTGCTGACAGACTGAAGAGAAGCTAAAGAGGGAGAAGGCCTTGAGCTGATCTGAAGCCTATTACCAGGCTGTAACAACAATAAACAGTTGTGTGGAGTATGCTGTACACCCAGTACCGTTTAATAGTTCAATTTCTGAAAGGTATCACATGCAAGCTTGATATATAGTTTTCATAAACCATCCATATAACAGCAGCCAAGCGCCACAGCAGACAGACGCGGTTTCCTGCACACATTGTGACTCATGTCCTCACATTCCAAATCCTGCTTTAACTCAAGGGTATGACTGCAAATGAGTTTTGCCATCACCTTTGTGTGAGTTCAGAATATTTATCGTCTTTTTTGTGGAGCTCCCATATAAGCGGAAGAGATAATAGATTAGATTTAATTCAGTGTGAGTTTTTTTAGTTTGTTTTTCCGACGCGTCGCCGGCGCGTGCCGCAGAAGTGCCAAACTTAGTTCCGTTTCTCTGCTTAAAGCAAGTTTTTCACAGCTGAAGAAGTGACAATTAACTAAAAAAGCTTTTTAATCAATGGATTTGTATACTTTGTAAAGAATTTGTACAGATTCAACAAGTAAAGCGGTTGTGCTTTAATTGGAAAGTCTCAGTAAAGTCTGCCTGCACGTGTGTTGAAGTGTCCTTGGGCAATACACTGAACCTCACATTGCACCTATGTGCTCATCGGTGTGTGAATGTGTGTGTGAACGCAGGACTCTTACCTGTAAAGCATCATGGGTGTCATTGGAGGTAGAAAAACTCTATTGAAGTATACATTTACCATTTATTTGTAAATAAAAAAAACAAGTGCTACTTTACTATTTATGTTTAAATTTAGCAAACAACAAAACTTCAATGGGAGTTTTCCTATGACTCTCACAAAAAATAGTGAGAAACAAAATTTCCAAGATTGAAAGTAAAACTCCAATCATCTTTTGATCTACCTATCTAAATTCATTTAAAATATTTCCTTTCTTAGCCTTAAGTAACACAGTAACCTTTGTTTTATTTATTTGATTTTCTTGAGGTTATTTTTTCTATTTGTATTGAAATGTAGATGCATACCTATTTTTAGAGGCACAGAGAACCACAGAAAAAATAATAAAACCAAAATTTCCATGGATAAGGAAGCCTAAAAGGATAACCAGGAGAAAACTATGGAAAAAAAAGAGGAAAGGTTATTGTCATTAGTATATTTTAAAGCTGATTTGGTAACACTTTAGATGAGGTGCTGCAAAATGTCAGGGATTGTGGTGGAGGACCCAAATGCAGGAGACCAGACTTGGTGGCAGAAACATAAAAGTTTACTAAATCAACTTAAACAGGACAAAACCAGGAGAACAGACCAGTGCGGTGACAGAACATAGATGAGCAGATGACCTGACAATGAGAAACAGAAAACCAGACACTTAAATACACTGAGGATGATTAACTAAATGAAAACAGCTGTGGATGATTAACCTAACCGTGGTGAAACTGACAGGGAAAACAGAACATGACCAAACTGTGGCTGGTAACAGAGAGCTAACACAAGAGGAAAGTTAATAAAAAAAAGAAAAATATCACAAGAACATGTTGAAAATACCAAAAACGCAATTTTTCAGAATGGGTCTTTACAAGTTTAATTAATAAAGTTTTAATGGTAGAAGGTACTTGTGTAGGGAAAATATACAATTAAAGTACATAGCAAGGTGTAGCAACAAAGGAATTGACTTTCTGAGGTTTAAAAAGCAGTGAGTATAATTGCATGTTTGTAGTTCAGTTCAAAAGTTCTTTATTAATCATAAAAGAGAGACTGCATACCTTGAGTTCTGCATGTAAGTGTACATGAATCTAGATACCACTCTGAGGAAAAAGTATTTTGTTTAGTTCTGAGACTCAAACATTCCTTTAAGTTGAAGAAAAAAAAAATTAGTTCAAGTGGAAAAATGTTTGAACTATTGCTTAAGTCACTTCTGCCCAATCATTTCTCTCTATCCATTTTTTTTTTTGTTAATTAGGAAGCATTAGATTAGACGTGTCACCATAGAGAGCTGTAGATGTCAGAGAAGATTTTTCTTTGCCAAAATGATCAGAAGCATTATGCCTCCTAGTACACATTTTAATGAAGGAAGGAAAAAGATAAAAAACAAAATCCATAATCCATTTCCTGTTGTTTTTCTTGCCAGCTACACAGTTCGGGTGGTCGGAAGTGGAGTCAGAGCTCAAAGTACTAATCCTGAAGTGAAGGTGAAGGGAATCGACCCTGTGATAAACCAGATCATCGACAAACTCAGACACATCAACAAGGTGACGTCTGCTAATCCTTTTAATATTTTACTGAGGAATGCACTGCATGGTTTTATGGTTTATTGCTTCAGTCATTTCTTAAAATGTGCATTCCATCTTCTTCTGCCGGTCACACAGTCACTTTTGCCTCTTACACATATACTGATTTTATTTTTATTTTTTTTTTGGTTTCAAGTGATGTTCTTCACCCTACAAAAGCAAAAACATTTTAACTGTGTTTCTCCAGAGGATGAAAACGACATATTTTACAGAAAAAGCTTCACATTTGAGAAAAATGCTCTTAAACACAGAATCATTTCTAGACATGGGGAAAAAAATCAATCATTATACATTTAAAAACCCATTGAGTCTGCTTTGTGTGTTTTCATATTTACAAAATTCTTCTCTGCTCTATTTCAAAATCAATGCAGCTTTCAATGTCCCGCTCTGCTTTTTTTTGTGCATTTGTGCTGCCACGGCTCCTCTCACGGCTGCTTAACTCTCAGGATGATGAGATTAGAGCAGTTTAGCACTTTCTTTTCTGTAGCTTTGGTAACAGCTGCCTTGGCTACCTCTGAGTTTTTGCACCGCAGTGGCGGCAGCTTCCCGTGTCTTCACGTGCTACTTTGTTCTCGCAAATGACAGGCTGAAGGCCAGGGCATCTCTGCTGACCTCACGTTGGCATCCCCTCCTTCACTAATTCTCACCATCTGTTGGATGTCAGAGCTCATAAATCTATATCATAACCATCTGAGAGCCTCGGATCTATCTTGTTGACATTCATTGTGCATAATAGTTTTTGACGTGTTCCCCTTGTCTTTCTGGTTTCATTGTAAACGTGCTTTGACTGTGGATCGGTAATTTTATTTTATTTTTTTTTAGTTACAGGGAAAAAAAGATTGTTTTATAATCTTTAATACTTTAGTTTATCTGCTCCATGTGATTTACTGTAAGTACTATGAAACAGATCATGATTATCAGCTCAGTGAAGATTATGTAATCCCCCACAATCTGCTCAGAGCAAGTGCAACTCAAAACCCAGACTAGAGTTTTCTTTTTACTTTTTTTGTTTCCAAAACAAATATATTACCTGTTTTAGACAGCAGATTATATTTAAGTAAAGATTTTTATTTTGCAAATATCAAAAAAGATTTTGACCTTGATCATTTTTCCAATTATTGCTCCTGATTATTGGCCAGTTAACAATTGGCAAACCCAACATCCATCGTAAGCATAAATTAAGCTACAATCGATCAGTTACCAAATTAATTTCTCAGAAATTCAAAACTGAAATACATAAAGATTTCTCATTTTTACAGGAGGAAACATTTACTTTGAATCATTTGTTCTGTAGGGTTTAGTAACTGTGTTTGCATCTGGGTGTCTTTTTGTGTTGCATCTTAATTTCCTCCTCTACCAGATTATTAAGCCTGGATACAAACATGAACATTTGTACATAAACTATCTAAAACAGTAGCGTACAATAGTTTGAAAATACAACAAAAACATTACATGCAGTTAAAGACCCACTCCAATAAAAGTAATGTTTTTACTGTTTTAACTTGTCCTTGTAGTATTTATCTCATGATGGAGGACATTAATAATAATAATAATAGTGTAATAAAGGAGAAAATGCAATAAAAAACCAAAAAAACATGATTTAACATGGTTAAAAATTAGCCAAATGCTTGTTTTCATCTATAGTCTCCTGGCTATGATGCTAAAAAGCACAAACGCATATATAGTAAAATACAAAACACTTAAACACTTAACTATACAAATAGATACTGTAGCGACCAGCGTTGCTGGGTCCTGTTAATGTGTTCTGTGTTAAATTGGTGCTCCAGTTAGTGAATGAATGTGATTGGATGAGTGTGGATGTGGGCGGGGGAGCAAGAGAATAAAGAGGGCTGGAGGAGCGCGAAGGGGTGAAAGGAGATACGAACGGGTGTGAAAGAGCATTTTATCTTAAGTTTAGTCCTGTATTTGGCGTGGTTGCGGCCAACAGTAACCGTCTGACTTTATTAAAAGCTTCACGGTTGGAACCGGTCGCCTCTGCGTCATCATTACGTCCAGCAGGACGTTACACTGGTGTCAGAAGTCAAACACCGGCGCTTTCGGCTAACCGGATCAAGCTAGCACGGCGGGCGACATGGCCGTACAGCGGGACTGGACTGGAGCTCGACCGAAAATCAAGGAGGAGAGGGAGTTGGTGATTATGCGACGTCTCCGGACGTGGAACGGATTTTCCCCGCGAGCACGAGCACGTACTTCGCCTGAAACAAGCGGCCAGGAAGCTGGCTGCGGACGCAGGATTCGGCGCGCGCGCGGCTCATGTTGACGCCGGCGCGAAAACCGCCGTCGGAAGTGACGACAGCAAACCGGATGTAAACAAATATGGCGGCGCCCAGTGCATCCAGCTACCAATGAAACGCCTAATATATCCGGTAAGGCTGACTGGGAAGCTTTCTATGCACAATTCGAACTGTTAGCTCGGGCCGCGGGATGGTCAGAAGACACTAAAGCACTCCAGCTGGCTCTGTGCCTCACGGACGAAGCCTCTCAGTGTCTGTTGCTGCTTAGTCCAGAAGAACGGGGTGACTTCAAGGCTTTGGTGGGAGCACTGCAGAGACGTTTTGGACAATTTAGTCAGCCTGCTATTCTGCGCTCAGAACTGGCAAACAGACAGAGGCGAACGGATGAGCCGCTGCGGGTTTGGCCTCTGACATTGAAGCTCTAACAGAAGGGCCTATCCCCACATGCCCGCTGCAGTCCAAAGTGAGCTGGCGAGGGACCAGTTCATTCGAGCCCTGTCACCAAGAGAACTGCGGGTGCAGACGCAACTGGCCCATCCCTGCACCCTTCAAGGAGCTTTGGAGACAGCTTTAGAAAGAGAGCTGGTTGGAGCTGCCACTGAGAACACTGACATTGGCTCCAACCCAATCGTGAGGGTTGTGGAAAAAGCAGTTCCCGATCAAGAGGCCAGGATGGTCCAAGAGCTCACAGAACTGATCCGAGCTGTGGCTGTGCAGCCCCCACAGAAGAGCAGCCACCTTCGCCGCAACACCCCTGTCTGTTGGGTGTGTGGCCAGGCTGGACACATCAGTGTGCGGTGCCCCAAGCGTGCTGACCGTCAGGGAAACGGTCTGGGGTCTGTTTAGGTGGGACGACACAGACCCGTTTTCCCACGTCCCACCCTGATGATCCGCTGGCAGAGGAGCCCTACATGAGCAGCCGGGGAGGGAGGCTCAACTCCCCCAGAAGCAGACGACAGCGCGGAGTGGACCAGAGTTGTGGCTGGATTCATGTTGGGGGACTTTTGCCACGTCCCATCACCATGAAGGAGGTGTCCTGTGTGGCACTTGTGGACACGGGGTCCACCGCCACCCTGCTCCGACCTGACATGGTTCCAGCTGATATGCTACTGGAACCCACAGCTGTCAAGCTGCGAACTGTGACCGGGACTTGACTCCCATGCTTGGTCGAGGAACAGTGAGCAGAGTGGGCAGCCTGACGGTGGATTCTAAGGTGTGGGTCGCAGCTGTGCAGGATCAGTGCATATTGGGCTTGGACTTTTGAGAAGAGCGGCCCGATGTGTGCTGGACCTAGGGCGGAACACGCTGGAGTTCCCTGGGGCCCTATGGTGCACCTGGTCCGACCCATTCGGGCCCAAAGCTCACCCAGGAGGCATCAAGGGGGTGGAGATGCATCAAGATTTGGAGGCCCCACCCTACTCTTCCCCGCTCCCCTGCTCTTCAATCTGGGATCGAGACGCAGCCACTGCCTTCAACTGAGCAGCAAACAGCATCTGAGGCTGACAGAATGGCAGCTGTGAAGGAGATCTGGAGGCGCAGCTGTGACGGGTTGCAGCCGGGACAGAAAGAAGAGCTGTGGAAGGTGCTGTGGGAGTATAGAGACATCTTTGCACTTTCTGAGGATGAGGTGGGGCTGACGCACCTGGTTCAACATGAGATTGATACTGGGGATGCACGTCCCATCAAAACACGCCCCGCCGCCTCCCCCTGGCTCACCAGGTGGCTGCTGACAGTGCAATTGAGGAAATGCTGCGTGGTGGCATCATCGAACCTTCGGACAGCCCCTGGGCTTCAGGGGTTGTAATGGTCAAAAAAAAGAAGGGTCCGAAAATGCGGTTCTGTGTGGACTACAGGCCCCTGAACGGTGTGACCAAGAAGGATTCGTACCCGCTGCCTCGCATAGACGAGTCTCTGGACTTGGTGTCTGGCTCGTCCTGGTTCTCTTCATTGGACCTGCGCAGTGGATACTGGCAGGTGCCACTCAGCCCCGAAGCTAGACCAAAGACCGCATTCTGCACCGGGAGGGGGTTGTGGCAGTTCCGCGTACTCAGTTTTTGGACTGTGCAACGCTCCAGCTACGTTCGAGCGCCTGATGAGAAGGTGCTGGCCTCCATCCCCGACAGGAATGTTTAATCTACTTGGATGACATTCTGGTGCATGGGGACTCTTTCGAGGCTGCACTAGAATCGCTGAGAAAAGTTTTGCAGAGGATTGCTGCAGCAGGTCTGAAGCTTCACCCCGACAAGTGCTGCTTCATGAAAAGAGAACTGGAGTTTCTGGGCCACAAGATTGGAGGTGAGGGCATTAGCACTTTGGAGGAGAAGGTGCAGGCTGTGAGAGACTGGCCAACGCCCACCACTCTGAGAGATTTGAAGAGCTTCCTGGGGTTAGCCTCCTATTACAGGCGGTTTGTCCGCGGGTTCTCCTGCATTGCTGCCCCTCTGTTTCACCTACAGAGGAAGGACTCTGACTTTGTTTGGACGCTAGAATGTGAGCAGGCTTTCAGCTCTTTGAAGAAAGCTCTGACAACCTCTCCCATCCTCACCCCCCCAGACACCAAATTGCCCTTCATTCTGGATACGGACGCCAGCGATGTTGGAATGGGGGCGGTGCTGAGCCAGATGGGGTCAGCAGGAGAAACAGTGGTGGCTTACTTCAGCAAGACCTTCAATAAAGCGGAGCGACGTTACTGTGTGACTCGCAGGGAGCTCCTGGCTGTCGTCAAAGCCATAGGCCACTTCAGATACTATCTGTGCGGCCTCCCCTTCACGGTCCGGACAGACCACTCTGCTCTACAGTGGCTAATGACCTTCAAGGAACCTGAAGGTCAAATAGCCCGCTGGCTGGAGGAGCTGGCTTCATTCTCCTTCACAGTGGAGCACAGACCGGGCGCTCGCCACGCTAATGCTGACGCCATGTCACGACGCCCCTGTGCCCTGACAGGCTGCCGGTACTGCGAGAAAAGAGAGGCTCGAGAGGCAGAAATAGGCAGAGAGGAGCAAAGCCACACCTGTGAGAGCAGCGGGCCAGTTTGCAGACTGGTAGAGGGCGTCGACCCCACCGAATGGAGAGCACAACAGAGCAGGATGTTGATCTGCTGCCAGTGTTGCGGGTGGGTGGAGGTGCCGCAAACCCGAGTGGGAGGAGGTGGCAGGGTGCTCTCCTTGCTCCAAAGGACTCTTTGAAAAGTTTGATGCTCTAAGACTGAAGGATGGAGTGCTTCAGAGGGCCTGGAAAGAGCCGGCTACCGGAGAAGAGCGGTGGCAGGTGGTCGTACCTCGGACGCTGAGAGACTCAGTTCTACAAGGTTGCCATGGAGCTGTAGGGTCCGGACACTTCGGCGTGTCAAAAACTCTCCGTCGGCTCCGCCAGGGGTTCTACTGGGGCCAGCTTAGGAGGGACGTGGAAGACTTCTGCCGCCGCTGTGACACCTGTACAGCACATAAAGGTCCCCCTGATCAGTCCCGAGCTGAACTCCAGCAGCTGATAGCAGGAGCACCGATGGAGAGAGTAGCAGTGGACATCATGGGCCCGTTTCCACGCACAGACAGAGGGAGCCGCTATGTCCTTGTGGCCATGGACTATTTTACAAAATGGCCAGAAGCATATGCCATCCCAGACCAGGAAGCAGAGACTGTCGCAGATGCCCTGGTGGAGGGCATGTTTTCCAGGTTTGGTGCTGCTGAGGTCATTCACAGTGACCAAGGGAGGAACTTTGAGTCTGCTGTGTTCTCCGCCATGTGCGAGCGTCTGGGCATGCGGAAGACACGGACCACTCCCTTACACCCCCCAAAGTGATGGCTTGGTTGAGCGTTTCAACCGAACCCTGGTGAAGCAACTAGCCATCCTCACCTCAGAACATCAGCGCGACTGGGACGAGCATCTTCCCCTTGTTTTGATGGCATACAGGTCTGCAGTACAGGACTCCTCTTCATGCACACCTGCTTTGCTCATGTTGGGACGAGAACTACGCACGCCAGCAGAGATGTCCTTTGGAAAACCCCCTGATGCACCGGGGGCCCCACCCGGACCTGAATATGCCAAGAAGCTGCAGGACAGAATGGACACAGCTCATGCCTTTGCCGCAATCAGCTACAGAAAGCTGGCATGAGGCAGAAGAGGAACTACAACCTGAAGGCCAAGGGCAAAGACTTCAAGGCAGGTGACCTGGTGTGGGTGTATAGCCCGAAGAGGAAAAAGGGCAGATGCCCCAAGTTGGACTGTCACTGGTTGGGGCCCTGTGAGGTGCTGGAAAAGCTGGGAGAAGTGGTCTATAGGGTTGAGCTCCCACCCGGAGGTAGGCGTGTGGCCCTCCACAGGGACAGACTGGCCCCGTACAGGGGTGACGCACGCCCACAGCAGCACTTTAGGAGGCCTTTACCCCCCTCAGCTACACCCACCTGTTCTGGGACTGATCCCCCCACCAACTCCCCACCTTCACCTCCTCAGCAGCAGCAGGTGGTCTCAGGCCAGCACATCTCGCCACCTGTAATGGCTCCACGGAGGCCCCAGAGACTGAGAAAGCCTCCCTCCCACCTGCATGACTTTGTGTGTGGCCCCACGGGACGTGGAACTTTGTAGGGGGGAGGCAGTGTAGCGACCAGCGTTGCTGGGTCCTGTTAATGTGTTCTGTGTTAAATTGGTGCTCCAGTTAGTGAATGAATGTGATTGGATGAGTGTGGATGTGGGCGGGGGGAGCAAGAGAATAAAGAGGGCTGGAGGAGCGCGAAGGGGTGAAAGGAGATACGAACGGGTGTGAAAGAGCATTTTATCTTAAGTTTAGTCCTGTATTTGGCGTGGTTGCGGCCAACAGTAACCGTCTGACTTTATTAAAAGCTTCACGGTTGGAACCGGTCGCCTCTGCGTCATCATTACGTCCAGCAGGACGTTACAATACAATACACCATCACAACATATAATTAAAACCACAAACATCAATTAAAAGATTTAAGCTTAAAATGTCTGAATGTTTCTCTATTTCAATTGTTGTGAATCAGGAACATATAAAAAAATTCTGTTGGAAGCAGCTTGTTGTCCATTCTGATGTCTCCACTTCTAGACAAATAGATCCATGTACGTCTTCATTGTCTTAGTTTGAGCTAACGTCTGACTCCAAACTGTACAGCTGGATAGTTCACATTTTGCTTGCCATTTCTGTTGCACTGGTGATGTTAGTTTGGGGTTGTGAGGGGCTGTAAGATGGCAGGAGAGCATGTAAACCACCAAATCCAACACTTCCAGGTGCCCAAATCCAGGCCTGGAGGGCCGGTTCCTACATGTTTTCCAACCAGCCTGCCATTGAAACTCCTTATTGGCAAACACACCGGATCCAGGTAATCAGCAGCAGATAAGGCAGGATTTCTGGAAAACCAGCGGGATGCCGGCCCTAGAGGACTGACTTTGGACACCTCTAGTGTAAACAGATGAATGTCAGGAAGTAGAGAGGGGCTTATTCTGCGCCAATAGTTCCGCCTACAACTCAAAGGCAAATTTTTACTGAATACCTGTTGATCTGCAGAAACTATGTCCTAGAAAATGACAGTTTTTTTTTGTTTTTGGCTAGAAACAGCATGATCATAATTAAAATACCTCTGGGAATTCTTTTAAAATACAGATTCACATATTTATGATATATATAGTATAAACTGTATATGTGTGTGGAAATATTTATTATACTTTATATAGCAGTTCTTTTTTGCCACGAAAGTAAGTCAGCCTGTCACATTTCTCTAAACCATTTCTTTTTGTTTAAGCAAAAATGCAGCTTATTGCTCCTCAAACAAAAAGAAATGTCTGAAGTTAATTAACAAGAATCCCTAGACGCACTCATTGGAATGTAAATCCTTTTAGTTGGTCTCTTGTTGCAGCTTCTGACAGAAAAAGACCTACTCCATGTTTGTTGGGACTGAAAATTAATCTACCATAAGAACGTTTTGCTCTTTTTTTTAAAGGTGTTTTTGCTTTCTTTAGCATTCATTGACTTCACTCTGATCTGTGTTTCTGATCTTAAGAGTTGAGCTGTTTGGACTAAAATCAGTCAGAAGGAGCAAGAATTGGAGAAAATGTTAACTTTATATTTATTTGTGCACCCCCATACACTGATTCATTTACTGAGATTCTGAACCAACACATACAGTATCGAGGAGATACCAGTAATTCTGAAAGCTGTTTCCATCCAGGCACTTACCAGCTGATTCCCAGAAATTCAATCTCTTTCTCAGACATGCATTTCTCAACTTAATTGTTTGCTCTATTTTCTTTCCATTTACTGAGGACTCTCTTGCTCTTCAAAACAAAAAGAATCGAGCAGCTCTTTATAAAGGCCTGTGGGCTGCATAGGGCAGCCTTAATAGTACAGCAAAAACAGCTTTCTTTTGACTTCACACATATGTTTATTACAAAATAAGATTAGATTAAAATATATTTATCTAGTGATATGTAATAAACTAATAATAGATATATGATAGAAGCTTAAAATTAAGTCGAGTAAAATAAAATTTTGTGAAAGAAACGTTTTTAATCTAACAAAAAGCAAATGCTCTATGTGTGTTTATGGGGTTCCTTTTATCAATTATGTCTTTTTTCATTTTCTCCATGCTTAAGTGGTGCTCTGCTATTGTCTATAGAACTGGCATTCTTTTTCTGCTCTGTGTAACAATCTAATTTCTGCTCTCAAGTTCAAAGTTTTTAGATGACTTCAATTTGTGAAGCCTCTTTCAGTTCTTACTTTTTACTTCTTTTGAGGTTTTGTTTTAAGTTGCTTTGATTTTTAGACAATAATGGAAGCTTCTATCCACCTCTGTTCTAGGATTAGCCTGGTCCATCTTGTATTCTTTTTCTTGTTCTTCTTCTATTTAATTCACTACATTGTAAAAATTGAAACATTGCATCAAATACTAAAATTTCTCTAATTTCTCCCATTTTAATCTTTTTTTTCTCATCAAATTCAAAAATTGAGTTGATAGTTTACTCAACTCAGAAACGTAATTTGATAAAGCTAATATCTTTAAATGTAACAAAGTACAGAACTTTTGTTAACTGATCCAATGTTTCTCTTTATTGTATGTATTTTTTACGCAGATGAGGTGTGAATTAGTTAAACCTTTAAAACCGGTGCTTTAACTCCAATGTTTACTTTATTTTTGACTTTTAATTTTTTTTTTAAGTTTTACTTATCCAGGCTATACAGATTGAAAAACTAATATTAGTAACTGTGGCCTGGCAAAAGGCAAGACCTTTTAAAAAATAAAAAGAAAAGGATCTACAGGAGATACATAGAAACAATCAGGATGAAACAGCAATAAAACAAGATAATCAATAAAATCATTCAATTATTAAAATAATTAGAATAGCTGAATGCTCCGTACAGATTTGCTAGTTTTCCAGCCGCAGACTACTTGTATTCACCTGTTAGGGTTGTGAATAAGACCTTATGTGTTGCATATCGGTGCAAAACCAAAATGAAAAGCTTCTTTCCTCCACATCAGAATTAGCTGATTTATGTTGATTGCATAAACCTGTAAAAGTTCTTGTTTATAAAGTTTGATTTTCTGTAGTAGTTTTTTTTAACTTTTGCTTTAAAGCTTTGTTAAGTTTGCACCAAACAAACACATATATTTTTGTCATCCCTTTCTTGGCTTAAAAGAGGGTTACCATGGCACTGTTTCACTTAAAAAAAAAAAAAAAAACGTGTTTGTGCAACAAAAAAAAGAGCAAGTCCCTGCATAATACTCTGTCTCCATAATAACCTCACACTTTTTTGTTGTACAGATTTTGACACAGTTGCTGTGCTGTTAAACAACAACAACTTTTCCCAACATGGCAGCCGTGTCAAAAGTGACACATCACATCATAAATTATCAAGGCGGCTGTATAAAATAACAGAAGCCTCTTACCCGCATGACTCGTTTCAGAGCTCAGCATCACAGCTGAACCTCTCCTCACCCCCTCTGATAATCGCAGAAAAGGTGTTACATCAACCATAGTGCGACATCCCAAAAACATCCACCCAAAAATAAGAGGAAACTAAAAATAGTGCTCATTATTTGTAAATGAGAGGCGCCTTGACATTTGATTAAATAAATGGAGGAAACACAGGAATCCTGTTTAGTGTTTTGCCATATCTTTAGATTTCCCATTTTTCTTATTTTTTTCTCTTTTTAATTAAGAGAATAAAGTAATTTTTGAAAGTAAAGCAGTTGTATAATGTCTGAGGACTCAGTATTGCCAAAATAATTGAAGATTGTCCTAATTTGTCATAAATTTGGTAACATTTTATATTTTTACGATACATTAACAAGTTTTTCAAGTGTTATTTTATAAAAGTAGGACTTGTGTGTTCCTCTTAGGAGTGGAGATTCAGTGCTGATGTCTGCTCAAAGTCGGCGCAGATCCTTCTAAAGAGCGATTTTGCAGTTAAAACCTCCTTGTGTTGAAATTTAACATTTACCCTTCTGCACGAGTGCTGTTTGCCTGGGCTTGCAGCTCTCGCAGACGGAAAAAAGAATAAATGCTGGAGGATGAATGGTGACCCCTGTCTGTTTAAGTCGTGGCTGTGACCTTCTAGATCAATGCTCAATGAGCTGTTCCATGCTGGAAGCCATTCCTGGCTATTTCTTGGATTTGATTTCAGCAAAAGCTAGTTGCAAACAAGTCCGAGAAAAAGCACACACACAAGACAAATTGCACTCCGACGCTGGGTCAAACGGATTCTCAGAGGAAGGGGGTTTGTTGTGCGAGCTGTAAGCCTCGGATCAGTTAACAATTCGCTGACAATATATATATTTCATCTCTTAGTGTGTTTGCTTTATATTGCTACCCCAGATTAGATATAAATTGTATTAAAAAGCTTATAGAATTTGGTCTGATATGGTATATTGAGATTCCCAAACAAGATTTGAGAGAAGATTCCTTTTGCAAACATTTCTGACTGAGTACATCTGCATGAGCGCGCAGGAAAATCAACACAGTGGAGCTAACGTCCTCTTTTTGTGAGATGTTAAGGCATGTCAGGAGTTTCAGAGATGAAATAGCAATCACAACCGATCTTTTTTTGATCTATTGTAAAAGCGTTTCCAATGGTTTTACAGTTATACTGATGCTGATTTTAGCCACAATTAAGAAACGTGCCCTTTTCTAGGACGTAGTGTCTGCAGAGCAGCAGTAGTTCATTAAGTTTGCCTCTGAGCTGTAGGCAGGAGCATAGCCACGGTGCAACCCTGCCCCCTTTCCTCTCCCCGCTGGGAGCAGTGACCGTATTTAATTAGCTCATATCAAACTGCATTTTTTGGTCTCCTACTGATTCACATTGATTTGATATACTCAGAAATGCAATTTTAAGCTTAATTTTCTATATATTATATATATATGTATATATATATATATATGTCCTCCATGATGAGAAAAACGCCACAAGAACACGTTAAAGACACTTTTTTTTATCGGAGTAGATCTATGAAAGGAAAAGTAACTCTTTCAGCTTAGTAGACCGGGGTCCAAACATGCAAAAACATTCAGACAATAATTCTTTTATTTAAATACTATGTGTAGCTAAACTGTCAAAGAACTTTTTTAGCTTATTGTCTTAGCAAGTATTTCTCTCATTGATTTTTGTCCAAAAAAACATACATGTACATACATTATAGAGTAAAAAAAAAAAGGATTGCACATAAATTGAAGAAAATATTGGTGTTTGGTCAAAAAACTTTATAGCTTTTTACTATTCTAAAATAAACTTAGTAATTTTCAGCTTCAAAGTTTCTGTTTTTAAGGTTTCAAACTCAGAATTTCAATTTCAGAATTTCATATCATACTTTTTTTATTAAGAATGCTTGGCAGTTAAATAATAAAAGGATCTCAGGGTCTGGACCCATTGGTGACCCCTGCTATAGAACATCAACCTGACTGGTTCAACTGCAGCAATAATCTTTAAAACAATCATTCTAAATCTGTCTTTGAACTGCCCACAATGCTTTGCATTTACTGTTTGTTTCCCTTTTGAAAAGATTTCTTTAGAATTTCTGAATTTGTGAAGTAAAAAGAAAAATCCTGCTTGTCAATTATCTGTCTTTGTCTTTTTCTGTCAAACCAACCAACAGCAATCATGTAAATAAGGTTTTTTAAAACCAAAGCCAGTTCTTCTAATGAATCCACTAATGAACAACATTAAAAACCTTGATGTGAGGCAGGTATTCTCACACATTTATGAAGCGTTTATCTTTTTTTAAAAATTTTGATTTCATATTATGCCATCACAGTGTTAAAACATGCACTCAACGTGTGTGGGTGGGCAAATCCTGTTTATTTATTTTATTAAAGAAAAAAGTATTGCTGGCAGTAAATAATTAATCCAATTAGTGAAGTATGCTTGATGCACGGCTTTCATTTACTTGTGTTTCTTTAATATTCATGCATTCAAATATGCCTGTAAACTCTGTTTTTAATTATGGAGCGTGAACTTATTGAAATGAACTGTCGTTTTTGGTTTTGATTTCAAAACCGCAGTCATTAGGGACACTGCAGAAAGCCAGCAGGCCTCAACACCTTTAAACTGTGGAGCCAGAACTTAGAGAATTGGCAGAAACTGTAATTAGCTACGATGGCACCTTTAATTTATTTGGGTTTACCTTAAAGTGAAGAAAAGCTAAATAAAAGGAGGGGAAATGGTGCAGTTCAATGTATAGCTCCTGTGGCGGCATGTGTGTGTTCACAATCTAGCTTGCATTGTGCCATCATATCAACTCTGTGGGACCAGATTTGCAAACAATTCTGATTGGCATCTCACCAAGTGCTGAAGTGGAGCACAAGTGTCCTCCTCTGCGCCTGACTGAAATCATCATTCTATCAACTCCAAGCTCATTCTTCCGCTGTTGAAAAGACGTTGATCCCACACGCTACACGATGTTCTTTATGCTTTTTTACACCACAGCCTGCCTGAAGAGGAGCTAATCACTGAAAACATGGCAGTTCAAGGTGAAGGATGCGCTCCTTCTGATTAAAAATGCCAGAAATCTAAGGCGCATGTGTGTGGGGGAGTGTTGGGACCAGTTTTGGGTGGGGGGTGTTAATGACAGTTCATTTTATGACCAGCAAAAACATCAATTACATATACCAGTGCACACACTGATTCCATCGTACACACGGGTGAGCATGCCCACATCTTGCATATTTCACACCATATTAGTCTTGTAAGTCACTATAACATTGGTGCAGCTCATTATAATGAAAGGTGCTGGGAAGTGAATGCACATGAATGCCACCTTGCCTTGTGCGAGAGAATTTACTGAATGAATGCCGATGTGTGGTTTGTAAGCAGAACGGGGAGTTTTCTGTAAATCCTTCTCTGTTGGGGCATTTTTTTTTTTCTTTTACATTTGTGTAGGGAGTTGTTCGTCCATGCAAGCGCTGATTTTATTTTCTGAATTTTCTTATCTACATCCCACAATTGCTGTTTACTGTTGCTATTCATTTGCCACTGACCTTGACTCTAAGCGCAAAAAACGGTTCCTAGTTTCCCCTGGACAAAATGGAAATGCGTCATTGCTATTCCACAGACAAGACTGCAGAAAAAAATAAAAAGAAAACACACAAAACAGTAATGCGGCTATTGACAAATTCATCATGCAATCTAAGTGAACAAACTTTGGATTTCATCATTTTGCTCATCAGCAGCTCTTTCCTATGAATTATTTGTGGGCTCCTCTCTTCTTTGGCTGTCCTCCCCTCTTGATGTGGTAAAACCCATCAAGAATCCATAAGTAGGCCCTGTCCTGTGTCTCTCAATCAGAAATCAGGGGCAAGCAGCTCCTCGCCCAGTCTGCAGGCTGAATTATTTACCAGCCATTGATGTGGTGGTTGACCAGCAGTTTTGCTGGTGAATTATTCATAACCCCTCTCCTCTTACTCCAAAGCATTAACACTGAGAGTGTATTCAGATTTTATTTGTTGTGCTTCTGTATTTGCATACCACAATTGAACATTTGAATGTTATGAAAGTCCTGCACGGGAACAAAGGCACTGCTATTCATGAGCAATATTTAGGCCTTTGGGTGCAAGGTGGCTTCTGTGTCTTTTCCTTTTTTTTTTATATATGCCTTTTTTTATGTTTATTTTTTGCGCCGACACTACTAAAACATGACATGAATTGGGTTTGTTCTAATAATAATTCCTGCTGGTAAAGAGCAACATGTCACAGCAAACTGTGAAAGTAAGTCTTCTGGGAGACAAATCCCGGCACCTGCTGCACCGAAGCCCTCCCCCAAAATAAAGTCCCATGGTGCAATGCATTAAGACTGCAGCGTGCAGCATAATGATTTGTTTAACCTATGCTCATTGTGGCATTCATTACACCTGCAAGATAAGGCCAGCACAGTAAATAAAAACATTCAAAAGACAAATCTAGCTAAGCTGCACTCCTTCAGATAACTTTATCAGGTGAGCGCACGTGTCTACACTCCAAAAAACAGCCCCATAATCCTCGTTGGGTTCTTGGGTTATAAATTATGCCACTGCCTTTTTTCCCAGTATGATTTTCTTTTGCATTAAAGTAGAGAAAGCAACTCCAAAAGAAAGATGATTGAGGTGAAAAATCTTCTTCTTCTTTTGTTTCAGTGTTTAACATTTCTGAAAATTACTTTTGTTCTTCGAATTATTTTTTCTTTCTTATAGAAACTGAAGAAGTTGGCACCATTAAACATCACTGATTGGACGATGAAGTTTGTCCATCATTTCAACTGAAAGTTATTCAGCATGAAGCCAAACTGGAAATCCTTCATGCTAATTTTGAATCTTTATTAACATGCAGACATAAAACATGTATTTGAAAAAACTCAAAAAACAAACAATGTCAAAAATCAAACATCATCATCCAATCAATACTGTGCCATGACAGCTATCATTTTTATGTTATTTATTCATTTTTTAGTTTCCAGAATGTTGTTTTTTTTTTAACATGCTCTTGCTTTGAGTGATTTGCACTTCAGGGCCACAGTCTCAAAGTGTTTAAAAACAGATCATTTGTCTGTTTTAAGTGTTGTTTTGTTTTGTAATCTAAAGTTATAGTTTTTTTTTATGTAAAGAAAAAAAAGCATAACATTTTTTAAAACTGCATTTTATTTTATAAATACTTCTATAGTCTTCCCCCCATCTCTAACACCCACTCTCTTCTTTTCTCTTCTTTTTTCCAACCTGTCCAAAAGGAATTGCATAAAAACACAAATAATATAAATGAATTTTTGCCGCAAAACACAAAAAAGGGTTTATACAAATATATTCCTTGTGTGTCAGAAGATTCACAAACTCCCCATTGTAACAGTAAAATCTATCCAACACCAGAGGCCTTCAGCTCTTATCTGTTTAAAAAAAATAGTGCAATACATCAGTTTTGCTGTTGTTTATATTTTTACAATACATCAGTTTTGCTGTTGTTTACATTTCTACAAAGTTTGCAAAAGTTTTTTTTCTTTCGTTTTTTGCAAGCTGAACTCAAAAAAAGACTTTGTCAAAACATTTCTTACTTTGCACATTTATAGTTGTTGTGGGATCATTTTTTTGTCCTTCTCCAATCCTTTTCTTGTGATCAAACAACTCTCAAACATCAAGTCTCATTCACAGAATATATTGCACTTCTGAAAATCCACTTGTGTTCTACATTTCCCGGAATAATTTGTTTTTTTTTTTCTGATGACAGCAGAAGAAGCAGTAGCAGCAGGCAGGACTGTTTCCTTACTGACTGATTATGTTAGCGCTCAGGGGCGCACCCACGTCGTTTGCACCTGTACTGAATTGGCTCAGAAAGCTCTGGCTTCAGGCGAAACTGCAGCTGCATTCAACTGCTCAAAACATACAACCCAGAACCACCGTGACCTTCCAAAGCAGAGGCTGCTGCAGGGGATTCTGCAGGGCAAGAAATCTTCCACCTTTAAGAAGCCTTCAGTAGTGAAGACACTTTATCAGTCCAAGTCTCTCTTTTTTGTTATTTCTTCAGCTAGGACACTGAGTAACTCTTGGCCAATATATCCTCCAGTGTGTGCGGAGAAAGGAATGCTTCTTTAAAAAAGGGAGTTTGTTGCCCCTCATGTTGCCAAGTTCTTGTTTAGTAAAACAAAAAAAAACACGAACAAGTAAAAGGTAGACTTTTTCCTATTTTTTAACAGGGTGTATTCTGAAATTTGAGAATTTGTGGTATGAGAGGATGATTTGAAAATAAAATAAAAATTGTTGCAATTCAAACTCAAAATAACTCAAAATTGGACAAAGATTCGACTTATTCTAAAGCTGTGTTCACACCGGGTGCAATTTGCGCGGCAGTGGTGGCCAGTTTCAAAGTTAAGTCAGTGGTACAGATGCGATCCGAGGTCCTGTGGCAGCAGAGGTTGGCGTGTCCCATCTACCAATCAAGGACTCATCTTAGGGCACGTGATGTTTTCAGTGACTCAATCAGAAGGTAGAATCCTAATCCAATACAGCGGATCATACGTGATTTTTGTCATGAACTTCCATTCATTTTCTTAACCTGCTGGGGTCTCAGCGTCGCTGGACTCTGCTCATCATCAGAAAAAGTCTTCAAGAGCATGTTGAAAACACCAAAAACACGATGTTCATCAAAGTAGGTCTTCATGGAACCATATAAATAAGGTGACTGACTGCTACTATCAAATTCTGCTTAAAGGGCCTAAATCATGCAAAATGAATCTTTTTGAGCTTTTAATTTTATAAGAATATTAATCCAAACAACCCCAAAGCTGTATTTTCCTCTATTCATGACCTGAGGACCTGATAGTTCTATATGGCCCTCAAGATCCTTTTATTTTATTGCTATTATTGGCCCCGTGTTACCCTGTGCTTATTTCTAACTTCTATAATTTTGACCAAATATGTTTTTATATCTCGACCTTCATGAATTGAATCGCAACCCACGAGATTTGAGTCGTGACCCACGAAACTTTAGCCATGACCCATAAGACTTGAGTCCCGACCTACGAGACTTGAGTCACGACCCACCAGACATAAATCGCTACCTGCAAGACTTTAGTCACGACCCACGAGACTTAGGCCGTGACCCACGAGACTTGAGTTATGACCCACGAGACTTTAGTCGTGAACTACAAGATTTGAGTCATGGCTCACGATACGTGAGTCAGGTGAGCCACTGGGTCGGAGCTGTTTGTGCTGTCTCTCTATATTTCATGAAAATGTGTTCTTTAGTGTGCCAAAGGTAATATATTACCATATTTATGGACACAGTTTACTCTGAAAGGCTTAAGTTTTGCATGATAAAGACTTTTAAAGAACACAAGCTAGTAAATTCAAATATGTTTAAAATTTGGAGCTTAGGATTTTTGAGTGAACTAATTCCCTCTAAAAAGCCTTATATTGTAAAAAAAACCAGAGGATTTTCTGGGATATTGCAACTATTATTTTGTTGCTATCGAAGTAAATGCTGAGACTTAAATAACTTTGTGACTTTGTTCAAAAATTTGGAGCATATGGTAATTTTCACTTGGGCCTCTAAATGAGTGACCTGCCGCCTGGTTGCTGTTGCTGCTCTTGGTCTGGATAAACATGCTGTCAGTGGTGCTGCTGCAGGAAGGGAGATAGGAAGTGACAGTGTGTGTCTTGGGAGCTGACACATATCCTGACACTTTTTTTTTCCCTCTGACTGGCAAATATGATCATTGTAAGGACTCCTCACCACCCTCCATACATAGTAGAAGGAGTTCAAAGAGAATGCTAATAAGCTTAAAAATCCGGTCGCAGCATGATTCATCCCTTGCATCTACTGAAGGTGTGATTCACTTTGCCACATGACACCCTGCACATCTTTAGGAAACACATCCTGTACATGATCAGCAGCCTGACGACAAATAAGTATTTGTTGCTTGCTTAAATGAAACTTTAAATTCTTTGTGTACTTTTTTTGCCTGCAGACTGAACAGATTTTTTTTAGCAGAATTAATTATATTCTTATATGTACAAGATTTATAATCAAGCAGTCATCTTTTTTTATCGCTTTTGACACATTTTAAAAATGGGATCCAATATTTGAGTTTATTGGCGATACACATTGCGAAACATGTATCATGATGCGATACGTATCCTGGCATGTCCTAAGAAAGTACCAGACAATATTTCACAATTTTTATTTAAATTATGCCATAAGAATGATCTGAATGTCAACATATTTTTTTGCAAAAGTAAAATTATAAAATACAAAAAATCAATAAAACTATCACTTCTTGTCAGACTGCAACTGAACCTTCAGCAGACAGAAATAAATGCAGTAGTTGATCATAAATGCTTTTTTCTTTTGTTCCCGTTTATCTGATTTACAAACATTTACCTTTGAAATAAAAATCGTCCAAAAGCTGTTAATTACATAAACAGTTTTTTTTTTGTTTGCAGGTATTATTGACTGTTCTTACAACCTGTGGGGAGAGGCTGCTGCCGAACGGGTTGGTGCATAATTTAATGCTCCAGTAGCGTTTTCCAGATGGCAAGAGAGGAAAAAAAAAAAAAAAAGAAGTGTGGGCCGGATGACTGGTGTCCTTGATTATGCTCTGGGCTTTCCTTTTGCAGCGGGTAAAGAAGATATCATGCAGTCATGGCTGGTCTGTGCCAGTACATTTTTGATGGAGGCTTTACTGTGTTTTGCTGCAGTTCTCATTCTTCTACAGTCAGAAGTGCTAAGCCATATACTGGGATGCATGCTGTCAGAATTTGCTCTTCATGGGGCGGTGAAGACAGATGAGTCAGTTTGCCTCAATAGGTAATGCGAGCACGCCAGCTATGACCAGCAAGTTTTTGCTGTACATAGCACAGACTTCAGAGATTTAAACATTGATGTGGGAATGTTTCAGACAAATGAAATACACATTTAGTGTTACCCAATCAGTTATTTGTAGCTAAATTATCTTGAATTTGTAATTATAAAATTATATTGCACCTCATCCATGAGAAAATCTGGACCAAAAAGGGTTAACTCTAGGACTTTTTTTTTTTAGTCAGATTTAAAAAGGAAACAACTCAAAGCAACATTTTTTGCCAATTTTCCTAACATTGCAACATTTTCCTCCTGTCCAGCATTTGCATTTAAGCACTCTGTTTACAGGGCTCTCACAACGGGGTGGTCAAATCAAAGAAATGAGACGTTATTTTTCCCATTGACATGGGAATTACATTATCAGGCACATAAGAACACATCCACACTGCAGCACACCTTCACATAGCCCCTTTTCAGCCTTAATGGCTTCACTGAGCAGATCAGTGACCTCAAACATGACATTCAGTCATTCTTGAGAGAGAAGGAGCCAGGTAGCTGAGTGATGGGTGGATTGAGAGAACGATGGAGAAAAAAGAAATGCAGTTATAACAGACTGAAGCCTACGAAACCTTTCTGAAACAATACTGTCTCACAATATCAGAGACTTAGCTTTTTTTCTTTAAATTACGGAAGGAAGAACATCTGGCATGCTGAAGTTAAATGAATTAACTAAATGGATGGTTGTTAAGAAAGTGATGTGAATGAGTGATTTGGTTGAGTGATTATGAAAGATATAATGTTTTCCTTTTTTTTGCATTCTGTGAAGTTTGATTTTGAAAAAAATGCGTATTTCTTTTTCTTTTTAGAGCTGCAAACTTCTTAAGAGATTCTTGGAACAATTTTACCAATTTAAAGAACACAAATACCTGATTTGACCACTATTGTCTATCATGTTTTCTTAAAGTCCCACTTTTCTTATATTTTGATCCTTTTTAGAGTGTTCCCAGTGGTGTTTTATTTCATGATTATGCTGTTTTTATCCATTTTTTTAAAATTCATTTTCAAGGACATAGTTTCTGCAGTGTCAGAAGTTTGTTAGAAATTCAGCAGTGGGACATGGCAGGACTGTTGACACAGTAATCCTCGACTCATTTCCCATCAACCCTTTGTTTACATATTCTCCATCTAGCTAACAACCCTGCACAGGCCCAAGCTAACATTACCGGGCAACAAAAATGTTGAACAATATTGGAGCTGTCCAGCTGTACAGTTTTGAGCCAGATTCCAGCTCAGAAGAGGAAAACAAAGATTTTAATAGATCTATTTATCTATAACTGGATGCATCAGAATGGAGCAGAACAAGTAAGGGTCTGCCAATTGTATCTTTTTCAAGATGTAATTTTCAGTCTTCTCCTGATTGACCTTGATTTAAATAAGGAAATAATCAAAAATGCAGTTTTATTCTTAGTTTTCTACAAATATGTCATCTATCATGTGAAAAATTGTATAAGAACATGCTAAAAACATGGTTTTCATTGAAGTGGGTCTTTAATGCAGCATGTTAACTGCAAACAACAGCTCATTAGCATTTAGGACAAAGTGCATCTAGGGTTGTGTGGAACATGATGCAGGTGCTCGGTTCGAAGTATCGCACCAAGTGGCATTTCGACCTAATGATGATACATGAGGAAAGGTTTAGGGGTCACCGCTGACCTGAGAATTCATCTTAACTAGAGGCTAATAAGATTTAAAAAAGGTTACATCAATATTGGTGGCATGGAGTCTTGCTTTGTTGGTTTCTGAGTTCGGCGTGAGATTTATTTTTGTTACTTTGGTGCAGAACAACGTTTGCATTTAAGCAACAGAAATGAGCAAATTAGCTAAACTGAAAACTTTGGGATATGCTGTTACTGTGTTAAAGTAAAATTATAATCTTCATGTAAATTCAATGATCAAATAGATTCAGAGGTGGAGCTAGAAGATTTTACATGGGAGTGGAAGAGAGGTAAATGAGATGATGTATTTAAATTTTATGTTAATTTTATTTAATATTCTTTTAAGAATAATACATATATTTTTTTTTTATTTATTCACAATTAATGTTATTTTTGTTTTGTTATTTTTGCAATGATTAAAGTAGTTAGTTTTGATCATTTCCTAATCTTTTTCAATAATTATATTGATTTTGACTCAGAAATGGGGGAACAAGTGGGGAGGGCAAGCTTTATGATGCCCCCCCCTCGTCCCCTGTAGCTGAATAGATTCATTTCTAAACAACAAATTGTTCTTATGCTAAGTTTCGATGACGTTTTACCACATTTGTTTTGTTATAAATGAACAGTGGGGACATTATGTATGTATTTATTGTTGATTTTAGACAATCATAATTAAAGGTGCTAGATGAATAAGTAGGGGTGGGTGTGGTGTTATTTTATTATTTTTTATCAGGAAGATAGTTTGGGAATATATCAGAGCTAAAAGATATGTCCAAGACAGGAGCAGAATTCATTTTAAGGAACAGAAATCCTCTTCCTTTTTTTCAGAATAATCTACTTTTTAAATTGTATATTCATAAACAAAAATGTGTTTTTCATTTGAAAATGGCAGAGGAAATATATATATATATATATATATATATATATATATATATATATATATATATATATATATATGTATGACAATTCTATGGCCTTTTTCCTGTAAAATAGTTAGAATAAGTTAGATTAAACATTACAAAAATTGAAAGATAATCTCATTTAAGAAAGTTAGTTTTATGGTGTAGCTTTGGTTTTAAAAGTGTTGTACTGTTACAGCCTGACTGACTGCACTCACTAAAAGAACAGGAGCTTATCTGGAGGGGATAGCTGGTCGAAGGAGAGACGCATCAAAGGTCCCGTCTCCCCATTGTGTGACAAAAAAAAAAAAAAAAAATCCCTGTGTCATTCACAACGACTAATAACCTTGTCAGGATTTCATGCCAGCGTATATCAGTACGATCAATGCAGCTGATCAATCAAAATCGTCATGCAACATTTATCTTGCATCTGACTGACAGGTCATACATGCACAATGTTCCCATTGATATTTTGAAAAACTGACATTTGATTTATTGAATAACAAAGTTTAGCCGATACACATAAATGATGCAAAGCAATACCACACGAGGCTGCAGCTCATATGAAAATCTATGAATGAGTTTTGTTCTCATTTATTTTTGATTTATTTTGAATATTTAAAACTAAAGTTTTTTTTCCCACATTTTTGATCACTTGTTTGTTCCTACCCTGATTGATGAACGTTCTGTTTCTAGGCGGTCGTGTTAATCACGCATCAAAAACTGTTTGATTAACTTTACCTCCTAAAAATACTTATTGCTGTGTTTTTGTTTTTCTTCTACAAAGTACTTCACTTTTCTGATCATTTCGTTAATCACAGGTACTTGTTTCTGGAAACCATTTCTAAATACTTTTCAGTCTTAAGGCCATGTCACACAGCTGAAAAGTGCAATTTGCTTATTGTCCACTTCTGTAATTTCATTCTTTTGGGATTGAAGTGTTTCTTGCATTAGTCAGTGTGCGCAGATGTCAGATGAGGATGTCGGCCAACGGGTCTTTACGTGAATTTGTTTTTGAAATGTTCAAAATTTTTGGTCAATTGGGAATTATGCAGCTTTTACTTAATTATGGATTATTTTTGTAAAATGCATACACATATTTGTGGTTTTCTACATGTCTAATGGACTTTTCACGCACGTGCCACTAATGTATAACTTTTATATTGCACATATATGATGTTATAATTACAAAACTGATGCATAAATCACAAATAAATTGCATATAAGCAGCGCAAAAATCACGCGCGGTTCATGCACGATTGGCAAATTGTGTGAGAAATTCAATGAGTCGCCGGTTTACGTATTCTTTCAATGTTTTTTTTTGTACTTTTCCCACGGTTTTAACATGGTTCATTTGTGATACATCTGTAAAAATTTCCCATAAAAGATCCCAGCTTTTCTCTCTCACTGACATAATTATGTATTATTTCTAAACTCAGTATATTCACATACGACCAATTTTCATCCAATATGCCCAAAACATACATAGTAGCTGTCACGTGGCCCTAAGCCCAAAAAGAGGAATTTAAAATGGGCATTTTTAGATGAAACCTATATTTAGTTTGGAATTCACAATGTTTTAGTGTTCTTTATAATTTGGCAGCTTTCCTCTGCTTAAATGGCATGTCGGAGAAATTGAGAAGCTTTTAAGTTCCTTTCAAAAAGGGAAACAGTTGTGAAATATATACTTTACCGATGACCCCCAGACATTCGTGAGTAATCACGGCAGATGTTAAAGGCCGCACAGAGAAGAAAGGATCCAAATTGGCTGTGAAAAGGTTAATCAAGAAGCTAGAGAAAAGGGAGGGAGGAACAAAAGTGTGGTTTAGACAGACGTCGGGGGGAAAGGGAAGCTGAAACACATTTGTCCCTGAATAAGACCCACAAGCTGAAGCATCAAGGTTGAGTCAATAAATCAAATAAAGGTTTTTAAAGACAGATGAAATGAGAAGGACTCTCGATGGAGCAGAGGCAATATGTTAGTGGGATCGCTTATCGACAAAGTACTTCATGCCAAGTTAGGCAAAAAGTGGTGGAGGAGATGAGCTGCTTCAAACTTTTTCGGATGAAGACCGAGGAAGATCCAGTGTGGCATATTTGACAGCACAAAGGACCTGATTTACTAAAGGATTGCATGCAGAAGAAAAAATAAATATTTGACAGGATGCACCAAACAAAATCCTCTAGATTTGTCTGTTGAACATCAAAATTTTATATTTTTCCTTCAAAATCCCTTTTAAATTTTACTGAGCCTAAAAAAACACTTTTATGGTAAATTAATACAACTCACTTGAACAACTGGCTAAAAGAACTTTAATTTTTGACATCACTTATTGTATTTTGACCAGCAAAAATGAAAGTTGAAGTGGAATATGTGTGCATTGATGGTTGTTTGAGAAAGTTAAAAAAACAAAAAACTAGATAAACAGTTTTGTTGAATACTATCCTGGATCCACCCTTCTGTCAATCAATATCCCATTAATAAATAAATAAACAAATAAATAAACAACATCTTCCACTTGTCAGTGCTCCCTCTAAAACCAGCCTTTACTAAACATGTGAGGAACTGCATCTTTGGAGACTTATGGATTTGCTTTAAATTTGGAAACAGAATGCGTGGGGGGGTACAAAAGTCCTTGAAGTGGTCTAAATGAGCTGCTCCCTCAAAGATAGGGAAAGGATCTTGGTTACCTGGAGAGAACTCAGAGTAGAGCCACAGAGAGAGGAACCAGTTGAGGACATCTGGTTCAGATACCTCCTGAACGCTTCTCTGGTGGTGTGTTGTGGTTAAATCCTACTGCCTGGACAGAGACCTAAGGAAAGATCCAAAGTCTATGTCTCTTGACTGACCCAGAAACATCTTGAGGTCCACCCAGAGGGATGGATGGATAGATGGATTATTGGATGGAGAGATGGATGGATGAATAGGGGGCTAGTCAGATCCCATCTTTTCCTGCTCATTTTGTATTTTTCACAACTGTTCAATCACGCTTCACACCCACCTCGACTATTTCATGTTCATGAGGCCATTGTGCTGTCAGCAGAATACACACCAGGACGAGTTTGGCAGTCTGTCCCTCACAGCCCCTCAGAAACATGGAACTAAAATTCCATATTCAGTCAATCCCCCTGATCAGGCTACAATTATGTGCTACAGAAACACATCATTCTCTATTATGTGGCAATCAGCTGGCCATGTTTCTGCCAGAGTTGGAAAGAAAACTAAACCAATTACTAGCTTTGACTGCCCGTGGAGCTGATCCTCTCCGTCATCTAACCTGTCACAGTTTAGCATCATAGACCACGCACACGCTCAGAAATGTCCCAACTCAGGCACGGCAGCGACCCTGACTCTGTCTCTCTCCAATGTGTGCTTTCAACCACAGCAGTAACTAATTATCATATTCACTACCTTTCTGATCTACACAAAGCATTCTCTCTTGTTTCCATCGATGCATCATGAATTTAAATGAGCCAATTAGTGTGTGCAATCCCCCCAGTGTCAAATTCACAAAGTCTTTAATTGAGATTCTGCAGCAGAGACTTTCTACAGAAACTCGAGCTGCCCTTTACACCAGCGGGGCCAAGGAGGATAAACATCATGTAACTCATCACTTACAGCTGCTGTGTCTACGGAAGACTGAAGGCACCCAAATGAAAGGAAATAAATCAAAACTGCAAATGTTTTCAGAAGATACAGTGAATTAAAGTACGAAACAGGTCAAAAAATTTGATCCATTTAAAGAATGTTCATGAAACTTTGAGTTATCAAATAATGCCTATTAGATATTTAGATTTTTAGATTTTTTAATGATAATTCCATAATGCATAAACATATTTTGTGTTTCACCTTAATTGTTAGGTCTGCTTCACTTTGAAAGTTAGTCTGACTTTCAGAGAGTTACAACAGTGGCCGAGACCCACCAAAAAGTTACTGTAAAAGAAACTGCAAATAATAAAATACTGAAAATAACGTGAAATGCCCGCTGCAAATAAAAAGAAACAGCTGCAAATTAAAAAAGCCAGAATGGAAGTGGATTATTGGGAATTTTTGCTGATACACCAATGTGAGAATAAAGAGACAAAAAACAAAAGTACAATTTGGAAAATGAATGAGAAATTTATTAACCTTGAAGAAGTTAGTGTTCAACGTCACTAAGTGTACTCTGTTTTAATATTTTTTCTCTGATAATCCACTACTGGTGCATTGGCAAAAACTCTTTTTAATTTGCAGCATTTTTGTTCTTTGTTTTTGAAGCAGCATTTATTTTTATTTGTAGTGTTTCCTTTATTTGCAGCAGAATTTCTTGTCATTTGGAGCAATTTATTTGTGCAGGATTCATTTTTTTGTTTGCTCAGTTACTTTTACTGTGATGCGATGGCGAGTCTCAGCCACCGTAAGTGACAGAATCTGAAAGCAGAAGCTTTTGGTCAGTGCACTTTAGATCTTTACTTTTGGACCAAGCCATAGGATCAAAGCCATTTGACTGGTTAAATTATTTACTGACACAAATCACAAATGTCTTAGACTAAAAAACATAATTGAATTGTCATTATGCAAAACCTTGGCTCACTGTTGATCAAAGCAGAGAAGCTGATCCCCAGAATATTCTATGAAAAACAAAACTTTTATTTGCAAGTTATAAAAAAATGTAGCTATATAAAAGAGACCAAAAGATTAAGATTCTTGAAAAAAAAAAGAAAAATTAGGAGAAACATAAAAAGCATTTTTACATTTAAAATTCAAATTAAATCAATCACGTCAATGAAGAAAGTTCAAGTTTTTCAGCAAGTTCACTGCTCTTGGAGCTAGAATGCTATGACTGATATTTACACAGGATGTTCTCTTACTGGTTGATTTTTTGGAACTCCAACTTAATGCATCATTTACCCTTATGGTACCCTAGGCATGTTTACATTAAAAGTGGGGTCATTTGGACTCCATAAGACAGCGCGCTGAAATTTTTTATTAAGGATTTTATGGATATCTTAGTTCTCCAAACACCTGAAAGCTTTTTTTGCCATGCATTCAGTAGTACATGCCATTTACCTGGAATTTTAACTGTCGACTTATTGTTGTATTGTTGCTGAGTTATTGTTGTGTTTTATGCTTTTATTAATCTTATGTACTATGAGGCGACCTTAAGTCCCAAGGTTGATTTGGTTTATTTATCCTCAAATGTATATTTATTGTGTCCTTTATTTTTCAAAACCAGTTGTTACAGGGGAAGTCCATCCCTAAACTGGGTTCCTTGGATCAGATTGAGACAGGAAGTGGAGACGCAGAGGGACGCTACAGCGGCGAGTGCGATGATGAGGACGGCTGTGCCGGTTCAGGAGGCGGCGAGTCAAGAACCAAACTTTCCAAGGTCTACAAAAGTAAGTTTGAAAGCATTTTTATAAACCTGTTATCTGATTTAGCTTCAATGCTAACCCCTGAAATAAAAATAAACTGAGATCCACACTGTAATAAACAAAAATAGCACCAGTAAATAATATTCCCAAAGCAAATGCAGATGTTGCCAAAATGACAAAATGTAAATATTTTTTTCATGTTTTTTAGTCAATAATGCAACAGCTACATTCTGTTTTAAAAAACTTGATAAAAAAGTTTTTAATGAGAAGAGACAGCTAGAGCTGCTGTTTTGTAATACTATATTTTAATAAGACTGGCTTCAATGCCTGTTTTATGGCAGCTGTAATAATAGTCATTAAGGATAATAGTTGCTATGGGGACATTATTGCAATCAAGGCCTGTAACTTCAAAAATTATTGCTCCTTGGTGGTTCCATAACCCTCCGTGAATCACAATGACAGAGCTTTCCTCTTCATTTTGTTACCTTTCACACTTTTCCCCTGGCACGCCGATTCCTCCTCTCCTCTCCTCTATCCTCTCCACTCCATCAAACATGCTAACAACCTGATTAATCACCCTTCTCGTTTTGCCTATGGCGTTTGCGCGGAAGCGGGGGTCATCCAAACACACTGTTCCGTCAGTGAAAATGTTTCCTCTGCCGCTTGTCAGTCTGACTCGCGGCTTCTGCAGCTCAGACTCAAGAAAGCTGCTTAACAATCGCTCATCTGAAGCTGTCGGGGGCTCTGACATTTATCACCTGCTGCAGCTGAGCCGCCCTTTCCTTGTCATAGGCCAGATCAGCCTGTCTTCTATATTTATGACCCACTGTCTGTTGTTACCCCTGTTGAACATCTGTCCTTTGGTGTCTGACCCTTCCACTGCCACTAAAGCTCTCCCCCCTCACAGCACAATTCAGCATTCGCAGCAACAACATTCTGCTAAAGGTTTTGGTTGGGATTTTTTCCAGTTTGTGTAGAACGGGTCAATACAAGTGCAAGTCCATTGTTGAAAAAAAATGCCTGAAAACTCACAGCTTTTCTTGTACAGAACTGTTTGGTTCAACCAAAGTATTTTAGCTCAGATTCTTGGTTTGGCAGATATGAAAGGATACAGAGGTGTGGTGTGAACCTGAAGCTATGACTACATACATATGTGCGCTTTTTAGGCTTCTGTGTTCAAAAGTCTCACATTCACTAATAGTTAAACAAGTTTCTATGACCTTTTTCTGGCTCTATGTACAAATTGTGTAGCCATAAAACATACTTTTAACCTGGTTGAACTTTGATCAAGGTTTCAGTGGAGTTCCCTTTCATTCATGGAAGTTCCAACCATTTGAAAATTGATAATGAAGGAGAAATTTATACTTGTGATTTGTTCTATATATGACACAAAGTCTTTCATATTCATATCATTATTCACATGTGAATAAAATAAAACAGATAATCTTGGGCACCAAAAAATGGGCACATTCACACTATCTGGTTTGATTCATACCAGGGTTTCTTTTTCTTTGATTGCCATGTTTGTTTGGCATAAAAGCAACCTGAATTCTAGTACAGATTGGAATTCTAATTCTAATCCACTATATTCACAGTTATAAAACCAATGTTGTCATGTGTTTTCCGAGCGCTGGCAGCCACACGCTAACATAGATGACCAGCGACTGTTGGCGATGTCATCGAGTGGGAGTTTGAAGACACTATTTGTCCATAACTCTCGTTTGGAGGGCTAAATGTAGCAGTAAGGAGAATGGAAAATTAGGTCAGTTCTGTGCCTTTATAGATTGTGAGCCAAAACTTGGAGAACCACAAACCACAAAAAGGTTGAAATTGGCAAATACCAAACTGACCTTACAGAATCCTAACATAAAAAAATAGCTTTCTTGCTCAGCATTCTACACCACATGTTTTTACATTTTCATTTGATTGAAAAGTTAGTGATAAATAACACTACTTATGTTTTTAAAACACAATACTATTTTCTGAGATGGTTGTGCCACCTGGTGAACTCCTTGCTGAAGTCAAGGTGTTGCTGTTGCTACACTGACTCACAGCAGCATAAAGTATATGTCGTCTTCCTGTCACTTCTTCCTGCCTCACAAAACTATTGATTACATTTTTGGAAGACATCATCATCTGGACCTTCCTGTGACCCCACAGCAGCCGAACCACAACAACAGCAGACAGACTCGCTGAACAGCATGGATTACCGTGAAAGATGTTTTGATTACATTTCTATGCATCTTTATGTTGTTTTTTATTCACATTTCCAGGTTTTCATTTTGATGGCTGCCATGGATGCAGTTCAGATATTTTTAAGACATGTTTTTTTTTTTTTTTCCTTTTAGCAAAAGAGCTCATAATCCAGGTGCCTTTGAGATTAAGTCACTGTTGAGAACGTTGTGTGTATTTGCGAAAGCTTCAAAGCAGGAGGCTTCTGAGAATAAAATACAGCATGATACTTGCATACTAAAAAAAGATGCATGCAACTTAAACTTAATAAAATATAACTATAAACAGGTTCAATCACAGGAAGTGTAAATAATATGCCCCAGAGAGGGGTGAAAAAGTCAAAATGTTCTCTTTAATTCATAATTTTACAGACTAGTTAAAAAAATAAACCATTTGGTCTGTAGTGGGTCCTAAAAAATAGAACTAAACGTCAGCTTCAGCATTTAACATGAGTTTTTGTACCTTTAAATAGGAGAAACTAAACCAAAATTTAGGAAAAATTGAGCACTCCTATAATCACAAGATTGTTTTTGTTTTTTGTTAATTTCCACTGAACAACCAGGTCAACCTACCGTCATTATAACCATACTTTGTATCTTCTAACAGTTGTCTTAGCATTTATTTAAAAACAAATGTTAAAGAAACCACCCAATTAAAAGAGAGTGGTGGATGTTGGAGACTGGCTATTGTTCTCCCCACAGATTTAATCGTGACTAATAAACACACTTCATCTAGTAGTAAAACAACCATATGACACCATACAGTAAATACAGTGGTAGAGTGCAGAGTTTTTTACATGATGGCGTACTGTCTGTCTGGCAACAATTGAGCCCCTCCATCCTTAATCAAAAGAGATAATGAACCATTGAATATTTTATTTTCATGGTCTTAAATAATATTAAAATTTATGATCGATTGTCTAAGATTTTTAGATCCTGTAACTTCTGAACAAGCCCAGATCATCACTCTGCCTCTGCTGTGCTTGTCAAGTCATTTAAGGTGTTTTTGCATTTATGGTAGATTTATTTTTCACCAAATGTGTAAAAAATTAGGATCTTGTAGATCTTGCCTCATCACAATGTCCTAAAAGTTTTCTCTTAAGAAAGTACGGTTTAATTATAAGGGCTGCTGTGATTATTTAATACAGCCTCAGAGAAAGATTTATATCCTGACAGGGTTCTATGTAAGTGGAGTTCTCCTTGTACATATGTGGCTTTCTCTGCACACATTCGCTTCCTCCCAGACTCCAAAAAGTGTGCCTCATAGGTTAATTGGAATCTTTAAATTGTCCCTTAAGAGTCAATGTAAGTTCATCTGTCTTTGTGTGGCCCTGAAATGAACTGGAGAACTGTCCAGGGTCTACCTACCCTACCTTCACCCCGAAGTCTCTGATAGGCTCCATCAACCCTTGTGACCCAGCACAGGACCAACTGGGAATAGAAGACAGATGGACGTGTTGCATTTCATATCAGATAAAAAAAAAAAAAAGTAAAGAGTAAAATGGCTGCAAGTGACATTTACTGGTCTATAGTTTGTTACTGCACTACATTAACATATCTAAGTTTTATTTATCATTCAAGCTTGTAAACAGATGCACTTCAAGCTGGAATGTTATCACAGAAATAACAGTCACTCAATGCAGATTGGCTGGAGTGATAATGCCATCTCATCATCAGATACAGAGCTTAAAGACCATGTATAATTTAATTGGATTTTTTTCCTCTGCAATTATTCCTAATCCTTTTCTTTTGTGTCTTTGATGTTTATCTGCAGAACACCCTGAGGATAAATCAGTTTGATAATGGAATCAGATGGGATGAGCTCAATACTAACAATACAAGCTTGATTTAAGGGATTATCCTTATTATGCATAATTAGTCATGTGTGAAAATGTAATGTGTGACAAGATGCAGTGATGTGGGATAGCCACTTTGCAGGAATTTCAATGATTAAGGAAAATATATTTAAATTATGATTCAGCATTGATTGACAGATCTGACCTTTTAGGAAATATGTTTTTAAATAAACATCAAATGTAATTTTTTATGACCCAAACATCCTAGGATGGACTCCCAAACTGTCCAGAGTGTGCCCCGCCTTCACCCTTCGGTAGCTGGGTTGACTCCAGCATCTTCAGACCAAAATGGGGAAAGAAATCAAAGGAGTAAAGCGGCTCTAGAAAATGGATGGATGGATTATAAAAAAGATAAATAAAACCACTAATGTGAGTCCCTTTTACCAGATTTAAGAGGATTCCAAAAACCTTACCATTCAACAAAACAGAGATAAATAAAAGTCCTCAATTAAAAAAAACAAAAAAAGCATTCTCTTTCATATCAGCCTTTATTTTTAAATGTGGAACACATCTGCCCATTGGTTTAAACAAACACGCCATTCTTACTTTTCTGTTTTAATTACAGCAAACAGTCAGACTATGCAACGCAGGAATTCTCATTAACAAAATCAATAAAACATTTATTTACTGTGGCGTTGTGTTGTACCAGTCTTGTGAAACCGCGTTTTAATTGCACAATTTAATTAGGAGTCTTTAGACACCTCTATTCTGCCAACTGTACCTTTGATATCCAAAATGTAATTGCTGCCAATGATATTTATTAGTGACTGTTTGTTTATTCTGTGGTATTAGCTGTTCTGAAGTGATATAGAATTCATTATAAGGGCTGCACAGGTCTGTGGTTGTGCTGTTTGTGGGTAGAATGTTTTCCTGTCCTGTTGGGATCTGCGTTTGATAAATCCTCAAACAAACATCGCTGGTACAACTGGGTTTTTTAAAGTCATCAAACACTGTATTTTTCATAAAGTGATAGGATGGTTTGGAAAATGACCACCGTCAAACTTGACAGGAAGTGTGTTGTTCTATTGAGGTCCATCACTTAAAAAAAAAGAAAAAAAGAAATGTGCATTCTGAAAATCAATCAAAAATGAATCCAGTTCTATTGTTTGTTGTTTATCAAATTCTTGCTTCTTTTAAAGTGTGTCAGGCTCACGGTGTTACTGTCAGCAACAGAGTCAGGTTAAATAAAAAAACTCTCTTTCCAGAGTCAGATAAATAAGACAGTAAAAGGATCTCCTCTAAAAGTCCTCTCTGTTCTGGGTTTTCTTAGCTACAAACTTTCCCTTTGAGAATTTTAACTGCAGGACTTGTTACTTTTGATTTGTTGTTTTCAACTGAGGACTTATCCACCACTTGGCCAAAGATAGGCTGGTGAGTGATGACTGAGTCACCACAGTCCCATTCTGGATTTACATTGATCTATAGGAGTGTCAGTCCGAACACGGCTGTTTGGGGTTTGGTTTGCTTTTATTTACTGACCTTCCTCTACTGTAAGGATGGTCTCAATAACGATTCTGTTGTTTTAATGTATATAGCATTACATTACAGTACATTAGTACATTATTTACTTTAGAATTTATTTTAAATGCTTTTTGCAATTTGTGTAGCATTGAATGTTTGTTGAGTGGTGATACTTTTATTAAAGAAAAAAAATTTAAAAATATAAACAAGTGAATGAATTGACTAACAAAACCTACAAAAATGTTCTCTTAAAAGTACAAACTGGTAACTTGAAATCTGTTTAAAATGTTTTTAAATACTTATTTGAAAATAATACAATCAAACCGTTTCTGAAACTTAAAGAATATTTATTTTATTCCTAGAGTCTATTCATAGAGGCTTGTTTTTAAAACAGAATGAATTCTTGCTAGTGCTAAGACTTACCCCAATTCAAAATGACACATTGGTGAATATTATGCTTTTTAGATTTATTGAAAAACTGTAGCTTGGTTAGAAAGTATGAAAAAAAAGCACAGGTATCGATTGAGATAAATATTCAATAACTTTGTTTTAAATAAATAACTTTGTGTTGCTACAAAAGACAAAGACAAAAACAAAACAAATTTGATATTCTTTAAAAAATAAAAAAAAGCTTTGAAGTGTTGCTGCAAGTGTGAATCTCACACATTCCCAAAAATGCATTGGATGCAAATGGAAAAAATACATTTGGGTGAATATTGATATACATAAAAAATCAATATGTATTTCCGCTTTTCGATATGACGAATATACAGTATATTGATCCACATTTCTGTTCAGAACGGTCAGACTTTGAGAAATTTGACACAAACAGGATGCATTTTTTCTGGAAATCCCTTCAGTGGTTAAGCTATGGTCAGGCCCGTATGGGTGCTGCAGGTTCTTGGGTTGTTCAGGCCCGTGGAGGGTTGTAGACAGCTGTGTATTGCAGTTCCTTGAGACTTGTTGAAAATGGAAAGTATGATTGTCATGTATGTGTGTGCGCTCTGAAGTATTTTTAACGCAAATGTAAGTTTCAGACACTTATCATGTATGCCACACACTAGTCAATAGTGTGTTAGTCACAGCTGCCCTTGTGGCTAGACATGGACTGGCCAAAATGGACAAACCTAGATCGGACATTTAAGGAACCTGTACTTAACACATGAACAGCAATTCTATTCTGCAGACCACAGGATTTTGTGGTGTCAAAGATAAATAAAGATTCCTTTGACACGCCTGTGCCTCACCTACTAACCCTTGCATGTTGTATGGCGTGTTGAATGCCACAGACAGCTCATATCTACCTGTAAGGGGAGTTGTGACCAAATCATTAAGTAAGATGAACTCAAGCTGCATGTTGTTAGTTTTCTAAAAGCTTGTCTTTATAACAATCTGTATGCTTTTTACATTTCCTCTTCGGGCAATATTTACAGCAATATTGAACAAAAGTGCTTGAAAGCTCCACAATGTAGTCGGACGAATTTTTACTCTGTGACACAAAAAGGCTTTGAGGGAAATATTACATCTTACTTTTGATGTACTTCATGACAAAACCCACCATTTATGGAAAGGATTTGAAGATGAAAGGTTTTTCTAAACCTGAGTGACAAACCAGCTGACTCATTGCATTTCCACGTGAGTTACAGCGCTAAAACAGCATCGCCTTACATGTTTGCACCTTTTCAAACAGGATAGAAAAAGCAAGCAAAAAGTAAGTATTTTGTCTATTAAACCCATTCTCAACTTTCATTGACCTTTTAACGGCTCCTCCAGTGGAGAGTATCTGAGAGCTTTTTGATGCTCCAAAGCCAACAGACAGCTTGAGGCCTCTTATCTGGACTGGCATCGTTTTGCTGCAGACTCTGTGACTGGCCGTGCCCCGAGTGCAGTGTGGCAAAACGACATCTGTCAGACACAGTGGCAGCAGGAGAGACGCAAATCGATTTCTTACAAGTACTGTAAGCACAATGGGAGCAATGGGAGAGCTTTTGTTATCAGGAGTCTTATTAACTAATAGTGTCTCATCAGGAGACTTTTAAATGTTACCCGAGCTTCACCTTCATGAGACAGGAGGTGCTATATTTGACATTTCCTTACGTTTTTACACCTGCTGAGGATTGAGTTTTTTGGTATTATTCAAAGTTGTTGTACGCATAAATCAGAGTTAAATAATAGGTCCAAACATCATGAGTACATCAGTGTTGACATTTTTTTTTTTTTACATTGGGAGTGCTTGGTTTTTCCAACTAGGCCCTTGAGCATCTGGCTGTGCCCATTAGAACGATCTTAGCAATCATTACAGCTTTACAGCAGCTTTGGTCACATGCGGTGACTCTTGCCCCCTCTAAACCCATAATAATTGTTTTAAAATTGTTTTCCTGCTGTACCATCTAAGCCTTGGAGCAGCGAGCTTTACTGTAGAAACTCCAAAACCGATTTACGGCTAGATTAAGCTCACCTTACAAATGATCTCGGTAATTGAGCCTTTTAAAATCTTGTTGCCACCTGAAATTAATATTGAAAAATAGGATGTATACAGTATTATTCGGTGAATTTAAGAGGTTAATCAAACTGCACAAGGATTTGAAGTTCATTTGTTTTTAAATTCCACTCCGATCATCTTCTGATCTGTTGATCTTTTCATTCATTCGTTCTTTGTGTTTGTTAGAGATATGCCTCTGAGTTGTTGGAGTGAGCCGCCTCATAACATTATTGTTATTGGTGTAACAAAAAATACTTTAATAACTTTAATAAATCATTAATTTGTGTCTTCTTCTGATTCACCACAATCTAAAAAAAAATCAGATCTGCAATTTTAAGTTCAGTTTTCTTTTTAAGCATGATAATGCTAAAAACACTAAAAACCTGATTTTCATCGGTGGGTCTTTAATATGCAGCTAATAAAGCCTCTTTTCTGATATAAATGACACCTCAAATTACCTGATTTGTGGACTTAGTTTATAAAAGAGTAATTTTTTTTTACCTCAAAAATGATAACTAAAGTACATCATTAGTGGCTAAATGACCAATTAGAAAACGACTGCAAAACATCCGCCTTTTTCTCTTCTCGAGGGGAAAGTGGGCAACATTATAACAGTAAATTCACTCTGAAATGATCCACACCCACTGATTAAAGGACTTTAAACAGAGCTGCATTCAGAATTCAAAGCACAAATGAACCACCGGGTAGCAAAAGTCTCCCAGCCAGACGGCCGAACACAAGAGGGACCAGTACCGATCATAAAAGATTGTGACGAGGGAATAGCACCGTCCAACTACTGTCCAACATAAAAAAGTACTGTCACACATCAGAGTCTTGAAGCTGGAGAGACATGTGTGTTAATACATGAGCAAAGATCAGCAGGGGATTGGAAACACCGCCAGAGGCCCAAAGCAGCAGCTGCTGAAGACAGAGCTGTCACTGGCACAGACTGGTCTCCACACAGGCTGGACTTCACAGCATCGCAGAAGCTTCAGATCATGCAGAAACCTTCTATGTAGGTAAAATCCTGAGATGACACTGTATTCCATTCCAGCTGTATTAACTAATCTAAAAATGTTTATATTTTAAACTATTTATGCATTTTCATATGTTCTGCTTTCTTGTTACCTTTACATCACTTATTCTGCTACGTGAGCCCATCCCCACGTCTACCTGATTGACAGGTGACTAACATGTGCTCAGTAAAGCTATCAGACAAAATTGTGGGCACGCTTTAAAATATAACCACTGTGAGTGAAAGGGAAATAAGGTTTTACTTTTTCTGCTTTTATTACATTTCTTCCCTGACTCCTAAAGCGTTCACACTCACCGAAATGGTGACTTTGTAGGCGTTCAAGTACTTAACTTGAGGTATACACTCACTAGCCACTTTGTTGTGGAAAAAATCTACAAGCAGACTTTGCTATTGTTGTCTGTGCCTGTAGCACACACAGTTTATTAGGTTTTCAGCCCCTGCAACAGCAAATTTATCAGAAAAGGCACAAGGCTTTACCGCAGACAAGAGTGTAAACCTTTGACCCAAATAATTTGTAAAGCGTACAGAAGTGTTCATGAGAAGAGAAAACAACGTTTTCATCACAACCCCACACACCTCGGAGTTGCGGAAAAAGCCCTATCAGTTTGGATCTGAGGATTTAGGCATGAGGCCTGGTCAAGATGACCTGCTGGACGTGGAAACGTCAAGGAAAAGTCAAGAAAATACATTTGAATTTGGCTGTTTAATATTTTTCAAACAAATTGATAAATAAATACATTTTCTAATTAATTTACATTTTTTAATCAAATTTTAACATTGGATTTGGTGTGATCTATCATATTTTCAGTCATAGGTGTAAATGTTGAACCGGGTTGATGCCAGGAGCTGCAGGGTGGTGAACAGTGAAAATAACCTGCTTTAAATCCTGGCTGGGACCTTTCTTTGTGCAGTTTGCATGTTCCTCCCCTTGCATGTGTGGCTTTTCTCCGGAAAATACAGTTTTCTTCCCACAGACCAAAAACATGCTTCATAGGTTGATTGACAACTCTAAATTGTCTTTTAGGAGTGAGTGACTAAGTGTGTGTGTGTGTGTGTGTGGCTCTGCAACGGACTGGCAAACTGTCCAGGGTGAACCCCGCCTTCACCCTTACGTAGCTGGGATTGACTCCAGCAACCACAGGGACCCTGCACAGGATTAATAGAAGATGGATGGTTGCGCTTATATTGTTGAGGTTCCTCCCAACAGGCCAGCACACAGTTACGCATGTGTCTTCTTTTTATGTCTCCACATTTGAATGGCCTCCAGCGACACCATACCTTTTAAAATGTGCTGAATTTGGAAGTTTGTAGTTCGGAGTTCACGCTGCACTGTTGCGACTAACTAAAGTTTGATAAGAGTTTGGTGTGAAATTTCAAAGTGGTGCAAATCTTGTTTATCTTGCTCCAGGCTTTCTATTCCGATATATACAACTTTTGGTGTCATATAATCCTAGCTGGGCACAAACTGCAAGTATTAATTAGTTTTAAATGATCAATTTTAAAATGGTTGGCACTTAATTATTAATTACTCATACGTCACTAACAAATTCAAGTACCTGATTGGTCAACTGGTATAACTTTGAACGCGTGCTGGTTTATTTGAAGCATAGATTATGAAAAATACAGGACAAACACACAATTATTTCAAACTCATTACAGAAATAATGAAATGTAGTGAATAGAAAATAGGAAACAAAAACAAAAAAAAATTAAGTCACATTTAATTCATTAATGTTTTTAATATTTAACTAAAGTCAGTAGAGTTTGATTTATTGCTTGAAAAGGAGTGGGAAGAAGCGATCATTAAAAACTTCTATAACAAAACGTGAACATGGAAGTGATCATTTCAATCCGCAATCCCGACGCTGGTTTGAACATAGCATCAGGGATGCAAGGCTAAAAACTATAACAGCTGTCTCATGTTGTTATCACAAAATGAAACTGCATTTAAATAAAATGATACAAAAGAAATTCAATTTCTTTCCTAAATAAGGTTAGTTTGATTTGAAAGAATGACTCCTGTTGACATAGAAAATTAGGTTCACCATGGTTTTTTTTTTTTAATTTGTATTCAAGAACAGTAATGAAAAACTCAGTCTTTCCAAAACAGAGTCACACTTAGAGTCAAGGACAATCACACATTCACGTGTTTGACTGTCAGTTGCAGCAGCATGCAAAGCTATTGTACCCAACTATTGAAATGCAGTTCTATGTAGAGCTAAACTCCTTCAGTCAGATCTCCATCAAGGGAGGATACAGCTTTGCATGGAAGGGGGCTGCCATCAATCACTTTACCCACATGCAAGCCATCAATCTTTGTGACAAGATGATCTGCAGAAATGACACCGGGAAGGCATTTGGAGTGCGAACATGTGGCTGAGTAACGGCAAAAGAGGGGAGAGTGGGGCTTTCCTTTGAAAAATTTCACTATTTAGATGGAAAAAAAAAAAATAAAGATGGCTGCAGGAACTCTGTTGTTACAACCTTGGAAATTATTCTTAGTTTAACACAACTTTTAAAAGGTACCGTAAAAAGAATAAGTGATTCAGTTTAATGCTTCTTATTTAAATGATATATATTTGAATAAAGGGAAATTGTTATATTTTACAGATGATTCCAGCTATTGTTCACCACACTTTAATGGAGCAGGAGACAGTTAAGGTGAACCTGAAGGACAGGCTATGACATGCAAAGCATTTATAAGTACATTAGTAAAATGGCTCCTGTCATCAACAGACAGATGAGGTGGCTGCATGCGATTGCCAGTGAAAGACACCATCTGCCAGATGGGAGGCTTGTTCAGCAAGTGATGTTTTCAGAAGGAGATATATATCCGTAATTCAGCACTTTTGAACATCTCTTAATCTGTAATTTAAAGACGTTTTATGCAAACATCAGTTAAAAGGGAGCAAACTATTTAAATGTGAAAATAATATTTAAAAAGCTATTTTCTTTTAGAGCAACTTTGATGGAATTTTGTGAACTTTAATTTTTGCAGGTTATATTTGGGCTCACTGGACTTTCATGTTGAAGAGGTTTTTTGACAATATTTAGGATTCATTTCCTGAAGGTCCTGGAGTTTTCCAGGTTTTGTGCACACACACAAAATGAGTGTAACAGTAAAGGGGTTTTGTACAGGGGCTGTTCAGACTGCACCAGCAATCATTCCTGACTCTGGTAGCAAATAAACAAGAAAACCTTGGTTTGCCTTAAACTTGAAAGTGAATTAGGAAGCTAAAGACAGTAACTGACAAAAGTGCCTTGTGATTTTCAAATCATAAAAATCACAAGATATACTGTCCCTCAATAAGCAATTGATATAATTATTCTTCAATGATTTTTATTATTTTTCTTAATCTATTTTTATGATCCACTCAATACAGTTTGATTCAATTCAATTTTGAGTTTATACATTTATAAACGTTTGTTTAGAAATACATTGTGTACTATATGTTTTGAATATATGTATATTAATCTGATACAGTTCACATACTGTAAAATAATGAGATTGTTAATTGCACACAATGTTACATGGATTCTCAAAAGAGAAACTTCAAAAACAAGTTGTTTGCAAATCGACAAACTCTGGTGCACCGCGGTGTGTGAGAACACCTTCACTGGCTTTTAAAAGTAATCTTGGTTTCCAAAACCAGTAAAGTGGATTAAAGAAAACTTGTTACATTTGGTAGATTTGGATCTCATAGAAATCAACTGTTAAGCGCATAAGTGTTCATCACTCCGCTATCAATAAAATAGCAGAAAGCAAAATGTGATTTTTCTGTGAATTATTTGAAATGTGAAAACTGGTTCCTGTTGTGCATTTGAACCAATTTAATTGATTTACTGAAACCAGACTACCTAAAAACATCCATCCACTCAGATTCTCAACCCAATGAATAACTTTCAGGGTCTTGGGGGCATCTTATTGTCAAGTTTTCAGTTAACTTTATGTTGCCTTGACATTTTTTTAAAAAATTACAAATCTATCCTAATTCCCAAAGAGACAACCACTGGCTCTTACTCATTCACCTTTTATTTAAGGTTTTAACTTAAGCGTGAGATTAGTTCCTGTTCTCGGTCTCATACGCCTCATTGTGAATGCTTCCTGCATTTGTAGCAGGCTTATCTCAGTAATGTGGATAGCTGGGATTCTTTCGTTAATTCAGTCTGCTCGCAGACATTGGCATTGAATAGGGAGACGCTTATCAAAGTAGTTATAAGTAAAAACACTTAAGTTCAGGCTGTGACTCCAGAATGTGTTAAACACGGTAAAGCCGTTGCATGCATGAAAATATTTGCACGTTTCATACTTTTAAACCAAACTCTGGAAAAAAGGATTCATAGTTTTGTTAACTTTTTATTATAAAAAGTATCAGGTAGCCACATTGAAAAAGTAAATTTGAAACTACTGCAACTACATATTATTACTACTGAAACTTGAACAACTAGCAGTAGTGGTTGTAGGTACGGGCTGTACGGTCAGCTGCCCGGGGCGGCAATTCAAAGGACCGGCTCAGCAATTGAAGAAAAAACAAAATCTGCATCAATTTGGTTTTCTATTATCTGTTATATCACGGTGTTGACTGAAAATCAGCAAACCGGTTGCTTCTGTCGGCTGAAAAGGTGCTGGAAAGTTTTGAAAGAAAAAGGGGAGGGGGGTGGAGTGAATCAGTTCAACTACGAGACTCTCCCAAATTAAATGGATGGATGGATGGGGGAGGAGGGCGTTACTGTAAAAAGTCAGTCCCACTGTGACGTCCTATAACACACATTCTAATACAGGTATATACAATTAATGCATTTTTTGTTGATGTTTGTTATGGAATGAACAAATAAAAATAAGGAACGCAAAACAATGTGGTCACCAAAGTGAAACTTTTGCTGGGGAAGTTTATTACCAAGTTCCAAAATGAGAGAGAAATGGACAAAAAAAGGTCAAAATCATCTGGTGCCCAATTTAGAACAAAAAAGAAAAAAAAAAAGAAGAGGAAAAATGAGATGAGGAAAGGAAAGGGGTATGTCCTCATAGCTACAGATGCGCGTTTTCTAGTGCTACCTGCCACAACAACATTTATGACCCAAACTTTTTTTTTTTTTTTTTTTTGTCTATGACCAAAACTGAAGTAGGCCTAAATGTGCCAATTAACTTCTGATTCATCATTATTTTAGTATCACTTGGGGCAGTCTTACCATTAAAAAAAAAAATGATAACAACTAAAGTGAATTAATTGTGAGCCTGCATGTGTGGAGTTCATTTGTTATTTATGTCCATCATGTTTAGTTCTATGATTAGATAATGGGATTTTCATAAATCTGTTGGTAGCTTTAAAGATTCATATTTATTTTAATTTACTACAACTCCATAGTGACAAAACATCATGTACCCAGTTATAACTAGAAATGTTCTAATTATAGGATTAAAAACAGCATCACAACCGGATTTTTTTTCTCTGAAGTAGAGGTCGATATTCTCGATGTTATATTCTGTTAGATGTCTTTTGTGTGCAGTTCTCAATTGTAATCACAGTAGAACATGGCCTTTGACATGGATGAACAAAATGCAGGCGGGACTTTAGTTTTTTTCAGTGTAGAACCGCTTCTGAATACTAGTTTCCAGTTACTCTAGGGCTTTTTGCCCTCGCTACATGTCAAATAAAGTTTTTATACATATTTAAATGTACATATTTACCCAATTTCTGAGTCAAGATTAGTTTCATTTTTGACTAAGCTTAAGAAATCAATACAAGCTTCTTTAAGCATTACAAACATAGCAAAAGCAATGTTTTGAAATAAATAAAACAATAATATTGATAAAACTGGTAGAAATTCATTTGTCATGGCCGTCCACTCTGCTGTTCTCATTTGCCACCCCTCCAAAATCTTCTAGCTCCGCCCCCGTTCATATGTTCATGTATATTCATTCAGAAAAATATCTGCTTTTTATAAGCATATGGCCCGAGTCTAGATTAGATATTTGAGCAGGACAAACGCAGAACCTCTGAGTTTTTGACGTCATCCCTCGCTCTAAATCAAACACGGTTGGATGAAAATCAAACGCAATTGCTTTTTGATTTGCTGCAGTAAACATAATGACATTTTTATTGTTAGATAGTAGAAACCTTGCATTTTCTTTATCATTTCCCTTCCAGGTGCTTGTGTCTTTTGAAGCCTAGCTTTTTAACTACAGTAAGATGTCATTATCTACAATGGCACATTCCTGTTTTTCAATCATTTTTTCATACTTTGCATCATTTAATGGCTGGCTTAATGAGCTGCGGCTCCAGTGTGGAAGGACATCTCATCGTATTAATGAACCATGAAAAGGGCAAGCACACATCACTGTGTGAACTGTTTAATAATCACCTCTGTGTCAGACATACAGCACATTTCCATAAGTCTGCTTTGTCAATAAGCAAAAATGCTGAATGCTTCATTTGAGGAACTGATAGCTCAGTAATCAAGTCTGACTGTCCTTTTAATGTCTGTCTTGTCTTTGGGTTTCCAGTTTCCTCCTTGCCTTTGGTGCACCGTCAGGTTTAATGTTCAAGCTTTCTCTCTGGCAATATTTTCCCTGTTGCAAAAGATAAACATGACATTATTCAAATTATTACTGAAAATGAATGAAAAATCCTTTTAATATTGCATGGCTTCAAGCTTTACCGTTCATACAGCAATTGTGTATTTTTTAGTCAATTCATTGTTTAGATTTGTTTTAGCTGTTTTCACTAGTAGAAAATTATTTTTATATTTGATGAACATTATATGTAAAGAGGTAAAGGAAAAAAAATGACTAAAAACTTTATCATATATTTGTAAGACATGCCCTCTGATATGTTCATAGCATCTTTTGATGCATCTGGTTAAAGTTTTCCCTTATTTTAAAGAAAAAATGCAAAAAGTAGCTACATTAGAACAAAAGAATAACTGTTAAAACTCAAACTCTTTGTTGTGGATTGAGAAAAAACTCTTAAAAAACTACAAAAACTGCAAATAAAAGACATATTTAATGAAAATGAACAATTTATTTTGTATTACTTTAGAACCAAAAGATGTCAATATTAGGGATTCAAGAGCTTACGTTTCCCATGATAAGGCGCAATCCTTGGCCTGCAATATATGATTTGTGTAATACAAAACCACAACAACAAAGTGAAAATGTCTGCCAATTCTTTGATTAAGTGGGCTCTACAGGGTTAAAATTCAATTCCAAGTCATAAAACACTAGATGAAAAGCAAAAAAAAACCCCAAAAAAATCAAAAGACAAACATAAAACGAAAGGAAAGATTGTGGCTAATACATTAAGGAGGCACTGTATAGATTAAAAAAGAGTAGAGTTGGAGTGTAGAAGTCATAAAGCTGTAAAATGCTTGAGAGCCAAATAAACATCTAAGTTGATAAAATGAGCAATGGAAATTCCAAGTTGCGAATATGTGTCTTTATTTTACACTTAAAACTCTCAACAGGTGCAGAAACTGTCAGATCTTTTGTTAAGTTATTTTATGAAAAGAGGCCTCGCCTTGAGTCTGACATAATGGATAGCAACCATCCAGTTGGCACAAACTTATTATATTTGTCCTAATCAAATTGGAAACTAGTAACTTTCAAAGCATAAATTTACGAGTGAGTTACTACTAACATGTGCTGCAACATCTTATATATTTGTTCTGTGGTTTCTACTTTAGACAATGCACAACCAATTTTACTTTTAAGGAAAGAAAAAATGTTTTAATTTCTCACCTGTCTACTTCAGCTGGTGTGACACAGATCAATATTTGCCTGAATATGTTTGGAGAAAGGGCTTTCCGGTTGAATCTTCTTTTTGTCCCTGCTAATGTGATGTTTTGGATCTTACCGGACATGAAAGTTGACTTGCATGACTCACACCACTTGTCAAGATGGTGACATGACAGGCAAGTTTCTATCTCCTTCCTTTTCATGTCCTCTTAAAATTTCACTCAGCCTTCATCTTCAGACCTCCAAGGTCATCCTCAGATGTGCATCAGCAGCCCTGGCAGACCCACGCACCACTCTCCCATCATCCCCTCTCTCTGTCTGAGTGCCCTGCCAGGCAGAAAAAAAAAGAAATGTCTGTGTCTGCTGCAAAAGCCCATAGCTCACACTCTTTTTCAATCGCATGTGCACTACCACATCTATACACAAGGATGTGTGGACACGCGCGTGCACCCTTAGATGCAATGGCGTGCGCAGGACATGTCAGGTGAACCGGTGCAAATCTAAGTCACCTTACATGAACAACGTGTCTGAATCTTCACAAATGGATGTTCTGTGTTGACCTTCGCTGACAATTGATGAGTTTTAAAGAAAAAGTCTGAGATAAAATATCCTTCTAACACATTGATATTAAGTTTAGGCACATGGAAGAGTTTTCATGACACATTAGATATGAATTATTACTATCATCATAGACAGTGGTATACAAAATACATCAGTTTACAACGCACGATGTTCCTGTTACCAAATAAAGTCACTAGAAATCCTTTCACTTTTATCAACCTGTGGCTGTTAACTTTGTCTACCTCCCACTCATGAGCTAATTCGTGATTTCTGTGAACAGGTGAAGCCCTAAAATCCCACTGTGCCCTGAGGCCCAGCTGTCTTAATAAAGCTGGTGAGAGCAGTGGGTCGATCAAAGTCGTCCTACTGGGATTGTGGTGGCAGATTCTAGAAAGGACCATCTGTTTTGCAGTGTCAATGCAGAGTTGTTTTTTTTTTTTTTTTTTAATTAACGTGATAATAATAAATAATAAAAAAAAACCTTGTCACTTTGCGCAAAAATTAAGACTTCATTTTAGAAATCAAAGTAAAGAAGAATAGACAACTGGACTTGGTTTATTGTCTATTTCAGTAGCGGACATTCCTATTTCAACAAAGATAATGGAGTCGGGAACAATCTTCCATCCGTCTATGACCATCTCTCTGAAACCTGACAAATTTGTTTAACCCAGGGGAGCGGACCAGGCTGTAGAACGCTAATGACTGTCTTCCTTCACCTACGGCTCAAAGAACTTAAAACAACTCAAAACCTCTCAGCCTATTAATCTCCTAACCCATAGAATTTGGGGCCATGTCTTAAACACCTTTTCCCAGAAGTATATAACATACCTCTTGTACCACTGTATCTTAGATCTTTGAGAGATTCTTGGAGAATAAATGACACATCTTCAATAGAAGCCCAGACTCAGTCCAGTTGACATCAGAATAGACCTGATGTCATTGGGATGAAACTGCCTCAGTGAGAAGTAGAAGCAAAACCAGTAGGAGCTGGTTTACATAAAGGAGCTTTATAAACTAAGGAGAGTTTAGTAGGTGTAAAGTTATAAAACATAAAGATTAGCATCGGTTTCCTTACAGTCATTGTCGTTTTTATTAAGGGTTTAGGAGCTGCTGTAATGGATGCCTTCAGTAGAGGTATCCTTAAGAGAATTAGAAGACTTTAGTAATGAATAAAAGGTTCTGGTTGGCAGCAGAGACTGGTGTTGCATTTAAATGATGCTTAGTTGGCAAAAGGTGGCGTATTGTGTGCCAAGAAGCACCACTAACAGAATGAGACATCATCACCCCTCTCTTATAAATGAATAGATTGTGTTTACGGCATATTTTCCTCCCACACCAAGTTGTTGCGATGTAGTTTTTTGTTTATTTAGCACTATTCAATCATCTTTTTGGTTTACATATGCCCTCTGTGGCCTCATTTTTCTCCTAACAGTATACAGCAGAGGAGCCCTGTGGGGTATTTGGAGCTGTGAACCACACATTTTCATGGTTTAACAAGGAGAGTCCGTGAATGCTCCCCCCTGTATCCTGCTGTTGCTCTGTTGTACGGTCCTTTCATTCCTCAGTTAATGACTTTCCTGTTAGATGGAACAAGTCTTGCCAATTACTATTGGCCGTTACTGATGAGACGCTTTCATCAAGCAAATCACTGCTGACTTTGTGATGCCTTTACCCATTTGCAGAACCAACATCTAATGAAAGAGGGGGATCCCTGTGCCCCTACCATTGACTGTATAAGAAAAGTGGACTGAGTGACCCCTCCCTCCTCGCTTTTTAAATAGAAAGTACCTGCAGGTCCAAAATCGCATTGTCTTCTAATGAGAAGCTATGCTATAATGAGAGTCATTATATTTGTCAGAATATAACCATTCTTGCTCTTCTTTTTAATACATTCTTGCAAATCTTGTTTTTTTCCACAATATTTTTGCTGTAGCACAAGTTATTCAAGGTATAAATTGGCCAGTCAGGTATCTCAATAAAAGTAGGTGGTGTCACACTGAACGTTTAAAGTTTTTGAATGATTGAGCTCAATGTCAGTGGAAGGGGTGTGGTGTTTTAACAATCACTCCTGATTGGAGAGAATGGTTGCCATAGAAATGTAGACTCAGGCCGGCTCGGACTAATCACAGCTTACTAACGAGTTTTGATTCCAACTTTGTGATGTCCATATTGTAAAAAATAGACAAATTAAACTGAGTTCATTTCGTTGAAATCGTAAATAAGCCATTTTCAATGGGTGACACCACACTCATTCTGTCCAGTTCTGTTATACAATCAATGGCCCCAACCTATTGATCGGTCGTGGCCCAGTGCTGGCTTTTCACCCTTTTTGAATGTTAAAATTTAACTGTAAATTTTGCAGATTTTTAGTAAGGAAAGTCCATTTCTGAGTTCACACCCTTCCATGTAATATGCGACAAAAGAAAAATGTCCATTCTCTCGAGATGTAGAAACCGTAGGAGCAGGACAGAAGATTTAACGGCGATAACTATCTGGAGCAGCGAGTGTACCGGTGTCAACAGGATTACAGCCATGCAGTCCTATCTCGTTAAATATCGGAGAGCAGATGTGTTTGTGATCTATGATCTCCCAGTGGGCATGCATTCTTTTTTTTTTTTCCTCAAGATCGACAATTACTCATTTTCCAGAACAGAGTGATTGAATGTGACAACACTGTGCAGAGCTCTCAGAGGATAAAAGTCTCACTTTTCTCGAATCACAGTTATCTAATTGGCAAAGTATTGTTTGCAACACGCATTTATGTTTGATTGGAGCTTAAAAAAACGTTGCTATGGGTTACGTTTTGAGAATTTTATGTGTAAGATGCACTTTATCAACTGTATGTGTTTTATACAATAACCATGAAAGACCTACTCCAATGAAAATGGTGTTTTTAACATGTTAAAACTGCGTTTCTAAGTATTTCCAGGTCAACAAGGTCAAAATTTAGAAAGGGAAAACACAGACCATAAATGTGTTTTGGACACCAAACCCAGTATGTCCATATAATTTAAGAAACAGATGACAAAATAAGAAATGACAGCCATCAAACAGAAGTCCATTTGTGGAAATCGTAGGAGTGGCGCTGCAGACAGGTAATTGGAGAATAACTCTTGCTCTTGCAAGGTTATTCCCTTTATCTGCTGTCACAATTTATGTGATAGTAGAAGCTCAACACTGATAACCAAAACAAAAGTATTATTAAGACTAGAATGACATGTCGTCTTATTTAGAATAATTTTAAGTTCACTGAATATTATTAGAAAAATGTTTTAAAAACACACACAATGACTACAATTCAATCTTTAACTATAATTTATGTCTTACATGCTTTGGTTGGATATAAGAGACTTATTTAAAGGAGTCCATGAATTTAGACATATCCACACAAGATCATGATCAAACTGACAGGGAGGATTTGACTTCTGACCACGGGAGAGGCTTCTTTCCACATGTCCACATGTTCCCAGCGTGGCTGAAAGCAGACACCCCGCTCTCGTTTGGGGACACTCACCAGTATGAGCTCATCTGCTGTTAGATAAGACGACAATGATACAAATCCATAAAATTCAGTTCAGAGAAAAAAAAGACCCCAATCCTGCCTTCTATATCCTCAAGCAACATGAAGCCCACCCAGCACAAAACATGCAAAAGCACTTTCATTTTGCTAATAATGTGATCACATGTGCAGCAGTTTCCATCTTAAATAACAAATAGAAAATGCTTGTGATTGCACTGGATTTTAGTTTTAATTATTTTATTGCCTATTAATCAAGCATATTCTAATAAAATGTGACCTCTTAATCTTCGCAATGAAAAAAAAAAAACCCGGAATTAGTGAATATTGGACTGCAGAAATAAAAGCAACTTTTATCTAACAAAGTTTCAAGTCTCACTCAAGCAAAATTTTATCAATTGTAAAATCTGGTCTTTTAATTAAGATTTTCCAGTTTTTAGCCAAAATCACAAAACTAGTGTCATTTTTTAAGACATTGCTTCTGCAGAGTTCATCAGAAAATTTACATCTGAACTGTGGGCAGGCGCAGGAGTTAGCTCCGCATATTTCCCATCAACTCTTTGTTTATACTCTTTTCTGCTAACTTGCAGCCTCTCGCAATCCCAAGCTAACATTAGCGTAGCAAAAAAATAACGGCGAGCAATATCAGCTCTTTCCAGCCGCACAGTTTCTATCTAATCATCTGCAAGTGGATGCATCAGCACAGCAGGAAAACTTTGTAGAACATGTATTTTAGGTTTCACAAGTGAGTAAAAGAAGGAGTTCAAAATATTGCAACATTGGATTTGGACTTTTTGATTATGATGAAATATCAAAATAGCTGCCATTAGATGTTTATTTTTAATTGTTTATTACTATTTATTACATATTATTTAGTTATATTTAATCATTTTATTCAGCAAACATTTGTTTTCTGTATTAGATTATGGCAGATTGTTTTTAGTAAATAATATTTTATGATAAAATGACAACCCGTAACACTATTGGAGGCCACTGATTAATTTTGCTATTTATTTTTCTAAACCAATCGGTTCAAGAACAGTTTTAATCCAGGAGCAATACTCTCTTTAAATACAACTTGAAAGGGTCTGTGCAATAGTATGTATGATGTATGCAGAATGGGACATATATGGTTGGTTTTATTAGTTTATCATTTATTATTTTAGTATTTATATATATCAGTACATTTATATATTCTGCACCTAAGAAAGGGTATTGGTTTTTAGTTTCCTTGTACAAGTGTGCAATGACAAATGAAGACCATTCTATTCTATTCTATTCTATTCTATTCTATTCTATTCTATTCTATTCTATTCTATTCTATTCTATTCTATTCTATTCTGTTCTATTCTATATTAATTTCTTGATTTGCAATTTTTTGTTGAAAACTTCTTGATAGTTTGAGTGAGACATTCAGATTTTCCTTCCAATCTTATCTGAGCATGTGGTTTTCCTGCTGGTCTGGAGTCAAATATGTGCTATAGTTTAAGATGGATTAGAAGGATTAGGAAAGATGTCATTTTGTTCCTTTTCAGAATAATCTTCAATCTTTCATCGTTTCAACTCCTAAAAACATCAGTGAGCCTGATTTTTTTTTTCTTTTAGTTTCAGTTTAAAATATTAAATATTAAGATGCTTTTTAAATGTAACTAAACAAAGCCAACGTAATTAATCTAATTTTACACAGTTTAACTTTTTTTCCTGGGTTTTCTTATTTATCTCACAAACAAACTACATTTCCAAATATTTAGCTCCAGTAGTGTAAAGTGTCTGCACTCTTTCCCCTTTGGAGATGGGGATTCCTGTTAGGGCAGAATCTGAGAGGATGGACATCCATTATCTCTGCTACTATGGAGATGGAGAGAGGATTATCTGACTCCTGCCGGTACTGCTGGCGTCCAACAGTTTGCAGTCATCAAGATCCATCTCCTTACTGTCGATCTGAGACTGGCACATATATCCATTAACACCTTTTGGCAGATGTTTTCCATCTCACGTTTATTGCTAAGTGTCACAGATCCTTAATTGGGGATGGTAATTACCTAATCACACAATATTAGGTGTCCTCTTTGTGGAAATGCGGTTGCTGAAAATGAATAGTTATTGATCGGTAACACTGACATTCAACATACTCCTTTTTTTGCACATTAGCCTCTCATTGATTGTTGGCAACACTTCCTGTGTGCAATACTGAGAATCGACCTGAGTTCTAATGTGCGGTCCAGGCTTGACCATTAGAATCATCCATTATCACGCTTGACATCCACACGCTTGTCACCTCGGCCTGGTGGGAAATTGGCAAGCAGACGTGATCATGATTGTGAGGCAGAAGACTGCTCCTTTTAGACAGCTACTGCATAGCTGATGCACAGTGGATGCAGGCTATTACACAATACTTATTATACAAAGTGTATTGGAAGAATGGATTATGAAAGAGGGCTGTCATTTAATGTTCCGCTTTTTTCTTTCTAGTACTTTTTATTTATTGTTTGTTAATATTTCTAATTTCATAAAACTTTCAAGAGTTTGTTTTAGCCAGTTAAAGTTAAAGCAAGAAGACACACAAATACAACTATACAAGTAAGGGATTAACGTAAACAGTAAAAGCTAGAAAACAATTCAAGAAATGAAAACAAGCTCTGTACAAAGTATCAATTTTATGAATTTATAACATATGAGGAAAAGAGCATTTACACAATAGAAATCAACAACACTGACCAGAAGAGACCTAAGTAAAATCAGGAGATATTAAAAATCAGCTGAAGATAATGACAAACAAGAAACAGCTGTGATAATTGTTAACTCAAACCAGGTGTGAACATTAACAGGAAGTCAACCTTACATAAAACAAAAGGCCCACAGCTAATGTTAAATACATTGTCAAATTTTTAAAAGAGTGTCCTGCCTGAAATAAACTCATTAAATTCAGAAACTTTTGAAAAAAAGACATTTAAAGTACAGGAAGTAAAGCAAATGCACACGAACAAGAACAAAAAACTACTGCAGAACTATCTAGCGTCATAAATTTTAAAAGCAATTCAAACTTAGGTCACTTTTTTTTAAACAACAAATATGAGATCACAGATTTAACAAAGTAAAAACTTCATAATTATGAGCATTTTATGAATAATATTTATGAATCCACAAGGTTTTGATGATGAAAAAGTTAATTAAATTCCTCTTTTTTTAACCACAAAACATGCAAACATAATGCATTGTTGTCCATATTTGCCAACCTAGTAAAGCATAGATCCTAACTGTTTTGTTGCAGGGGCTTTTGGGGAATCTCTAGGGCATTAAATTTTGAAATCGTAGATTTGGATGGTACTACAAAATGGTGATTGCTTTATATGACACACTATGTTTTAAGTAGTAAATTAATTCAGACACAACTTGTGTGTTTGAAAGCAGAAGATGTAGAGTTTCAAGGAACAGAATCATTTTGCTAGCTTAAAAAATCTATGAAATAGATTGTACTTCTAGATGAATGTGTGTGTGTGTTCTTAATGTAACTTGCTGTGAAAGGTACTTTAGCTGTACTCAATAAAGCTAAAAATGACTACATAAATACTTTCCAATTGTTTCCGCAGGAGTTTTTTTTTTTTATTCAATGCCATGCCTTCATATATTCAAACTGTTTAGCTTTCTCATTGTATTACGGTCAAAGTCCCTGAACACTTGCCTGCTTACATTTCTATCTTGTTCACTTGCCCTTTGTCAAAATACAAATGCAGTCAGCTGTGTGCAGCCTTTTTCCATTGTTTTTTCCGTTTGTCTGCACAAGCAATTCTTCTATGTTCTGCATTTATTGGTAACTCCGGTTTGCCGTGGCTCCAAACTTTGGAGGAGATCTATCTTCGTAATCCAGGTAGGCAGTTTAATAACGCTGCTGTGGACTCCGGAGAAAAGCCAGGCATTTATTTAATGTAACACGGACAATGTGAGTGGGCTGATGGATAGCCCAAGAAGGAGAAATGATCATTCAATGGACATTAGCTGAGGAAGGAATGTGCGGCCCCCTAATTTGTTGTAAAGGAAAATCTTTCATTCCAAAATATATATATATTTTTAAATGTACGGTACATCATTGTAACTAAATCACTGTAACTAAATGTAACTAGAGGTCTAAATCTGTGTGTTCACAGCTTCCTGCTGCTTTTGTTGAATAATTAATGAGCTAGCATTCACTGAAATTTCAATTTTAAAAATTATTGTTAGAAAATACTGTAAAGGTTAACTAGTTAATTCTAGTGGACAATATATTTTAAGAAGAATTAAGATTAGAAAACATTTTGATAAAATAGCAACCGTGTGTTTACAAATAAAACAATTTAGCTTTTATTTAAAAAAAAATTACATTATATTAATTTAAACTGGATTATTTTTTCCAAGCTCTTGCACTAATATGAAACTTTTATGGTCAAGTATCATAATCTTTCTGCCTGGGAGTTAAATGGTGTCCAATAGATAGATAATCTAAATGGTGTCAAGCTTTTTTATTATTGCTGCCACATTCAATTTGTGTTGGAAATTACAGTTAAAATTTTAATTCTGTAAGTTTCAAGTTGTTTTTGCATGGACAGTAGTGGTTAGGACTAAGCATTAAAGTTTGAAGGGAAATGCAACTGGGACCTACATCTATTTCACACTTAAGGTCATGAACCGTGTGAAGGCTAAACACACCAGCTACAGTCTAACACAGTAGGCTTAATGATTTTGCTTGGAATGTATAAGTAAGGTTTAAATCTTATTTATTTATTTTTTTTGTTTTGTTCTGTTTTTTATCAAGATTTATGACATCACAAGTCAACTGAAGACAATGCTGTTTTATTTTGAAAATCAAGTGGATTTTCTGTCTTTTCAGCTTTTCTTCTCTTTCTGTCACATACATTTACAAAGTTTGACTGTTGGCATTTTTTCTTTAGCTTAGAAGAAAATCAGAAATGTCAAAAGCTACAGTAGTCCAAAATTTAATTGTAATGTGTCCCTACACTGATTACCTGGCTCAGGTGTGTTCAGCCAATAAGAACATGCCAGAGCAGGGTATGTTGGAAAACATGCAGAAAGGTGGCTCTCGAGGACCAGGGTTCCCTACCACTGTTATAAACCATCATTCAAAATTTAGAAACTTTTTCTTTTATGATTTTTTTTTTAAATGAACTTCTTCACCTACATTAATTCTTTTTCCATTTTCTATGATGATATTAATGAATTTTAAATCAACAATGTACTTATCATAACGCAAAAAGTTGTAGATTTTTTATTTTAGAAAAGTTTTTCTTTTCTAAAATCATGGCATTTCTACAATATCTTATTTTGACCTCTTAATAAAGACTTTTTAAAGGACAGTGGTCCTTTTCTATATTGTCTTTCACCTTTTGCATGCAGTTTAGCCTTTTTTTACACTGTATTATGTTCTGCGTTCTAATTGGTTGCTGACCGTGCAAAGAAACCTTTTCAGTGCCAACTTGCCAAATCTGCATACATCTTTTATCTCAAGCAAATTTTTGTTTTTTGCTGGCCTTTTTTTTCCACAAAGACTTGAACAAATGGAAAAAATGTGTGAAAATAGGAGGTGGGTGGATCAATACCAAGGTCAAGTATCGAAACTAGCATGATGAGATTGATACTTTCAATACTTTCATCAAAGTTTTTCTGTAATATGTTCAGTAAAGTACTTGAATTTACTTAAGGAGTTCGTGCATAATGGTGTCGAAGCACCTGATTGAGCGGAAAACTGCCCAATCTAGCAACACTGGTGACATGCTGTTTTTTTTCTTCATTTTTAAATATATGTTTGTGGAACTTTTTTTTTAATTTTTGTTACATTGTAGATTTTTTTAAAATTTTGCACTAGTTTTATTATTATTTTTATTGAATTATACCATTACTAATATACATGTTCTATATTTGATGCATGTTCAGTTGAGATTGTTTTTATTAGGTGAAAAACATTTTTATTTGCCAAAAGTCTCTGTCGTGTGTTTTATTAAACACTTGAGTAACAAAAAATTGTGTATCTCCAAAAGTATTCTATAATCACAACATTTCAACGGAAAAGTATCTGTATCTGTATTGATGGCCATTCCGGTTCACAAGCAAGCAGATGCGTCTTCAACTCTCCTCAACTCTTCATCTTTTCAAAGTTGTACACAAACGACTTTGATCAAAAAGTTACTACAAAACAGATGCTGCAAAACAGTAGAAATTATGCAACAAGGAGAGTTGAAAATGGCCCGAAAGAAAAATCTAGAGGCCAACTTATGGAGCTTAAAGTTGCGCTAGCTGACATCCAGGTTAAGATAACTCCACTGCTTCTTGTGAAGCTAAGCTATCACCACTGCTACAACTCATGGAAGATTTCTGACAGGAAAAGGCAACTAACGAACAATAGTAATAATAATAATAATACATTTTATTTATATACCGCTTTTAAAAGATACTCAAAGACGCTTGACAATGAGATCATCTGCAAAATCTCCTGGAGAGAAAAATAAACTTAACAAGAATGAAAAATATTACTCTCAAGTCAAATCCCGGGCCCGGCCTGGTGCAACCAATGTTAGCATGGATGTTGACGCAGCTGTTGGAAAGGCTAATAAGTCCGTGGAATGCCAAGTTGGATTATTTGTCACGTCTAAAGGGATTTCCTTGGATATAAATGCTATTGAGGTCTGTCAGCCGCTTAATCGGAGAAAGAATTTGGATGAACCAGCGATCCTATCAGGTTTGTGAATCGAAAGCATAAGATAGCTCTGATGAAACAATGAAAACATCTGAAAGGTTTGGCTGTTTATCTAAATGATCACCTGTCGAAATATCATTCAGTTCTAAACAAACACGCTAGACTCTTACAGAAGAGACAACAGATCCACAGCGCTTGGGTGCAGAACTCCAGAATCTTTGCCAAACCACTCGGTCCACTGGACCTGACTAAACCACTGGAAATCCCAAGCATGAAAGACTTCAAGAAGTGTGGGATTGCGGACGTCTGAGCCTTTAATTGACTCAAAATAAGTGTGAAATGTACTTTAAAGAAAATGACGCCCAGAATCTACAACTTCTGAAGGTGAACTTTGACCCAATTTTAAGCTGATCTGCAGACAACTTGATCACATTTCACTTGATATGATCCCAGCTGAAGGGCAATGGGACCTGACTAACAGTCTACAGTCATAACAATGACATTAAGAGGGATTACATGGCCTTAAACCTGTCGCTAGACTTGGTTACCTAAACCGTGATTAATCACTGATTCTGTACATATTCTTGATTTATTTTCTTTTACTGTCTTTCTTCTAAAGCAGGATTTGTGACTGCTCTTATTTTATGTAAAGAATCTACACAAATTGTCTTCTGTAATTTGTGTTTTTTTTTTTTTTTGCATTGAATACTGTAGAGGATTTTTCTTTCTTATGATAATTATTGATTATCACTGGGGAGGCTTTTTGCATTGATCATGCAGGGAGTATGCTCGGATCATCGTCATCTGGAGGATCTTTTGCATTGGCCGGTGCTGGGGGTCTGGAATATATTCTGATGTTTATAAATCAACTATACTCTATATATTTTTGGTGCTGGTTGGTGCGGGGGATTTTTTTTTGTGATGATAGTCTGAATACGCTTGGATTTTTAGTATTGATTAATGTGGGGGATTTTTTCCTGATGATAATCGTCGAGTATGTTTAGGTTTTTGATACTGATTAATATAAATAACTTATCTGTGGAAATGTAATTACATCACTGATCTTAAGGATCCTTAATAACCTGAATTTTTGATTGTAGGTTATAAAAATTTGATAATAATTCCTGAACTGGATATTGATAATCCATATAAAAAAAATGGTTAGGTTGAACCAGAGTGAGATTATATGTAAGATGTTATTTCATGTATTGTTACCTGATTGCTTTAAATATACCATTTTATTCATTCATTCATATCAACAATACTAGCTGTTATCACTTGCTATTGGATCGATACCCAAATTCCCAGTATCACCAATCCTTAGTGCCAATGTTCATGTCTGCCTGAGAAAAGTATATTTGAGTGGTTTTACTGCCTAAAACATCTGCAATCCTCCTTCGTGGGTTTCCCTTACTGCAAGTTATTTTTAGAATGTAACTCCCACAATAAACAAGGGAACACTTAAAATCCATCCATCTATTTTCCAAACCTGCTTATCCCCTTTTGGACCATGGGTATGTTAGAAAATATACGGTAGCTGGCAAAAACAGATAAATCAGTGAATTTCACCTGTTTCCAAGAAGCAAAGTATCATTTAGTATCATGAGTCTGGTAATGACACAAAATATTTCCTTAAAATGTTTTCTGAAGTTCAGTTTCTCATTAAACAGCAAAGACTTGCTTGCTAAGATAAGCTTCTAAATATCCATTCAGCCGGTTGATACGGCCAACAGTCTACGCAGAGAAGCCAGAACTCCCTCCTTCTGCCAAATGAGACCCCAACTGAGGTGCTTCCAGGTCAACCCATAAACATATCCTTCAGTGACATGCCCAGAATACCTCTCCAGGGAGATGTAGAAGAAGCATCTGAAAGACATTTCAGAGCCATTTTTCTTTCTATAGAAAGGTAGGAGTGCCCAGACCTCGAATTCCCAGAGTACCTCCTACAGAACACTGCTGGGGACAAGATGGAACACCTACTCCAAATCCAAAAAGCTTGATCCCTCAAGCACTCTTCGTAAGGTGTAGATCTAATCCACTGCTCCACAACCAATGAGAACCACCTTCTAAATATTTTAGATCAGATTACAGATGCCTCATTACAGAAATTCTCCAGCCGGTTCGGCCAAAAGAAAGTGCAAGTACTTGAAATTCCTTTGAGATTTGATTGCTATAAATGCTCAGATAGGTTTGGCCAGAATGAATTTAAATGTTCTGTCTGGTGGTGCAATCCAAATCCCAGTTGTCAAGATTTAGTGAGTATTTCTGCAGAATGCTTGCTTTTTCTGTATGCTGGCAGTGTACACCACCTCACACTGATGGTCCTTATTGCGTGAAAAGTATGCTGTGGCAAGAAGCCCACTTGTAAATCATGCATATTGGATGAGACACACAGCAGATGAGCCTGGGCCCTCCAGTCAGGCCTAACATTAATTAAATATCAATTGGCCCTGCTTCTGTACCTCATTTCATGCCACATTCACACCTTCACTGGGCTTGTTGAGGGAAAAAAAAAAAAAGTTTAAATGAAATTTGTGGCCTTGCAGCTTCATACAATTTACAGCATCGTTCAATGCAAGTATTGTGGTGCCACACATTCTTGTGTGCTTTCAATATGGAAAAATACAACAGACGTTTGAATGGAAACCTAAGTACAGACGTGTTGTGACAATGCTTAAGATAGAAAAAAAAGTATTGATCTGGTCCAGGTTATTTCTTATTTTGAGCATTCTTATATTTTTGAGGCTACAAAAAAGTCTTAAAACTAAACAGAACATGCATAAAAGACAGTTTGCCAACCTGCAAAGTCTCAAGATACCTCATCACTTTTCTTTACTTGCTAATTTATAACCTAGTGTGAGGGTTGAGCATTTTACTTTGGTTTTCTGGAGGAGTGTATTTGCGTTTGAACCAGTTTTGCAATGACCAGCGCTACGAAAGGCAGATTTATGGTATGTGCATCCATCTTTGATGAAATTTAGATACTTTTTATTTTCGTGGGAGAAACGAAGAAAGACTCTAGGGTGACGTCATGAAATGGGCGGCAGCCACACGCAGCAGCAGGCGGACCTTCAGGAACTGAGTCATTTTACTTCCGGGTAGGAAAAAACTCATGAAAAATAACTAATATTTCATACATAATTAGATTTTTAGTTCCAAAGGTAATATATGACCATGCATATGGACATAGCTCACTCTGAAATACTTAAGAAAATCATGGTGTGGCCCCTTTAAGGTTATTCTTTAAATGTTTACGTTTCCGCCACCAAGCTTGGTTTCCTGCATATGAAGTCCTACACCACCAGTTTTTGACACCTGGATTATGCACTGGATCACAAATGAGGTTATTTTATAATTTATTAATGGGCATATTTGCACTTAATCATAGTGTAGTCATAATCAAACAGGATCAAGTTTTGATTAACCCAGCCACCAAAACCTCTGCGTATTTGTGTATTAAAATTCTTAAAAAAAAAAAAAGTATTTTATAGTTAACAAACCAACAACATCCAACATCCACCCTGACTATTTGCTAGTTACAGTAATAAAATACCATGTATACCACAGTTTTCCATGTAGATCTGTCTGTTCAAAGTAAGTCCTACAACTTATATGTTTAGACTTATGGGGTTTAACTTTAAAATAATACCTGAAAATTGGGGGTCTTCTCTATCCCGGCATTTGAGTTTTAAATGACTCTTTATATTGAGCAATATTCAGTTCATGCACATTTTGTTAGTGGACTTTTTTTTTTTTTCCTGCCACAGGGCTTTGAGATCTTATGTTCATTGACTTGAACATTATGTTTTCTGCCCTTTGAACGCATTTAAGTTCAAATGTCACATAATCTGCCTGAAAAGCAATGTTTTTTTTCTAAAAATAGGATAAACAATTTGAGAACATCAGACGTACAAAAGATTTGCTAAAAGCGCATTAAAATTGTTTACGTATGACAAAGGTCTCAACCTCAAACCTGATTGAAACGCTCTTAAGAATGGAGTGTCATATGGGGAAAAAATCTGACCTTTAGCTAAGCTTTCAGTATACTTCAGATTAATTATTACAGACAAAATATTGATATTTTTTGTGTTAATCTCATTTTCGATCTATAAATACTATCTATTGTGTATGGGGTAATGTAATTCTCAATGAGGTGAGGCAGGTGAGTCCATTCATTTGTGGTAATGGACAGATGGAAAGACACTATCCCACTCATACTATAGTCTTTCTGGACCATCTGGTTTTTTTTTTTATCTTTTCTTTTTTTTTAGTGCTTGAGATGAAAAAAATACATCTTTATTATGTAAATATTGAGACTGGAAGTCTCTTATAACTATTACATTGTATCTTGATCTTTTACTGCATCAAAATGTCACAAATCTAAATGAAAAATTAAACTTTTCACAACTTTTTTAGGATAAATAAAAATGTATTAATTAAATTAATTAATTATTGGTCATTTTAAATTATTATTTAGAAAAATAATCACATGACAGCATATTTCTGTAGTTGATTGATTATTTGTGCTTGTGTCAGTTACACTGTATTTTCTACTAATCTGTGATAAAATTAATTAAAGATCCAGTTCTTTCTCTCTATTCGCTTCCTATATAAAAGTCCCTGAAAGAAGGCAATGGTGGCTTCTATTTGAATGGATTTCCTATTGTAATATCAACGACTGTACTCCTGCATTTAGACATACTCCGCTGAGAAGTCGTCCTCTTTCCTGACATTTCATAGAAAGTCAGCAGCACTTTCTACCTTGGAGTTCCTTTGATGATGTCTGAGGGATTCCCTTAATCCTCGGAGGGTTGGGTGGAGGGCACTTTCTCCCTACTGGGGGGGATGAAGCCACTTAATGGATCACAAAGTTAATCAACCACAGGGAGAGCCTGGCTGAACTGGAGGGAAAGGTTGAACAAGTCCCTGAGGACCCACACTTACATGTGCACAGACGCACTATTTCCCCTTAAGACAGATATGTGTGTCATTTTAAGTTTTTAGATTCACTTACTAAAATTAGACAATTTTTCTTAACCAAAATCTGAGAATGATCACTTTTAGAAAAAAATATTTGGATCACACGTGTGTCCAGATGTTCTCCTTGCTCCCGAGCAGAGACCATCTTCTGTGGGTGAGAAGCTATCAGCGCTCTAATCACTCTTAAGCAATTCCACAGCGGGTTTGATGAATTTCGGCCAAAGCTTGTGGCATGTTGTCCCCACGAATGAAGCTCAAAGATGTCTATGCTTCTCTAAAGGTTAATAGAAGGTTAATAAGAGAGGGACAAATTCAAAAACCTTATTATGCAAATTATGTTTTCTAAAAAGACTAATATGAGCTTGTGAAGTGGCTCTGCTAATTAGGAAATTGTCTGTGCTGGTTTGAACAGAGCCACCTCTAAAGCTCAGCTTATTTAAAAAAAAGTCATTATTTATGACTATAAAACACATCTTGATTAAGAAATTTCACTCTTAATTGATAAATTTAGTGTCACCTGCAATATCTCCATTTATATGGCCAACTCCTTGTTGCACATGTGTGTAGCTATAGTGGGTCCTCTCGTGTTCACATTAAAACTGAGGCCAATGTGTTCCAATTGGCTGCTGATGCAGTTAATACCATGCTGAGCTCAGCATCTAACCTGAGCATGCTGCTGGGGACCCGCAGCACAAGGCATGCATGAGATCCTCATCTGCTGTTTGGAGAGGCAGAGCCACACAGGGACACACACAACAGTAGATACCTCAAACATCTTCATGTGAGCCCTGTGAAGTCTGACGGATGTATTTACATACTATTTTAATAACGATATTGTGAGCAAGGCCACTCTAATATGTTCCTTATACATTGCTTGATATCCTGGCAACATTGCTGATTAACCTAATTAGTTTTTCAAGCTTTGAAAAATGTTTATACTCTACTTTAAGATGATATTTTATACTCTAAATCAGCTTTAATCTTTTCCTGTCTTTAGAAAATATTCTGCATGATGTATCATGTTTTGTAGTTGTTTTTTTATTACCCCTTTAGCGATTTTTTTTTTTGTTTGTTTTTCCCCCTTCACCTTTAACTCACACACAAGTGAACACTTTACTGGCCTCACCATGCAAATGTGCAGTGAGCACACATGAGGAGCGGGGAACTGCTCCAACGGGAACACCTGGCAAGCAGTCGGGGGGGGGTTAGGCGCCCACCACAAGGGCACTTCAGTTGTTATTAATGAAGGTGGGAGGCCCCATCTAACAAGTAAAGAAAAAAAAAACCCTCCTATTTTCTTGCTTTTGATTGTGTGCTGAAGTCAATAAACTTTGTTGTTCACCTTTTGGCACGTCCCTTCAGGGGTTGCCACAGCAAATCAACTTTTATTGAATCACACATTTGGTAGAGATTTTTACACCAGACACTCTTCCTGACACAACTCCTATTTTAGCCGGGCTTGGGACCAGCATAAGGAGATCCAGAACCGGGCCCCGAGTGTGCAGAATGACTTCAGGTTACATATTATGTGGTTTAGAACAGCAAAGCTGACAGCTGAACGCCGTTTAAAGTAATTTTACCTAAATAATGAAAGGTAACCTTTCATTCCTGTCAGTGAGGGTTTTCTAATTATAACCCAAATTTATACAATATTTATTTTATAAACGTCCTACCTGGTTGTATTTTTTTCCCTCTTCGATCAAATGTCAGTAATCCTGCCTGCAGAATGCTCCACAGCTGCTTCCCCCAAATTGTATGGAGGATATTAAACAAGTTGTGGATTATTTCTCCCTAGACCCGCTCATAGGTAGACAAAGGTTATAGGAACTTCATTGAACGAATTACGAAAGAATTACGATTTTTTTCCTCCAATTTGTGCTGATGCTACCGCTAGCCTTCCACATGGGGATGAGACGCTGAGCTGCAGAAGATCTTTTCTGTTGCTTACATTTCCATGTTCACAAAATCACTAAAAACAGAGCAAACGTGAGACAATTTGGACGTGTCTTACAATAAAGAAAAACAAATAACTGTTGCGTCTTTTTCTGACATAGCTCCGCCTTGCTTTTGCTGAGAGCCATGTCTGATCCCTGCGGGAAAATAAAGGTAAACAAGGATAAAAATAATTTGTGACCATCAAAAAAATCTAATCTGTTCCCTGTTTATATGACACAAATAAAGATTTATGGATTTTTTCCCCCCAATACTTGAAATGATTTTCTATATAGTTGTAAAGGTGAAAATATCTTCAAACTTTATGCAAGTTGATCCAAACATATCACGTGTCTATTAATACACTGATGTGGTCCCATTCAAACAAAGAGCGTGCATAAGCTTCAACCTAGACAGATAACCTTGTCTTAAGATGTACTCATAAAATAATGTCTCAGTCTCTATTTGTATGATGCACTGGTACTTGTGTATAAATTAGAGCATACATTTTCAAAGGATGCACTAAAAAACTAAACTTGTTTTTCACACAGACATTTTAACTGTGTAGAACATCATTTGTACTTGTACATAAGCATCACTTAATGCTTTAATGGAAGAGGTTTTTCAAGGCCTTTTGCGCCGCCAGTCATAGTTGGACACATTTCTGAACAGAGATAATACGGCTGGATAACCTTGTGCTCTTTATAGACAGCAGAGAAGGTCCGTCTGCTGCTGCAGTCGTTCATTCTTTCAGTGGATTCACTCTTATTTTTTGAGCTGATGATTCTGGGAGAAGCAAAAAATGAAATGGGATAAAGTTATATGTGTTTGCAGAGACGTTTTGGCAGCAAATCTGTTTGATCCAACTCTATATTCCCCTGTTAAAAAAAAAAGTACAGTGCATGAAAAATTGGGGAACATCTTGGCTATTTGATATCTTATTATTGAAGTCATTTAATTTCAATGGAAAATTAATAGTTTATTATATATATATATAATATATATATATATATATATATATATAATATATATATAATATATATATATATATATATATATATATATATATATAGTACCCTGTCCTTTCCTAACTAGCTGGATTGGTTCCAATGACCCCGTGACTCCAAAAGGAATTCAACAAGTTTATGTAATTAATGGATATATTTGTATTTAGACCCACTCTAATGACAATATTGTTTTTTAACAAGTTTTTGTAGCATTTTCTCATCACATATATTTATACAATTATGATTAAATTGATGGGGTTTTTTTTAGCATTTATTTTTTTATTCAAATAGTTGTGATCAGGAGTAAAAACCATTGGAAAAACTTGTTATGATGTAAGTCACGTGTCAAAGTCAAGGCCCGGGGGTTGGATCCGCCCCTCTGGATAAATGTATCCAGCCCTCCAGATCACTTTCATAATTTTGACATGACATATTTTTATGGTGAGTAAAATATTGGAAGTTATTTAAGGTTGAAACTGATTTATTCTGGAATAATATTCCTGCCGGTTTTTGTTCATATATATGTTAAAATTTATGTTTTTAAAATTTAGTTTTGGTGTGTTCAATAAATGTTTATCCTGTTTGGCTCATAACCTAAGGTGTGCATTGGACTTAGGCCCCCTGTGCAATTGAATTTGACCATACAGAGGCCCATTTCAAGAAACAGATTTTGTTGAAACTCTGAGTTTGTGAACTCTAAGTTAAGGAAAACTCTGATTTTTCAGTTTCAGAAACAGAGGTAACTTAAACTCTTGAAAATGGGTAAAATCAAACCTGTTTTCATGAGGTGGGTAAAGCTGAACTCAGAGTTCATTACTACGACAACTGCCTTTGTGAACGTAACCTGGTCCGGAGCAAGTTTCTTCAGGAAACTTAGAGTTAAAAGGAAGGATGTTCAAATAGGACTTCTTTATTATCATTTGAGAACATTCTCATAAGATACTGCACGTTTCCACCTCGCTGAAACCAAAACTGCATGTCCATTCTTAGAGGATCCCGTAGACGAGGAGGCTGGATTAATCCAGAGGGAATGCCGTTTACGTCTGGAGAGGATTTTGAGGCCATGAGTTGATTTCCTGGCATTTCCCAATTCATTTTTATTTGAGCCATACCGTTTTCCAGGGACTGGCTCTTAATAATACAGAGTTTCCTTTTCCTCTATTTAAACCCTTAACAATGGAAATGTTTAAACCTCAAACACTGGAGATGCTTTTCATATCAATGCTTTAAATTCCTAAGAATAAAAATTAAATAAATATTTATATTAACGTATTTTACACAGCTACAGTGTTTCTTTTTTGCGTGCAGTGATATGTGTGTGTGTGTGTGTGTGTGTGTGTGGGGGGTTATAAAAAACAGTCATTCATAGAACCGAATGTCAGTGCCCAACCCAATCCCCGACTAGATCCATGTACGTCTTCATTTTCTGGCACAGAATCTGGCACAGAACTGTGCAGCTGGATAGCTCTAATATTGGTGGCCATTTTTTTTGCTCAGATAATTTTAGGTTGGAGGTGTGAGGAGCTATAAGCTCGCGGGAGAGAGTGTAAAAAAGCGGATGATGGGAAATGAGGGCAGGCTTAATGGTTCCACCCACAACTCAAAGGTGGGTTTCTAATGAACTTCTGTTGCTCTAGAGAAATTATGTACTTGAAATCGATACAGGTTGTTTGATTTTGCCACAAAAAAAAAAACCAAAAAACGGCAAACTCATTAATTAGGACCAACGGGAGCACTTGAGCAATTGATCAAAAGAGGATCAGAATGGGACTTTTACAATTATACAGTTTTGATGTTTTTATTCACATTTTTCCAGTCTATTGTTTTAAGCAGTACACAGCTAATTTCCACATCCCAACATCTTCCATGTCTCAAACTAGAGCCACAGAGGCCAATCCCTGCCTGAGAAGTGCCCCCTAATAAATCATTTGTAATGCTTATTACAAACGATTGAAAACATCATGTTTTGTTTGTAACACCAAATAGAAATCATTATTTAGAATTGAAAGCACTCGTAGGGAGCTTTTTTTTCCCATTACTGCATTTGCATGCTGACAAACTGTGGAAACTTTCCCGTCTAAACAAATATCCACTTGGTAAAGGTGTGTGACACTCAGACTGGATGCCGAGCTGTGAGTTTTCCCGGCTGATTGGTATTCCTCCCGCGTGTGCATGGTGAGAGTGACTGACTGGCGGTCAGAGACCAGTATTGACTGCTCTGAGGATGTAATAGAGGCTGCGGTGATGGGATCCTGGACGTGAACACTCTCTCTGTGGCATGTGCAGCAGAGCCATACAAGATATAGCCGAGGCACTTAATCATTTTGCCGGCTCCATGCAGAGATGCAGTGGCCCCGTGTTTTGGAATAATGCTTGTGCCTTAAATTAGATCCCATTGATCCTGTTTTTCTCTGTAATTGCACAAACAGGATGGATGCTGGTTTTAACAGGGGGTCAAAGCAGACATTTGGAATACTTTAGCTTTAGGCATATAGGCTAAATTAAATCAGACAAAAGGCTGTTTGACCAGATCCAAGGTGAGTGGGCTATTAGGAAACAAGTGTACAAGAGCAAGCTCGCGTTTCTGGTTCAAGTTATTGTGAAGGTTAAGGTGCTCATCTCTGCAAATCATTTTACTTTGCTTCACTGATAATACAATTACTCCAGCTCTCGGCAGTGTTGTATGCTTATAGCCTGCAGTTTAATAACTGTGCAGTGTTGACAGCTACAGAAGCCATCAATAGGCATTTATAGTCCAAACAGCCATGTGATGTATGTTTGGTAAACACTGCTTGTTTGTGTTTACCAACCTGGCTCTTTTGTGATAGGCTACAAGGAATCCAATACATTTGCCGTCAACCATAAGTGCAGCTGTCCCTGTCGACGCCGATAGGACAAAAAAATCCTATACTTTATGGCCACGTCCGAACAAAGTGTTGGAGTAAATGTGCAGCATGTGTCTGCTTGAAAAAGATAAGGGGGCTGATATTTTGCCTCTTTCCATCAAACCTGAAGAAATTGAATGCAACCCTTAGAAAGACAATCTCCTAGTTCCAATGATTTAGTAAACATGTTCTTTTAATTCAAGTACTTTTTTTTTTACATTTTTTTTCTTATCGTAAAAAAAAGGCCAAATATTTTGTTTATATCTATAATTTAGGCATATACTTTCTTTCAGTTATAAGAGTTTTACCTTTATTCTGTTTTTATGTAATTTTAACATTTTATTTTATCACCAAATAGAATAGGACTTGAATTGAAATTAGATGAATAAAAACATAATGTTGAATCGAATTCCTTTAACTTAAAATTCAAATTGAATCTACTCAATGTTTTGGCAGATACTCAACCCTCTTAAAAAACATTAGCTGCAAGGTTAATTATTGTATTTTTTTTAATTGATCAAACAGACTGTCACTATTTTTATTTTAATGATCTCCCAGGAGCCCTGCAGATGTCCACAAATTAGATTAAAGAGTTTTCAAGACCTTGTTGGATCAATGAGAAAAAAAATCTTTTGTCCATTTCACAGCATACATTACAGCCATAGTCCCAAGAACTGTGTTGAGCTCCAAACCAGCTCAGTGGCCTTCTAGTAGAGTGTCCATCCTAAGACTAGAAGGTCATGAGTTCAAATCCCGGCCGAGTCATACCAAAGATTTCAAAGGGGTTGTTTGGGAGGTTAAACCACCAAACGGTTTAGGGATGGGTCAAATCCAGAGGATGAATTTCACACACCTAGATGAATGACAACTATTGAAAATGATTATCAATGAACTTAGCAACCTCTCCTCTCTCAAGTTCCAAATACGAAGTACCCACGTTGAATTAGGCCAAAGTCTCATATACTTCCATAGAGAAATAGATTTTTTTCACATTATTATTATTTATTACTCATTTCATTTGTCAGAATAGCCAATCTTGCTCTAATGCATTCTTCTTAGCACGTTCTTTCTAATCCTAATTTTCTTTTAAAGATATGTTTTCTTTATCGCAAGTTATTCAAGTTATAAACTGACCAATCAGATGCCTCAGTAAAACCATGTATCTCCCGCTAGCCCCGCCTTGAACATTTCATTAACAGATTCCTCCAAGCCGCTTTCAGTGGAATGGGTGTGTGCCGGAACAAGCTCGCTCATGATTGTTTGACGGTAGTTCCTCTAAAAACACGACTCAGACCGATTTGGACTAATCGATGTCGATGGGTGGTAAGCGGTTGCGATATGGTGGTAGACGTATCAGGAAGTGACGGCAAAGGATTTCGCGGGAGCTGTAAATAACACATTTCCTATGGGGACCTCATCGTTTGTCATGTCCAGTTCTCATTCACGGTCTATGGTGACAACTAATGGGACTTTAACATCCCCGCCTTACTGTTTTTAACCAGCTAGACTGAAGTCGTCCCCACATTTTTTAAAAAATATTTGAAAATATAACTGTTACATTTCAAAAGATCCCCAGATGAAGCATGCATATATTTTAGTAATATATATTCTCATTTCAACATTCTTAAAGGTTGTTTTGTAAGAGCATTACCTTAAACTAAGGAAATGAAAATATTCTAGAAAACAACTCTACATCCTAAACACCTGAGGGAACTCAACCCCTCTACTGTATCATGTTTATATCCAATAATATCCAACTGTTTGAACAATGAATCTAAGTGGTTTTCTTCTAAACTTAGAAAATAAAATGAATTCTGTTGAAAAAAAAGCAGTTGATCCATTTAGGGGAAGCAGCAAAAAGAGAGCAGATTGTGTGAATAACTGGAAAAGAGTGAATGTTGAAATGGCTTTCAACAGATGGCAAGAGCTGACAAACTGATAGTTTGTTGGCCTTGTTGCCATGTAATTTGTAACGCTTTTGTGTTTTATATTTAGAACTTGTCTTGACGGTTGGCTGTAATGTGACTGAGTGCAAAACTGCTTGTCAAAGACAGTAGTTTGGTCCAAAAAATAGATGATGATTTGTTTCAGTAAAACAGGAGGATCAGACCACCTCTTTGGAGAATCAGTGAAGACTGAAAAAATAAAGCTGACATGGACCCTAAACAGCTCAAGTATGGTCAGAAAAACCCATCAAAAAGGATTTTTGCTTTGGAGAGATGAAACCAAGAACTGCAGCTCCAGAAAAGGCTGCAGAACGCCTGCAGAATCACCTCTGAGGGCGTCCGTTCAAACTGCATAACTGTGGTGTGGAAGCTGCACAGCTGCTGAGTGAATAGACCTTCCATACAAAGGTTGCCCTGGGCATTGTGGAGAGGGAGATCCCACACCTATAGAGAGGATGTGCACGGGCTGCATGCTGATAAAGGCCAGCGGACAGTCAATCTCTGTTTCAACCAGTGCTGTCAGCCAAATTCTTTAGAACAATAAAATCAAGCACAAATAGACTGAAGATCAACTTCTACCCCGAAGCTTCCTCAGCCCACCCATTACCCCCTTCTGTCTTCATCCTCCCACCCATTGCCAAACCTCACTCTTTGATTTATTTTTTTCAAATAGGAATAAAGCAATAGCAAAGCTGCTCCCATTCTGTTTGAACTGCTTCAATTTACCATTAAAGAGAAATATAGATGTGCTTTTGTAAGAAAAGTATGTATGCTTTATACTAGAACAATATACACAGACGGTACACTGTGAATGAATTTAATTTAGCAAAATGATTTAAATTATGTGGATAAAGAGTTCATTTATTGTGTTTTCTGTGGGAGTCTGAATCTAATTGAGAGGAGATTCTCTCGCCGGAGCAGAGCTGTGCTGAGTTGTTTTGTTTCGGAACGGGCGCGCACGCTCTTCCTCTCAAAGGGTCTCACGCCGTTTCTCTTCATTTACCTTCCCTCCTTGGTTCCCAACATTTTTTGTGCAAACAAAATAAGTCTGAAGGAAAACAGCAGGGAAAATGCATTTCTCTTTATTTATGTTGCATCTCACTCCTCTTATGTCCTGTATATATTTGGCTGTAAACTGTTGGTGGATGTTTGATTGAAATTTCTTATCTGCCAGTTCAGAAAGCAAATATTTACAGTTTGTAAACATGTGAACATATGTTTTCGAGTTGGGTTGACATTAGGCTTTTTCCAAGCACCTACGTTAGGAATTTTGGATCCTTTAAGAGGGAGACATCAAAGGCATTTTTAGTTCAAAAACAAGATATGGACATCTGGTCAGCACATATTAGCGTTTGGTTAAGGACCCCTTATGGACGTCAAAAAGTGTCACTTTTTGACGTTTTGGGTGTCCCAAAGTCATCGTTTTTCAATGTACTGGCGGGTTTCTGACCTCTGGGCCCTGGACCAGAACCGGTGCAGTACTGTGATGTGAAGTGCAGCGGTACCCAAACCTGGTACTGGTAACCTAACCCAACCCCAGACCATATGCAGTACTAGGTGCGAACAAGACATGAACCTGTACCGGGTTAAGGTTAGGGCACCGGAACTGGGTTAGGATACCAGTACTGGACGCATCCCGAAGACCAGTGCACATCCGGTACTGCATACGGTACGCATCCCGAGGATTGCAGACCATTGATTTTATGAACACCCAGCCCGTCGAAAAACGATGAGTCTGGGTCACCCAAAATGTCAATATGTGATGAGAATGTGTTGGTACATCATCAATAAAAGTAGGAAACTGAGAAAAACTAATACTTTATTGTTTTGTTTTGTTGTATGATATGAAATATTTAACATCCATAAATGAATGTCTGGATTACTTTGCATTAGGGGTGTGTATTTGTAAGAGTCTGGCAATACAATACATATCATGATATATCCCTGGAGACTACCGGAGACAATATTATTGTGTGGTGTGTTGCCAACTAGCAGTCTGGAGTTTAAGTTTAATATAATAATCAATTCAATATTGCCTTGGCAGCATTTCCAATTGATCCAAGTATCAGAAAATTAATTATTGTAACATTTTATGGAATTGTTAAGCTCTCTTATCCCTCCTACTTTTCAAATGACATGAAGGAACACGTGAAGAAGTTTAATACATGTTAACTGATATGATTTCCTTCTGATAAAAGAACTATTAGACAAACGGGATATACTTTTTTTACTGAAAACAACTCAAAAACTATTTTTGCATCAATTCTATAAATCTTGTTTGCATGGATTATTCATCAAGATATTGAAGTTCTAAGAAATCTATGCAAAATACAATTAAAAACTCAATACATGTCAAAATTTTGTGTTCTAAAAAACAAACAAACAAACAAAAAAACACTCAGAACAAAACAGACTGACAGAGTTGCTGGAACATAGCAAGTCGTAGCAAGATATAATGATGACTTTCTTCAGAGACATCACCTCCATTTGGGTTCACATTCGATAAAGCCTTTAAATATCAAAATTTCAATATAAAGGACAACTATTGGTGTGTAAATCAACCTTAAACATGTACAAAATCATGTGTTTATCATACCTGAAAGCCTGTTTATTGTTGCAAACTTTAACTTAGTCGAACTTACTTTTGCAACAATTTTTTGGAATTGTTGATATACTGTATCCTCATCTTTTCTGATCATAATTCAATATCAATAAATATTATTGGTAAAATGGTGTATATTTTTATTGCACTACTCCACCTTACTTGAAGGCCCAAAGTACAGTCACAGTTCCATTCTTCCATTTTCACACTGATGGTGGCTCCGCTGGCTCCAACCTTCCACCAGAGGCAATGTGGGGTTTAGTGTCTTGCCCAAACACACTTCAACACATGGGTGAACAAAGTGGTAATCAAACCTGCAATCTTCTGATCAAAGGTTGACCGCTCCACCAAGGCCGCCCCATGTTGGAAAACTGTCCACTATAGTGCCACTAATTCCTATTTACGTTCAATCATTTTCTTTGAAGGCCATTTCATCCTAGCGACAACAATCAAGTTCCAGGAAAAGTGTGAGGAGACTTAAACTAGAAGGGTGCAAAGAAAAAAAGTCTATTCCAAGTAATACATGTGCTAAAGTAAAGTGTGACAGCCAAATTGACTAAACCCTATTGTGAGGCACCAATTAACCTGAAATGTATGGTTTTGATCTTTAGAAAGAAGTCGAAATAATTGGAGAAAATCCATGCAGGCGTGGAGAACAAAATCCTCACAGACCTGCTTCACCGCAGCGATATGTCACCCCGACTTACTTTTCGAAAGCCGTAAAGTGCTAGGTCATAATTTGTCTCTGGAAAAGAACCTCACCCCCGCTTATATAATGGATTATTCCATTTGAAACAAAGAATTCTTTGCCACTATTAAGCATATACTTATTGTGATGAATGATCAAACTTTTTTTCTGCAATTGCCATCTCCTGTTGATTTATATCCCAAATCCAGCAACCGTAAAAATATCCGGCACTTTCAGTAGATCTGTGACCTCATGCATCCAAATGCTTCCTGCTGCTGCAGATCCTGCCTCTATCACACCTCTAACAGCACAAGTTTCAGGGAACGACTGATGATCTGACCTCTTTTTTGAGATTTATTTCTCAAACAGGAGACGACATTAGCTCATTCTTTCAATAAATGTGGCGTTTTAAATGTGACATTTGTGCAGCCTGATTTGCACTGACTCTCACAAGCCAAAGGCTCTTTTCAGAGAGTGCTCTTTATCACTTGTTGTCTAGATGAAAGATAAATCTTTTGGGTAACGAAACCACTCATCTAAAAAGGAAAAAAGGTGTGAAATAGTTTGGCAAAACTGAGCCACAGATAATAACACTCACACCTAACAGCTAAAGATGTGAGCGGCAAATTCATCAAGCGCACAAAATATACAAACACTTCTCTTCCTTGCATTTGTTAGGTCTTTCTTTGGTGAAGGTAAAGTGGTATTGATCTTTGTTGGTCAATTCCCAACAAATCAGCTTCAAATGATTTTGCTTTAGCGACTAAACTTCTCTTTCAGGCCAAACTCCTTTCAGACTTCCTACCTGCTGAGATCAGTTTCCACACGTATGATTTCTGCCCGTGCTCAAATCAACTCTGTCCTGATCCGATCACGTGATCAGAAATCTGGCCTGATCACGTAGTTTCAGAATCAATCCGATGCTGTATCCCAAGCAGGGATCAAATATTAATTTTATTCTTATTATGATCTGAAAAAATATATTTAATACTCTACTAGTAATCTGCAACAGATCACAAAATGTCATAAAGCGCAACAGAATTTGCAGTTAGTTTTGAGTAGGGGGCGTACACAAATAGTTTGGTAAAGTTAATCAGACATTTCCAGGTTTGGATGTCTGGGCTCAATAACTGGTTTAATAAACATTTAAACTAAAGGCAAATGTCTCCTTAACTAAAAAAACAACCTTCAAGGGCATTTTAAGAGAAAAAAGTGTATTTTTTTTCCTTTTAATAAGAGTTGTTGTCTCCATGCAGTCGATAAAGATTAAAACAATCAGCCAAACTTATAATCAGAAAAAAGTAATAAAGGTTTTAACTTCAGGTTATAAATATGATCTTTTTTTGTGTAAAATTGCACTTTCTTAACAAATGAGTCAAGAGAAGGTAGCTTCCTACTGATACCATCCTCTAGTGGTCTTTTAACTACAGCATTTGCTAATGATTTTTTTTTGTTTCAAATAAGGTTTTTCTACCCCTGCAAATGTTTTGATTGTTTTGATCTGAGTTAATGATGACAGTGAAATCCAATTCAATATCTGTTTCTGTAATAACTGTTTTAGAGCTAAGATATTTCAAAGGAATAGTCTTTGTTTTCAAGACACTGAGTCGAGATAAAAAGTTTGTGGATACATTTTATTGATGTGCAGAAATTTGTTTTAAGGTCACTGCTGTCATGGCCACAAAAGATTTGCTATTCGTATATTTAAATGTGAAGAAATAATGAAAGACAGTACTTTAAAGAAATCACAAAATGACCTTCTTACAACTAAGTTTTATTTCTTCAGGCTGTTACAAAAGTTTACTCATGGTGCAGACATTTGGTAGACTTTTATTTCCCCCAAAATAATCATGATTTTAATTAATGCAGTTTTTTTTAAATAAAAGAAGTTTTTATATCTACAAGGACCCTGGATAATGTTAACTTTAACACTGGCATGGGTTCTACATCCTTATTTCTGTCTGATTATGAGAAGACTAGAATAGCCCTTGTTGGTGGACCCCACAGTGAGATAAATATGACTTCAGTTTGGGAAGAATCCTGGGCGCAGCATGACGACTGAAGACATGGCTCAAAATGAATGCCAAGATTAGAAAAACATAGTGTCGTTCAAACTATTTTACTCCCAAGCTGACATTTACTGAGGCTCGGTCAGGAGTTTTCTGTTTTGTTTGGCTGGAACCTCAAAAAAGAACTTTCTGTTTAAGCACCCAGATTTATAGACATATGTCTTGTTAATACCAAGCCAAGATATGTTATTATTATTGCTTGATCTTTATCAAGAATCATTAACTTTCTGTTATACCAGCGGTCTGCAACCAGAGGCTCCTGAACCACGTTTGGTTTAAAAAAGTAACTATAAAGTAAAGTTAAAAAAAAAAGTAAAATAACTTATCATTCTTTTTGCCTCCAAAGCAAAGAAGCCATAGTGGTTTAATAATCGAGAACTAAACATTTTGACAAATTCCAGTGTTTTAAATGTACTTCATGGTTAAAAAATGCAGTTAATTAGCTCTTTTTTTTATTTTACATAGTTAGCTTTGTGAATTTTTGTCTAAGAAGCACGACCAAAAAAAAAAAAAAAAAAAAAAAAAAATATATATATATATATATATATATATATATATATATATATATATATATTTTAGTACTAACATTACACTACCTACCACTAGATTTGCTCCATTGATATGCTCCTATGTGACACAGGAAGTCTTTTATTTTGAAAGGAAGTCTTTTGAACTTTTGTTAAAAATTATAAGTTTCATATTTGGTGGAAAAAAAATCTATTTTCTCCTAAAGTTTGTTAAAAGAATAGTTTATATATCTCAAAAAATAATATAAATACAAAGAAAATGGCACTTGACGGTTGCAGGCCCTGTGTTATATTTATACTAATTTAAATATATATTATAAAAATACCAATTGGGTTTTCGTATGTTTTCAGATGAATCACCAGGACGATTACTTGCTCTGTCCAGTGTGTTCCTAAAGGTTGCTCTGTTTGTGTCTCAGTTTGGACAGAAGAGTGGGATTCTGTCATTTTGTCTTCAGCTTGTTGCTGCATTAGAAACTGTGAAGCTTCAGTAAGAGGAATTGATTGAGGAGCTGAAGTTCAGTTCTCTTGAGGATAAAGACTGTCAGTGAGCTGTATACCTTTAAATAGTTATCCCGGGCGCTCTGTGGCAGCGAATCGATAAGCAGTTAACTTCAAACCACAGTCACGCGCTTTCACTAAAGCTCCTAAATATGCCCTAACATGTTAAGACTATCAGTTCTGAAGCATTATTTTAGGCAAAGTTTGTGGAATCCATTTGCTCTAAAATTTGATCGTCCATTCATATTAAAAAAAAAAACCCAAAACTTTAAATGGAAATATTTGTGTTTGTTGTATAAATATATTAGATTTCATTAGAGTTATGAGATTCTATATACTAGAGAATAAAGAACATTGGAGATCCATTTATGTGGAAAAGAATTGTAGTCTATTTGTGCTGAGCCATAAAAAGTGGAATTGAATCTACAGAGTACGAATGGCCTTTGTTGCTGCTCTTATTTTTCTGCCAGCAAGATAAACTTTGATAGCAAGAGCTCTGCGGACTTTGAAAGGGTGTGGGCGAGGCTAACCCTGCCTGCGACAGACTTATGACCCTCGGGCTCGAGTGAGAAACCTCCAAGTCCTGAAGCGGTTGGTCATCTATTTAGGTGCAACCTCATTCTGTCCCTGTGGGGATGAGCCAGGATGGAGTGTGAGGCCCCATCAGCGGGGTTAAAGAGGATACTCTATTTCACTTGGCGAGGGACCTCCCCCAACATTTCAGGCCTCCAAAGACATGTAAACAACAAGATGGATGTTGGCAGCTGGTGTGCAGTTGTCTGAATTGATATCTGTAAAGGTGGGATTTCAAAGGCGTGGATACATGGGGGTTTTTGGAGTTTAGGCCTCAGTGATTTGGAGTAAATAATGTGAAAGTGAGATGATGAAAATCTAAGAGGGATGTTCTGTTTCTTAACATTAGTAGTCAGTATCAGAAACACTTTTATCTCCTATAATTGTACTATCATCATCTCAAATTTTCTTTATTTTCCAAAACAATCTTCTGCAATGTTAAAAAATTCCTCATCAAATGTTTTACTTCCAGTGATGGATTAACAACAAGTTAATAGGGAAAATAAAGACACATTAATTGGACGATTGCACCATCAGAGGTCAAAGGCGTAAGTCCAAGAACCGTAATGATGTCAGAGACCAAGTGAATGTGCCAACTAAGTCATTTTTCATAGCTTTTGTGCTCACCTGAGACTGCCCCACACACCATCCTTCTCTATTTCCACAAGAATCACCAACAGCAGAGTCAGCCATTTTGTCAGTTACCAGCTTAAAGTTCCACTCCAATTATATGTTTTTCTCATTTTGAATTATTCTGTGATCTTTTAATAATTATTATGGATTTTATTTTAGCTAAAATCAGAAAGCCTTGTGTGTCTTTTTTAGACATGTTTTATTCACAGCAGCAGTATTTATTAGAAATTCAGTTCTGGTTTGTGGGCGGGGCTGTTGGTGAAGAGTAACCCCTCCCCCTCCCTGTCACTGAGAGTTCTGTCTGCGTGCTCAAGCAGACCGAGGTGCACGTGGGGGGAGGGGAGATTATGCCACGCCCATTTCAGTAACTGCACAATTAGTTTGAGAATTTTCAAGCATCCGGTTTTCATCTGCTCCTGATTTAAAAAAAAAAGAGATACTCGAACAGTTTTAAGCTTAATTTTCTTTATATATGTAATTTATCATCAGAAAAATAATATGAGAAAATGTTTTATTCTGATTTAGATCAAAAGGTGATCGGTTTCAGACTTTACACAGGTCTATTAGAAAAACACACCCTAAGTTTGTCACAAAAGCCTTACATCCAAGCTCTGGTGGGCGGAGTTAACCTTTCCATTCACATTTCTCTGCTTTTGCAACCAATTCTGTGTGTTGAAGTTATTTTTCTTTCATTATTTTTATTCTGCAGAGTTATAAACAAATAATAAACAAAAATTATAGTTAAATGTTGATATATTGTTGCTCAGACAATGTCTGTAAAGTTCTAATAGTTGTTTGGATAACAAACAACTATTAGGGTTAGTTTTTCCGTTGACTTGAATAATGAAATAGTCAGAAATTCAATTTCAAATTGATTTTTCTTTAAATATGTTCTCCATCATCAGAAAAAAATCCCTCAAGAAAATGGAAAAAATAGTTTTCATCAGAGTGGGTCTTTAAGCAAACTGGTTTTCAAATTAAAAGCTTGCAATCTAATACTTTTGAATTCATTATTACTTAAGTCAACATGTGATTAACTATAACTGAACATTTTAACAGTTCCCCAGAACTAATATATAGGAGTAAATCCACAAATATGGCTGTATGTAACCAAATATGTAAGAATGTTTTTATCATCTTATTTTTTAAATGTACCATATGAGCGCAGCTTTTCTTAATCATCTTAATCAGGCACATCCAAGATACACACAGCCACCTTTCCAAGTGAAAGAGATGGCGGGTGAAGGTGTCACGTGGTTGCATCAGCTCACTCATCAGCCTGGTGCAAAATTAACAGACAACCTTAATGGTTTGGAAGGGTCACTAATGCACTGCAGCTGTGACAGATGTGTGAGGCCTGACTGCTCTCACTGTTGTAAAATTGGCAAGGCTTTCAAAAATCCACGCTGTTTTTCTGACGGAGGCTAAAGCCAGTTTCAGTGCGGCAATAATGATCTCTTTGGTAAGTCAATTGGCTGGTGATGCTGTGATATTATTGCACTAAAACCAACTAGAAGAGAACATTTTTTTTTCTTTTTTTTTTTAATAAAAAAAAAAATATATATATATATATATATATATATATATATATATATATATACTGTATATGTATATCTGTATATATCCTTGTCCTGCTTTGGTTAGGTGTGACTAACAAATAATGAAACTAGCAATAAATGAATAAAAACGATGACATGTACTGAATGAGCAAATATATGTCAACTATTTGGTGTAATTTAAAAAAAAAAAATTAAAACAGCGTAATTGTAGTGACATTTTATAAATTAACTTCCTGCCACTTCCATTTAAATAAACTCTTTTTGACAAACTTAATGTTAAATTGTCTATTTATGGTTAAGAGTAATTCTAATTGAATTATTTGAATGTGTAGTTTGCTATATCTCTATAAACCATTTCCAAATCCAAACAGTAAACTAGCTACAATCAATAGTCAACAATTGCCTTAAAAAAATCAATTGGAACTAAAGATGTCGCAGAAAATGCAGACATGAGCAAGAAAAATACAGACCTTTAGTTTTGACTTGATGTTATTTTGACAATATACAAAAAGAAAAAAAGTTTGATGTATGTTTTTTCAATTTCTCAAATGTCCATGCTACTTCGCTCTGTCTCATCGCCTCTCTCTTCTCTCCGCAGTGGTTCCAGATGTGATCAGTGATTACAAACATCATAATCATCATCCTCCATTTGCCAAGGATCCAGAAATAGGTGGCAGATCTAGCAGCCTCAGACTGATTGGAGCCATCTGGGTCCCGGTATTGCCTTGTTTACATATGCTCCTCATCTGGTAACAGCTGCCTTTTTTTTGCAGTATTAAACCTTAAGACTCGATTTCAAGCTTATTTATCCAAAAAAAGAAAGAACTCTTAGATGACGGAACCAACAACCCATGGAGGACTTCTGTAGCAGGAACGGAGAAGATGGTGTGAATCTGACAGGACTGAAATAAACGAGGCAGCAAGAAATCAACAAACACAAGTTTATTATTTACATTGCATTCTTTAATACTAACAAAGATTTATTTATGACAGGCAATGCTTACTAAAGTGTGTTTTCTATCATTTTAATTATAAAAATTGTTTTATTTCTGCATATTCTGTAAAAAAAAAGACTTAAATATTTTTTCTGCAGTATTTGTACATGACCAAAGGGTCTAATATTCTGTCTAAAGAATCTGTTGTGATTGTTTGTCAAATATTATACATATATTTGTGTTTGAAATAGGATTGCATAACATGAAATTCCAATATACAATCAGGTCTGAACTGGGAAACGAATACTTTTCCACGGTAATATTTGCCTGCTGTCCAAATTCCATTGAATCAAAATATTTCAATTGTATTATCGACCTGTGCTGCAGCGGAAAGAAATGCTGAAAGGAAAAATTCGGACAGGTGGAAATCCGGGGCGAGTGAGAGAATTCATCCCCCTTTCTTCTTTGGAAGTAGATTAGTTTCCTCTGGAGTCTATTATCATCTTTCAGACTCAATCCTCCTCTGGCTTCATAGGCCTGCATGGAGGTTGATAGCCCCGGGAGCCACTGGTGAGGAAAAATCCAATTGCTTCTTGCAGCTATCTGACAGGTTTCTGTGTAGAAAATGTAAATGTAAAATGACTTGTTTCACATATGAGTGTCTGGTCAGTGGCCGAGATACAAAAGCACTTGCTGCTTTTGAAAAGGACTTCTTTGACTGTCAAACATTGTGGAAGCAGTGTGTGTTTAGAAAGCACTCAGTCTCCTTGACTCCCTCAAAAATATTATTTGTACTTATTATTGAGAGCACTGGGTGGGAAGATTTCTTTTTTAAATCATGGCTTTTCGTTGGGTTTTTACGCTGTGTGGCTGTAAAAACGATATGTGGTCAATTGTTTCTTTCTAAATTGGCTGAGTGTTTTATTTCTGCGACGGACAGACGGAGATCGGATAAGACTGGTTATAAACGTACTCAACCTTATACAACTGTTTAAAAAAAAATGTAGTAGATGTAAGTTTTTATTATCTGGGTGAATGTGAAATGTGAAAATTTCTTTTTCTTTTTTCTCAGAAAACAAAAAGACAGAAAAATCTTTTTATCTTGGAAGAGTAAGTTAGAATTAAAAAGTATTTGCAAAGAACTCATTTCAGACAAAAAATCTTTTTCGCCTTACTGGAAAAAAAAATCTTTATACATATAAAAATAAAGTTTTTGAAACTATTATTTCTAGATCAGTCTGTCTATCCAAAAAAACACAAGGGCATGGGTAAAAAGGAGAACGGAGGTACTTCCAGAGGGAAAACCATCATCTGGGCTTTAAGGCAGAGTGGCATGGTAGAAGCAAGTCCTCCGAGGCACATGAAAGTCTGTTTGGAAAAAAAAAAAAAAAACACACAGGACTCTCCGGGGAAAACAAAGCTCTCTGGTCTGATGCATTTATGCTGCAGTTTTGAAGCTTCATTTCTGAGCCTCATGACAACAGAGCTCAGCTCAGCACCTGCTCAATAACCCCACACTGATGCTTGGTGGAGCGTTTTCAGCTACTGGAGACACTGTAGAGGCAAAAAAAAAAAAAAAAAAAACTACAGACAAAAGTGGATTTAAAAAAGCTTAATGTATCTCATTGTTTTCATTAAATTGTACCAACATTTCACAGTCGCAGGACTCTGACTTAAATTGGTCAAAGTTATCATCTGGGGAACTCTTGTTGCTTCCTGGCAGAACTCACAGAACTCAAAAACATCTCCTGGGAATTTCGGTTGACATTTCTGGAATCAAAGTGTTAGAAGTGTCACATCTATAGAGACTAAGAGCAGTAAACTTCACCAAAAGTGCCTTGAGAAGTCTAAACATTTATAGTGGGCCAAAAAATGTATTTATTAGTCACTGATTCTGGAGTGTTTCCCACTTTAACAGATTATGTCCATCATATCAGTCATTAACTGATAGAAAAAGGTTTTTGCACAACATCTTACCATATAGGCCAAACTCATTTTTTACTTCACATAAATCAGTCGTCTTGTTCCTTTTCACAAAAAAGCAGTCCTAAAGCATGATGTTTCCACCCCCATGCTTCACTGTGAGTGTGGTGTTTTTGGGATGTAACTCAGCTTTCTTCTTCCAAACACAACATGTGGTATTTATACCTAAAAGTTCATTTTAATCTCATCTGACTTTAGGACACTTCTTAATCCCATGGATCTTTCATAGAGCTCCGGGTGGAGGGAGTTTGGTCTTATTTATTCCATTTTATCATAACTGTTCCAACAGTTGATCTCTTCTCATCAAGCTGATTGCTTTTAGTTGATTGGTTCATCCCAGTCCTGTTCAGGTATACAATCTTGTCCCAGGTATCCTTCAACAGCTCATGATGGACCGTCTGATTGTTTAAGGGTGTGGACAGCTGTCTTTTATACAGGGAAACAGGTGACAATAAGAAAGGTAAAGAGGGGATTATAAAATAGCTTTTAAAGAGGAAGAGCGGGTCTGTGAGGAACAGAATTCTTGTTTGTTTTGTTGGATCCAAAGTCTTAATTTCTGCAATAATATTGTCCCAATAAATTCTTTCAAAACCATGCATCCTGCATTATTTTTTTTTTTTTACATTTTGTCTCTTATGGTGCATTCACATCTGACATAATTTGCATGTCAAATTTGCGAGTGCTGCCTCTCTTTTGACAAGCATCAAATTTACTGCTGGACACCTTGACGCCGCAGCTGCAGAGCAACAGCCAACGGTGGGTCGGGTTAAGAAAATGGATGAAATTTCAGGACAAAAAAAATTTTGGACGTATATTTTTGATCAAGTCACGGAAAACGTCACGTGCATGCCCAAAGCTGAATCCCTGATTGGTTGGCCTGCCACATCAAAATTGCACTACAAGACCTCATATTGCATCTGTTCAGTGTAAATCCATCATTACAGTTGAACTGTATTTATGATAAACATCACAGACTAATTTACTAAAAAAAAATCACTATTTTGCTCTAATGTTTACAACTGCAATTTTCTCTTATCTCTGGTAAATTTACTGCTTTAAAAAAGCTTCTAGGTTTTCTGTAATAAACATCTGACTACAAAACTAAAACTACAATATTTTGGAAATTTTCAAAATAAAAGCATTTTGCAATTTGTTATTTTACAATTATTTTTGGTTAAATGTGCAAGGCAGCAACAAAAACATGTAATTAAAGTATGCTTGCTTGAACTCTGAGAACTTGGTTTCTTAAATATATTTTTTAAAAAGAGTGAAATTGAAGTTTGTGACACCAATGCTTTGGTTTTGAATCCTTTGGTGTGCAGCTTCATCCAGACGGTTCTGGCTCTAGTTTAGATGTAGCTTTTGATATTCTTGGTTTAAATATGAATATTTTTGCTCATCATCGAACACATGAATACTCAAAGAACATACAAGCGTAGACACTGATGCTTCTGCCATTCTAGATCAATATAACTACGATGCCCAAAATGTCCTTGACAAGAACCAAATGAGACAATTTACAAAACACAGGGAGATTATATTATTGTTAAAATAATTTCACTCTAAATTCTAAGGGGATTTTCTTGTTATTAAAAACAAATCTGTTAGTTCTTCCAAATCATTTTTAAATCATAATTTTTGTTAATAAAAAATTTTAAAGTTATTGTCACACGCTCTCCCTTTGTACCAATTAGATTTTCACGCTCACAATCAGCAACTGGGTTTTCAGCAACTGTTCTAATGACACCATAAAAAAAGGTGTTTAATTCCCAAATGAAATGTAGCAGATACAGACACTGATGCCTGGAGGCGAAACACAAATACCAACTAATGATGTTTTTCCAGTTGAATATTTGTGTAATTGTAAGCGCAATAGCCACAAATACACTTTATAAACATCATGATGAGCAGGCAGGCAGTATTGTATCCTGATTAAAAAATATCTGCACTAATTTCTTCCAACACCTCAGAAACTGCAGGAACTGTTAGGATGTAAAGATTCTACAGTTGGAGCAACAGGCTGAATAATGGAACTCACTCTAGCAGTTTTTAAAGCTGATCCAATCCACACATTGATTTTTGGTTAGCATTTATTGCAAACAAATGTAGATTTTGACTCTTTTTTTTCTCTTTTTTTACTTGTCCTGTACAACAGCTGAGCAAACAGATCCAAGCTGAGTGCTTCTTGTGTTAGACGATTTTACCGTCACAAAAGGGGTTTATTGAGTATAAATCCCTTTTGTATGTTATGCTAAACTTTATTTATATTGATTATGTTTGTAACTTTTTTTGTGTGTTGGACTGGATGGAAAAGAAGAAGAGGGAGGTGGTGGGGGTTGGGGGTAAAGAGCACAAAAGAAAAGTAAAAGAGGAGAGTTTGGAGAAAGAAGATGGTTACTCTTAATGAAGCCCAGTTTAGACTATGCTTCTGCTACCTCAGATTCTAGATATTAGGAGTTAGTCAGGTAACAAGAAGAGTTTCACATTTTTATTATTGAAATTATTTACTGAACTTAATACAGATATTTATTTTTCAAATAATTGATTTTTTCTCTTTAAGTTGCTATTGATCAATACTTCAAAATTTGTAAATGAAAACTTTTTTTTTTCTTTGTTTTTGAATATCTTTTGTAAATCAGAGTTTAGCTTCAGGTGTAAACAGTACAATAATAGAGCAGTTTCAGTCATCTCTACCTGACAAATAAAACTGTATTCGCTGTAAGTTAATTGCTTTATACTGTATTTTCAAAAGCTTTGAATCTAAGCATGTCCCTCTGCTACCCGGTGTCCTCACCTGGACATTTGGAACTGTGATCTCATGCTTTGGAGAGCTGTCATGGCCACAGGCGACGCTGGAACAAAGACTGAGCAGAACACTGCAGATCCTTGAATAACAGCTCAGCTCTGACCTTGCACTCTATTTAAACCTAAAGTCCACATCTAGAGTTTGGTCATCTTTCTTGCAGCCACTGTTCAGTACGGCAGAGGCAGACATGAATTCTTTAAGTGGATGATTGCTCCTTTTTCAGGCTTATCCTACCTTAAAGAGTTTTCCCCCAGCTTACCTTTTTGGGACCTATTAGCCATAATATGGGAGCACTTTACACTCAGATAAGGGCAAACATTTTTTGAGGGAAAGCACCAGAAAGCTCCAAGTACTACAATCCAAATCAATCTGAACCAATAAAAGAGTTTAAAAATGCAGTGTTTCCAATCTATTTTTGACTGCATGTCTTTATGCCTTTGGGTTCAAAGTAGATTTTAGTAAAAGAAAAAAAAAAAGCATCTTGATAGGAGATGAACATAAGGCAGTTTGAGAGTAAGAGTGCACAGGTTTATTACCTCCAAAAGTCTTTTTGGCATCCATTATTTATAAAGGGGGCATGACATATTAATTCCGCTTTGTAAACTGCTTGCAGTTAATGCTCCCCTTGATAGAAATCATAAAATATAGTAGTAGGTTGTAAGGAAAAAGGCCAGATGACACAGCTGTGTCACAATGTGTGCTTATTCCTTTTTTGAAGATTTTGTGAACCGCCGAGAGAAGTAAAGATATCTGGAGAGATATCTGGAGTAAAAAAGGCAGATCTAAAAGTATAAAGAGTATTTGATAAACTATGAGTGAGGATGGGATGCAAGTGGGATACAATGTACAGGATAATTGTCAAATATTGCATTTAGGAAGGGACAGAAATGGAGTGTACCATTGGTGTGCATGTGGTAAGTGTGTCATTAGGTATTTGTAAGGTAATGTAAGCAGCATACCCATAGAAAAAATGTGCTTGCATGCAAGCACTCTACGACTTTTATATTTACTACGGTCCAAAGCCATGCACCTAACAAATTTGGGCATTTCTCATTTGCAGACAACCCGTGTCCACATGTAAGGGAACTTGTGACTAAGACATTCTACACTGTGCATTAGTTTGTTGAGGGAATTCATTGTTCAGGTGCAGACATCATTACGCAAAAGTAGGCAATCGCCTGGGGCCACCAACACTCTGGGGCCCCGAGCTAAACACTTAAAAAGTGTCTAAAATGTCTTATTATTTAACTTTTTTAACTCATAAAAAAAGCTCCCCTACTCTGTAGTAACAGAATATTCCAATTAACTGCAGGTTGAGAGACTTGCTACATTGACTCTATAAGAGTTTTATTATACAGTCAAATAGCGAGCAGAGTAAACAACGTCAGATTGAGGGTTTTCCAGCCCAATATTTATTCTGATTTTGCGTCATTAGTTCTTCATAGGAAGTGAGTGATTAATAAATTTGCACCCCAAAATATAGTGTTTTTTCCTAGTAAAATAATGTTTATAAAATAAACATGTTTAACTTTTAAATGTGATTTCACCTTTTAAATGCTTCTCAAAACATTTGAATTATTGACATTGATGCAGTCTAAACTGGACCAGTATGGAAGTTATTTGATGTTTTATCCTTGGTAAGAATTAAAAAAAATATTTATTAAAACAATTTTGTTCGTTTGAAAAAAATGACATAATTCGTATTTATTATTTAAAAGAAGAAGGTCGTTAAAGGTTAAAGTAAGACTCTGCAGCTCCTTCTAGGTTTTGATCAGTAGTCTTACAGCTCAAAAGGCTCTTTTACTGTTAAAGGTTGCCGACCCCTGCTCCAGATCTTATTATTTTTTGTTATTGATGGCCTGATGTTGTCTTTCCCTTAACTTACATAATTTTGACAAAGTAAATTTTTTTATGGAGAGTAAAATATTTTGAGTTATTTAAGTTGATTTATTCTGGAATAATATTCCTGTTTTTTTATTCATAGTAATTTTAAAAAAAGTTTTTGAAAGTTTTAAAATACGTAATTTTCTCATTAACACCCTGAACGATTGAGTTTGACCCCCCTGCCCCAGGGCCTCTAAACTGCTAAGTCCACTACTGTTCCTTGTAGAGGTTTCCAAGGAGAAAGCGACTTACCTCTAAGCCAGATCAAAGTTAGTTCACACTACTGATAATAGTGGCTTCAAGTTATCAAATTGTTTAATAAATAATTTACTATAACGTTATAAGGTCGTGTCAGCTCTTTACATCAAACAATTTAACCTTTCCAAGTGTGTATCACTGGACCCACTAATGACATATGTATGACATCTCACTGTTTATGATCATATCAAGCAAAGTTCAGCTTGCATATAAATCCCCCGGTAGATAATTATGTTCTCAGTGTCATTACAAGTGATAATGTCTTATGAGAGCAGACTCTAGTTTTGCATACAGAGATGTGAAATGGGCACTAGAGAGACTTGACTGTCCTCAGGGAGGTGTAGGTTCTCCGTCTGCTGCTCTAACTGGCTTAGATGCTTGATGTTCTTCTGCTTTCAGTAATGGGCTGCAGTCCCATTGGAATATTGAATCTTTTCTATTCACCTTTATTACCGGTTGCGTGGTTTGCCTCGACCTCCCGGTTCAAGAGTTTGGTTCAGCCAAACACTAAAATGGATGTTAGTCAATATCACACCAGCATCTTTTACACAGAAGTAAGACTTTATGAAGAAAACTTGTAATGTGGAGTATTATTGATCAATATTAATGACAAAAACAAGAACAACTAATTCATCATTTCGTAACATAACATAAAAGGGCTCAACTTGATTGGTCAGTGATGTGAAGTGGTCCATCTGATTGGTCAAAAGTAGAAAGGGCTGACTTGTTAATATGCTTCAAGCTGCCATGAGATTGTTTGAGCATTTGCGAAACATTTAACTTTCTTCTTGTGTTAACTTTCTGTTACCATCCACAGAAACAAACTAAAAACAGAAAACTTTTCATCTAATGTTCTTGTCATCTCTTGGTTATCTTGTTTGACTTCCTTAGCCATTGAAATGATAGGTTTATTATTATTTCTATGGGTCTTTGGGCATTTAAAATATGATTATGTCTAAATATTTCATTAGAAACAGAAACAAATAACCTTCAGAGAGCAATGTAAATAAAACAAAGGTTTTATAAAGGTTTAGATATCTGAAATTAATTTTAAAATAATTAACTCTATTAACTTTTATCGTGTTATGGTACTGTTTCGACTCATATATATTATATTCAAGAACATGCAAAAATACATAGAAGTTTAATCCAAAGACATTGGAACATAAACAACCACAAAATCAAACCAATATAAATAATTTCCTCTTCCAAAAGTGTTAGAAAGCTAAATCAGAGAAATGTTTTTCTGTGTCTGGACACTCCAGAGTTTGTTTCTTTTGCCTTTTTTTTAACTATACTGGATAAAAGTGAATCTCCTGAAGCTCACATGACGGAGAGAGGATGTGGATGTCCGTGTGTTTGCTGGATTCCACTAATGATTTTAATTTTGGCTCTACTTATTGCTTTATAATATTATTTTATGTAACCGGGTCAAAACCGACCCTAACACCAGGAAGGACGTCATTTCAACCACAGCATTTTAGAATGAAAAAAAAAAAAGGATCTTATTTATATCAATATTCCTGACAAAGTCATAAAGCATTGATAAAATACATGTATAGTTAGTGATTCTTTTATGCAATTTAAAGCTAACACGGGTCTGTGCTGACCCTAACTTAAGACTAAGGTTAAAGTAACCAGTTATTGAGGTTTACATCATTTTTTGGAATGTGTATTGCACTGGCTGATTTATTGAGCAGACCTACACACAAGTAAAACTTCAAGAGGACAGATTTGAGCAAATCTTTTTAAATTTGATGGAAAAAGAACAAATTTGGATGTTTCTATTTTGTCATGAATTTGAGTAAAACTAAACATCCGCTCTGCAAAGTAAACAACATAAAAAAACACTTTTTGTTCCTGCTAATGAAAAATAATCACAGAACACCTAAAACGAATTCAAGGTAGATCTTTTCTATTTGTTCAGTTCACTTTGCCATGACTTTCAGGCAGTCAGACTTCCAATCCTCACTCTAAGAGATGCTGCTCTGAGTTGACGGTCCGGTGAGCTCCGGTCCAGAAATGATAATGGGTCACCTCGACATGCCAATGCCCCGCAGAGGCGATAAAGAATTTGACTGTATGGCCATCAAGTGGATAAGTCAGTGACTGGATAGTCTTGCAGGCAGCTCAATACTATTCATTTAGTCTATTAGTGAGAACTTGCTTCTCTGCATGTCCTGGTCTTCATCCACCCAACCTTTCTTTTCCATTCTGTACAAAAAATCAATTATCTGCTCTTTATGGAGGTGTTAACAAGGAGATTAAAGTGGGTCTGAATTGCCTCTCAGAGTTTCCGTTGGCCATCTCCACAAAAGTCAATTTCCATTTTTGACCAAATAAAACTTATTACCTTGAGGAGTTGGTAAGGCGAGGATTTATTTTTCATGCTAAACCTCACAATCAGCTCTGCAAATACAAGACGGTTCAACTCAATAATGTACAAACTGAACAGGGAATTCCTCGCTCGGTGCCACCAGTGACATCGGACCCCCATTAATCTTGAATTAACATAAAAAAAGCAACGCATTAGCACTTTAAGTGTTCCCTGATAAAACAAGATGACTAAAATCCGTCTGAAAAACAAAATTTGCAACAGGGAATGACAAATTCTTTTGTTCAAGTACTTGCTCTGACTTCAGCGATTACAATCTTATGTACTCATTTTATCTGACAAACAGTGGGGCAAAAAAGTATTTAGTCATCCACTAATTGTGCAGGTTCTCTCACTTAGACAGATAAGAGACCTGTAGTTTTCATCATAGGTTTACCTCAACTACGAGAGACAAAATTAGGAAAAAAAAAAAAACATAAAATCCATCACAGACGAGGAAGATTTCTGTCTGTCACAAACCTGTATATTCTTCTGTAAAAGGATCTTCTGTTCACTCTATTAATGACACCTGTTTGAACTCATCTAAATAAAATTTTAAGAAAAAGGTGGAAGTCTGTGTTGCCCAGCGACAGCCCCAAAACATCACTGCTCTCGAGGAGATCTGCATGGAGGAATGGGCCAAAATACCAGCAACAGTTTTTGAAAACCTTGTGAAGACTTACAGAAAGTGTTTGACTGTGACAGTAAAGGGTTTATGACAAAGTATTGCATTGAACTTTTGCTATTGACCGAATATTTATTTTCCACCATAATTTGAAAATAATTATTTAAAATGAGCTATCCAGCCACTCAAAGTACAATTGTATGTGAAAAGATATTTGAGGTTTTAGTAAAGTAATTGTTGACTCTGACTGGTAATGTCTATTCTTATAATTAAAATAAATAAAGAATATTTCAAAATGTATGATTTTGCTTCCTATTTAAGCTAATGGAATGAATGGTGTAAAATCCAATTTTGCGTTTTAGATTTTCCAAAAACAGCTCATATTTGTGTTTTGTCTGCAGTAGTTTGTCTTTGGAGCAGCAAACAGAACAACAATACACTTTGGTGTCTTAAATTCCGAGTTTAAGCCTCAGATACTTATGAACCAGAGTCTTTTATCTTTGCATGCTGAAAAAGGGCTCTCGGGACCATCTAAGTAGAATAATGCTGAGCCCTGCTCAAACATATACAGAGATTAATTTCATATTCCCGTTGAGGTTTCTGTTTCACTAAAAATGATTACTTTGACCTTGACAGTAGCTAACGTTTAGCCTCAACTCAGACAGGAGCTTTAATCATGGCAGTGCAGACGGAGACAACAGTCGGTTTCATTCTTCAACCTGTTCATAATGGCTAAGACGCTTTTAGAAGCTTAACTCTCAACACCGGACGTGCCTTTGAACAAGTCAAGGAGATAAATTGCTATGAAATTTGAGTAAGGTCATTTTCAGTGAAAGGTTTAAAGCTGCAATAAATGTCTTACTTAGGCCTGCCATGAGATTTTGTTTTATGAAATTTAAGTGTAAAGCTTAAAATCAATAGCATGAAATTTTAATACAATTTGAACACTATTGGCTTGTTCTATTTACCAGATAACATATTTAGTGAGTTTTTATTTTGGCCTGTTATTCATTATTTATTATTAGCACTTTATTATTGCTGATTAAACATCTTAAAACAGTTTTCCCAACAGTTTTTTCAAATATAGAAATGTATGCAATTCAGACTAATTAACCCTAAAGCACTAGAGCTGGGTGATTTTCACCCGAGAAAAAATATTTACTTGATTTTTAATATGTTGCATTTTTCAGAGTATCATGGGTCCTGGGGAAAAGTCTAACAGGAATGTGTGAACCAAAGCACATTGTCTGCTTTACTTGTATATTTGTATTTTTTTTCAATTCTTATATTTGTATTTTTAGATTCTTATGCTTATTTTGTATTTTTGTACTTTTAAATTCTTATATTTGTATTTTTCAAATTCTTATTTTAATTTTCATTTTGTGTTTGTGTTTGAAACAAAGAACAAAAAAAAAAAAAAAAAAAGGCCAAGTCTCCAGTATCATTATTTATCAAATCAAATCAAATCAAATCAACTTTATTTATATAGCACTTTTCCAAAAAGTTCATTTTTATCAAAGTGCTTAACATAAAATAAATAAAATAATAATAATAATAATAATAAAATGTTAAAAACAAAGGACAATGCCCTCAAACCCACCCCCACCCCTCCACACACTCGCACAAACACACACCGACATATTTCCACACCTTGAAGTTAAAAACAATAAAAATAACTTATTACTAAAAAGCTGGAAAATAGAAATCTAGAAATCTGGCTTTGTACTGCAGTGAGGAAACGATATTTTAGGGACCTGTCCACACCAGTGAGCCCCCAATCAAGTTCACGGAGTACGCCACTACAGGACCCCCCAGATCCTAGCAAAGAGCCAGACCCGGGAGGTCCCACTGCGGCGACCCAGTTTACCGAGAAAGGGCAATCACTGATGTGGAGGATCCCTCAGAGGAAAACACTGGAGTTAAAAATGTAAAAGGAGTAAAAAAAAAAAAAAGATAAAAATTAAATGAATAAAAACAGATATAAATACACACACATACACATGCACATAAAAATACACATAATTCAGTAAATATGAATTAAGTAAAAAGAGAGGATAAAACAAAATATTAGAAAACTCTCAAAAGTTTAACTAAAAGCCAGATTAAAAAGGTAGGTCTTGAGCCTTCCTTTAAAAACATGAACAGTCTCTGCAGCCCTGAGGCTCTCTGGAAGGCTGTTCCACAGGCGAGGTCCATAGTAACTGAATGAGGCCTCGCCGTATGTTTTAGTTCTAACTTTTGGAATAACTAACAGGCCTGTTCCAGAGGACCTCAGGGTCCGCGAGGGCTCATACCTTAAAATCATATCAGTTAAATAAGAAGGCCGATGCCATAAAAACATTTATAAACCAATAAAAGAATTTTAAAATCAATTCTGAATTGCACAGGGAGCCAATGCAGCGATTTTAAAATGGGTGTAATGTGTTCCCTCCCCCTGGTCCTCGTCAGCACGCGTGCGGCTGAATTCTGTAGCAGTTGAAGGTTTGAAATCCTTTTCCTGGGAAGACCAGAGAGCAGGGCATTACAGTAATCTAATCTACTGGAAATAAAAGCATGCATTAACACCTCTGTGCTGGCAAGAGAGAGAAATGGGCGGACTCTGGTGATGTTTTTAAGATGGTAAAATCCTGTTTTTGTTATGTTTTTGATTTCAACTCAGAGTCAAAAATCACACCCAGGTTTCTCACACAGTGAGAAGTTTTATAGTTTTTTAGTTTAGATAAAACAAACTCTCTCTTTCTTCAGAACCGATCACTAAAACCTCAGTTCAGCTGTAAGAAGTTCTCTGCCATCCATGACTTAATGTCTAAAATACAATTTAAAAGAACATTGACTGACTCTTCGTCATCACAGCAAAATGTAAAGTTGTGTATCATCAGCGTAGCTGTGAAAACAAACACCATGCCTCCTGATGACGTCCCCAAGGGGCAGCATATATAAATTAAAAAGTAGTGGGCCTAAAATTGAACTTGGGGGACCCCACAATTGATTTCAAAGACCTTTGAAGAGTAAGTATCCATACTTACATAAAATCTACGATCTGTGAGATAGAAACCACTTCAGAACAGTACCACCCAAACCTCTCAGCCTATTAAGTAAAATCTTGTGATCTACTGTATCAAATGCTGCGGTCAGATCCAGCAGCACCAGGACTGAGAGTTTCTGGCAGTTCAGATATCATTTACTATTTTAACCAGGGCTGTCTCTGTGCTGTGGTTTGTCCTAAAACCAGATTGATATTTTTCAAATATACTATTTCTATTTAAAAACTCATTCAATTGTGTTAAAACTTTTTTCAATCATTTTACTTAAAAACGGTAAGTTGGATACTGGTCGATAATTACTTAAATTGGTGGGGTCTAATTACTCTTCTTCAGCAGAGGTCTCACCACAGCCGTTTTAAAGGGGAAACACCTGTCTGAAGAGAGTAATTTACTATGTTTAGGAGCTGAGGTTCAAAGGCATCATAATATGTTTTAAAAGTGATGTGGGGATGGGTCTAAAAGGCAGGTAGTTGGGAGAAAACTCGACCAAGTGCCAGAGCATCAACCAGGACAAAACTTTCCAGTGTTTCCTCTGATAAATACAATGCTATTGATTCATTAAAACCATGGTCTGTTTGAGTTAAAAGACTAGATCTAATAGCATCTGAAGTGGTCTGCAAAACTCTCACATCTATGCTGTCATGGAGGACCTCTGAACATCTCCTTTGGTTAAAGTGTCTATTGTTTTAAAGAGGAATTTATTTTTGTTTTGTATAATTAAGTTTGAGAAGTGGAGGGTTCTAGCTTTTTTTATTGCATGGCTGTACATCGTTTGTTTTTCTTTAAACATTTCCAGGTGTACAGTTAGTTTAGATTTCCTCCACTTCCTCTCTGCCCTCCTGCATTCACGTTTCATGGCTCTGATGTCTGTATTTATCCATGGCGCTGTAGCTCTAGCTTTCACTGTTTTAGTTTTAAGTGGAGCTACAGCATTAGCTAAGGTTAGTTTTTCATTAAAAAACTCACATGATGCAGGTAAAATCTGAGCAGGAGTTTGATGTAAAATGTTGATAAAATCTGCAGCCACATCAGGAGTTATATATCGTTTCCTCACCGTTCTCACTGGAGCTTCCCGTTGCATAAAACTGGTGATATTGAAAAATACACAACAGTGATCTGACACAGCCACATCAACAACAGAGGACACACTACAGGACAGGCCGTGGGTTATGACCAGATCCAGAGTGTGCCCCCTGTTGTGAGTAGGCTGAGTGACATGCTGTTTAAAATCCATACAATGTAAAAGGTTAAGAAATTCGTTTGTGACAGCATCACTATCTGTGTCAACATGTAGATTAAAATCACCAGTCAATAAAATTCGATTATATTTAGAATGTAGAAGTGATAAAAATTCAGAGAATTCTTGAATAAAACAAGAGGAGGTTTTTGGTGGTCTATAGATGGTAACACATAAAATAGGCGGACTGCTAAAAGAAAGTGCATGATGCTCAAATGTGGAGTAACTATTTAGTGTGACTGTTTTAGTTACAAATGAGCCACGAGCAATCGATGCAGTGCCACCGCCTTTTTTACCTCCCCTGGTAGAAAATAAAAAGTTAAAATTTGGTGGGGAAGCCTCAGTGAGAATAATAGGAGCATCAGTACCAAGCCAGGTTTCAGTTAAAAAAAGACAATCAATATTGTTATCTAAAATAAGATCATTAACAATAAAAGATTTGTTTAAAAGAGAACGAATGTTTAAAACAGCAAGGTTCAGAATGGTATCTGTGTGCAGATTGATTGTTTCATCTTTTGTGTCCGGCATTATGTTTATGGGATGGAGATGTCTAATGGTGGATCTGAGCCGGAGAGGATTGGGAATTCTGTCTGTTATGTGGACTGGGATAGGTTGATCAGCTGAAGATGGGTTATGGCAGTGGTCCAGTCAATTGGTGAACAGTTTGGAGGAGCAGAGTGTAAGTTCAATGTTCATGGAAAGTAGATGAGATCCTGATCGGTTTGGATGGATGCCGTCTGGTCTGAAGAGATGTCGTCTGTTATAGAAGGTGGTGAAGTTATCAACATATGGAATATTGTTAGAGATGCAGTGTCCTTTAAGCCAGATGTGAAGTTGACGCAGACGGCTGAATTTGATGTCTCCAAAGCGGGGAGATGGAAGCGGACCGGAGATGATGCACTGCTTGTTTTGCTGTTGGATGGTGTGGATGAGGGTGATGAAGTCCTTCTTGAGGGTCTCAGACTGCTGGAGCTTCAGGTCGTTCACACCTGCATGAGCAATTATTGTGTGAACGGAGGGGTTGTGGATGGCGAGCTGGTGGGCAGAGGTGGTGATCTCACGGACGACCGCGCCTGGGTGGCAGAAGGTTCGGCTCCCGTTGACGCGGACATGTCGGACCATGGAGGTTCCCACGACGAAGGCGTCCAGGTGATTCACGCGGCCGCCAATCCTGGGCGCCGAAGTAAGCGGGACTGTCGCGGCAGGTGAACAAGCGGGAGTCGGCGTCGGCGTTACACTTGCTGTTGGAGGAGAAGCGGCCGCTGCTGCAGGCGGGACCCCGAGAGGAGGAGAGGAGGCGGTGGTCACCGTGACGCCTGCCGCGGGAGGATGACGCAGGAATTTGAGCCCGACGCCTCCGATCGGGACTGCGGTATGGAAGCCCGGGTTGTTCGTCGACGGGAACGTCGATTATGTTCGGGCGGCGGGCGGGGTCTCGGGCGGGCGTTACTCACTGCGTCTCTCAGGAGCGCGGTCGTGCGTATTTGTTGCGAAGATGCAGGCTCCAGATGACGGGCGGCCTTCTCTCTGTCCGCGATGCAAAACAGGTGGTGGGGTTTTCCCACCGCTGAGTGGAGGCAGCGGCGGCGGCCAGGAGGTCCTCAGATGACGGAGCGACAGGACTTCAAAGCGGTTGGTGAGGACGATGTCATCGCGGTGCAAAGTTTCTTTCTCGGCAAACCACTTCAGTCCATTGTTCGGTTGTGGAGCTCGAGGAAGGCCGCGCGGCGATGGGGTAGGGGGGGGTCCCAGAGACCGTGTCGTGCACAGCGCTTTAACGATGCAATGTGCATGGACTGTTGATGCGCCAGGTCCAACAGAGAGTTCAGAAGATCACTCTTCGACTTCAGTTCATTGGAGAGCCTCTGTATATCTTTTTTGAGGTTAGTGATCTGTTTCTTGGCGTTTGAAGTATCACTGGCGTCGGTGCTGGGAGACGCAGGTGCAGCGGCGGCCATCTTGGTCGGAAATAACCACTTGACATGAAAATTTATGTATGTTAGGATTTTTTGTTAGGATTTTTTTTGTCCTCAAATTTGACATTTTCAGGAATTTTCGAAAATATATTAGAATTTTCCCATGTTTATATATATTATAATATATATTATTTCAGGTAAAAATTACCCGGCAAAAGAGATGGTTGTAAGAGTTTCCCTAAAATTGAAAAATTACTGAAAATAATTTCTAAAGACTCTTTCTAGGAATATTGTCGTCAAACTTTTTCTAAAACCATAAATGCTGTTACTTCGTACCCGGTTTCAAGGCATACAAAGTTGATTCAATAAGTTTCAATAAGGCAGAATTGAAATTTTCCTCATTTATCCCATCTGTCATAAAGAGTGACAGACGGGATGAATGCATTTCTGTGTGCACACTGAGGTGCAGCTGTGATCCTCCAAATATAAATACAGACTTGGTCACATAGACACATATTCATCAAATACCACAATGGTTACACAAGGCCAAGTTGGTATCCGAGTCTTTGAACAATTTCATGAGGATTGTTCACAATTCATCTGTATTCCATGAGAAACTTCGTGCAGTTTGGGTGCAATTAAGTAGCAGTTTTGCAAAAACTAAAGATTTAAAAAAAAGAAAGAAAAAACAGAAAAACAAATATTTTTACAACATTTAAATCATTTGAAAGCTAAATATTTCAAATAGCTAGCATTATTATGAACTATAAGTTGGTGTGATAATAACGATGAACAAACTCAAATAATAACTTTGAATAAATTTATCATACAACAGATATAAAACGGGTTGGGTGACATCAACTGTCAAACATGAAGGAGGATGCATTAGGGTTTGACTGAGTCATGAGTCTGTAGCATCCTGGATCAACATGTTTAGTACTAAATCTGAATGTCTTTATGGGGAAAACTCTGTTCTTTTGAGCAACATTTGATTAGTTTGATGGAAAAATTGCTTTAAATTTAAAGGTGAATCCTTTGAGACGTATAAACATATTTTCTGCTCTTTGACGTGTTGTTTTTTTCTGTTTATTTAAGCAATAATGTAAAAAAAACTGCACAAATTTACGTCAAAACCTGGAAAATTTGGGCTGCTCTTATTTTTTCTTAAAAGATATAAACCAAAAAAAAAGGATAAATATGTTCCCTTAAAGTTATTCCCTCACTTCACTGTAACACAAACTATGTGCTGGAAAAATCCTCCTTTACTGAACTCAGTGTGAGGCAATAGTGGAATGATGTAACTACAATATGTCCATCTGTGCAGCTCACCGACTCCTGTTTCTTTAATGTTTCACATATTGCTGTGAGCTTGAGTTAGAGCAGAGGGCTGGCCACTCGTGAATCTGGTGAAAAGTATAGTCATATTTACTTATATGTACTGCTTTTGATTAAACATAATTTTTTTCTAAGTACATAAATGTTTCTTTAATTTTATGCAAATTCAAATGAGATGCTTACATAAAGTTAAATATGTGCAATCTTGAGTCTTCAGATGTTGTTGTCATCCCGCTGCTTTTAGATTTATGATGTGCTGCCACATGTGAGCTCATACACTCATACATGCAGGCAAGCGGGAATGCAAGCAGCTACATGAAAAAATTATTAATGCTACATAAGGAAGCACGGTTACTGTTGCACTGATAACAGGTGAGGTCAAGTGCTAGATTTAACCCGCGCTATTCAAACACACAGAAGTGACAGCTTACTACAGGTTTGTGCGACTGAACAATCTCAGCTCGGATCCAAAAGAAAGGTTATGAAGCAGCATTTATTCATAACTGCTTCCTTCCTATTATTAATTTATTGTATTTCCCATCTACAGGCAGTAAGAGAGCAGGCGGCGTTAATAGCCCCAAACCTGAGTCAGCCTGGAAGGAGAATGCAAACCAAGAGCATACAAAAGACAGAGAAATGAAAGAGTTTCCAAAGTGTGCTTGCAGCAAATGGAAGCTAATAGGTATATTATTCAAGAACAGCCAATAAGAAACCCATTCACACCAGGTACAACACACAGAAGTGAAACATTTTTACGATGGAAAACTGTAGAAAGCCTAAATATAACCTCAGCTTTGGGACAGAAGTACAAAGACCTTAAGAATGACACAGTGACGCTCATCTTCTCCACCTCCTCCACTAATTTACTTATATAAAACACATGAAATCCATTGCTACCTAGTGGGTGGATGAGATTTGAGATGGCTGCTATCTTTAACTTAAGTGCCAGATGTCAGTAATTGTTACATATTGTTACTCTAATGGGGCACACAGACAGTTTTCACACACAGCAGCATCTCTTTCTTGTTTTCAGGGTTTCATCAATATAGTGTTTTCTGCTGTCTTCCCTCCCACTGCTGCCAGATTATCAGACAAGGCTAGAACCACAGTTTCCTCAATAAATCCCTCTGCTTCTTTTGTCCCTTACATCGTCTCTATCATCCTCTCCTCAAACCTAATTGTAAGGCTTCTTCTTTTTTTTTTTTTGGAACATATCACAGTTTTAATAGCCCCGTTCTCAAAAGCACATAATTGTACAGGAAAATTATCGAACTACTATTCTTACACATTTCACGTCGGTGTGATTCCTGAGCCAGGAATGGGTGCAGAAATGAGCTGCCTTAAATAAGCACACAACATATATGCAAGAGTTTGACACTTGGGCAAATTATATTTGATGGACCGCTGAAATGTCAGGTCATACATTTATGATAATTACTGCTGGAGGAGTCCTTGAAGGCAAATTGGTGCTGTGGGTCATTCCCGAGTAAAGGTGGTTCTAAAACACAAAAACAAAAATCAGACAAGGTGTCTGATTTTTGGATACATTTGATTCCCTTAAAGTGAACAAGAGTTCAGTAATCAGGACAAAGTTTCAGTCTGAATAGGTGCAAGTGGACCCTGGTTCGGGACCAAGAACTGCTCTCAGATCTATCTTTTGAGGTGGTCTCGGTTCATTTCTAATTGAGCTGAACTTCCATTCGCTCAAAAAATTTTTGTCTCAATACGGTTGGAATGACTGAACCAAAACGGCCACTGTAGCCGGTCATTAGCGGACAAATGTGGAGCAGCAATGCTACATTAACTCTTTGATATGTGGTCGGATGAATGTATACTCATTAACACAACTAATGACACACATTGCTTTTCACACAATGTATGTGTCATAAACACATCTCACTGTACCTCGTAGTTGTAGGGTCCTCAGTTAACTGCCTTGCAGCATCCCTCTGCCGTACCAAAGTAGAAGTAAAAATTGTTAAATCTGACCTTGATACAGACATTCAAAATTGATCAGTGAAATAAAAAGTTTGAATAAGTTGAAAATTCTGGCAAGGATTTGCAAGGTGCAGCACTTCCATCTTCCCTTTTTCTTTGACGCGCTCCTGCCGACAAAGGACTGAAGAGATCGGTTTGTTTACAAGCTTTGGTCCAGGAAAACAATAGCCTGCTTTACTGCAGTCTGCATAAAAACCAAATGGAAGGATTCGGATTCGATCTGGAACAAATTAGGCATACTCAGTCCAGTAGAAATCATTTTCCCAGTCTGTATACACACTCAGCAGTGCACTTGTTAGCGCTCTTGCCTCACAGTGAGAAGCCACTGGTTCAAATCCGAATTGGAGCCTCTTTATGGAGTTTGCATGTTCTTCCCATGCATGAGTGGATTTTCTCTGGGCACTCTGGCATCTTCCAAAAATGCTTCATAGGTTAACTGGTTACTCTAAAGTGGAAGTGATTGTGTGACCGGTGACAGACTGGTGACCAGTCCAAACTGCTTTTGCCCAACAGTAGCCGGGCCCAGGACAGGCTCTGACAACCCTGTTACCCCACAAGAGATATATTAATAGATGGAATGGAAAAATTCTGTTACCGAGGCTCTCCTTTGGGCTCCAGAATGAATCAGGCAACACCTTGTCAGAAACTGGCTCTTAAAACACCATAAATCACAGGGGGTGGAGCCTGAGCACTACAATTTAGGGTCTAGAACCATTTTATTGGGGTCCAACCTCTCAATTGCTATTTGTCGATGATCATGTTGTATTTGTCCCCAAGACTGCCATTTATGCTCACCTATTTTTTTCCTCTGACCTATTTATAAAATCAGCGTAACTGCTACAAACTTGCCCCCTACCTCCTCCAACTAGAGTTGACCCATTTGCCTCCAAGGCCAACTTTCAAAATTCCAATTTCCATATAAGTAATGCTTTTATCTTCTCACCCACATGCCTCCTCCTGCTGTGCACACCACCTAAAATAATAATCATAAAATCGCCCCCTCCTCCAAGCCCTTATATGTTTCTTCCTCCATAGTTCTGCCATACAAGGTGGGTGTTCTGCCTAAAGTGAGCTCCTTACCCAAGTTTGCATCCAAGCTCCAGGAATGACACATGCTAGACTAAAATCCACGTGCCTTCATTTGACAGGAATGCGCTAACTTCTCCACATGTGGCTTTTAGAAGGTTGGCGTCTGAAACATTTTAAAGATCACTTTGTTGCAAAAATGATAGGAAATAGCGGAGAGACAGAGGCTGCAGGGGACAGTATTTTTAGCTTGAGGCAATGATAACTTCCTGATCAATTTAGGAAAGGTACAAATGAGAACAAGCTGCTCAGGAAACACACCGTACACACAGCCTCACTAGACTGAAGACTGTTTGGCATAAAAAAATGAGACAAAGACCAACTCAAGGTAAAATTGTGAGGATTTGTACATTCTATAAGTAAAGAAGAAAAACAAATCTTTTTTTTAACAGCAGGCATCATAAACCAGGGGGTCTTACCTTTGTAGGGTCAGATGTGAGGTGGCAACGTGAGGTAAACTTTGTATTATTTTGATCATTTTAAAACACTAAATATTAACTATAAAAGTTGCATTACCTGCGATAATGCTTGTGTGAATGCTTTTTGCTGAAAATGGTGACGCAACTTAATTGCTGAAGGGACTTGCTGAGAACGCAAAAGCTACTTGCAAAATGTTAAATTTGCTAAATTATTGGAAATTTCATTAAAGAACTATGAAAGAGCACCAAAGTTGATCTAAATTTCTGAAAATTTTGCAGTAAAATTGCTTAAAAATCTCTCATACAGGCCAATTCTGTGAAAAATATTTAGTGTGTTGCTTCAATATTAGCTAAATTCCAAATTAGCCCAAAAAACCCTAGAAGACACCAAATTAGCCAAAAACGCTAGCATGTTGTTTAAATACTGGCTAAACTCCAAAATAGCCTGAAATCCCTCAATAAACTAATCTTTTCAAAAACGTTAGCTTATTGCTAAAACAGAAATTAAACATTAAATTAGCTTATAAAAACCTCAGTTGAGAAAAAAATTGCCAAAAAAGTTAATATGTTGCTAAAATATTAGGTCAACTGCAATATTTTTTTTAATTATTTCGATAAAAGATTAAAACATATCCCATGAGTAGATTTAAAAGCTTGTTGCTAATTTACTTGCAGGGCATATTTTGCTCAATATTTTCAAAAACTATAAAGTTCACAAATACCAAAAAATACAAGCTGTAATTTATTGAACAAGCAGAATGTTGTGATACAAGTGTCATGTGATTGAGTTTTTACGTGCCAAAAAACGAACGGAAAGGAGCAGCAGAATCGCTATAGTGTGAAAGCTTATAGGCGCTCACAAATGAACATTTTAATGCTTTTCATATCTTCTCAACAAATTCATTTAAATAGATTTTTACCAAAATCACTGACTGTGGACTATTGGAAATTTGAAACTGTCACATTTGGCCCACAGTCCAGACTTTGGACATGGCTGTCGTAAACTGTTATATGGAGTTGAGAAGAAGTAAAAAAAAAAAAGTAGATCCTTATCTTTTAGTACATACAAGCACTGTAAATATTTGAAGATGTTTAGTACAGTCTCACAGAAGCTGTATCAGATCAGGACAGTTCCATGAGAACAGTCTATATGTGGCACACACTGTGAGCATCCTGCCTTGCTTTGAATGTGCAGAGGTATTGGATGCTGTTTTCACTCACGGCAGAGCTCACTGACCCTCTGGACCTCTTTCAGGTAGCATGCTGGGTAATCAGTGCAGGATGTCAAAGGACAACAATGAGGACTATACGTGTCACTTTATCTGTGGTTTGTCCCTCTCAGATGTTAAAATGTCAGTCAAAATAATTAGAACTGCAATGCAATGAGCCAAGGGCAGGACAGAAATATATGCAAACCTTTAATTTATTTTTCACGGAAACTTACTGATTTCCTGTTATTAAAATTTATTTTATAATTCAGTTTCATTGTTTTGGCTATTAAAATTAGAAACTCTGTTGAATAAAATGTAAAATTTATGTTAGTAGCATTAAAAAGTTTTAAGAAAAAAAGGAATATTAGAGCTGTAAAAGGTATAGTAGTGTACATACTTTTGAAGTAAATTGCTTTTTTTCTCAAGATTTCATATCTTGCCTGATGCCTTTCAAAAATAAAAGCACAAGCATTAGTGATAAAAATTGTACATTTCTTGATTAGGCAGTCACAGTCGGAAAAACTAACAAAAAATATCATGTTACTCTGATATGTCCCCTTTTGTTTTATTTTTTACATTTTCTGAGCAGAAGTTTCATATTTTTTTTTCAACTTTTAGCCACGTTGTTAAACAAAAATGTATGCATCGTCAGACCTTAATTTGAAAATATCCAACAAAAGCTAAAAAGTTTTGCTTAAATGCAGTGAATGAACATTTAATTTAAGGTTCATTCAGTTAAAAGCTGTTTTTTTTTGTCAACTCATTTACACTTGATCAGCACTTATCCATTTCTCTATCCATTTATTCCTTTTTTCTTGAGTAAAATGAGGGTTCAAAAACAATTCTCTTTAACTTCTAAGACATGTTCTAATGCAGAGAATGTCTGCATCAAGGTCGACAGCGAGGAGGACCTCTGGGAAGGTTTGGGCTGAACTCTTTCTTGTCTGTAAAAAGATCAGGGAGAGTAATTTTGGATTCTGCTATCGAGGAGCGTTCTGCTGTGTACGCACGAGTCTATACCCTGAATCCAGAGAGAAAGAGAGAAAAAATCATGACAGGAAAGGGAATTCTTTATCTTTAATGAAATAAGAAAAAGAGGAATCATTAAACTTAACTTTAAATAGTACAGAGCTATACAAAAATGAGAACATCCACTGTTTAACATTTAGGTTAAATATTTATAAAATATTCAGGAGAAAATAGGATAATTTATAAATTTATTTATGTCCAATTACACTGTATTAGGTTAAACCCGTTTAATTGCTGAACTCTTGTGGGAATGAAAATTGAAAAGCAAGGTTTAATTTCATAGTTCTGTATTTTCAGGGGACCTTTTCACCGTCTCTAAAGCCCTCACACTATTACTTGTCATGTAAAAAGCAATTACAACCCGTGGCGGGATGAAATGTGTCATCAGAGAATCCATTAACAATGTCCTCAGACCTTAATATTTACAGTCACCACCCTACTTTCACAGGCGGCCCTGGGTTTTATAGAGATGTGAAGGACAATTAAAAGGCACAGCTCTCGTTTTCGGATCTGCTGTTAGGCAATCTGTTTGAGGCAATTATGAACTCACTTTTTATGAGTGTATTGTTATGCTACATAAAGTTGCACAGCGGACATAGAGTTGTTGTCGCTTTTGCAAAATAAAACCTACAAAAATAAACAATTTTGCCCACAAAAGTGGTTTAAAATTGAATATTTATGTTAATTAAAACTATTTGTAATAGAATATTTGATTTTCAATGTTTTTTTTCACAACTGTAAAGGACGACTTTACTTGAGATCAATAAACAAAGACAATCAATAATACCTATTCCTATTACCAAAGGTGTATAAAAATGCACAGTTAGTAATTAATTCAACTAAAGCGGGTGGGCATATTTTAAAGTATTGTAAAAGTGTGTTTCTTTGGGGCATTGGTGACTTTGTGGTTAATTGAATAGACTTACAGCTGGAGGGTTGCTAGTTTAAGTCCTGGGACCAGCAGGACTTAACCAAGGTGTGTCAGATGCCGAGCAACGTTAGTGTGTGGCGGCCTTGAACAAGGCCCTTAACCACAAATGCTCCAGAAGAGAGACTTAGCAGCCATGGAAATAAGGGATGAATGTGAAACTGTCCTTAAAAAAGAGAAAATAGTTCACAATAAGATTTTTTTCTGGTTCACCATAGAGTCAATGCACTGAAACAACAGAAGGACAGAATCCTAAAAAAATAAACAGAGTGATTATAATATAATATAATATAATATAATATAATATAATATAATATAATATAATATAATATAATATAATATAATATAATATAATATAATATAATATAATATAATATAATATAATATAATATAATATAATATTAATATAATATAATATAATATAATAAAAAAAGGAAGTAGCCATAATCATTTAATAAGGAGAAAAAAATAAATAATCATGCATTATAGTAAGGCATAAATAGTAAGGCATTTTGAATCTTCAATGTCCTAATGACAAACTGATTGCTGATCAGACTGTTTTTACTGGCTGATGACATCATTGCCCTAAATGTAATGAGGCATTAGCTGGAGCAACATCAGAATATTTTATAAATGATGCAAGTTAGAAAAAATCTGCAAAACAACAAATTTGAAGTAAATAGAGAAAATGAGTTTACTTCTATTTTTAAAAAACTGCATTTCATCAGATGGTACCAAAGCATTTACAGCATTTTTACTGTGATTTGCCGCACTACAATGAAGCAAAATTATTTGCTGTAAACAAACAAAAGGATATTTTTGCGGAATGTGAGCCGAGATCAAGCATAATAAAGATTTCTTTAAAATCTGTTCTCTCCTTGTGCTTCATCTTTCGCTTGTCCTCCTCCCATCGCCTTTATCTATAATTAAAGCACATAAATAATTGTGCAGAAGGAAAACGAGATTCTGATGAATTTTTTAGATACAAAGTTGTTTTTGTGTTGTCCCCGTAGATACGGGTATGTGGAAATTCATTATGGAGTTTTTCTGAAGAGCATCTATGGTGAGACTTCCATTCGCAAGACCAACAAAATAGGATCAAATTTTAAGTTCAGAGAGTGGTAAATAGAAATTAATTCAGTACTGGTTCATTTTTGAGATTTTGGATTAAAAAAAAAAAATCTTTCACCTCAGTTTCAAATATAAATAAATACAAATAAAATATATATAATTATATATAATGTAAATATATGAATCAAAATATGAAGTGCAAATTCAAGAGTGAAAATGTTGCTACATCAAATTTCCTTCAAATGACATTTTTTTTTAAGTAAACTTTTTAGTGGAGACACTTTAATGCAGGTCATCTGAATCCATGGAACCCTCTTTTTTATGATGTCATCAGAAGAAAAAAGTCTAAATGCAATAAAATAATAAGCAATTATTAATTAATATGTATTCACTCTGAGGTCGAGAAAATTTCTTTTGGATGCGACATCATGAAAATAACAGGGTTCTGTCTAAAAGCAGAGGCATGCTTTGTTTCATGTTGAAGTCACAAGAATGGATTCTCAGATTTTGGATTTTGTAGCCTGTCATTACAAACTTACTTTGAGGAAAAAGGAATCAATACTCCGCTTTAAAAACACTTCAATGAACTTGAATATTATGTTTCACTATGGCTGTTTCAAGGGTATGATCATATAAAACAGTTATTTCAATAACTGCATTTTAAGAAGCGGTGTCTAAATCTTGTACTGTACACAAAAGAAGAAAATATGTATGAGGCTTACAAACAAAGAAAATGATAACTTGATCATAGCCTTTCAGGAAAACGTGTAGAAGAGAAATAGATGGATCTTTGCTGTAATTTGAAAAATACACAGGCCTATATTTCTATGGTTTTTGTTTGTAAATGAGAACTTTGAAGTGTATGTATTCTGTTCCCTTATTTCTGCAGTTAAGGGCCGACCTGTTGATCTTACAACACATACTCCATGCATACTTCCATGTTTTTCTGTCTTCTCCTTTCAGATGCTCATCGGTTCTACTGGCCTTTTCTTGATTTGCACTATCCACTATAACATCCACAAGTCAGCGCGCTGAACTTTGTTTTTCAAGGATCTTCACTATCTTTGCCGGTGTCTGTGGCAGACATATAATCCTATCCATCTTTGTCATGGGAGGGATCACACATCAATATAAGGGTGGGTTCATCTGGACCCCATAAGAGAACACGAGGATTTTAATAGTGATTGAGAAGAAACACTTATATTTGGTTTAATATATATTGCCCCCAAAATGAAGGCAATAGCAAAGATAACCCCAAATAGTCAGGAACTGGAGGTGAAGGACCCAAAATGCAGGAGCAGAAACTAAAACATTTAATAAACTGAAACGTGAAAAAAATGATGGGAGCAACAAAAAGGTATCACAACAGAGCAGATCACCAGAAATCCAGAGACTTAAATAGCGTGACAGTAATTGACAGAAATGAAAACAGTTTTATATGATCAACATGAACCAGGAGTGACTGATCGGGGAACAACTCAAAACATGACCAAAACCAAGAACACAACTGACAAAACAAAGTAAAGAATCTTTACACAAATAACAACAGTTGGCCTCGTCAGTAGGGAGTATTTCCACCATTTGTCTCAATGGCAACTTGACAGCTATCTCTCCTGCTCATCACTGGTCTTACAATAATGTTTTGAGGCAATGCATTCCACTCTTCCACAAGTGCTACATGGAGTTCTGCCAGGCCACTTTGGGATGAGGTACAATCATCCAGTCTCGGCTTTAGCTGGTCCTAGATGTACTCTATTAGGTTCGGGTCAAGGGACATTGCTGGCCATACCGTATGAGGCACTTTCACTTTCTGAAGTCAAGGTGCCACAATGTAGAGGAGGAATATCAACCATGAACAGAAAGTTGGGGATGATGATGTCCCTGATCTCTCTGAGGTGAGAACGGGCAGTGACTGGGTCATCTATGATAACTAAAGTGGTTTTGATGGTGATGCCCAGAGATGGTAATCCTATCCATCTTTGTCATGGGAGGGATCACACATCAATATAAGGGTGGGTTCATCTGGACCCCATAAGAGAACACGAGGATTTTAATAGTGATTGAGAAGAAACACTTATATTTGGTTTAATATATATTGCCCCCAAAATGAAGGCAATAGCAAAGATAACCCCAAATAGTCAGGAACTGGAGGTGAAGGACCCAAAATGCAGGAGCAGAAACTAAAACATTTAATAAACTGAAACGTGAAAAAAATGATGGGAGCAACAAAAAGGTATCACAACAGAGCAGATCACCAGAAATCCAGAGACTTAAATAGCGTGACAGTAATTGACAGAAATGAAAACAGTTTTATATGATCAACATGAACCAGGAGTGACTGATCGGGGAACAACTCAAAACATGACCAAAACCAAGAACACAACTGACAAAACAAAGTAAAGAATCTTTACACAAATAACAACAGTTGGCCTCGTCAGTAGGGAGTATTTCCACCATTTGTCTCAATGGCAACTTGACAGCTATCTCTCCTGCTCATCACTGGTCTTACAATAATGTTTTGAGGCAATGCATTCCACTCTTCCACAAGTGCTACATGGAGTTCTGCCAGGCCACTTTGGGATGAGGTACAATCATCCAGTCTCGGCTTTAGCTGGTCCTAGATGTACTCTATTAGGTTCGGGTCAAGGGACATTGCTGGCCATACCGTATGAGGCACTTTCACTTTCTGAAGTCAAGGTGCCACAATGTAGAGGAGGAATATCAACCATGAACAGAAAGTTGGGGATGATGATGTCCCTGATCTCTCTGAGGTGAGAACGGGCAGTGACTGGGTCATCTATGATAACTAAAGTGGTTTTGATGGTGATGCCCAGAGTGTTGCACCTCCTCCACCAAGGCAAACCTTCGGAACCATGTTGGTCTTGGCTTATTACACACCTCGCCTTCTACAGCAACATTGACAACCATCATTACAGAGCGAGATGACCCGACACTTATCACTGAACTTGACGGTAGAACATTAAACCATTGTCCAGTTAACATAGTCTTGTGTCCACTGCAAACGTTCACAGCTATGTCTTAGTGTCAGGGGAGTTCCCCTGAACGTGATGCCAGCCAAGACTGTTGCACCTCCACCATCCAAACAAACTCTGAAGACGCTGCTGACCTTGGCATATCTCTCACCAATCAATGCAGTTTGTTGTGAAAGTTTGTCTGGAAACCCTAGAACCCCTCATATCTGGTAACGAGGTCTGCAGCTGTCTATGACCATGTCTGAGTGCAGACGTCATTGGGTTCTGGTCATTGTTGCGATGTCACTTTGGGGGGGCTCCACTCCTGGGTCTGTCACAAACTCTGCCAGTTGTTCTGTTTCTTGATACAAACCTGCCGATGACCCTTTGAGAACATGTTCATGTCCAGTATCAGAAGGTCTACTAGCAGCTTGAAGGCATGCTATGGCTATGTCTATTACTGCTATGGCTAGGTCTATTCATGCTATAGCTAGGTCTATTCATGCTATGGCTAGGTCTTTTTCATGCTATGGCTAGGTCTATTTATACTATGGCCAGGTCTTTTCATGCTATGACTAGGTCTATTCATGCTATGGATAGGTCTTTTCATGTTATGCTATGGCTAGGTCTATTTATGCTATGGCTAGGTCTTTTCATGCTATGGCAAGGTCTATTCAGGCTATGGATAGGTATTTTCATGCTATGCTATGGCTAGGTCTATATATGCTATGGCTAGGTCTTTTCATGCTATGGCAAGGTCTATTCATGCTATAGCTAGGTCAATTCATGCTATGACTAGGTCTATCCATGCTATAGCTAGGTCTATTCATGCTATGCTATGGCTAGGTCTATTCATGCTATAGCTAGGTTTATTCATGCTATGACTAGGTCTATCCATGCTATGCTATGGCAAGGTCTATTCATGCTATAGCTAGGTCAATTCATGCTATGACTAGGTCTATCCATGCTATAGCTAGGTCTATTCATGCTATGCTATGGCTAGGTCTATTCATGCTATAGCTAGGTTTATTCATGCTATGACTAGGTCTATCCATGCTATAGCTGGGTCTATTCATGCTATGCTATGGCTAGGCCTATTCATGCTATAGGTATATTCATGCAATGCTATGGCTAGGTCTATTCATGCTATAGCTAGGTCTATTCATGCTATGCTATGGCTAGGTCTATTCATGCTATAGCTAGGTTTATTCATGCTATGACTAGGGCTATCCATGCTATAGCTAGGTCTGTTCATGCTATGCTATGGCTACGTTTATTCATGCTATAGCTAGGTCTATTCATGCTATGACTAGGGCTATCCATGCTATAGCTAGGTCTGTTCATGCTATGCTATGGCTAGGTCTATTCATGCTATAGCTAGGTCTATTCATGCGATTGCCAAGTGGCCATCAGCTTTTTATTTCCACAGAAGGTTGACATTGATCCGACATTGAAAATGTTTTTCTTTTGGAGTTTTTTTGCTTTTTGACCCTTACAAGTAATATTAGTGAACAGAGAATATGTAGAAAACACAAAATGAGGCGTGTCTATCACCTCTATACAAGTTCTTCTCTATCCCGAAAATCTGTGACAGGTAAAAGACACTGTGAATACGGCATCCATGAAGAGTTGCCCGATACCCTTAACTTTTTGCATTGTCTACTTTTCTTCTTATTGTCTTGACCCTGGTCGGTACAAGGATTTAATTTTGTTGCAGGCCTTTAGTGAACAATTAAGAAAATTGGGCCTAATTAGACTGAATTGGATAAAAATAATTTAAAATATTTGGAAAAAAATTTAACAGTTGTAATTAATAAAGATGTTTGTTGATGTTTTGTTCTATGAGACATTAACTACGAACTGGTGCATGTAAATAAACTAAACTAAATTTAATACTAAATTGAAATCAAAGCTTCTTTTCTATAAGGATTTGATCCAATGTTTGGCTTCAACAAGAAGTATTGAAATGATAAGAATAAAAAAACATCAGGAAACAAGATATTTTTTTTAATAAAATGTTTATTATTACCATTGTATTATTTTCTGTATACAAGAATGTGTAACAAAAGCCAAATAAGCAATCCATTTTTGTCTTTAAAAAAATGGTAAGGCATGTCTGCTTGTATAGCCATCAACTTTTTTTTCTTTTATATCCCCAGAAAACACTTTAGACAGCGTGCAGTGACAGCTCCAGACACCTTCATGTGCTCCGCATTTATCTGGTTTTGCAAATCACAAAAGTACCACACTCACAGCATATGCTTTAGCAAAAGTGCAGCAAACAATTCACGTCAAAATGGAGAAGACCTTGCATAACACATTTCGCTCTAAACATTCAGGTAAAAATCCTGCCAACCGCAATGCTCTGGTTTGTCAGTATAAATATTATATGTGTGTGTTTGTCAGTGTGTGTACAAGTTGGTTTTTCTTTTTTTTCAAATGCCACACAGAACCAGTGGGGAAAAATAGAATTAAATATGGCTCACAGACAAATTAGGCAAAGCAATCACTCATCTCAAACAGTGACTGCATGTTTTGTTCCAGGTTAACAGAGCTTGTCACAAAAGATTACAGTAGGTAGTGGAGAACAGCAGACTTCTCCTTCAGCAAAATGAAAGAAAAAAAGACAAGTGACAAGATGCAAGATCTTTGGAAAAAGTGGAACAACTTCTCTCCTTTTTCCTCCCTAATTACGTTTTTTTTTGTGCTGCAACCCCAGCAAAAACCAGGCCTTCTCCTCACTCATTCACAGCTCTGCTGCAATCACTCGTCTTCCAGAGCCTCTAATGGGTGCATTCGACCTTTGAATGGCTGCAGATGCTCACTGAGTTTTTCCACTGTGAGAAATCATAGCTGTTAAACACAGTGAGGAGGCAGCAGCTCTGAAGATTAAATACCAGTATCAAAAACCACACAGCAAACTTCTGCCCCATTTCAAGCACAAACTGCACCGATTGCTCTGCCTCAATTCGAGCCTCAATTTTCTTTAATACTGTAGAACTGAATTTATGTGGCTGATGCAATATACAGTAGAACTTGCAATTTTGATAAAACTATTTTCCTTCCCAGTGTTTTACACATTTTTATTGTGCTTTTATTTACTTTTTGCCATTTTAAAACAATTAAAGCACAGACATTCGCTGAATTCCGGAGTTTTCTTTTCTCACTGTCTGCTTGAATGTCTTCTATGGAAACCTGAATTCTAAATTATTAGATTTCTAAAAGTGTAAACATCCAATAAGGAGTAGACTCACCTAGACCAAATTTCCTTGTTGCCAACCAAAAAAGTTTCCTCTTGTGGTTTTATTTTTTCATCTCTTTAATTTCCTTGATGCTACGTTCATGCTGGGCTGGAAATGCACATTCAAGTGAACAATTCCAATGAAAAGTTACTCTTTTTTACTTTGTTGTCAATACAGTGATAAGTGCATTTTCAGATTAAGCTAGACGGAGCTCCAGGCCAGTTGAAACCAGTTAGTGGTGCTTCAAGGACCTAATCAGTACTTTCCCACTGAAAAACAAAGCTATAAATTACCTTTCTGGCACAGACACTGGCCATTCAAGACGTAGATTTGGTGGAGACAACCATTTGAGGTACTGATGACTATGGAAAGGTTCTCCTGCCCAGCTGGACTTTGGCCTGAAGCCACACAGGGCCCGCTTCGGGGATATGTCTGTGGAGTCCATTTTTCAGGGCATTACCTGTCATGGTGGCGACTCAGAGTACTCTGTATGAGTTTGATCCAACTTTACGTTCAAATAACTATATTCCAATTGAGTTTTTTTGGTCACTTTCTTTCTCATCAACAAAAAAAACCCCCAGAATCATATGTGTGTTTTAGGCTTCTGCGTTCAAAACTCTTGCATTCACTCATCACTGAGCCAGTTTTCAAGTCTGTTTCCGGGTTCTACATACTAAGCCATTGAAAATTAAACCAGCCAATCAGGGACTCTGATTTGATAATGATGTATGGATGTCTTTTCCAAAACACAGAGATGCTAACTGATTGAAAATTAATCTTGAAAGAGAAACTTAAAACTGTGGTTTGTGTCTGGCTGGAATTCTATGACACCAAGTCTTACATATATCAGCATAGAGCTGTGAAAGAAAAACCTGGAGCAAGATTTCCACCAAGTCTCTTCCAACTGTGAGTATACGCACTCGTGTTGGGTAGTGACTCAGTGTGAAAAGCACATCCAAGAACCCAAATTTGGTGAGTTCTTGAACGCGCCACACATGCCTGGAGTGTACGTAGCTTTAGACGTTTGCATTAAAGTCTCCTCATTGCTGACGTCCCGTCACAGCACAGACCCTGGTCTCCCCGTCTGCTACTTTCCCACACAATCAGTTTGATAAGTGTTCTTTTAACACTCATCTCTTTTCTGTCATCGTCCCTTTAGACTGATTTCTCTGCGCTGCGTCGTCTCTCCTTCTCCGTCTCCAACGTTCTTACCTGGCTCCTTTACCAGGATCCAGACCCCAGGAGGTCCAATCCTGTGCTTGTCCTTTATCTCGTTTTTAATGACACACCATTGAAGTCTAATAGCCAATCTTGTGTAATGGAGTCTTTTTAACATCAATAAGCTCCCTGCTATCCAGGGATGTCCAACTTAAATGAAGCCAGGAGAAACTACACAGGATAACATGGAGTCTTCTCAGAATGCCCGTCTGTCGGGCTCACAGCACAAACTAATGCTTTCTCTGATCAACATCTGTTTGTTCTAACATCTGTCTGGCACAGATGGCTTTTGAGATGTTTGTCACAGAAACACTAAAATGACAGGAAGTTAAAAGGAAATGGATTTTAACTTCTGCATTCATCTTCCTCATGTATGCTATGCTGTTGGTCGAGTGTTTCTATGTGTTGAGGTTTTTAGGTGTCACAGTGACTCCTCAACTTCCACCGATGTGTTCATTTAAATTTTTTTTTTTAAATAATCAAAACTGATAATTGGAAAGGCTAACTACTGCAAATGATGACCTGAAAGCTCAACTGCCGTCCTGCACTCTTGATCAGTAAAATAAGCACAGATTTTACCTTCCTCCTCACTTATTGTAATTTCTGCTCTGATTAATAAAAATAAAATGACAGTGGGCCTTATTATCCAAAGTGCATTGTAAATATATGTATTAATTTTGGTTGTGCTCACAGATGTGAAAGGGATTTGAAATGAAAGTTATATAGCACTATGTCCAAAAGTTTGGGTGGGTGAATACGCTAACATGGCTAACATGTAGCTTTATTGGAGTGTTTTTTTTTTCCTTTACCTGCAAATGAAGGAGGATGGAAGCTAGTGGAATCACAGTAACATTTGTTTTAGCGTTATCGGTCTGATTTTTTACACGTTTCAAACAAGGTTAGGAATTATGCTGTGTTCACACTGGTGTTGAAAACTTGCATTTAATCTACCACTTCCAATGGAAAGTCCTACATAAACGTGTCTAAATGTACATGTTGGGCTTCTGCATTCAAAACAAGCATTGTCACACTAGCTTTAAGTCAATTTTTGGGCTCTATGAACAAAATACGCAGCTTTGAATGTGCGCCAGTTGAACTTTGACCAATCCGGGACTTGGATTTTGCCCACACATAAATTCTATTCTTAAAGTACCAACTGTCTGAAAATTAACAATTAAGGAGAAATTAATAATTGTGATTTGTATTTGACTAGAAGTATACGAGACCAAATCTTTCATAAATCAGAAAGATAAAACATTTAGAAAGATGTATGCATGTCAGAGTATGACGCTGGCAAAACTTCCATGGAAAAGAAGTCCTCTACAGTAAGAAAAACCTCAAGGCAAGATTTAGATAGATAGCTAGTAAAAAAAAAAAAAAAAGCCTCAAAAGTAATGCCAATTAATTGTAGGAGCCTCAAACGTCCATTCTGTCAAATAAACAACAAGTGTTCTTCATCAAGCTACAAATGCAGTCAGATTGTCTCAGAAAATCTCTCCTGACATCTCCTGTGAGCTGTGATCTAATCAAAACTGTTCTTCATGTGTTTATTATCTCAGGTTTCCTATAATGCATCTGTTGCTCAGCCTACTTCATTCTGTTGGGGGTCATGATGGGATGGATGCTCTTTCAGCTCTCTTTGTTCCAGAGGCACAGTACATTCTGGACAGGTGGCTCCCATTTTATACCCTCATTTTGAAAGATTTGTAATGAAAAGGAGACAAGATTGACAGACAAAGATGGATTTGGAAGTTTTCTCACTGTTCACACAAAAACAAAGCAAAAAAACTCAAAAATGTGTATATTTTTAAAAGAAAATTACAAACAAATGAACAAATCAGGGAGTTATGTAGTATAGTCTTTGTCCGTGTTCTATGGTATACATTTATTATGCCAATATATAACTTTATTTTTGCATTTTTTTCAAGTCTACACCTTTCTTCAGTGGATTTTTTGTTCTGTTCTTTATTGTTTTCAAGACATTTGATGGGATTTTACTTGTTTTGGATGGTTTTCTTTTTCTATCTCATGTTTCCAAAATAAAACAGAATGAATAAACTGATTAATTGAAGGGATTGTCCGCTCAATCCTGCAAAAACTAAACCATTTTTTTTCCTTTCTAAGACTGAGGAAGCACATCAGTAATTTAAGAGACACTGGTTTGCTGGAGTTGAGTCACTTTTCACTGAAGCCTTTTCTGTGTGGTCAGCTGTGGTGTAGTGGGGGTTTCCCGTGGTGGCTCATGTCAGAACAAACGCTTCTTCTTCTGGCGCTCAGTGTGAAGACAGCAGTGATGCTAGCACTAACGTCATGCCTTTTTTTTTTCCACTCGCCTGCAGGTGAGAACAGAGAGGAAGCTCCCGTACACGCCTTGCTACTAGAGACAAACAATCTCTTTGAAATACACAGAGCAGCTGTTCATTTGTCACAGCAATGCATTTGAGTCTCTGTTGTAATAAGGGACATGTGAATCGTGGAAACATTAGAGTTGGTTGGTTCGGATCCTGCAGGCACGTATAGCACGATGCCAAGAGCCCCCCCACCCCCCACCCCCCCCCAAAAAAAAAAAAAAAAGAGTTTCTCCGACAATGTGCCTGTACATTTGTCATGTTAATTTTGGCAGTGTCACTGAACAGCTTTGGAGGTTGTTTTTTTCTCTATTACTGAGGATCACCTTCACTGTCATGGGGTAAAAGTTGTACCATACGTCCTGCAGCAAGTTAGAAATTCGAGAGAGAGATTAAACAATAACTTTGGGTTCAAAAATTCTTTTTGTCGTATAGGGTAGTTAGATTTTTTTAGTCAAACAAACAAAAAAATAAAACCTATTTTTCAGAGAATGTGAGAAAATCAGAATAAGGTACTATTTTTAACACATATGCGACAACTTAAAGATATAAAAAGAGAGATAATCTTACATGATTAAAGTATAGCAGCAAAAAAAAATACATGAAATATGTTTTAATTTGCATATATCTAACGTTAGCCTCCTCTGTTCTCTGTAAATGCATGTGAAGTACCTAAATGAAAGCATGTCATTCAGGTCAACTCTGGCTAAAGAAGAAAACATTAAACAGAAAACTAAAAAAAAAAAAAATTAAAGAAAAACATCTCGATAAAACCATGTTACTGATGCTAAAACCAGTAAGTTAACATTACAGTACTTCCCAGTGAACTGCATCCTGTATTTGCCTGTGAGTAAGATACAATCAGTAAAATGATCTGAAAATAGATTTATTTTCCTCTTTGCGGTGAATGTTTCCAGTGACTTTAGAAACACATGAAGCCAACAAAAATAATCTGTGCAAAATAGTTCTCTTCTCAGAGATAATTAAATGTGCAATAATAAAGTGACTGTAAGACCTGCTGCTTCCTGAAGCCACGCTGCAACGACCCAACCCCTAACAGGAAACAAACCGCCGGCTCTGTACAGTCTGCCGCTAACCAGCCTGCTGTAAAAGAATTAAAGAAAAAAAAAAAAAGTTTTAGTCTGTTAACATCATATCCTTGCATGCACACAGAACAACTTCCTTTTTTTGTCTGAGGGGGAGAAATCTAACAGGATACAAAACTGTCTTTTTCCTCTTTTCACTTTGTCACATAAAGAAAAGGATAATTAGGCCTTCTCGAAAAAGACAGGACCACCTTACGTTTTGTTCGTTAAAAGACAAGCGTATGGTTCTTAGCTCGATTCAACATAATTAGAAAAAAAAAAAAAAACAAGTGTTTTCAGAGGTGGGAAAGCTGGTTCGTTGATGGCACCGACCATTCTTTGGGCGACAAGCAGGATGCAGCTCTGTACTCACTTCCAAACCACACAGTCAGCCAGTATCAACACGTTTCCAGGAGGTTGTACATGTCCAGCAAAGGAACAGCAGTGGAACTTGCTGATAAACATACTGCCGGGGAACAGTATAGGAGTCACTGACCGGTCCACACTGTATTATCTCAATTGAGTCTGCGTCGCCCAGAGTAGGAGAGTCAGGGCAGACATCACCAGCAGTGTGGAGGGTCCGCGAGAAAGAGACTTGCCTGCAGCGGCGGCTGCAGCGCGTTCGTCGCTTCTGTCAGTTCCAATCACAGGAGCTTCTGTTCCAACAAAAATTAACTCTGTGGTGCAGCTATCAGTGCACCCACTGCCGCTGCCGGAGCTGCTGCCCTCGTCACCTGCAGGGACAAATCCACACCGCATGAGATAAAGGTTAGAGAAAAGAAAAATAACAAGAAGTAACAATATTTAGTTTCTTATCAGATCTTTAATTGGTGAAAGAGGGACTTTTTTTGTCTCCCTTTCTTGAGCCTGATATAGTCAGTAAATCAGTTTGATCATATGTGAGCAATATAAATTATTTTCTAAAAGGTGGCACATTTTGTTTTTCTTCTTTAACCAGAGTAATAGAGACAATAAAAAAAGTTCTCTTTTGTTTTGTTTTCTGAAGATGCACCCACTTGTTTGGATCATGTTGTTTGTTCAGTGGTTTGGCATTGAATCCAACAAACTGTTCTGGTGATGGATTTGCAATGAAAGTTTCACCCTGGATTATTTGTTTAATATGTTAACCTTCATTAGCTTATGATGCTAGCGTCATTTTACCACTCTGACATGGACTCCCTTGAGCTCCCTTGAGCGCCTGCCTCGGGAGAAGGTGGAGGAGAAAACTCCTCACTCTCTACTCAAAGTTCTGTGGAGATTCTGGCTTCACTTTGCTTGATACCACTCTCTATATTGAAGATGCAGTGTGACTGCATTACAGATCCAAACCACACCTTCCCCACTCAGCCCGCCCCTTTTTACATTTTTCAAATCTGGGCTGAGAGTGGAGTTAGCCCCCAACTGTCCTGTTGTGTTACCCTTTAACACAATTTTAAGCAATTTTCTGACAAACGAACATCGAAAAATGACTAGTTAAATGCGTATCAGTTTCCTCAATGCAACAGGCTCAGTTATTAGTGAGATGACCACACTTGCATCATAAATGGGCTGTTACCTTCCAGAAAACTGTAATACGTGCACAATATGTGTTAGAAAAGAAATACAACCTGGTACACATTTACATATGTATTTATTGGTGGTGAGTATTCAGCCACACACTCCCTTTTTTTAGGCTGAGTGTTCTTTCTATCATGTCAGCTCCAACAAATTGAAAAAAATCTGAAATGACTGTTTCTGTCACGGCAACATTTAGCTTGAACATCCTGTTCACGGGGTTGGCTGTCTGTCATTTTGTCGTGTCACCACACCTAGAGCTATTATTACCCTAACAATGTCAGGCTCGCCTCAGTGGCATTAGTGACAAGCTCTGGTGTGAATGACAGTCGGGACCTTATTGCTGGTATTTGTGTTGTCGTGGGCTCCTGGCGCTGTTGTGTGCGTTGTCCAAAAGCTGACATTTAATGAGAGAAAGAGATAAGACTAAAAAAGCTTACTGGAGTCTTGGAAATAAATGTCATTTCCATTGTAGGCATTCTTTAGCTTGTTGGTCATGACACGGAGAGCCATGATCTGTTGCCGAATCAGCGTGTCAGGTCTGGTGATATCTACATCCACCTCGGGGTTGTTTATCTGGTTGGTTAGACCCTCCTTCACCACTTCAGGAAAATATCTGAAACAGAGAACAGAATTATTTACCACCCATCTGTAATTGTATAATGAATGGTTTTAGTGCTTAATTGATCTCTTTCAGCTGCTCCCTTTAGGGGTCACAGTGTATCATCCATCACTAACACTCTCCTCTTCATCCTCCTCATTACACCAACCCCCATTATGTCCTTCTTTACTACATTCATGAACCTACTCTTTAGTCTCCCTTCAGACCTCTAGCCTCCGCATCCTTTTAACAACATGATTTGATTTTTGATTTGCAATGATTTATTTCAAGCAATTAAGTCAAGAATAATGCAGGTGTAATACAATCAACAGAGGTTTGCAAGCATTCAAAGATATGTCAGACATGGGATAACTAGACATCAAATTGCTTGAAAGGGAGTGGGAGGAAGCAAACTCATACAATCCCACCCTGACTCTTCCTTACTATTTTCTTTACATGAATTATAATTATCCTGTTCACAACTTATAATCAATTTATATATTTTGCTCGCAAAAATGAAAGGAACACTTTTGTTTTATTGGGCCTGTCATGAATTGAATGAAACCTGTCTGATAATGTTCTTGTTGGTTAAGCAGCTGAGGACCTCGTTAATCAGTTTCAGCTGCATTGGTGTTGATGGAATTAACAACAGGTGCACTTCAGTGGCAACAATTAGAAAACCCTCCAAACAGGACTGCTGTTACATGTGGAGGTCATTTCAAGTTTCTCCTTCTTGATCTTTTTTGGTTGGTTTTCCACTCGTGCTGATTTTGTCTTGTGTAATTATCTCTACTGGCAGTATGAGGAGATTCCTTAACCCTACAGAAGTTGCACAGGTTGTCCAACTTCTCCAGGATGGCACATCCACACGTGCTGCAGCAAGAAGGTTTAATGTGTCTCCCAGCACAATCTCCAGAACATGGAGGAGATTTCAGGAGACTGCTGGTTATTCTGGGAGAGCTGGACAGGGTTGTAGAAGGTCCTCAACCCCTCAACAGGACCGATACCTGCTCCTTTGTGCAAGGAGGGACAGGCTGAGCACTGCTCGTGCCCTACAGAATGACCTCCAGAGGGCCACCGGTGTGAATGTCTCGTGGAGCTCCATTGGCATTTGCTCAAGAACACTAGAATTGGCAAGTCCACCACTGGCGCCCTGTACTTTTCACAGAAGAGAGCAGGTTCACCCTGAGCACCTGTGATAGACGTGAAAGAGTCTGGAGAAGACAAGGAGAACGTTCTGCTGCCTGCAACGTGGTTCAACATGACAGGTTTGGTGGTGGGTCAGTGATGGTCTGGGGAGGCATATCCATGGAGGGACGCATAGACCTCTACTGCCTGGGAAATGGTGCTCTGACTGCCATAAGGTATCCAGATGTGATCCTTGAACCCATTGTCAAACCCTACACTGGTGCAGTAGATCCTGGTTTCCTCCTAATGAACAACTATGCCTTAAACCCAATAGAACATCTTTGGGACATCATGTTTGGGTCCATTAGGTCCCACCAGGTTGCTCCTCAGACTGTATAACAGCTCAGGGATGCCCTCACACAGATCTGGGAGGAAATGCCATAAGACACCATTCGTCGTCTCATTAGGAGCATGCCGCGACATTGTCAAGCCTGCATACAAGCTCGTGGGGGTCACACAAGATACTGAAAAGCATTTTGAGTTGCAGAAATTAAGTTTAGGAGAAAATGGACTAGCCTGCCACATCTTCATCTCATTCTGATTTTATGGTTTCTACACAATTGAGCCCTCTGTAGGCTGAAAACTTTGATTTCATTAAAAGAGTTGGCATCCTTTTGTTCTTAAGACACTTCCCTGTCATTATTTGTATAGATATCCAACTTCCTATTGAAGTCTCATGTATCTAATGTGTTACTTTAAAGTGCTCCTTTAATTTTTGTGAGCATTGTACTAATTTGTATTTATGTATCACTGATATAATGTTTATTTATCACTGTCTCTTCTCTCAGCATGTCCAAAGCATCAAAACCTGTTTTTCTCTCCTATCCATCTACACCTCTGATGTTTTCATCCCTGATCCTATCCACCCCCATCAATCCCAAAGGATAACCTTAATATGTCAAAACATTGAATTTATCTAAACCAGAAGTCTGCAACCTGAGGCTCTGTCGCTCTTTTACCCCTCTATTGTGGCTCTCTGGTTGTAGAACAATAAAGAGAGTTTTAATTTTGAAAAGTAACATATTTTGGACACATTAAGCAAAACAAAATAGTCAGATTTAGCACATATCCACAAGGCTCCAGACTATGGTAGCTGTTGTGGTCCAAACATCCATCAAACATGTTGTCTTTGTATTTTACTAAAATATTTTGACATATTTTAGACAAAATATCAATTGGAGATCAATAAGCATAGCCAGCATTCATCAATAAGGCGCATCGGATTATAAAGCAGATTTTGTATTGTTGAAAAATCTAATGATTCTAAGTGAGCTTTATGGTCCACAAACTCTGCTTTTTTCACCACTGACATCCCGCGACCTTCTACAATATCTGCTGCATTGAGATGATCATGTGGTACAGTGTGTGTTTTATTTTGAAAGGAAGTCAAGTAAAAAGTTATAAATAATTTAATATTTAGAAAAAAAAAATATATATATATATACGTTTCTAGTTTAGGTCTTATTTAACACAAGAAGATTGTTCATTTATATCGATCATAGTAGCAATGGCATAAAATCAGTTTCTTATTTTTCAAAAGGGTAAAGTGAGACTTTGTGGCTCCAGTCGGGTTATAGTCAATAAGAAATTGACCCAAATCTGTAACCGTTAAAGGTTGCAAACCCCCGATCTAAACAGTAATACAACTTAAAAGAAAAAAAACCAAAAAACGTTTGCTTACACCAAAACAAATGAGACGAGTATATATCATCAAATTAACATAATCAACACTGATTCACTTTAGAAAAATCCACAGTGTATGCTGTTGTTTTTGTAAAGTGACAGATGTGTCCCATGGTAGCTTAAATCAAAGCAGACATGCTCTCAGGGGACGGCCATGCTTTTTCACCAAAGAAGATAAAATCACAATTTAAGTGTGCAATAAATAACCTTCATTTAGCAATTTCTTAGGTGGCTGAACCTGACATGGAGAGTGACTAGCATGACTGAAGCATACATTTCACACAAATAACAATAACAAGACTAGGAGGTGGCTGAGTCCAGCCCAACCTACTTTGGACGATTGGGTGAGAATTGTCTTGGAAATATTCAGGATGGGAAAATTGACATATTAATTAAGGATTAAAAAAAATTACCATATTTGGAATAAATGAATCCATTTAAATCCATTTAAATGTATTGCCCCATCTAGACCAGAATGTATTTGACAATAACAGCAGCCTCATTCTCCTTCCTATTTTGGTTTTATTTTTCTGAATTTAGTTGAGGATAATAATTGTAACACTGGTCCCCTGCATCTGGAAATTGTCATAACACAAGCTTTCTCTGATTTGATTTGTTTTGTTTATCATTAGTATGCATGTATATTAATATGTGCAGACATAGATATACGTCTATGTCAGTCAATATGCTTTTGCAAACATATTTGTAGGGATACGTAGTATAATATACTTTTACGTTATTTCTGTTGTCCATCGCTGTCTTTCTTTTTACTTTTCCTTGCAAGCATTTGTTTTTGCAGTGTCTGGATTATACAAGATTTATTAACGAACATTGGAATGAACTTAAACAAATACGGATGGATTTCTGTTTATATTGAATAACTTTGCCAAGAGGTGTTTTTGCTTTGTTTTTCTGTTGTCCATTCCTTAGAAAAATATAATGACAAAAAATATTTCACATAAAACACCTAAAACAGGTATGCCATTCATCCTAAAGGGGCTGTGGTTGTGAGGGGCCTCTGGCCAGAAACAGCCTTTAGCCAGCAGAGCAAATTTTGCAACTTTCGTCAGTTGCGTAAAAGGAAATGTCCCAAACTTCACAAACCCGTTCAAAAATGATATTTTAATAGAACTTTAAACGTGTCATTTTTTTCAAGTCAACATTAACAGGTGCTCATATTTTTAAAACTACACCCGCTTATCTCTGGAAAAAAGTGGTCAAAATGCTGTCTTTTTCTCTGTGAATCAGCTGATCACGTAAGCAGCTACAGTATGTCAAAGGGAAAAATGGTTGAAAGCTTTAAACAGTGGTTTTTGGTCAAGGACTTCCAACTAATGATTTCGGGCACAAATTATGTTACTTTGTGTCCGGCAGGAGAAGGACTTGCGGCTATTGATTTTCGAGCGCCATATTTTTTCTCTGTGGCCATATTCTCTTGGTGGTCAGTGTTACAGCAGTCGTTGGCACCTCCTCTGCATCTACTAAGTTGTAATTAATTAAAATATTCCTCAAACTTGAAGTGGTCTTTTACTTAAGATTACGCAATTTTTTTTACCAACATCAAAAAGTGTCATTCTTTTGGACAAATTTTCTGTAGAGTGGCAGGAGTTCATTAGAAATTCACCTCTGAGTTCTGGAAGGGATCATTAGCGTGGTGTAAGCCTGCACTAATTTCCCATCATTCCTCTGTTCATGCTCGCTACTGCTGGCTTGCAGCTCCTCACAACCCGGACCTAGCATTTATGTTGCAACAAAAATGGTGAGCGAGATTGGAGTGCAGTTTTTAGCCAGATGCCAGCTCAGACAAGGAAATCAATCAATCAATCAATCAATCAATCAATCAATCAATCAATCAATCAATCAATCAATCAATCAATCAATCAATCAATCAATCAATCAATCAATCAATCAATCAATCAATCAATCAATCAATCAATCAAACTTCAATTATAAACAGTGCTTCTTGTACTTTGCGCAATTCAAAGGGCTTTTCAAAAACAAAATAACAAAAAACAAATCATACGCATCTGTAATTGTATAATGAATAGTTTTAGTGCTTAACTGATCTTTTGAAAACAAATATATACATGGATCTACTCTACAATCGGAGCTTGTGGCTTGCCGTAGTAACTTAAACGTCACACGCAAAACAATTTTCCCAGTGGCATTTTTTGTCTGCTCTTGATTTATAATTATAAATAAATAATATAAATTAAATTGAAATCAGTTTATTTAAATGAATAAATAAATACTCAGAAATACAAATTTGATCTTACTTTTCAATGAATATGTTCTCCATCATGAGAAAATGCCACAAAAACATGTTAAAAACACTGGTTTAATTTGAGTGTGTTTTTAAACTTCTCAAAGGAGAATCTGAATAATTCTACAAAACACTCTACGCAGAGTTCAATTAACCATGTTTAAAAAATATACTGGCTCAAATACACTCTTTTATTCCACCATGTGGTGATTTTTTTTTTTTTTTTTGTTATTCTTGGAAGGGAACAAAACATCGGAGTGATGTGATGGAGAGTGCTACCTGCCAGCATCTCCCGCTCAGTGTCAGCGAGCACAGCTCTCATAGCAATCTACTGTACGGCTCGGTGTTACTCTACAAGCTGCATTGGTGACAAGAAGTGTTAGAAACTCCACAGTCCTCTGAGTATTAGAGCTTATATACAGCAGAGGCTGTCCATGTCAGTACTTGCCATTGTGCTCACAGAGAGAGTTGATCTGGGAACAGAGTGTGGTTATTTTAATACCTGGCAGGGAAAATGTGATAAGAGGAGAGCAGAGTTACTTTTGCTGCAGTTATCAAGCTCTCACCTGCCCTTCGTGTGGCTGTTCCAGCACTGCTCCTCGTCAGGCTGTGTGAGTTCTTCCGAACAGATGTCGTCAGGCAATTTGGACCAGAACCTCTTGGACTCCTCCAATCTTTCTTTGATTTCATTCACCTGCCATTGACCGAAACAGAGGTACAAACGTATTACACTTCAAACGTTCAAAAAGTTCAGAAGCTGGGGAGAAAGTGAGTTAGAAAATGTACAACTGGAGGGAAACCAAAAAGATTCGTTAATGTCATTTTTAGAACTTCTCACTAAAATGATATTAAACCCTGTGGAGGATCCATAAAAACGACATCCATCTGTTATCATCCGCGTGTGTGGGGTTGGGGTCACTGGGGCAGCGCCCTTGATAAGAAGTCCCAGAATTCCCTCAGCCCCTCCTCCTTTTCCAATTCTTCCTGAGGCTGAGATTGATAATCTCTTCAGGGTCTGCCACAGAGCCTCCTCCCACAGGGTCTCCTCCCAGTTGGGCATGCCTGTAATGTCTCATTAGGAAGGCGGGTGGTATTCTTACCAGATGTCCAAACTGGCTTTTTCCAGTGTAACAGATCCTGAGTCAAGAATTCCCCCAAAATTGCAGAATTTTACACCCTAAGCCATCCTGCAAAGGAAGCTCATGTCCACTGCGTGTAACCGTAACACTAACTGCTATTTTTTACTCATCATGAGTTCATGGTCATAGATGGGGACAATAGCATAGACCAGGGATTTGACACCTCCTGTCCTCGAAGGTAGCAGTGTCTGCATGATTTCCAGATATCCAAGCCCTAGTCATGACTGATTACCTGGTTCAGCCAATTAAAACGTGCCAGAGCTGGGTATGTTGGAAAACCTGCAGGAATGCAGTCCTCAAGGCTATCTTCGGTGTAGACTAGTTGGTAAATTAAGGTTTTCCTAAAACTCAACTCCTAATCACTCCAACAGACTCGTGCAGGGTCTGCATTAATGTACCAATCCATAAATTCATCTCCTTCTCCCTTCTCCTTTATTTCTGGCATTAAGTGAACACACCGCTCAAATACTCAAAATCTTCAATCTGGAGAAGAAACGTATGGTGCCAATTTTGTTTGGATGAGAAGAATGCATAACCTAGGACTTGGAGATGAGGACTCTGTTCCCAAACTACTCTGGAGGGAGTTACAAGGTCATAGCCTGAGAAAACGATTGTTACGACCGTTGGTTGTAGGTCCAAAGAAAAATGGAACAGACCAGTTAGGGCGGAGCTACTGTCATCACACGATGCAACCAAATGATTGGTGGAAAGGTTTTCCAACAACAGCGAGCGTCCGATCAGCTCTTTTCCCGACTCAAGATCCAAGCCCTAAGTTCTGTAATCTTTTCGACTGTATTCTGTTTCTCCTCCTGCAATCTACTTGCAAAGAAAATAATTTTTTTTTTTACATTCAGTATTCCCCTCCTTATTTGCGGTGGTTAGGAACCAGGGAGACGCCGAGTCAGTGAATACGGAGAACTGCTGTAGTTACCTCATTATAACGCACAACTACGTCATCGGTCTACAGCACGCATGTGCCTTGATGGTCCAACACTCAATGGAAATGTTCACTTCAATGCCAGGAACATTCTAAACTGGTCTAAAGCATAAAAAGAACCATGTCATCCATAAACATTCGAATACAGATTCTGAACCTCCCACAACCAAACCCTCCAACGTTCGGCTGCAATGAAGAATTTTGATCATCAAAGTTAAAACATTTCAACACAGGCGAGGTTACCGATAACGCACGCTACTACCGCTCCATAAAAAAGGCGGGGACATCTCATCATCAGCTGAGAGTAGGATCAGTATTCCAAAAGTCACTTAAAAGTTTGTTTACACATCAAAGGTTCTGTTGAACAGGTTTTAAATGTTCTATTATTCCTACGTTTCATCACAAGAAGTCACATGATCATACAGTACATGGTCGCGTTTTGTGAGCACTGGGTGGTTGGTGTTTCACATTACAAAACATTACTTTTTTGAATGTCATTGTGTATATACCATGACAAACAAACGCACAATGTTAGAAATAATGAAAATTAGACAATACCAGTGAAAGTATACAGAGATGTGCTAAAAAGATAGCCACAACCGGAAGTAAACAAGCGGTCTTATCTGAAACCGGAAATTTATCACTCAAGTCCCTGCATAGAATCCATCGACTCCAATAGAGTCTTTACTGGAGAAACGGAAAAGTATTTTTCCCTGGTAATTAGAGCTCGTCATTTGATCCCCTTTTACTAAATAAGGAACTAACAACTCACTTTACTCATGTCAAAGTGTTCCTTTCAATGTTCATGCAGTGCTGCTGCAGAGACATGTCTGCCAACATCCACAGCCTTGAGATGATCAAGACAGACCCCGTTTACTGCTGGGAGACCTCAGCGACCTCATAAATGGTGACCCAGCTCCTCAGTTCACTCAGCGTGTAATGGGAACACCTTTGAAGTATTCTTTCCTCAATGAAATAGACAGCACAACAGTCATAATCATAGTGTGATCTGCAGAGTAGTCCGAGACTCTTTGGATCACAATTAAAGTTTTTTTTTTTTTTTGCTCACTTCCATCAATATTCTGTTCATCTGTGATTCATGCGACACAGACGCGAGGCTCAAATCTGGTATTTGGCATAATTCATTACCCCCAACTGTTTCCATCTGGACTCAGTAAGAAGTTTGAGGAAGTGATCAGCAAACAGAAAAAAAAAAATCTTCTTGTCATGCACAGTAACATATTTAGCTTTACTGTCTTTTCACATTATTGTGTCAGCTAAAAAGGCAAAGTGTATGTTGTATTTAAAAGACAGTTTTTAATGAAAAACAGTACATTTGTCAAAATACAGATACAAATCTCTGCTCTAATGTAACATCTTTCAAAGTCATTATAATAAATATGATAGCTTTTCAAAGAGAACCACAGCATCTCATCTCTGCTAGCTCCTGTCTCTTTCTCAGCACCTCAACACCATGGCTGCTCTCACCACAGACTTCTCCACCTTTCCTTTCACTCTTTTTGACACTCTGTGGTCACACATCTCACCTGAAACCTTCCTCCACCTGCTGCAACCTGCTAGCACACGTCTCCTTCCTTCCTCCCCACACTCTCCGTCCTCTGGACTGTAAGTTCTTTAAGTCCTCCACCTTCTTCACCTCTGCTCCCTGTAACCTCACTGATCCACTTCAGTCTCTCTCATTTACACACAGATACACTGTCTTGCAGTGGCTGACCTTGGGGACACTTGTGGAACACATCTCCATGCCTGTCCTTGATCTCCCTAACCTGCTGCCCATCCCTTCCATCTCCGTTTCGCTGCGTTGTCGACCTGTACAGATCTTCCTCTTTTTCCTTCGCGTCCAACCTGTCCTGCAGAATCTCATTCACCCTTTTGGCTTTTGCCGCCTCCATGTCCACCTCCTGCTGTATTTCCTTGTACTGCTTTCTCAGAGTCCCACTTTTTCTTGGTTAACTCCTTGATGCCCATTGATGCATATATGCATCATAACATGTTGGCATCAAAATTGACTAATTGAGGATCTATATGAAATCAAAGGCATACATGATTTTTTTTTTTTTTTTTTCATACCCGGAATAAATTTAGATATCAAGGGGATAACCTTTCTTTTAACACACTACTGAAAACAAATCTAAAAGATGACTTGTACAAATATAAAAAACAAGTAAATGCTTTTCCATTCCCGCTCCTGTGTCTTAGAAAAAAATGTATGTGCAAATTCACATCAGTGTATGTGCAGAAAGTCTATTCGACTGATTTCAGTTTAATGATAAAGTTAGGGACTGCATAAGCATGGTTCTACTGTGTAAACAATACAGTAGTGGCACAACTTTATTGAAACTGTTTCACAATATGTAGACAAAGTATACCCCTTGTGGAACAATGTAGCTTGGTAAAGAGGAGAACTATTTTTTTTTTTTAAATTTGGTAACAAGATGCTGTGTCTCAGCACAAAGCCTCCACACTTGTTTTCAAAAAAAGTGGTCAACAGACGATAATATCCAGGGCCTCCTGTCATCTCTGAGTTGACCACTAACCCCACTTTGCACCAACATATGGTGGAGTCAGCTGTGATGACATCACATCTTCTAAAAATAAAATGGACTGACAGGAAATACAGCTTAAATATAATCTCTAGCTAACGTTTACAGTGAATTTATGAATGAAAAGGAAAAAAAAAGATCCTTATGGGGCCATTGAATAAATGGTAAAGTGGTGAATACTTAGGGAGCACTGTTCTACCTTGCTGTAGGGGCCAAAGTGCTTTACAGCCACGGAAAAAAAAAAAAAAAAAAATGAAAATAATTATTGGCATGACCAAAGCCAATAATTAGGACTGACATTTTCTTATGGATTGAAGGGACAGAAAAAACAAAAACAAAACAGAGACATCTGAACGTGAAAAGAAGTTCTATGTATGCTCTGCTGTATGGTGGGGGTTACTCCGGCTCCCTCTTAATTTGAGACTGTATTAAGATGTTCACACGCTTAGATAATGTAATATTATTGCTATGCTTCTCTGATCGCTAAAATCTGCGCAATTCAAGAAACTAAACATCATTTTGAAAAATAATCAACCAACATACAGAGAACCTTTTCTTTAAATTATTTTAAATGTGTAAAGTGTAATTTAAGATAGCTAAATGTCAATATAGCTATGAGCAGAGTAACTTTTTATTTCATGTATTTTGCTAAAAAAAAGGGAGAAAAGAGATGACATGAATACAGGAAACATTTAGGGAGACAACTAAGGAACATCCTTATGGAAAAGATGTAATGCTGGTTTTCTGACCACGTATCCTTTAAAAAACAGATTTCAACGTCAGTGAAAGAATTGTATCCTTTAACCCAAGCTGGAAATAAATAACCCAATTTAAACGCAGCTTAAATCACAACTTTTTCATAAAATAAATTTCTAATTTAACCTCACCTTTTTATTGTTAAGGTACCTTATTTTAATAAAATGATAACACAAACTAGAGATCAAAGATAGCCTTGCATCGGAGATGTGATGTATTCATTTTCTCTGTGTATTGGTGCGTACTTGTATTTGTTTTTTTGGCAAGAAAGCAAATGTGGATGGGTCACAACCTTCTGTGGGAAATTCGATTGCCTTCAGCAGTGTGGTATTTCTGTCTATAAATTGTTTTGGACTTAAACCAATTTTGGCTGCTTGATTGTTTGTGGCTCTCAAAAGCAGAGACAGTAGAAAAACCTGTCTTATACAATTTACAGTCATATTCCATGAAGAAAAAAAAAAACCCAGTGAAGGCAACGCTCACGGTTGGAGAAGCGGTTGATCAAATTTATTCAGGATTTTCCACACAAATTGAAGCTACGGAAGAAACTCAGGAGGCAAACAAACTTGAGGAACTGCAAACTTCTGGCTCCTGTTGACTTCAACCCCATTAATTAACAAACCAGGAGTGACTGACACAAGTAACGACTTTTATCTCACTCCTCTTTCTCGGTTGGTTGAAAGGTTTCATGAACAGATGGAGCTGGCTTGTGTGACATGGAGATGAATCTGCTGACAGACAGGCTCGGTAATGATCCAACATAAACCACGAGGTGAGATCCTCAGAAATAGGCGGTGAGTGGGATGGCTTTACCCTTTAAAGTCCCAGTGACATCCAATCTGGGGTGTGAGTGTTTTCATGTGTTGTGTCACATGAAACAGACCCATATGTCAGCAGAGGTTAATTTAAGAATCTCCAATTGTTTCCACAATGTTTAGTCAGGTCCTTTCTTGTAGGATAGATTTGATTGTTCACTAAAAACAGTGGAAAAACAAGCATACTTTTCTAAATTAAGTCTATATAATGTCCTATTTAAAGCCAAACTATAATCATCTTTTGATCTAAGTGTTCCCAGTGGTCTTTTAATTATGATTATGCAGTTTTCTTTTTTTTCCCCCAAATCAAAAACTGTTGTTTTCTCAATCATAATTTGTGCAGAGCAGCAGGAGTTCTTGTAAACTCACCACTGAGTTGTGGGCGGGACAGTTGGCACAGAAGTAAGCCTCAGCTGACGTCCCATCATACCTTTGTTTAAACTTTCTCCCGTTAGCTTCCAGCTCCTCACACCCAAACCTACCATTAGCAGCACAACAAAAACAGGGAGCAATTTCGGAACTATCCAGCTGTACAATTTTAAGCCAGAAGTCAGCTCAGATGAGGAAAATGAAGACATTAAAGGGTACCCAAACCAGGAAGTTGAAGGCTGACTCCACCCACAGCTGAAATTTGAAAATCCAGTCAGAGGGGTGGGGCTTGGGGGCTGGACAGTTTTCATTGCTGGAGCTGCAGATCATGACGTCAGACTTCTGAAACTTACATGGTTTGACCAACCACAAAATTCAACTACAATACCTCATTTCAATCTGTAGGGGGAAGTACACAGACGGTTTTTGACTATATTTTAAAGAATTAAACAGTTTTATTTGAATTTGTCAAAAATGTGGCTATGCCAAACAGACAGCACTTTTAAAGCCCAATTTATAGACGTCAACAGCAAAAAAAGTTAATTTAGGGTTTGGTGACCCTTTAATGGATCTATTTGTCTACAAGCGGATGCATCAGATTTAGAGGTGCAAAGGATCACAGAACTCACGGCTCAGATCAATTCACAGTTTAGGAGTCATAATCATTTATTGGATCAGTAAAAAGAAAATCCAACAATATGCAACAAAAAATGTCTTCTTGTTTGTTTGAATATTTATTTTATTCTTATTTCCTACCTCTCCAGCTCTGTGCAACTTTTCTTTTACTGGTTAATAGCTGCTTTAAACATGAGGCTTTATTAATTTTAATGGCACTGAGGGCAAACTGTACCAGAAAATAATGAAAAAAAAAAAGGCACAACTGACGCATTTTGTTTTGCTTCATTTATTAACTTAATCTGTAAAAAGTAATTTTACTTTTTCTTTTTTTATTAGTATTTTCAAATGAATGGATGTGAAAAAAAACCCATCAAAACTCTTCAGTAATTAAAGCTGTCAATGCAGTGATGTGATAGATCAATGCAGCTCTCGGTGTGGTCAGCCGTCGGGTCAGGATGTGGGCCTGTTTGATTTGCTGCTTGGAGGCGGTGGAGAAAGTGATCTGAGGAAGCAGCAGCGATCGGGTTATCTCTTCAGAGCCTGTGGTAAAAACCTACTGAGCAGCAACATTTCTTTATCACGGGCCACAGTAGCCCTTAGACATGCACTTCATTCAGCAAAGCCGCAGCTGAAGAGGCCAAATGCTTTACACAGTTCAAAACAGGTTTTCCCGAGGGATCCAAGAGCGAAAGCATGTATGTATATATATATATTATATATATATATATATATATATATATATATATATATATATATATATATATATATATATATACTGATTCCCAAAATGTGAACAGAGAGATGTCCCAATTTCTGTTCTCAAAAGGGTCCCTGGCTGAAAATCAGGATGAGATTCTGATAATTCCCGAGGGTAAAGAAGCTATTCTTGTGGTTAATTAAAAGACTTGTCACAAGAGGCCAGACTCCACTTTCTATAAGTATTCCCCTAATCCATGGCATCAAGGACATTAAATCATGCAATGAACTTTTATATTATTTATCAACGTTTGCTTTCTTGGTGCTATTTTTGTTGTTTTGCTTACAGTAACCTTTATGGGTTTTTACAGGCATTGGGGGATTTATGTGGATCATTAAACTCAAATCAGGGGATTTATTATTCAAACCTTTTTATAAAGCACTTTTCAAGAGAATATCTAAAAGCTGTGCCAATTATCATGTAGCAACAGTTAACACACTGTCAGATTCCATATTAGTCTTGAGATTGGATTTTTGCAGCAGTTTTTTTCTCCTACAAGTATCATTTTTCAGTTATCACATGAGCTGCTGTGAACGTTAGCACTGTTTACATCAATCAGACTCAACGCTGACTTAAAGGATTAAAAAAGACCTTAATGTTGCAACTACAGATGGAGGGCTCTGTATATAGGCGTAACACGAGAACTTTTCAAATCAGAAAGAAATGTTATATTGAGAGTAAAAGAAGAAAAAAAAAAAAGAAGACACCCCCCCCAAATTAAAATTTTGGGGAGGCAGTTGAGGTAAATCAATAGTCTCCTGAATATATCTATGAGTACAGCTAAATATAATATGAATACAGCTACCCTGACGCCATTGGAATTTGAATGGGTGTGAGAATTTCTACCTTTTTCAAGAGCTCTGGCCTTGAAAAAAAGTAGAAAAGCACAAGAAAAGTATAATTTGCCATGAGGAGGTAAATGAACAAGCTTCTGTTTTTTTTTTTTTTTTTTTTTGTGGATTCTAGACCTGACTAGATGTTTAAACAAAGTTACGGATCCTTAAAGGGGTAAAAAAATTATGAAAAAAATAAAGTTTATTTAAGATAACAAATGTTTGCCCCTACAAGCATGAAAAAAATGTTTTTTCTTTATTGCACACACATATTGATAAAGAACTCATACTGAAATTAACGAGATGGTCAAAAATTACACAGGTATCACTCCTCTAACTTATCCCAATAATGGATATAGTACCAATAATCTGTTTTGGAGAAAAAAAGTATTAAATAGTATCTATAACCGGCATGAGATGTGCGTACAAGAACACACATTTAGCATATGGTGTTCACACTGGACAATCAAGGAGGGGCTTCTTCTTTTTTTTTTTCTTTTTCTACTATTTACTAGCGCATGTCCACCACCTAAAGTTAGTTGGAATTAACTTTAAGTTGCATCTAGTGTCTAATGTTTATCCAGCATTGGCAGGAGAACCCCCTAGAAAACAAGAAGTTGGATCTGAAGGGGCATTCCATTAAAATAAAATAAAAATGAATAAATACAGTTGGAAGGGGCTTGATGCAAAATGTCAAAGTGGTGCAAATGTCGCAGATCTAAATCCATGCTTTTTCTTGCAATTAATAAATTCTCCAACATGATCAAATTATAAACGGTTGGCAATTTTGCAAATTGAAAGCGGCACTGTCCATACATCACGACCAAATCTGAGTCCCTTATCGGTTAAAGTTCAAATGGTTTTACTTTCGAACATTCAATGGCCCTGTGTTTTGGACATGGAGCCTAAAAAAGATCATAGAAGCTTGCGTAGTAGCGAGAAAAGGTGAGAGTTTTAAACACAGCAGCCTGAAATGAGCATTTATGTGTGTTTACATAGATGCTTTATTGAAAGTGGTCGCTTGAATGCAAATTGCAGAGTGAACTTATATTAAAAACGCAGCATATTCTTACTGCCAACTCATCATATAAGGACGTATGGTTCAGGCTCACAATGAGTAATTTTGTGACATTTTGGGTGTCCTCAACTCATCGCTTTTTGACATGCTGGCTGTTCCCATAACATGCTGTTTATTTAAAAAATATAGCCAAATTTTCACAATAAAATACAGCGATTGACAACACACACACAGACATCAACGTAGCGGGCCGACTCTGGAGTGGGGGTTGGGGCTGGGTTTTGGGTGTAAAAAGCCACAAAAGAGAAGCAGAGAGCAGTTCTTTTTAACAGAAACATGGAGTCATATTTTTAGATTAACTTACCCGGGATGGAAAAAAAAAAAAAAAAAAAAATAAGAAAAAAAAGGCTCTAGCAGAAGTGCCTGCAACCGTCGGGGAAAAATTTACGTCTGGTGTGAACCGTGCGCTCTCAGCTCCGCATCTGTTACCGTGTCCGGTACCACGTCTTAAGGGTTGGGGACCCGCTATTTAATGGGAACGTCAAAAAACTATGAGCTCGGGACACCCAAAACTCTAAAAAGCGACACAGAGGGGCCCTGAACCATACATCCATATATGACAATTTGGGATGAATGTGTAGAAAAATGACAAAATGCACAAGTTAGTAAAAGACTAGCATATGTTAACAACTCGTCAGTTTTTTATACTGTTGCAAATTATTTATAAGATAGTTTGTCTTTTTTTAAACTAAAAAAACAAAACAACAGAACAATAAGAGGGAAAGAAGATTGACCTCCTCATGTAGAAACAAGCAAAGGCAGAACAGAAGCATCCCGTCTCCTAACTGGACGCGATCCAGCACAGATACACTCCTGGATACATGTCCGAGTTACACCGAGGATTTCCAAGCGCGTCTAAGTGGAGCTTCAGGTCCTTCCAGGGCATAAAAAGACCTTTGATAACTGGATGCCACTCTAGGAGATCCTCCCCCCACATTTGATGTGGTAATCCTGTCATGAAGACACCAAAGCTGGAGCGGTTTGACACACAGTCCTGCAGCTCTGACTCGTGATGTGGCCCACAGCAAGCTGGCGCTGACAACAACATAAGGATCAGACCACAGTCTCTCTTGTTATTTTCACTCCAACATCACTCTGTCCCCAAAGCAGTGTCACAATGATACAATTCACTGTGGCAGGCATGGTTCATTTGTTTAACATACTGCATGATGTACTGTGAAGACACTGTGTCAAAAGTAGTCAGTATCCACACAGCGTTTTGATAACTGCACACATCCTTCACACCATATATATTTACTAAAAAAAGAGGCAGCCATAGCAACTCATACTTTTTGTTAGTGAAACAGGCTCGACAACTAAAGAACGCATCAAACAAATTTAAACTTTAAAATGTTTGCTGTCCACAATATAAAAGATATCTGCAGGACTGACACAGTGCTCATCTGGGTTCACTTCCCGGGGCATGCAAGGAGTCTAATCCACTGTGAAGTATGGGTCTCCCTGTGACTTGAAAATACAGGGTTGTGTCAGGAAGGGCGTCCGGCGTAAAACTCTCTGCTAAACCACCTGTGCTAAGCAGAGAAAACTCCCCTTATTCCTGACAGAACAAGGTGAACCACACCAAAATGAAGACAGTGAGGCAGATCTGGTTTTCCCTGCATAACGCTGCATAGACTTAATAACGCCACAAGCTTTTAAAATAACCTAAGATACTCAGAAAATGTGTTCTTGCTTGTAAAGAGTTAATTTTTCGAAGGATTTTGAAATCTAACAGCTGCGGATTGTATTCCTTTATTTTTCTTACTGAAAAAAAGCTGTAATTTTCCCCTCTACTACGTAGCTTTTTAAACAATATCTAAAATGAACTGGATTCGCCTTAAACCTTCTTCTTTATGACACAGTAATAAATAAACCATCAACTTTCATGAATGCTTATGCAATGAATATTAATTGCTTTTCTACATCAATTTTAGACCAAGGAAACAAAAATAGTAGCTACTAGGGCTGGGTGATACTTGTTTGTAATCACTGTGAAGGTTTTTTTTTGGGACTTTCCCTTTTTTCAATTACTTGATAAACATAAAAGCAGAATTAGGATTATATTTTTAATTAAATATAACATAGTTTATTACAATAAAAACTTCTTGAAATTAAATAAAAAGCAAAAAAGTGAATGCAAAACAGTCAGCAAACCAAAAGAAACAAGTAACTACGATACAAAAACAAAAAAATCAAAATGTTTAACAATTACAAAAAACAGCTGGTAGATATATAAATAATTTGTAGGTTTTTAGCCTTTAAATAGAACAATAAAAGTGGTGAGATCTCCAGCTGAGATCTAACAGGACTGGTGAGAGTGGTGAGGCACTGACTCATCTGGGTCCTTTTGACCGATACAGACAAGTTTCAAGCAGGAGTAGAAACATCGAAATCTGTGGGTTGGGATTGATCCAATACCAAAACCAACTTGAGATCAATACTATCGATATTTTGGATTGATCCACCCAGCACTAAAAGCTACATTACTTTTGATTTTTTTAAAGTATATAGACAATACAAATTCATCCCAAAATTCCACTTGAAAGCCATTTTACAGTCAGAGGCACACTGGGAAACTAAGCAAGGAGAAAAAATAACTGTTCATTCGTGGGCGGAGCTTCACCCAAAATAACTTAAAACATCAAAAGATAAAGGGATCGGCTGATATTTAACCCTTTAATACCAGAGCTCCAGTGTTAATGTCCTCTGAATGACTGTAACTTTTCTGAAGGAAAAAGCGTCCCGCGCCACTTTGCTCCTCCAGAATCTGCTGGAATTACGTTGATCGTGTTAACGGTTGAAAAGTGACAGTATGTTAAAGATTTAGTGTTTAAGGATCACAGACGATGCCTCAGGTGTTAGAGGATTAAGGTCTTGATTCAACATAAAAATGAATACAGAGGTAAAGCGGTCGACCTCTGGTTGGAAGATTGGCAGGTTTGGTCCTGCCCACCCATGTGTCGACGTGTCCTTAGGCAAGACACTGAACCCACATTGCCCCCGGTGGTTATAGGTTGGTGGTGCCAGTGTTCAGGAGTGGAGCCGCCATCGTGTGTGATGGGACTGTGACTGTAAAACACTTTGAGCCTTCTAAAAAGATAGTGAAGTGCTATAAAAGTATTCGTCATTTACCATCTTACTGGTGAAAAGAGCAAAAGGATATCGCCTTAAAACTTAGCCGTCTTATTTATTTATTTTGTATTTATTCAATTAATTTTTATTCAGTCTTTCATATATGTATATATATTTTTTTTTTCTTTTTAAATACACAGCTTCATCTATTTACAGGTAATTTAAAATAAAAATGATGTACTTGTTTCATGATAATAACCCACATGTAAACTCTGTCACACTAGAAACAGTCTTTTCATTATAGAAACACAAAGAAAAAAAGTGCACAGAAATGCTCTTTGCTGCCTTCGCTGTTTTGTTTGTTCTGCCTGGAGTTTTTATTTAGACAAAGTTGCACTGTAATTTGCTTCCCCTCGGATTTGCTGATTTTGGGGAGTGGAGTCAAGTGATTGTCGAGCATTCAGAGCGTGCAGCAAGTAGGGCAAACTCCAGCAACGCATGTTAATGGAGGTCCAGCAATCAGATAAATTCTAATTAGATCCTAGAACTTACACATGGAACTCCCCCCCGACCGCGTTCTAAATTACAGGTGCTCAGCTGAACCCACAGAACAGTGATTTAACAGCTTTCTACAGAGATTGCCGTTTTTTTTGTTGTTTTTTTTTTCTCCTTACTGGTGTGCTAAGCATTTCTCCTCACATATCAGAAGTGTTTACCCCTGAATGATGAGCAGTGCTATGACTAAGTACCGCGCTCTCTGTCAGTAAGTGCTCAGCCGCCACTATTAAGAACTTCATGCAGAGTCAGGGCAAAGCTGTAACTCACCGAAACAAGGATTAAATGTTGTGATTAGCCCGTGCTCACAACTCTGTTAACATGAATTATTGTCTGGGGACACACATGGACCACTAATGAGGCCCATCTTAATCGATTTCACAGAAACAGCGCAGCTCCTGATAAGTCATTGTGTTTGAAAAGACCACTTTAAGCTCAAACGAAATGTAGGAGATAAATGCGTCATTTAGATCTATGGAATGCTGAATGATTGGATGTCACAGAAGTAGAGAAAAGACAAGAAGGTGCATCTGTAAAAAATGAATAAAAAACAAACAAAAACTGACAAACGAATAAAAAAGAAAAGTCATCATAGTGACTCAGCATGTGAGTTCCAATGCTCCCAATAAAACACTAATCAATCCAGAGGCTAAAACACAGTAAAAGTGTTTCTTACCAGATGAATTCAAATGTGGGCAGATAGGAAATGAATGGAATCATGAGACATTCTAAAATACATCTAAAACTACAGTTATTAACATGATCCTGTAGTATACTGATAGCCATAGAGACAATATTTAAATAAAAGGTTGAAGTTTCTGCCTGTTTGCCATGCTAAATATGTCATTTTAATTTGTAATTATTTAACAAATTAACGTAAGAGTTCCAGCTAGAATACACAATCTTGTTTTCTCAGTTGTAACATCACAAATTATGAAAAGCAAAATAATAAACGCCTTGTTTGTCAGGTGTTGCATAAACTGAAATATAGCAGATGATCCAATATGGATGTGCACAGGCAGTATTGCACCCTTTGTATTTAACAAAACAAACAAAAAAAGCGTACGTTGTCAGATAATTTGTGTTTTTTGTTTTATTGTTTCATTTCAACCGTCCGATGTCTAAAATCCCTTTTTGACTGTTCACCTTTGTGCATCACCTTCTTTAGTCAGATATCTTTTCTTACAGCACAAAAAAGTGTAAAAAAAAATAAGAAGTGGGTCCAAAGAAATGTTTTGTTAATTTCGGGTCACACCATTATTATTATTATTTTTTAAGTTTCTTCATTCTAAATGACAGAATCTGCAGCTAGACTACAAACATATAGAGTGACCCAGTGTTGCAGGTTCTCCTTTCAGTAGCTTTCTCTGAACTGAAATTGCACCCAGGGTGGACAGGAGGAGCCGCCTCACACACTGCCTCCACCTAAAAACCTTCCTCTATTGGCGCAGCAATCAGCATGGCATTCTCCTCTATTCTTTGACCATCAACTTCCTGGAAAGAATCAGGGCCCATTTGGCTCACAGTTGCAGAAAATCAAATTCTTTGCAGGGCATCTGAGACACGGTGATTTAGATTTATGCGCCAAGGTTCTGATTTTGTCTTTATTTTCTACTTTTTTTTTTTTTTTCAGCAGCTGCTAATGGTAACCGCCCTTTAACCACAAAAAAGCACGACTTATCATCTGTTTGACTCCCACTAAAGGTGAACTGACTAATGCAGGACATCAATTCTTTTCCTCATTATGTCCCAAATTAATTACGGTAGTTTCTGTACACATAATGAAACGTGCTGTACATCTGTTTAATCCACCAACAGGGGCATTAAACATGCAATTCACAGCCTATCGCCATGACGACAGCTTTGCCAAACAACCTTGAATTTCACACGGTGTGTTTGTGTGAACCTGTTGTCTGTGTAATTACGTTTAAATTAAAGTCACAAATTGTCCGGCTCAGATTTTTTTTTTTTTTACGGAAAATATTTAAATATAAGTTATTAAAACCATATGTATCATAAAAAGATATTTGGTAGTCTTTCTCAATGTAATTTTTCAAAAGTCAGTCAATTAAAACAATTTTAATTGCATTTTATATACTAAATAGTAAATCTGAAAAATATTTGATGTTTTTCTACATATACCTGGAAGTTATTATTGCATAAAAAGTAAACATTTTTTTTTTTACATTTTATTCTGCATTACAAAATATTACCTTTTAACACTGAGTTGTTCTTTACCGTCTTTTGAAGCTGATAACAAATGAAACAGATACTGTTTTGTTACAGCACATTCATGCTAAACAAACCGTGACCGGACTAATGTAAGCACAGATGGACGTTTCATACACAGCTGGTTTTGTGTCCCATCCCAAGGGTAAATGCAGCATTTGGGAACAAAAAAAGAAGTATTTTTCTAACCAGCTGCTTCTCTGCAAGGTAAAGTTTCAAAACAAACTGTAATTATTTATTAGTGATCCTGGGAGTTTGCCCTAAGGTTGTAGTCTAGTTTGTGAAAAACCGAAGTTGTTATATTGTAATGTGAAAAAGAAAAAAAGATGGAATGAGTGGCTGCCACTTTAACTTCAGTATGGAACACATTAACAAACAACCACAAAATCAAAATTGTTAAAAAATATTGAGGACATAACATGTTTTACGCGTGACAGTTTGATTCGCCTGGACGGATAAGTCATGGACATAATGATGATACAGCAGCTCCATAACAGAGAAAAAAGGATGGCAAAACAAGGCAACTTTTAAATATATCTTAAACTTAAATAGTGGAATCATTTAAATTATAATAAAAATTCACAGATCAAAGCAGTCTTTCTCAAATGGAGAACTGTATAGAGCTAAAAAAAAAAAAAAAACAAGTTTAGAAAATAGTTTAATTTTCAAACAGGCAACATAAATGGTCACCTACTTATCATGCTGCTTTAGCCGTTCAAAGCTTTGAATAATGCTCTAAATAGGATTTTCTTGAACGCATTTTGCTCTATTTTCAGTTTGCCTGCATAATTATATGCTGGAGTTTCGTAAACAGCGTTCCTCAGGGTTAAATAGAAGCAAAAACATCTTCTAGCTGTAGGTTGAGTGATAACCGTGTCAAGAGGAACAGTGGTAGACTAACAGCCTAATGATATGCACAGAAGTTAAGACGGGTTCTGAAGCGGAGGCTTCCTGGCTGCATCTGGACTCAAACTGTTCAGAGCTGCCGAGTCGAAACGAGGAGCTTGGCTGTGAGTTTCATGTGAGATCAGCAGCAGTGAGGCTGAATAAAACGGAATATGATGTTTGGTGAGTTATCTGATGTAAATATAGATCACAATCACCTCTCGACATTTACATCATCAATAAAAATACCAATACACACAAGGTGGGCGAAGAACCATATTATAGTCGCAAAAAAATGTATTTAAATATATGTATATATATATATATATATATATATATATATATATATATACTTATCATTCCAGTTTGTGATTAAATTCTTAAGAAACATAAATCAAAACATTAAAGAGTTTAGGAAAATTGATGAACTGAAGCTTTTCATCATTAAATCAGGGTCAGATTCATGATAATTCACTAACAAATATGGTTATCCTCTGTAGAGGAGAGAATAATTATGTGATATAATGTGACATGCACACTCTAGCACACTCTATTTCAGTCAGATATTTGAAACAAAGTGCTTTTTGTAGCATTTGAAAAGAAATGTTGAAGCTGAAACTTATACGTAGGAAAACTAAACAAAACATTTTAACACTTTAGCTATGGATTCCCAGAACACGGGTTGAAAGAGCTTGTTCAGGAGCCGAGCTGAGGAGTTCTTCCTAACAGCACAACATTACCTTTCTTTTTGAGTTTAGTGGCCCAAGTGCATCACTGCAGCGGGCGTCATGCTGTGCACATATCCCACAGCAGCTGTCCACCACAACAGGTGTCCAGCCCTATTTTTCTCCTCCTCAGAGGAGACTTGCATACTGACATGAAAACCATCGCCTGATAGTACTTCTTAAAGTTTCACTTGGTTTAAGCTCTGCTCTAAACACTGAGAACATTTACAGCAACAATAATAAATTGCTCGTACTAGATTATTAATTACATACTTTGAGTTTTTGTTTATATTATATATTATATTATATAACGCTGATATTGGAACTACCCAGCTTAACAGTTATGAACCAGATACTATTTTTGATCCTGAAAACAAAAATGTACATGGATTTATACGTCTGCAAGAGAATGCATCGGAATGGAGCAGAGTAGGGAGCATGTACTGTAATTTGTACATAATACCTACAAATTTTTCCAAACTGCAATTTTTCATCTGCTCCTAATTCACTATGATATAAAGAAAGAAATATTAAGATCAACAATTTTTACCTGTATTATATATATATATATATATATATATATATATATATATATATGTTCTACATCATAAGAAAAATGTAGAAAAAGAACACGTTAAAACCTCAAAAAACACAATTTTCATTGGAGTGTTCTCTTAACAGACTAATGTACCTTTAATAAGACTTATAAACTACACTCATCTGCTTTTTTTATGATTCTCATTTAAAAAAAAATTATGCTTAAAAATAATAATTAATTAGAATTTTAAATGTTGAAGTTGGAACATGGCATTAAAAAAAAGACAGATCATGATTCTTCTTATTTTGGAAACTTCTTATTAAGAAACCTTAGTTTAGAAATGTCCTCACGACTTAATGACATAGAATACCAAGCAATCACTAAATACATAATGAAAGCAATTCCAAAAATTTGTTTAGAGTTGGATATTGGGTCATCTTACTCTAACATGTACATGTTAAGGGTTGTTGTATATTTACTATGTATATCCTACTTAAAAAGGCATAAACATGGATGAATCATATTCAGTTTTTAAGGATAGATGCTTCAATGTTCTTATTTCTTTTAATTTTTGCCAGGACAGTTAAGAAAAGAGTTAAGAACCCCCCAAATACCCAAACCCTGTGGTTCTCAGTGCTGATAAAACATTGGCTCAGCATGCTAAGTACTATGAATTTGCATGCCAGTGTGATAAAATGTTCTGAACACCTTTTTCCCTTTCCTTTTTTGGGTCTGTAGTAAGTGGAGAACAAATACATAAACAAAAACTCACTAAAGAGAAAGCCTCTATTGGGGAAAATTACCTGCTTAATTTCCTTAAAGTGCATAAAATCTGTACCTGGATCTTTTTATGAAACAGCTTAAGAAGTGGTCTGGCTGCATTATGACAGGCAGATGTGTCCAAGTTTAACTGCTTTAGAACTCACTACTTAGCCCAGAAAAAAGTTTAAAATGTCATCAGGGATGTTTTAAAACAATCAAAAGCTTTGGGTTTATTAGCATACCATCCTCACTTTTTAGTTTGCATTGTTTTTTGCATCTTCAGCTAAAAAAATCCACACTTAAATGGGCAGAACCTATGTGGTACCTACACATCAACACAAACACTCTATGATTGATTGAAGACACTGATCATTTAACAGTTTAACAGTTTTTCCTCTTTGAAAAAAAATGTTTTTTGGCAGATTGTTTCCTGGCCCTGGCCCCCTGCTAAAGCAAAGTTAAATGGAGCGTGGGGACAGGCCTGGCCACTGCTAATGACTGATTTGCTTTCTTTCCAACTGCATCCCTATTCCAAGCATGCTCAGCAACAAAACAACCCATTACCAAGCCTCAAAATATTTAGAAAGTCCTCAAACAAATCAATTATAGAATCCTCTCGGGACATCACATTTTTTTTTTATTAAAGCTTTTGTTTAATGAAGTAACTGATGCTAATGTCATGTCAGCAAAACCAATTCAAATGACAAAGAACAGTCATTTTTCCTAAAAAATTGATTCATAACAGTTCTGCTGAGTATCACAAATTTAGAAAAAAAAAAAAATATCCAGTGTGTTCGGATTGGAAAAGTACACTTGTCTGGACCAAGTCTGTTCGATCAGGTTTGGATTAAGAAACAAGTCCCACAATATGGACTTGGAAGTGATGGCAAAGCAGGCTTTAGAACAAAAAATGTGACATGTATGTACGTCCAAAATTAAAGTTTAATTTAAAACTCATCAGTCGGTTAAAAAAAACAAAACAAAAAAAAAAACCCATTAAGAACGACATACAAATGTAACAGGATTTACACGTGTCTGTCAACAGGAAACAACCTTCAGTTACAGCTTGTTTAACAACAGCTCCACAACTCTATTACCAAATAGGTCAAATAATTCATAAAAAAAAGAAAAATAATGTATTTTTTGCACAATAACGCTAAAACAGTAGAGCAAATATGGACAAAGACAAGATGTTTTTTAGCCTGCTTAAACCCATAAATAGAACTCCAAGCATCCATACTGAAGCAACAGGGAATACTCAGTGTGTCTTTGCACAGCCACAGCTGGTACGCAGGCATGTCCCAGCAGGTAACTCAGGAAAAAGGGCATGAAAACACCTTGGATTCAGTCATTTGAGAGTTAACAAGCAGATAACTATAGCACCAGTGCCATGTTGGAAGAAAAAAAAAAACTAAGCTAGACAATTTTAGAAATCAAAACCTTACTTTTTTGCTGTTTTTTTTACTCTAAACTCCCCCAACCTGCCAAACCAAAATACTTTGAGAAATGTGTGTTCTGAATGATGCACATGTAAATGTTATTCACTAAAAACACCCCCAAAAAACAGGCATATTTTGGAGAAATAATCAATACCAATGTTGTTAATGTAAAGACTGGACGTGTGGTGGACAGGTTGACTAAAATACCACAAGAAAAAGGACTTGTTGAAAGCAAGAGGAGGGATGGAAGGCTTACACTTTGTTGCATTGTCCTCCAGACAACCCTCTGGGAGCAGTGAAGAAATAAGAAAAAGAGAGATTTAATTGGACATCAGAGAAATACAGAGTCTGAGACAGAGAATTGGACAAAAAGAAGAATGCGTGTTAGTGAGGCAAAAAGTTAAATGATAAATGGAGCTGTTGAAATATTCTATTCACCAACCTCCAAGATTTTATTCCTCAAACCACTCAGTTCACAATGAGCTTCAATAAAACACTGTGGAATGACTTTAAAACCTCCTGCGATCAAATTTGATCAAAGTGCACACACACCACAGCTGAAAAGTCCTCTAAATGAAGCAGATTCCTAACAGTCAAATCCTCACGTTCAGCAGTGGTTGCAGGTATGGTTTAATCAGCTTAACATCTGAATTAGTTTATCAAACGTGTGTGCAACATATACCAGGAGCTGCAAAGCATTGACTGCGAGTCTCCTTCTGTGCAACCTGGTTTAGATTTCTCTGAAGAAATTTTAAATCTTTGAAAAGGAGAAGGCCTGAAAGCGTGTAAGCATGAATAATTAACAAGCAAAAAACTGCTGGAATTTTTCTTAATGTGCCTTCTACTCTGTTTCCAAAAGTTTGTGAAGCAAAAAAGGGGATTACTGCTTTCTTAAAAACATTGACCTGCATGTTAGGGTGGATAAAAGAAACATATATAAATCTCTAAGGGCTTAAAATTAATATTAAAGTTCATGCAATGAATTTATTAGGTTACAACCAAGTCTATAGATATAAAATACTTCCTTTAAGATAATCACACAACTATCCATAATTGTGTCTTTGCTTTTGCATATTTTTTTAAGTTAATCCTACTTAATGCAGTGTAAGAATATAAACTGCACATTTTCTTTTCAAGGACAATAATGCATTTAATAGACAGAATTACATGTTGGATTGAGGGGATTACAGGAAAAAAAGAAGATGGTTTAAATTGACTTGCGAGAAAAACACATTTGTGGGCAGAAAAAGGATGGTTGGTATTCTGCACACACAGCCTCAAAACACTCTAGCTGCTCTTACTCAACCCAACTGTCTGCTGGAGAATTGATTTTAAACATGAATTGTTATTTCACCTTCCACTTGATAACAAAAGACACAGCTTTAGCACCACACCCCACACACAAGTCACAGAAGGACCACATGCAATATCATGTCAACTTGACCAGAAAACCAAAAATAAAGAGCCTCTTGAGAAATCTGACAGTGGACTCCAAATGTTCATACTTTACATTTTTAAATGATTTTTTTCTGACATACTTTTGTACTCTTTTACATTTTAAGACACTTATTCACGCCTAATTGAATACATTATACTTATGTTTTGATCTAAATTGCTACATTTGTTGACATTAGCTCTCTCTAGGAGAAATAATGCATATGAAAGATTAAAGTCCCAATTTAATTGTTTCTGGTGGTCTTTTAATTATAATCATGTAATTCTTAGCCTGAATTAAAAAAAAAAAAAAGCATTTTCATCAGAAACATCTGAGTTGTGGGCGGGATTGGTGGTGCAGAGTTTAGCCTCATCTGATATCCCATTGTCCCTTTGTTTACATTCTCTCCCGCTAGTTTACAGCCCCTTTCACCCTAACTGGTGCAACAAAAAAGTTAAGCAATATCAAAGCTATGTGGCAGTATAATCTGGTATAATCTGTGAAAGAAGCCAGCTCAGACGTTAATGGATCTATTGGAAGGAAGCGGTTGCTGTATATTAACTGAAAGCTTTCTCAAATGGCTGGCTTTTATCTACACCTGATCCATGGTGATTTTAACAAAAAGAAGCCCAATGAGGCTATTGTTTTTTTTTATATTGGGCTATATAAATAAAAACAAATCAAATTGAATCGAATAAAAAAATACTCCATTATGAGAAAAAGGCTATATGCTAAAAACATCATTTTCTTTGGAGAGGGTCTTTAAATTCTATCATTTTTATCCTGTTTATACACATACACATATATACACTTAGTATACTTGTACAATTAGTTTTTATTTTAAGGGATTAATATAATATTTTGTTTCCTTTGAGAACTTACCATTCTCTCCAAGCTTGTCCCAGCTGCTGAAGTTGGTCTCTGTTCAGGGGTGTAGGGCCTGAAGCGACTGTTCAACATATCGATGCCTCGTGTGGATCTGCTCAGTCCTGATGGTTTAGGTTGGCCACATTCTTGAAAAACCTAACACACAGCATAAAGAGAAAGAGTTACCACCAGCAAACTGCTATTGCTCTGAAAAAGATGACACAAAATTACCCATAATCGCAATAAATAAATGACATTCATGACTATGCACATTTTGTACTTTTGTACATTTTGTTTCTCAGTGCACTAATCCATAAGTGGGTTTTAAAAATTCAACTTTTCAGGCAATATTATATACTTTGTTATTGCACCTTAAAATGTTCATGTTGCGATATGTTTTAATGTGTTACAGTCAATCTTTATGCATTTTTTTGGTAATTAAGAAAATATTACACATTTTTACAGAAATTTTAGGTATAAATGAGTATAAATGTATAAAATAAATGAGAAACTACATGATATTAGATGACTTATAGTCAGTTTTCTGTGTTATTTAACAAAATAAGGCAACAATTCATTAAAAAAAAAAAAAGATTTAATGTGAAATACAAAAGCATTTAGATATTACTAACAAAGTGTTGGAACAGTTTGTAGTTGCAATATTAATCTTTCACAATAATTATGTCTATGAGACAAGGATCTTAGAATTGCCCATTTATTTGTTTCTATGTCTTTTTTTAATGTGTAAACATCCCCGTATGGGATTAGAAAGAGGACCCAGATTTCTGCATTGTAACTGAGTCTATGACTAAATTAATGAGTGTGTAGCCTACAGTGTTTACTGAAATAACAGATTTATTAAAAGGGTTTGGGCTCTGCAGGCTTTTACCGCATCCCCTCAAACAGCAGAACATTAGCATTCCTCTGTGACCCCTCTGAGCTCTAATGTGTTTCATGGCTTTCCTGACAAGAGGATGTTTTCTCACTTAATCTTATTGATTCTTCACATTTTTTGTAATATTAAATATTCCAAGGGCCACGTAGGAAATGCATTTTTGTTGTTGTTTTCCTTTCAGCATTTAACTAGATTACAATGACAAACAGCAAAAAAGTTGTAAATAACCCAAGAGTGAATGTGGGGGAAACGGCAATATTAGACCAAATGTGGCATTCGAATCTTTTAAAGATGAGGCATCAATAGTGCTGCACAATGAGTTAAATTATAAACTTCAAGAATTTGGAAACAGCACTGTGTTGTGGTTTGGGGTTTTCCTTTAATGGTTTTGGTGGTGTTATTTTTTTGTGCTTATGTTTCTGTCTATTTTGTGCTTCCAGAGTGGCGTGGGGCAGGAGGCGTGGTCTTCCCTACCTGATGGCCATGCACACCTGCATCACATCTTAATCCATGAGCCTTTAAAGGCCTCTCCCTGGCTCTTCCACTCTGCCAGGTTATTGTTTACCCCAAACGAAGGCCTCCTGGTTCCAGAGAAGTTCCCGTCAGCCTAACTCCCTGCCTCCACCACCAGTCTGCTTCCTTTAGTTTGTTTTGTTGTCCTGGACTATTAAAATTCGTTTAACTATTAAAATGCATTAAATTTCACTCCTACCCATCTGGCTCTGCTGTGGGATCTGTCCGCACCCCGTGACACACTGTACATTTAATCTAAAAAAATAAACTTTTAATTGTTCTAATCAGGACTAAATTGAGATTAAGTTGTTTTAATATATATATTAATATATTAATAGTATCCAGTAATGCTAAAACCGAATCTAAAAAAAAGTAAAAAAAAAAAAAAATACCCTTGTTTCAATGTAAATTTTCTGCCTTTTTTTCTTAAAATATGAATTTTAGTTTTTCTTAGCCCATTGGGACATTTTTATGCTTATTTAACAATGTTTTTAAGTGTTACATTTATTTATTTATTCATAGGCAGCTGTTTTGCAATGTAACAGCTCTTGGCTGAAACATAGAAAACATCTTCAGTATCTATTATTTTTTTTTTTATTATCAACTTAATAAAAATGTAGTTGTTTGACATTTTCCAGTTTGATCATTTTCTTTTGGCATAGCTCTGATTTATTTCTGATTATTTATGTTTAGTTCTTTTTTTTTTTAGTTCTCTTTGGCTCTGCAGTCACATGTCACACCTGTTCTTTATTACTAATTAGCACAGCTGCTGTCTGATTGGTAATTACTCTTTGTCTCTCAGGATTCCGTTCCATGATGAAAAAACCATCTTATTCCTTTTTTGTTTTCTTTATATTTTGTTATATTTGCTTTTTTTAGTTTATATAAGTTATTTTATTTTCAATTTTTTTATTATTTTTTTTATTTTTTGTTTATTCAGTGATCAGTGGTTTTTTTGTTGGTTTTTTTTTTACATTTTTGCTTAGTCTTCTACATTTTCACCCTGTAGCAATCAGACAACAAATATGAATCAATTTTATTTTTAACATGGGAATTACATTTTTAAACCACTGTTTACTTTTGAAAAAACTGAGATCAAATTTAATTCATTTAAAACTCAATTTGTGGAATTAAATTTTGTGGCTTTTTTTTTAGTTTTCCAGAAAATGAGAGCAGCAGCCGCAGCTGTGGAGGTGCACTACCAGCCAAACAAATGTAAAGTTGAAGGTTTAATTCTCATCTTCCAAATGATGAAAATGCCTTGAATTTAAGAAATTAGAATTTTCCTTAAGATTTCAGATATCTCACCAGCTAAAATGTTGGCCATATTTTAAGTACCAATTTCATATAATTGTTATGGCTGATTTGCATTTGGTCGTTTGTGTTGTTTCTCCCTTGGGTTGAAATAGTAGTCCGTTTCACCGTCATTAATTACTCTACATTGTCTCTATTGCATCTTCCGTTCTCCTCTTTCCTCTGGAGTATTGGTTTATCCTGCCGCCCCCATGTTGAGCAGTTTGCCCTGCTCTCTTCACTAGTGGCCTAGTCCCTTTACCTTCTCCTTTCTCACTGAGTAACTTCTGAAACCCATCTTTTGTCATAATTAATGTTGTGTTTTTGTACTCCCAAAATTAAACTGTTGTTGACTGAGGTGAAAATGGACAACAGTGTTGTCCGCATGCATTATTGCATGGGGATGTCACCTGAATGTAAAATACAATTTTTGCAAAGTTTTATTTTTAAAGCACAACTGAAAATGTTATTTTGCAACCCAGATTTGTTTTCCATTTCAACGTCTTTTTTTATCACAAAATTATTGCATTAGCAGACGGATGGACATCAGACACAGACATGACAGAGGTGACGTAAACCTTTCGACTGATTAATGATCGTTCTATTCTTTAGTGTCAACACAACGCAACAGAGATGCACCACAGACAGACCAGTGTGCATCAGGCTTTATGTTAAACAGTTTGCCCCCGCTTCACTTTCAAAGCCTCATTACAGAATTTGATACCTTTGCTGACACTTGCATGCTGTTTTCCTGCATAGTTATGATGGCCTCAGAGATCTTGATGTCAACAGGATCTATCACAGCTTCAATGTTATCGGGCCCCTCCAGTCTGTTGGCAACCAGCAACATGGCATCTGTCACAAAGCAAATGAGAGAACGCAGAGATATTATTTTTCTAGCTTATGGCATCCTGTTATTTACATGCAACAGTCTGTCTGTGGATGGGAACAACATTTAGTAAAAAATATAGAAAGAGGAAACTACCATGTGGCGACTCAATGACACATTTGTTTTTTTAATTTGGTGATATCACTCAGTAGAACAACATGCAGTTTGAATTATATTCACCAGGGAAGTGAAAAATCATGAAGGACAGAGTAACACACGATAACCATGTATTATTCCACTAATAGGGTGGTTTTGTATTAAATAATCTCAGTACAAAACCCCACACTGCTGCTTCTTCACTCTCCTCAGACTGAAGGTCCTGTTCTCCTCACAGTTGAAGCAGCTGCCGTGTATGTACCAAGGCAAAAGTTTTTTCCTCTGTTGTGGGGTTTGGTTCCAGCCCAGGACCTGTGCTGCATGAAATCCTGCTCTTTCAAATTCTCCAGCCTCCTCTCTGTTTTAAAGATGATAAAAATAAAATCTCCAATGGCCTCCGAGGCTTCCCTGACCAGCTTTTGGAGAATGTGTTCAGCTCATGGCCTCGGGCCAGATTTTCACAGTGACTGTCATGAGACCAAAGAAACAAGGGCTACATCCAAATTATCAAACAACTTCCTTCTTATTTCTCTTTACTATGCTTTTTTTTCAACTTCATATAGCGAATGTTGCTGGGTAAGTAAGAGGTGGATTTATAAAAAACTTTATTTGTGTTAAAAAAATCCAATTTATTCAAATTTTAACGCAAAAAAAGTGTTTTTTTTTCTATTTTTTAAGCAAGTGTGATGAGTGGTCACGCCAATGGAAATGAAACATTCAATAACTTCTCTCTGAGTGAAACATTCAGTAAACAGCAAATAGAGTTTTCCTATTAGGATTGAAGTTTCCATTAGAAATACAAGGGAGAAGCAGCTGTGCTGAAAGTCCTTCTAATGCAGACTTCAATGTTTCTGCAGTGCCCCGCCCAAATAGGAAAAGCAAATACATTGGTCAGTGTATTCAATGGTCCTCAACAAAAAATACAACAACCAAGAAAAAACACAAAAACATTTAAACAGCCAATTCTGCATCTCAAAATATCTGATCTATTGCGATCCTATTTATATTACTCTATTTTTTTTATTTAGAGGCACAATTTCAGTAAAATTTAATTTATTCATTAAATATATTACCAGAACATATATGCATAATTAATGTTGCCACAAGTAATGAATACCATCTGTATAGTCTTTTTCAAACAATAACCATGTTAAACCTGAAGTGACCCTCCCTGAAGGTTTGTTTTCTTTAATTTAATTCTGATGTTCTGACACTGTTCTCTACCATGTTGGCTTTTTGCTTTTTAAGTCTGCAAAGCATTTTTGGAAAATTGAGACAATGTAGGTATAAAAGCAGTAAAGTCTTTGCATGGAAGGAAAGTGCAGAGTTCTGACACCAACATTATAACAAAGTGTGCACTCAAGAACCAAATGCCTCCATAACAAAAGACAAATGAGAGACAAATAAATACACACATATGTGGAAACAGTATAGCACAAAATGGAGCAGAAAGAAGTAAAAAAAAAAAAAAAAAAACACAACAAACACAAGGGACATTCAGAACAATAAGGAAAGATAAAAAAAAAAAACAGAAGGATATGCTGCAAAGAATGAACAAACATTGAGATAAACAAAAAAAAGAAAAGAAATAGATCAAACTAAAACAAAGATCAAAAGTTAAACAAAAGAAGAACAAAGAAAAAAGACACACATCACTAGTTTTATGATAATCATTAATTATTTAATACATTTTCTCATGTTTTCCACTCATCTGGGTTTCTGGTGTGCTGGAATAAAACATTATTTGCACTGAATTGATAGAACGTTAAAGACTCACTTTTATTATTTATAAAAACACTTGTCATCTTCCCATCACCTTCTAAATAGTGCAGTGTTTGGTTAGATTACAATCAAGAACTGTCAGGGGGCAGGAGACTCAACAGCCTAAATGATATGGTCACTGGAGTTCTGACAACGTATTTTCACCTGTGTTAGTAAAGATTTAATGCATGATCTTAAAACAAATCTGTCATAAATGTTGTTTAGATTATGCCATTTACACAGGATGGTTAACTTGACAAAAAGATTAATCAATAAAACAAACTCCAAATGCATACAAGCTGTAATTTGCCCCCCAAAAATTAAATGATTTGGAAAACATAAATCTGAACCTCATTAAATTATTGAATATTTATTTTATTTGAACTAATCAACATCACTCTGTGGCCTTCAGAGCAAATCTTCCCTGTTCTGAGTCAGTTGTGCATGTCACCGAGTGTTCACGTAGCAGCGATTAACAGCCAAGTATGACAAATTACAACACTCCATCACTGTCACAATAATCTATGGGCCTCTGCTGGCCTCTTATTCTCTCTAAACTATTCCTCACTAGAACCTAAAGTGTGGCAAAGTTGCACCTTTAATACGTCTGTTTTTAGTAGCTATTATCAGCAGGTTTCTAACTTCTTCTATGACACAAACTTCAATGTAAATACAATCAGTTTGAATCCAATGCAATGATATTTTTACGCTTTGTTTACAAGAAAATAGATTTTGAAGCCCTACAAATAATATTTTTTTCATAAAAATATACATAGTTTTATTATAATACAAAACAAACAATCCAACATTATATCATAACAACTCTTTTTATTTTCTTTAAAGTAAATGGTAAGATAAAATATTTTTTAAAAATCATCAGTAGTAAAAAGAAAAGAGTGCCTTAAATAATACAGAAAATAACTACTTTTACCCATCTTTACAATGTTTTCAGTTAAGCAATGTTTGGTGAAGTTTTGTTTCAGGTTTAAACCCACAACTGAAACAATTTGATGGCATTACCTAAATAATTTATTTTACAAAGTAGTACAGGTAAGCGTGCAAAAATCAGATTTAACAATTTGAATATTTTAGTGCACACTCTTTGCCTATTAAAGCTTTTCGTTCATAAATAAATTGCATTTGACAACAATTTCAAAAAAAAAAAACACGTACATATTTTGCCATAGATATAACTTCTTAAACTCAAGACATATCTTTTTAACTTTTACTTTACAAAAATATGATACACGTTCACATATTTAGAATTGTAAGAACTTCCTATAAAGGTAAAATGATTAACACAAGCAGCATGGAATCTAGAATTTTCCCATTTATAGTTGTTTTTTTTAAGGTAGGCCTCCTCCAACAGATCCGAACTAATCTGGTTTCTCATTTTGGAAATAAAATAATATTTTCCAGTAAACTACAGTCTAGACCAAACAAACTGAATGTCTCATATTTGAGAAGATAGTCAGTTTGTTGTAAAACATGGACTTTGTGTTAGTCTTTTGACTCATGCCTAAACAGAAATTCTAAACCTCTCAATTACATCTGTCTCATGTGATACCTAAAGCTGACCAAATTCAGCTTCGGGTATTGCAACTTTGAGGCGTTGTCCTTCCAAGTGAATGTTTCCTTTCATTCTGTATGGAAGCCTGATGTATCCCACAAAATATAGCATGAGTCAAACAGAAGGTGCCTGGATTGTCTTGTGTTTCAACAGCAACTTCAAATAAAAGTGATGCCTACTACAAACAAGAACAGATATGGTATGGATTCTCCAAGGTCACCTACTGTGACCAGTCCCCACAGCGAGGGAACAAACAACAGAGCGCTGCAGCTCAACAAGCGAACACAAACACTGCTTCATATATGTTGTTGATACCTGAGAGAAAATCCAAACTCCTTCGCCTGAACATTTTTAAGTCCCACTTTGATCATCTTTTGATCTTTTGTAAAAACGTTCCCAGTGGCCTTTTAATTTTGACTATGCCGTTTTAGACAGACACACAAAACAAAAATTGTGTTGTTTTCTAGAACATAATTTTGAGCAGAGTGGCTGTAGTTTAATAGTTTTGAGCCAGATGCCAAACAGAGATGTACATGGATGTAATCGGCTACAAGTGGATCCATCAGAATGGAACGGAGCTCGGAGTTTGCAGCTTACAATAAAACTGTTAACACAGTTGCTTAAGCTTTTGGGATTTTAAATTAGTGAAAAAAGTTTTTTGTTTTTTTTCCCCTAATTACAAGAATTTGAATGAATTTCAATTAATATAATTACACAATCCTGCAAACACGTTTATCTAGGATTTGTTGCTGCACATGGTTCATGAACATAAACATTTTACTTAAAACACAAGCAAAATAAAAAGAGTTTTTATACCTTGATTACCTCTTTAGCTGCATCAAATGTTCCCACAGATGTTATTAGTGTAGACAAGTGTTTTATTGACACATTATTTTTAGGCAAATGTGAAATATTCCTAATTCCAGTTGACATTTATGCAACAGAAAATCTCTGAATTTCAAACATTGCCTGGTGAAACTGTGCAAAGGTTTCTGTAGTCTTCTTGCATCAGCTTTGGTGTAAATAGTTTAGCCACATTGCAAGAAAAGGAAAATAAAAAAAACATCTATGGATAACTTTGCTCACTGCACTATGATCAAAGAACTTTCATATGAACTAATCCTAAAACATTAAGACAAAGTGTATACACTATACTCTTTCACTCTAAACCCTGAGATTGTTTTTTAAAACTGACCACTGAATATGTTTTACTACATTGAACAAACATAGAGAGATTTTTCAAGACCCTTCATTTAAAGTACTTCTTTTTGTGGATTACTGCCATTGATGAATAACCCAAAAATCCTTTGAACGCACACATTTTATTTTATCTACCATCTTTTCTGCACTATAAGCCACACTTAAAAGATTTAATATTTTTCAAAAACGACATTACGCCTTTAATCTCCGGCCCCTTATATGGATAAATTCTGGTTGTACTTAGTGATTTAACAACGTTGGGAGTGCACATAGTCCCAGTAACATCTTTCTAGTAGTAGCAGTTGGTTTCTTACAAGTTGCAAACAAAGTTGGAAGTTAGTACTGTGAATATGCTTAACGGGGATAACGTGTAGCAGTGCCAGACTGAGTTTTTTAATGTGTTACTGACAAGGTTAAGAGTTAGAGCAGTCACAGTAAAATTTGTTTAAACGGCATCAGTCTGTTGATACACTACTGTGGCTACCATATAGCAGTGTCAGTCTGTGTTTTTTTTGTTACTTACTAAGTTAGGAATTAGTATATTAACAATTGTTTCAACTGTATCAGTCTGTTTTTTTTACACCTTTAAAAAAAAATGTTGGGAATAACATGTGTTATGACGCTGACACTGCTAGCATGTAGCGGTGTCAGACTGTGTTTTCTTGTGTGCTGCTAACGGTATTAGTCTGTTTTTTTTTTCTTTTTTAAATGTGTCAAAAAAATAAACAGAGTTACAGGTATTGTTAATACGCTAATGTGGCTAACATATAGCAGTGTCAGTCTGTGTTTTTTTTACGTGCTACTTACAAAGTTACTAGTTAGCTTAGTCCCAGTAACGTTTGTTTTAGCTGTATAAGTCTGTTTGTTTACATATTTAAAAAAGGTTGGGAGTAACATGTATTTTTAATACGCTAACACGGTTAGCATGTATTCGTGTCAGACTGCTTTTTTTATGTTTTACTTCAAAAGTTACTTAAAAAGTTAGAAGCTTAGTCACAGTATTTGTTGGAGTTGTTTTTATGTGCTTCAAAAAAGTTTAGAATTTAAATTTTTTGTTCATATGCTCACGCAGCTAGCATGTACCAGTACCAGTATTACTAACAAAGTTAGGATTTAGCATAGTCACAGTAATATTTACGGCATTAGTCTGTTTTTATGTTTTAAAAACAAGGTTGAGAGTTACAGGTATTGTAAATACACTAACGCAGCTAACACGTAGCCTTGACAGTGTGCCGTAATCCACTGCACCCATGAAAAACACTGTACTTTTTTCTGTATGTAAAAGACATATGAGTCATGTTTCATTGTTCTATCTTGTTTATTTTGCTATCATTTATTTTTCAGGAATTATAATAAACCCACAAATTAGGTATTTGTGCAATTAAAATTCCTCCTTTTCTAAATAAATAAATACAAATTAAAAAACACTAGAACAATTTACCTAGGTCATTTAATTTTGCCTGTGCAAGAACTTGAACAGATAATGAGGTAAAGCTGTTATGAAGGAGTTCTCCTTCAGTCTTCTGGCGGTCACTGGCGTCGTTCTCAGATTTCATTGGTATAAAATATCTGACGAGTTCACACCACAGAAGCCAGAGCAGCCCCTGGGAAATAGAATTAAAAACTCTCACTCACTCACACACATACACACAGATCCACTAAACACAGAGAGGTCTTGCGGGGCCACACATAACTAATCCAGAGTCAACTTCTTCACGAAAGCACTCGAGAACATGTGGAAATTCTGAGCGCTACAGATCGCCTTTTCTTTAGAGAAAGGAGACTGAAGAAGTGACTTTAATGTCCAACAATTGAGTTTAAATGACGTAATGTTTCATGTTTTCTGTTAATTAAAAAATCCATCACATTTGTTTTTTGTGTGTTGCAGTTATTGCTTTTTTAAGAAGCAGTTGCCTTTATAGACTTGGATATTAACAGATTAATAATCCTGCTTCAATAAAAGTGATGACGGCTTTTAAATTGTGCTTATTTTTTTAACAAAGTGACAAAATTGGATATGTTATCAAATAGATTATATTGCATTTATTTTTATATTTAATACAATGAACTGCACTATATTTTCTCACCTATTGTGTGCTCTTGAAGTTTCTGTTCTTCAGGCTCTTGTTGGCTTTCTTTGCCCACCTGGCTACAGTATACAAGATCTGAGAGTGAACATGTGTGGCTGGGATCCTGAAAGGGTTCAGGGAGGGGGGCGTTGGCGGCGTGGTGTTGATCTGTGTGAAGCTGGCTTTGTCTGAGTTTGCTTTTAGCTGTTTCCTTTGTTCCTTTTGCTCCGCTTATGTTAGATCACTGGATTTCAGAAACCCATTACAGTAATTAAAGACTTAAAATGTGACAAGAAAAAAAACAAAACAAAAAAAAAAAAACAAGACCACCCATGAAACCTGTGCAGAAAGCTATTGTTTTCAGAAGAGGTCAAAAGATTTTGAGCTTGACTCTTTGCTGCATGATAACCATGTGTCTGACACAAAAAAAATCAAATAGAAACTGGACTTCAGCCATAACAGAGAGTCGTGCTAGAGCTTTTTTTTTAGCTCTAGCATAAATAAGGTGTTAACTTATGCTTTCTTTAAAAAAATACATTGATTATATGCCGTGTTTTTACATATAAACATAACAGGTACTTGTAGAGGTCTAAAGTGGAAGACAGATAAGACATAAAACAACAACATATCTATTGTTAGAGGCAGAGCAATACAGGAGCAGGGTTAGGAATCACTGGGTACCTCATAATATCATACTATACTTGATACATGGCTCACGGTATCGATAACATCAGAATACAGTAATAACTGGGGGAAAAAATAATAGATAATAACTCAGATTATATAAAAGAACATGTATTTTTTATAAAAATATATTCCCATTTATGTTTTTTGCTTCAACACAATCATAATAAACAACTTGTGTCTTATTTTGTGCAACAAATAATTAAGACTTCTGGGAAAATCAGTAATACTTTGCCTTTGACAAGCATTGACACCAATCAGATTGGAATTATTTGTAAAATTTAGTGTTAACAATAGTAAACATGAACAACAGTGCCAATACTTAGAGAAAAATTGTTGTAAGCAACAAAACAAAAATCAAATAATTCAAATGGCTGCCAGGCACATTGGTGCTCACAGCCAGTCTTGCAACACGCGCCCCGATCTCACAAAAGGATGATGAATATAACGTTTTTAAAATAAAAGATCAATACCTGGTGAGAACCCATATATTATATACATAATAGATAGACGTCTTTCAACATAAGGATTAATAGATGAATTAGATCTAACACCAAAGATTCTTTGTTTTAGGTTGTAACCGTCTTTGTGCAGCGTTCCTAAAGACATTTTCTAGATAACATTAAGATTTTCCCAATGACAGTGTTCATGTAAGTTTAGACTGACAGACACATTGAATCTACAGAAAACCTTGAGAAAACTTTAAAATAAGAAATATGTATTAATACCAGTCAGCTTTTCAATAGTATTCCAATTTATGGACATCTGTGGTTTTACATGCTTGCACACTAAAGAAGTCATTAAGATTCTCCTGTTGACCGGAGGAGTGCAGCATATATTAGGATTTTCTCAAGTCTTTGCACAGAAATGTTCAAAAGAGCTTCCATTTTATTCTCAAACTGAACATTTTTTTCATTTAAATGCCGGAGAAGATATGTGGAATTCTCGCAAACATAAATAGAATGTAATGTAAAGAGATATTTCTTTATGCTTAATTATGCTTAATGAAAATCACTCAGAAGGTAATTTTGATTCATTTGAACAAGAGCAGGAAGGTTGAACCACCATATTAAAAGCATAACTTGTGCATCAATTGGAAATATGAAAACAACTTCAGCAGTTCAGCTTTTATTAAGTATGACAGAGGTAAGGCTGCGTTACACCAAAGAGTCATGATGTTTTTATAGCACTATTTTGACAAGCAGAGACTAGAAAAACTAAACTAGATACATTATAGAATGTTCCTATTAATACAACTGTACACTTTGAAATTAAGTTTTGTTTTATTTCTTTAAGTTTGCATTAAATTATTTGAATGTCTTGTTTCAAAAGGGTCTCCAAATTGTTATAATTCAATCAGTAATGATATTTTTATACTACTTAAGTTTAACTATAGAGGGAAGTCTTCAATAATTTAGAAAAAAATTACAAAAATACGACTATTTAAGTTTCTTGAAGACTCCTTCTTAATGAACCAAAAAAAAGTAGATAGTGTGAGAACTTCTTTATTTAAAGAGCATTTAAAGTCCTGAAGAGATCAAATCAGATTAATTTTTTGTGCCAATAGTCTCCAAATTTGTGTTTTATTTTAACCATATGTGATTATTTCATATTTCCCGAGTTATTTCTCTTAAGATATTTTTTTACTACACAAATACACACACACACACACATATAAATATGTATATGTCTATAATGCACATTAATCAAATTTACTGCAATACTTCAGTTATTTGTGGTCAAGTAATTATTTGACAGCAAAAGACAAAAACCTTTGATTGCAGATGTAGCGTTTGTCCTTAAAATGCTTTCCTAATTCAGCTTATTTAGTGTAATGAGAATCAAGGTAAGGCTCACACATTCCTGCTGACAGAACACTAAACTCTTTACCTCTCACTTAAACTATGTTAGGGAACAGTGCCACAACTGTTATGCTAACGGTGCTCCTGGCACCACTGCAATAACAGCTACTGCTGTGAGCTGTTGTAAGATGTGAAAGATTTGCAGAAGCTTCACTTCTGCCAGCTGCTCTGCCTTTGGGGAGTCTCCACAACTATGTTCTTTAACACTTTGATTCTTATTTCATTGAAAAAGATCTTCCTTCTACTGATTTCCAGGTGTGCATGTTTAGTTGAGTTTAAAGACAGACTCTGTTGAAAATTTTGTTTTTAACACGTTCTTGTGGCATTTTTCACATAAATAGAAAATTAAGCTTAAAATAAAATTTCTTAGTATTTTTTTAAAGAATTGTGAATCAGGAGCAGATGAGAAAATGTCATTTGAAAAAGCTTGTAGTGTTGATGTACAAGCTACGACCGAAGCTCGTTCCATTCTGATGCATCCACTTGCAGACAAATAGATCCACCAACGTCTTTGTTTTTCCTCATCTGAGTTGACAAAACTGTGCATCTCCAATATTGCTCGCCATTTTTTTGTTGCCCCACTAATGTTAGGTTGAGGAGGTGAGGGACTGTAAGCTAGCAGGAAAAAGTTTAAAGAGATAGATGATGGGAAGTGTGTGTGGGCTTACTCGATCCACTGCTGCTCTGTACAAACTGTCCAAAAAATTGTTTGTTTGTTTTTTTTTGGGGGGGGGTAAAAAACAAAAAAACACAATTAAAATAGCACTGGGAACACTTTTAAAATATATGGGCGGCCGTGGTGCAGTGGTAGGGCAGTCGTCCCATGATCGGAAGATAGTGGGTTCGATTCCCTGCCCACCCATGTGTCGAAGTGTCCTTGGGCAAGACACTGAACCCTAAATTGCCTCTGGTGGGAGGTTGGCGCCAGTGTTCGGCAGCGGAGCCACCACCAGTGTATGAATGTGTGTGTGAATGGGTGAATGGGTCTGTGACTGTGAAGCGCTTTGGGCCCTCGAAGGAGGGTAGAAAGCGCTATACAAGTATATGCCATTTTAAAATATATCAAAAAAAATATTGGAGTGGGACTTCAACCTAACAAAGGACGTGGACATAAGGCCTGTTTCACAGAAGTCTGTTTGAATGCTAAATGTTTTCTCTGAAACCACTTTAGATTCACAAAGTAATCCTTTTTCTTTGGTCAGGACAGGAAGTGGAAAAAAGAAAAGAAAAACATCTCAAAATCTAAAATTACAGCATTGTGGAGTTATTATCAGAGTAAAAATTCTAGGTTAGATGGATAGTTAGATCAATCTGACAGCATTGCAAAGAAAAATGCAGCGTACGTTTTACATTTTTAAAGCAGCTGTTAACTTCAAATGAAATTTTCTTATCCCAGTTAGATGCCGTGGTTTGAATCCCAGCTGGATTCTTTTCATCTGGAGTTTCCATGTTCCCCCTATACATGTGTGGGTTTTCTTAAACTTCTTACTCCTCAAGTTTAGAAGATTTACATCAAATTATTTTTATAAAGGTTTTATTTTGTATTTCTTTTCATGCCTATGTGCATTTCTTTCATAAGAAATGTGTTAATTTTGCTTTTCTTTGTTTTACATTAATGAAACTTACATGTTGGAAAAAGTCAAGTCAAACTAACAAGATTTCCATTTAAATGCAAAAGTCAAGAAAAATGAACAGAATTCATATAATTGACTTTTCCAGTAAAGTTCTGTCATGTTAGAAGGCCGCAGTTTGAACTTAGGTTTTCTAGTTGAGTGGAATAATTGTTCATCTTTCTTCTTTTTCCTCTTCAGGCTGTTTCCAGTGGAGTAATTGTTCTCTCCTGTATGAACTCCCAGTCATATAAATAGATAAGATGGCACATCTCTCTTATCGTGGTCCGACTCAGGCTTTCAAAGCCCTAAAGGGGATTGAGCAGAAGGCAAAAATATATCCTTAAAGTTAGCCTGTACAGAATATCTTAATAACCTTTGGTCTATGCATGTGCTCATTTCTTTTCCATTCTACTGGTTGGTTTTAGAGCACACGAAAAGACCTTAATGTGTTGATAGCAGCAGTACGCACACAAGTTACATAACCAATTTACTCAGTGAGAAAGTTCTTTGGAGTTTTTGACTAAAATACATTGGTTAGAAATATTTCTAAAACTAAAACAAGTGACAGAGGCTGAACCTCTAAATCACATGTGTCAAATTCAAGGCCTGAAGGCCAGATCCGGTCCACATTTTAGATTATTATTATTAACAATGTTATCTTGTATAATTGTGATAGGATTCATTTTATATAGAGCAAAATCTTTTAGTCTATTTTTTTATATACAATGAAACACAAAAAAATAAATGTGAAGATTTTAATTTGTAATAATATAATTTATAAGATATAATTTAAAAATTATAATATTTAATAATTTTGACAAAATATATTATTATGGAGAGCAAAATACTTACATTTATTTAAGGTTTCCTTTCTGTTTTTTTTCATATTTATGTTTAAAAAAAGGTACATTTTTAAAGTTTAAACGTTTTACCAATTTAGTGTTTGCATGTGTTCATTAAATCCTCTAATCTGTGTGTTTTGGATTTTGGCCCCCTGAGTGACTGAATTTGACACCCTTGATCTGAATGAATCCTTTGAGATTAAACTTGATTTATTCTGACATTATTATACACATTTTTTAATAAATGATCATTTATACGGCTTACATTGAAACTTGTTTTGTTTGTATTTTTTTTTTACAAAATGTGAATATTAAATGAGAAAATATAGGAACATTTAAAAAAAAAGAAAATAAAGTCATCCTTATGTCATAAAAATTGCATTTTTGCACCAAAGTCATCTAGTGAAGTTTGATTATGCAGGAAAGACATAAAAAGCCTTTGTTTGGTTTATTCGTGTTTACACTCTGGGTAGAGCAGAATACTGATGTCAAAGCATCACAGACTTACAACAGCTTTTCTTTTAGGGAGTCATTGGTCAGGGGGGCAGTAACGCCAAAAACAATCTCTGACCAAAGGCAAAGGAAAAAGCTTGGAGAGAATAATGGCTCCATAAGTCTGCTAACTAACGTCAACTGGTAAGAGGCTTTGCCTCTTCACAGTGACACATTTACCCACAAGGCTTTTTTTATTAAGAGGCTGTAGGTATGGAGAGAAAATAGTCTCACTCTGAATTGTGCGTAATTCTTGATTTGTGCATAAATTAGGATCTGTGCATGCGTATTTTTGATTTATGCATGCAAAATAGAGTGAGTCTATTTTCTCTCCATATGTAGGGTGGTGTAGTGGTTAACACGCTCACCTCGCAGAGAGAAGCCATTGGTTCAAAGCCTTTCTGTGTGCAGGTTGCATGTTCTCCTCATGGATACGTGTGTTCCCTTTTCCACAGCCCAAAAACATACTTCATAGATTGAAGCAATTGTCCCCTAGATACGAGTGTGTGACTGTCTTTGTGTGGCACTGGAATGGACTGGTGAACTGTTCAAGTTGCACCCTACCTTTGCCCAACAGTAGATGGATAGGCTCCAGCAACCTTTCGGCCTTGAACAGTAATAAGCAAGTATAGAGATGGCATAGATGGATGTGGACATGTTGGATGGACACATGCTGTTGGCTGTTTTTCTTTAACCAAATCAACAGATCAGAGACCGCTTCGACGTTTCGCACCAAGCGCTAGAATGTTCTGTATGGACTAGCAGGTAGCGACTGTCCAGTGTGGACACCAAATGCTATAACCGCATTATTGATCGTGCCACTCATGTCAAGTTTGAAGGCAGCTTAGAAAATCTCATTAAATACTAAGTCTTTCCTTATGCAGATGAACAGTGTTCATGTTCCAACATCAATGATTATTCTAGCCTTTATTATTTTTACTGAAATGTGTATAGAGCTGAATATAAACAAGTTTTTACTTAATTTAGTTTCAAGATTTTGCTTCATAAAAAAAGGACTGACTCAGTGTGTGTGTTTTAAGTCTCACTGGTATCCTCTCTTCAAGGGTGAAAACAAATTCCCCTGAACTTGGGGTTTGTGGTGAGGCTCAATTACCTGAGAACGCAATCCATGCAGTTAAAAAGGAATGAGCAAATAAAATCAATGCGGATCACTTTACACTGGGTATCCAAAGGCTCAATAGAAAACAATGCGAGCTTATATCTTCATTAGGAGAAATGGTGTTTACAGTCTCAACACAATGCACTCTGTGTTCCGAAAATGACTAATGTGACTTATCTAACTAAATTGTCATCTTACAGTTCACCGTCTCTTTTATAAATTCAAAGCAGCCAATTGAATGTACAGTGTACGGAACAATCTTTGGTAATGAGCACAATTTTAAGTATTCGTCTACAATGCAAATCTGTACAAAGTCCCATAAGACTAGTCTTTATGTCAATATTCCAATTAATTTAGCTCTGGAAGTATTTATAATTAGGTCTGAAAGGGGGATGGTTAACTGGAGAAGACTTGCTCTGATCCAAAAACAACAAAAATGAAGAAAAAGAAAAATAGAAACTAACACGTTTATGATTGCAACTCAGCCACTTACGCAAACAAAATTATGTTTCTCAGTGTAAGCTTGACTGTTGCTCCTGAAATCTCAAATATTATTCAGGGATGGAAATACAGTTGGAATTACCATGTAATATACTTGGTAATACCAAGTAAATATTAGTAAATATTTTATTTTTTGAAAGTATGTTTTTTTTTTTTTTTTTTTTTTTTTTTTTTTTTTTTTTTGCATAGTTTGGCATCTTGGAGCATCTTATACTCAAGAGTGACATACGCATGGTTGTTTTTATAATAGACTCATTTATTCCCACTAACAACTGTTTGCCCTCAGCAGTTGTTTCCCTCTAACAACAGCTAGGGGGCACTGTGGGTGCAGCCGTATTTGCTACCGACAGCATTGCAGAGGAAGAAGTCGATTCTTGTTTCAACTTCCTCATACTAATGTGGGACGAGTCATCAAACTGGGTTACAGAGACAGAAGTACCGCTGAAAGTGCAGTCATTCAGACTCAGTTCCTACAGTAGAAGTTAAAGATCAACATAAAAAAATAAATAAACATATCATGAATGAGCTCATGAATCCAGACATGGAGACATGATTACTACTGATGTTATTGTAGCACACTTCAAAACATACTTGTAAACCTGATCTTGCACATGATCCATGTCTTCTATAAATGAGATATACAGTCAATGCTTCCATGTAGTGATGAGGCTATTGACTTTATGGCAGCTTCTCCCACACGCGACTTGAACATTTAGTTCATGGGTACCCAAAGTGGGGCCAAATTTGACCCGCCAAAGGTTATCTTTTGGCCCGCCAAGTCATGGCTGCAGAAGTCGCAAAGTGTTTATGATGTTCTAAAACTTACGGCAGTTATATACTTTCAGCCTCTAGATGGCGCTCTTAGGACAACCCACAAGTGGGTCAGCCCTTTGCCTTTTTGTTGTGTTAGAAATTCCCTAAATGCTTCACGGTCACTTCCGCTACTTTTAGCGGGCTTCTTCAGCTAGCCAAGATGGAGCGACAAAAGACCAGCTCCACGTCTCTCATTAGGATCCCAGTTTGCTGCTTTCATTAGAAAAAAAGGTTGTTTTAGCTTGCTCTTGTTTTTCTATTCAAAACTGGCCAGTGAGCCTTTGCTGTTTACGGTTTCAAAGACAAAAGTTATCTACGCTTTATTCTTACTAATGTATGTTACCTTGATGAACATGGAATCAAAATAAATAAATTGAACATATTCTTTATTTTCTCCTTTTATTTCATGACATGCAAAAACATATTGTATTTGGTCCGCGGACCGGGATCCCACTTAGATTTTGGCCCTTTGAGCAAAAAAGTTTGGGCACCCCTGGTCTTGTTTATAAACGCATTTTTGAACAAACACTGAGCATCCAATTTGACATAGTCGAGAAAGAGGCAGCAGATGCAAATTTGTTGCACTAATCGCATTCGGTGTGAGCGCAGCATTACATCGATCTTATTATTTATTCATAGTAATGTTAAAAAGTTATGTTTCTATAGTTTTAAAAATGTTGTTCAAGTGTGTTCAATAGATGTTTAACCTGTTCAGCCTGCGACCTAAGGTGTGTTTTGAATTTGATGTGATTTAGTTTGACACCCCTGATCTAGAGCGACTGGTGATTGGTTTTCTTCTTTATTGTGGATTTTTTGCTCCTTTTACTTAAACTCCAGAAAATCCAGTAATTTAAAAAAAAACAAATAAAAACAATAACAAAGACGCTTCCTAACAGGTCAAAGTGAAACCATAAACCCCAAAATAAACAATTGTTTGTTTTCCAAAGTGTGTAGCAGACTGCATGTAGTAAAAATAAATAGCTGTATGAACTCAGCTGTTTTCTGCAGTTATAAGTCTTCTCATTTCCTAAACTTCTTTGTTGTAGTTGCCCAGTGACAGATCTTTGTTGATGTTATTTTTCCCCTGTTGGTTTTGGTCTGCCAGTTCCCCATTAGAGTTTTTGTTTCAGTCCCTGGATATTCAGCCTCAGCAATGCATTTTATTTATTTAAGCTCAGTTCATTAAAATATTTGTTTGCAATCTGGAAAACTCTGGAGTGCATGTGGGTTTCACAAACACCACAGAGTCCCTTTGTTCCGACACCCCCCTCCAACAAAACCACAGTTCTTTAGATAAACAGACCCAAACAGCCCTGTGAAACACAAAACTTTATGTATATTTGGATATTCCGGCATACATTGATGTGATTTTTTTTTTTTTTTTTTAACTTATGTAATGTTATTTGCCTGTCAAAAGTGGTGACGATCATTGGGTGAGACTGAAAAACAATCTGGGGTGATGTTTAAATAACGCAGCGAGTATCCTCTCGTCCTCCTTCTGAGGCAATTTTAACAAGGTGCTGACAAGAAAAATGATAATGATGAGTCTGTCAAAAAGCAGGCCTGGGTAAATTTGTCATGATGGTTGGTGACTGATGGTCTGGTATCATCCAACAGCCATACAATGAATTATTTCCCTGAGTATTTCAATACATGCACACACACACACACACACTGACAGCAAGTGTAGCTTAAATCACCAGTTTGAGCAAGTAAATCACCCCTTCTCAGCTTTATCCTCATTGGCCATTGACAATCTGTCTTTACTTTTGGATGGTGTAAAGTCATTACGGTAACCTTTACACAGAGTGAGCCACCACACTGCATCTGTAACTTCAATATATGGTTACAAATGCAGTAATCACTCTTCCATCTAAGTGTAGCTGTAAGTAGAAGACGTCAGAGGTCATCAATTCATGGGCTTTAAATTTCAGAAATTAGAATAGTTTTCCTTGACCTTTGTTCCCATAAAGTGCTTCTAAAAGGTGTCAAAGTAATTCTGCTACACTAATACCCATCAATACTTCTAGGTAATTATTTATAGGTGAATATGAAATGTACGAGTGCCATCGTTGGTGGTAATGTGTCAGACTGCACAGAGAAATAGACTGAGACCAGCTTGATTTTCCAGAGAAAATATTCTGGAAGGTAAAAGTGTTTAAGAGCTCTAATAAATCTTTTGTCAAGTCTGTCCAGTGGGAACTATGACTATGCAACAGTGACTCCTCTGCTGAAAGGATTCAGAATACCTGTGATAAAAAGGAGTAATAAAAAACATCATTGCCGTTTCCATGCACTTAGGCATACATGTTCTATAAAAGTGTTTTGGCTCACATGTTTATATGGTTTCCCAAGCAAAATGTAAAAAGAAAAAAAAAAAACCTAATATTAACTCAGTTAAATATAAAAGAAAATCAGGAATACATGAGCTGCAATTCATTGTTCTATCTTACCTCGTAAAGGGCTAATAGAACCGGTTTGGTCAATATTTCAGACAAATTGTGAATATTTTGATACAAGCACCACATTTGGCATACCTTAGAATCCCCTCTTTCAGTATTGCATGTTTGCAACAAGAAAAAATCCAAAATGGCAGCCGAATATGAAGAAGACGGTCATACACTCAATTGTAACAATGACTATGTTCGATTTTCTTTCATTTTGCTAACGCAGCGATCACGAAGTGATGATCTAATCAATACGAACATTTCACAATGTCTATTTGTGACTCTGATGAGGAAAATGTTAATAGTTTATTAAAAACATTACAACTAATGTAATGAACATTGATGCACACTAGTTTTTTTGCAGAGACTTGTGGGAAATTTCACTCGATTTTGGAATGGTAGATTCAGACAGCACCAGAAAATGGCGAGCGCACTATATAGCGCACTTTATAGTGAGTAGAGAAGGAATTCAGACTTAGTCGATGTCTAATTTCCCCATCTCAACAATGTGGCATGTTCATGCAGTCTTTAAACTTGAGGGGTATCTACAGAATACTATTATATGCATATTATATACGTATTATATACATTTTAAAATCTTAGATTTTTTACAGCTAGCATTCTTTTCTGGGAAAGTAGATCCTAAAGTACACCTATGCCAAATGTGGTGCTTGTCCCACATAATGCAGTTATTTTATTAAGCAGGTCCACTATAAAAGGATTTCTATTGCTTTTCATGCAGTTCTGTATTTTTTAAATGTAATTTTCAAGTTTCAATCCATTTTAGTGGCATATGCATCTGGTTTGGGTAAACATCTTCCTTTTTTTTCTCCAGACATGCTTTCCTCCTTCAGATAAAGTGCCACTTTTTTTTTAAGAATTTCAACCCTGAATAAGGAAAATTGCATATGAGTGTGCTATTCAATTGTTTAAAAAAAAAAAAAAAACATTTGCTTTCTTCTGTTCTCTTCAAAACGTAATGACAGCTCATATTTCTGCTTAGTAAAGGGCAAGCACACAAGGCTTACAGCGATGACATCAATGATTTTAGTTTCAGTCTTGGTAGAAAACCAGCCCGTTTTTGAGCAGGGATCTTAGACAAGATAACCTCTTTTTAATAAAATTGTTCCTTTTCCATGACATTACAAGACACCCACCTCCAGAAAATGTTACCTACTTGACTGTGAAGAAGAGCAGATGGTTAAGTGTTTCATCCAATCAGATCCTTCACACCAAGGATTACATTATCTTGCAAAATACCTAGAATCTTGTTGATTCTGTTGGATTATATTTATGGTAGAATTTTCCTGGTGGAATTCTTCCTTGTTGTTTGGTAGCTACAACAAATCGGTCCCACGCCATCAAGGTAGTGCTTGGCGAAATGAAAAAAAAATGATATAATGATATGTATTATGCTTTATAACAATAACATATATATTATGATACACTAAAATAAAGTATAATTTCAGTTATTTTCAACTAACATGTAATTGAATTGTCACAAACATTTTTTTAAAGGGCACAATAGTTTCAAGTTTCTCAGTAATAAAAATAAACAAATAAAATAGTAGAAACGAAAGAAGAGAAATGGCATTATAGACCCTTTTCTATCACCCACAGGATATATATCATCATATCGCCCAGCACTACATCAGAGCTTTTCAAAAGTTGAGCACGTCATGGGGAATTGTTTACATCCACAGCTGCTATGTAAAATTTACCAACCACGATTTCCTAAAATCACTTCATCCGTTTCCCCTCCATGGCCCATATAAGCATAACTTCAACCACGCCTCCATATCTGCCACTCTTCCCATAGAAAAAGTGTTTCTGGTGCCACAACAAATTAATTTATCCTTCTGATATTGATAAAGTTCAATTCAAGCGACAACGACTCCTTTGATAGATGATGATGAGCCAGTAGTTCTGTGGCAGAAATTTGAATATATCTTGTCGTGTTATCAAATGAGAAAAAAGGGTCCAACTGATTTCTTGTTAGAGCGTTAATGTTGTAATTTTGCTCAACATGTGTCTGACTCATTGACATAAAGAGAGACTGTCAATGGTCTATCAACACTGCACTTGTATGACATAGCTGTGATGTCATCCAAATCCCCCCTTTTGTGAATCAACTTAAAACAATAGTTGTTCCCATCCGTTGCTGTGGTTATCAATGACTCATCGAGTGAGTTCGTTTGTGTTTATTCCAACACAAAGTTGTTGCATTTCCATTACATATATGCACAAAACTCTAGAAATGTCGACAAATTAAAATTTTGCAATTACACTGTTTCAAATTATAAATATGCGTATAAGCAAACACATTCTCCCTCCCAAGTCCTCACATATTGAAGTCTGGTTAAGGACCGATTCATGTCACTTTTTGACGTTTTGGGTGTCTCCAACTCATCATTTTTTTTGACGTGTTGGCTGTTTGTAAAATCAAGGATCCAAAACTGTAGCGACGCAATAATGGATGTGGTACTGAATGCGGACTGGCCCTTGGGATGCATCCAGTTCTGATAGCCTAACCTGGTAAGAGTTTGGCCCGATCCGAATACTCCCTTTCCCTTAGCCCTTCCTCTTTGTTTATCCCTCCGGGCTTCAACTAAACGGAGGGTGAGGAAATAATAGTGTCTAATATTTCAGACGTTACTTTCATTCAATGACGTCATCAATATCCCCGGTCCGCTAGCTTTAGTGCGGAACTTCCAGCGCTTGAATAAACATAACGACAGTTGTTTTATAACTTTAAAAAGGTCAACTACAACATAGTCATTACTTACATTTAAATATAAACTTTTGTGGTTCAGAGCGCACCAAAGTGAAGAAAAGAGCTTCCCAGCACGACAAGGTTTACTCTCGCGATAGCAGACTTTGGACTCCTCTGTTTGGAGAGTGAAACTTAAAATTTAATAATCCCGAACACAACTTCCACTTTAACTCCTACTTCAAATCAAAGGGGGAGGGCTAAAGTAAAGGGAGAAGTGGAGTATTCGGATCCGGCCTTTGTGTCGGGTTTGTGCCCGGTACCGCATGTCGCTCGCATCGCATCAACAATCTCGCAGTCTTGGTCATACTGATGTTGGCTGGATTTGATTGCGGCTCTCCGCTATTACTTCGATGTACTTCTGATTGGTGTTTATACATTTATACTCTCATACGCGATCGTATCCGGCGTTTATTTTTAACATTCTAAGCATCCTGCTCAGACACTTGCAGGTAGATGAAAGGCAGAGGAGGAAGTGATGAGTTTGTTCGTTAAACAGAAGCAGGGAATACAAAGAAGACAAAATTAAATTAAAAAAGGAACAAATTGCTGTAAGATAGGAGAAAGAAGACATATTTTTCCAGCAACTTTCTATCTAATTGTCCACTCTCTGTCTCTCTCTGTGTGTGAAGTTTGGTGTTTCCTAACTTCTTCAGTAAGTCTTCATTATTTTTAGTGTTAAAAAAACAATTTTGGACAGAGTTTTTTTTTTTTGTCTACTTTAATATCTTTCAGTGAAAATGATACTTCTTTAGTTCATCAGTTGGATATGCTCCTGGGCAATATATAAAAAAAACATAAACAAACAAAAGCAAATTATTTTTTTTTAGGCTAATAGGGGAAAACACTCTTGCTTGAAAATTACCATAAAACTAAAGTAGAATTGAGATCATTTAGGTATGGTTAAACCCTGGTTGATGTGGTCTGTTGATAAAGTATCATTTATTTTGAGGTTTGAAAACAACAAAAGAGTTCCCCCCCCAAAAAATATTGTTGTCATGCTTCATCTAACTGGTTTTGACTGTACAACGGGGAAATTACGATGACAGATAAAACAAATTAAATAGGATTTTCTGAGGATTCCATTAAAAACTCAACAGTGAATTAGGTTAATAATTTATATTATAATAATAACTGTTATTTTATTATTTTATAATAAAAATTATATAGAAAGATTACTGTACAGGAGCACTTCTGCATTCATAATTAATAGTAACACGTAGAAGATAACTTTTGTCCTAATATATATATATATATATATATATATATACACAGAGTATATACTTTATATATATATAATAGCTGGACAAATAAGGGTTAATCTTCAATAATTAAAAAAAAATCTATAATGCATCTAATGTTTGTTTCTGCAGGACTTAAAAACTAAACCCAAAGACTGTACAGTGGTCGGCCATCACTGGCATCAATGGTGACATGTCAGCACCGGCAATCATTTGGTAAATGTCACCGAGTGAAGATAGAAATTGAAGGCTTGCCTCTCGTCAAATCTTCTCTAATTTGTGATGATGTCAGAGATGACAGTGATGGACTGTGTGCAAACTCAATTCGCACGGTACACAGATCCATTTCAGCTTTGAAAACTAGCCTCTAAAACATGAAATAGAAATGAAAAAAATGTCATATAAGGTACTTTAATAAGCAAATTAAAGCTGCTTAGAGAGATCAAATAAAATAAACTTTAATAGTAAGAGGGATGATGAGGCTCATAAAAACAAGGTCTTTCGCTAAGTAGAAAAAAAATCTTCTAAGTAAAAACCAATTTTGACAAATCTGCTTTATTCTAAAAACCCTTCTGCTTTCATCTATCTTTCAACAGTTTTTTCTTCTAATGGCTGTCCCTTAGCGGTAATAGATATGCTTCTTCACTGCCCAACAACACACTAACTTTTTAACACATGTCATAAAGCTGCGAGACATCTCATTTAGTGCACAAGGGCCTATGTTGATCTCAGACTTCAGAAGTGTCATTGGAGAGAACAATCGGTGTGTCATGTGATGCTTTCTGGAATGTCAGAGCTGCCACAAAACAACTAAAAGCTTCGAAGTGCAGTGCACTTGACACACAGTCTTCAGGGATGCGTCTGGAAAAAAAAAAAAGTTGCCCCATTTACAGAAAAAAAAAGTCTGTGTGGGTGGGGAAATGAGATTGGGGTACATAACAAATAAAGCAGTGGCCTACAAAAGAGCTCCTTCTGAGGGAGCATCCGCACTATTCATTTAGCAGGGAAGCTTACAGAGGCTAGATCCTTACAGCCAAACTGAAGTGCTATATTACTTACAAGCTCAGCTGGAAACCCTATAGAAAATGTGTTTGCTTAGGATTTGCTCTCCTTTATCAATCCCTAACAGCAGGAAATGGGGCTTTAAGCACCATGCAAGGGTTCCCGATAGCCAACAATATTTTAGAGGAAATGGCCACACCAATGAGATTCCAGTTTACTCTGAAAATCCTTTAAATCTGAGTCCAACACAGCACATCCCACTCAGGTCTCACAGAGTTTATTCAAAGACACTTTCTGTGGAAGGAGCATTCAGAAGCTGAAATACAGGCGTACCAACACACAGACAAACCAACAAAGAGGAAATAAAAACGGGTGCCAAAGGGCACTCGATTTCAATCTTACCGATGAAAAGGTTCCATTCGGAATCAAGGTCTGCTTGGTTTGCTAGACAGCCCCTCATAACGTTGTGACAGTAGTTGTGACAGGGCTTCAGGCCGGCCATGCCGCGGCAGTACGGGCAGTACAACATCTTGGTCAAGGCCCTGACACAAGCCGGAGCCACGTTCACCTGAAAGGCAAGAAGACGCTTGATTTGTCAAGTCTCATTAAACCACGTCCTGGTCTTTGGACATGCCATCAAACACGCCGAAACACCAGAGCGGTAATATCGCACAGCATGTGTGACATTTGAAAGTTCAACAATAATGGAAGTCAGATGAATTTCAGCTTTTGACAACCGCGGCCGCTCTATATCGCTGGATCTGGTGAAGCTTGAAATGTGACAACCCGCAAGATAAACTGTGTGACAATAGAGGGTTTACACCTATGTCCATCTTGATTCCTTGTGAAAGCTGTGCCTATTGTTGTTGGTCTGTGTCATTGTATCAGCTTGAGCGAAAGTGACAGGATTCTCACATCTGCTTCCCGTCAGAGGTGGGGATGCAGAGTGGAGAGTACATCTGATAATTGGCTTGTCAGGCTCTGTATTCATGCTTGACTTTAGATTTTGTCCAGCACACACACCCCACTATTTTGTGTGTGTGTGTGTGCGGAGAAGAATGCAAGCTGGTCAGCAAATCACCTGCATATCACCTTTTATCTAGAGGACGAAGTAGTGGTGACACCAATGTACAAGTCAAAGTTGATATCAGGGGTGTCATGAATCATTCTAACAACGATTCTATTCATATCATAATTTGTTGTCAATATTGGTTCATTTTGAGAGATTTGATTCAATTCACTGATCTAATATCGATCCAGGACATCTTTAGCCAGAGCATAAGAGATAAATCCCTGGTACTGAACAGTGCAGCTGAATTTTTCCAGAATCTTTGTATTTCTTGCAAGATAATCAACTGTAAATTAAATGTGTGGAGAAATAAACAAGTTCTTACATTATTGTAAAAGCTTAATAATGCCAATCTAAATGGTATGTTTCAATATCACTATAAGTGATTTATTTTGAAAGGATTTTGTAATGGTAGAGGTCAGGGGTCTGGTACCTGCAGCTCCTCAGGCTCCTTTATATCCTCATAGTGTCTCTCTGGCTGAAGAATACAAAAGTAATATTTTTTAATGTAATTAGGCCTTTATTGAATTTAGATTAGTTAAATTTATAAATGATGGCTGAGGTGCAGATGATAAACTGTCTACATTTTTACATCCCTGTTGACCTGAAGAAGTCTTGTTTGCCAAATGCTATCTCCAGAATGCACAGATTTTATATGCAAAGCTAAACTTTGGTAAAAAGTTTGATCTTTTATCAGTTAAGAGCACATATTATATTATGCTGCACAACATTTGTTACCAGCTGTTCAGAGCTGCACTGAGATTATCCTGTTTGGCACAGAATATATTTTATTTTGAAAACAAGTTATTTGAAAAAAAAAAAAGAAGAAAAATCATATTTTGAAAGATGCTAGTTCCTTTTTATGTTTTTGCTTCTGTCCGTGCCAAGAAATAGACATATTTTTATTTATTAAAGGAAAAAAAAAAGAAGAAGGTGATGGATGCAACTCTAAATTTCTTAAAGACTAAAGACTATGCGGCTCCTTCTTGGTTTTGATCCGTAGAAAAGTAGCCCAAATGGCTCTTTTACTGTTAAAGGTTGCCGACCCCTGGTAAAGGTCAAGGGTCTGCAACCTTTAACTCTAAAAGAGCCATTTGGTCCAGTTTCTTATAGAACAAAAATCAGAAAGAGCCACAAAGTTTTACCTCAAAGTTAGAAAAAATACAGCTTACTTATGTTTTTGTGGCTATTAAGGCATTCACTTATAAAATATAACTCTGAAATGTTCTCGAAAATTGAACTAGTCAACATGTAACAAATTGAACTTCTTTCACTTTTGACAATAGCACAAGTTCCTTTCAAAATGAAACACATGATGTGTTTAATCAGATCCTTCAGCTGCAGTGAATTGCATTCTTTTCTGCTGTTTTTTCTGGTTGGAGAAAATATAATGAGCAAAGACAAGACAAAGCTCTGTGAAAGACATGCAAAGCAGAAAAAAAAGAAAAGAAAGATAAAGTGAACTTTAATAAAAAGCACATTAGTACAGTTTGTAGCTCCATGGCAACATCTAAGTCTCTGTGGTGACACTCAGGCCTGTCTTACTCTTGGGTTCTCTCTGTTTGTAACATGTTGCTTTGTTTTTGATATGGTGACCAGACCACCTGTGTCTGCATGAGTGTGTGTGAGAGTGAAAGAGAAAGTGGGAAAAGGAGAGAGTTCGTGGGGAAAGTCTGGGACATGAGTCTTTGCTTGTGTTGCTGCTTGCTATCAAGCATCACTTGAACCGTCGCTGACATTTGCAATCTGTCAGTGCCATGACATGTGGTCGTGTAAAGAGGGAAATAATCGCGAAAGTGGGTTTCCTGTTGTCAATTCTGCTACCTCATACAAACTGCTGGTTTGTTTAGAAAACATGCTCACATCTCTTTGGGACAGTTATTGTGGTGCCACAAACTAGAACAGCTTAAACTGTTCATAAATAAATAACTGCATTCTTATACTCAGAGCAACTTATCTTCTTTTTTTTTTTTTTTAAACAAATCTCTTTGAAAATGTTTCAAAAAGTAGAATGAAAACTTCAATCTGTACTTTGTGAATTGATCCAAACTTTTACTCTGTAAGACAAAAATGAGGGAAAAGGATTTGACAGTCAGCTATTCTGCAAGTTGTCCCACTTAAAAAGATGAAAAAGGTTTGTAATGTTATAGGTACACTTCCACTGTGAAAGGAAGAATGTAAACAAAAACAAACACAAAAATCCAAGAAATCACATTGTAAAATTTTTCAACAAGCAAGAATCTTGTCTGTTACAGACATGTTTCTTCTTCTTTAAGAAGCTTTTCTATCCTCCACTCATCCTTTTTATGAAAGATACTTGTCCAGATCCTTACACAGTCAGACTGTAGCATCTTCTCCATGACAAAGACCAAAGAGCTCTCCCTCCACCTGGAGCTTCATGCAAGATCTCAGGGGTACAAATGATCTTGAGTGGTGAAGAAACTGCCCAGAACCAGATGGGCGGGCTAGGTTCAATAACTTGAGGAGAACCGAGTCGTCAACGGTTACCATTAGTACCATGTTATAAATGACTCAAATCCCAAGAACACCACTGTGAATCACGGGGGTGGAACCATCATGCATTGGTGCTGATTCTCTGTAAAGGAGTTAGGATGACTACTGCATATTAAGGACATTACAAATAGGGTAAGGTTTTAAACAAAACCTCAGTGAGATTATTAAATAAAAAATGTTTTCAGCACAGAAACAATCCCAAACACATCTCCTGGGCAACATGGGAGTAGCTGCGTGAAAAGCATTTCAAGGTTCTAGAGTGGTAGAGTCAGACTCGGAACCTCAACCCAAAAGAAAACCTGCGGTGAGAGTTGAAAGCCCGCTTTCCCCGTGACCGCCCTTAAACATTCCAGCTCTTGAGCAGATCTGCATGAAAGAATGGACCAAATATCAGCTGCAGTGTGAAAACCAGGAAACATTTGACCTCAAACAGAGTTGCATTACAAAGGACTGAGGAACTTTTGTTATAGTCCAAATGTTTACTTTAGAACCATTATAAAAAATAAACCAATCAAAAACCATAAATCAGGGAAGAATCTTTGATTCTTGTTCACATTACGTCAAAAACAGTGGAAGCGTACTTATGATGAACACTGCTGACCTCTTTCATTTTTTAAAGTGGGGCAATGTGTAGAATCAGTGACTGATAAATACAATTTATCCCACTGTAAGAACAAAATCATGCCGTAATATCCACCCTCATCATCAGTGTTTTGCCCCACATCTACTTAAAGTCATGAGTGCTGAGATACAAGGTGAATTTCTAAGGCAGACTCTGATCTGTCAAACTTGATGATTTTAGGTTCAACAACTCGTGTCTTCTGGTGTGTGAGGTGATGACACACACACACGCGCAGCAATATTAATGTCAAAGTGAGTAAAACTACTTATTCCGGTCATATATTAAACCAATGTGTCAGGTTTACAGTGTGTCAATTTTAGATGGAGTCATCTGCTTAGTTTAATAGAAACACGTCTTCTGTCTAGTCTGTTCACCTGAAGCCACTTTGCTTCAAATTCCTGTTTTTGATTTAAAAAATCATTTGTTTTCAATCACAAAAAGTGATACCTCTTCCTTTCTTTTTAAAGGATAAAGAAACAGGGCAGTTGGAGGCTGACTCCATTCTCAGCCCAGATTTGAAAAGTGCAAAAAAGGGGGCGGGGCTTGTTGTCAAGTTCTTTTACCCCACTTGAATGGGAATGGGCATCAAATGGAGGACATACCAGCAGGACTCCACTTATGACCCAGAATTCAATAACTTGTTTCCACTCTTTTAGATAGATTCTTATTTCATAATGTTTTTTTTTTTCCAATTAGAGTCAGTGGGCATTGTTGTGAGCAACCAGGAAGGTGAAAAACCTGAACACAGATGTATATAATATGAGAACATTTTCATTTCATTATTAAATAAATTAGTATAAATAGTTAAATCTCAAACTACAGCATTATACAAGTTGACATCAAACAAAGAAATCAGAAATAGAAATTACATTTAACAGCGTGGATTTAAGAATACTGCACAACCAGAAAAATGTACTAGAAACTGCAACAAACAGCTGATCTGAATTGGAAAAAAACAACTGATCAATAGAAAACAGTTAATTTCTGGATTTATGATTCTCACTGGCTGCCTCTCCACTTTTTTTAGTTGTCTTAGAACGTCTCACGTCTGCTGAACGGCCCCAATGCTCGTTTCTGTCTGCTGGCATGTTAGATCAATGTTTTCCTCCCACACAACAGCCAAATCACTATGCGCATGCACGTGCGCTGACGTTGTCACGCAGCTTAATTGTTCTTACTTGTCACACTTGACCTACTTTTGCGATCATATTTATTTTTTTAAGTCTCAAATATCACGACTCACCTTTTAACTATTATCTTTGTATTCCAATCGTATTTATTTGCTCATTATTTTTTTAATGTGATTAATTTATTTGTTTCCTCATTTACGTGCAAGTTTTGACCAGACACTAGTGGAACCAGACTGAGCGGCGGAGGTGTGGCTTGGACCTATAATTGACAGGTTAGCTTTTCATAGCTGTAACACTAGAAGGCACAATCCTTGCACTATTTACAGTTTAGTTTTAAGAGGTGATCACAATTTAAATACACAAAAACATTAATCATTTTCTAAGCTTTCATTTGAGCCATAGTTTTTGAATATCGTTTAAAAAATGATCGACCTAGCTTAATTTTTGTGGTTGATGCCTGCATGTCTTACATCGAAACAGGTGCGTTCTGTTGGTGCGACTATTAGTAATAGCATTAGCACCCGTGCGCGCATGTCTCTGTCTATAGCAGCAAACAGGCAAAAGGCAATTCAGTGATATATATCAATGCTCAAGATGCTGCTTTTGCAATGCCCAACAGTGGGGCTGCCGGCGCAGCTGAGGCTATGCAAGTCCAAAGGGGACCCGTGTCTAAGAGTGGTAAAATGCAGCTAGCATCATAGCTAATAAAGGCTAAAATATTAAACAAATAATCCTGAGTGAAATGTTCATTCCAAATCCATCACTGCGATATAGTTGCTATATTAAATACCAATTGCACTCAACCAGCCAGTAGATTTTTAACAACTGAAGGCAATGCTACGAGCCATGCTAAAGCTAACTACAAACAACAAGCAACCATTACAGAAACAAAGATAGGCGGGCTTTTATACTGGAGCTCATGCATGATGACATACAACTTCTGGGACTTTCACCCATTGACCAATCACAAAATTCAATTGCAATATGCCATTTCAACCTATAGGGGGCAGCACAAAGGTGGTTTGTGACCATATTTTCATGAATTAAACAAGGTTATTTCAATTTGTCAAAAAATTGAAAAACAACCAACAGACAACACTTGTAAAGCCCCATCTAAAGAGGTCAATAACCAAAAAAAAAAGTTGATTTAGTGTTTGGGGACTCTTTAACTACCTACATTGATAGAGAGCCATCTGACTGATCTTTGAAAATCTCACAGTTATGATACATTTCCCTGATACTTGTGAGTAGCCACTGAAATTTGACAATAACTGTTACGTCTTCTTTTTGTGAGAAGCCTTTAGCAGGACAATGCAGTACATCCTACAGCACCTTTTAATGGCCTCCTGTACTTAACCGACCCTTTTATAGACCATATCCATCTCCTATTCAGCCTTTGTGACATGTAAAAAAGAGGGAAGTGCAATTAAAAGCAAAGGTGATGCAACACAATGGCAAGCTAGTCTTTTCCCTCATTTTTACTGTAGTCTGCTTTTGGCTTCGGCTCCTATTAGCCTCTTCCACAGCAGGGCACATCTCTTATTTTGTTTGATGTAACCATTCCAGAAAGATAACAGTATTTGCTTCCACTGATCTTCTTGACTGAAGGTCAATGTTTAAGGATGTCCAGCCCATTATTCTGCACTCAAGCTGCTAAATCCATTTTTAGCAGGCAATGTACATCCTACAACCTTAAACTTAACCGACCCTTTAAAGCCCACTTTTGATCTCAATGCTTTTGCCAGCCTTTATTTTATTATTAAAGTTTGTGAGAAAAAAAGTCTTTAAACAGCTAGAGGCTCCTTTTGCAAACTAACTGTCTAAATAGAATTTCACCCTAGTTTCACGAACTAAAATACTGCATTATCGTACCTTAATGCTTCTAACAATGTTTCTAGACTGCATTAGTCTTGCCATCATAAATGGAAAATTATATCTAGTATAAAAAAACAAAAAAAACAAACTTGCATTTGATCTGATCAGAACCGGATTACATAACTATGTAAAACTTTAAAATAAATTAACTAAGCAGGGGTGAGATTATATAAGTTTGCTTCTTCCAACTACTTTTCAAACAATCAAATATCTATTTGACTTCAGCATTTAATTAATTAAATGGGACATAAGTGTGTCTTGTTTTTGTTTGTTTGTTTTCTATTCTCTAATCAATGCATTTCATTGAGTGTAAAATTGTGTGTTTTGTCCTATATTTTTCACAACCTATGCTTGAAATAAACCAAATCAATCAATCAAATAAACAACATTCGTTAAAATTCCAAGTTCTTAAACTTTATAAGTTGCACTTTGTAGAAATAGGTAGACATTAGGGATGTGATTATTCATTTCCCCAATGATTCAGTTCAAACCTTGGTTTTAAGTCACAATTTTGTTTTGGTTCTATGTTATCTGTGAATTACAAAACAAGAACAAAATAAAAATTCAATTTAATAAAACAATAAGTAATAATTCCCTCTTAAATATAGTGCAATGTGTGTCTGACACTTTCAAAGTAAACATATTTTTGTGCAGTAGGGATGCAACAATTCTCTCGTTTCAATTCAATGGTAATATGTAATTCAGTTTTCAATTCAGAGGTATGGAATCCTCAATATACATTGTGGTAATTAAAATTTTTAGATCAAACTAAAAAAAATTATCAGTTAAAAAAAATAAGTAACTTACAGTACTTTTTCAGATGTCACGGAAAAGCAAAATGTGTTATTGTCTTTAAAAACGTAAGACCTTGTCCAATTGGCTATAATTACAATTCCTTCAAAACTGGCATAAGGCACCCTTAAGTCCAGCTTTGTGAAAATCTGCACATCCAATACGCTTCTTTCATCCAACTTTTAATTAGAGAGAGTCAATAGCTTTTTTTTGAGAGCAGCTTGGTGATTTTTTTTCCCCCCAATGAAATTATAACTGAGATGGGCTCCAGCTGATCAAGGTCTGCAGCCACAGTGAACTCAGATAAGGTTTCCACCAAATTTAGACCTTTTGCATGAGGCTCTTTAAATGTAGTAATCAGAAAAAAAAGACGTGCTGCATATCTAGCTTTTTTGTCCAATTGTTATCAAAGGCTTGATTACTAAAAAAAAAAAAGTGTTGTTTATAACCTGGATTCTTATAAAACCACATGGTATTATCGAGTTCAGAACAGTTGCTGCTCACCTTTGGGCATACAGATCCCTTCAGGGGTCGGCACAGCAATTTGCACATTTGATTTGACAGTATGTGAAAGACTCAAAACTACTTATTGCCAATTTTCAAGCAGCAGGGTATTTAAAAAAGAAAGTAAAAGGAAGAAAGAATTCTGAGAAGGTCTAAGAACAAAGCAATAATTCAAAAAAAGCAAACACTGAGTGAACGAGGGGGACAGATAAAAATTAAACAGACGGAGAGAAAAGCAGACAAGACACCAGCAGACAAACAGAAGGAATGGGCAGGTGCTGCCACTGTATTTGGACAGAGAAACAGAACTAACTACATGCCAATCAGCGTGTTTGTTTTGGAGGGAACAAGTTCTTTCATTTCTCAAAAGTTCATTTGAGTCATGTGTTTTGGAGTTTCTCTCCCAAACATGCACTGAGGGACTTTTCACGAGCATATATTTTGTTATTCCAGTAGATTCTATTCAACAATGGGAGTCAAACAATTCATTTTTAAAAACCTGCACAAAAGTCTGAAGTGTTGTTTTTTTTTAGACTATAAGTTGCTCTGGAGTATAACCCACGCAGCAAAGGATGTCTGTTAAATACAGATGTCTACAGGACATCTGTGACAACTCTGTTGTGTTACTTTATTAAATATCCACCAATAGTGTAGAAAAGAACAGACTTACATTTACATGTTTAGACTAGAAAAAAAAGGGGGACTCCACACAGGGAAAAAGGATAACAGTATACCAAAATCACAATGATAGAAACATGCTTCTATCATTTCTAAAACGTTCTACTTTTAAACCTTGTAAATATTTAAAAACATTTTACAATAGGCATCTAAAATATCTAAAGATTAGATTTCTCCAGGTAGATGTTTAGGAGACAAGTTAATGCAGAACACTATTAGTAGACATCTAATAGAGTAACAACAGAGTTGTCTGAGATGTCCAGTAGACATCTACAGTATACGTCAATTAGTTATCTAACAGACAATTATAAACAATGTCTATTAGTCATCTATTAGATCTAAGAGATTAGTACTGTCTATTAGACATAACTAATATACATCTAGTGTAGATGTCTACGAGATGACTAATAGACATCATGTGTCTAGTGGGAAGAAACTACCCAAAAGGCTTGTTTACAATTTGCAAGGCATGATGGGATTGTGATGCAATTAATTGAGGGAAAGTTGTTTGATAGAGATATGCAATAGAACTCTATGAATTAATGTCTGTCAGTTCTATAATGCATATCTATAGCTGTGAGCTTTAAAATAGCCATGATTTAAGCGGAAACAAACTAGCCATGACTTTTACGTTTGCATTCAAATTGAGCCTCAATACACATTTTTTTTAAAGGGATTCCTTCCCCTTTTTTGTGATTACGGTGACTGCACCCAACAGTTAGTGGTTGCCCTGGATAAAGGGTAATCTGATAATCTTGTTAGTTCTTATGCGCAGCAGAATGGATGGAATATTTCACAGCACAGTGACAGAGGAAGTGGAATCACTCAGATCCGGGGTGAGATTAAAACGCTAATCTACTCATCGGATGTTTAAGAGTTATGATAACATTGCAACAGGGGAATGTGTTTACTTGTTGGTGGGTAAATGATCCTCTGGTGGAAATAGTAAACAGATCTTCAAAGGAAAGCTATAAGTCTGAGCAAAATGGTAAGCTAAGCAAAAAACAGTCTAATTTAATAAATGTCTGACATTCAAAGGATTCAAAATTATTAACACATTTAGTTTTTATGAATTCAATGCCGTTTAATGAAGGCTTTTTTTTTAAGTTAGGAAAAATAAATTCTCCTTGTATTTTTAAAACTGTTTCCACACTAAAAAACACACATAAAAGCCATAGTTTCATAAAAACGAAACAAAAAAACAACAATATGCCTTATAACCTGAAATCCCTTAGAGATGATTGATTCATTCTGGCTTACTGATGTTGAAGTGGTTTTTAAAGATACACTGCGCTCCATCATAATTTCACTATTTTTTTATTTTTATTTTAACGAGTTGATCCCACAGTTGGGTTTTTTTGTTAATACTAACCTGGCTAACTTGTTGCGGTGTCTGACCGTTTTTTGGGTGTTAATAACAAATTCATTTATTTAATATAGCACCTTTCATGTTAAAAGAAATAGCTCAAAGTGCTGCTTGTACATAAAAACATAAAACACAATTCCCCACACATGCAATAAAATATTAAGATAAACCCCTCATAATAACAAACACAGCAACAAATAAATAAAATAGAAAAAGAAAAACTGATGTATTACCCTGAAAGGTAACCTGTCCTGTTGGCTGGGGTGTCGGCATCCAAGAACAAGGTGGGGAGTTAGCATAGCTACAGTAGCATTTGTTATAGCGGTTTCAGTCCGTTATTTACGTGGTTGAAACAAGGTTGGGAGTTAATGTAGTCACAGCGTGTTGTAAATATTCTAATGCGACAAAGGTATAGTGGTGTTGGACTGTGTTTATTTTACGCGTTTCTAACAAGGTAAGGAGTTAGCATAGTCATAGTAACGTTAGTTTTAGTGGTATCAATCTGTTTTTAACGGACTACTAACAAAGTTGGGAGTTAGAATCTTCAAAGGTATGTTTGTTTGTTCTGTAACAATCTTTTTTTGCGTTTTTCTCAAAGGGTGGTAGTTAACAGTTTTAGCTGTATCAATTTAGTTTTTTTAATCGGTTGCTAGCAAGGATTTGAGTTAATAAAGTTACAGTAACTTTTGCTTTAGTGGTATTAGTTTTTTTAACCTTTTACTAACAAGGTGTAGTGGTTAGCATTGTCACAGTAGTGTTTGTTTAAGCAGTAAGTCTGGTTTTTTATGTGTTGCAAACAAGGTTGAAGGTCACTATAGTTACAGTAATGTTAACTTTAGTATTATCAACATGTTTTTTTACGTGTAGCTGTCAAGGTTATTCATCAGCACCTTCACAGTAAGGTTTTTTTTCCATTTTTTTTTTTTACGTGTTACTAACAAGGTTGTGATACCATAGCCACAGTAACTTTTGCATCTGTGCTATCAACATAGTTGTATTTTTCTTGTTGGTCGTTAGCATTGAAATAGTAATGTTTGCTTTAGCTTAATCAATCTGTCTTTTTTTTTTTTTTAACGTGTTGTGAATATTCTAACACGGCTATTGTGTAGTGTGTCACAGACATGAATTAGAATGACCAAGAATGCATTTTTTTAAGCATGACCAATATATTTATCTCTGAATCTCCATTTTTGTCTCGATCAATGCGCATTATAGTTTTGTGCTACTTTTAGCGGACATGAGTTTAAAAAATTGGCCCCTATAGTGTTGAAAATGTGTTTTTTTTCTAATAAAAACCACATCTTTACTTCCTTTTTTTTACATAATATAATTTATTTGGTAAAAGCAGTATTATGAAGATAATTCTTGCTGCTTCTACAGAAAAAAAATAAATAAATAAAACAAGCGGGAGAAAACCCAGGCAGTAGAAAAGCAACCTTGCAGCATTTCTAATTTCAGCCTTTAAAGACCACAGTAAGGAGCCCCTCCACTTTCCTGGAATCAGTATTGGCAACAGGGCACAGTAAAATCATTCCAATAAAAAGACAAGGCTGACTGTTATAATGAGAGATAACTCCTGAAGACACTCTTAGAAAACATCACCTTGCCTCTCCAACGGCGTGTTGTAATGCACATATGGTGTGAACTCCCTTTAGGCTCAACAGAGTGGGAAGAGCACAGAGGATGGAAATTGCTTTGTGCCACCAAGTAATGAAATTGTGAGAAATGACAATGACTTTGCGAGCTACCAAGGCCAATCAAAGCAGCACTAGTGGGACAGAGAGTCTGTCGCCAAAAATCGTCTCAATAGTTCTGTCATAATTATTGTGACAGGTTGCATTGCTTCACACTGATTGGACAAGGATGTAGGACTGGATTGCTACCCTAGTGTACCTACTCAATTCCACAGCCATTAGTGTCAATAGCAATGTGATTGATCTGTCAGTGAGCAAATCAGAAGGCCATCTGCTGCCAGCATCATCTGACGCATGCATTTCTCATCTTACTGCAAAGAGTTGCCTTAAACTTTTTTTTTTTTTTTGGATAAAACTTAGTTTAAAATCAAAAATTCTCTGTGAAATTCTTTCTACTCAAATGATTGAGAAAGCATGGTAGCACTGAGCTTTACAAAGAAAGAGTTTTGAAATGTCCTTTTCCTGAAAGAATTTGTGTTTCTTTAAGCATGAAGGTGATCTGACCTTAACCACAGAGTTGTAGTTGTCTAAACATAGCCACATCTAAATCAGAAGGGTGCCAGAGCAGAAAATGCTTATATGGGTCTCTTTGGAAGGTGCTAACAGATGCCTTACCTTATCCTTCCGCGGCAAGAGCCAGGGAAAGTGACAGAAGCTGTCAGATTTCTTCGCTTGGCAAGGCTGAGCAATAATAATAAGAGAATTATTGAATAAAAAAATGCAACTGCATGTTTGTAGCTTAGTGACAAATGTAAAACGACAATCCATCAGTCTCTGCATGGATTTGTTTTAGGCTACTCCTATTAATAATACAAATATACAGTATTTGTAATATCATAACAATATTTTATTTAATAGTAAATTCCTTTAAAAAATGACATGTATAATTTACTGATTATTTTATCAATTTAAATTTAATTAGTTTTATCCGTAGAAGTGCAACAATTTACCGCACAGAAAATCTAGAATTTTTTTACTTGTAAGGATGTCAGTTCCAAAATTACATTTTTCCTTCATTTCCTTTCTTTCTGAATGTCTGATAGTTGTGGTAACATGCTTTTGAAAATTAAACAAACAAAACATTTTTTAATTTTTCTTCACAGAGAAAGAAGGTCTCATGGCAATGATGTTCAGTTTATCTTCGTCTGTTTCATTTAGTTTAGCAATTTGCCATGTTCATGTTTTACAAATGATTTTATGTTTTTGTCCAATTACTGGTGTGAAGCTCGTTGACCAAACCATGTCGTAATATTGCGCTATATAAATAAAATTACATCGGATTAGTAAAAGTTAAAAAAAGGTCAAAAAAGCTCTTGATTTTGCATAATGCTTTTTTCCATGTTGACAAAAGAGATGAAACACGGTTGTAACTGTAAATGACAGTGAAAGTTTGCATTTATCCTGTTGATGTCTTGAAATTAAGTCATGGGATCTAGTCTTAAAGTCTTCTTTCTTGAAACGTTGATCAATCATCAGTTTGAAGAAGCAACAACATCCGATGGAAAGTCTATTTAAAAATGCATAATTGCGCGTTTTGGGCTTCCACGTTCAAAACTCGTGTTTGTACATCGCTACACAAGTTTTTAGGTCAGTTTGTGACACATGTCTCATGACATCGATGATATCGCAATACTGCGATTAACTGTAATTGCAGTATATATGTAGATATTATATATATAAAATATAGAAGAACACATTTTTAGGAGAAAATGCCCCCATTTAATTTTTATTTTTTGCTTGAACACAATCATAGTTAAACATTTGTGTCCTATTTTGTGCAACAAAAAATAGATACTTATGTGAAACATTTATGAAATCAGTAATATTATGTCTTTGACAAGCATTGACACCAATTGATTTGAATTATTGACCTTGACCTCGGAAGGAAGGAAGATCAGTTCTTGACGAGAATCTGTCGAGAATCAATCGTAGGACTAAATGCCGCAAAACGTTGCAATATTGATATTTTGACACACCCCTAATGTGAACACATATGCTAAAAGCATGTTCAAGAATGTCTGTTTAGCGTGTTTTTGAACTTGCGTCTTTCCGTACCAAAAGTCCAGATGCCCTGTTTCGACTTGAAGTCAACTTTGAATGCCCTCAGAGGCATGCAAAAAAAGTAAAACATCAACTGTAGCAGGTAGTATTTTATGTATTTTTTCCACTAACACCCCCCGTTCCATCTATGCCTCAGTCTGAACTTTAGCCCCCCCATCACACAACACCGTAAATGTAATGCAGAGACGAGACAATCCCATTGGGTCCAAACTAAAATCAGTTGCTGTCAAATCAATGAACGTCTGAGAGTGACAGATTAATCCACATGTGAGCGGCCGTGGCTCGACGAAACAACAAAGTGGTACTCGGTAGGTCTCGGCGACCCCCCCGAGTCAGCTCAAGTGTCTGATTTTGCAGAGGCAAGGGTCTTGGCCGTTGATCCGCTCTGACATGTCCCATGTTTCGTGGCATGTCTGCTGCAGGAGTTAAGGCTGTTCCTTTAATTTACCACGACAAGTGTAAACACGTTAAAAGCCAGGCCCGAGCTGTACCGAGACAAGCCCATGAGCTAGTGGTGATCTCTGTGGGGTATACTTTTTTCAAGCTTACGTCGCTGGTCAGCAGCATGTCCTCTGTATTAAAGCTCCGCACTCACCACTGTCCGCAGCTTCACCTGAGTCGGCGGCGGGATGCAGCTTCCACCAAATCTCTGGACAAATCTCTCAACTCTAGAGCTGACAGTTTTCTTTAAGTGCTTGTTAAATAAATATGTGCTGTCATCCATTTTTTAAATCAAGGTGAAAAAAGGCAGTCATAGCAATGAAGTAGTGAAAGTCACTTTTTTGGGGGTGTGTAAGTCAGACAGACAAGTCCCTTCCATCATAAACTTAGCTTTCCCAATTTAAAACTTTGTTTTTTAAACGTCCTCCCAACTGTCTCGTCTTCTGCAGAGAGGTATACACAAGACTTCTGCTTAATCCGCTTTTCTCGTACGTCGGACCACGCGTCTTTCATTTCTTTTCTTGAAATTCTACAGTATTCCACAGATCAAAATCTTTTAATTAAAAGGGACATCTTTGGTGCAGCACATTTCTGGATGACGTGCCAACCTTTTTGAGCCAGTTGCCATCTGCCATCACAGCGCTGTGGCTGAGGCCATATCCCCAGCAAGCTGTGTTCGCTGTGAGCCAGCAAGAGGGAACAAGAAAGTCACACGGAAAAAAACTGAGGGACGGGGCCAGACGGAGAGAAGCTGAACCGTCGCATCTGTATCAGGGAATCAGGTATAAACAAAGAAGCAGTAGCTGTCCTATTCAGACGGACTATTGCTATGTCCTGGAAAGAAGAAAATGTCAATATCTGACCATTCAACTGGACACATCTGATGTTTTCAAAAGCTCTCAACTTACTAAAGCTATTTGACACTTCAATTCTAAGTGGTATCTTTTTAAACTATTTTTATTAAAATGATTGTCATGATATTTTTGATGGCAGCTAAACTAAATACAGATAAATAAACAAAAAAGGGATAAAATAAAATTGTGTATTTTTACAGTTGGTAAAAATAAATTTAGTTAAAGGTTTTCCCGTTTAGTGTTCTCATTTTTTTAACCACTATAACTCTCTAACCATAACATAATTCCTGTGAATTCTGAAGAAAAAAGAGCAGACATGCGTCGGGTTGCAACACTTAACACCAATTTTTCTCTAAGGCAATGTGAGAAGCAGTCTTTCTCTGCATAGGAATCAGCTGGTTCAAGTTGATCACATAAACGGTCAAAGACTGATGCTACGTTCAAGGTTTTTGGTGAGCTGGGAGTTATCTTTAATCCATTCATATGATGAGAGGATTTTATCCTTTAAAAATTACCATTTTCATTAAGCTGTAAGCTTCACAAATAAGTGAAATGAGGAGTGTACTCCCAACTACATTAACAATCAAAGAATTAAAACAGGGTTTCTAGATTTCTTCAATTTCAATTTAAGACCATTTTCTGAGACCGATTTTTCAGTGTATTTTCCAGTTTTATCCATATTTTGGATCAACTGTAGCTTCTTGTCTTGTTTGTTGTGGTCTGTGTCGTGAAGCTTCAGTGTGCTTTTTCTCTGTTCATCAAAATCATTCTGGTTAAAATATTTTTATTTAGAAAACTTTAATTTTCAAAAAGAAATGTGAATTGAATCTTTTAAGGCTCAAATATCAAAATTCAAGACTTTTCATGAATGTAATTATTTAAAGGCTTTCTAAGACCCCGAACTCTGATAAACAAAAAGTAAATAAAGAATTGTTTGACAATGACAACATTACATATTTTCATAGGAACATCTGGCGACTTTAGATAAGGTATTTCTAGAGTGTATTCTGTAGGTATGACTGAATTTGTGTCTCTTTTCTGTCCATCGTGATAAAAAAAATGACAATCTTCGCTTTTTCTATCGTAATGTTGAGACAGTTTTCAAAAACAGCAAACAATTTCTTGCAAGTAGCTTTAGGAACTTCGTTATTATACATGTATGAATTTAGGTATAATAATAAAGATAATTCTTTTATGTAAATACATTTTGCGCAATATTTTCTCATGGACATTTTTTTCACTCGACATAGAATTTATAACAACTAGCTTAGTGTATTTTTTATGCCCTTTTATTTGTAAATGATTATGTTAGCATGATTAAAACATATTTCTTTTTTTTTTTACTTGTATTACTTTCTCTCAAAAAGAGCCACAAAATTTTACAGGAAATCAGTTCTGCAGCGAGAAAGTAAAACAGCAAATATAAATATAAGTATGATGACAGTGAAAGATTTCACAGAATTACAGGGATTTTTTTTCTTCACATTCTGAAAAATTGCCTGAAGAGACACAGATGTTCAGTGGGTTGGAAGTTTCTTTCAATGTTTTTGGACGTGCTTTAACCCAAATTTTAAAATAGTTTTAAAATCGTTGGATTTTTAGCCATATGTATGTATGTTACTTGCTTCGTCTCCCTTTTGTTTCTCTTAACTGGTTTAACAAGATTGGATTTTTAGTGATATTCAACGCTTTATTCCATTGTATTGATTTTCTGAACTGAAGAATGGAACTTTCTTTCTTTAATAAGAAACACGAGTATTTATTATCTCTACATCATTTTAGTGTATTAATATTTTTTATCTGAAATTCTGATTGATACGACAGTCTGAAAACGCAATTTGCCTCCATGAAACCTCTGAACTAATATAAACCTGAGAGAACCAAGAATATCTCTCACATGTTAGCAAACTAATCTGTCAAAGCAATAATCTTAGGTAAATGTTCTATGGAGATTAGAAACTGCCTTGGAGCTGGTTGCAAAATGAGTGTATAATAAGATAGACATGGCACTGTGGGCTATCAGGGAAAACAAATCCCTCGGTGCCAAAATACTCCACCTGCTTCCATTATCATGGCTGCATTTGCACAAAGGAAAAAAGCCAGCTTTCTGTGTGTACGCAGACTGACAGATAAGTGCACTAAATGCCAGAACTTTAAACCACTGAAAAGGTTCAAATCCCTGCAATCTTTTCTGAGCAGGTCTTAATGTGACTGGACTGTGTTTCAAGTACATCCAGGATAAAACTCCTAATGGTCATCATAAACCGTAAGCCGGAGAGATTCTCCTCTTAATCCAGGATTGTGGTCCAGGAAACTGTTCAGCGGTAAGCAAGTGAAAATCCTATTTTATGCTGTGATGTATCTGCTGTTCTGGCGTCCCTGCATGCAGAGCTGTCTGTTAGCAGTGATTATGTAGGGCTCATAATTGTCTGCATCATCCCTGAGCACCAAGTGATAAGGAGAACTGAGAACACAGATGGTTAAAAGCAGCCACTTTATGAAAGGAAAAAAAAAAAAAAAAAAAAGGCACATCTTGTCATTTGAAATCCTGCGGCTCTGAAAATAAATCTATTAATTTGGTCGGATGACTCAAAGCCTTTATGATGGGCTGCTGGCTTCACCTTTACAAAATATGATACAGTGTTGCTTTAAAAGCCTTTGAAGGTGACGGTCTAAAATGTAATGCTTCATAATTTGACAGTTTCTGATTTTGCATGTTAGGCCATCAAACATACAGCTGAATCTGCAAAACTAAATGTCTTAATTTATAGATTAAAATATAGTTGCAGAATACAGATTTTGTAAACAATTATTCGCATAATAAAAGTAATGTTTCTCCTTTTCTTTGTGAAAAACGTCTCTTAGATCAATCACAAATAAAAATACACATTTATGAAATCCTTTAATATTGGTGGTTCTATTGAAAATATCAACATTTCATTGAGCAGATATTATTCTCACGGTTTTTATTTTGGTTGATGTTATTTCCATGTATTTTAAGTGCAATCAATTACAAAAACTGATGGAAATTCATGTTGGCTACATGTTATATATTCTGCCAAGATGAACATCACTGCATGTTCGCACGTTTTTTAAATGCTTCCAAGGCTGAATTTAATTCTTGTTATAAGGGGTATTTGATCTTTTATGGTATATTTTAGAGAGTAATTGTAAAAACAAAAATGATTTGGCACAGCGAATGTTAATGTTAATCTTTATTTTTATTTTATTTGTTTTTTGTGCAGCTATTAAACAAGATAAATAAGAGAGGCAAAGAAGAAAGTTCAGTAATGGCCATAAGTATTTATAACGTTATGTGCAATTAGTCATTTTCATATTCTTGGCAACAGTTTCTAATTAATTTGATCCTTTTTTACCATTAATTTCCTGGAGATTGGACATAGTTATTAGCATAAGCAGGGAGGAGCTACGTTACGGCTCTTTAGACCGCAGTAGAAGACAATTCAACAATAACTAGTTTTACTTCAATATAAGACACTCTGAAATTGTCTTATTTTTTCTCTCTTTACAATGTTTGAGTTTGGATATTTAAGCAACTGCTAATTAGGTAGAAAAGATCTTTTGCAGCTCGCAGTTAGCGTTAGCATTAGCATACGTTTAAAAAAATACAATCATAATTATGTTCATAATCAAACAAGCATCTTTCAATGATGTACTTGTAATCTTTGTCTAACTTTAACCAAGTCGTCAGAGAGAAATGATCCACGATTCGTTTGATGCTGTCCATAGGAATTTGGTAAAGCAGCTGCGCAGTACTCTGGAGGCAGAACTACTGACATTTGTATTTTGATTTTTGAAGGATTTAGAAGAGGATTTTAAAATACACTCAGGTAGGACATTTTTAAAATAAATATTGTACAATTTTTCACTATGATTGGTATGGTCACCTTTTATTATTTACGTAAAATTATGTGAATTATGTAAAATTATGAACAGCATACATGTGTCCGTAAACTCAGTGGCAGCGATGTCGACATTTTGTCTGACGTCACATGAAAAGGGGTTTATTTCCAACAGCATGTTTTCATCTGGTATTAATTTACAACCATTTGAATAAAGTAATACTCAGAAATGCATTTTAAAGCCTAATTTTCCTGATATATGTCCTCCATCATGAGAAAAATGTCACAATAACACGTTAAAAGCACCATTTTCATCGGAGTGAGCTTTTCAACTTCACCGTCAGGAGATGCAGCGACTTCCTCTCCCGGGGTAGAGCGCTCGCTCGGAGGTCAAGGTGAATTGTCACATCGAGCAACTTTTCACCCAGTGTTCGCTTGTTGTTCAGCGGTCTGACAGGCTGCAGCAATGCCACCCTGCTTCCTGGCACCGCTCCATAATTGATGAAGACGCACAGATTGTGGGATTTGATCCAGAATGGTGCTGCTGCCTTTTAGGTCCAGGCCAGATTAAACTGAGGTGCTCCATACGGATCTTTTTTTATTTCTTTTTTTTTTCACTTTTCTGTGACTTTCACATCTCCTTCCATTATACGCATTATATGTGACTCCTTCTAAAACTTTTACATAACTTCCTTAAACAGTATGGTCACATAGCTAACCTTTAGTCTAACTTAATGCATTCAGGTCTGTTCATAATCTGCCCTGATCTGTATGCCGCCTTTTCTTAATGAATGGAAGTTAAGCCTCCAACATGAAAGTGATTAAAGTTCCGTGTCAAACTGTGCACATCTCATTTACTTTTTGTCCTCGCGCTTTTGCTTTGGCTCTTTTCGTCTTTGCTCCTCTGACAAATTTTCCCACTAAAGGAATTCAAAAGAACTGCGAGCTTCAGAAGGCAAAAAGAGTCCTTACTGTGCTAAGATCTAAAGACATTTTTAAAAGTTTGAATTTGGGCATAATAAAGTCTTTCTAAAACAGTTTTAGGGTTAAAGTTGATTTTAGAAGGTCATGGTGGATAGAAGACAATCATATATTCCATATAAAAAAAAAAAAAAAAACTCAATTTAAATAAAAAAAAAATGTAAAATTTTTAACATTACAAAAAATTTACTAAATTTATTTACCGGTAATACATTTGTATTAAATACATTTAGTAATTTTTTTGTCATATATTTTTCTAAGTGAATGCATGCAGGCTGAAAAGTGAATGTCTGCTAAATGTACTTCTTGCAGCAGAAGGAGACAGCAGGGATTGCTTCTGGAGCTGTGTAATGCACCAACTGTACAATATACTGTTATCATTTTGGTTGAAATTCTCATGAAAACACTTGCATAACTTTGTGCTTTTGCCATGAAATGATCCTGTAAGCCTCTAAAGCGCATATGTAATCATGTGTTATAAAATAAAGATGATTACAGCTGTAAATAAACTATGTTTGTATTTTATTTTTCTAGACTTTAAGCATCCTTTGTCTCAAAACTAAACCATTCTTTTATCCGCTGATAAATTGTAATCGCAGGAAATATGTTTAATACTTTGTGTCAAAAAAGTAAAACTGAACTTCGAAATGCCCCACTAATCTCAGAGGACATTTGCTTTAATCTCCTTTCTTTGGCAAAGCTTTACTTTCTGTGGGGGAAATGAAATGTTGAGCAAAATCTGTGTGTAAGCCATCACTCAGCTCAAACAAGCCCACATAATAAGGTAAAAAAAAAAATCCTGAATACATATTTTATTCATATTTAGGCACTCTTTATTTCAAAGCTTAATTATACATGTGGAGATTATGAATAGCACAATTAAATCACAGTGATGAAGACAATTAGCACTATTCTTTAAAATGCACAAGCAACACTGATGTCAGCGCTTCAGTCTGTTCTTAAACTTTTTGTGTCATGTGGGTTTTTTTTTTTTTTACATTTATAATTCATCAATTTCTCCATCACACAAAATCAACATTGTGGTTTTCGACTTCAGAATAACACATAAATGGCCCTTTTTAACTCATTCTGACACATTTTTGACAAGCTCCAGCCTCTGCAAGACACTGGTCAGGCCATCACAACGCAGGGATCAAGGTCCTACCAAATTACACAATCTCCCCAACCATGCTCAATAGGTCTACAGGGGTGCCCAATGGTTGACTGCGATAGACTGGTCCATAAGGACCCACACAATCTTTAGAGCTTTACACTGGAGTAGGCTCATTACACACACAGGTTTCTAGTACACTCAACCAACTGAGGCATCCTGATGCTAAATGAGTAGTACTACATGGATAGTAACATGGAGATGTGCTATCCAGGTTCAAATTCTAACAGGAGAGTTTGATAATGAAAAAAGGTTTTGGACTTTTATTGTGGTAGTGTCTCAGTTTTAGATGTCGCAAATGTGCTACACAGCTAAATAATTTAACTTTTTTAAAACCCACAAAATGTACAGACTGACAAATGTTGATTTATTCAGGCACTGTCCTGTATTGTTCTGCAAATAGATACGAGAACATCTGTGAGCCACAACCCCCAACATCCACCTATACCGACATCTGAATTTTTTTGAAAAATGTCTTGTTTTTTTGGCATCATTTCAACCAAGCTATAATTTCTATATTTTTTGTGAACTAAAAAAAAAATGTAACTGGCAAAGTACAAAGTTGTACGTTTGTTTACATAAAAAGCACTGAAGACATGATGTTCATGAAAGGAGCCTTCTCTCCCATGTTCAGTATTTTGAACTCTTTTACCATCTGTTTTTTTTTTTACATTTTCCACACTAATTTTAGTCTTGAAAATCATAGTTTTTAAAGGTGTCTGAAAAATGTCTCAACAAAATCTGGTTAAAATTTAAAAAATAATCTAATTCTCGCATTTTGGAATTTATAAAAGTATTGATCCACGTTGACTGACATTCCAACCCACAAAGCAAAGCAAGCAATTAAACAAAGAGAACTCACCTTAGCGACCCTGTTGGCCACCTCCCGACCCACCATTAGCCCCTGGACAAACGTCCGTGCAGCAATGAAAGCCTTTGTGACCTGAGCCTTCAGTCTCCTGGGCACATCTCCAAAAGGCTTGAGCACATCGGCGATTTTCCCGATGCACTCCAGGTAGTCGTCTGTGAAGTGGTACTGCGAGTTGAGCAGCTGAAACATACGTTCCAGCAGCCTGGACCAGAAGTCATTCAACATCTCCTCCAGGTTGACGTTGCCTCCAGTGTAGTAGCGCTTTAGCTCAGTGAACAGGTCCTGAAACACCTCAGAGTTCTGCATATATAGCTTCCCGTACGTCCTGGTGAACATACTGTTGAGTGATTTCTCAGAGTTGTCCAGTAGCTCCAGGAAGAACTCTAGATGGGATTGGGAAGGGAGAGGACAAACATTTGGGTCAGTGTCCAGAAAACGTCCACATTTTTACTTAAAGCTTAAAACCTGGATCCCTTTTGCTGCAAATCCTTTCATTTAAAATGGCTAATTTTGTGAGTCTGTCAGCATATCCTGTAACAAAGAACAGCAGCCAACAATAAAGCACTTGATTGTGTGAAGAAAGGCAGAGCACAGCATTAATAATTTAACAGCAGGAATAATGGGCCACAAGGACCATGAATGATTAATGTAAAGGTTCTGATTGCATACAGTAACAAAATATTCATAAGTTTTGGACACAGACACTAGTATACATTATCATCCTAGGCACATACCATTATTCCCAGATGCATTCATTTCCGATTGGCACAGTTTATTTGGCCACCGCAGCAGCTGGACTGTGAGCCAATTATTGAATATTGAGTTACTGAAGCAGCATTCTCTTTGAATGGCCAAAAGAGTCAAACTTTTAGGGTTTGAACACCACATTTTATGGCAATTGTTAGATTTGCCAAATATATTTTAAAACTTTTTATTCAAAATTTCTTCTTCTGGATGACGTTTTTATTGTATCCCATTACAAATACCACTGGATGATAAATTTCAAAGCCTACAATAGAGCGAAGTCGGCTGAATAGAGATACAGATGACAGTTAGGAGTGTTCAAACCCACACAGGAGGGGTTTTAATTTCCTCTGCAAGTAAAAAGTGTCCACTCACCAAATGTGAAAAAGAGTTATTTCACCGCAATGTCAGTGAGATAAAAATGTTTAATCAAATTCAAAAACATAAAAGAAGATGAATGCAAAAATAATTAAAATACATCAACTGAATTTGTGACCGACTGAAAGCAGCAGAGAAAAAAGCATTACTATGCAAATTGTGTTTTCACGTTCCTTAAGACACAGACATCCGAATGCGAGAGTGATAAAACTATTCTAATGTAACTTTCAAAGCAATTATATCATTGCTTCTTCATCATCTGCCCGTGTTGCTTTCTTCCATGCGAGTACCTGCTCGCCTGAGTATTAAATCAGTCAACAAAGAGAAAAACAGATTTAGCAGGGGAGTCTCACTGAAGCCTGCCTAATAGGATCCCATGTTCCCGCTGCACAGGAGTAAATGTTGGGAAGATCATAACACATCGCTCCAAGCACAAATGTCAAATATTTTCTGCACCCTTCTTTGTAAACAAACACTTCACGTGTCACGCTTGCTAATAAACCATCTCAGGGCTCTTAGCCAGGCTTGCTGACATTTTTGGAATTGCTAATGATCACAGCCACATCCTGACATTCTGCCCATGTCTTTTTCTAATAATGGAATTTCAGTTCCTTGATGACGACTAAAGCTTGGTTACACAAGCTTCTCACTTAAACACACACATCTGTATATGTAAGTAAAAAGGATAAAAACACATGAAAGAAAATAAGTCATTATTATGAAAGTCATTTCAATTAAAAAAGAATTTTCTCACATTTCCAAACCATAATAAAAACATAATTTATTTGTCAAAAAAGTTTAGACATGTTGTGTATTTTAAAATAGAACTATATAATGTTTAATATGTGACATTTCAGCCATTAGACAAGAATAAAAAAGATTCTGACAATTTCTTAGCCAATTGTTGAGCAGTTTGTGTCAATTAGGAATCAGCCATACCCAGGGAAATGTCATGCTTGTAACCCAAAGCTCCAGTCATAACTAAAAAAACAAGTCTGACAAAGCGTGGTTATTCACCATACTGCAAAAGGTGCTGAACTACCAGTTTCCAAGCATGAAGAAAATGAGTTGCCTTGTATTTCTATAAGTCTCTTTTGTACCTGTTAATCGTACTAAAGAAGTGCTTTCACACCAATTCCTGAGTGCAAAGTCAGAGATATGGGTAATCCCACTATTCTCTTTTCGAATGAATGTACTTTGGTCCTATTTTATGCAAGCCTATACTACTTTCACTTCTAAAGTAGATAGGAAACCAATCCCAAACCACCCATTCTATTTTCTTTTTTTCAGCTGAATGACCTGCCATTAGACTAACATTTGTTTAAACATTGAGAGCCTGCAGGGGATTCTTCAATCCAGCCTCTTCTTTTTCAACAGATTCAAATCAAGAACACACATACATACAAACATATATATATATATATGCCGTGATAAAAGAAAAATAGTATTTAAAATTAAAGTTGTTATATATATATATATACTCATATCTAAGTCAAAAAGATGTTGTTTTGAATGAAGTTGAATTCATATGCGTAACCACAATAAGCTTTGGTCATTCGTTCAGACTGGGGTTATTACTTATCCATCTTCAACAACAACAGCAGAATGCAACAAAACAAAAACATTTTGCGCCAATATCACACACAAGATTGGATCCCCGCAGGAAAAAAAAAAAAAGATAAATCTCCACAAAAACCTTGGGGATCACAGTTTACAGCCATCTATTTTGAGCTGTGGTAACAGAGGAGCTCAGTTCTGATGAAGGTGGGACTGCTGATTTATCCTGCAGGGTGGGAGGTGTAGCACCCGCTCCTAAATCTGATGTAAAGCTCTGGGCTCTTTACATATCTCACCACATTTACAGTTTAAAAGACTGTCAAAACCAAACTACAAATATGTGAAGTCAGATATTAAAAATGACGTTTTTGAACCAATGTGTACACAACAGATGCTGAGATAATCACCACTACTGCTTTTTGTTTTTCAGTTTAATTTCAAGGCCTGTTACCTGGAAAACTAACTGGACTGAGAATATCAAATAACAGCAAGAGCTTGCCAAGTCATGAAGAGTAAATTGCTCTTTGCTTGCCAAACTACATATTTTGCCAGGGATTTATCATTGGGAGATATTGACCTTGGACTACATTTGGGTTCCTGGCTTACCAAGAATTTTTGCCTTGAAAGCATGTAATTTTGTGGATGTAAGCGCATGACGAGACATTCAAAAACCTCTTGTAAAATGCTTGTAACAACGAGGGCTCAATGTATTCGATTACTGTAGCTTGAAGAATATCATAGAGGTTCAATAAAGCCAAATATCGTGCATCAAGAAATATGATGTCGCCTCCAGAAGAGCAATGTTTAAACTCTAAAAAGATTAAACAAAATGTACAAACAGATGAATGGATACTAATATACATCTGTTTTATTAAAAGAATGTGTAACATGCACAAAAAGGTTAAGTGAATGGAGTTTTAGTGGGGATAAAGCCATGGCAGACATCTTCCCTGAGGTTATTTCACAGAGGTTAAAACAGAAAACACATGATATTAAATAATAACTGCAGCAAATTGAGGTTTCATGTTCGAGTCAATCACAATTGAAGATGAACTTTGTAAGTTTTGCATTGCATACAAAATACGTGCAATCTCCATCCACTCAAAGTAATTCCAGTGTGAAGAATCCATTTTCCATGGGAGCACTGCAAAGTGCTCCTTTGATATCTGCCCTAATTACTGTAAATAATTATTATGAATAATAAAGGTGACCTTCCTCTTTCTGTGATAATAGCCCTTCATCCACATAAGAAAACATGGACTAACCCATTAATTTAACTTCACGCTCTCTGGAAATTCAGTTGTTCATTTTTCCACAGCCTCAAGCCACAGAATCTCTTGTTTTGAATATGGTTAATTAGGAGCACATTTCAATTAATGGACCTATATTCCTGAATGGCCAGAGGCGGCTTATTGTAAAACTTGAAGAGTTCTGAATTTCTACCAGTTTTAACTGTGAAAACTGTCAGAAGAAACTAAACTTGACGTAAGGATGCATATCTCAATGTTTGTCTTTTTTTTTTGTTTTTAAGGAATCCATCTTATTTATTTATTTATTTTTTTAATTTAACCTTTATTTAACCAGGTGTAAAAAAAACTCGATGACTAAGGAAAGCTGTATGGGGGAAATTCCAAACAACTCCCGGAATTTTTACACATTTTGAGAATATATCCAGATGTTAGGACACCAAGTCTTAATCTTTGAGTCAAAACGACTGGTTTATAATGGAGCAAATCCAAATTCCACACATGGTCCATCTCTATTTATAGTCCATGTCATGAACACACTAACTGCACGTGACTTTAGAACATACACAGGCCTAATATTTTCCCAAGAAACTTAAGAGACTTTTTCAATCAGGCCTTAGTCACAACTGCTCTTACTGATGGATACGAGCTGAAAAATGGACAAAGCTGGTCTGGCATGATGAGTCCATGAAGACAAAAATGTTCATGCAGATTTTTTTATGGATTTTTAATTTTTTCAAACTCCCTCGACCTGCACAGGGAGCCTATTAGCGCAGTTCAGGAGATACGTCTGCGCTCCTAGCATGCATCCTGACTGTTAGGAGTGAGGAAATTAAACAATCAGAGCACAGTTTGTGAAGGCATCCTACTGGTACTTCTATAACACCTGCACATCTTGCACATTTAGCATTAGCACATGGTTATTAAGAAGCCAGGAACTCTACTAACAGCTGGAGTAAGGCTGGCATACGACATCATCACTCGTGGATCATAAGTCTGTGCAACTTACACTGTCCTTGCAAATACTTCACAATGTACTTACTACATGTATGACAATGGTTCTTTACATTTGAATTATGTCTCTTAGGGCGGCAATACGAGCCTCAAGGGAACTGTAAGACATTTCTACCACCCCTTTAAGATGTGGCCGCTCCTGTCCATGACCCTCCACAGATTGTAGACAGGACCTCTACGGGTCAACAAGGGTGACAAGGCTGTACCGACTGCAGAATTACAATTTGTCTAATAGTTTGCTGTAAAACACTAAAGACGTGGAATATGTGGAACAAAGCAAATCCCACAGATTGTTTTGAGACATGATCCCAACAGAAGTCTTCTTCAATTAAGTCTGTCATGCTATCCCATACATAATCCATGTTTTTTTTTGTAATGTATATTCACACCCCACAGCAATCTGCATATACTGCTTCCATCTGAATCTGACTGCTTAATGTTACTGTCACAATGGATTTGAATGTAAATATTTTAAATGCTTGCTTACAATAGAGCATATGGAATAGAATCAGCAAACACAAGCACATACAGTCAAATGAATATAATACATATCTCTTATATGATTCAAAAGAGGTTGAATTCCCTTCAGTCAGTGAAGTCAAACAAGAGATACAAGCAAACGTTTTAGCAACAGTTATACAAACATTTTTTTTTTTTTGTCATTTAATTCATCTCTGACAGGAAATGTTAGAACAGGTCAGTAAATGCCTTTTTGCGTCAGTCAATTATACTATTCCACACTATTTTCTTAACTGCGTGTTGTTCTGCGTCACTGCCTGCACTGTGGCCATGTCTGATATCTTTTCTCTAATCGGATCTGACTGACCGTGCACAGCGTGCACAGTCAGCACAGCTAATTGGTGGCATTAACTCAAAAATAGATTGCCAGCATGAGCTGATGATCATGTATTCTACAAAAATGGGCTTTCTTTTTTGCAGGCTTCAGTCCATACACGTCTCCAACATGAGAGAATTCTATTGGATGTAAAATATATTCTGTTTATCTTTGCTACATTTTGAATAGAGAGACAAATATGCTGCTGCAGCCATGGCTTGATGCGTCACATATTAGGGAATTCTAAACACTCCGACTGTGTCCTTGTTTGCTATTTAAGATAATCCGTTTCATTTCTCAGTGGTCTTACATCCCCAATGATGAATAAAATTGTTCTCCCTGCTTGACTCCTGTTCTAGAACCTCAAACGTTTCCTCTTCATGGCATCTGGAACTGGGATCTTAAAGGGTTTTCACACTAAACTTGGCATCTCTGCTGCTGTGTTTTGGAATCCTTTCAATTTCATGGTTTGTGCCACTCACTTTTGCCTAAATACTGTGTCATTCCAAGTGCAGGCATAGCTCTTATGGGATCCATCTCAATGCAAAGTTCAAAAAGTCCAAACAGTGGCTGCAGCTTAGTGTAAACTTTATACAATAGAAACCATGAATTCATTAAGCAAACATTCCAATAACAAGGAAAAACAAATTTTGTTGTGTATGAAACTACAACTAAAACCTATCATGAGCTTCAAATGAGCTTATCATTTTATTAAACTTTCCCCAGGTGTTTCGAGCTATTCATCAAAAACACATTTCCTAATCATTTTCATTATTGTTTTTATTTCCTCATAGAATTTTTAGCTTTTCAAAGTAAAATTGTATGTTGAAACTGAGCTTCCGGTCCTCATAAATCCACAAAAATGGACTGGATTCAATGCAAGGACAAAACACACTAGTTTTAAGGTAAACTGTTTTTTTTTAATGGTGTATGTTACAATTCTAAAGACTTCAGAATTAATCAAAATAAAATGTTTTTTTTACAAAGTGTCTGTATGTATGTATGTGTTACCGCCAACAGACACCCTTCAGCTGTGGGTGTGGGGGTTTTTCTGTGTACTAGCGGATATGTCCGCATTTGTGCGTGCGTGTGTGAGTGTATACATACCACTTTTTAGAGGAAAGAAGTCTATACATTGATTATCTTTAAAATACACAGCTGAACTTCAAAGCCAACATAAAGTATGAAGTGGAGAACTGGGTTCTAATCACTTAAGTGACCTTATCAGCCCCTGTGACTTACACATTCACACAGACATGGTTCATGTTGTAGATTCAAATGTCACATTGTAGGCACTGCTGCATGGCGTTGGTTTTTCATTTCTATTTTTTTACAGTCTACTTAGGAGGAAAAAAAATTCAAGCCTTCATATGAAATCGCAAAGTTTCAAAAATACACATTTTTTTCAAATATGATTCATATGGTTAGATGTAGAGATAGTTGAAAACTAATACTGAACTTATGCTAAAAAGATATTCAACGTGATAAAATAGTGGCAGTTATAGAATAGAATTGGTAGGACAAAGTGAAACGGTGACTTGTGACTCTGAAAGTGCAGTAAAGTAACAAGGAAATGTTTTCTGCTTTCACACAAGAGCACTCTGGGAGCACCGGAAAACAAATGGACAGACACGGGTGTCTGATGCAATGGACATATGTTGAATCTCAAGAATCAGATTTAAAGGCAACACAGATTTAATCAATAAATATAGTACTAAAATATATGAGTTATCCTAATGCATTGTCACTAACTAACTGAGACATTTATGCAGAAAATCGTCTCAGATATGGTCCTTTAGACTTGTTTTGCAGTCACTCAGCCTGATATGCTTGTTGTCATAACATGACAACAACTTCCCCGTGTGTCACAACATTTGGGAGCCAAATTTGAAGTCAATGGGATAGCTATACCACACGCTCAGTCACCAGCTCAAAGAGAAGGGGCAGAAAAATGTTGCAGTTCCCCAGACAAATTACACATTTCAATCCGTAAGCGGTCTGCATCTGTACTGCACTTTCCCAGTCTAGCTGCACACTCAAACCTGCACTCCTGCTGCACTTTCTTAGTCGATACCCCATATCTCTATTAGCCTGGGTAGTTTTTTATTCCTTCCTCTGCACACGCACCAACAAATCCATTCGGGACACTGTGGGATTAAGTGCCTTGCCCCTGAACACATTGACATGTGGACCGCTAAGGCTAGGGAATGAACCACCAACCTTCCAATTAGCAGAGTACTGCTTGGCTTTTCAGCTTAAGTAACCTCAAGTTGATTAAATACTGTGCAGAAATATCTCAAGAAGCACAAATAAACACCAACTACTGCTTTGTTCAAACTCTTTTCTTTCTGAGGTGCAGATTAAATAATGATCACAAATATCAATACCCTCTGAGAAAACAAGGTTCCATTTAATCCTTGGAGTAGAATGCTTGCTGGAATTTATTCAACCAAAATTGTTTATTTTCATGTTTGGGTCATATTTCATTTGTATTTTTTCTCAGATAAAAAATATTTGACAAAATCATAGCAAAAATTTCATCTTTAGCAAATGTTTGACTTTTTTATATGATCAGTAGGACTATAGCTTAACTTAAATTACAACCTTTAAATAAAATGTAAAGTGAATTTGGCATCTTGTCATGCTTTTTATTTTTATCCAAATAAAAAAATAAAAAAGAATACATATATATATATATATATATATATATAATATCTTTCAAGCAGGAAAAGTGCAGTGTTGGGATCCCGTTACGACAAACAGGATCTAATTTGTGTGATGCCTTTTATTTTCTGTACATTTACATCCTGACTAATATCCGCGCTTGATCCATTAAAGATTCGGAAACATCTGGCTTAATTTGTGCCCTTGTTGATGTTGATGATTCACATTCGTTCATTAAAGGAAGACGTGACAGCAGGGTCCTAATTATGACACAAATTAACATTTCCTAATGAGAGTGGATGAGGATTAGTCAGTGGAGAACGCCCATATTTATAATCAGAGAACCATCGAGGTAACGGTGAAAGAAACGAATAACAAGCTGAAACAGGTGTGAAATGTGAAACGATCTGCCAATAGCAGAGGCTTTAGGCAGCGAGCAGTGAGAGGAGAACACATGCTTTATTTCATTTAGGGACGGAGCAAAAAGCGCTCTCCATTGATCAAAACAGTGTAAAGGAAAGATGCGGTGGAAGGTTGAAGGCCAGGAGAGATTCCTCCTTCGCGCTGATGCAGAGCATTTTTTTATTCTGTTGTCCTTCCAGGTAGGTATAACAACACCTAGAACTGAATCAAAACACAGCAGATCACGCTGACTGATGCGGAAGGCAGCATTTCCCATATGCTCAGCTCTAATCCTTTGAGTTTAAAATGTTTCAATTTTTTAAAATAAAATTCATAAATCAATCTGTTTGTTCAAGACCATTTTTGACCTCAATCTGATACCAAAACAAAAGAAAATCTCAGAAAAATTCCTTAAGACATTTTTTTTATTTATTTTTGACCCTTCTGGTGTACAAATCATGTCCTACTGTTCTTATCGCAATGGTAAGTTCAAAAGACTTTAAAATGAAATCATTTTACATATAGATATTATATTATAATGTCTATCTCTAAGGTTTTCAATGATGTAGTTCAATTACCATATTTTCTAGGGCCCACCTTCAATGAATGGTCTATTTTCAAATGTATGTCATACGCCAAGCTATGAGACGCATTAAGCAAAACAAATAAGTCAGAGCTAAGTTCTTACATTAGTCAGCCTTTGTAACATGCTACATATTGTCCATGTTAGAAGCATTAGCTGCGTTAGCATACTTGTAACTTCCAACCTTCTTTGCGATACCTAAAAAACAGACTAATAGCCTACTGCTAAATGAACAAACAAAAAAAAAACTTTATGGTGACTACACTAACTCCTAACCTTGTTAGTAACACATAATAAGTACAGAGTTCAACACTCCTAAACAATATCTGCATTAGCATATTCACAATAACACGCAACCAAACATTTTAACAGAGCACTATGCAGTCTACCTCTAAAAATCTCATCTACCTCAGTAAGTACTACCAGAATTAATCCATATGTAAACCGCTCCATAGTTTAAGGCGCACTATTGTTTTTGAAGAAAAAAAAAATACTTTTTAGTGCTCCTTATTGTGCAAAAAAGTACGGTATGTATTGTTCTCAGTTGTTGCTAAGGTTTTCCCACAGGGTTTGTTGTTATCAGCTATCAACATACTCATATCACACAGTGTGTGAAGTTCACTGACACTGATTAGCATTAAAATAATCAGATCTGTTTCAAAGCAACCCTGTCCCAAATTTAAACGCCAAAAAAAAACCCATTAACTTTTAATTTGCTTTCATTTAAGAATTGTGTAAAACTATATCAGAAAAATACAAGTAAAACATAACTTTTGTTTTCCTTTTATTTGTTGAAGTTTTCAAGTTGTTTAAAAAATTCTGATAATTCATCAGGTTTTTATTTTTTTTTTTTCCAAGGACGAATCTCTTGTTTTGTTTAAAAACCGTTTGATGGTGCTTGGCTTAGGTGTTTGTTGAAAAAGCTACATGACATTCAGCATTTGTCAGTCCTATTTGGCCTTGAAATAGTTTACAGAGAACTTTGAGTTGTGTTTGGGTTCGTTATCCTGTTGCAGTATCAATCACTCTCCCCAAAGATGCAAACCAGAGGCTGTAGCTTGTGTCTGAAAAATGTATCTCTACGATCTACTTGTCAGTGTACACTATAATTTGCCCTTTGCTATTTCCTGCTGTGGTATCACTCTATTTTTCTCTCTGCCTGTCTCTCGCTGCAAAGTGCTTTACAGACAACTACTCATTCTCTGTTTATTCTTGATAGCACATAGTACTCTGGAGTCTTGTGTCCTCTAGTAAGAAAATGTTTCATCTCCGGTGCAGGCTTTTTTTTTGTTTGTTTCTTCATGAAAAACGTGTAAAGCCGTTTGTTTGAATTGGTGTTTTCACTGGTGTTTCCCTGAAGGTGCCTTAAAAGACATTAAAGTGTTTTGTTATCTTCTCGTGTAGCATCTGTCCAAACACTGAAGACACCCTCTCACCCCGTCATGGTCCCATGTTTTCTTGGTCATGTTGGCCTCTTCCTATGTTCAGTAGAACATCATCAGGTGGTGGAAAAAAAAATGTTTGGGAACTGAAGATCTGGGTTTGATCAACTGAATTCTCAATATTTTCATCTGATTTGGCAACTATAAAATAAATTCTCAATTCTTGTCAGGTTGTTGCACTTTGCAGCAATAGCTTTTAGACAAAGATCTTCAGCATAGGTTAAGAATTGTGTTTTTAAATAAAGTGACTTCTTTCTTACAAGAGGTCATGTTAAATTGAAAGTTCACACATTTTGTGAGCATACAAAAGTATGTAGAAGAAAAGCATTTAGTTAAAAAAACATCTGACTTTGACACACAAGTTGACTATCACCTTTAAAGCAAAAACTATACAAGAAAAAAATAAATAAAAAACAATAGCACTAAAGAAACAGGCAAAAATACTTCTGATATATATATTTTTTTGTTGAAGTTATATAGGTGTAAACTTATGTTAATTATCACTATCCACAAATCACAAAGGGTGAAATTCAACATCCAAATCATTGACTGCATATACGCACCGGACTGACCCCTCCCCCACTTATAGCTCAAAAATGAAGTACCCACTGGTTTTAAGATGCCAAAATCTCATTGATTACTTTTTTTTTTTTTTTTTTTTACATGTTCTGGTAAATCCTAATTTTTTATTATTTTTTTTGTTTTGTTTTGTTGAAAGTAATTTAAGTTATAAATAGGTCAATCAAATGCTTAAATAAAAATATGTGATTCCTGCTCGGCCCAACTTCAAAAATTCAAGTTTTTGATTGGCAGATTTTCCTGAGCCAACTTTTAAGTGGTAGAAGTATGGACTTCCAACAAGCTCACTCCTGATTGGCGAGAGTGGGTGCCATAGAAATGCTGAGTCAGACCAATCACTGCTTACTGACAATTTCTGGTTTCCAACATGACAACTTTGCAAATACATGAATTGACTTCACTTAGTTGGAACCCAAAGCAAGGTATTTTCTGAGTGACATCACATTCACTTAGTCCAGTTATTTTATACCGTCAATGATCCTAATCTGTTTCAGCAACTGAGTTTAACTTCAAGTAATACTGCATTTGTTAAAGTCAATAAACAAAGTGAGGCTGACATTGTTTGCGTTTAATTTTCTACTCAGAACTCTTGGCGAAACTTCCCCAACTTAAACAGTTGTGATCTTAATGATCAACACACATCACATGTACTGAAGCTCAATCTCATAGCAGAACATGAGCCCAATGCAAATGTAAATCCAGACACACATTTTACACACATTTTTTTCTAAATTCTTAATTTGGTTGAATGTTTTGTAAAAATAGTGAGAGTTAAGTGTTTGCACTGGAGTTTCCACAAGTCTCTGTAGTCAAATATAAAGAAGTTCAATTTACTTCTAGTTTGAATCTGTAGAGAATGAGAAAGAAAACAAAAATCTGCAACATCAGAAGATGTAAATAGTTAAAGAACTGCCAGTAACAAGCTAATAAAACTTGTTAAAAATGGTGACAAAATGTCTGCTAGTAGCATGCAGGTTGGTGATATGGAGGCTGTGATGTTTAATATCAAAACCCAAATGCTGGTTTGACAAACATCTAGTAAAATATAGCACATAGCTGTATCCTGTGGAGGTGACGTGATCCTTTGGCTCCAGTGTGCAGCCTTCCATTAGAATTAATGTGTGTAAAGATTTCAATATATGTCAGATGCTGCCGGAGAGTGTTGCCCTTTACATTTTTTGGCAAGGCGCCGAGCAATGAAAGGACTGAAAGATAACATTTACTGAGTTATTTGGAAAAGTTAAAAACATAAATTTAAAAAAAAAGTATTTTATCCTGAAATTTAAAGCTTAGAGAGCACTTTCATAACTTCTCTACAAATATGTTTTTTTGAATTAATGAAGTGGCTGGATCACTTTTCAGGGTGGACAGGTGCACACTTGTTTCTTAGGGCACATCTAGACTCCTAATAAATCTATTCATCCTTTGTAAACAAATAATTTATGGATAGTGATTAATTTGTAGGCCAGCTCCTGCATGATTATTCATCAATCACGATCAAGTTCACTTTATACTGCGACTAGGCCCAAACAGACTAGTGAATAAATGAATATCAGAGCTTGATCCTGGGGCAGTATTGCGCCGCACTGATGACAAAGCATTTTCCCTGACATTGTGCGCAGGCAGGCAGTCTGCACAAAGCGGGTGACCAGGTGGCAGACTCTCTTCCCTCTACATACATGATGCATATCACACAGGGGCTGACAGCATCAATAAAAGGAGCCCATAATTAAAGCTAGCTGTTGTAGGATATTGAAGAGCAGGAGGCTAGTTTTGCACAGAACATCAATCACACGCTGGCAGCTCATTTAAAACATCTTTAAAATTAAAGTTTCACCAGCCGCCGCCTTTTACAAAGAGCAATTGTTTTCTGACAGCTAAGTGAATCTCTGCTGAAATCTCCGTAAGAAAGGTCCAGAGTGGAATTTCTGTATGCAGAGAGGTAATAGAAATGGAGAGGGAGCTCGCTCTCGATCCTCAGAGACATAACTCAAGCTGTACTTTATGCTCTGATAGAAGCAGAAAGCAGGGCCGCATTCACTATATGACCTTGATAATGTGCACATAAGACACAATTGTGTGTGGCAATCTGGCTTGTATAAAATACGCGTTTCTTAATTTGTATATTTAGTCTTTCATACATATTATTCGCAGTCAATACAAATTATGCAGCTCAAGCGAGTTCTGTATTGACTAAATGGAAATTTGGATGTCTGTGTTTACTGTGATGGAAAAATAAAGACAAATTCAAACAACAAAAGAGCTTTTTTTCTGAAAATTTCAGAGTTACAACATGTTATTAATTTTAAAACAGAACCTGGTAGAAATATAAAAAAGAGCAAGAGACGTAATTTCTCTGTCAGTTAAGCTGTCATTAAGGCTGACGTACTCTGAATTTAAATTACAGCTTGTAAATGTGAAATAGAACAAAGTATGTAATTTTAAAATATTAAACTAAAGTCTACAAGCTTGAGGTCGTTTTTTACTTTGTTCTCCAATGGTATTGTTAAAAGAAATATTCAAGGTCATTATTTTTTTTATTTTTTGCATCTTTTGGGTTTGCTATACTAATCTAAAATTAAATAATTTTCCATTAATTCAAAAAACATCAGTGTTACATTTTAGTAAGAGAATCTCAGACAACTTAAAAAATCAATTTAAAATTGTAACTATATAAAGCAAATGTGTCTAAGACATTGAACATTTTTTTTTCTTTATTTATCTATTTATTTATACTTATTTTACCAAATCTGTTATCAAAACACCAGTGCAACTCAAAGACTGTATAATAGAACTGGACCAAATGAGTGTGACATGACTTATAAAAAAGTTACTTATGTATATATATATATGAATATATATATATACAAGTAACTTGATAGCTGTTTATTTCTCAATAAAACTTTATGGGATTTTGGCTTTTTTGGGGCCAGTGGGTACTTCCTGTTTGGAACTTGAGAGGGGTTGAGCCACTCAGTCCATTTCTCATATACTGTCAATGGTGTTACCTTTTGTAAGTGAATGTATATGATGCTAAATTGGTAAGTTTAAATTGACCTTAACACCTGCCTATTGCATAGATCTAAGTTTGCGCTATAAATGGTTATTTCTGACAGACTGAATGCTTCAGTCATGCTCAAGAGGCTAATGAATTTCACTGACTACCAGATGTTTCTGTGCATTCGTGTTGCTTTTTTAAAGCAAAAATTCAAACCGTTAACATTTTTTCACAAATTTGAAATCAAAAGCAGAGACTTATAAGATTTCAAGTTTTGTTGTTTGTGATTTTTTTATTGTTGTCATGGCATAGTGCTTCTCATCTTTCTATTTTTATTATTACTATTATTTTTATTTACTAATATGCATAATATCAACACTTCCTGTTGCATGGCATAGCACTTCCTGTTACATGTATGCTAGCAACTAGCCCAGATTTGCTCCACTAAAGATATGTTTGAAACATTACTACATTATCTTAATTTAACTATCAAGAAATGTTTTTGTTTTTTTTTCTGAAGGCGATGGTGTTAACACAAACACTGTAGACAACTTTCTCTTGTTGACTTTATCTGTAATGGCTAGAGTCGATAATGGTTATAAAGCATGGATATTAGCCCCCCGCTTGCACTGTGCATCACAGCATTAAGCTATTTTTATTGTTTGTTTGTTTTTTTTTCAGCTTTCTTATTCTCTTACAGTGGCTCCTTAACATTTCACACAGCGATTAAATCAAACCAAGCTTAGAGACAGCTCAGTCTCACAGTGAACATCAGAGGAGCATCAGGTGACTTCAGCAGCAGGTAGAACAATGCAGCTTCAAAGCAGCCTTTGATATCTGGATTTTGGGCACATTAGAACTAAAAAGAAAAAAAACAACCGAAGGAAATATCTGAAGAAAACAGACCACCAGCTATGTGTGACAAGAATCTGACGCGTGAGCTCCACAGCTGATAAAGAAACACTCAGCGACAGCGCATGACACAAATGAGAACAGGGGAACGCACAGATGTCTGTGCCAAGGCCAAAACACGTGTTCATCCAGAAAAACAAATGTTTCTTTTCACATTTTTAGAAAATTGAAAGATAAAGGAGGTTCATGGGAGAAATATAGTGTAATTTAAGTCTCCGTAGAAACAGCAGGCGGAACAAAAAAAAAGTCACTAAATCGTATAAGAGGAAGAGTGATTTGCGATAGCCTGGAGTATGGGTAAGACACGGCAATGATAGTTTAAGACTTGCAGAATGATGGTGTGAACAAGGAGGGAGTAGCTTTATAAATAAATGATGAGGATAAATTATAAGAGAGGACTGAGGCCAATAAAGGCATGGCACAGGCACAATCTTGAAAGAGGACGGAGAAAAGAGGAAAAAGGAAGTCATACTGACAGATCTTTCATTAGGCGAAAACCCATTTTTACTTTCACAAAAGGAATAAAAATTTCCATTTCTAAATTTATGCTTGGCATGGCATTTAAAATTGTAAAAAAAAATATAGTAAATTCTAAAATAAAAATGATTATTTCAATGCTTATTTTAAGCAAATGGTGCATTTCTAAATTTCCTAAAATACATTTTTTAAAATTAATTAATTCATTAATTAATTCTTTATCATTATTTGCTGCATGACTGAAGCATCATTTTTTACAGTTTTTTTTAGTTTACACGTTGCCATAAATGGGTCTCAAATCGCACATTTAAAAGTGCAATAAGATAACGGATTTTTTTTCCATCAAAGATGGAAGTTCAAACTAGAATTGGACTGTATGGCTTTGCCTGTAAATGCAACATATTCTCACCTTTCAAGTGAGATTTTTGTTAGTTCAAAGCATAGCAGGCTGACTTGTCCATAACATGCTCCTTTGATTCTGAAACTTTCTTCTTTTATATGGTACACCACAAGGTCCATGAGCCTTGAGACTTTGTTACTAAAAATTCTCAAAGTTAAAATTATGTTTTAATCATACGTGCAGTGTCTTTAGTTGTCACATTTCATTTCCTCAGTTACGTGTAAATATCAATTAATTTAAAGATCAACAGTTGTTGTGTAGTGACAAAGTTAATGCCAAAATAACCACATTGTTCTTTGTTTAACAAGATGGATTATTTTTCATAAAATGAATTCCAACAAATATAAAGAATAGGTTTGAAGTAATAATCATTAAATATTTTCTTGACTTTTTATAAATATGCCCCAAAATTGACACATTATAAAAAAAGAAAACAAACTAGGAAATTGTGATAGTTCAATTACAAACACAGTAAATCACCACCTAATCTAATTTATTCCAGACCCGAGTTTAAATGAATGACTCCTTTTTTTTAAATAGATGATAAATGCGGTAAATTAATAAAACGCATTTATGATTCATGTTTGAGTCCAGCAAAAGCACGTTAGTTTGCATTTACTTGACTATTTTGTCAAAAAGCACCCCCAAATGCTTCTGACAGATTTTACGGAGGAATATTTTAAGCATGTTAATCTCTGCATGAACCAGCCAGTCACTTTAAAAATTAACAACTCTGAATGTTCGACTTGTTTTCATCAGCCTTCTCCCATTTCCTGCTTTATAGGGATGCTTACTTTATTCATGGCCAATATGTTTATTATGGGTTTATTAGATGTAAGAAATAAAATATTATATTTAATCTTTTATTTTTTTATACTTTAATATAAAAAAATACTTTCACGAATACATCACTTGTTTTTTTTACTTTATTGAGAAATTATGCAAATTTTGTTACTTAAGTATTTCTAATAAGTTAATCAAATTTTAATATTCAAAATGTTGACTCAACATTGTCAGCAGGCAAAGCAGGTACTCTACACAGAATTAACTTTAAGATTTCTTATCATTATCTCAAACTAAAATAAATGCCCTAGAGGTAATTAATTACCTCCGTTGCTCTGTGTGTGTTGAAAGTGGTAAAGTTAATGAAAGCTTTCCTCCCTCATTCTTAAGGCTAATGAAGTCAGACGACTCTATGAGTTGCTCTCAGCAGCTCACAGCACACCTTGTTTGTGAATTAAAAAGCCCATGATTTGTCAAAAGTTACATTTGATTAAATAAACATACTTCGATATTATGAGTCACTTCAGCTCAGTGTGTTTGTAAAACAAGAAGCAGTTTCCATCTGGATGGGAATTAGTGATGGGAGGGAAATAATCAGTGATGGAGCATTAAACCTTAAAAACAAAAGATGAGATGAAACAAATGATATAGCAGGAGCTCACTGAATGGAAGTCACGCCAGATTTTGTGTCAAGCATTTCATCCTAAAATTTGACAATCAGGCGTCATGTTCTCTCCTTCACAGAGTCCTTGTAAAATGCATCTTTTGTGACATTAATGATAATGTCTTTTTGTACCTCCAAAATTATACTTTTGTTGTCCTTGGCAAAAATGGATGATGGTACTATCAACAGTTTAATGTGCAACATGTCATTTTATATATAAAATACAAATTTATACATTTTTGATTTGAAAGTACAACAGAAGTTTTCATTTCAAAACTCAGACCTTCTCTGGCTTTTTGCTGCAAAATCAGCACATCGATTTCGTAAATAGAACTCCTGCATGAAGCTTTCATTGTGGAGGGACAGGTGCAAACATTCCGACCGATTAATGAATGTTCAGATTTTTTTGTGTCAACCCAATGCAAGAAAGACACTCCGCAGTGCTACATCAGCCTTCAGGGACACTTTTCCCTTTTTGGGCTTTTTTATTATGAACCACAAATACTTTTTTTTGGCCACAACTATGCTATTCAAAAGCTTCAAAACCTCGCTGCCATGCCCCCATATGTCATGTCCACCCTACGTCCAACACTCCCAACAATTACACCCTAAGAACCAATATGTGGAACTCGCATAATTCACAAGATTTACCATGACCCTCAAGGAACCGCATAAGCAGTCCTTAAGGTGTCCAGGAGGGTTCCTGCACTGCCTGGGTTTGTGTGAGGAGCTCACAGGTCACAAAGGGAGAAGGTATGACCATCGTTTCTCTTGTTGTGTAGGGGCCTTGTTGCCTCGAGTTGTGTTTGTGTGTCTATGAGTTATTTCTGCAACCAAACCCAAGAGTCAGATAGAGATTTCTTGATTAGCAGCTAATTTTTAGACCTCTTTTTAACTTATTTCAAAGACTTCTAACTAGTGAACCTGAAACAACGTGTTTTACTATGATAGAAATCTCACTAACCACCCCTGCTTTGTTTCCTGAACCTCCGTCAACTACCGGGGTCCCAGTCTGTGAGAGGAGTCTTGTCCCAGAAAGTCTTATCAGTGTGCCATTCTATGCTACTATCCGAAATAAGGAAGAAAATGGACCAGTCTCTGAAAAACCTGACAAGGCCCCATCAAGTGATAATCCAACTTAGAGCAACATGCCTTATTTTTCATCGGCCTGTACACCCAATCCCACACTTGGAAGTCCATTCTTTTAGTCCTGGTCTTACTTTTCCTCCTCTGTCTCATGCAGTCTTTCTGCAGTTGATCACTTGCAAAAGAATTGAAAGAATCCAGCCTGTCCTGCAGTCTCCTGACCAACTCGAGCCATGTCACAGCATACCAGGTGATTCATTGACAACTATTTCAGCAGCACTCTACAGTCTACTGTAACCGAGCTGTAGAACATAAATTGATGTCCATCAATAGTGCTGACAAAGCTCATTTGTTACTGTTCTGTCAAAGTTCTTCACAAACACAGTACTCTGAAGGTACCAGGGGTTGTTCAAGTCTATAGGCAAGTAGGAAAATGAGTCCATAGTGTCCACTGCCACCCTCCCAGTTGGGCACCAACAGCAAAGTTGCTAGAACAGGGTCTGCATATGGTCTAGGAGCCTTTGGTGGCTTCACAGAGGTCACGGGAGTGGAAGAAGTTTCCAAATCTCTGAGGGATCTTGTTTCCTCTGCTCCAAGACAAGTCTTCAGAACTGCCTCTGTCAGCGCCGTGATACTACCACATGTCTGGCTCTTTCCAGCAACTTTCCAGAACTCTTTCCTTCACCCAGAGGTTCTTAAACTTTTCAAACAGCTCTTTTGTGGCCCTCATTCAGCATTTCATCTGATCTGCCTCCAACCCAAACTCACAGAAACTCAAGCTGCATATCAACATCCTGTTCTTATTGCATTCTCCATTCTTGTGAGTCACCAGTCAGCGTCACTCTGCTTATCAGAACGCTGCTGTCATGTGAGGACTGCCCCTTACTCCACAGCGCTGGCATCTGTGTCATAGATAAAAGGCAGGTTGGGGTTTGGGTGCATGGAGAATTGAGGGCTCTGTCAAGGTAGTTTTCAGGCACTGATGGTCTCTTCACACTCTTGTGTTGTAATAACCTCACTGTTTCTGCTGAACGTGGAAAAGGGGTGAACATAGATAAGAACAATGTCCCACAAACAACTGTAGTATGATACCAGCACCAAAAAGCTGTTTAGTTTCTTCACTGTGGAAGGAATCTGCCAACTTCTAAGGAACTCCAGTTCCTTTGTGATTGAGACAAATTTGTTTGGGAGAAATATCAAACTTGTCTTGGATACGCTCCACGGAACTACCGTACCAATGCCAGGGCTGCTTCAAATGAGTTAACATGCACCAAAGCAACATTTTTTTTCCCTGAGAAATAGCATCCAACGTCTGTTGAAGTTGCACAGAACAAACGTCAGGACTCAAAACTGTACCCTCCCGTTGCAGGAAGGTAATCTTTGGTCTGGCTTCCAAACTGAGAGGAACCTGCCAGTACACACTTTGTACACGCCGAGACCAGTCTTGTAGTCAATACAGAAACTCAACTTTGTGCTCTTTTTCTTTCCGACCAGCACAACCCCAGTACAGTGGAGTAATCTACTCTTGCCTTCTACTTCTGACATCAATGTAGCAGCTCACCAAATGACAGTCAGAGACACTTCTTCTTTTTGAGGGTGCTTTTTTTTTCTGAACCACAGTTGCTGTTGGCAACAACCAAGCCACACTTAACTCTCTGCCTCACAACCGCATCGCCTTTTATTTACACCCTCACTGCCACCTTTCTGCTTCATGCCCATCCCACTCCCAAATACAACATAAGAACAGAGATAGAAAAATAACAAAAGCCATAGGGTTGATGGAATATTGTCGGTCTAAGCAGCCGTCACAACAATTCTGCCTTGATTTTGGTGCTGATGGCTTGAAGGATGATGGGAAATTAATTTTTACTGGTAAAATTCAGGTTCTTATTAAACACATATACACAAAGAGGAAGACAGAGTATGAGCGTGGTAAAAATAGTAAACAAAGTCGATAAATATGCCACAAATGTAAGACATTTCCAGAAGTTTCAACCAAGCTGAGGTGCCTCAACAAATTTGACCCACCTTGTGAGAAAAGAGACTCATAAACACTGGCCTGTTTCTCCCCTAATGTAGTGAGTGACTGTATTGCACCCCCAACCAGCACAGATTGATCCTATTATTTGTCGTGAATAGGGTCCATCAGCCTGCGGCTCAGGAATAGAGGGGAGGAATACCTCACTTTCAGTGCCTATTGTGTCTAGAATCTAAGGGGAAATAAAGGTGAGATATGGCCAAGGTGCCCACAGGCAAAGGACAATTTCTAGGCATAAACTAATTAGTCTAATCACTTTTAAAAACAGAGTAAATTAATAAAATAGAAGTTTGTGACCGCAAAGTTCAACAACTCGTTGGAAAGCAATGCTTTTTTACTTCTTTTATCTTAAAGAGAACAATATAACACCCTGCTTTGAAATTATACATTTAATGAAAAAGAAGTTTTACATTTTTATTTAGAAATCTGGAAATGTTGACACATCAGTTTTACTGCAGAGCTGAAGTGGAAGTTTTTAGAAGAGCAAAGTGCTAATCAATATTTATGCTTTTTCTCTTTGATTCTGTTCAATATCAGACAACTCAAAACATCCAGTTTCAAAAGCTCTTAGTTGATTTTTAATATTCAAACCTTTCTTGTACAGTTTTTCACGCTGATTTTCTACTTTTACTGTGCAATTTTTTTAACAGAATATAATAAAAAAAACAACCATGTTATACACAGTTCAAGCAATGAAAGTAAAAATAAAAAAATAAAAATAAATGATGAAATAGTGTGGAGTATGAGGGCAACCTTAAGAATAAAACAAAGAAATACGCTTAAAAGAATAAAGTAAAAAAATAAATAGTGATCAAAAAATGTAATTTTAGGAAATACATTTGTAGAAATTTTAGTTAAAGAGTCAGTATTTTACTATGACAATAAAGGCATAATTTTATAAGTTAAGAGTTTACCAGAGTAATAACATAAACTATATGAAATTTTGAACAACAAAGAAGGAACCAAAATTGTTTGAGAGACAGAGCGCATTGTCTTTACTTCAATAATAGTTTCCTACATTAATCGAAGTCTTTTTAACATTATTTTAGTTTAAGGACATTTAAAAGAAGAAAGTGGGCGTTTTCAGAAAAAGGTTCCTGACCCAGAAGAGTGAATTTCTGGCAGGCATGCTGTTTACGCTGTTGCCAGTATTTCTATGATTAAAAAGTAAACTGTAAATGACAGCATTGAGGAATTTAGTCAGCATGTAATGTGGATGGAGGCTTGTATTATATTTTCAAAAAAAAGCATCCTTATTTTCCTTGTTAAATTACAACTTTTTTCTCAATATTGTATTACTTTATTATCGTAAATTTACAACTTCTTTCTCAATGTTTATAGTTTTATTCTGCTATAATTACATGTTTTTTTCTCATTAATTTATAATTTCATTCTCATAAAATCAAAACTCTTCTTCTCATAATTTTACAACTTCAATCTTGTAAAATTACTTTTTTCTCATTAGGCTTTTTTATAACTTTATTATGTCTCTTTTTTTTTTTTTTTTCTTTATGGTGTCCCTAATACTGCTTCGTAATACTGACCATTAATCTATTGGAAGTATTTGCACAAAATTACCTTCAATCTTCCATAACTTGTGAAGTAATTATTATTTGGAAAGTTCAAATTGTGTTACAATAACACAAAAACATGCTGTTATACAGAATGACTTAAGGTTTATATCTGGAGTAAAACAACCAAGAACAGAGCCCCCTAAGTTAGGAACTCCCCCAAATGTTGCCAGTATTTTAATTGAAATGGACATTTCCTGTAATTGCTCTAATCTAAGATGATTCAGATTCCCTCTTATTTACTATCACACTAGGATATGAAGTATGTCTGTCACTGTTTCAACATGTTCAGAAAACAGGTCTCTTGAGATGAGTTAGTAATTTTTAACATCCAAGTGTGACTAACTTGGGGCAAAAACAGAAACTGGCATGTCTGAGTGTTACTCGATAATGGATGTGAACCACACATACGATCGTTTTAGGCTTTGGTGGATAGAACCTACACAAAGAGCAGCATTGACAAGTCAACATGTTACATCAATTATTTTTCAAAAATGTTTTTTTGTTTTTTTTTTTAGTTTTTGTAAATTTTACAAAATTCCTACATTTTAATAACTGACACAAAATAAATATTGCTCGAGGAAAAACAAATATCTGACTTTAAATCCTTTTTGTTGAAATAGTTGTGTATTTCTCCTTTTTCACCATTTTCTTGACACTATTCACAGAAATCTGTGTTCCCTCTTTACTGTAAATTTAAATGCACACATTTGGTAGCTACTTCCAATGATTTTATTAAGACAAAATTAATACTGGTTTAACAAAAAGCCATAGAAAACACTCTTTCATTGTAGGATGTCATCGATAAGTAAAAGAATATAGAATCAAAAAAGCAATAAATAAATTTGAAGTCCCTATAAAGATGATCATAGATAATCTGTAAAAACATAATTATGCTTCAGTCTAATTTGTTTTCAGAATTAAGGTTGTTAGCATATCAAGACATTTAATGCAGAAAATGAAGGCAGCCCGTTACCAGCTATGAGTGGGAAGCATAATCCCACATATGAACCTTTAATTAAGCAGTTATTTGTTTTCCTCTCAATCAGTTGCCTGGCTGCATTTAGCCGCGTGACAAGCACACACACACACGCAGGCTTGAAAGGTAAATTTTCTGCTTTATGTTGTGAAAATATGATGATGGAATTTTATATTTTGCTTTGCTGCTCTAAATTCTGTATTTTTTTGCGTTTGACATTTTAAATCATCAGTCAATCAACTTGACTGATAGTGTAAACTGCTGGGTTCCTTTCAAAGCTGAATGTACATACAGCTATGCATTACAGAATTCATACTTTTTAGTCCAGGTTATTTCAAAGTGGAGGATCTTGATCGACCTTTTCAGAAGTCTTGGGCTTAATTTTCACTCTTATTCAAGCCACCATGTTGGCACAAAGTTTGATCCAATGAAAGAATTCCAAAGGCCAAATCATGTTTAAGTGGCATTTTGATGACATTTCTTTGGCCTGTTTAACCTTTTGTGAGTTTCATTTTTCTTGTGCATTACATCTCATCCATGCAGACCCATTTTTTATTCCCTCTCCCTAAAAAAATCCTATTTTTTTATGTTTGGTTTCCAAACATTTTACAGAACCTCAGAAATAATGAAAAAAATGTCACAGCGACATCAATACATGTGTACTTTGTACTAAAAAACAACACGATACACCTTAGCAGTAAATATTACATTGAAAATGACAAATACAGTTTTTTTTATTAATGTGTTTAGTTAGAAAATAAAGCACTATGTAGTTGTGTGTGTGTGTGTGGGGGGGGGGGGGGGGATGTCGGGGATAGAGCAGCTCCACTCAGCCACGCCCCCTCAGAGGAGATTTTGCAGAGGAAGGAGTCAGACCAACATGACAAATTGCTTTTTAAGACATTTAAGGTTTGGGATTTTGGCTAAAAACTTCATAATAATACTTAAAACACTACTGAGAACGTTTTTTTAATTAAAAAAATTATCATGGGAGACTAACTTTTTTTTTTTTTTTTTTTTTAGAACATTTTTCAATTTTTAGGGGAAAAAATTGATGAAAATTCGGGACAGAAGTATCATTTTCCTTTTTCTGTTGACCAGAAAAAGAGCGACTGAATCAACGTCCAACTGGAGCACAAAAAAAGGCCTGTGGAATTGTTTTTTTACCAACATTTTATTTGAAACATAAGTAAACAAGGATATATTGTAATATACTATTCCAAGTTATTTGCTCTTCGAGGGGAACCTAAATGGGCGTTTGCTTTTGTTAGGAAACATTTTGCTGCGGTTCTGCTTCTACAAAGCCCATCTTTACGGGAAATAGGTGTCTGCAAACTGTTCTGTGGCATGCCACATAAAACACCCCCATTAAGACGGGTTTCTTTCCATTGTTATCATTTCTAAGCTCCAGAACATGAAAAAGATTCAGGGACTTTACATAAATGCTCTAAATCACCATCATTAACAACAATTAAGTAAATGTGTTTAGATCCAGACATCCTAATCATTTCTCTTATTCAAAAAGGTTGAGTTTGAAGATGATCTCTGCCATTGTACATTTTGTTTTGACATGCCTGTGGTTGAAACGGTTGTGAAATGACGGTCACAGGGTCAAGCCCAATAATGAAAGTAAAACAGATATGATGAACATAAAATAGATGATAAAAAGGCCTTATTGTTCCTGTCGCCACATCTCTTCAAGATTACAGGTTTTTATGGAGTATGTGTTTAAATCTGTTGAATTTCAGACAAATGTCAAGATCTTACCTATTGTAACATTTCAGTGTTTAATTGGTCACAAGACATTACAAAAAGACGTGGGTTTTTTTTGGGCAACTACCTGATGGGCTGCATGTAAGTAGACTCTTTGTTTCTCTCTGCATGCTACACAACATTTGCACCAGCTAGTTAACACATGTTCATAGCTGATGAATTGTTTTTTGTTCTTTCTCAGCTGATGATTAATTCTAGGTCTCACAAACAAAACACATGCAACACATTATTTAAATTTGCATTTAGAATAATACATGGGCACAGCTCTCCTATTGCATGAGGTCATACTTCAAAGAGACAAAGGTACTAAAGAGAAAATATAAAATAAACATAAAGTCAACAAAAAACAAATATTTTTTCACGTTTTGCAAAATACAAGAACAAAAAAAATAGAGAAATACATTTAGAATGAGCCCTCAACTTTTTCCTCCTTACATAATACAATAAGTTATACTTAAACTAAGATTTTACTGCATGGTGCTTTTTAATTTACACTGTTTTGTCAAGCAAAATAAAGGATTCAAGATGAAAGTTTTCATAATTTGCAAGCAAAAGTGAAAATTTCTGAATTTAAAACAATTGCTTTTAAAAAGCTAAAAATATAGATTTTTTTTTCTGTGTTTAAGCTTTGAAAATGAAAACATAGAGGTGCTGATTTTACTGAGCTGAGGTGTGAAGTAAGCTAAACAGTAAAATGAAGTGTCATGATCAAATTGGATCCAGTTAATTGAATAATACATACCCAGAAACATCCTTTCCTTTCTCTCCCTCTTTTTCCTTTTCTGTCAACAGTCAGATGACAGCTTTCCTTCATGTCAAATCACCGGCTGAAACCCGGCCTGTCATCCACATCTTGACCTCCATCTCAAACAGCACTCAGGGCTGCTAACCAAACCCTCCCTGTCACTCTTTTATTGCCCGTCTCTGTTCAGGTCCTTCACTTTGCCTGTGGACTGACTTAACCTTCACCCAAGTGAAAGGTTGGACAATGTTCAAGCACTGACACAGCATTTATGACAATCTGTAACAAAAGATAATAAGAAAACAACAACCTAAACGACTATAAACTCCACATGTAGCAAACCTTGGAACATGACAGGTGCTACAGTATATTCTAGTATGTTGCTTGAATTAGTGGGACTCTGAGCTTGAACATAAACTCCATGACATTCTTCATATTTACAAGTTCTTAGCCTATGTAAATCATTGATATCTTGTGACATCAAAAAGGCATTAAAGACCCACTCTGATGAGAATGGTGTTTAAAAAAAATGTTCTTGCAACATATGGAGGACATATTTAAAGAAAATCAAGATCAAAACTAAGTATTTCTTTATTTCAATCATGATGAATCAGAAGCAGACAAAAAATCCCATTTGAAAAAGGTCTCTTTTGTGATGTCACAAATGTGCCAAACAAGCCACAAACTCCTTGCGCTGTACAGCTGGATGCCTCTAATATTGCTCGTCATTTTAGTTGCAATAGTAATGTTAGCTTAGGTTTGTGAGCAACTGCAAGCTAGCAGGAGAGAGTGTAAAAATAGGGTTGATGGGATATCAGTGCAGGCTTACTCTGCACCAACAATTCTGCCAACAACATAGAGGCACATTTCTAATGAACAGCTTTGCTCTGCAGAAACTATGTCCTAAAAAATTATGACACAAGAATTTTGGATTTTGGCTAAAAATGGCATCATCAATATTAAAAGACCACTGGAACAATTTTATTATAGACTAAATGATGATAGGAGTGGAACATTAAACATTAGTATTTTTAAGACTTTTTTTGCAATTTATTTTGTTTGACATTCCCATTTTTTTAACATCAAAAACAAAGAAAAATCCACATACTACCACATTACAGCCACACTATTTGCAATTCCATTCAAGGGGTTTATATTGAAATCTCACATGTCCTCTCATTACAGATCTGAAGAATTTTTTTATATCACCTCAGAGTCTGTCTGAAGCATCAACCCCAGCAGTAATACCAGTCGAGACACTCCTATTGCCTTTTAAGAATCGTATCTGCCCTTACGAAATAAAAATATATTTTTTAATATATCGAGCAACAATATATTTACAGTATATTCCATACATGGAAGCTATATACTTTTCCATATATTGAAATACACCTATTATTGCCGTTTTCGTATATTGAAATATACCAATTAATATATTGTGGTTTATACTGTAATATCTTGATTCATATACGGATATATGCTCTATGATATATTTAAATTTATACTGTGATATATTGCTGTATATACCAATATACGCTACATAATATACTGTGGTTTATACTGTGATATATTGCTGTATATACCGATATACGCTACATAATATACTGTGGTTTATACTGTGATATATTGCTGTATATACCGATATACGCTACATAATATACTGTGGGTTATACTGTGATATATTGCTGTATATACCGATATATGCTACATAATATGCTACGGTTTATACTGTGATATATTGCTGTATATACTTGATATATGCTCTATAATATATTGTCATTTATACCAGATATGTCCTTTAAGATAATACCTTACATGCAAAGATGCTATGCAACATCAGATATATTTCAGGTTTTAGAAAAAGCATTCAATAACACAGAAATGATTGTTTGAATTTTATTCAAATAAAAAACATCACACAAAATTTTAAATTCAAACTAAAATCTTAGCTACAACTGTCCATTGTTTTCTTTTTTTCTTGTGCCGGAGCTCGCAGATTTTTTTATTTATGTTTGACCTTATCTCCGCCACCTTTGCATCTGGATGGTGCTGGATGACAGCATCTGTAAAAGATAAAGTACACAAACACTGTAAGCCTAAATCATGATTTAAAGCACCATATCCGGTATAGAAACATTAAATAAAAAAAATAACTTTACCAAGTAGAGCCTTTAGCTTCTGGGGGTCCAGAGCCTGACGTCGTTCGGCTGAAGGTTCCACCTTGTTCAGCCCTCCTGTAAGGTTGGACCTCAACATTAAAAAGGCCCAGCAGCAGGGTCCGTGCCATTCCTTTGGCCGTTGGTTGGGCCCTCGCCGTCTCCCAGCAATGGGCCGACACCATCACATCACCATCAGTCCAAATCGGTTGCAGCGCTCTCCCGCATGCGCGAACCACACGTCACTTCCGCTAAAGCATTTATGGTCTTTGGACGGTAACAACAATAATAACCTCGTAGGATGTTAATATAGCACACAAATTTTTTATCATAGTGAAAACATTCACTTATTGCTGAATAAACGAAAGAAAAAGGACACGTTAAGGATAAGGATAAGGACCTTACGATCTTAAAGTGGCTACAACGGACTACAAATGTTTTCTTCTTCTGCAGTTTTACATGACGGCAGTTTCCTCCCTAAGCTAAGAGGAAACAGCGCCACTTCAAAACACTTTATTTTATCCGGTAATCCAAATTCGTTTTTAACGGTAACTCGGTGGCTTTTTTTTCGCACAGTAATCCAGTCAGGAGAAGCTCTCGGGTGTTCAGAAAAACATAAATTCTTGTGATGAAGACGTTTTACTGTTTGGAAATGACTCCGTCGTATAGTGGGCGAAGAGCGGAAGTGACGGAAGCATACAGAAAATGCAGCCACATTCCTGTCCGAACAAGTAGAAGAAGACGACTTTTGCGCACGCGCGGAACCAGACTGCTTTCAGTTTCATCACAGGAGTGATAAAGCGTCCTTCGTGTTGGTTTTTGTACTCTGTACTCTGAGCAGTTCACTAGAGTAAGGAAGAGGAATAGTTTTTCAGTTTTGTTAGAAAATGGACAAATAATCACAGTTTACTATTACATTGTTGTACAGAATGGTGATGACAAAAAATGTTTTGCTCTTAAGATAATATGACAAGTCACACAATACACTTATTAATTTGGAAAATACAATAGCTTTAAATAGGGGCTTACAGGGCAGGAAAAAAGTTTTTTCAAGTCACAAAATTTCAGAAGAAATGCATGATTGTTGATCTGCCAGTATACCTGTCTTTATGCATGTAGTCCTCCACGTTTAAGTGTGGAGACTGAAATGTGTAACATAATGTAATGTTGTGAAAAACTTGTCATTCTGAAAATGAATAAAAAATTTGACTCAAAGAAGTTTTTCCTGTTTTGACTGATATAAGTAATCGTTATAGTATTTACAGTAAACATTAAGGTTGTTTAAAAACTGGCATGGACATGTGATCCATTGAAAAATGGCACTGAGGAGGTTTTAAAAAATATATGAATCAATATAAAAAAAAATAACCTAACAATAGGTTGAACATCCATATATTGCAATATATACAGAAATATATGGGAAAAGGCTGATATATTTCTTAATATATTATCAATACATCTCCATATATTTCCCAGTATATTGCAATATACTTTTGTTTCGTAAGGGTGGACTCACTGGAAACTGTCATATTAAATGGAAAAACATGCCAAACTCATTGTTTAAGGCATTCACTTCTAAACCATCAATTTATGAAGCCATCTTAACAAACCGATACTGAGACAATCAGAAAATACTGTTTTTTAGAGATACATTAAAACAAAACGACAAAATTTAAAACAAAATGAAAAAGTCTTAATACTTGAAATTTTTAGGTCATGACTTACATTAAAAATAAGGCCTTTAAAAAGTTTCACGGCTCAGGTGTCATCTCTGCAGCATTTCAAGCTTCCAGCTCGCTGCAGAATTTGCACTGTAATTATTACTGTCTGGTCACACTGCTCAGAGCTTTATATCAGGCCGAGATAAAAATCACTGTTGAGTGGTGTCAAATGCATGCATAAGTAATTTCTAATGACTCATTTGAACTCAGGGTTTGATGGTCTTTGATGGTTTCATGATTGAACACACAGGGAATATTGATGTTTCAAGACTGCTGCTGGTCTTTTAATTCAAATGTCTGAGTTTGGAGATGATTATTCTCTGGCCCGTGACAGGTATCCATGGCTACCTTTGATGAAATATGTAAAGAAAACAACAAACATACATATTATTTGATATATGTATGTTCTCTAAACTATTAATACTCTAATTCTTCAAAAAAGTCTTAGCTCTTGGTAGTGATTTTCAGTTATTTGAAAGGCTAAAAATGAAAGAATAGGAAAGTAAATCGTCTGTCTCAAAGCTTAGTTGAAGAAAATTTAAGGATTTCATTGTTTTTTTGAGTCTTGTGTGTTATTATGCTGTCATCATTAAACAAATAAAAATATGTAATAATATATGCAGATAAATATGAATACTCAATTTATATCCAGACTAAAATAATGCTTTAAGAAGTTATCTTTTAACTCTGGACATTAAAACATCTTTAGATTCATTTATTTTGTTTTTTTTTTAGACGACATCTATACATTTGCCTAATCATAGTAGATTAAAACCCCTTTATTTTTGAGCTTTGTGTTCATCTTTAGTCTAATTTATTTGTTGTTGATCTGAACTTCATAATGTGCCCTAACTTACAGTTGGGTGACATTTTAGAAGAGATGTTTCATGTAAAACTCTGATCCTCTTTGATCTATTGTAAAAATGTCTTTCAATTATTATCATTCCTTTTCAGGCACATTCAGAAAAATCTTTGTTTTCTTGGACAGTTGTTGGTAGAACTGTTGGGTAGTAAGCCCGTACCCATTTCCCATCATCCATCTGTTTTCGTGCCATTCACTAGCTTACAGTAACCTCACATTACTGGTGCAACAAAAATGGCGAGCAACTGTTGCTATTCATCAACAGTATTGCCACTCTTTAAACATGGGTTTATCCTAAAGGGGTCTAGTTAGACTTCTGGTTTTGTTACAAAATTATTGATCCAAGTAGTTCTTGGTTAAAAGATCCTTTTCACTTTGGACACCTTTCAAGATCTGAGAATCCACTGTTGGGAAGCCATGAAGAAAAAACGTTAGTGACACTTAGAAAATCTAAGTGATTTCCTCCCTCGGATGATGTTCACAGCGGCCAAATAGCAAAGAGCAAATTGGTTGCAAACGCCATTACATTACTGTGACCCTGTGGATAAGCAGCTTTGTTTCAACCTGGTTGTTGGAGTGGCTCTCCGTGTGAAAGCCTCCATGCAGAGCTTTGTCAGACTAATCCATCCTGCCAAGTGTTTACTCTGCCTGACTAAGAATAGAGGGGGTTCTCTGAAGGGGAAACAAATGTTCTTTATTCTTGGGCTTAATAGTGTTATTTTCAGATGACAGTTAACTTTTGACCAGATCACAGCAGGAGCAAAGCCACATCTGGACACCACATACTCATGGTTGGTCATTTGTCATCAAAGCACTTTGATTTCAAGAGAATATTATATATAGTAATATTTCCTTTTGCAGTAGACTCTTCGTTTTACAGATATTTGTATAATAAATATTGAAGGGAAGACATAAAAAAGGTTTTTCATCTTGGAGAACAGTAAAATGGTCATGCAACAAATAAAACAATGCATTTTTGTTTAAAATATCACTGACATCTTTTTTTTAAAGAACTGGCGACAACTATTTGGTCAAAGTGTTAGTGCTTGCCTTTTTTGACTGTGTTGCTGTTGCAATAAAATAAAGTCATTAAATAAAGAAAATAATAGATATAAATATTTTTTTAATTAGATATTTATAAACTAAGTAAAAAAGAAGTTCTTTAATTGGAATTTAAAATTCTCCACAAATGCAAAAGTAAGTTATTTGTGATTAAATATTTTATAATACGCAAAAAAGTCCAAGCTGGCATCCCAACACATACCTTTTTAGAGAATGTCCATTGTTAAAAGTAGTGTTCCCCCTTATCTGCGTGGGTTAGGGACTGGAGGCATCCGCGAATGTGCCAAATCCAAGAATATGGAGAACACCCCACCCCCGCAGCCGGAAAATGCCTGTTACCAGTCTATACTCCTCAAAAACACTTCTGATCATGATTTGTAAAACATTTATTAAAGGGTTTTTAGGCCACTTCTGAGTCAGGTCATGCCTTTTCTCTATGCGTGGAGAGAGGATCACCTCCTGTTTCCGTGCACCTCCAGAGGGGGCTCTGTTGTGCGGAGATACACCTCAGCAGCGCAGCCCCTCCTTCAGACGCAAACATTTCATACAACCGTCTTAAGTTTTCAGAGTTTTTGTGAGAAAACGGAAGAGTCACGTGACTGAAGAAAATGTGAAAATACGTGAAACAGTGAATATGTGAAACTGCAAATACACGTATCCGTGAATAAAGAAATAAAGACATGCGAATATGTGGGGGAACAGTGTTTTTTAGATTTTAACAATTGGGATTTGAAACTGTTTGTAATTTAGTCTTACGTCTCAATTTAGCATCACAACTCTGAGCAAATGTACTAGATAGTGTAAAACTACAATAAGAAAAGTCCTTTGGAAGGACTAACAAAGCTTTTTTTTTTTGTTAATAAAGACACTATCACAGCTTTCCTTTGAGCCTAAAACTTCTGTTGCTGCTACTACAGTTGAAATGGTATAACATGTCAATTATTTACATTCAAATCTCTGTTGAATGGTCAACCAAAATTGTTTGAACTTCACAGGCGCCACATTCATTATAATTTAAATAATTAATACATTTGACGGCAGGATGAATAGTGAGGATATACGATACATAGTAAGCCAGGTGGTAATAAGTCTCTTCCTCAGCAGACGATGTGATCACAGCTGTAGGTGTGTGTGTGTAAGTGAGTTTTTCCACTGTATATGAAAAGATAAATGTAATAAATGCCTCCATAAGAAGAATCAAATTCAGCCGCTCTGATGTTTTTCTTTCTTTCCACTCTCTCAAGAGCAGATTGCGAAAAGACATGCCTCTCATAGCCTCTCCTTCAGGCTCACCAGTGGGAGAGAGTTAATAGTGTCCAGGTCATGTAGAGCAATCCATCCTGAAGTGCAAAAGTGACACCAGGCTTCTGCCTTTGCCACATGATGGAAGCTGCCAAGAAGTATCTGTTAAAGCACTGATAGACAGACCCCATTCCCCTGGTCCGTTGAGACTTGCCGTCTTCCCGACATTCACTTAGGATAACACAGGGACACCAAAACAGAGCTTATTTATTTATAAACACTTCCAGGAACTGGATGTCCTCATGGTTTTAGGTTTCATTAGAAATGGACATGTGACTGTCAAAGAGGTTTCATCTGTAGGGGTTAAATCAATGGTATCAGTGCTGTGTCCTCACCCTGCCCTGCCCCGGGTGTTATTTAGCGACATCTCTTGTATAATGAAGGTTTCGCAGAATAAGAAGGTTACCCAGTCGTGTACTCTCCTCTGTGTCCTTTAGTTTATGTCCTGTTTTATGTCCTCTACTTGAAGGTGTGTATTTTTTTTTTTCAAAACACAAGATAGCTCTTTGTTTCTTTTCAGTCCATAATAAGTACTTCTTCATAACTGATACATCAATGATTTTTTTTTTCCAATGATAAAGCTAAATGTTTCATACAATCAAACTGGTCAACACACTAAGTTAGCATCAAGCAACATTGATACTTTTAGCTTGAAGCTGATATTAAATTGACAGCAGGGTCTGGTTCCAAAATTGGCCCTGTCATCATCAAGATGACTTTTTTGACCTTTTTATTTTTTTCTTGTAGGTGTTTTAACATCAGGAGCAATTTGCCAGATGAATGCTGCAGATCCCCTGATGCCTGATTTCATAGGGCTGTTGAAAATTGGATCCAGAGCAACCAACTTGTTGATTACAAGTCAGCGTGATTTGCATTACAACCCAGAAGACATCAGACAACTCTACCAATGACCACTTATCAAGTCAGTTTACCTATAAAAAGCCAGTTTACAAACAAAAATGTCTCAAGGTAAGAAAACAAAAGAAAGAAAGAAGAAGATGAAGAAAGTAAGCAATGTCCAACAATGATTCGCTGGAGTTTCTGTGTTCCAGTTAAGAACAGGTTGTTTCATCAACGTCAGATTTCACTCATTGTGTCATAAATGGTAAATGATGTATACACAGTCAAAGTTTATGGAGTAATTTTTGTGCAATCATAAAAAGTGAAATAAAAATTTCCTAAATTGCCAAAAAATGTAAAGTTTTAAGAATAAAACTTCAGAATTAGCAAATTAAAGTTGTTAAATGTTTGTTTTCAAAAACATTTTTTTTTGCTTTCAAAATATTTTTTTTTCGTTTGCAACACAATTGTTTTCTGATGTCTATCATGTCACTTTCCTCCTATCTTTGATTCTGTATTTGTAAGGGTGTATTCAGATTCAATCTGGTCCACAGTTTGTTTCCCCCAATAATGCTGGACAAAGTTTCAGTTTTAATACACACTAAGGAATCCTGGTGCCGGACCAGAAACCGCTCTTGGATCCATCTTTCAAGGTGGTCTTGGTTTATTTCCAAATGCACTGAGATTCCTCAATCTGAATACAATCCACTTACGGACCGAAATAACTGAACCAAAACGGCCCTCAACTGCTGGCCAATGACTGAAGAGATCTTTAGTCACGTAATTTTGTTTAGAAGGTTTGATCCAAAACAAAAATCTCTGGTTGGACAAATGCAATCTTCAGGACTCAATCTGAACCAATGGACTTTACCAGTCTGAATACACCCGAAATGTCATTTTAGCATAATATGTGCCACACCAAACAGCCAATCACAGACAAGAGGGCTCATGCTGATTGGTTTAGATTTTATCCAATTAAGTGCCTCTGCCTTTGATGGTGATTAGTGTTTTTGAAAGCAAATATTTAATATTTTCACTTAAAAAATGATGAAGATTTATTCTTAAAACTTTACATTTGGTTTGTAACTTAGGAAATTTTGATCTAAAATCTGTGACTTTTGTTTCCAATGTGGTGAAACAAAAATCCCTCCATGACAGTCCCATGCACACACACATTCACACACTGATGGCAGCTCCACTGCTGAAAACTGGCGCTATCCTATAACCAACAGGAGCAATGGGGGCCCTTGTGTCTTGCTCAAGGACATTTAGGCAAGAAAGACATGGAAAGAAAGACAAAGAAAGACAGTGGGAATCCAACTTGCAATCTTCAAATCCAATGTCTATTTAAGTTATTAAGACCACATCACACCCAGTGTTTGGAACACTATTTTAAAAAATAATTTAATAATTGTTACTTGACTCTTGATCTGAAAATGAATTAAGTTAGAAAAAAATATAGGTGCAGCCAGGAGACAGAGGAACTCAAGTTTGTTGACATATTGTCATGAACACTTGGGTCATGATTTAAAGAAAAGTCACCAATGGCTCTGGCATCTCTTACAGTAGGTTCCATGGGGCAGGTCCCTTTGGTAGGAGGCCTCCCCATGGAAGGCCCTGGATGTGCTGAGGGTCCCCCCAGTAAAAAAGTAGGAAGTTTCTATGGTAACGATCATCTTTAGGGGCTTTGGGATTCATTTCTCACCACACTCAGTGTTGAACAGATGTTCAAGCAGGCTAACATGAAAAGGGCAAAACATGAAATGGATTTAATTAGAAGAAAAGGCACCGGATATATTTTGGCAACCCACGGGAGATAAATAAATAAAAATAAATTAAAACTGGACCCAATCAGCTGACAGTATATCACTGTAATTAAAAGTTAAAAGCAACAGACATACTTTATCAATATTTTGTTTAATCTGCATTTACTTTGAGTTTCTTCAGGCACATGAAAGAGGCGTGGGGGAGGTTACTGTGACCATATTTCACTCCTGCTGTGCTCTATTCAATTAGACCAATCTTCAAGACAACCATCTATTCAACTTTCAGTCTGAACTTCCTAATGAGAGCCTTGGGTCTCTGCTAAAATCTATCCCAGTTGCCTATGTGCAAAGTCAGGCTGCACTTTGAACAAGTCACCAGTTCATTAAAGGGCACCATACAAATTACTTTGATTCACCAAAAGACATGTTTGGTTTTTGGACTGCGGACAAAAACTGTTGACCTGAAGTAAACCCACTCAGGAAGATAATATAACCTTTAATCTTAAAGGTCCATATTGAGGATGCAGTGATGAAACAAATACTATGCTCACACCGCTCTTGGTAGCCCGCATTCAAGCGACCACTTCAAATGAAAAGTTTATATAAATTTAAGTAAAGGCGGTTCGGATTCAAAACTCTTGCGTTCAAACTTGGATACACACATTTTGATGCTATATCAGGTCGAACTTTGACCAATCAGAGGTTTGGTTATGGTATTGGCATATGGAGAAAATTAATAATTCAAAAAGAAATCAACACTTTTAGTCTGTGCCCTGGTGCTGCATGGTGGAGCAGTGGTTAGGAAGCGAAAAGGCCCCGGTTCAAGTCCCAGCTGGGAGACGTGAAACAGAATCATCTGTGTGGAGTTTGCATGGTCTTTCCGTGCCTGCGTGGGTTTTTCGCCAGCTTCCGCCTACCGTCCAAAAACACGTTTCATGGGTTAATTGTTTACTCTAAATTGCCCCTAGGTGTGAATGAGAGTATGAATGGGTGTGTGATTGTTGCCCTGCGAGGGCCCAGTATAGGGCGGTCAACCTCTGATTGGAAGATTGCAGGTTCGATTCCCGGATCGCCCACTCATGTGTCAAAGTGTCGTTGGGCAACACACTGAACCCAACCTTGCCTCTGGGGGTTATAGGTTGGCATTAGTGTTTGGCAGCAAAGTTACCACCAGTGTGTAATGGGACTGTGCTTTGGGTCTTTGATGAAGGTAGAAAAGCGCTATACAAGTATTCACCATTTAGCAAGTCTTTCATACATGAGAACAGAACTGTGAACAAAAAAGTCTGGGGCAAGTTGGGTACCACTTTAACATTTCGCATCAAGTCTCTTCCAATTGTTGGTGACGGACATGCACTAGTAAACACTAGAAAAAGAAGAAGAAGCCCCTCCCTGTTTATCCAGTGTGAGCATAATAGGCTAAATGTGCGTTCTTGAACTTGTGTCACATGCCCAGTGTGATTGAACATGACAGTGTGAAATACAAAGAAAAAATAAAAAAATCCAATCATTCAGAACAGGCTCTCTGTTAGACATTGAACTTTGTCTTAAACATTTTCCTATGTATGTGCACAGATTGACCATAGCACCTTTGTTCGTTTGGCAGCTGTTTGCTGAATTAATCTTCTTTCTTTTTCAAGGAGTTTAGAGTATTGGACTAAATCCTAGAGAGCAGTCAATGAATAAAGCAAGTCCTCTGTTAATGCATATAAAGTTTTTAACATTTCTGTGAAAGCCAGTGTGTTTTCACTGAAAACACTGTTCATGCAAAAACAACTTTATATGCAGGTCCTGAATCCACTTACAGTCTCAACAAATCATAATATCTACATACTTGTCTGATTTACAGGTAAAAGTTGTCAAGTGTTGACTCTATAAGGCAGGAAACAACAGGTTGAATCCCTCTGAAGTGTTTCTAAATCCTGGATCAGTCGACTAACCCAGTGGATTCTAACTTTAACTTTGCTTATTTGAATCCGGACAGCCAAAAGTAAATAGAGATTTAGTTTATACCAATAAAATGAGGGTAAATTCTCAAAAAAAAAGTATTGCACTGTGTTTTGAATGAAATCCTTTTATTCAAATTATTCATTTAATAAATAAATGATGAGCTATTATATTATGCACAAAGAATACCAGGAATTAAAAATCAGTCCACAAAATCAAGGACATAGTCTGCAACAGTGGAGCTTTTCTGGATTAATTAACGGCCTTCAAGCTTTCCATCAAGTTATCCAAAAGAAAAAGAAAAGAAGCCTCACTGTTAAACTGACGGAGGAAAGAAAATATGACAAACATCTAGATAGATAAAATCAAACAAAGTTTAGAAAGTACAATGACAAAATAATTTGCTTTAATTCTGTTTCATATCTTCAACACTGAAGTGGGATTCAGATAATATAATGAGGACCTCTGAGATCCTCTTTTGATGTAACCATTTGATGTCAGCTGTGAATTGTGGGCATTTTGAAAATTGGTAAGTACTTCACTGAACGTTGGCCATGAATAATAAATGTAAAGAATTCTAGTTTGTGATGTCTACTGTAGATTAGGCGAGGTTTTTTGTTTATGCAGATACTGTGTGAAAAAAAAGCAGTGCCCTTGGATATGAAAACTCCAAGTCAATATTTATGAAATATGAGCATTTATTCAATGTAACTCAAACTTTTATTTTAAACTAAAATAATTTAATAAAAAAAAAAGTCTGGTTTTCCATCCGCTGCATTAAAGGAAAGGCTATAAAGTCATATTCTTTGAATAAAATTCTAAAGCACTCATGCAACAACAATACAGTCTGCCTTTGCAGCAGCATACAAAGCTTTTTCACTGAATCACTCTCAGACATGCACAGTGAAGAGGAGAGACCTTCACTGCATCAGTCTTCTTCAAAGAAACCTGAACATTTATTCTTCTGGCAAAAAAAAAGTCAAACTTACTTTCCTTGTTATTCTAATAAAAAAAAAATCTTTCTATTTAGGCGCTAAACGTGAATCTAAAAGGCTGTAAGTTAGTTTAAGAAAATGCAAAGTCTATTTAGTTATGTATTTATTTCCTGTTGAATAGTAAACTTTTGCATCAGTCTAAAACGATTATAATTGTAGCTTTTTTTTAATTATAGATGTGCACTAAATATGTTTTAATCTGAGACATTTGACCTACCGGAGCAACACGTTGGTTTCCAGATTCTCATCCTTTTCTCTGTTGTCTTTAATGAGGTCGATGTTGAAGTGCACCACTGACTGTGACTCATCACTCTGGCTTCTCATCAAAGCTTTGTTTTTCCTTCCCACTTCTTAAAAGAGGCCAAGGCATCACGCAGAGGACCAATGTGTTAATGAAGATTCAATTATTTTAAGTCCCACTTAACCGTGTTAAGGTGCCAAAAATATGAATTTGTACATTTTTTTATGCAACTTGTCATGGAAAACAACCAAAACTGACTATTTGTTAAGCAAATTTGGGCTTTTTTGAATCGTGTGTCCTAAAAATTGTGATTAACTGAAGGTTTGCTGGGTACTACAGTCAAGATCTGGTCTACACATTTTCCAGACGATTAGTTAGACAGAATGTTGCGCTGCGTTTGAGGCTGTTTCGGTTGGGGTTGGGTGTGAATGAGGGATTGTTGATGTGAATGAAGGACACTGCAGCTCTCAATGTTGGGCGGAGAGGCTCTACAGGGGCAGGATCAAAGAACCCAGTCAACCACGGCAGCTGCCCAACTCAGACTGTAGTCAACCAAGCGCACACACTAATCTGCGACTGGGGCCCTTCTGAGAGGATGGAAGGGCACCAAACAAACCGAATCTAGAGAACATTTACTAAACAAGACGACTAAATGAGAAACCACAGGGTAGCAGCAGAATTACAAACGAAGGCTAAATCATTTGAATTGGATCTCTTAACCTCAAATATTGATTCAACATTTTAAAATACCTCTTAAGAGGTTTGAAGATTGGGAATAAATGGATTAAAACTTGTTTTTAACATCTATTGAGTGTTTAATAGGTAGGCTACATAAAAAAAATGTGTTTTTCTTTATGGGTAGATTCATATTGAACTAATAAAATAAAATAATAAAAAAAAAAACTGTTAAAGTTGTAAAACAAATGGGTTTGAGTAGAGCTGATACATGTAGTGAGTATCCTGTGCAAAACAGGAGGTAGACAACTTTTGCTTTAACTGAGTCACCAGAATCTTTAAATAAAGAAATAATTTCGCAATTATTCTTCATCTATTTACAATCTGAACTGAAGGCATAGCATGAGAGAAGGGGAATTCTTTGAAAAAAAAAAAAAAAAAGTTCCTGATCTCAGTTACACAATGCTTGTATTGAAGTTTTTCTGCTTTGTTTTACAGCTGAGACACCACGGCAAATACATTTTAAAGAAATACTCTGGTTAAAACTATGTTTTTGGTATTTTTAAGATGTTCTTCTGGTGATTTTCTCATAATGGAGGGTATATATGAAGAAAATTAAGATTAATGTTGCATTTCTGAGCATGTCTTTATTTAAATCTTTGTGAATCAGAAGCAGACGAAACAAATGCTGTTTGAAAAGCTTGTAATTATGAAGTGGCAGATATGATAGGCAGGTCACAAGCTCCCCGTTCCGCTCTATTCCGATGCACTCACTTGTAGACATATAGATCCATCGATCATCATCCTCGTCTGAGCTGACATCTGGCTCAAAACTGTACGGCTGGAAAGCCCTGATATTGCCCTCCATTTTTGTGGCAGATGTAATGTTAGGCTGAGGTTGTGAGGGGCTGTAAGATAGCGGGAGATTCTTTAAATACAGAACTCCAAGAAACGGGAAAGCGGAAGGGAGGTGGTCTTACGTTATGTTTACAGTCCCACCCACAACTCAGAGGGGAATTTCTAATGAACTTCTACCACTTTGCAGGAACTATCGTAAAAAAATGACACAAATTTGGGCCAAAATAGCATAATTATAATTAAAAGACCACTGGAACCAATCTTTAAAAAGATCAGAAGATAGTGAAGGTGGGGCCTTTTCTATTTCTATACAGCTCAGTTTTTGGGTCAACCTGGAAGATGATGTCATCATGTCAGACTCAAGTTAACAGATGTATGCATAAAATGAAATAATTTATTTTAAAAAGTCTTGCTTATCATTTTTTGGGCGTAAAAAATGTTGTTAGCCACCAGTACAAATTTAATTAATTCATTCATTCATTCATTGACAGGTGTATCTAATACTAAGTATTAGTATCAGATATTAATAAAATAAAATTTTATTCATTTTATTTGCAAAATAATCCAAATATCAGGGAAAAAATCAATTTAGTTGCTTTTCTAAACTGTTCAGTCTTATCTGGTAGTGAAATAATCCAGCCCCCACCTTCTGTTTCTAAATTTGATACGAGTCAGAAAAACTACATCATTTTACAGTTCCTACAACAAAAACATGTATATATAGTAAAAAGAATTGGTGGCTGGTGTCATAAGGATGCAACATCTCATTGACTCACATGTTAAAAGAGACAGGTTACACACCACAAATAAAATGTCTGAACAGCCTGGACTCTGACACTGTGTTTGAGTGGGGAGGAAAAAAATAAAATAGACTTATTTTGATTTTATTACAGCAAAAATATGTCAATTATTTTGATTGTTAGGTAGGTGGACTTGACAAACTTCAAACTCCAGATTCCTATGATGATGTTGGAGAAAATCTTTTCAGGCCGTAAACTGTAGAGAACAAACACATGGTTTTACCGTCAGGTTTTAGTAAAGTTAAACCGGCTTATGCTGACATTCTTTGGAAAATGTTTGGAGCTAAAATGATAACAGAAACATTGTACAACCTTTGGTTCAACAGCATATTTACAGTGTAAACAAATTGATTAAAATTTGAGTAAAGTCATTGACTTTGTTGCCAATTTTGTCAGGGTCAAAAACACTGCTGTGCGACCGTGTGGGGTTCATGCAAATGCCGTTGCCTTTACAAAGACAGCATGCGCTACAGATATTTTCCAAGCCCTGAAAGCTTCAGCCCGATGATCCTCTGCACTCCTGACACTCTTCGCTGCTGAGAAGCCGAGATACCACACACAATTATAGTAAGTTGAAATGCTCTCTGTGCTCAACAGCAGCAGGTCAGAATGTCCTTTTTGGGAGGTCAGCTTTTTTACAGCATTCTTTGGGAGCACAGTCACTGCGCCTTCTCCATCATTACCCTGTTACCTGCCCACGATACGTCCTTGTGTATGATGCATCCTTTTGTCACATCTGAAAATAGAGAAGCTTTAAATATGCTCTAGCCATTCCCGAATGATGAATACAGGTCCAGATAATCATTGGGTAATTTTCTGAAATCATTAATGAGTCCTCGGGTTTTCCCAGTGGGAGGGACAGGTAATTTTCAGAAAAAACCGTCTAACCAGATTTTCCTCCTTCACTCCAGAGCTGAATTTATCATTACTGGAGCTAAAGGCAGGCATAGTGAATATATACTTTTTACAATATATTTTTATCATCCCATGGAGGTATTATGAATGACTAATGTAAGGACAAAAATCAAATATAATTTCTCTGAAAACTTTCCACAAATCACTGCTCAGCAATGTCTGCCAGTCATTTCCTGATTTTTATAAACCATTCAACCACTACAATCAGCCTTTAACTATTTGCACTCTGCTTGTTATCGCCTCCAATTTCTTTCCTTCTGCATCTCAGCATCTTCAGCTTTCAGTTCCATGCACAGAAAGACAGGAAATATTTATAAATGCTTTTGCTTTTAATTCCACTTGCCTTTAGGCAGCTGTCGGGCTTCCAGAGAAAGCAGGAAAACTTTTAAATAAAATAAAATCAAAAGCCTGCTTTGAATGGGATTACACTGACCTAAACGAACGCAGAGGTGCAGCTCTGTCGGTTTATTTTTCAGTCATTTGACTGGAAATGCTTTAGAATGGGTTATCTTTGAGGAAAAAGGCGAGACGTGCTCGGAAACGGAGTCCTCAAATGCATGATAGCATGTTGTGAATGCCCCAACCCTAATCCTGGTGCGCAACAGTCATTTGTGGCTTCAGGACTGCTCAATAATGTATCAAAACCCACGGGCCTCCAGGGGAGGGAGTCAGTAATCAAAAAGTAAGTTCAGGATTTCATAATAGCGGCCTATAAATAACTTCTGACAGAAATGAGAGCATGGAAAATTGATGAAGGATGATTCAAACTCTGTTCAGGCTAATATTTTCAGTCAGTCCACATATGCGGCGGTAAGGCGGCGGTACAAGGCTCTTTCCACACAAACTACTGATGAGAAATCTGATGCAGGGAGCAGAGAAATGTCAACAGATTTAGAACGTCGTGATGATTTATCCGTGACAGCTGATGGAGGCCAGTCGTCAGTATTAAAATTCAGCAAGAAAGCGGGTATTTCAAAGTCTTAAAAACACACTCCCATCATCTTTTGATCTGTTGCAAAAGCGTTCCAGGGGTCTTTTAAATAATGATGCTGTTTTTTAGCCAAAATTACAAGCTTGTGTCTTTTCTACGACATAGTTTCTGCAGAGAGGCAGTAGTTCATTAGAAATTCACCTCTGCAAAAAATTCACCACTGTTGGCGTGGTGTAATCCCTGCTCCACTTCACATCATCCATCTGTTATAAAGTGCGGGACTATCTAGTGCTCTGGATTTTGAAAGCAGTTCAGACAGCATGCTCACTTCTTTTCTAATGTTTGTCTGAACACCGGATATAACATCACCAATTTCACAAAGTGAAAATCGAATCAGTACAAACATTTCACATTGTCTATTTGTTACTCCACTGTGTAGTGAGCATTGATGCGTGCTAGTTTTTTACTAAAGACTTCTGGGAAATTTCTATTCCACTCGATTTTGGAATTGTAGATTTTGACAGCACTAGAAAATGATGAACATGCTGTATGGTGCACTATACGGTGAGTAGCAAAGGAAGCACATACATGTTAGCACATACATGCCATTACCCACTCGCAACAAAAATGTCGTGCTAAAACAAGAAGTCATTACTTACATTTAAATGTAAACTTGTGAACTAATAAACCTTAAGAGGTGCTTTAAAAATGAAGGAAAAACAAGCCAATTCTTTCCAGAAACATTTCGGTGTGATGACAGGATGAATGTGGCTAACATGCTTTATTTACATGACAGTCTGCGCTGCAGCTCAAGTTTTCTCAAAAGCAGAAGCAAATGCACTTTTCACAGCTAACTGCTGCGACATTGGCCTTTTTTCAGAGCGGATCTCTCTGATCCATCAGGTCTCTGAACTAGAATCTTTTGCTGTGAAGTTCAGTAGAACTTTTGCTTGCTTTGCCGACAGCCTTCGTTCTTATATGAGCCGTTAAGAAGCTCCGCAATCCATATTTTTATATGATACTGGCAGCAATGTGATACAGAGTTTCAGCTTAGTACCCATTCCAAGTCGAAACGAAGTAGTATATGTCTCATTACAACCAAAACCACTGTGGCTGAAGTGGAGAGCAGCTCAAAGATGCTCAGTGAGCTCTGCTGCCAACTAGCGGTCGGAGGTGGAAATGGAAAATAAAATCAAGACTGTGAAGGGCGCTCATTAATAATTAAATAAATATCGTCATGGCAAAATTTAAATCGATGCCAGTATCGCCAAACGAAATATCCTTGAATTGATTTTTTCCTACATCCCTAATACAGAGCACTTCACAGCTGCGGTTAAGAAAACTATTTTGGACACCGCTTCCAAATGTCCCTACAATTGGAGGGGTAGGGAGAAGTCGTAGGGGTAGGTGAAGAATTCAGATTCGGCTAAAGAAAACAAGTAAATGCATGTAAATGGAGTGGACCTTTTTCAAGTAATATGTTTCCATTTGCTCTTGATTCAGAACGATTTAAATAAATAAATATTTAGAAATACTATTTTAAGCTTAATTTTTCTTTATAAAAGTCCTCCATCATCATCAAAAAAGCCAAAAAAAAAAAACACTGAAATACAAAGCTGTATTTCAGAAATGACAGCCATCTTTCACTTTATCCTTGATCTGACAAAAAAAAAAAAAAAAAGAAAAAAACACCCAGTTTTACAAAATCCTTCAAGCTTTTCAGGGTTTCTTTTGATGGATTAGGTTCTCAAGTTATCATATAATAACTCTTTTAATTAGCTGACTGCTTAGTGTTGGAGCCGTCTTTTGTCCCTGTTTACAAAAACTGAGGGGAATCTTTCATTTAGTTATTTTGAGTGTTTTCTGCAGTTTACAGCATGTTTTGTTACACGTATGCAATCATTTGTGTGTATTTTCAATTTCAAGTAACCATAAAACAGATTTAAAGAAATGACTGAAATAACATACAAAATGACAGATGTGCTGGTTTCTATAAACACAGATGAAGCACACGAAGACTGCCTGAAAATCAAATCAAAATCAAACCAAAAATCAAAATCTTTATCATATTGGGGACTGTCCTCTTGTTGTTTATCCTTTAAAACACACTCTGCCAATCCAGTCTTTTTTAAATACTACAAGGAACTAAGGTATTTTTGACAGTAAGCAAAACATTCAGTTTGTGGGCAGCAGTGAATCTTTAAAGATGGAAAGTAGAGATAAATGGGAAAATCCTGCATCAAAGTGACAAAAGATGCTTCGAGGTCTCATTTAGTTTAGATTTTGAATTCAGCCTTGACTTTCCCCTCAGACAGTTTCACAGAGGAAATTATGTCATCAGAAAAATAAAAAACACTCTGATGTTGACCTGTGTGAACAACTTTACTTGTCTTGGTAGTTGGTCAGGTCAGGGTCACAGGTAACTTCAACCCTCGAATGTGAATGACACAATAATTTGTATAGCCCAAAACCAGCCAGTGAAAAAAAAACAACAAAACTTTAAGAGATAAGAGATGAACTGCCTTCAAAAAGCAGGAAGGTCAAGTCCAATTTTTGTCAAATTTAAGCCATTTGAAGAACTTAAATTTGGTCAAAATGATTCCTGGTATTCTTCCTTTACACTTCTTTTTTTTTTTTTTACACAGATAGTCTTGATTTTTTTTTCCTCTGCATATACAGAATTACAAAAGGTGTCGAATAAAATTAAAGATTTCTCTTGCAGGCTCAAACTGAAACTCAATCCTCAGCAGAGAGGTATCTAATATTTATACAAATGAGATCAAATTGATTTTTTTTAAAAAGAGAATGTAAATAAACCTTTATTGATTGGGATTAAACTAAAACATACATCTCAAATAGCATTAAGAAGCTATAATTAACACCAACACCTTCGTTTTTCTTACTCTTTTCAATCCCCTGTGTGTGTGTTAGCAGAATGTCCAGACTTTATCTCCAAAAGGACATAAGGAGAGGGATCCTGCTATGACAGGTTTTAAGATATAACAGAAAAACAGTCAGATAAATGATGAAAATGATCTATATCAAAGATGTCATCTGTACTCAAGCAGCGATGTCTCATTTTGTTCAAGCTCTCACACAGACTTTTTTCCCTCGTCGTTTTTCACTTGGCATTTGAAAGAGATTGAGACAAAAGAAGTAAAAGAACAACAAAACAAAGATGTTTAAAATAAGGAAGGACAACAGGTGCAGCCGATGCTTCTCTTCTTTTAAAAAGCAAGATCTTACTGTTTTGTCTTGACTTGTATGTGTGTAGATGTATCTATGACTTTAGAGGGTTAATACAAACCCAGCAGAATACACTAAAAGATCTTTTTAGAATTACATTTGACAATTCAACACAGCATCTGATTTTTCAATGTTTATCTGCACCTAAAGTTGTATATGTATAAAAAAAAGAATAAAGAAATATGAGATAACTCTGCTAGTTGATGATCTGAAGATGTATTCAGACTGGACACATTTGGTTTTCGTAAAGTGAACTATTCAGTCTGAATACAACAATACAACAAAACCAGGAACCGCTCTGTGAGCCATCTTTCCAGGTGATCTCAGTTTGTTTACAATCACAATAAGCTCTAATTCGTTCTGATTTTTTCAGTCTCAACAGGCTTAGCGCTTAGAGTGAAACAACTGGACCAAAATGGCCACTGGACCCGGGCGTAAGATGTAAACAGAGTAGCATAGCAACGATGAGACACAGTAACTTATTGAAATTTGGTCAGATGAATGCAGGCCAATTAAAAGAATTTTTAATATGATATATGTTGTTTCTCACACGTTTTTCTCGACAACCAATATGTCATAGACACTCATAAGCAAATCTTCTTAGACAATGTCTCCTGAATAATTGACTCACAGCTTCCCCTTGTATCAAAGTAGCAGTAAAAACTGTTGTACCTGACATTGATACAGATGCTCAAAACTGGTCAGGGAAAAATTGCATTACCTGCAATAATGCTAAGGCGAATGCTTTATGCTGAAAGTATTTGGTGAAGATGCTGAAGCTTTTTGCTGAAAATGGTGATGCAATTTACTTTAATTGCTGAAGGGATTTGCAGAAAATGCAATAGCTATTTGCAAAATGTTAATTTTTCCAAAAGGCTGGAAATTTTATCTATTCTATTAAAGAACTATGAAAGAGCACTAGATTGGCCAAAATTTCTGAAAAATTTGCTGTGAAATTGCTTAAAAATTCCTGATACATGCCAATTTTGCAAAAGACATTAAGTGTGTTGCTTAAATATGAGCCAAACTCCTAATTAGCTCAAGTTACCCAAATGAGCTAGCATAATGCTAATATAATGGCTCAATGCTAACATTTTTGAAAATTACTTTAAAAGAGTATAACATAGCCAATGAATGAAGGCTTGTCGCTAATCTACTTAAAAATACTAAATTTGAAGACTTTCTCATTCATTTCCTGTGGGGCATATTTTGCTCAATATTTAAAAAACTATAAAGTTTATAAATACCAATGTCCTGAACGAGCTGAACGTTTTGATACCAAGATTGCTGAAATTGCTGAAAGTGTGATTGAGCTTTTACTTGCCAAGAAAAAAGTACAGTAAGGAGCAGGAGAATCACTATAAAACATTCACACATTAAGTTAAATATTCCGACAAAGATCGTAAAGTTTAGGTCTTCTATTCTTTTCTTATTGCTTTGTCTTTGCATTCCTTGCCATTAGACTTTTGTTTACAATCTTTAGTTCGACACAGAAATGACCAGTTGACAGGGATTCTGAATAAAGACCAAATACAAGGTTTAAGACTCAATCCAGACCAAATTAAGTAGACGTAGACCCAGATGATTTTCCTCACTCTGAATAAACCCCCAAAAACAAGGAGCTGCTCTAGTGTCCATTACAAAGGTGAAGTTCAAAATAAGATGTGAATTCACTTACCATCAAACTTTTTATGCCTAGAGATAAACGTTGTTCTCATTTGACGGCTGCTCTCCTCAACCATGCTTTCAAACTCCAGTTTGCTCTGCTGGTTGAGTTTTTCTTCCATCTCAGAAGTGCAGCAGGTGTATCCCTGAGGACAGACACGAAGGTGCTCACCTAAGAGAGACAGAGACATGGAACAGCACGTTTACACACACCACCACCGCAGGAGTCAGATTTCTCAAAAGACTGCGTTCGTCTTTGATCAGAAATCTCTCGTTCTTTTACTGGTTTTCCTCCCCGAAGCTATCAAAGGTGGGCTGATTGTAACTCAAAGGAGAGGATAATATTTGTCAGTTCCCTGTTACCACATGAAACAAAGAGTCACTTTGATACAACAAACTGAAAGCCTTGTAATATTCCCTTCATATGAAAGAGCAAATCTTCCATTTATCAAGCTCAAATAGCAACTTTGAGGTCGGGCTTGTTTTCAAAGGACCAGAATATTTACACAAACTCCCTAAAGTTTTATACCATTAAGACATAAATATGTACTTCTAAATGAATAGGCTGGGGTTTTGAGTGCAAAAAAGTATATATTTAAAATAAAAAAGTACCCCTCCAGTCAACCACTGATCTATTCTAAAAGTGTTCCCAGTAATATTTTAATTCTAATTATGCCAAATGTAAATTCTGAGAAAATGTTAGACTAAAACTATGTTTCTGTACATTTCTTTATTAGAATCAGGATGGATCAGGAACACATGAAAACCTGGGGTTTAAAAAAGCTTGAGTTTGTGACGTAGCAAAATTTCCTTTCTTGGCCACAATTCCACTTGCAGACAAATATATGTATTAACAGCTTCACTTTTTTTCTTCATCAGTGCTGCCGTCTGGCTCAAAACTGTTCGGCTTGATGGCTCTGATATTCCTCAACGTTTCTTTTGCTATGCTACGGTTAGCTTGGGTGTGTGAGGGGCTGTAAGCTAACAGGAGAGAGTGTAAACAAAGAAATGCTAGAAAAATTAGTAATTTCTAATGAGCGCCTGCTGCTCTGCACAAAATATGTTTTTAAAAACGACACAGCCTTTTTGATTTGGTCAAAAATAATTGTAGTTATGTAGAAGCGAGGACCCCGTCCTCCTTCAAGGTGGGTCAGGAATCAGGAACTTACAATGGGTGCAAGTCAAATCCAAGAACCTGTCTCCAAGACAGCAATATGAGTTTCACCTTTGCAAAGTGGAAGGGTCAAATAAGTCACCTCACAACGTGGCTTTCTCTGAACACCTTCTCCGTCCGTCCGCAAACGGGCCGGTTTTATTGCATTTATGACATCAGCAGATTAGTACATTTGCATGACCAATCAAACAGTTAGTTATATTGCCTAATAAGGACCTTGAAGCAGTTGCTATGATGAATATAACTTTTGCTATTTTCTGTTCCTCTTTCACATCTGCAGTTTTCTGTCTGTGCTTGTAGTCAAGTGCACCCACTTCCTGTTGAGGTGACCTTTTCAACTTCCGCTGCTCATGTCTTCTGAACATGCAGTTACAAAACTAGACTTCCTTTTCTTTGAACAACAACCTGTTCATTAGAACCTAACATATGCATTTATATATATTTCTCTTCAGCTACAAGACTGCTGGGGACAATTTCAGAACAGAAATAAAAATACAATTTAAATGAGTCTTTCTGAACAGTATCTTGCTAATGTTTTGGCAAACAGATTCAAAGAAAAATGATAAGTAACATTAAATGATTGCTGTCCATCAATGGTAGAGAGATTGGGTTTACATTTAGATACAAATACAGCATAAGCCTATCAGTCACTATCCTTCTGTTACTGTCAACTGTTTCAGCTTTGGATTGTTAACCCCCCCACTCACTTTTCCATTGCTACTCTTTTGTTCAGCGATGCTGTGGGGAGCCATTGAATAGCAATAGCAAGAGTAGGAAAACATGCTTATGGTATTTTTATTGAGGAACCACTGTTGTATCAATATGTTTATGTCTATATTGACATTTTTTTACATGAATAGAAGAGTGCATTGATATAAATAACCATAATTCTGTTTTTTTGTTAGTTTTCTGGTAGTTCAAAAGTCTTTTTTACCCTTCCAGGATTTTTCTTTTGCTCATAAAATACATACAAGATAAAGCTTAAGTTAAGCTAAAGAAGAATACATGGACATATCTTATATGTAATTCAGGCATGATGCTTAAACATGCAAAAGCTGCTTAAGCTTGTTTAAGTTTCACTGTAAATGAAAAAGAAGGAATAAAATAAAAATAAGTGAAAAAAACATTAAAAATGTAAATATTAAAATTTGATGTATAGTTTATTCTACAATATAGGATGACAACTTAAAGCTATGAAAATCTTTCCATCAACCGTTTGATATAGCAGATTTTACTATTCTGGAATGATAAACACTCTTTGATAACAGTTTCAGCAACAGAAAGATGAAATGATTGCAACTCAAGCAGTTTTGGTGTGAAACAAGCAGTGACTGCTGAACTATTGCTTTAGGACTCTCTCCACATATTGCTGGAACCAGCAGGTATAGTGGTGTTCTGCACTATTATACTTCAGGCTATAGATGAAGGAGCTATATATGGATAATGGAAAAAGAAAGATGCAGCAAGTACGTGCTGGCACTATTAAATAAGTGTAATCCTCAATCAGTCCTTGGAGAGGCACCAAGCTTCAGTAATGAGGTGCACCATCAACAGTTCAACAAAAACCCTTTTCTCCTGAGTAATGCTCAGCCTCTGGGCCTAACTCCATAAAACATAAAATAAGCTGAAATCCACCACTCAATTTTTATTTGCTGAATCTTTAAGGCTTTTTGCCTCTTTGCTAATTGAAAATGCTGTTATGTTATAGCAATAATATACAGCGCTTTCAAATCTGCTGCAAAAATGTAGGAAATAACAGAGTGAGAATGCTTGCTTTCTTTCTGGCTGACTGAGAGAAACAAGGCTTTATGATGAGCAGATAACATGAATCAAGACAAGAAAATTGTCAGCCGTGTTGTGAACATATTGACTTTTGAACAGCAGGATCTTGTGGTTTTTATAGCGTTAAAAGTATGTCCATAGTTTTTGATTTGTTTGAAATTTCCCTGCGGTGAGATAAGTATCTGTTGTGCAACATGCCAGCATGTGTTCAAGTTTGACCGCTGATGAACAATTTCAAATCAAACCCTAAACGCTGCATGTGTTAGCTGGGGGGAACACAAAAAAGTATTTAAAATTGCAAAGCTTGTCAAGTCAGTAGCAAGAGTTTGAATAAATGTTTTAGTGCAGTTTGTTGTCCTTTATCAAACTCAAAATAAAAACTTTTATCATGTACACACATTTTAAATTTAAAAAATGCTTTAGTTTTAAAAACAGTTTGATTATTAATCTATATATTGTATTTTCTGCACTCTAGGGCAGACCGGATTTTCAAAATAATCAGTAAATGACACATCCATAATAAGTCAGACTTCATTACTTATTTTAACAGGGTTCACAGTAATTCTACAGCTTGTTTGTGACACACGACACATTAGCCATGTTAGAAGCGTTAGCAACATTAGCATAAGCATAAACTCCTAACCTTGTTACTAACATGTTAATAAAACAAAGTAAGCCAACACTGCTACACGTATAGCATCTAGGGCTGACAAATGATCTGGTTAATCGCAATTAATGAATTGTGGTAATTTTTTAAATGCTATTTTTTATTATTTTATAATCACACTATCTTTTGCTTTTTTAAAGACCATCCATGTCCTATAATTCATACCTAAGGGCATTATCTCGCTTACGGTCATTTACGAAAAGAATGAATATGAAATCAGATGATGTCCAGATGATGAAATAAAAGTTTGTTTCAAAGAAACTAAATCCGAAATCTAAATAGTTCAATTCCTCAGATGTCACGTGTTTCATTTCCTCCTTCTCAGATTCTCTTCTTTCTTTCTCTTCTGCTTCATTCCAAAATGATCAAATTCACCAGATAGATTAAAGAAACTATAAAATGACTTGTCTTTTCAACTGGCTTGCTGTTGTGATAAACTGTGGAATAAAGTATGTCAACATGTGTATTATGATATTAATTAGAAGTTCGTTGTTAATATTTTTTGGATCGCTCTAAAAAATGTTTCTAAATTTTTTTATATATATATTTTTTAATTAGAGCTCTCTGGATCTGATGCTTTGTTTTTAATAAATGTTTAAGATCAAAAAACAAAATTCTCCTTGGTGGTGTAAAAATCATGTTGGAAGTCTGTTATTTAAAAAAATAAAAAATCAGAAAGCAACTTTTTAAACTGTATTTTTATCTTTTACTGGACCATAATGTCACAAAATAAATATAACTCAACCAAAGCGATGTATCCAAGGTTACATTTTCATGATTGTGTTTCCTGTTTTTCCAAATCCTCTTTTAGTTTGCAGTTTCATTGGCCTTTCTCTATAACATCAATTCTAAACTAAACAGCAGATTTTACTTATATTTATGAAAATATAGCAGCACCCACCATTGTTTTAGTCAACATTTTATAGAAACATGTTTCTTCACACGATCTGATTGTTTTTTCTTTCTATTTTACAATGGTTTGTTTTCAAAGCAAGCACATAATGCTTCCCTTAGTGAGCCTAAAAACCTATTCCAAATCCATAAGGAGTGTGTGCTCAACCATCCAGATCTGTCTTGTTCTACTTGGTTGCTTTGCACCCAAAAATGGAATATGAAACCAAACTGTTTGTGTAATTTTTGTTTGAAAGAGCTTTTCAAAACAATGATTTTTTTTTTTTTTTTACTAACACAGAAAACTAAAATGGAGGTATGCCCTTTAAATGATTTTAAGAAAATAAGAATAAAAGTTTGTGTCGGTAAGACTAGCATGAAGAAAAGGTAATAGTAGATCAACAATTTGAAATATTTCAAAGGAAAGAAAACTAAGACATGGGTGAATGACTTTAAATGTAATATTTATGCATTTTATGCTTTTATTTCTAAACTTCTAAACAAATATCTAAATAAAATGAGGGCAATTTTAAATTCCCCATAACTGATTTTAAGAAGAAATTCTCCTGATATGCTATTGATGACCTGATTCTTAGTAGGTAAACAAATGAAGAATGAAAGCTTATTATATCGAGAAACGGTTAAGCATGGTTTGAGTTGACACAATCATAAGAATTGGTCATACAGTAGTCCTTCCTTATTAGGGACTGCAGGCATCCATGAATAACCCGAATCCGAAAAAACAGAGAACCCCTTCATCCCCGTCTCATCCCCCCACCACCATGGCTGGAGAATGCCCATTACTGCTTTATACTTGACAAAAGCACTAGTGATCATGCTTTATAAACATTTATTTAAGGTGATAATTATCCTCCACAATTATCGTCTTCAGCATATCAGGACTTTTTGAGTCAGTTGATGCCATTTCTCAATGCAGGGGCATGCAAAGAGGTGGGGGTGGCCTACAGGCGATCCACCTCCGCGCTCCACTGGGGGCTCCGCTGTGGGCTCCGCTGCGCCCCCCTTTGGAGAGATACACCTGAGCACATCCTTTGGATGCAAAAGTTTCATACCAGTGTCTTGAGCTGTCTGAGTTTTTGTGAGTCACCTAACTGAAAACGAAAAAAATTGTGAATAAGTGAAACTGTGAATACAGAAACGCAAATATGCAGGGGAATACTGTATTGCAATTATTCAGCAAGTATTATTAAAAAAGGGATTTTGAATGATTTCAAATCTACATCACTAATAAGCTAAATAAATGAGTTTGAAATGGTCATTTTTAAATAATTTCCCACTAAAGAAAACATTTGGCATTACTGAAAATAGACCACAAATTCCTTTACAACAATAAATCAAATATAAATAATAAAAAAAAAAACATAAAACATACTATTTATATTTATGAAGAGGGATAAGAGATTCTAAGTTAACCAAGGAGAGAAATCCTTCAGATATTTAACAACACGGATGTATCTTAAGATTTAGGTCTGGCACATTCATCCACATTAATAATTCATTACACTCCTGACATGATCACAAATTCATGGATCACCACACTCAAGAAAACACACATAAATAATACATTATTTACCCTGAGATTTGTCTGATTGATGAGCAAGGAGTTGTGTAAACACTGTGAAATTGGTGTCATACGTTTAACCTGCTCCAGCTCCCGAAGATACCATTCTTCCTTAGCAGCTGCCTCTAGCGCAGATGCCACAAGGCACCCCGACTCGGCTCTCAGAACAAGCTGATCAAAAATGTAAATGTTTGCAATTACACAGCGAGATAATTAAGGACAAATGCTAATCGTCTTTGGGGATTTTCCAGTGAAATGTTCTGACAATCGCTCAAATGTTTCCTCATAAAAACAAAGTGATGCGTAAGAAATGTGTCCTGGCTTACAAATGCTATCACACATGTGTTGTTTGTTCAGTTCATTTAGCCCACAGATGCATTCAGCTCCTCTGGATCACTGTCTTCATTAGCTCCAAAGCATGATTGAAGAATAGCATTGTAATTATGCAGAGCTGAGGAACAGATTTCCACTCCTTTTATTTAGGCCAGCTAAATACCGCTAAGAGGAGAAAGCGTGTGGAAAGGTGCCTGTAATATTCCAGCTCTTTGACTCTACATGAAATGTGACTTTGAGGAAAGCATAAATATGTGAGTGAGATGCTTTAACTAACTGCACATTCATATGTGCATGCTAGCAGATTTGGCCATATATGGGTCATTGGGACGACGTGGGTAGTCCTGGAGGTATTATCATGCAGAGATTAAGAGCTAACATCTTACAGTACTCTCACTTTGCTTTTGACCTCAGCTCCCTGTTGACTTTAAAAACCCTTGATGTTACAGCAAACCTATTGTTCTAAGTTTTTCTTTTTTTTTTTTCTTTATGCCCTCAATTTTACTGAAGGGGTCGAGATAATGGCGGATTTCTTATCTGTTCGGCTGTGTTTGAATAAAACTGGCAACAGAACAGAAGTATTCTGTGTCAAGCTCTATTTGTATTCAAAAGAAAATGACATTGCAGACTGAGCACAAAAGAGGACAATCATAAGGGTTTTATATGGAAATTGAACAACATGTGGTGACTTTTGTCAAAAAGCTGGAGCATGGTAATGTTAAAAAATTATTTCCATTATGAGTAATGCCATTGCTGGAGTTTGGGAAAATATGTGGCTGACTTTAATACTTTTGATTTACCTTTTGATGCTCTTTTTGGGAACTTTTGAAGTTAAAAAAAAAAAATGACCTGTACTACTAATAAAAACAGTTTGATTTGAGTTTCAGTTTTTCTTTTTTAATTAAAGGGCATATATCAAGCTAATCTACACCTTTCAGAGAAAACTTTATCCATATATATCAAAGTATATCAACTTTGGCAAACTAAAAATTAATATTTTATGAAATATGAGTTATTTTTCTGAGCTCTTTTTCCTACCCTTAAGTAAGACGCCTCAATGTCTGAGGCTCCGCCTTTTCCTCCTTGTAGGTGCTGTCCATTTCATGACTTTAAGTAAAAGCTGGCCTTGGCAACCTCCATGAAAACAAACAACATCCGAACTTTTGTAAAGATGGATGTGTCATGCAAATAAAATTAAAGCGTTTTACTGATCACCACGAGCTCTGCAGAGAAAATGTGTGTTAGCCTGGGGGCGGAGCTGGCAGACTCCTCCTGGAAGACGTTGTTCTCCTCTTTGTGATGTCACAATGTGAGGACCCACTTGTTTTCATGAGTTTGGGCAGCTGGTGCTCAGAGCGCAGGGATTTAAGTGAATGCTAAGAGGTACGTGAACAGAGCAAAATGCGGCTTTAGAGGTTTTTTTTTGTGAGGCATTGACACCATAATGCACCTAAAAGCTCAAAAAAGTTGATTTTGCATGATATAGGCCCTTTCATACTACTAAAACATTAAAATATTTAAATTTTATTGACCTCGACAGTCCCACATCACCATGCATTATAATGGACTCGTGTATAAGGTCACAATAAATTAATGTGTTTCCATTACACAAATGTTCAAAACTTTATCAAATTCTAGAGATATCAAAATTTCCATTTAATCATAATTATGCAAATACACACAAACCGATTCATGTGATAAGTCATCAAAAACACGGCGACAGATGTGAACAATGCTTTGATTTACAGCAGATTGAAATTTCTGTCACAGCGCTAGCGCTCATCATCGTCCATCAACGAAGACGTCTGTGTCTTCTTCGAGCCATGGAGTGGCTAACTACATGAGAGTGGCTAAAGATGAAGCGATTCTGGGAAATCGTGGTTGATGATCTTACAACGGACTTGTGGATCCAACAATTCCACATGACATGACATCATACAGCTCAACTTTTGATGAGCTGTGGGACATCATGTGGTGCCTGTGCAGTGCCCAATCGTGGTATCCAGTTGTTGGTCACGTGACTCATTTATTTAGAAAAAAGTGTTTTCGTTGCAAATTGTGAAATGTGTCAATTTCGATACACCTCCTCCAAGTGCAAAGACTTTTTTCAATCAATGCAAGTTTTTTTTAAACATTTTCATGATACCTTTAGGCAAATTTATCATCAATTTTAGCAATTTCATAGTCAATGGCTCACCAGCTTATGTAACCTTTTATATAAAGGCATTTTTTTTACCCTCTACTTCAACTGAGCAGCAAAGCTTCTGTTATACTTAAAAAAGCTTGCTTTCTTTTTCTATTTTTTGGTTCATTGTTCTCACGCTGAGAACATGCTGGAGGATGCAGCCTTCACAGGACTGCATCCATGATGTTGTTTATTTAATTTCCATTTGTGAAGCATATTGGCATCTCAGTATATAAAATAACATATAACTGCTTATCAGAGTTAATGGCAGCTTCACCAAACAAATTTCCAATTTTTTCTGCTTTGACATACTTTCAAACATATACTACAAACAGAACTCCCCAAATCTCTGATTTTTAAAAGATATTATTCCTGCCAAGAACTGCCACTTTGACACCTTCTGGAATATTTCATCCGTCACTGGCGAGGATGTCCCTGAATCTGCTATGAAGAAGAACATTTCTCAAGATTCTGTCGGCTCCTCTTCAGCCACAAAAACCTTTCAGACACGTTCTGATCTTCATTTCTCGACACGATGCTTTAAAGAACCTCAAAGGCAGGTCTTTACTCATACAAGTTTTTTGTCCTCCCAGCATTTATTTTGGATAAGCAACATACCAGGTGACAGTAATTAAGGATTTAGAAAATAATTTACACAAGTGGTTAATTAAAAAAATAATATTATTATTTATTATAATATTATTTTAAAAGATATTCTTTTTTTCTGCAAATTTCCACCAAATTTTTTAGACTTTAATACTTTTTTTCCCCATTTATCAAGCTGCTCCGGGACAAAAGAAACCCATTTCCCCCGGGGATGTTTGGATTTGAATTGATCCTAATAATTCAATTTTACTTTGTCATATAAATTCTGAAGACACTCATTTGCATAGAGCCTATTCTGAATGTGATTAAACTGACACGTTACTGACACCATTTCCTTTACAGGCTTTGACAGGAAACTGTCATGTGAAAATTGCTTTGGTGATTATCTTTATGATTTCATAAGAATTTTGCTACAAACTTGATTACAGAAGTATTATAACACCTTATCATTTATTAAAGCTATTTTACTGTGCAAGTAAAACTCAACAGAAAAACACACAGAACCACCCAAACACCACACACCCCACAGAGTAAGACATAAAAATGGAGTGGAGCATCTCCATTAGGAAAATCACTGGAGTTAAAATGAACAGAAAAAAAGAATAAAAGTAAAAGCAAAGAAGGAAATCTTATTGCAAAATGAACATATACAATCACTCAAAGTAGATGTAAATGATCTCCATAAAAACAGCAACCTGGATACAATATATAAAAAAAACAAAAAAAACAAACAATGATTGTGAAAGATATTTTTTTCCATTTTTTTCACAAAAAGCTTGGTTAAAAGTTAGGGCTTGAGAAATACTTGTGTCTCAGTGAATCACTGACTACTCAGAAAAGGTAAGAGAAATGACTAAATAGCACTCTTCTTTTTCTCTTAAGTAGTTCAATATTTTCAGAGTGAAACTTTGGTCTGCCACAGCCTATAAGAACGTGTTACTTGCGCCAGATTGGATAAAACACAAGGCCGCCTCTTATAGTTCAAAGGGAGCTGCACACTCTGAAAGCTCAACAAGTTTTTTTTTTTTTTTTTTAACTGGAGTCTTTATTTTTTTTTTCTATTTGGGTTTCTTCTTGAAGTGTTCTCTGTAAGTTTGAGTCTCATTTAGAGTCAAAGTCTTGCACCCAGACTAGCTCTGTTTGCCTTATATCTTTCAGTAACCACATCTTTTTAGATCATTATATTTTTCTAACTGATTAAGGTATTAACCTTAGAGATTACTTGCAAGAAAACTTTAAATGCATCACGCCGGCACAGAGGCAATCTTCTGTTTGGCTGTATAACCCCTGCTGACCGTCACACTTCAGCTGCCTCTGGTTGTCGGGCCCATATGAGACTCTGACCCTTTTCCTGCATCTCCTGCTGTTTGTGTGAGAGCTACACAGATTCTGCTTTCTTTAACCTCAAATCAACCTATAACTCTAAAGCCTTAAGAAAACCACTTTGGGTTGATGGTTCCTGTAAGTAGAATTTGATGCAGAGCTTTGAGCCACTTTGGTGTAAAGAATTACAGACAACAACACATCTGGTATCTTGAAATACTTTTTTTTTTCTTTGTTTTTTTAAATTTCCAAGACATTTGTATATTTTCGGAACTAAAAAAAAAAGCTCTTAAAAGCTTAAAAAAAAAAAACAAAAAAAAAAAAACGACAGGGCTATATAAAACAGAGCTCCTTAAATGAATAAATCCTATCTATGTTTACTGTTCACTGATGTTAAAGAAATTTTTAAAGAGGCTATCAAAATGTCAGTCTGTTTTTTGAATGAGTTGCAAACATGGTTGACTGTTAGTGCACTTATACGCTAATATGTAGCGGTGTTGGACTGTGTTATTTTTTTTTCTTTTTTTACTACTAAAATGTTGAGAGTTAATATAGTCCTAGTAATATTTCTTTAAGCTATTTCAGTCTGTTTTTTTACATGCTGCAAACAAGTTTGGGAGCTACTGCTAGGCTATTGTGAATTTGCTAACATGGCAAACAGGAAGAGTTGATGTATTATGTCATTTAATCTATCTTTTTTACTCATTACTAACAAGGTTAGGAGTTAGCCTAGTCACTGTAACATTTGTCTAAGCTGCATCACTCAGTTTTTAAAATGCTGTAAACACGTTTGGGAGTTAATATGCTAACATGGCTAATGTATGGCAGTGTCAGACTGGGCTTTTATTACTTACAAGGTAAGAAGTTAGCACTGTCACAGTAAAGTTAAATTTAGCTATATTTGTCATATTTCTTTTATTTATATGTTTTTGTAGCAAAAACAGTTGGAAGTTACTATTGCAGCTAACTCTTTGAAACATGGCTAACTTGTAGCGAGCTACAATCAAGTTCTAGAGTTACTGTGAACCCAGTTCATAAAGACTGACTGATGGACTCTTGTTTTGCTTAATGCTCATTATAGTTCAGTGTATCTATGAAATAAGTTATGTCATAGATAATCCATTGTGCTCTAAACTCTGAAAAAAACTGTAGGCTAGAGTTAGATACACTATTTTAAAAAATATTCATTTTTTTTACTTATTTGCCAAAGATTTTATGCTAATTTTGTAATAAATATTTTAAAAATACTGTAAAAAAATCCACTTTAAATTTTTCATGACAAATATATTATAGGTCAACAACAAAAAAAGGATCCATAAGATGAATTCCTGGTTTCCAATTATTCAGTTTAAGAAGAGAACAGGTATGGAGCAGCGTGATGAAGAATTACAAGCTGAAATGCACTTGAAGCAGAATTCTTAAAAATGTTTTTGCTTCACCTAAATAAATGTTCCAGTAAAAAAAAAAAAAATGTCTTGCATTACTATTTATGTAATGTATATCAGCAGGGGGTAGAAGGAGAGAGGCGAGTGTTCATATTTCCAGCAAACTAGAACCACAACACTGATGTGTTTACTTTCTTCTGGCAACAGAAATAGAGACGAGAATAACAAGATATTAGATCAATTCAAATATAGATAGCGCTTAGATTCCAAGACTGCATTACTGATAACATAACTAGAACCTCCAATAATGGCCATCTTGTGGACATTATGGTGAAAAACTTATGAACATCTAATCATGTTTTAGAACACTATTACGATCCCATTCGTCAGATAAAGAATCCAATTTAACATGTATTTTTTTTTATCAACTCTCATGTCAAATAAGAGATTGATTCACTTTGACTTTCGCTGCACAACCTCATCAAAAGAGAATTGTTGTTTTGAGCATCAAGATGCTTCACAGATATCTAGCTGGAAATCAGTATTAAATGTGTTTAAATAAGGGACAAACTGAAGGAGTTAGATCTCTTGGGTGATTCTGGGACTCTTCTGTATCTTTCTGGATGAGACCAAAAGGTAGCCAGACAGAGAGAGATGTGCTTGTGTTGCTGCTTCCATGATCCAAATGTAGATGAGCACCGAAAATGAGGTTTTCCAAACACTTGAGTAAAATACTGTTCAATCAGCCATATGTCAGCTGTGATCATTCCATTAACCAATAATTTACTATTGTTGTTTCAATGTTGATTCTTGAAAGACTGAAGCTGATTTAGTGAGGAATATCAAGAGCCTGTGTTGTTGTTCCACTTATGCTGACAACATCAATTTGCAATGTGCTACATTTTAGTAAACCCAACACTTTACTCGACAAACAAGATGATTGAGAAAATTAAAGGGAAAATCAAGAAACAGGCAGACAATGATGAAAAACAGAGAAGAGGTGACGAAGAGGAGGAAGGATGGAGACACTGAAGCATTGCTGGAATTTCTATATATGACATTAAACATGGAACAAAATGTAATACTTCTATTTCACTTAGAAATCTATATTTCTATATATATCAATTTAAACTTGTGATTCCATACTGTGACCGTCTTCAGCATCAGTGCTGAACTGTGACAAGCTTGTCTGTCTTAAGAAAATACCCACTGAAACCAGACACAAAACCACCACTGACCCCACTGTGTTTGTTTTGTTTAAAAATATCAATTAAAACCAGATTTTTTTTTAAATAATGGTTAATCTAATTTGGTAAAGTCACTTTAAATAAACCTGAACCTAAACCTAAACCTAAACCTGAACAACCTAAACAAAATGGTGTAATTGGTATTTGTGAGGGGCATGTGTGTCTTTAACATACAAGCTCCTAATCTGATCAAGCAACCACCATTTTTTACTAGTCACTGTTGAATTAGGATTTGAATGGAACATCCTCCAATAGATTCTTGTGTGGATGGTGAGGTTGCACATCTATTGATATTTTTTAAATTAAAAAAATAATGGAAAGAGCTCAAGCTGAATACATACACTAGATAGCCATTTTAGGGCCAAAAATACACATTTATTTCCTTTAACATGTAACAAACTGGTATGTGTTTACAGTTGTAAGGTGCAAAAAAGGTTCCACTGCGTGTTTGGATTGAAGGTTGAGGTGTGAAAAAGGAATAAAAAAAGAAAGATTCAAAGAAGATCTGTCTCCTCACTTTTTTTCTAAGACTCTCAGTTACATGTATGCATGTCAATTTGCGCCCGCCTTAGTACTCCAGATCTGTCCACATGACAGTTTTCCCATTTTCCTGACACAATGTGGGATTTTTTTTTTTTTCACGGCCCCATTACATTTTTTTTTCACTTTCCTACTCTTTGTTGCACCGATCAGTCCATTTGCCATTCAGCAGAAAAATCTCAAATATCTCAACTAATAACCAAAAATATCAAGAAATGATACATGCACATTATTTCTCGTTTAATAATTAGTGAACAATACATTAATAGGGCAATCAATTACCAAAATTAGTGATGTACAGGTATCCACATTTCAATACCTTGGTATCAGTACTCTCATCACCAGAGTTTGTCAAATAAGCAGGGCTTTAGTTTTCAGGCACATCAGAGGAACATTCATTCTAGCTTAAACAATGCAAAGTATTCCAGAAAAAAAAAAAAAAAAAAAAAACTTGACCTAAGCACTTAAAAACTGCAAGGTAATTAGAACTGAAGATGGAGTTAAGATAAAAGGTTGAACACACTTTATCTAAGAGCCAAGAAAGATTCAAATCTTTTTCAATTTAAGAATCTTGAGGTGATCATGACCTGGATGATTGAAAACATATAAAACTCAGTATTTTCAGCATTTTTACTGTTGGTGAGAAAATAAAATGTAAAGATAAATTTACTGGCTAGAAACACTTGCTGCCAGTTAAACTTGTGAGTCATTGAGTCTAATTTAAAAACAAGAATCAATCTGTCCCCACTTCTATACGTTCATTAAATGAATGTGGAAAGGATAAAAAAGGAAGAGAATGACCTCCAAGATTTTGCTGAGACTCACCCAAAGTAAAACAGCAATAAATGGAGAAGTATAAAGTTGTATCTCAGACTTGTTTGTTTTTTAATTAGTTAAATTATGATTAACTGAGGCAATTATTAGTTGAAGGTATTAAGCAGCTCTGCTGCAGAACAATTTTTCATCAAGATGGCGAAGGTCAGACAGACTTGAGGGCCCAACACTTTAATGCTTTGTCTGAAGATAAAAAAGAATCATAAAACCTTTCACAAAAATATGATAGTAATTAATATGCCAAGGTTATTTCTTTAAGTCCAATACAATAAATTAGGTTCAGAAAACCAGCGATCAAGAAGGGTCACATAGTCTCAATGCTTTTTTGTTATCTAATAACTCTAAGCATATGCTATGTAAAAAATGTAAACGCTCCAAAATATTTACAGGCAGCTGTATGAAGAAAGTGAATTCTATGCCCATGAAGTGTCTACTGCCAAAGAAGCTCCCAAAATGATTCATTAGTCTACCTGGCCAAAGGGCAAACTGCATATGGTCTACCCCATCTGGTACATCCCTTAACCACTCTCGCCAGCATTTATAAAGTGAGGACACTCTTGCCAGAGCTCAGTACTGAGCGAGCCATCAGATGTTTAAAATCAGAGGAAAAAAATATTCATGAAGAAGATGTGCTTACAGTAAAGTAAATGAACTGCTGCAAATTGTGTGGCGTATCTATTGTATTTGATCTAGAGACTTTTCTTTTTTCCTGAGAACAATTTTACTAGAAAGGTAGCACAAGAGCCAGATTTGTACAGTACGCAACAAGGGTAACCTACATTCAGAAAGAAAGCAGGCTTTGTTTTCGTCTGTTTCTAGGATATCTGCATGTTTGAGGGATTTTCACACCAAAAGCAGAGCAGTCCTCAGTTACCGGAGAGTGTCTTCCGGAATGAATCACCATCATAACCATTGATCTACCACCGCATTAATGCTCCAGTTTCATTCACAACTGCCTCTTGAATATTGCCTCTTCATTGCTCTTCCAGCCCTGCTCCACAAATCCCCCATGTGCACAAATATGCATGACACTCACTGCCTTCCAATGAGGCAGGCGCTGGAAGGCAGCGAGGTTTCCTAAAACAGATCCGTGCTCTTGACATTTCAATTCAACACCTGAGTTTTACTTCAGCCATTACTGATATGATACCAATAATTCAATTTATTTTATAGTCAGCTGGTCCTCATGATTGATTCCACTATAAATCCATCAGCTTCTTTACAATGTAACTTGACATACTGTGAGAAATACCCACATGCAAATGGGAAACGCATTGGACACATTGGTGAAAAAGAAAAGAAACCATTTGACTCCTAAAAGCTCATTTACAACAGAATGGGACCATTATATACTGTAGGTATGAGGTGATGAGCTGCGGGTTCTGAGGGAATGAATACGATCCCAAAGACAGATTTGAACTGTCTTTATAGAGTGGCTTAAAGTCCCTTAAAGACTAAGTGCAAAGCTCAGCCCCCAGGAGTGGAACTGCTACTCCTCTGTGAGGACAAGGGCCAGTCGAGGTGGGTTGGACAGTTTCTTTGTAAGACCATCTGATTCTTTCAAACTGGAAGTAGACCACGGATTACATTTTTTGTTTAGTCTTGGACGTCCTAGGCTGTGGATACACTGAACTATCAAATCAAATTTGCTTTCAAAAATGGGTTCACACGAGATGTGTGTGGGAGGAGCTACCACCTAAAGTTTTTAGCCTCATCGCTACCAAAAACAAAAAAACAGTGGTAATTTTGTCTCCATTTCTAAGTTCATTAAATCATTTAGAGAAGTTCACTCATAGACATAAATGTATTTTACCAGACAAAGCGAGGTGTTGACATCAACCACAAAATATGGTTGAAAAAAATCAGACCAAAGCCAAAACCGTGGCTTCCTGACACCCGTCAACAGTGAGTGGTCTGAGTCATATTTTTAGAGGAACCAATCATTAGTAAGCTTGTTCCAAGGCCACACCCCTTCCACTGAAACTGGCCAGGGAGAATCTGTCAATCAAAAACTTGAGGTGGGGCCCAGCGGCATTCTCTCTAAACCTTTGGTTCAAACACAGATGTTGATTATTTATTTTATTTAAAGATACAATAGACCATTGTGGTCATTGAATTAGACTCTTAAAGTCTACAGTTCAAATTTAGTGTTACAAATTCTAGGAGTTTCTCTGGGAAATTTTAGTGAAAAGCAAAGGTTGAGTACTAAGTCAAAAAAGATCCATCTTGTCTTGGCTCTCTGTAGGTGAAAGCCCGTCCAGTTCTCTGTCCTGATTCTCTCTGTTCGTTCCTGTGATGGACTAGCCAAGGTGTGCTCTCATTTTTCTTTTTTTTTTTTGCCTGATGATAGTTAGGATAAGCTTGAGTGGTTAAAACACTTAACGACAGATGGCCTCCACTGGAGAAGTCAGGAGTTGAGCAGTCCGAGCAGCTGTCATAACAACCACAAGCACACAGCAGAAAATGTAAATTCAGACCTATGATAGCCATTAAAGCCTAACTTTTATTCCTCGCATACATCCTTTAATTTCCTGGATTTGATGAAGCAAAATGACAAAATACTGTATAGATTTAAGTTCTTATCTTGATACAGTTAATATAACTGTAACTATCAAAATTACCTTCACAGAACAATCTCAAAGAATTCAGAAAATGTCAAGACCATCACACAGAAAGTTCATTATTTCAGCAAATTATATACTCTTTTCCTGAATTTTTTTTTGTATTTAATATGTCAAGAACTGAACAGGCATTGCTAAGAAGTTCACACTGTCTTTTTTTCCAGCTGCTTTTTGCATTGGAAAGCATATTTTTTTCAGCGTTTGTTAAGGACAAAAAGAGACATATTCATAAGAAAAATTTAAAGAAGGTGAATGATACATCATTGTAAACTCTTTAAGGTAACGTAAAAGAAAATAACAAAAAAAAAAAAAAAAAAAAAGGCAAAAGATAGATTTGAGTAGAGAACACTTCCAGCGCCGTCTTTACACCCCCGACGTGTTAAAATCAGTATAATGACAGATTCTGGCAATCAAAGGTAATGAGGATATAATGAAACATAATTTCCTCTAAAGCCTATTTAAAATGCAAAGCAAAAATAGACTACCAACTGTTGGACGATTCTCCAGGTACTTACAACTTTCCGTGAGAAATCGTCAACTTTTTCAATCAGTTATGTAAAAAAAGTATGTTTAGACAAAAAAATAAAGAAAAACTGCATAACTCAAACTCATGTGACTGTAATAAGACAGCTTAAAGATCAATTTGGTTTCAAGAAGATGCTGTTAAATCAATCACTTAAGTAGAATTCTGTCAGATTCATACCTAGAAAACAACACAGAAAAAAAAACAGAATCTGCTGTTTTAGACATTTTTAAAAATATTTTTATATTCATTAGTTTTATCTAAATAAATAATAGAATCCTTAAATTTGGGACAATACTGAACATTAGAAAAAAAGAAAATATTTGCAATATCTCCCAATTGGAGGCGATTTAGAGCACAAGTGTTGCAAAATGTGAGACAACAGAGAATCAAGGTCTATGACAAAACAAAAGGTAAAATGAAAAACTGCTGAGAGTTTTCCTTAACTTGTTTGTACATCCCTTCAAAGACATTGTTGATCGTCAACAAAAATACATAAGCTGAAAGTAAACCCAATTTACTGTGTTAAATCACATCTGTCTACATGTTGAAATGGGAAAAATGCATCAGGCTTGATTGATCTTGTTGCTGCTCTGCCATCTGGATCTCCTCTCCATCACCCAAATCACCCACTTTCAACTATTTCCACAGAGGCATGAGACCCAAATTGAATATGTCCAAAAAAGATGACACAGATAATTCCCAGCATCGCTCCCACCATATGTTACCATACTTGGAGATGGCTACAAGGATTCGTAACTCCGAAATGACTTACAGAGTTGAGGGTAAAATTGTTTGACAGTAATGTGCAGATAAATATAAGGTTTGCAGAGAGTCGTGGGGCAGAGAAGTCAGACTTAATGTTCTGAAAGCAATCAGGCATTTCCTCAAGTTCATAATTTCACGGTGCTCTTGCCAATCTCATGTCGTCTCTGCCCCTTTTTAGGCTGATGAACGGCGCCTTGGAGACATGACGGCAATGTATGTGGTTGTTAGTGGATTTTTTTCTCCCTCCAATTATCTGTTTCTATTAACATAAACTGACAGCACTGGTGTGAAATAGTAGGACAAAGGTTGGTTATATTCACAATTTTTAGTATCAAATGCTTCAATTTTTGGGTTCCACTAAGTATGTGTTGCCTGGGCTTTAATCCAGAAGTGACTAAACAATCTTTTCCTACCCTAACAATGCTCCACACAGTCTTCATGCTGATTTTTTTTTTGTCTCCACACAGTGATAAGTACAGGAAAATTTTCATTTCATACAATGACAGATCTGCAAGAAGCCAGATTGAACACTGAAAAGCAAGTCGGGCTAAATGAAAAGCTATTACCGAGTTGGGAAAAATGGAAAAATGCAGTATCTAAAATTGCAGGAAATAGGCTTCAACCTCAGCAAATGAAAAGGGATTTTGAAATCAGAAAAGTGGCGCACATGCAGTGTGACAGCAAAATGAGCGTTGCCAGTTCATTTTAAAAAGTAAAAAAAAAAAACATAATTTGTACAAAAATGTCAAGATTGACCAAAATAAGTGAAACAACATTAGAGGAGGGCCCAACCAGTATCTAAAAAAGTGCAAAAAAACATAAAAAATTGAATTGTCAATAGTCGCTTCAACTAGGAACAAATTATTACCTTTCTTTTGTTGGAATAATCAGTAACACAGTGTCTCATTAAGTCTCATGCAACACAACAGCTCTGAAACAGCCTCTATTGAAGTATAAAGCAACATCCACACCTACGCTGACTCAGCAAAAACATGATGCTATCACTGCTTGACCTGAGTGCAGCCTCTGATACACAAAAAAACTGGGCTGGATAATCAGTACAGGTTGTGCTTAGTTAGTTTATTTTAAATTATTCACATTATCATTTTAACTTCCACATGTTCTCCTGTGTTTGCGTCTTCCAGAAATGACAACAGTTTTTTTTTTTCCTTATAACTTGAAATGCTGAAAGTATCATTTTTCATAGCAAATCCTATAGGGCATTCCATGATGTTTAATGCTTATAGCAATGGAGGATACTCTTATTAAAATTTTCTCATTTTCTTTGATTATCAATAAAATCTACTCATTCTGAGATTATTTATTATGCATTAACACTTAATTGAGCATTTTCCGGGGTTTTGCAGGGCCGTTTCTGAATATTTCAGGCCGTAAATGTCAAAGGTAAACTGTCGAGTCACAAGTCATGCCTTTAAATGAAGCTCATAACAAATAGCTTCAGTCATAGATCCAGCCTATTAAAGCAGATCTACGATACACTAAACAGCCACTTGCATGCCACAAGTGATGTATGCTCAATTTAATGTCAGCGGCTAATTTTCAAAGCTCCGTTTACAGCAGAGTCTGTTTAATGCCGTGAGCATAAAATCAAGCATTTTCAGACCACAGCATCAGGACCACAGTTGGAGAAGACTTCAGTAACTCTAACTCCACAATACTTTGTATCTGTATAATATAGAAGACCAGTCTTATTACACTTATTACAGGAAACAATAGTCTGAATAGACTCCGTACTCGGAGTGGAACAACTGGCCCCCATAGCCGGGCATTATGGGACTTAAACAGACTAGCAGAGCAACAATGAGACACAGCAACTCATTGAAATGTAATTGGATCAAAAATACTTTTAACTTCCTGACAGTCTATGTGTAATAAACACTTTTCATCATACCTTCTTAGCAATCATCTCCTCGGCAACCACCTTACAGCCTGCCTCTGCCATACCAAAGTAGCACTAAAAAGTGTTGCACCTGACGTTGACACACACGTTCAAAATTGATCTGTTAAATCTGAATAAGTAAACTATCCTGAGAAGGATTGCAAAGCATAGAACTTTCATAATAATTTCTCTTGTTGCTTTGCCCCACCCTCGTAATTCTTGGCCAATGACTGAAGAGATCTTTAGTCATGTGCTTTTGTGAGGTTCGAGACAGAAATGACCAGTTGACGGCAGTCTTAAAACAGACAAAGTGCAAGGTTCAGGACTCGATCCAGACCTAATTATGCATTTTCAGTCCAGATTAACAGACTTTTCCAATCTGAATACACCCAAAGAAAACTATACTGGGTCACAATAGTATCATAAGAGAAAAAAATCAGACTTAAAAAAAAAGAGAATGGAAGCAATGTAAATAGTAAAAATCCTGTGACACTCATTTGAGTGTGGAGATTATCATCTACAATTAAAGGGGAGATACCATGTTTTTTTCAGAGTGAACTATATCCATATATTTCATCCTTTATTACCTTTGGCACACTAAAAAACAAATTATTCATGAAGCAGTAGTTATTTTTCATGAGTTTTTTCCTATCCGGCAGTAAAACAATTCGATTGTGGGTGCCGCCCATTTCATGATGTCATCATAGAGCCGGCACCCTGTCTTCATTTCTCCCACGAAAATAAATATCAATTTTTCTTCAAAGATGGATACACACACCACACATCTGCCTTTGGTAGGCCCGGCTATCGCTATACACTGGTTTTCAACTCAAATACACTCGGCATCCACACAACTGTCAAGAGTAATAAACACCTTTTTGAGCTGGGATCTATTGAAGATACGACACAATTGGATATGCGATAGGCCTATTCTGCATCTAAAATGAACGTCTTTTGCTGATCATCGCTAGCTCTGTGGAGGAAGTAGGAGTTGGTGTTAGAAAGGGAAAGAGCAGACTTCCTGAAACAGGCTGTCTCACGGTGTTGCATCTGACCGTGAGGATCTGCTTGTTTTAGTGGGTATGGGAGGGGCTGCTGCTGAGGTTTTTAGAGGAATATTCAGAAAATGCGTGAATGGATTAAAATACCTCCCTAAGGCTGTTTAATGTTAGGATTGGACAGTATTATACAGTTAAAAGCTTAAAAAGTTGTTTTTTCATGGTATTGCCCCTTCTGGCATGTTGGTTGTGTTGTTATGTTGGATTGGGGGTTGTGAGGTGCTGTAAGCTATCGGGAGAGCATGTAGACAGATGGATGATGGGAAATCAGCGCTGACTTACTCTGCGCCAACAGTCCCGCCCACAACTCCTTGGCAAATTTCTGAGAAAACTCAAAAATAGATCAAAAGATGATCAGAGTGGGAATTTAATGTGACTGTTATTTTATTTGTATTTTTTTTTTTTTTGGGGGGATTGCATCACACTTGTGGAAAACAGCTAATTACTTTCATCTACATATATTTAAACTGTCTTGTTTGTTTTCGTTTTTTAAGCAATTTTACTTGAGGGCAAAATAATGTCAGTATCCACTTTATTAATTTTAAGTAAGCTATTATTAGTGAGATCATTTTTATTTGTGTTACCATAATATTTTAGGAAAACAAAACTGTTTAATCTGAATGAACAAAGATTTTTTTTTTTTTTTTTTAGGTAAAAAAGTGTCTGTGTCTCCTAATAGCTTGCTTTGTTGTTATGTGGATGCTCTTCATATAATATATCACTAGTTTCATTCTGTTTATCAGGCAGGAGTGAACTCTCTTCTCACTAATAAACCATCTTTGTTCCCTTGCAATAAAAAGTATCAGCCTCTGCTGCATTTTCCTGACGGTATATACACAGGTATAATAACTCACCGGCAGACCTCTTAGTTTTATTGAGTCATTCACAGTCCGGATCTGTGGATAACATAAATTTATTTTCCTCTGGCTTTAACAGCTCCTGTTTATTACCATGCCGCTGTCTTTAGTGATTTTACGAGCTGCAACTGTGACAGAGAGATGACCTTTCATTCAATGAGTGTGAATTAGTCTGGCCTAAATGTTTCTGTCGGTCAAAGCTGCATTATGTTTGCTTAACAAATCATGAAAGGATTTATTTTTGTTTAGATTTAGGTCCTGCTGAAATTGAACCAAACTCTTAGGAACCCAACTGACGTACTGCTGTTTGAAATATCAAACCCACAATGACTTAAAAAATATATACATATTATATTCTTCTTCTGTCGGTATATATATATATATATATATATATATATAATACATACATTATATATATATATATATATATATATACTACAATATATACATGTATATATATATATATTATATAATATATATATATTATATATATATATATATATATATATATATTATATAATTATATATTATATATATATGAATATCGACAGAAGAAGAACGTGAAATTTATTTTGAATTCATATGCATGTTTATATTTATATATACATATATATAATTATTTACATCAAGTTAAAAGAAATAAAGAAATTTAAAAACTGAAAACTTAGTCTGCCTATTAAATGCTAAAAAATCAAATAGTAACTAGGTAAGTTTTGTATTCTTTTTAGAAAGAAGTTATATACAGTATTAACTGGCTAGCATTAAAAATTGACACAAATGTATATACTTTTGTTAAGATAAAATACACTTTGTTTCATCTCATCATTAATTTTTTTCTCTATTGATAATTACACATTGACATATATGCACTGTGCTGACATTGATATGAACTTCCAGTTTAGTTGAAAATCCAGTGAAACAAAGGCATGTTGTTGCATCTTTAGTCAAGATTTATCTATTAAATTAAAAATACTGACCTTACTTGATCTTTTATAACTAGTTGAATGCCTGCAGACAGAGGGACTGACATTCTTTTTTAGAATTGGAAAGGCAGAATATCACCTTTCAAAGAAAAGATGAAAAAGGCTCATGAAACGAAAGCTGAAGACAGATTGGTTCTAGTTTTTTTTTTTTTTTTTTTTTTTTTCTGTGCACTAGAGTCTGACTTTCATGCTAGTTGTGTGTGTGTGTGTTTTTTTTTTTGTTTCTTTTTCTAGCATTGCATTGTCTCCGTTTTTTGAATGAATAAATAAGTAGAAATCCAAAATGTTTGGTTGTGAGGGAAAGTGTTATGTGACTATTAGTTCTATTGGTATCTTAATATTTACATAAATGTTAATGCTATTTCTTGGGGGTTGTGTGTCAAATTTCAGAGAATTTTACCCGCAAAACTTGTCACAAATATTCTAAAAAGCTTTTCTGACAATCCTTAACAAGAATTCTTAACCTCTATTCTTCAACAGCAGTGAAGTTGTTTTTTGAACGTACGGGTTTCAGTTTTATTTAACATAAATTTACAATGAAATAATAGTAGTACATTAAAAGACATTTTTTTAAATATCAGGATTTTTTTAAGTTTCATTCAGAGGGTGGCACAGAATTTTTTTTTTTTTTTTCAAAGGTGAAGAAATTTAAAGATATTCGTCTGTTTGCTAAACTCCAAAAATGAGACGTCTTCCCTGACCCTTCATTGAGGCTTTTTAGACACTAATAATCTCAACTGTTCAAGGGATGTATGAAGGAATGCACCAGAAAGTTTTGGTAGTTTTAAATCTTCTTTTTTGTGCAACTTTTAAAACACTTAAAAAAAATAAGACATGTATAGCCACAGAATGGCATAAGGAATCCACATATAAAAGGCAATTACAGAACTTTAAATAAAGGACACCAGAAAACCATTACTGTCTTCACATAAAGATATTTTTTGTGACTTAAAGAGTAAGCACAGCTTAACAAATGGCAAATGGTTTGATTTATTGGCATAAAATATGTTTTGTGTTATTAAGTCAGGTATACCAACACATTCCAGCTGGTTTTGCTTTATTTGAAGTTTATCCAAATTAGTTTGTTTGGTTTGTGAGAAAAAGCAGAGAACACAAACTGTCGATTTCAATTAAGTAATTGATTTTTTTTTATATAGTTAAACAAGTATTTGATTTTAAAATGTGTGTGCTTCTGATGTATTAAAAGTATTGAGAACAGATATACAAGAAAAACACGAATGAGCTTTTGGTCAACTGATGGTGAGTCTTTTAATTTCTTCATTTGGTGTCAAAGAAAGTTTAGCAGAAAATGTTATGATAAAAAATATAGTCAGTGTGTCTCTCCATTTGTTCTTTGAGGATGTAGAAGGGAAGAGCCCAGTCGGGATTTAGATCCATGATGCTAAATAGTGCATGATTCAATCCTAAACATAACAGCTGGTGTTCTGAAGAACCCCAGGGAGAGCCCCAGGGTGTGAGATGACCGGCCCACTCATTTACCAGCAGCTTACACAGGGGACGGAGAACAGCGCGGCTCTGGGAGCAGGAGATGAAGCTGGCTTCCTTTCAGCCTCTCGCACCCTGCAGCAGCCAAAGAACAAGGATGTGCCAAGAAGCATCACATCACCGCATGTTTAATTGACGTGCGAAGAAATGAAAAGATCCCAACGTGTAAACACCGGACAAAGGATTCCAAAGCTGTCAATCTCAACAAGTATAAAAAAAAAAAAAAAAAAAAAAACAGAATCCATTGTAGTAGAAGGCTCTGAAAATGAAAATCTCCAGGCTGCACATATCGGGGGTGAAACCTGACGCACATTTTTTACAGGTGACTTGAGACAGGTCCTCTCCTGGTAATACGGTCATACTGTATGAGCTTGTCACATTTGTCACAAAGGCATGGCTCCCTAGAGGTGTACAATGTGGCCCATTCAAGTCAGCAGTGTTAGATTAGTGAGTCTTGGCATCTTTTACTGCAACACTCTGAATATTCTTATTGTGCTCTGCAAGATCTGTGAATAAGTGATCTCTCGGTTTGCTGTCGCTTTATGGTTCAAAAATTCTCATCATATTGGATTTTTCAAGATTCATATTGTATCTGTTTAAAAAAATATTTTATTAGTATAACCACTAATGCAAAATGAAAGAGGAGCAGCGCATCACCCAAAAAACTGAAGCAGCACCGAGGCAACAAAGGGTGAAAGAACATGGCTTGAACCTCCGAAAAACACTGGTGTGACATTGCTTCCCATGAGACATTTCACTGCAGAGCCTGTAATCTAATATTATAATTAAAACCTGCTTGTATGACCCATAGTTAAGATCAACCTTGTACCATTTTTGCATGAACGTTAAAGTAATGATCTCAATTTAGTCTATCCATCTCAAAGAGAACCCACAAAACTGGGTCACGGGAAGCAGTAATTGCCCTAAATACTCTAATTATTAAAAAAGGAATGGCTTGTGCTCCCTGAACATGCTGGCAAACAAATGCAAGTCAGAGGAAATTATCTGGAATTCTGATTTCTAATGTTTTGTTAATTGAGTGAACAACCATTGTAAATTGCCTGTTTTCTATATATAAACAAAATGTTAATTTCTATTCAAGATTTTCATCAAAAGACCTAACAGGTAGAAGGTTCAAAGTTTTGTATTCGACATTCGTGCAACATCGTACTTTTAGACCACATTGAAATTCTTGTGCTGAACTCTCAGAGTCTGTTTTGGTTCTTTCTGTACAAGTTTAAATAATAGTATAGAGAGGAAATTTAAACATTAAAAAAAATATGGACATTTCACATTTATTTGTAATGAGAGTTTTTTTTTTTTTTTTAACATTTTCAGTTATTTTTTTTTTGCCATCAGTCTGACTGTGGCAGGGAAGAAGCTATAAGATAGAATAGAAGATATAAAGAAGGTTTGGTCCACCCGCCACATTATCTGTGATGTAGCAAACCGTGTCATCTGAAGGAGTCAGGAGGAATGAACTTCACGTGTCCGGCCTTATGATGATTTCATTAAGTAAACGAATCAATAAAGTGTGATCCGATTGTTAGATCACAGCCAACACTACCGACTTTCTGTGAAATGCATTGTGTGAACCAAAACTAAACAGCAGGGCAAGTATTGACTCCCATTTCTAGCTCATTATGTGATCGATGTTTAAGAAGAAAAGTCAATCAAAGCAATATTTTATGTGTCTTGAATAGAAATGTTTTTTTACAAACCCTGACACAAATATTCTTTATTTTTTTAGTATCAAGAGAAAATCTGTCATGCAACAGCATCTATGTTTTGTCAGAAAATCAAAAATCCTGCCGTGGTTTACTTCCAGGCAATAAAGGCCTTCCATCCATGGCTTGTATCCAATCTCGGTTTCTTCAACACGGCAGCAGTTTCACTGTCAGGTCCTGTGATGCCAATGACACCAGCGCTGTCTGTGTTTTCTGATGTTGCCATGACAATTATGGCAAACCATGTTTGTTTGTACTTTATGCCTGTTTACCTCCGAGTCTCTGGCGGTTTATTTATTTAGAAGAATCACCTCAGCCATGTGTACTTATCTGTGTCTGAAAAACAAAAATAAGAACTCCCCAGTGTGAAATGCATTTGCATCCTTGACACCTCGATACGATACACCCATATGGGTTTTCCCACAGCACTGCATGGCTCTCATCTCTCTGAGCCCTATTGTTGGTGTCAGGCTTGCGACTTCTATTCAGAGACTTTCCTCCAGAGGCAACAAACTCACTGGGGAAAATAAAAGACCATAACAATAAACACAACAGAGCGCACCACTCGTCTGACATGAATTGCAAGTATTGTCAAAAAAATAAAACAAAAAAACACACAGACGCTTGTCTTGTTAAATTTAAATGTTGATGTTACTAACAGCAAACAAAGGTCAGGGATTAAAAGCAAGGAGGAATATGAATAAGGAAGCATTAGTACGCATATCAACAGTTTTGTTGCCCTGTCCGACATTCCTCTGTTTCCCTATTCGGGACTTTTTATTCTTCAGTCACACTCCCCTTATTTGGGGATATCTGCTGTCTGTGGCCAGTAAAAGGGCAAATCTGTACAGAGAATTTTAAGATTGTAGACCGCCTTTAGGGAGAAAATGTTTTACTACAGGCATGCTGTGGGCGACAGGTCATCCCAAACACCTAACATGTAAGGGGGGAAGTAAGTGAGACGCAGGCATGTTGTGCAGATCTGTTGGCTGTTAGAAAAGAGGAAATTAAACTATCAGATTGTAGTTTGTGTTGGTACTCAACAGCAGTGGTCCCCAACCCCTGGACCATGGACCGGTATCAGTCCCACTACCGGCAGAAGAAGAAATACATGCACTAGCTTAGATTATTACTGTTTAGTTTATTTTCTGATACTGAAGGAAATTTAGTTTAGATTCTGTTCACAACATCCGTCTTGGTCATGTGACTTAAAGCGGCTACCTGTATGGCTAACTGCATTGCTAAGTTTGTAACCCAAAGCTAAAAAACGAACAAAAATCAAACAGTAAAACAGATTTGGAAAGTTTCTGTGGGAGCAAAGAGCCTGTGAGGAAACCAAAAAAGAGCCTTCAACTTAAAAGAACAATAAAGCTGCTGTTTACTGACAAAACCAGGAGTCTTCCTTAACACATGGAGTTATTGAGACAGTTGTACTCATGTAGTAGAAGCCGCTCTGGCTTATACACGGCGACAGACTCTCGACTGTTTCACACACGCAGATAATAAAGTTACTGACACGGTGGATCCATGTTTATACCATGTTCAGAAAATACCAGTTTCACGACTGTTGTGTCATTTTAGTTTCTTTGTTTATCCATCCCACCTTAAAATTCAGACATAGCTGAAGCTAGCGTCCGGTTGTTAGCCTCCACTTTGACGTTAAATTGAGACTCTATATCACACAGTTCAAACCAGCTGCAAACATTTTATGGAGAATGTGGAAAGTTGTAAAAGAAACATTTGAGCATTTTCCTACAGCAAGCTGAATTAGCTAGACATCAGTTCAGAAGTTTTAGCACAGAAATCATTCTTTTGTGAACACAATACCCAATAAATGAGGATTTATGTAAAGACAAAATCCGATCAATCCTTTTACCCTGAAAGATAATCAGAGCCTGGATTGAGGATTAAATTACATTTTATGAAGAAAAAAAATCATATGGAATTTTTTTTCAAATTTGAAAATTACTTTTTCAGATCAACTTCACTTTTTTTCATAAAATTTTCAGATATTTTTAGACTTTTCTGAACAAAATTTCTTGCAGTAGCATTTTATTTTGAAAATAAATTTTCTGAAATCGGAAGCTTAAAAATGCCAACTTCTGTCCCGTTCAGACCGGTCTGTCAAAATATTGTCTAATTCAAATCGCTCTGTGGCCTAAAAAGGGTTGAAGACCACTGTCCTACGTGGTTCTTATGTGTGCTCATGTATGACGTGCACACCCTGTGCATGCAGCATTTGTGTGTGGTCAGTAGGGAGCCTGTGCGCGCACCTTACAAACGACTAAAGTGTGTCATAAGGGCACCGTATGACAGCATCACCTGTTTTTCATATAGCTTCATTAGATTCATCACACATGATCAGTGTGGTCACACATAAAGTCTCGCTCCAATAGTCTTTTGATCTATTTGAAAGTGATCTTTTATGATTATGCTGTTTTTAGGCAAAAAATTTTAAAAATCTGTGTCGTTTCTGAATAAAGTTTCAGCAGCACAGCAGTAGATCATAAGAAACTCGCCCCTCAGTTGTGGCTGGGACTGTTGGAATGAAAGTAAGCCTCTATCCCATAGTCCCTTTATTTACACTCTCTCCTGCTAGCTTCCACCCTCTCACAACCCCAACCTAAAACAAAAATAGTGAGCAATATTGGAGCTCTCCAGCTGTACAGTTTTTAGCAACTGTTGACGAGGAAACTAAAGACTCGTTTGGATCTTTATGTCTTTAATGGGGAGACTTTGGGCTGTCTATTTCAGTTAGTGGATCACAAACAGAAGCTTTATTAAAATTCATTTTTAAAAACATGCTTAACAGATGCTTTTCATTTAAGTAGGTCTATAATGTGGCTTAAGTTATTATTTTCTGGTAAATATTCCCAGAATTCCAAAGCTCCACTCACCCATTCCTCTTTCACTTCAACAAACGGTTAGTCGAAGATGCTCCCATATGCCTGCGGGCTCCCTGTAACCAGGAATGTTTGCGTATTTCTTTGCTTTTTTTTTTTCTTTTGCTTTCTTTCCCCTGAACTTACACATCCATCCTCAAACTTTTTTTTTTTTTTCTGGTTCTTCTAAACACTTGACAGGGCAGAGATTCCTAATCCCCTACTCTATTACTGATTTAGGCAAGCGGTTGATTGAAAAGTGAAAAAGTGCTACAGCAGTCTCCTATCATCTGGAAGCTTTTTACACTACTTAGAAGGCAGCGAATACTGAGCTGAAGGCAGTTCCAGAATGTTTGGAGACTTCATGTCTGTGAAAGAAAAAAAAGAAAAAAGTGATTCCTCTCTTCAGGTCATTCTCTTCCAGTAAATCGGAACAAACGCAGAGGATTTGGAGTCGGACTCATTTAAATATGGAGGGCAAAAAACCTTGCGTCCAACTGGGGGAAAAAACATTCTGGGTATTTCTTCTACTGGAACAAAGACAGAAAGCAAAAGACCTTAAAGTGAGGTTAACTGCCACAGAGTTGTGAACACACAAACACACAGGCGCTAATCTCCCTCACATCTCATTAACTTTTCTCTCTAAAGATGCATACATGCTGGTGAGGGACCTATTTTCAATTTAGCCCAACCAGAAGCATCTTAATGGGCTTTGGAAAAAAAAAAAAGAAGCTTTTTTATGTTTCAAATGGATGTTTGGGGTCCAAACTTTTTCGAATTGTTTTTCCAACTCATTCTAATAAAATGTCAGCATATTCGTATTTGTGACTACAGTTATTTATGAAGCAAATTAATATATAACCAATTAAAATGTCATTTAAAAAGAAGAAATCAAATGTCTACATTAGAAAACTTTGTTTAAAACCCAAAAAACCTGTAATGTTGTAAAAAGAAAACCAATGGAAAAAAAAATAAATAGGAGTAATGTACATTATATGTAAATATAGTACATTTGATTTGAATCACAATTGCATTTTTTAGTTACAATTCTAAATGGAATGAAATGTTCCATTTTTATAGAATACAAATACTTTGCTAATAATAGAATTTAGATAAACCACATCTTTATAATGAAACACCAGGAAGGATAAAACATTATTATTAGGACCAACAGCAAAGAAAATTGGGCAACAATGTTATTTTTTTTTGCCTGAAACCTACAAGCACAAATCTGACCAATGAATAAAGACAGTCAAAGCATCAAAAATTCATTGTAGAGAATGATCATGCATCATATCTTAATAATAGAACATTTTACTATAAAAAGTTACACCATCACTTTTGCAGGGTAATTTTCATCCGATATAATTTACCCAATGAAAAATATTTGTCAAAAAAATAGATCAAATTATAACAACACATGATAAATTACAGTAGTTTTATTTTATTTTAAATTGCAGTTTATGTAACAAAATGGAAAATAAAAACATAGGAAGATCCTACGGACACGCTAGAAAATAAATAAAAAAATTTGAGAAGAAAAAATTTCTGAAAATGAAAAAATAATGATACTGGAGACTTTGCCTTTGGTTCACACATTCTTGGGACATGTGAGACTTCACCCAAGGACCCATGACACTCAGAAAAATACAACACATCATAATTAACATCATAGATCCATGAACGTGTTAGTTTTCCTCGTTGCCTCGCTGGCATCTAGCTCAAAACTGTACGGCTGGAAAGTTCCAGTATTTCTCGCCATTTCTGTTGCCCCAGTAATATTAGGTTGAGGGTGTGAGAGGCTGTGAGCTAGCACGAAAACAGTTGGATGACGGGGAGTGAGGGCAGAGTGATCCCATTCACAACTCAGAGGTGAATGTCTAATGAACTCCTCCCACTCTGTGTCCCAGAACATGACAAACATTTTTATTTTATTTTATTAATCATAATTAAACGATCAAAGGATGATTAGAGTGTGACTTTAACAGCTAATATTATAGATTAGAGAAATCAAAATAAAGTTACCACAGATTAACCCCAAAGATAATTGTTATTCTGCAGAAAGGAAACATGAAACACCGACAAATGAAGCGCTGCACTTTTTCCTGAATTGGAAGGCTGCAGCACAGAGCTGAGTCCACCCCTGAGACTCCCAGCTGTTCATTGTTAAGAGACGTTGATATTAAGAGCAAAGCCTCAAAGAAGGAGCTCCATGGCAGGCCCTGACTCCAACATTCAGGAACAGCTGTGCTGAACAAAGGGCTGACAATCACGCAGCATTGTGCGTGCGCGAGTGTGTGTGTGTGAGAGAGACACTAAAACATCTCACACGCAAGCACGGGGGCGATCAAAGCAGGCAAGCTGCTATACAACACACCGGGCTGGCAGCAGTTTATCAGCAGCGTTCACACGAGAGCTAAGGAATCACAAGCTCAGCCCGGCCCGCTGGAGTTTAATGAAGCTGTTCACCGGCCAATTTTACAGACTTTTCAGGTTCACCCCCACGCATACAGTAATGTTTTTTTTTTTTTTTCTTTTTTCCTAACACAACTCTATTCTAGCAGCTGCTTTTCACAAACAATCTCGTCACTCCACTTACCGCTCACAGTGACTAACTAAAGCCGGGTAGGCTTTCCTCACTTCCTCACCGCTCTTTTTCTAAAAAGCAACCCGAGTCCTTCAGCTTAAAACTGATGCTGCCGGCCTGTCATCTCCGTCTGACGAAATATATCACTGTCAAACATTTATTTAAATACAGGAATACAGTGACAACATGTGCACGTGTGTTTCTAATATCGTGCAGCCCTACTGCTAAAAATAGAACAAGATCACCTGTCCTTAATGTTCAACTTCAACAAACTTTGAAACACAAGTAAATAAACAGTCAAAAATAAGAAAATGTTCATTTTGTTCAATGTTGTATTTTTCTAATGATGGGGGACATATCTAAAGGAAATCTTTATTCAAGGTGTAGTGAATCAGGAGCAGATGGAAAAAGCAGCTTGAAAAAACTTGCAGCTGTGACGCAGAAACTGTTCAATCGGCAGATCACAAGCTCCCTGCACTGTTCTATTCTGATGCACTTCCAGACAAATAGATCCACGCACGTTTTTATTTTTCTTGTCTAGATCAAAACCGTTCGACTGAATAGCTTCAATACTGCTTGACATTTTTGTTGCTGGTTAGGGTTGTGAGAGGCTGTAAGCTGGCAGAAGAGGCTATGAATAAAGTGATGATGGGAAATGAGAGCAGGCTCGCCCACAACTCAGAGGCCACTCTACAGAAGCCAAGACCAAGAAAACGACACAAGTTTTTTTTTTTTTTTTTGTCTAAAAATGACATAATCTTAATTAAATGGCTGCTGGGAATGCTTTTACAATAGATCAAAAGATTAATAAATATAAGATAATTTGTTACTGTTAACCTCCAACAGCCTTAAAAACACAAGTTAAAATTAAATAAAATCAAAGAAAATGAAATAATATCTAGCATTATAACCCACAAGATCCTATGGTGATATCAATGTAACAGAAAACTTTAGAAATGTGTTCTGTGATTCTCTTGGTCTGTGATAATAATTTTCTTTTTTTAATGGGTCTGATTTCTTGTGGATTAATATATCATTAACTTTAAGCTCCTTTTAAGTAGGTACATTTTGCAGCCAAACAGTTTAATTCAGATTCGGCTGCACGTCGTACGCCGATGACATCATTCCCTCCAGAAGGACAAAAAAAAAACCACTACAACACAATTAAACAGTTTTTGCTTAAATAATATTTAAGTGTGGATTTGGTTTAGAGATATGAACATGTCTGTGTTCATCACTATTAATAAAGCTCAGTCAAACTGCGCTGAAGGGAACGTTTAGACTGAGGTATCTGCTCCTTCAGAAGGGACTCTGGGGGTTTTACCACCGAAGGCTCAGCGGTGACACACACCAGCAATGATGGAAGGTTGAACACAAACCCCGTGCGTTCTGCACGTATGAAACAACGGGCTTAATTAGGCATAATCAAGTGCTTTAAGCAATGCAGTCTCCCAAGGAACACACGTAGCTCCTGTTGCACAACTTAGGGGGAGAAAGTAATTCCATCACAGACAGTAAAATAAAAAGACTTAAGAATCAAGTAAAGGTAAGTCTAAGTATGTCAAAGCAAAGTTTGTGATAGCAGCAGGATAGCTCCATACAGACTCTAGAAAATCAAGTTCAAGTATGTCAAGCAAAGTTAAAATCTGTGTCATGAGAACAAAAAACCCCGGACATAATTGTATATATTTTTACTAAACATTAGCTTTAACCAAACCATCTTTTTCCCATTACAGTGTTGAGCAGTGACTTCAGTTGAAGGCGTGCAATTTAGTGTAAAAAAAAAAAAAGAAATACTTAGATTTTCTCTTTCATGTTATTCAACCTGTCAAGAGAGACAAAAGTTAAGAAAAATGACAGAAAAAAGAAGATATTTCTTGGAAATGCCAAAGACTGACATGGAATAATCCTCTTCTTATGATTTTGTCATTTCAAAACATAAAAAAGACACATTTTAAATATCTTATTTGAAAAGAGATTAAGCATATGATAATGTGTACGGACAAACGTTCAGTTCTTCATCACATCCACCCTGAATTAAAGCCAAATAAAGCAGCGTGGTGGTCACATCCTGACAATACCTATTACCAATGCAATGACTTTGTTCTTTTTGCAACAGAGGGATAAAACTTCACGTCTTTTTTTTCCCCTTCCATCTCTTGAAACCGATTATGTCTCCTGCCTAATCTCTCCCCTTTACTTTGACCATAAATGTGATTACCACCACACAAGAGATAATAAAACCCATATCTGCTCCGCACCAAAGAGCATGAATTAAAACCCAAGCTGTTGCCTTGAGGAATATCTAAACAGAAAAAAAAAAAGAGTGTAATTCATGTTGAGTGTAGACAGCCCCCTACTGGTAAACACAACTCACTTATGGAGCTAAACTCCACAAAACAAGCATGATCTTTTTTTTTTTTTTTTTTTTTTTTTTTGAATATAAGCAACAGGTATGCAACCAGTTTGTGGAGCATCTCTTGCTCCCTCCTCTCTGGAGCACATCCACCCTCTGTCAAAGTGGCTCCAGCTTTATTTCAGAAAGAGGGGGATTTCAACACATTACGGTGTCACAGATAGATTGTGCTCTTTAAGTGTCATTGCGGTGTCAAGTCACCTTTTTGTTGGATTGTAATAGTCAAAGGTCTAAAAAAAATTACAAAAAAGTGGATTTGACTGACTTGAAGCATCTTTAAAGGCTGATTATGAATGAAAAAGTGTCATAGTCAATTATTTTTTTTTTTGTTATTTTAATATAAGGAGGATAAATACTAAACTTGACTCATATTCAGCTTACATGGCAAATTTGAAACCCTGATGTCTGCTTGAGGTTTCTATCGGATGTCACACGTGGTGATGGACGGCGGGGGGACGGTGATGGTAGGGGAGGGGGGGTGCTATGATGTGTCAGCTCGCCTACCTGATATTTCCTGAAGAGGTACATTGAGGAGGCTGAAGCCCTTCGCCTTGTACGCCTGTCTAACCTCGCTGCAGCTCCGCGCTTTGCTTTCTCCGGCAGATGACAGGGAAAGCACCGACACAGTACAGAAGGCGACCTGCAGTCTCCACATCGCATTCATCAGTCAGATCCTTGATGCTTGTTTCACACTGAAACGCGAGCTCCAGCGCAAATCAAGAAATCCAAATGATGTCTCCAATAAGCGCCAAAATAAATAAAGAAATAAAATATAAAAAAAATAATAATGGAGGGGAGGAAAAAAAATGCTCTCCTCACTTCAGATACTGACACGTCCACTTCATCTTCTGTGTTTGGGGGGGAAAAAAGCCAAAGAGTCCCTGAAATCCGTAGAGGAAAAGAAGAAATCAGCGTGGATGTTCCAACAACTTCTTCTTCTTCACAGCTGCGCTGCGTTTGTGTGTGAGATGCAGCGAGTCTGCGAGCGGACGAGGGCAGGGCAAAACATGGACTGGAGTGGCTGCGACTTCAGCATCTCTCATCCAGGGGCGCGCACTGTCCTCTCCTCTCCTCTGCCGCCGCGCGTCCTCCGGAACGCACAGCAGCGCACGTTGGTGGTGTGGATGCGCGCGCGCTGGGGCTGGAGGAGGAGGGAGGGGGAAGACACGAACCTGAATACCCCCCCTCCCACCCCATTTAATGTCACATTTTCTCTTCATAAATCAGTGATGGGGTAATCCAACTTTCAGGTGACAACATGTTTTTTTCTTGAATGTTTGCGTCATGGCACACCGATTTTACGCTTTTTTACTGTCACATTTAGGTCTGCTTGTGTTTTTACTGAGACACGTGTTCTCTCTAATTATTTAATGGTTCCCTGCATGTATAGCAGGAAACTGGAACTTAGTTACTCCAACATCACAACGAACACCAGCTTTTAAAACGATCACTCGAACCCTTTATTACCCAAATGTTTTAAAAGTTTAAAAAATGTTTCTTAATTCTGAATAGGTTATATTCACAAAACTTTACAAGCAAAAATAAATAAATAAATAAATAAAAAAAAATAACATTAAAAAATTTCAAAAATGATTAAGGGCAGAGGTCTGCAACCTGAGGCTCCAGAGCCACATGCAAGCTCTTTATTCCTCCATGTGTTTTTTTGCTTTGAAAGAAAAATCCAAATATAGTCTGATTAAATAACTAGGTTTGCTGAATTTATTTTAGGCATTTTGGGTTTTATTAGTTATGTTTAGATTTGTAAAATGTCAGATAACCGATTAAACGGATGCATCTACTGTCCATCCATCCATCCATGATAGAAAGTGTCATGTTTGACTTTTTTTAAAAGTAAATCTGCTTCAGGAGGAAAACCTTATTTGACATGGGTGGCTTTTATTTTGAAAAAAAAGAAAAAAAAAAACCTAGATGCTTTGCTGGCAAAAAAAAAAAGTCAAAGTTGTTATTTGTAGAAAATAACTGTTATAATTCATTTTTGTGCAATTTGTTAAAAAAAAAGCTACATTTCATTAGTAAAAGAGTAATGAAACATAAATAAAGTATATTTTTGAGACTTTGCAGCTCTGTTTGGGTTTTGGTCAGTAAGAAACTGGACTAAATGGCTCCTTTATCACCAAAGATTGCAGATCCCTGGTCAATAGTGACTCTGTACATGTTGATATGTTTGCTTGGCTTAATGAATATCACTAATTGAGAGAAATGTAACATGTCAAGTCAAACACTTTACATAAACTCATGCTTTTGACTTTGCCTGCTCTGCAAATATTGATCAAAGTAAGAAAAAGTCAATTCATTTATTCAAAGATAAATACTTACCACATCTGCAAACTAAAAACAAATCTATAGTCAATATCTCTAATGAAAAAAATTGCTGAATTAAGCTAAATTATTCACTTTTTGCTTTGAACATTTTAACACACACATCCAACACACAGTGTACAATTAATGACAGCAATCTAGAAAAATAATTACAGTGCAAATTTACAAGTCAAACAAAGATGCAGTCAGCGGGAGGCTGCAGAACAGGAAGAGGAAGCATGATCGTGATCCTGTCAGTAGCACCACACTGAGTTCACCTGAAGTGAAAAAGATAAACAACCGGTGAACTATTATTTCATATTACTTATAAATATCAAGTTCAGCAAATGATTTGACTGACGATAAATGAAAGGAAATACAGAATTATACATACATATATATATACATACATATATATATATATATATATATATATATATATATATATATATATATATATATATATATATATATATATAATATATATATATTATGTAATATATATATATATATATATATATATATATATATATATATATATATATATATATCCAGGTGAGCTAGATGAATACTAATGCTTTCATATATACTAATATGAAATATATATATATATATATATATATATATATTATATATATATATATATAATTATATATATATATATATATATCATTGTTTTATTTGTATTTTTTAAGGGAGACAAGTGTCTACTTTATCTTTGTGATGGGCAATGCAAAACAGCATCTCTATGAACCATATCTAAGCAGATCTGTTTATCCCATTTACTATTGGACTCTGAACCAGGTTCCATCATATGTCAAGATCTCCCTAGAAACACAGCAGATCCTGGAGAAAAATAGTTCTTTGAACAATGCTTTATAAGTCTGTATCGGTCACTGAATGATAGATTTTGTTGATATTCAACAAAATAAAAGACCATCGAAAGTATTTGTATTCATATTAGTATATATGAAAGCATTAGTATTCATCTAGCTCACCTGGAAATGTAAACCATTAATTCAAGAACTGAATTGGAAAGGAAGTTAATTAACTGTTTTGAAACTACGGACATCAAGGACAACAACACCAAGAAACACAACTAGTTTGTTGTATCTTGAAATAATTGCTGCAAAGAATCAGCCATTTGTCTGATCTACAATAAAAAGAATATTAATTTAGCTCCAAACTATTCTTTTATATGAGGCTTAAGATTAAAAAGGTAATTATTATTTGGTCTGTTATATTTTTTTTCAAAAGTGATGTAAAACGGACCATTTAGTGAACTCATGGTGACATAATTAAATCGTCTTTTCAGATTGTTGTCTCATTGTCGACTCAAAACAGAGCTTTCTATTGTTTAACTTTGTTTTGTTCTAAATCTGTTATTCTTTTGTGAAGAGAATACAATTTAAAATGAATTAATAAAATAGAAGTTAAGACATTGAACCAAATGAGAATAAATGAGATAAGAATGTCACACTGTTTTTGTTGTATTGCATTTAATTTTTTACTAGATGTGTGTTTTCTTTGTCAAATCTAAGACTTTTAGGGTGAATGGAAATGCTAATGACTTGCCTTGGCAGGTTTTTTATATATTAGTAACACATGATCACCTACAGACTGATGCAAACATGTAATCAACCGAGCACACAGCGGCTTGGCTGATCATCATCCTGTTCTGACAACTCTTAATTTCTGCAGCGGCGTTTGGATTGTGGGATCGGAATGTGGCCTCGGCAATGGAAAATATGGATCTGTCTTGCTGATCCGTGGTCAAACTTATCCTAACACGCCTGAATTGTCTTGAATTATTCAAGACAGACGGAGCTCGTGTCAAAAAATCTGAAATATAAAAAGGACAAAAAAATTTTTTTTTTTTGTTTTTTTTTTGACAAAATTACAGAGCTCATTAAAATTTTTAATCAAACTCATTCCTGATGATTGAACAGGAAGTGAACTGGAGAGTGAGCTTAATGAACTACAGCCTCTCTGTGATGGGACTGAACATGAGGTCTATAATCAAACAGTTGATACAAGACGGGCCAGAAAATGCAGCTGCTTTAGGATGGATTTATGAATTTTATTTCTCTCATTCATGTATAAATATAGTGTAGTATATTTAGTTTAGTGAAGACATATTTTTCATAGAATGTGATGTTTGAAAAGTAATGTTTTTCAAACGAAGCCTCAAGCTCTGTTCACACCGCCTAGGAGACGTGGGTTCAAGTGACCACTTCCATTAAAAAGTCCAGGCGTATTTATGGTTTGAAATTCCTTGTTCAAAACTCACATGTTAACGTGTTGCTGTGCGTCTCGACTGTTTTTAGACTCCACGTGCAAAACTCACAGTCATTGAATGCATGTTGAAACTTTGGTAGTGATGTATAAATGGTGTCCCTTTTAATTTAAAGGAGTCCCAACCAATTGAAAATTGGTCCTGTAGGAGAATAGATATGTGTGGTTTGTACCCCGCCAGAATTACAAGGCACAAAGACAGAATTCTAATCGCTTCAACCCCTACAGCTTCTTCCTAGCTTTACATTTATCCCTTAAAGCAGAGAGAAAATAGTGTTTTCAAAATCAGACGTTATTTACTCTTGAAGATGTCATCAAAAGTCACCGGTCATCTCCATGTTAACATGACTGGAGCTAAAAAAAAAGCATGACAACAGTTTTAGCCATCCATCCATCCATCGATCCATCCATCCATCCATCGATCCATCCATCCATCCATCCATCCATCCATCCATCCATCCATCCATCCATCCATCCATCCATCCATCCATCCTCTTCTCATCTGGGAACATGTCATGGGGCAGCGTCATGGGTGCGGAGCTCGTGCAGCGTGAGTTCTCTCCTGCAATTCACACGAGACGCATATTTTTTGCGACGATCGACAGGTGCTTCTGCTAGAGCTTTTTTTTTTTTTGACATAATTGGTATAATTTAATAACCAAAAAATATTGCCCCATGTTTCTGCTAAGAAGAAGTGCTCTCTGCCTCTCTCTTGCCCCCCCAATCTGTGTGTGTGTGTCTGTTTTTTTTTTTTTGGTGTGTGTGTTGTGATTGTATGTTAATTTTCATCTCTACAGTCTGTTTAGATAAGATAAAAATGCGATTGCATTTGCCAATCGCTGTTTTATTGTGAAAAATTGGTTATATTTTGAAGATAAACTGGATTTTCTCATGTATCTTGATGAAACTTCCTTGCAGAATTGAATCACTTGTGGCTTGTACATATGCTGCTTATACCCATCCATCCATCCATCCATCCATCCATCTTCTTCCGCTCATCCAGGACCGGGTCGCAGAAGTCTAAGCAAAGACACTCAGATTTCCCTCTCCCCAGCCACCTCCTCCAGCTCCTCTGGGGAGACCCCAAGGCGTCCCCAGGCCAGCCGAGAGACATAATTTCTCCATTGTGTCCTCGGTCTTCCCCGGGGCCTCCGCCTAGTGGGACATGCCCGGTACACCTCTCCAGGGAGGCGTCCAGTAAGTATCCGGACCAGATGCCTGAGCCACCAGTTGAGGTAGCTACTCCACTCCAGGCTCTCTCTGGGTAACCGAGCTTTTCACCTTATTTCTAAGGGAGTGCCCAGCTACACTCTGAAGAAAACTCATTTCCACCACTTGTAGTGGAGATCTCGTTTTTTCGGTCATGATCCTGAGCTCATGACCACAGGTGAATTTTGGAACGAAGATCGACCGTTGAGAGCTTTGCTTTCTGGTTCAACTCTCTCTCTTCTTAACAACAGACCAGTGCAGAACCCACATAACAGCAGACTCCACTCTCACTCTCCTGTCGATCTCAGTTTTATCATTTCAAAATGTTGCACAAAAGCAAAAACTCAATACTTACATTTAAATGCAAAAGTGTTTCTCCTCGAGCTCCATGCCACAAGCGTGACATGGATCACCCCCAATGGCAGAAGGATTGCAAGCCCTAAGTTGGTATTCCATTTCATCCAATAGGACAGTGCCCAATGCCAGCAGTGACTGCAATAAAAGTTCGCTCAAGTTCTTGCAGCAGGACGTGACGGTATAGGAAGTTTTCCACTGCAAGATGCTTTAACTTCAACATGCAGTGATTTTCTTTAAATACTATTATTATGTTATTAGAATATAACTGGATGCTATATGGATGGATGTACTGTTTGTCATCAACTTTTCTAAATTCTATTTTAAAGTTCCTGTTTTCGGATCCTAAAGGTAACATCAGAATGCTCCATGCAGGCTTTTAGTAGAGCACAATTGTGCCCTAAAACCCATTCATTTCAATACTTGCGTCAAGCTGAGCAAAATCACAGTGAGTGTGGCACTACGGTGTCACCAATTCAACTGGAGGAGCATTGTGATGAACATTCATTCAGCAAGAGAAATGAAGGCATCCATCAATCGCAGGTAGCATGGTGAAGTTCATTTTCTTTCTAATAAAGTGATTCATACTGAATCTGACTACACTGAAATGTCATTTCTTCTCACAAGCTTATGTTTTTAACCTCATCCTTATGGGGAAGCAAAGAGGGGGCATACAGGAACAATGCTGCCCTTCACATTTCATTTATTTTGGGAAAAATTACGTCCAAATGATGTCACAAGTTGTTAAAAAAATAACTTGAGGTAACGTTGCTGGTCTTTTGTTCTGCCAAACTTATTTATTCAATCAAATTGCATTTACCAGAACTCCTAGCAAAACAGTGTCCTTTTTTTGGCAGAACAGCATTGTATTTGTGTTAAAGAAGAAAAGATGATTTTTCTTTATTTTTATTTTCCAGTGTTATGTTACTAATGATGACATTATGTCAGATTCTGTACTCTTATGGGAACAAAGAATTAAAAGGATCCTTAATTCTGCATGTTTCAAATTCGGATACATTTGGATATAAATACAGAAAATTTCAGGTGAAGCAGTTGTAGAAAGCCAAAAATGCTCCTATGCATCCTGAAAAATCACGCACAATTGAAAAAGATTTAATGCTTGTATTTAAACTAAGTTAAATTTGCATAGGAAGTGTAATTGTCAAACCAAAAATGTTGATAAGCTCAAGACAGAATTCATGTAAAGACCCTTTTCAGTGATCTGAGCTCATCGGCGGATGACGAACACAAGAAACACTTGTGAATTAAGTATATGACACATAAATCACAAAACATCACAATTACATACATGGACAATGCACAAACTGTACACAGCGGCAGAACCATACACCCTTAAATGACACAGCCATACTTATGTTCAATGAAATGACTGTTTAATGACTGAAGCTTTTCATTTACTGCATAATCAAAAGTTTTTCTAAACATTTATAAACGGTGGTAGAGTAGTGTTAGAGTGTCTGCACGTAAGTCATGAGTTCAAATCCAAAACACTGAAAAACAAGAAACCTGTTCGATGTCTCCCTGCTCAGCATTGAGAGGTTGGATCGGGGTTAACTGTATGGTTTCTAAGGGCAGCTGTGACTGCAGCTCACATACAACTATGATTTAAGATTAAGATCAACTTTATTAATCCCCTATAGGGAAATTTCTTTTTGCAGCACAATAAAACAAATACAAAATAAACAGGGGAAAAAAAACATCATGTGCATGTACACACATAGCAGCAGACATATGAAAATAAAAAATGAAACAATTAAATAAATACCTAGTTAATGTAACTGGACAAAAAATATTTGAATTACTGACTTTATTTGTTTATGTAAGGTGCAGTCCCTACTTTCTAGTTCATTTGATGTATTTGTTTTGACTCCTTATCTTTTTGTCTTTGACTCACAAAAGTCTGAAAAGTTTGAGTTTTTTTTTTTTTTATTCAATTAACCTTATATAGCCCACATCCATAGATTTTCTCTTTGACTTTGAGATCTCTTCCGTTTTAGCTGCTCTTGAGAATAGGATATTGTCAGGCAGACATGAGAGTTCAAGACTGAAAGTGTGCTCCCCAGACAGCACTGGTTTCCTCTGCTCAGCCCTGTAATATCCCAAATAAGCCCTTGCTAATGAGGCCTTTAGATGACGGCCAGAAGGTGATCCCAGTGGTGGATCGATAGCTCCCCAGAAGGAGTCAGCGCAGGGTTCATCGTGACTCAGACTCAGGGCACAACGGAGAAAACTGAGCCGTCACCAGTCAGGCCTGCCACTTCACAGAACAATGCAAATGGTCAAAAATGTGATCTCACCCTTTCATGAGCTACTAATGTTCCAGCCGTTTGGTTTGCATTTGAATCCATAAGCAAAATACAGAGATATGAAACTAAAGCTAGGCTGGCTGATCGATCAGCATCTATAGATAGCTGACTGATGCCATAAATACCAGCTGTTGGTGGATGGATGGAAAAAAAGATGAATATAGACAGGTAGATCTCATGAGAGATTTTTTTTGTGTGTGAATTGAGAAAAGTGCTTACCATTCTAGCCCTAAAAGACAATGAAAAACAAAAAAAACGAACATGTTAGTACTTTTTACAGTTAAACTGTTTGTTAAGTCAATCTTAGCTTTTTACAGCTTTAAAGACTAACAAAAGCAGCTGAAATGGAAATCAAAAGCTGCAAGAAAATAAAGAATAAGGACACTTTGTTCACATTAACACGGCAGGCAAATACATGAATAATTAATTTCATATTTATAATTCATGAATGTTTAAGACAAATATGTGCCATTACCTGCAAAAAGGTGAAAACTGTGTTGCTTTGAACAAAGCCGTTCTCCTTATAGTCTCTGCACAACGGAAAATAGCCACAGACAAAACCGATCTGCAAAGCGTCAGTACCTTTCTACTCAATTATTCTTTCCTTTTCTTCGCCCGACACGTTTAGGCATGGCTGTTACCCCGGGAGAGTATCCCGTATCTTTAAAAATGGCCATTCGTATGTCAATAAATTGATCTATTTTACTCTTTACTGAACAATGTGTTGGGGAAGCAGCACGGTAAACAGAGCAGCACAGGCATCATTTTACCAAGTCATGCCATCCTGTGTTTCCTTATCTGAATTTGCAGTCTCTGATGTCAGATATAATATATCTCTTTCAAGCCCCCAGGTCTTCTGTCGGCTTCAATATCCAATGAATGTGTCCACGTGGAGGAGTTCAAATGCTTTTCTGAAGTCATTACACATTTTACAAGCAAATGGAGTACTAAGCTCTCTACACCTGTAAAGGTAAAACATCTATATATCAAATATAAATACCACATAGTACTACACACTACCTTGTTTTTCCTTTTTTGTTTCAGAAAATCAACAAAACAATGCTAATTCTTCTTTTTTCCACAGGGGTTTTACATCTTTTTTTGTTGGAGTTGTCCATTTGTTTTCATGTAATGCAATCCCTAAAGTTCTGGCCTTTGCAAGAATAAACATTTGCTTTCCAGCATGCAAAAAGCAGCAAAGACCCCCACCCCCCAAAAAAAAAAAAGATTCCAAAGAGTAACAGATGCATTTCCGTGAGCCTGCGACGGCTGCATACTTTCAAGTGTGAGGACACAATCAATAAGCTGCGTGCTGACTCAAATGTTAAATCACAGTATGTCTGCTTCTAAATCATTTTCACGCAACGAGAAAAGGTCACGTCAGAGTCCCGTCAATCTGTTGTTGACAGAACTTAATTGGACTAAGCAGGCCCATAATTCTGGCTGATTTTTGGCCTTTGGGCGAGTCCTTCCCAACAGGAGAAAGCAAATGCACCCCAAAAAATATCACAGAAACATAAAAACAAAGGATCTGACGTTCAGTGCTGCATTCATCTGCCACACGCGGTGATCCATTTGAAGAAGTGCGTTCTCAAACTTCTAATAGAACGATTCATTTTCTTTGATGTGTCTTTTCACCTTGATATTTTATTCAAATTACTGCACTAAGAGCCATTTATATGTTTCATACATAATTTAGAACGGTTTCAGGTGCTTGTTTTTATGGGATGAAGTTGTTTTGAGATAGTTAATGGTTTCCTGAGGCTTGGTAATTAGCGACTGGAACTTGATGTAAATAAGGTCTGACAAGTAACAGGGGAGAGACGCTGAGCAGGAAAGTAATCAAGCTGACATCAAAATTAGTTATTTATGTCTGAGCAAATGTTCAGTCTTCCAGTTTGTCACTTATTTCTCCGAACTTGTTTGAGACATTTATTTATTTATTTGTAGGGGAGAAAAGCGTGCAAGTCAGCAACTGGTGTGACAGTTTTTAAAAGAAACTAAGAGATCTCACACAACAAAAGCAGTTAAAGCAGAGTAAAGCCGACAAAACATCCATTAAAGAAGACTCTTGTTACGAGTGAAAATAATTTCTTTACAGGCTAAAATGGGACGAACGAGAGGTTTTATTATCCAGGTGTCTGGAAGAAGAAAAAAAAAGACGAAAATATAGATAAAGAGAACAAAGTAAGTTTGTTTGTAAGCAGAGAGAGAGAAAAGGAAAGGTAGCAATATTGGACTTATGCTGAATTCACACAACGTTCAAGAATATATGGTTTTATGGACACGCATTCAGCTGATGGCGTTCACATCGGACTTGCAGGTAGCGGCAGGGAGGGGGATTCTTCTTCTTCTGCGCAGTTTATTAGCACTCTGCTACAAGCTACAAAAAGTAGATGCTTGGAGTGAAAAGTGAAGCGGTGCAAAATTTGCTTTAAGATTTTTGTTTTCACAGCTTTGTGAAACCATTCGGCCATATATGACGAGTTGGAGTCAGAATGTGTAGAATGGAGGATTATCACAGAAACATTCTAACAGGAACCAGCGGTGCAGTAACACAAAATGGAGGAGATCAAGCTTGGTGGCAGGAACTTTTGAAACAGGAGTGACAGAAGCAGATGGATGCGAAACCAGACTTTTAACTACTCTGACTAAATTGCAGACAGCTGTGGATGATTGGCACATGAAACCAGGTGAGTCTGTGACAGGATGGAAACAAACCTGAAAATAGAACATCACAAGAACCAAGAAAACACAACCGAAATCAAACAAAAAGACAAAGTCCTCACTGAATGCTTGATTGTCGTAATCATCTACAGAATCTCTCTGCACATGCCCGCCATTCTTTATCTGATTACATGATCAAACAAGCTGCATTAGCTACTATCTCCCAACACGTCATGACAGGACTTGAGCTAAATATTGTTTTTCTCAATGTGTTATGTTAGAATAAGATTCACAAGCAGTCTCGTCTGCATGGACTTCCAAAGCCTTATCATTCATTAACATTAACTTGCCAATTAGCTGGGCCTGTGATTTACATGCACACAGGCATATCACAAAGCAAACAACGCTGAGAATTAACTGTTGGTCGACATTACACAATGAACACATGACATAAGTACACTATTTACTCGTTTCAGTTTTTGGAACGCGAAATCTATTATGAAACAATTTTGCATTAGGCTAATACTTTAGTTGTTGCTAGAGTACTAAACCACAGAAACAGATTTATAATAGGCTGTCAAGACAATTAAAAGCTTAATGTTTCATTAAAAAATAAATAACACTTTATTGAGTTCTAATTCAAAGTTTGGAAGTTCAGTTTTAGACTTCAGAGCAGCTTAAAAAAAAAGCTAATTTTTTTTATTTTAGAAATAGGTTACTGTTATATGCTCAAAATGGAGGTTTAGGTTATCAGATTGTCATAATTTTGTAGCAAAATTTTATAATTCAACACAAAAATCAAAGCTGAAAAACATTTTTTTTTTTCAATTCAGTCTCTAGTGGTCTTTTGTAAAACTGCAATTTGCATTTTTTGTATCTGTGACATAAGTCACCCAGCCTGTTGCTCTTTGTGAATTAGCACACAACAATTGAAAAATAATATAACATAACATGCAGTCAATTGAGAGTAAAATGGCTGTAATCACACACAGGCAGGTGGGTATAAATTGATGATAATTAAACAATAAGTCCATCTGCCTGTTCTGTCCTTCATGTTTTCCCGCTGTTGGTCAATCAGTACATGTGGGCAGAGAACACAGTGGGAGAGAATCTAACTGTCACAATCGGGCAGATAGCTGGTTGCACATGTAGCAGGTTTATAAGTTCAGACAGGAATGAAGCACAGCTAAAAGTCCAGAAAAAAAAAGTCAGGGTCAGATGGGCAGAAGTGAGTCAGAAGCATGGGATAATCTAAGAATAGAGTAGAGTAGTCAGGGTCAGGGCAGGCGGCAAGCAATCAGTGAATGAGCAGATCAGAAACAGAAGATCAGGTCCAGATAAAAAAACGCTCAGTAATGCAGACGGGAGGTACAAACAATACTACACTGAGTGTGGCTCTGTGTGCTGCTTAAGAAGCAGGTGGGTGATTGTCAGCTTGCCGTCAGGTGAGTTAGAACTCTGGAGAATGCTCCTGCCGGTGACCAGAGGGGGAGACAGAGCTCTGACTCCTGACTAATTGTTTGGTTACCATGAACTGAATTGATGAGTTGCTTAGCAAATTAGAACAATTTGTACCAAAAAATGAAAATTGTAATGATGTCCGCCTTAAGACCCACCAACACAAAACAGACATGCAGGAATACCCTAGTCCAATACCAATCCATGACTATATCCAGTACTGTGAACAGGGTTGCTCCATTGGGATCTAGTGGATTTGGCTCCTTGCTTTGATCTAGTTTTTTTTTTTTTTTTTTTTTTTTGGTATTGCACTTTGAGTCACATTAGTTGGAAATTCGCCATGTCTAAGTTTTATTCAAAAAAAGGGAAAATTAAGTATGGTCCAATAAACTGATGAAATACAGCCCTTCTGGGTTTGTCCTAAAATGTTCTAATAAAAAAAGATCTTCCCCTGAATATTCTAACCCCATGAGACCGACAAATGGACAGTTTCTCAATTTCTAATGCAAGTGCTGCTTCAGAAGGCTTGCAACAGACTAACAAGTTATTTTATTTAAAGCCTTTTTCATATAGCCTTTCATTAGGCACTTCATTCCACCTCTGAGGTATCTTCGTTTCCCCTCAAATAACTCAATAGTGCAAAAGTGTAAAGTTTCGTTCTGCCTCAGTGGCAACTCAGGAGGAAGAATCAAAGGTGGAATGGGTGCTGCTTAGAAGGGTAAGACGATCATCTTGAAAGCCCTAATGATACACTCCAATGGAAATGGCATGTTTGGTGTTTTTAGCATGTTCTTGCAACATTTTTCAAATGATGGAAGACATATATATGTAAAATAAACATTGAAATTGCATTTCTTTATTCAAATCATTGTGAATCAGGAGCAGACAAAAAAATCCTTTGAAAAAGCTTATAACTGTGATGCCAGAATCATTTGGCCACAAGCTTCCTGCTCTGCTCCATTCTGATGCATTCAGTGTAGACGACTAGATCCATGTACATCTTTATTTTCAAAGTCTGAACTTACTTCTGGATTAAAACTGTAGGGCTGGATGGCTCTGAAGCTGCTCACCATTTCTGTTGCACTAGTAATGTTAGGTTGGGGTTTTTAGGGGCTGTGAGCTAGCTAGAGGATGTTTTAGGTAATGAACACAGCAGTTACTCAGTTACTTGTTCATTTGTTTGTGCCCACTGTGGTTGCTGCATCACCAGGCATGAAACATCAAAGATGTTGATTAATATTTTTTTTCTATTTGTATTGTGCTTTAATATTTCTATTCTTTTCAAAATGTCATTTTATGTTTCATTGTGTTGGGTGTTGATTAGAGAGGCTGAACACATTCAATGTGTTGCATAATCTTTTTTTTTCTATTTTAAAATGTGAAAGGTTTTTTTTTTTTTTTTTTGGGTTTAAAATGTCCTAATCAGACTTTGATGCTTCTAACCTCTAAAATACATACACAGTCGTTGCTCATCCTGGTCAGTTGGTGGTTTGAAAAGAATTTCAGCATGTCAGTCATCAATTAAGTCAGCGTATAGCTCGTTAAGTGACAGTTTACTGGCATTTGAGCGGTCATTTTGTCTTTTGTCGTGACCATCCATCAAGCATGGGATTGACATGTTTGCTTTTTTGACACCCATTCCTTTAACTACCATTCATTTCACAGTTGATAACACCATTTGCAATAAACTGCAATAGCTTATTACCAACTCTGATCATACGAGACAAACAGATTAGATGGGATTTTAGATTACTCCTTTGATTGTTATATTATTTATCTGTTTTCCAAAAATATTAAGTAGACTTTTAAACTTGGATGCATTTTTGGTGCTTCTAACATATCCATGTCATATGATGGAGGACATCAATAAAGGAATTTAGAAAGTTGCCATCTGGCTAAGAAATGTAGGGCTGCATAGCTTTGATATTGCTTGCTGTTTTATTTTTATTTTTCTTTTGTTTGCTAGGCTAATGCTAGCTTGGGGTGGTAAGAGGCTGTAGGCTAGAAGGGGAGAGTGTAAACAAAGGATTGCTGGGTATCAAGGTAGGGTTGATTCCGTGCCTACAGTCCTGCCCACAGCCCAGAGGCAAATTTCTTATCAAAAACAACACAGGTTTTTTTTTTTTTTTTTTTTTTTTTTTTTAAATTATTATTATTATGGCTAAAAATGCAATATCCTAACTAAAAGCCCACTGGGAATGGTTTTACAATAGAAAAAATATAGTTGGAGTGAGATTTTAACCAAACCCTAAATCAAATTTTTTTTGGCTGTTTACCTCTGATAAATGGGGCTTTAAGTGCTGTCTGTAGGTCATTGTCAATTTTTTTGACAAATTAAAATAAATCTGTTTAATTCATGAAAATATAGTCAAGGACCATCAGTGTGCTGCTCCCTACAGGTTGAAACGAAGTATTACATTTGAATCTTGTGATTGGTCAAACTATTTAAGTCCCACATTATTTCAGAAGTCCCACGCCATGATCTGCCTCACATGTTCCCCACCCCCACACGTCTGACTGGATTTTCAAATTTCGGCTGTAGGTGGAGTCAGCCTGCAACTTCCCTGTTTGGTTACCCTTTAAGTTACCTGACCTAAGTTAACAAGCTCTAGCTTATTACTATTACTAGTTTTGCTTTAAGCAAGAAACAAGAAACATTTACACAATTTTCCGCAACCGAAGCTTTTAACAGTAAGAAGAAATGGAGAAAGTATTTAATTCATAATTTCAGAGTTCCAAACAACATTTTTAGTGAGAACATTGATATGTATTGCTAACAAATATTGTTATACTAGACACTTTGGAATATTTTTGTTAAACAAGAATAACACATAAAAGAGGAGTGTGTCAGTGATTTGAATTATTTTTGGAATAAATGTACATGTAATATCTTCTTTCGACAAATAAACTATGTGGAATCTAAGTGTTAGTCGGGTTTGGGAGTAGTTCTTGTTTTTTTTGGTTTTTTTCGGAGAAGTAAGGGGAAGAGTAACATGACAGGAGGTGCCACATTGTCTTATATGATTCTGAAGAAACTATAGGAAACAACCAGCAGTTCAGAGTCTTGCTCCACGACGCTTTGACATGTAACTGGAGGAGTAAGTAACTGTGGACTCATGGGTGGAGAAGTCTTGTTGTAAAAGTGGGGCAGAAGAGATCAAAGAGGAAAAGTGATCTGGGTCAAGTGACTTAAAGTTGTGGCAAAATGTGACAATGAAGTGAAGGTATGAGAAGATTTAAGCAGGATGATATAAAATTGAAGGAGAAGTGGTCACAAGGTTCAGAGAAGTTTGGGAAAAAAGCTACTAGTGGTGCTTTTAAATTTCATTTATTAATATGGAGATATTGGCAATGGAAATTGTCAAAAAATGTAGGTAATTAACCTCTGTTGGCCTGCCCCAGGGCAGCTGTGGTACAGTAGTAGCCTCCCATCACCAAGTATGAATGTGGTGTGAATGAATTATGGATATTCATTGTAAGCGCTTTGAGCGTCTGGAAAAGCGCAGATAAATCTAATCCATTATTATTATTATTAGTATTATTATTCAATAGATGGATGCTTCCAATTTCTCATCAATGGCTGCTTAGTTCTTGGATTGCTGTTTTACCACTGGAGGGGGTCACCTGCTTTTAACCTGAGGGAAAGGTGAGCTCCAATCACAGCTCTACAAGTGGTTTTGGTGGTTTAACCCTGTAATACTCCAAAACTACCCTCAATGCTGACTAGAAAGCAGAAAGGCATTGGGTCTTATTTTTAGAGTATTAATTTTGACTTGACTGTGCCTTGCAACTGGCAGTCTTCCACTGATGCTACGTTCACATCAGGTTAAAAAAGGCGCACTTCAAACAAGCACTTTCAAGGAAAAGGCTGTGTAAAGGCACGCATATGAGCATTTCGAGCTTCCACGTTCAAAGTTCTCACGTTAACACATTGCTACTCATGTCTTTAAGTCCATTTTTGGGCACTGTGTACAAAAACACACAGCATCAGTTGAACTTTGACCTATCAGGGACTTGGACTTGGTATTGACATATGGATAGTGACCTTTTCAAAACGTGGAAGTATCAAATGTTTTAAAAGTGATCATGAACGAGAAATCAATAATTGTGGCTTGAGTATATGACACCAAGTCTGTCAAACATCAGAATAGAGCTGTGAAAAAAAAAAAAAAAAAAAGCCTGGAGCAAGATTCCCAAGGTTTTCATGGCTTTGGCATTTGGAACCAAGCTTCTTCTAAGTGGGAGTACATGTGCTGGTATTAGGTAGCGCCAATCCTGTATGAACACCGTATGCTGAATCCACATTCAGTGTGTTCTTGAATGCGCATCACATGCCCAGCAGTCATTGTAACAGTAATTGTAACATTACTTGTGCAAATGTGGAAACAAAGTACCTAACTGTAGAAAGTTTAAACTCAGTGTTTTTGTTCCCCCCAAATTATATACATTTTGTTTTTGACAAATTTTAACCAAAGTTGCACATCATTTTGTTATTTATTGAACAAACATGACCTTAGTGCCCAATAAAAGAAAAATATTTTCAATGTAGGTTAAGTGTATGACCTGAAAATATGTATATCTGTGTCCCAACATCATACACAAAATAAAGTCATTTTTAATATTTATTTATTTACTTTACTTTTTTTTTTGGGGGGGGGTTGTAGAAAAAGACTTGCAGACAGTAACACCTTTTACCTTCACACTAATTCCATGCCAGCCACACACATTTTCACTGTTAGATATTAGCATTAGTTTGACTCAGCCGTGATCTTTTATCATTATACTTCCATGGCCCTTCATCCCCATTATGAGAGGGTTTTCTGGCTTTTTTTGTCAGGTTCTGCTCCACTACTCACCTTATATGGCCACGCTTCTGATTCTCATCTGCTTCCCCACACTAATTATTTCATGTGTTTATCCTCTGATACTCTAGCTCCAGCACTTGACTCATTGCTGGAACACCTTAGCCATTGCCATGACGCTCATCTGCTCTTTGCCAATTTTTTTTGGTTTTTGTTTTGCCTTTTCTTTCCTTGTAAAATTTCTTCAGATTTTGAGTTATGTTATGTGGGCTTCAGATTTCATATTGTGGACCTCAGATTACAAACCTTCGTTGACTTGCAGACTATTTCACAGCAACCTACCAGCTATGGAAAAACAAGCTGAACTCTCCTTCCCACTCTGGTGCCGCATCACTGGATCTTTCTCGGGTCATCACTCATCTGGAGTTGTCATCCTCTGAACCTTCCTGTATTATATCATCTATAGGAGCCCATATTCACGTTTCTAAGAGTAAGCTCTCCTTAAGGCCATTGTTTTTCTCCCTTTTCTGCCTGTACTTAACCTGTGTGTGCTCTCTCCAGAGGGTTCGTGGATCCTTTCGAGGTTTGGAGGTGTTACTGCTGACTCCGTCCACTCATGTGGTACTTCCTGAGATCAGCCTGAGAATAAATTGAAAGAAGACATTTTCCTTGTTATTTCCAGATCTGTTATTGTCCAATACCAAACTCTGACCCTTCCATGTACATAGTGCTAAAGTTTGGGACATATCTGGAGTAAAAATGGGCAAGAATCAGCAAATTTATGCAAATATTCACTTCTACATGACAAGAGCATGACAATAGATCAGTGTCAAAAGACAGTCCTTCCCAGCAGTTGGGACAGTACTTTTGATGTATTTCTGTTTCTTCTTCATCAGATGATGTTTTCCTACTCTTTATTAGCTTAACAGTGCTGTCAGTGTCTTGATCTCCTATGTGAACTACGTTATCACATAATTAGTTACACAACTAAAAGAACACTGATGTATATAATGTCTTTCATGGAAAAATGAAATGGCTTATTTTTAGCAATATGAACGTGTGTGTAGCCTAATGGCTGCATAATCAGTGCTTTAAACTTCCTTGATGAAATCACCAACCAAGAAAAACCACCAAACAAAAATGTAAAAAAAAAAAAAAAAGGAAATAAACATTCTTCTTAACGTGTTTTGATTTAAAAAAAATAAATATTTTATGAGTTTTTTTTTATTCATTAAAAAATGGGATATCCTAGAAACTGTAAATGTTTTTTTTAGACCAATTAGGTGAAACTGAATAATTCTTCTGACTATATCATATGGCACACCAGTATAGTCTTGCACAATGGGTGAAAAACACTGGCCTAAAACAGCTTTAACCAGCACAAGTTAAGTATTAGGAGAAAATCAGTGTAAAAGAAAAAAAAAAGAACAGACTCTCTAATCAGCAGAGTGATGAAGAGTAAGCCCATGTAGCTGACTCCCTCTCTGCTCGTAGGAGGTAATGCATGACTAGAGCTACCAGATGCAACACATTTGCTATCAAAAGTGCTCTCATCTGGCGTTACAATAAAAGTTAAATCAGCAACATGCCCGATTGTTTTGGAACGCTGCTGCATGGACGCATCTTTGTTGGCACCATCGGTGCAACAGTCAGCCAATTCCAATATTTAATCAGAGGTTTGAATGATATTTTTTTATTGAGGACAATGACTGGATTCATGACCGAGTTACTGGCCACAGGCTGTTGTTGAAAGCACTTGTTTTTTTATATTCTGCCACACTTCAAATCACGACACTGGAAATCAGAGTTACTTTGTTTATTTATTTCCAAACTTTTCACACCAAATATTCAATAAGTGTGAGGCTTTTACATGAGGACAACAAAATGCAAAGAATACTGTAAATATAAAATTCTTTCTATATGTTTGCTCTGGTAATATTTTTTTGTTAATGTATTTATTCATTTTGGTATAATATAATATAATATAATATAATATAATATAATATAATATAATATAATATAATATAATATAATATAATATAATATAATATAATATAATATAATATAATATAATATAATATAATATAATATAATATAATATAATATAAATTTCTACTTTAGTAAAATTGTTGCTGCCCAAATGGCCAGGTCTTCAAAAAGAACAACAGAATATGTAACATTCCTCCATCGATTTTACAGCAGATAAATCATAAATGCGTCCAATTCCCTTCTGTCCTGATGTCTCATATGTGCTTTGCAGATGCCAGACACCTCCAGGTTACTGCTCTTTTAGATATGGTAACTCATCAGCATGAGTGACAAGTGTGGGAGTAAGAATTTGATCAAATGAGGCTGAGCGAGTATAAGACTAACGCTTCCTGCAACGAAGCAAATGCAATGAACTTCACAACAGTTGTCATCTTTAATGGATACAAGAAAAAACGCCTTTGTAATTGTGTCGTTGCTGTCACTCACAACATTTACAAAAAAGGTATCATTCTATTGTCATACTGCTCTGAGCTGTAAAAAAAACTCACTTGCTCTAAAACTTACACTGCAACACAAGAGTCTGATACTGGGTCTTGAATGAGATATCCATTTAGACACTGAGGATTATCAGTTGCAGGAAAGCTGTTTCTGACATGATCCCAGGCTTTCTACTCAAATGATGTGATGATGAGCTGACACAGATCATGCCAAGACGGACATAACATCTTCTGGAGCCAAGTCCCAGTACTTACCTGCTCTCAAAGGTCAACTTTAATCCCTCTCTGTCCTAAAAGTTCACAGGAACTGTTGCACTGAGCCCAATAGAGGAAGTGTTTTGACATCTGTTTTAACATCTGTCTTCTTGCCATTCTTGCTTGCTGTATTTTTCAGAGAAATAGTCATATTTTTTGGCGTAGTTTAGCCACATAGGTGACTTATACTCAGGACCCACTAATAGGTTGTTTAAAATGAATAAATATTGGCTCAGATATTCGTTATTTTCTCACTAACAACCCCTAGAGGGCACTGTAGGTCTGTGTATCAGTATTTGCTACTGACAACAACAGAGAAGAAGAAGCACGATTCAAAGCGGAGGAGAATCTGATTGTTCTTCTCTTGAACTTTATGGTACTTATCATATTTGGATCAAAACATTTTTATTCTTGTTTTTAGTTTTTTCTTCCAGACTAATGAGGGACAACAAGTCGTCAAACTAGGTTACAAAGACATGGAAGTACTGCTGAAAACGCCGACTTTCAGACTCAGCTCCTATAGTAAAAGAGATTGCTGGAATAAACAAAAAAAAAAAAAACGGAATGATCTCATAAACCCAAACATTGAGACGTCTCACCGATACCTTTGTAGGCCTTTCAAAATAAATAAACCTGATGTCTCAAAATCATCCACGTCTTCTGTGCATTGTAAATGAAATATTCAGTCAACATTTCCATGTGGTAATGAGGCTAAAAACTTGACTGTAGCTTCGCCAACACGAGGCCAGTGTCAAGTTCATGAACACATTTTTTGGAGAAAATGTTGAGCATCAAATTTGACACGTCGAAAACGATTCAGCAAACAAAAATTTGACACGACTCGCGCTTGATGTAAACGTAGCATTCTGCCTGGGTTGGACTTTTCTCCCTAAAGTGAAGCTTTGGCGCAATTTCAATAAGGAAGATCTACTCTCCCAGGTGTGCAGGGCGTTCATCGCTACTCTCACGTCATCAATTGGTAAACACGGGAGCCAATAGCGAAGTACTCACTCACTTCATGGCCAATCACAATCGAATGTCTACCTTTAAATTCAGTGACGTTTTGTTTTTCCGCATTGCAGACATTGCGCCGGCCCACCTCCTCCCCTTCTCCCCCCGGCTTGACTGGCGCTGTCCTGTGTACCACCATCAGCGTCTGGGCTCTGGTTCCAAGTGTCCTGTGGCTCCGTTTCTTCCCGAATCCCGTGTGGGGGATCGCTTCACTTGGTCAAAGATCATCATATCAAGCAGATTTCTACAGCCCAGAGCCCAATCGCCAAAGAAAAGACTTATTCATGCAGCCTGTTAAATCATCACAATTAAAATTTTCTACGCAGTTCTGAGTTCTCTCCTTATTGAAGTGCCACCTATACTCCAGTGCGAGTAATAGTATGACTTTTTTTTTCTTTTCTATGCATATTTTTTGGCTACTCTACCACGGAGCAACTTAAAGTCCAAAAAATACGGTAGTCCATATCAGTTTGTCTACAGGGCAATACTTTATAAACGATCTGTTAATGTCAGAGGGACGAATAAAGCGATCTTCCGCTGGGGAGACGACCAGGTACAGGAAGCAGAGGCCAGGGAGTGTGTACACAGATGTTTTTTTATTATGACAATAATAATAAAAAAAATAAATAAGAAAAGATAAAAGGGCTTTGTAAAAGCTCAGGTAAAAAAAAGACACGCTAGCTTTAAAAGGGCATAAAAAAAGTTCTTGAAGTGGAAACCACCTTCACTAAAAGTGATCAACGTCACGAAAAAAATAAAAGCGTACAGCACCGCAAGTCCCCTTAAAATAAATGGCGAAGCAGATAAAAAGAGTCACAAGTAGGTGTCACGCCGCACTCCTCCCACCCGACCCAACTTAGCATCACAAACACATAACTCCAAACGAGGTAAAAACAACCCCCAAACCGTGCATTATAATAACTCAAAAGTACAAGAACTTCGCTAAAAACATCAAACAAAAAGGGGATGCTAAGGTTGGCGGGTTCAAGAGAAAGTTCGGCAACTTAGCTCCGTTCATGGGGGTGTGGAGGGGAAGAAAGCTCAGCCCGGGCTGCTGCTATGGGGGTGCGTGTCCGTCTGCACGCTGCTACGGAGCACCGGGCTCTCTGAGACTGGAGGTCCAAAGCCAGAGTCGGTCGCAGAGTCGGACGCCGGAACACCGCTGGGGCTGGAACTGAAGTGCCGCTGGGACCGGAACCGGAGTGTCGCTGAAGCCGGCGCGTCGCTGTTGCTGGAGTCGATGCGCCGCTGATCTTCTCCTAGCAGATCCTCCGCTCCGAGCACGCCCTGCAGCCCCAATTCGCGAGTCCTCTAGGCCGTGTTCCGCTCCTGCTGCTTTGGGTCCTGCGCGTTGCGTGCCGCCCTCGTCCTTCCCTCCAGGTAAACCACTGTGGAAAGAAAAACTCTCTAGGTGTTGCCCCGCCCACCCCTTCACAGGTGCCTCGCATCAGTCTCATCCTGTGCACCAGCTGACATTAAGCCTTAGTAAATAGAACTTGAACAGGAACAATTCACACTTTTTAGACAGAAATATGGTCTGTCTCACTCTTAATAACATCCTAATTCTACAAAACATTCATTAAAATGTGATGGTCAAAGGTCATTGCTGTGACCTCGCCTTTGTGTCATTGTTTTAAAAAATAACTCCCTAAAAAGTAGTAGTGGGCAAGTTTCTTATTATTTATCCTGCAAAGCCACAATGAAGCCCAGTTATTGTCAGAGCACAATGAAATAGTAAATTTAAAAAAAACAACACAATGTTTAAGATACAGCAAAGTACAGTGAAATAAATTGGTGCGCTCGCCTCGAAACAATCATGTGATACTAGCAACTTCCCACGCGTAACAGGCCAGCGGTAATTGGTTGGCAGGAGAGATTTGCTCAAACACATTGTGCTTTACTGAGCATCATGGCTCAGCAGCATTAATAAGGTTGACACAGGGGGCCAAATGAGTAATGATGCAGTCAGCCTAAAGATATAGCTACACCTCATTCTGTGCGCAAACATCTCTAACAAAGGAAAATATTTTGACCTCACCTGACCCGTGAAGCATGAAAACACAATTGGGTTTGTTTTAACTCTATAAATTAAAACAACATATCAGATTTGGGTGACCTAAACCAAGAAGATGGCTATTCCTTTGAAGATCTGTTAATGAAGTGAGTTAGAAGTCATTCTCATTTTTAATAACAGATAAAAAAAAAAGAGGATATGTATGTTTTGAATAAAACCACATAAAAATGCTGCATCCACTGCAGATGAAGTCAAACTTTTCAGCAGCTGTGCCCCATGTAGAATTCAAATCCAGACCAGTGAGCACATATAGCCTTAGTGCTGTAATTCAGATTCAGTTCAGCCTATGGTTGTTGCTTTCCTTTTGTTTTTAGCACTACAGAGGCACAAATGTCACCGTGGTAACCATTAGGGGTGGCAGAGCCCACTGGGGCCCCCACTGGTTGCCAAGCCTCTTCCTGTTGCCCAAAGGCTGTTTTGAATGTGACTGAGGCACTTTCTGACCCCCTATTTCTTATGCAACCACTTTCATTCGACTTTCATTCCAATCTATGCTTTTTTTTGTGTGTTTATGCAAGAAAAGGAAAACAGTGCCACTCATAAATCCCAGTTTTAAGTCTTTAGTTTGATTATGTATAACCTGGCTGATTTATTCACAGATGTGGTCATCTTTTAGAGATGAAGCAAATATATAACAAATAATAAAAAAAGGTTTGTCTTCTGCTCACTTGACATGTCCAACCTTGTCTCTAGTCCATTCTGTCTTATTTGGACGGAGTCTGACAGACTAAGAATTGTGAATTATATTTATTCATTCAAGTCCATTCCTGCCCGAGGCTTTATTCAAGTTTCACACCGGGTAACTCTATTCTATTCACCTGTTCCTCAGATCGTGGTAGGCTCATGCGTCGTATCTGGAGGAGCTCGTCGAGATGCAAGGCTTTCCTGCGCTTGCTGAAAATAGTGTTTCGTTCTGAAAGATCTTCTCACAGTGGCTTCAGACGTGAATCATCAAGCTTTTGAGAATAGGTTTCAAGAAAGTTAAATCTGTTCTTTGGAGAAACAGGGCAAAATTCAAAGATGAAACTTTTTTTTTTTTTAGGATTCAGTAACTGAATAGTAGGAAACTATTGCTTAATCATTGAATTGAAAGAAGACTAAAACTAAAAAACTGTTTCTCTGATGCAAAAAATGAAATTTTCCAAGTTGTTAAGTGTTTTTAGGCTCTCTTGTTTATCTGCTATTTTTTATATTTATTCAATCCACATATACAACAGATACAAATTAATGATGTAGTAGTATTTTGGTTTTACTCTGAATTCATGGTAAAAAAAAAATACAGTAATTGTTTTTAAGATATCCCAAGTAACGACTACTATTTGCCCGTACATAAGCAGCTGTTGCATGTATGTAATGATAATCAAATCCGTCAAAGAAATGCTAAAAAGGATGAACAAAATTGACAACACAGACAGGGCTGAATCCAAGTTGTTGTTTACAACACTGTAGAAGAACTCACAACTCTGCCAGAGGGCTTTGCACTTTCCCTCTTTTTATAAGTTCAGTTGAGGATGCATACATTAGCAGGAAGCATGCACTTTTGAACAGAAAGCTTCTGTTCGCTTGACTGGGACATCACACGGTTTCTTCCTTTTGCCAAAAACAAGTCTTTCAGTCAAGGTGGACAGCTCTTCTTCTTTTCAATATTACAGACACCAATCCCGTTGTAAACACACACAAACATGCACTGAACATATATTTTGAGCAACACCCCTTGGAGGGGTTGCATGGTCTTTTCCGCGCTCACTTGAGTGCTTTTCTTCTGTTTTGTTTATGAATATTTCGTTATTTATGAAGTGTTAAAATTTCCAATGTTATATAAATAGTTGTATCACTGTGACCAGACACATTTTTGGAGCCTTAAATAACAATGAATATTATCTTTTTTTTTTTTACATTACTTATGTTTATTATACATTTCAGAAAACAATATATAACATGGAAATTCAGGTGTAGACCAGATGAGAAGAAAAATAAATCAAACACTGAAAAGCAGATGATTAAAAAACGTTTTTCTAAACAATTTTAATATTAATGATTTTATTTGTCATGCATTTGTGCTGTAACTGTTGTTCTTGTGTATTAATGTGTAAATGAGAGTGATTGTGAAAGAGAATTGAAATACATTTGCTTGTGTGGGTGTGTGCACGTGTATTCTACAGTGAATACATGTGTCAAGATGGCTGTTCCACATCAAACTTCCGTTTTCACTTCTCCTATGGAAGGCACAAGAGATTATTTCTATAGCACATTTCATGTACAGAGACAATGAAAGTGCTTTACATAAAACATTAAAAGAACAATCAAAAGAAATAGTAAAGATGTGATCATTAAAATAAAATTAAAACAAAATAAAACAATTTTAATTTAAAACAAACATAGATAAACAGTGCAGATGTAAACTTTTGAATGCATAGTAATCAAGGGTCTTGACCTTAGAGTTCCTTGCATTTTCCTACCTGTTGGTTTGTTGTCATTTTAGATTAATACATCAAAATCAGTCTTTTTTTCTCTTTTTTTTTTTTTTACAAATCAGAGCAACATCTAGGAAAACAAATTAAACTTTAGGGGTGGCAGAGGTAGAGCAGTTGACCTCTGATCAGAAGATCACAGGTCTGCCCACCCATGTATCAAAAGACACAGAACCCCCATTTCTCCTGATGGTTTTCTTATCCTCGTGTATGGCAGCTATGGTACCATGAGCTTATGTGAATTTTTGTGTATGGGAATTGTAACTGTTAAGTGCTTTATTTGATTTTTTTTTTTTTCCGTTTAATGTTGTTAATTGTTTATTTTGCATTATCATTGTTTAAGTTGAAAATTGAACAAGTAAATGAAAACATACATTGTTGTTGAACTGCAGAAGAAAAAAGGAAAACTCAGAAATGTCAAAAATTTTCTGTTTTGTAATAGTCGGTACATTGCCGTTGACCTTTTTTTGTTGAATTAGTGCTGGAATGGAAACACAAATGATGACAGCTTAACACGTTACTGCAGTTGTTTCAATGTCTCGAGTGGAAAGCTTAACCTCACTTCATCGTTTATTCTTCCTGTCAGACTTTACGGTGGTTTTCTTTTGTTGTAAAAAGACTGTCACTTAAGACTTCAGGTTCTATCCTAATATAAACTTCCTTTCTGAGATCCTGTCTTTCTTGCTGCCTCTTAAGCAACGGCAACACATGTACAAGCTGCTGCTTTCAATGAAAAGTCTATGTAGATGTTGTGAATGCATGTTCTGTGCTTCCGCGCTACACAAATTTTTGCAGCCATTTTCAATCTCTAAGAAACAAAACACATGGCCATTGAACACACGTTAAAAGTGAAAACAATTTTGTGAAAATTGTAAAAAAAAGTCTTAACAGCCAACAATGGAGTGGAAATATAAAATGAGACAATGGTTATTCCTAAATTTACAAAGCAATCATCATTAGCACTATGCAGAAGACAAGGTGGCAAAGACGGAGACCGACTGACTTACTCATCGGCTTTTCCTTTTAGGGGTCGCGACAGCGTACCAGTTTCCTCCATCTAAGCCAGTCTTCAACATCCTCTACTCTAACACCATCCACCTTCATGTCTTCATTAACTGCATCCATAAACCTCCTCTTTGGTCTTCCTCTAGACCTCTTGCCTGCAGCTCTAGACTCAGCATCCTTCTACCAATATCTTCACTGTCTCTCCTCTGAACATGTCCAAACCATCTCAGTCTGGCCTCACTGACTTTATCTCCAAAACCTCCAACATCTGCTGTCCATCTGATGGATTCATTCCTGATCCTATCCATCCTGGTCACTCCCAAAGAGAACCTCAGCATCTTCATCTCTGCTACCTCCAGCTCTGCTTCCTGTCTTTTTTCACTGTTTCTAGTCCGATCAACATGGCTGCTCTCACCACAGTCTTGTACATCTTTCCTTTCATTTGTGCTGAAACTCTTCTATCACACATCACACCTGACACTTTTCTCCACCCATTTCAACCTGCTTCTAACTCGCCTCTTCACTTCTTTTCCACACTCTCCATGACTCTGTACTGTTGACCCTAAATACTTAAACTCCTCCCCCTTCTTTATCTCTTCTCCCCGTAACCTCACTCTTCCACTTGGGTTCCTCTCATTCACACACATGTACTCTGTCTTACTGAGGCTAACCTTCATTCCTCTCCTTTCCAGGGCAAACCTCTACCTCTCTAGCTCCTCCTCCACCTCTCTAGCTCCTCCAACTTTTGCCTTTCATTATGATTGCGTACTCGTACATCAAACTGATATGAAATCAAAGTTTGAATGTGTGTCTAGAATCCTGCTCTCGTTCGGTTTCATTGATAAATTCCTAATGGCATCTTTTCATTATCTGACAATATTTCTGACTGACATTAAATGAAAGAACAGATGATCAGAAGGAAAAACAATCTACACGGTGTCACTTAGATTTTGATGATGAACGCACAGCAAAAACAATCTTTTTTCATGCAAACGACTTTTCTTTTTCACATTACCACATTAAAAAAGCAAGAGAAGGCAAAAGACTATCATGTCAGCAACAACCACAATCCCACAATCATCCATCAAAGTGTTGCTTCCTTATCATTAGGCCTAAATACCATCTGGGGATTAGGTTTTAGTGCCTGCCTCATCTCTAGTCTTTATTTAACCTGAAAGGATTTCTCCTTCCAAAGACAAGATTGGCCTTTCCTCTTCTGTGAATATCAAACTGACAACGGTGGAAGAAAATAAACTGTTGAACATCAGATCAGCAACAGGACTAGATATTTCCCTGACCTTTGCAGAAACAGCAAGGGAAGAAGGATCTCTGCTTGAAACTTCTGGTGCATAATGTTTCAAAGATTGTCATGAGGGAGGATTTGAATTCTTTCTGTAGCACGCAATGAAAAACCATAGCTTCTCATTACATAATGAGTAAAAGTTTGTGTCAAAGTTCCAAAAACTAAACTGGAAGACATTTGGTAAAAGCTTGTTGTGCAGGGTACATGTTCTGCTGCGAATGAGCAACCTCTTCCAGCATAGCCCATAAGAGCAGTAATTGAGTTAGCAATGGATGCAGAGATGGTTACATTGCCTGCTTGTATTGTGGCAGCAGAAGCATAACAAGGAGCATAATAAAAAGCTTGCTCTCAGAAAATTCTGGTTGAAACTGCGCTATTATGGGTCATCATTACAGTTTAAGTCTGAGAGTACTACAGCTTTGTAAGAACCATACAAACAGATTCAGAACTTACAAGTAAACAAGGCTATTGACATAACATTACAGAACAGATTTACCTCTTTTTTAAACCAATCGTAGGGATAGTTTAAAAAAAGGCTGCATAAGATAAGTGTGAGATTCCACTGATTCAGACAAATGGCCAAACAAGCTGGAAACTGAGAAATGGATGTTCCTTGTCTCTGCCAAGACAATAATGTTCTGCACCGCTGCAATTATGCATAAAAAACACTGCTTTCCAAAAGTAATGGCACAAGATAAAATTCAAGCTTCGTGGCAAAAAAAAAAAAAAAAAATCCCCAAATGTGCTCATAGTACCTTGGATCGGGTTACGTGACCATAGCAGACGACATTGGACCACAGATCTACAGGACCATCAACGGGAAGCGCCGTTTACAGGAGAAGCTAATTCAATTTCCCTCAATGCTTAATGTGTTGAGTGTCCCCGCAGTTATCAGTGGACCACAAATGTTCTACTTTGAATGTGGCAACACATCAGCAAACTGAACCCAAAATAGAACTAATCCATTTGAGCTCACTTAAAGTTGGTATTTGTGAAAACCACATAGTGAGTATCGCTGACACAACAAATGCTACGACTGGAAGAATCAGTGAAATGGTGTTTAGAAATTCCAGGTAGCTTTTTTAAAGTCATGTAAAATGTGTTAAAATATGTCACTACTATTACTAGTAATATATTGTTTTGCTTACATGAATGCATACATTATAAGTTGTATTTTTAAAAACCATTTCATAACTCAACACCCCTTTTCTCCTACTGATGATTATTTGATCAATTCAGATTATTCCAATAGGGCCAGATTGATCATTTAAAATATATTTTAAGAAGTAGTTTGTATAAGTGACAAACATATAATAGGGTTTAGTCCTCATTCATTGGTGATGTAGTACTTTGGAGGAGCTGATATTCAAATGAAGAGTCTCTGGCCACAACAGTAATTTATATTTTTGACTGTGGCATAGATGACTGCAATTCTTTAGTAGGTGCTCACCACTGTTTTTTTTTTCTCATTTTTTGGTTCTAAAAAACAGCTACAAATAGACAGTGATGGGAATCAAAGTTGGGATATATTTTTATGTCAGCATGTGTGTATCTAAGAATAAAAGTAAAAACTTTTGATGTTTTTCACAGTGTAACCAATTTTATATTTGTAAGAATTCATAAATGACATGTTATAAACCTATTTGTTAGTAGCTATCAGACATAAACATGAAAGTTATAATTTAATTTCAAAATATTTGGGTAATCATTTTGGTTTGACACTATTCAATTTTAAAGCATTGGACCTTTTCCTTACCATTTTTAAAACTATGATCATGTCCAAAAATGTACTTGCTGGTTTGGTCCCTATGTTGACCCTAGATATCAAAACATCCCAGATATATTTCAAAAGACTTACAGTGTTACCCCAAATAAACACAAGAAAGTATCAGACACCATCAGAGTGTTTATTGCCGAAGTTCTGCAGTCTTTTTTCAGTGGTTGATAATGAAGGGTTTTGTCATTTATGTCATATTTCACAGAAAAATCTATATATACCTGCGCTTTATGAACCAGTGCACAAATTGAAGATGACTTGGAAAAAAAACACACACACCTTTTCATGTACAGCTCAACTTCCTGGGTAACAGAGAGCTAAATCTTTGTAAATGTTTCTTACATTACGGCCCTCACATTGGATAAAATAGCTTATAGTGCTGCAGGCTGTCAAGACTTAAGAGCACAGCTTAGATTGTTGGAGTTTATTATAATCGTGTTTACAAGTATTGAGGACTGGGGCACTTTTACATTTGATTAAATTGTTTACAAATTATGATGTTTACAAGTTTACAAGAGTTCTATGTAACCCTTCCCCTCTCCTTGGCTTGTTTACATAAAAATTGAGGTAATCTGGACCCCACAAGACAGTGCGCTGAACTTTATTTTATCTTTGATTTTTGAGTTTCACTAATGTCAACGGCAGACATAACATCCTGTACACCTTTATCCACATTTGTCATGGAAGGAATCCAACATCACTATACGGTTGGAGTCATCTGGACCCCAAAAACAGTGGAAGGGTTTTAAGTGTGATTCTGCAATAAGTGTCAAAAGTTGTACACTTGAAAAAAATTAGATTTCTTTGTTATATTGTTTCGTTTGTAAAAGAAATCATAATCTGTGGAATAGTGGGATTTCAGGTTTTTTTTTTTTTCTATGCGTATCGACCCGTGAGCAAATTGTATTGTTGCATCCCTTGTATATATGTATATATAATTAAACCAGAGATGGAAATTTGTTTTCAATTTTCTGTGTTTGGTTTACATTGGTATGGTGTTAAGTATATAAAGACATTGAATATAATGTCATATTTTTTTTTCCCTTTCGTCTGATAGTTTTAATGTGTAATTATCATTATAACAATGTTGATTGAACGTGATGATTACCTTAATCAAATGTGTTTAATATTCCCTATTCTTTGAGACTCTCTTTTTTCTTTTACACAAATCCCATAGTGGAGTAACGCCAATACTTTGAGTAATAAATCATTTTCATGATTTATTACTGATGTAAGATACTATATTATATGCTAATAATACAACTCATGACAACAGACTATGAGAGACACCTTTTATATACTATTATATATATATTAGGAGGTTTCCATTGTATTTAAAGAAGATCATCTTTATAACCCGATTGTTAATGTCAACTATAGTAGGAATGAATCTTTCAATCAACAACTAACCTGCATAAGCAGTGGATGACTGGAGCTGCTGGTTTCTTTGGTAACCATGACTTCGGCCTAGCTCCTGCTGATTTGGAAATTTTCTGCAATGTTTTAAATTTTTTAAACTATATTGATTATACAAGGTCACCAACTAAAAGGAAAGTGTGGATGTGCAGAGACTGACTCCAACAAATTATCACAATTTTAAGTTGTTCATATTCTGCATGTGTCTCTAAATGATAGTAATAATTTTGGTTTAAAAAAATATCATAATTTAACTCTACTATGTTCAGAAAAAGACTTGATCATAAAATTATAATGTCCAAATATTAGTTTTATGCATTTTACATGTGCATGAATGTGTGTATGATTTCTTCCCATGGTACTAGCCTCTTCTCACTGAATGTCCTTTGCTTTGATGCTGAATACCACGCAGCTTCTTTTACTCCTGTTGCCATCTCCTTCCTTGCATCCCAATTTAATGGGTGGATGCTTGCTGAATAGGGTTAAATGGTGACAAGTTTAGGTGGGCCTTATAGACCTCAGAAGTATGAATGCCACCATTTCCTGCTGGGCAGGAGCTTTGAGGCGGTGCTGTGGCCCCCTGCTAGTCTGGGTTCCCTTGTCATTCCTTTCAGGTAGACAATAGAAAATTATCCATCACATCCATCACCTTATCTAAAATATGAACCTTTTTACTTGAAAAAAACTTTTTTTGTTGTTGCCATAGATAATATTCAGCTGTACTGGATCACTTCCAAGTCAAGTTGATATCAAGAGTTCTTCCAGAGAGCTGCTGTCTTGGCAGACAGCTGGGCCAAATTCATCATTTTTTATTGCTCCTACTTCTCAGTCTGCCATCTTCCTGCATACCTCCATTACCCTCTGTTTCACCCCGCATATGCTTTAAGGATTATCATTCAAAAAAAAAAATCTTTCTCGACAGAAAATCTATTTGTCCTTTACATAGTTTCAATTTAAAGAAATGTATAACGGTGGTATTATTAATGCGACTAAACTAGGACAGAATTCAAACTTGATATTTATTAAACTTGTAGTGTTTCAGGGAAAAACTAAGGATTGGCTTTAGTCAAGAATTGATGAAAAGAAAGTTTAAATGACTTTTTTTTTTCTTTCCAAAGCTTTGTAAGTTAGGAACTCGCAGTCTGTAAACAAAAATCACCAATCATCTTAGGGAGGCGATGGCTTCCGCTGATTGATTTGCAAGGTTTTATAGATACCTTCCTCGTTAGAGTCCATTATTCTTTGCAAATGGAAAACATTTTAAAACTGCTGGCAAGGGAGGACGTCCCAACAAATTTATCGACAAATTAGTCTTTGGTCAGAGATGTAAAATTTTGCATAAAACCAAAACAGAAGAACTGACTCTAGTTTTAGTTAGAAAATACAGAAACTCCATAAAACAATTCCAAAACTTTTATATCACAATACCAACAATCTATAGTAGGATATTTAATTTAATTAGAAAATCACAGAGCAAATCAATAAAATAACTAAAGAATTTACATGAAATTATTTCTATTCCATTGAAGAATATAAGTTTTTGAACCCTCCTGCTAGAAAGACTTAGTACTTTGTGGAAAAACCCTTTTTAGCAACACAGAGGTCAGATGTTTCTTGTAGTTGATAAGCAGTTTTCTGCATCTATCAGAGAAGCATTTTGGTCCACTCTTCCCTGCAAATGACTTATAAATCATCAAGATTTGGTGGCTGTCGCTAGGCGACTTTAAGCTTCAGAGGGTTGAGATCTGGGGACCGGCTTGACCACTCCATGACCTAGATTTGCTTCTTCTTGAGTCATTCGTTTGTTGCCTTGGCTGCATGTTTTGGGTTATTATCCTGTTAGAAGATCCCTCAGCAACCAGTCTTTAGTCTCCTGGTAGTAGGAAGGAGGCACATACCTCCATCCATGTCCTTGATACAGTGTAGGACCGTATTTATATATCGAACAGAAAGTCATCAAACTGGGTTACAGTGTAAAAACTTCATCACTACAGCTCCTGCAGTATAGAAGGTAACCATCACTGAGAAAAAGAAGACGGAAAGATCTCATGAATCAGACATAGAGACATAACTGATGATTTTGTAGAACTTTTTCAAATAAATAAAACTGCTCTCTCTACATCATCTATACTATGTCTTCTGTGCATTAAGATATACAGTCAATGCTTCCTAGTAACGAATAGCGATAAGGCAAAAAACTTGATGGCAGCTTCTCCCACATGCGACAAGAGTATTTAGTATGTGAAAACATTTTTGGACAAGCATTGAACATCCAATTTGACCCGTATCAAAAGAGACAGTGGACGCAAATTGGATGTGTGAATCACACTCAACGTGAATGCAGCATTAACGCTGGGCTTGGCAAATTTGTTCATAAGCATCAGACTTTTCTCTCAAAAGTATGACTTATACTCCAGAGCAACTTATACAGTATTAAGTTTTCCTCTTCTTGATTAGAGATGTTTTTGCTCCTGTGACTTATACTCTGGTGTGAGTTACTCCAGAAAATACGGTAGACCTTTGCAGAAACCCCCCCCAAAGCATAACGTTTCCACGGCCTCATTTCCTTTAATGTAAAATAAATTAATTTATATACATTATTAAACATTGATTTTTCATGTGATTTTCCTCTCACTGTTCAAATGAACCCATGTCATTAAAATTGTTGACTGATGATATATTTTTTTAGTGTCAGATGGAGTGCCACAGGGTTCTGTTCTAGCATCTCTTGTGTTTAATCTTTCAATCACCAGCAAATGATCAAATACTTATGTACTTCACTGTGGTTAAAATATTGTCTCCAATTTCAAAACCCTAAAATTCTAGACCACATTATTTCTTTTTAATTTAATTTAATTCATATAACAGGATTAATAGAGAATATTTTATCTCTGCTTTTGTTCTATGATTTTTTTTTCAATGTCAGTAGCAATGAAAATTATTATTATTTTTTTTATATTACCATATAAAAATATGAAACTATCATTTAGGTAAAAAAGGAAACCATATGAATTTTAAAACACTTTTTTATTTCAACTGTTTATTATTCTAAGATTTACTCAAATTATTTAATTCAATATATATATATTCTATAGATCTATCTTGAATGTATGAATGAATAGTTAAATCCCCACTCCCAAAAAGAAAGATGACTCAAAAAACACAGGTAAAAATCATGACTTTGAATTAATAATGACAATAACAATCAATTTACATGTTTTGATGTCAGCAATTAGAAACCAGTTCAACCTACAGGGTCGTTCTACATCTCAAGAACTGCATTCCAGATGCATAGGATGTAATTAGCACCAGGAAAGAGACTGTGAAGAAAAAATAATGGATTTCACTCATTAATTATGGTGATGGAAACTTAACTCCCATAAGTGCTTCCTCTAAGATAAACCTTTTAAATGGGGCTGCCAATAAATTGAAAATGGCGAGGAGATTACTGTAGAAGATGTAACACATTTTGACCACTTTTGTCTTTACAGTTTTGTATGGAGAAAAAAAAGGTAATTAGACTGATTTTTTTTTTTTTTTTTTTTTGGGGGGGTATAGATGTTAAATCTCACATTTCCAGGATTAAACACCACTTCAGCTGTTGCACCGCTCCACAGTGCATATAGTTAACTTAGTAGAATGGTGCTGTATGTGAAAGGGTCTGGGATTTAGGAAGGATTAGGCGGCTAGCCTGGAGGTGTTTTTGGGATTGAGCCCACACAAAATAATTGTGAAGTCATTTCACATTTGTAAGTAAAGGATAGACTCCCAAGAAATTTGTTTATTTCAGCTAAAATCTCGTACTTTTGCTTATTAAAAACCTAAAAAGTTGATGTCTGAATTTCTTGGTTTATTATTTTAGATGAAAACTTTTTGCTTTTCCGTTCACTTTTTTTTTCTGTGGCTCACCTAAATACTTTCATGTTAGGTATCTCAAAATAAGCCTCCATCATTCAAGTTTGAAATGGCAATCATAGCAATAAACACAATTAGTTGTTATCCATAAAGGTTTTTTTAACACAGTTTGATTTTAATAAAAAGGCTTAGCATATGAATCTTTTCATGGAAACTAAAGATTTTATTGTCTCATACATGTTAGAGACCAAACAGTTAAGACATTACTAAAGTATGTTCTTATATGAGTCATTCCAAACTCCGGAATTCAACATTTTTTTAACAAAAAAGGAAAAAAGAAAACGAAAAAAGTCCTGTTCATTGAGCAGAAAGCGCCATCGGGTTTGTCCAGTGATGTGATCTGTTCTCACAGCTTCAGCAGGCATTCTGCTCATTGACAGCTTTCCTCCAGAGAAGGGGCCTGTATGTTGGAGCCACAGTTGAGGGATCAGAGTGTGGCCTGAAATTAACTGGATATTGATTCAGTGCTGAGCAGTCCCCAAGACAGCTATTTGAAAGTAGAGCACAGAGATAGTTTGACAGCATATTGCTCTGAAAGCAGCCAGGACACTGGAGAGTCATCCAAGAGCCAGGGACTCCTGTCTCGTCAAGAGGCCACCTATATTCACAAAGGAAATCAAGTAAAACAATCAAGGTGCTTGGATCTCTTCATATGTTATGAATGAGGATTAAAAACTAAAAAAAAAAAAACAGATTGGTTCTTTGTTTTGATGGATTTGATGCTGTCCACTTTTACGAAAATGTATTTAAACACATTCAAAACAAACTCAGAGAAAGACTTTGCATCAAGTGTTTGCTGCAGTATAAGTCAAATGTGTGACTAAAACACAAATAAGCATGTAATATATTCAAGTGATTTGTATTTATTTTAAAACAAACAGCAAAATGTTCCAATTTCTAAATGTATCACCTTAATAAAGAGTAAATATTGACTCATGCCAGACTGATTCACAGTTAGCAGAATTTCTTATGTGCAGAATTTATTGTAAACATCATGATTTTCTACAAAATATTTGATTATTATACATTTGACTCAACTGAATTACTAAATCTTGAAATTGCATTGACTTTTTATTATCTTCATATTAATTTTGAATGATAATGTTTACTCAGAAGCAAACAGATCACTTATCAACTATTCTGACGGAGTGGATTGTTTCAGATTGTCTCCAGATAGCAACATTCTGGTGATGTGACATTGGATGTTAAGAAGTGCAGCACAGATTACACATGTTAATCTGTCAGCTATGATCTGTTAATATGGAATGTTGTAGAAATATTTGGTTCTTTACAGAGTTACAACATAAAAAAAGATGAAAAAAAACGAACAAACAGGGGCATTTCTGGGCAGTTTTGTAATGTGCTTTCTTTAGAGACTCAATAAATGTGTTCAAAGTGGAGGCGGTGAACTTCCAATTTATTTTCTTTCTGTTTGATGTAAGACTAAATGCCATCAGATATGATTATTATTTCATCTTTTGCAGCCAGGAAGGCAAAATGTTAGTGAGATTTTTAAGGTGTGTTTGTTAAGAAAAATAGAAGTTTTTTTTTTTTTTTTTTTGTCATTTAATGAGAAAAAGTCTATTTCTAGAGCCTGCTTACCCATGCTCATATTTGGTGGCCACTTAAAAATCAAGTCACACAACTTGTTAGGGCAAATGGTATTTCATAAACCAAAAATGTTTTCATCTCCACTCTTATTTCCAACAGATGGTTGGGCTTCTTCTCCTGGCTTAACCAGTAAACATCCGAGTATTTGAGGATGTTTGCTTGTTTATTTTTCCAGCAGCTGAACAAACTAATTCATTCTGGATACACTTTTGACACGATTAAGCTGTTGCCCAGATTTAGTCTAGAATCTTAAGCAAATGATGCATTTAGGAAAACTGTGTCCTCGCCTGTGTTTTCTGCAGAAACAATGTATTGACACATACATCTGTATTCACATTTTACAGCTCAGTCTTTGGTAGATTGAGTCTCTCCTAACGTCATGGCAGCGTGCCTTAAAGATTTTAAGTCATCGTTTGTCTCTTTATTGACTTCACAGAAACAAAGTTCTCCATCATCTCCAACTCCTTCCTGATCGTTCAAATGAAAATGAGAAGTGGAGGAGAGCTTTTGATATCCCTGCTCCCAATCAGCATGAGAGAAGATGTGAAGTTTGCTGCTCTTTTAGACGATTCAGCCGACAACTCGGCATAATTCTGACTGTACCACACGAGACACGCTGACATTTTCAAGCTTTTCTCTCTCGTCTCTTGGTACAGACTACCAGCTGCTACAATCTCCATCAATAATATTTCAGAAGATGGTCATCAGAGAGGGACTTTTTCAGTTTTAAAAACTTGACTCAACTTTTAGGGTTGAAGGCAAAAAAAAAAAAAGTTCTTCCTTGCTGATAAATAAATATCTGTTTTCAGAAGGTTAATAGATGATAGTTTAAAACTGTATTCTTATATACAATACATGAGAGTACATTAACCTTTGAACTCACATGAATACCATGTTGAAATGTTCATTCTTCAATTCAAATACAACATTTTGGGTGAATTGTAAACTTGACAATCACATTCATCATGGCTCATTCTGTTGAAAAGCTAACAATGACAACTTAAATCAACAATTTGTAAGGAATACATGTGACTTGACCCCTAATTTAGATTATTGACAGTTAAACCATTTACTTTCTCTATGATTCTATTATGACTACTCATATTACGATTTTATGCTGGGATTTTGAGTATTTCTTTTCTGTTTAGCTAAGTTTATGGTCATTTAGTTGACTTTAGTTTGGTATATTTAAGTAAGCAGAGCAGAGCAGAGCAGGCATCCCTAAACTTTTTCTTGTGAGGGCCACATAACTGTTTTTTTCTCTGATGGGGGGCCGGGGTCAGTTTGTAAGCTAATAGAAAAAGTGAAGCAATCGGAACATTTGTCTAAACATAAACAACTTGTATTTCCAGAAAGCTACACACAACCATATTTTAACAATCCCTTTCTGTAATCTACAGAGAGAAAATGTATCTAAAACAGTCCAAAAATTAAACCAGTAAATAGAGAATCCTCTCCTGTCGTGGTTCTTTAGAGATGTTGGAGAGCTGCAGCTCCTCACACAGAGATCTTATAGACATCTGGATCTTTTAGCTCTTTAGGTCGTTTTCTTGTTTTATTTAAATGATCAAAAACTATAAACTCATGCAAAAAATGAATAACTGATGTAAAATGTGTTGTTATTATTATGTTAAATTATGTGTATTTTCCTCCCAGATAAAATGTACAAAATACATGATAAAAGCAAGAAGTAATTATTTACTGTTCAACTTTTAAAGTGAAACAACACAAAACACAACAACCACAATGCAAAATACTATAATTATAATGTAAAAAATGAAAAGGAAAAAAAAATAAGGTTTGTAAATTTTGTAATTCATGGTAGTAGTTGATATTTAGAAATAGCAAATATCTCATCTTTGTGAAGCTGATCTGGTTTCTTTTGCCAGTATTTGATCTGTTCTGGAGCAAGTTGTTCTCATGTCTGCACAGGTTGGTTCTGGAGTCGGTTCTGTTTTCTTGCAGATTCTAAATTCTTTTTTCTTATTATCAAAACAATAAAATTTTCTGTTCTTTTCTGTTCTTTATAGTCACTCATTTTTTTTATTTTTTGTGTTGATGTGTTAAACTTGCTTTGCTCTGACTCTCCCTGGTGTGCGCAAACGGGAACGAGCTTTACACACTCGCACGCTCACAACTCTGCGCTTTTATGATCTCTTCGTAAATGGTTTTGATCTGACATGTGTGATTTGAGAAAAAAAAAAAAAAAAAGAGGATTCGGGACACAATTTGATAACTAAAAATGAGCAACTGGTGGAAAGTAACGGTGAAACTTATATTCCCTCGGTTATTGGGGGAGTTGCGTTATAAAACTAACTTGTGAAGATGAAACCTACGAAGTAAGATTACAGATGTTAAACTCCTTACTACAAACTTTCCCCACTTTTATCAGACAGTGAGTTAGTCAATATTTTTGAACGATCTTATAATCATGAAAATACAGTGTAGCTGAACATCCTCTGTGATCAACCACTCCTTGAGCAATTATGAAAGCATTCCCAGGTGACTTTCAATTAGGATTATGCTGTTTTCAGCCAAAGGAAAAAAAAAAAAAAAACTTTTGTCATTTTCAAGGACTTAGTGTCTACAGAACAGCTGTTAACAATACAAAATAATCTTGCATTTGAATTTAAAAAAAATAAATAAACATCTCCAGTACAAAGTCAGAAGTTATGTTAGAAACTTCAATTTCTTTTCTTGTCATTTGGTTCTATAAGTCTGAGGTGAATTTTGGGTTTCAAATTGAAAAAGAGGTTGCAGTGTCCTGTGCATCCATTTTATCTTCAGTTTGAAAACAGCATCCAAAATGAAATATGTGCCTCAAAACTGTGTCCAAAACACAGTAATTGGGTTATTTCTAAGTGGGGTATCATAGAAGAGCTGTGCAGCAACAGCAGCCATTAAGTTGTGTACAGAGGGCATCAAGCTGGCTGCAGGACTCCAGGGAGATATGTCAAAGCCTTTTAGTGGAAGAGGAGAGGAGTGATGAAGCATCCCACCCTCATGTTTCTCCCACTCAATGAGCGGCCAGAACACTTAAAGGAAGCCTGTGATTGGCATTGCAAAATCTACTAGCTTCTTATTGTGCTGCTAAAGTGTCTGACACGTGCTTAGCCAAGAGAGTATTAAATGTCTCAGAATAAAAGTTTGCATCAACAGCTGGAACGCGCAGTTCTGATCTGAAACTTTTATATTTCTCTGCTTTTATTGTGGTTCTTGATGTTTGAAGTCACTGCCGTGAAGTAGCAGTTTAAATGTGTTTTTCCTTCAAAAGCAACAGGAGCGAAACACACGGGGCTGAAAGGCAGCAGCATGGATTTCACAGGAAGGCATCAGTTTGAAGAGCTCCCTTCAAGCTGATTAATTTTGAACAACGGTAATAGGAGCACCGAAAACAAGTTTTGCCATGCAGACAGCCTTTTTACAAGATGTTAGAAGAAACAAGGGAAGTGAGTGCAATCAGCGTCTGTCATTCTTCAGATACTTGTCATTTAATCAGTGTCTCCAAGGCAAACCAAACCAGTTTTAATTCATCATAGAAATACAGTTTATGTGACTCATCCAGGATATTTCACAAACCATGATTATGTCCTTAACCAGGACAATCTGCTTCTTAGTTAAAATCAATTTATTTACAGAAGCTTTTCAAACTAAATAAAAAAAAAATGAAGTCTTCCATCTAGATAATTACTCCGTACAGTTTTTATAGAGCTTCTAGCCCTGAAACGTTAGTAGACAGAAAACTAGAAATGTGTGCTTTGAATCCTTAGTAAAGACAAAAAGAAATTGTACCCTTGGACTTTTAGCTAAGTGGCTATAAAGTTGTGACAATAGATATAAAAGTCTTCCACTGTATTAAATCTAATTAAAAGCTGTTTAGTTCACAAAAAAGCAACAATATTTAACAATTATTTATGAGACTCTTGATGGTAATTGGAATTTAAATGTATCAAAGATTAGAAGCTAAATTAATTTGATTGCTTTAGTGTTTAAGCACAAAAATTCCCTTCAATATTCAGAGAGAAATGATTCAACGGCCCAATCCAAATTCTTCCCTTCTTCCTTCCCCTTCATTTAGTCCTCCAAACGGAGAGTTATGGAAAAATTGTGTCTCCGAATTCAGTCGTCACATTCCCTTGATGACGTCACCAAGAGTTGCCGGTCAGCTAGTGTCAGCACAGAGCATCCAGAGCTCAAATATACATAACAACAACAGTTGTATAACTTTAAAAAGTCATGCTAAAACAAAAAGTAACTTACATTTAAATGTAACCTCCTGTGCTTCAGAGTCGACCAATATGAAGAAATTTGCTTCTCCTCCGCGGCACAGTGCGACGCGGATTCCCTTCACGAGGGAGGAGTCTGTATCCATCCGCTTGAGGGGAGGATATTAAAACATATATGCATATATATGCATATGCATATATGCAGATGACACACAGATATATATTACATCAACACCAGGAGACTGAGGCTCTGTACAGGGTTTTGGTAAGTGCATTGAGGACATTGATGACTGGATGTGTTACAACTTACTTCAGTTAAACAAAAACAGAACTGAGGTTATTGTCTTTGAAACTAAAGAAAAAAGGTTGGACATCACTACAGAACTTCAATCTATCCATCTGAAAACTACCAACCAGACCAGAAACCTGGGTGTAGTGATAGACACAGACCTCATTTTTTAAAAACACATTGAGGCAGTGACAAAATCAGCCTATTGTCATCCCAAAAATATCTCAAGGATTAAAGATCTCATGTCTAAACGGGATCTGGAAAAAAAAAAACTAGTGACTTTACTACTGTAACAGTTTTTTTCACAGGACTACCAAAAAAATTAATCAGGAAACTGCTGCTTATTCACAACTCTGCTGCTCTAGTGTAGTTTTCTTCTATAAAGTCATGTCTTGAGCTTAATTTATGCTGTGAAATGAATTGTGTGCCCCTTCAGTCACAGTCCATTTAAGTTAAAGTTTTCTGTTATTCACAGCCAGATTCTCTTGTCTAAAGCCTTTAAGTCATGTCTTGTTTCAGGACACATTAAGCATGCGCCTATAAAACGAAGCTCCTACCATTTCTCTTTCATTTGGTTCCTCCGAACCTTAACAATCCTGGCAATTTGGCCACCAACGTCTAATCCAAATAGCAAGTCGCCAAACCCTGGCTCTTCAGAAAATGAGCAAGCTGGAGGGACAAATAAGGTGACAGCTGTTGGAACACACCCAGCAAAGATGATCTAAAACTAAAGATTTAACAACTACCTCTCGCCTACAGGTTAATGCCCTATTTAGGCTTAATATTGATCCAAAATGTACTGTTTTATTGTTGTTTTTAATGTCACCAGAACAGATTTTAAACCCCTATCGTAGTTCCAATCGATCACAAAATAGGAACGTTATAAATAATTATAATAAATAAAGTTGGGATAAAAAAACTACAACTGTGTCAACTTATTCTTCGTTGTGGCTGACAGGCTTTTTGAATGCAAAACAGTTTTGCTGCGCACAAAGATGATTAGTATGCTGGTAATACCCATACTTTTAAGGTCATTAGAACAGATAAACACATGCGGCACATTTGCAGAATGCTTAATGCCAAATTGTCTGCTTTCTCTTAGGGCAGAGACAGCTGTGAAATGTTCCTCAACAGGCCCAAGTCACATAATGTTTCCATTTAAATGCCAGGACAAAGAATTCCAAACTGCAGTGTTTTACAGAAAGGAAAGCAGGCTTTAAGCTGACAAGATTAGCTTTTCTATCCTCTGCCTCCTACTTCACTTTGTGTCACGGTGCCTAAATAAGCCCTTCCTCAAGCTTTTTCGAGAGACATGAAACTGCGGATTGTACTAAGCACCCTAAGGTGACATCAAAGGCAGTCTCCCACCAACTGCATGGCATCAAACAAGTTCAACTGTTTTATTTATCCCCGCAGAACCCGCTTTATCTGATTTCGATCCTGTGCTGGGTTTTCTTAATGTCACACATTTCTTGTTTGTGCTAAACGCATGTGATACATTTAGGCGGCGCTGATGACACTAGAAATACTAACAGTTAATGGTGTCAAAAAATAAATTCAGCGCAATCATCCAGTAAGCTTTTTGAGTTGATTTATATGACATGAAATTGGTCTGAAGAAGGAGCAGCCAAGTGAAAAGATCACATTTGAGTGTTAGAGTAAAACCAAAGGAGTAATTCTATTCCTTAAGTGGAATCCTGCATGTAATATTTGTTTCACTTCAATAACTTTACATGGAGATTAATCCTCACATATAATGGAAAGAAATCTTATTCAAATTCTAGTGCTTTTGGGGAAAATGGTTTGTGGAAGAGAGACATTTATGGTAAAAACTCTTTGAAAAATGCTTTGATTTATTTTTTCATCCAAGTTTCAAAATGATGTAATTCAGTAGTTTCCCAGTCAACAAAATCCCACTCCTATAACCTTTTAATCTTTTGTAAAAGCATTCCTAGTGGTCTTTTAACTATGATTATGCTGTTTTTGTGTCATTTTCTATGACATCGCTTCTGAAGAGCGACATAAGTTAATCAGAAATTAATTTGTGAGTTTTGGGCAGGAGGGTTGCTGCAGAGTGAGCCTTCCCTCACTTCCCATCATCCCTTTGTTCACACTCTCTCCTGCTAACTCACAGACCCTCAAAACCCCCAAGCTAATATTACCAGTTGACCAATATCATAGTTATCCAGCCGTACAGTTTTAATCGGTTTTTATTGAACTGGAGCAGAGCAGGGAGCTTGTGGCTTGCCGACTGTAGCAACTACATCAACCCTACTACCTTTTTCAAACAGTTTTTCTTTGTCTACTCCTGATTCACAGAGATTTCTGTAAAGAAATACTAAAAATGTAAGCTTAATATCCTTCATACATATCCTCCAGCATCAGAAAAATGCTACAAACACCCACAACATGATTTTCATTGGAGTGGGTCTTTGAGATGAACATTAGAACTCAATTCAGCCGGCACTGTACTGGCTTTTCAAAAAAATAAAAAAATAAAAAATCAAGGAAAAACAATGTTCTATAATTGATGGGATAGACAGATTCACCCATGACCCAAATGATTAAAGGAAATGCATTCAAGGGCCAACAGTGGATAAAAATGTCATTTGATTCCAGACTAAACTGTTGTAATTATAAGCAAAACTCAATTTGTACATAAAGCATCTTGGAGAACTGAGATAAAGAAACTTGAAGAACCATCCATCAACCATCTCAAATTTACTCTGATATATATGATAGATTTATGAGATTATGATTGCCCTGATTCTTCTTTCAGGGCCCATTTTCAACGTTTGCCCTTCACAGCGTTGATGTTGCCTCCTATTGTGCTCAGCGAGAAGCAGCATGGACTCCTTTCAGGAAATTCATTGTTGATTGTCCCATTGCGAGTGATGCAAACAGCTATTCAAAATCCGATTTAAAGTGAACACATCGCGCATTTAGGCTCCCCCTTTTTTCTTTCAATTCTATTATGACTGCTCTGTGCATGTTTGGCTAAGAGACACCAGATTTTCAGAGCTTCATGTTCCCAGCCATGGGAGTTATTCTCATCTGCACGAGATTCCGCCTAAACTGCTTGAATTGACTTTTTTTTGTTGTCCAGGCTATTCTCTGCTATATCACAACGGAACATGTTTCGCGGGATGCCGACCCAGTAGCTAGTCTCATAACCCTTAAACAAAGAATACATGCCTGCACTGTTTAACCAATCAAGGATAGAATCAAAGCAGGCGAAATGTTGGATTCATCTAAGTCTTTTCAGAAATAATCACTGTTTTTTCAGCTGATGTATTTCTCTATTAAGAAATATTCACAACTTTTATGAAGTCAATTATAGGTACACAAGGTTATAAGTTAGGTGAGGACAAGGACTCAATCATTTATAGCTAAAGCTTGCTAACAACAAAATGTCAAATCAGGTTAACTTGTTATGTTAGTTATAAAGCATGCAGTGTTCCTGGAAAACATCTAACGCAGAAATGTGCTTTTTTTTTCTTTTTTCTGCTACTTTTGTAGATTGTAAATACTTTTTTCTTTTAATTTTTAGAGTTTTTAAGGAAGTCATTTTTACTAATACGTAAACAGCAATACCAAGAAACAGCATCTAAATTAGCTGCGGAGACATTATAAAAAGATGCATCAATACACAGCAAAGTTCACCAGAGTCACGCTTTCTTATGAAATGACTTTTTTTTCTTATATATATATATTTTCTCAAAAAGTCATAGCTCGCTCACAACACACTATCAAAACAGAAATGACTTTCAGCTAAGCAAAGCAATGTTACAATATGAATTCAGGAAAAAATTATACTGAGTGATCTGATGGTCTGTTCCCTTGAAGACATCCATCCATCCATCCATTTTCTAAACTTGCTTTATTGCCATGTGGGGTCACAGCCTATCCAGCCACTAACCCTGAACAGCTTGCCAGTGAATCTCAGGACAGACAGTAATGTTATAGGATGTACTACTGATTACACTGTGTTGACTTAAGACTGTTAGTGGGCATGAACTATCTCAACAGTTAATGAAGTGGGTAGAAATTATTGAAAACCTCAAAGTTTATTTAGTTATTTTACATGCAGCCAGCCCCAAAGAGGAAAAAAAAATCAGGGTGATGTAACTTAAAATTGTGAGGAAATCTAATATGGTTTAATAATGATATGGAAAGCAGAAGCTTAAGCTTAACCGGTCTAACAATGCAATGAAAAGAATAAAGACATTTCCAAGAGTTCGTCTGCTCTCAGTCATCTCACAAAAAGCCCCTAAAGGCAAAGGCAAGATTACATTATGACTTTTGTCTGATAGCTGAGACCTGATTTTGACTGTTGACCATATCCAGATGTTGCTCTGCACTGATAAGAGAGGGTCAAGTGTGGTGGCTTCAGAGGACAGAAACAAACACAACAAAAAACCTTACACACAAGTTTCTAAGGGCAGAATTTTTTTTTAAATTTATTTTCTTATCTTTTTACATATTCACATTCATGGCAGAAGAAAGGTCTCATAAGGTTCACACAACAGATGGAGACTCAATACACACACTGCTTTTTGTATTGTTTGATCATTTACATCAGCCTTGTTGAAAATTATATGAATTCTTGTACTATAGTTGATAAGTTGTATGTTTTTCTTTTTTTTAATCATCAATAATCTTTATAAACAGTTTTAAAGTGGAATAATGCTGGCATAACATCATTAATTTTTAGAGTAATACATAACATTTTTTAGATAATTAAACCCTAAAATCAGCTTTTTCTTATCTTAACTGTTTATTATTATTAATTGATACATTACATAATCACTTTTGTGCAGAAAAGTGGGAACCACCATAAGATGTAGGGCTGGGTTAATAAAATCAATTAAATTATGTAAGATTAATAGATCAATAATCAATTCATAAAAGACAGAAATCGATTAAGATCATAAAGCTAAAGTCAGCTAGCTTGATGCTAAAGTTTAATGGAATTTCCCATAGGACGACTAATGCTAACGCTCGGTTGACCTAAACATACATTGCTGACTAAATGATCATTTTTATAAACTCACAGACATTGATTCTCTAATCTCTTTTAAGGAAATATTTTTTAAATTACTATTTTGTTTAGTTTTTTGCTCATACTGTTTTCTTCTACTGGAATAAGGTGTAATGGTATAGGGCATTCACCATCTAGTGGCTAAACTGAAATGCCCTCCAGGAGAAGAAGATCAATTATTTACAATATTAAAAATCTGAACATTTTTGTTAGAGCTTCTCCTTTGACAAACCTTATAACACTGTATGATATTAACAATCTCATTATTTCACATATACATTTTACAGTGCGTAAATTACATCAGATTAATATAAATATATTCTAACCATATAGTAAATTACTAATGTATTTCTAAAACAAATTTGTAAAAATGTGTAAACTCAAATTGAGTAATCGAAAGAATAAAAAAAAGATTGGAATTGATTCAGGCTCTTGTGAATCATTTCTGGAAATTATATTTGATACCCAGCCCTAAGAAAATGTAAGAATGTGATTTTTTTAATTAATTTTTTTGGCTAAATGTGATGCATTATGTATGACTTGCACTAAAACAAGGCACTGAGTACATTCTTGAATCCACATTTAGTGTATGGTGTTTACATTGGACAAGCAGAAAAGGGCTCTTTTTCCTTGTTTACTGTTTACTAGCGCACATCAGCCACCTACATTTTGACGAAGCTTGGTCTGAAATGTCAAAGTGGAGCAAATCTTGTGAATCTTGCTCCAGACTTTTTCTTTCACATCTCTAGTCTGATTTATACGACGGAGTATTAGGGTCACCTAAAAAAAAAAAAAAAAGTAATATTACAAGTTTTTTTCTCGTAGATATACGACTTTAAATCTCGTAAATGTATGAGTTTTAATCTCGTAGATTTACGACTTTTTTCTCATAACTTTATTAAAATCGAGGGGAGCCTACATTCCAGCGAATTTATGCCGTGAACTGAAGCAGACCAACCAAACTGTGAAAAGCGTCTGGGATTTCATCAGGTAAACTGAATGTTTAAAATATTTCAAATATTTGGAAGTTCCTTTATTTGATTTACAGTGTATTAATGTTTATTCGTTGATGCTGCTTACAGGATCTCTGCAGATCCCGTTTATGAAGCGGTCCATATCCTCCAGCTGTCCACTTCAGTCATTTCTTTCTCTGAGAGACCAGATCTCCTCCAACTCTGTGATGCTTCTGTCTGAAGAGGACTAGATTTTGGAATTTTCAATGTTCTTGTGCTAACGTTGTCATTTCTCAATGTTGTCTTGTGTCAAGACGAGACGTTTCATTTGGGGAAGGAGGCGTCCGGAGCTCTGTTTACGTTCTCTTTTGGTTTCTGAGCATGACAGAGACAAGACGTAAGGTGGAGAAAGGAAATGAAAGATGTAATAAAGTGACGATCTTGATGAACGTGTATCTCTGAGCTCTTTATTTTACATATGAAACTCCGCACTGTTGTGTATTGAAGTTAGCTGTTTATGAACTGCATTACCCAGAAGGCCAAGCGACTGGTCACATGTTCGGTGCACGGCAAGTGGTAAGCAAGCAGATGAGCGCTAGTCATGCAGTGTAGTAGTAAGAAGAGACTGTTAATAAAAAGTCTGTTTAACACAATAATAGCGCCTCTTTTGCGTACTTGGAGATACGCAAGACAACACACGCACTACCGAACCCGGAAATAATTTGATTTTGAATCGCCAAAAGGTTCAGAATTTCTTTGCTTTCAACACCGATCTGGACATAATCTACACCCGATTCTCCATGTCTTTCATCTTCAAGCACGGCTCTGATAAACAGACAACTTTGGTTCTTTTCTCATTAAATTACGACTTTTAATCTCGTAGATTTACGACTTTAAATCCCGTAGATTACACGTTTTTTTCTCATAAATTTATGACTTTAAAAGTTGTACATTTAACCTATGACTTTTAAAGTCATAAATATACGACTTTATTCTCATAATTTAGCAGTACGACTTTTTTCTCGTAAATTTACGAGATTTAAAGTCGTATATCTACGAGAAAACAACTCGTAATATTACTTTTTTTTTTTTTTTCGGTGACCCTAATACTCCGTCGTAGATTTATGAAAGACTTGGTGTCATAGAATTCCAGACAAGCACAAAACACATTCATTTCACTTTCATGATCAATTTTCAAACAGCTGGCTATTCAGTCAATTAAAATGGATGTTATATTTACACCACTACCAAAGTCCTTGATTGGTCAACGTGTGACCTGGATTAACGTTCAACACGCCTTCAGTGCCCACATGTTTGGTACTTAGAACCCTTAAACAGTTGTAAAATCTTGCATAGAGATGCGTGAATGCAAGAGTTTTGAACATTGAAGCCTGAAATGTGCATTTACGTGTGCTTATATTAACTCTTTTTTTATTAGAAAATGTTGATCAATGCTCAATAATAGTCATATAATTGCAATATAAGAAAATACAAATATTAGATTAAAACCATTCAGAAGTATTATCACAAAATTATTTAAGCACTACTGATCACTTTTGGACACTTTAACCTCACATCTCTTGTTACACTTGATTATAAAGTGAGCCCCCATCTTTATTAAAACATATCCTTATATGTCATTTCTTAACACTATAAAGCTTGTTAAGACAGTTGAGCTCAAGTTTGGGTAAACTTTACAAACCATTAAAATAGATCATGTTCATTTGAAATAATTGTATTTCTATTAAGAACAAGTGACCTTAACTACTTTCCTGGAGTGGTTTTCCTTCACTCAGAGGACCGGGGGTTTGACCTCTTGTTCCAGCACTGGAATACGTTTCTTTGACATGACGCTTGGCGGTTACACTTAAATATTTATGGAACACTTGTTTATTTCAGAACTCACTTTTTCTTATTTAAAAGTATTTGTTCTGGTAAAGTAGACATGGATCTGTGCTTGTATGACTGGATTATTCATTAGCTGAAACTGAGAATAGTGCCACCGTCACATCAATTATGAGTGGCATTGCTGAGTGAATGTAAATGTATCATTCCTGCACATGTTGTCAAAGTCAATCAACCCAAAAAAACAAACAACCAAACAAACAAAAAAAAAAACTCTACACAAGACAAAGTCTTGTTGACCTTCACTTGAAAGACATTTAGGTTGACAGATGTAAATCACAAGGCAAGCATAAAAATGTGGATTTCTGCTGCATAAGAAACGTGAAGTTTTGATGTCTGTGCATTTATTCCCAAGCTTTAACATTTTCAAAGATGTCTGTGTGTTTAGGAGATGGATGAAGACGTGCTGTCGCATACTTTGTCTATGTCTCAGTTTCACCAGTTATGTCGGTCCAAGTCCACCCGCCGAATAAAGCCATGTAAGTGGTCGGATTGATATACATTGACTTTAAAGCAGATGTACTCTGTTTTCAGCTACTCAGAATGAAGGAATGTCGCTGATGCTTGCAAAACTCTCACCTTTTGCACATTCGGATCTGCCTCAACAAATCTGTATGGAGGAAATAACTTGAAAAGGAAACATGTTGAAAGAGAAAATCAAATATTGATTCGACTTCACATGAGAGCTATGATTTTAAAGAGGACAGACCACGGGCTTCTGCTCTTAATCAAGTGTCGGGAGAGATGCAGAGATGCCATCTGGTGGTCCAATTTCAGCCAAGCTGGTATCATAAGAGAGACGTGCTCTCTGCGAGAGGCACAGACCCTCTGAGTGCGCTGATCCTCTCATTTCAGCAGCATGGGTTGCGTTCCCCCGGTGAAAGCTGTCAAGCTGCTTTGGAAACTGAAAAGTTAAAGAGTTCAATCAACTTTAAATTTGAATTTGCCATCCAAATCATCTGGTGGCTCTCGGGGTTGTAAGATGGCACACTATGTTTTTCCTGTGGAGGATTGTGCATGTGTATAGTTTTGCCTCTGTTTATCTGGAGAGGATGCAGGTCTTCTCTTTGAAAAATTCATCCTAGAGAGACGTGATGCACATCCGTCCACTGCGGAATTGATTTATCTGGTTCAAGAGCAAAGAAATTACCATGAATTTGTCTCTACCTGGGTATCGAAAAAGTCAGAGAACAAAATAAATACATTTAACGAAAATAAAAGTAACAAACCGATGCATATTTTAAAGACTGAAAATTTTACTGGTAATTTGTACAGATATATATCTTCGAATCCTTCGAAGTTGTCCTTAAAGACTCACTTCAATGAAAATAATCTTTTTTTACACGTTTTTAACATGTACCATTTTTCTCATTGTAGAGGACCTAAATAAAACATTTACAATTAAAACTGAGTTTGAGTATTTCTTTAATCAAATCAAGAGCAGATTACTTGGAAATGCTTAGACCAATGACGCAGCTACTAAAATGGGTGTGCCAAAGTCTCCTCTCCTGCCCGTCCAAGGGTGGTTGGTGTGCAAGATATGAGGAGCGATAAACACTTCCGCTGTAGCGAGTTCTATTAAAAGGATTTTTAATAAAAGGAAGGTGGCAGTGGGATGGCAGCACGGGGCAGGGGGATGACTGGAGGGCTGCAGTCTGAAATTGGCCGATCGTCACACAATTTCTGAGAAATCCAAATGTGAGATGTTTACTTTTAGAGAGAAATCATGCGTTTACAATTAAATTTTAACCTCTTCTTTAAACCTCCATGGCCACCGCATGCCGTGTAAAATTCAACTGCCCCCTCCCTATTACAAATGCCACTGCGTGACCACCTGCAGTATTTGCTTAAAATTTGCATTTAGATCTCTGCACGGTGGCTTTTTGGGATATGTGACTCAAAGAAATAAAGACAAAAGTAAAAAAAAAAACATGCTCAAGTACTCAAAAGCTGTGCTAAATTTGCTTGTCACAAATCATCCTGTTAATATTACATGTTTACATGTTTATCCCTTTCGCTCTCCTTGGGGTCCAGATGGCTCCAACCACATTTTGTTATGCGATTTCTTCCATGACAAATGTGGACGAAGGGGGACAGGATTTTATGTCTGACATGGACATTAGTGAAACTCCGAAATCAGTGAAAAAAAAAAGTTCAGCGCACTGTCCTGTGGTGTCCAGATGACCCCACTTTTAATGTAAACAAGCTAAGGAGAACGGAAGGGTTACACATGCAGTTCTGTTTGTTTCTTATTTTACTAATCTGCTGTAATCTGATATATTGGGATATATTATTCTTTCTGTCCAGTTTAGTTTGTCTTCTAAATCGTAAATATTGCATGAATCCCTCAAATTAATTTTAATAATTACATGTTTATAACCGATGCATGTTTTTTTCAGTTTCAAATTTATTAGATGCCATAATTTTCATTGTTTTCTGCTTGTTGATTTATAGGGAAATCTTTAGTTTCAAATTGTTGTACACCTGGGTGTTCACCTAAACTCTCCATAATGGCAAGAATAAAGTGGCCTGAAGCACACAGTTTTAAAAAAGAACTTTGCCGGAGCAGTGCCATATGTCACTGTCCAACTGTGCATGCTCCTAACATCATTCAGAGTTGGCTATCACGCCACAGCTTGCCCTCTCACAGGCAAACCCAATTTGTGGTGAAGTTGATGAACAGAATTATACTCCACAGATTTTTCAGACTGCACACCAGTCCTCCGTAATTTTCTTGCAAAGCATGACCTAAGCACACCAGGCTGCTGTCCTGTGGTGGCAGGCTGCTGTTTTGCTGAGAGGTTACTTTGCGGCGTTCACACTGAGCAATTGCCCTCAGTTTAGCTCTGTGGTGAAAGGGGTTTGTTGAGCTATCACTTGCAGAGCAGCTTTGAATGAGAGGGTCGGACACAGATGCAGAAAGCACCGCTCAGCAGAATCTTTAAAAAAATCCTCATTTCTTTCTCCACAAATTCAGCAAAAATGATTGTTGTATAATTTGAAAAGTACTACAGATAAGAGCACACATTTTTTTTCACAGTAAAAATGTTAAGCTGCCTTGCCTTTTAGGCTTCTTCAAGCTGCAGAGCCTTGGGACAGAGGGTCATCTGAGTTCACAGTAATCTTACGCAATGACTCTTTACATTGAATCTGACTGTGGTTAAATCTTTTTGTTGAGTTATGTTCTCTGTTAGTTGGAAAAATTACATAGAGAGACCTGAAACATTTTCAACAAAGATTATGTAACTTGGTGTTGCAGAGGAAGAAAAGTTACCTTTTTTTCAAAGTTTGTTCTAATTAATCATTTCAAGGTTTAAAACAGCTGTTGAGACTGATTTCTGAACTTTTACACCACTGCCAAACCTGAGAAGATAGATATACATATATACATAAATCATATCTAAACAATCACTGGCCACTTTGTCAGTCACACTTGTCCAACTGCTCATTAACACAATTCCTAATCATCCAATCACATGACCAACTCAATATCTTTACGCATGCAGACATGGTTAAGACGATCAGCTGCAGTTCAAGCCGAGCATCAAAACAGGGAAGAAATGTGATCGTTAGGTGCCAAAAACTGCTGTCCTACTGGGATTTTCACACACAACTATCTTTATGGTTTACAGAGAATGGTCAGTAAAAGAGAAAATATCTAGTGACTAGCAGCTCTGTGGGCAGAAATGCCCGGTTGATTACAGAGGTCAGAGGAGAAAGACCAGACTGGTTCAAGCTGATAGAAGGGCAACAGAAACTCAAATAGCAACTGGTTCAAGCTGCAAGCTAACTTGTCATTTTTTGACCTGCTGGCTGTTCTCATTTAATTAGGGCTCCTCCAGGCCACGAAACCGGTACCGGTCCAATGGCCACTTAGTACTGGGCCACAAATGGAGAAAAAATTCAGTGTGCTGATCAGGGATCTCCAACCCTCAGGATGCAGTACTGGATCGGTACCAGTACCAGGACACGGACTGGTGCCCTAACCTGATAACCTAACCCTCGCTACGCCTGGTACTGTGTCCAGGGGGGTTGGGGACCCGTGATTTAATGGGAGCAGCCAGCATACTAAAAAACTAAGAGCCACCACATCAAATAAAGCCTTCCTGAGTATTGTTGCTGTCCATATTTATCACTTTGTGACCACAGTGTACCGTCTTCTGACGGCTGCTTCCAGCAGGATAAGGCACCGTGTCATAAAGCTGGAATAATCTCAGACTTGTTTCTTTAACATGACAATGAGTTCACTGAACTTAAATGACCTCCACAGGGTTGTAGAATAGATGGAAACAATGTATTTTTGTAAAACTTGTTGACATTCTGACCCCTTCCAAATCCTTTTCTGCATGCATCCAGCTACACACCCTGCAACTCACATTAGAACTACAATTAACCAATTCGAATAAGACCCTGCAACTGATAAGGGGTTGTATAAACTAAGTTGTTAAATATGAAACTTCAATAAATATTGTCAATTTTTTAACTTTTTTTTTAAATTTTGTTGAGCTTAATCTTCTTCAAAATAATTGACCGGGGTGTAACAACAGTTACTAGATCTCAATCCAATGGAGAACCTTTAGGATTTGGTTGAAGGGGAGATTGGCATCATGGATGTGCAGATGTTAAATCTGCAGCAACTGCATGTGTATCGAGCTGTTGGTGGCATTTCTCCAAGCATTTCAAGTGGGTTTAATTTTTTTTTCCTTTTTCAACAATTGTTGAATTGAACAACCCTCAAAACAGGAAAGGTTCTCACAAAAGATAAGTTCATTCAGATTTTGTATGGCTCCATTTATGCCTGGAGTGAGACCACATGCAGATAGGTTGAAGATGTGACGGTAGGGACGTGGAGCAGAACCAAAACACTGAAAAATTGGGCAAAAAAAGTTTTAAAAAATTTGAATTCTAATCTGTCATAATAGGGACTGCAATGCCACACAGACAAAAGTGGATTGACTCCAGCTGCTTTAAAACTGTGGCAAAAAGCAGCAAAGTACTTAATGCTTTCCCAAGAATGGCTGCAGAAGTCCATTCTCTATTTCCTTTTTGTATTTTTGGAAAAAAGGGCAGACAATTGTAAGAATAAAATGGTTATGTTCCAACTCTTAGCGTAAAAAGTTTTCCGCGTTTCCTTTGAGAGGTTGTTTCATGTGTAGCATTGTTCAAACTCAAACATGACTTTAAAAAGTGAACTATTTAGAATAGATGTAATTTTTAATGGAAGATCAAAACATTGGATAGAAATCTGTTTGATGTGAGAATATTCATGGCTCAAGATGGGAAAATCTTTTAAGAACACAGTGACACCTCAAGCTCCTTTAGGCTTAAGGGGTTAAGTTCGTGTGGATTTAGTGATTAGACTTTATACAGTAAATTATAATCCCTTTGTGTTTTTGTTTTAGGCGTGTCATACCAGCCAGTAGGCATGCATTATGCAGATGGGTTACAGAATTATGTGAATTTAAGAAGACGGTATATCCTGGACTACAAACGAGAAAGACTTTAGATAGACAGATAGATTATTTTTATTTTTATGCCCTCCAATTTCTGATGTTTCACATGCAAAATGAAATTAAAAGAAGCTTATAGTAAAGGTGCAACTTCCAAAAATCCTCATGCATGCTGTTTTTTTTTTTTTCCCACACATTTTACTCCCTGTTTTTGTCACAAGCAATTCAGTACACAATAGCATTGAATCCAGACTGACAGAAGTGCTGAGCAAAGTCTGTGCTGCTATTAGCAGGGCACAATGGGAGATAAGATGGAGAGCAATACTCTGTAGACAGATGCTGAAATAAATGCAGACACTTTGGGATCTGGACTTTTGCACTTGCAAAGCGTGTGTGCTGAAAGAATTATCTCCTGTAGATAAAAAATCCTTTCATGGCAGCAATTTGCTTTTCAGTTTATTTGTAGCTACATTCCCACAGCAGCATCTGTGGGGATGCAAGAAAAAGGAACAATAATGTGTTTTACAGCACACACCTGAGTCATTATATTCTATATTTTATAAAAAAAAAAGTTTAAAGATTATAATTGCATCTATTTTATATAAACATTCCCACTGGTCCTTTAATAATGTTGATGCCTTTTTAACCAAAATCCTAAAAATTACAAACATTGTTTATGCAGACCAGCAGGAGTTAATTAGAAATTTGTTTCTAAGATCGGAGTGGGTCAGTCAGTCCCCCCTTCCCCTCCCTATTGCCAAGAACTCTCTGTTTACAGTCTCTCCTGGTAGCTTACAGCCCCTCACAAACCCAAACTAACATTAGTAACGCAACAAAAACTGGTGAGCAATACTGGAGTTATCCAGCCGTATACACTTTCAATCCAGATTGAGACAAGGAAAGTGAAGATGTACATGGATGTATTCTTCTGCAAGTGGGTGCATTAGGATGGAGCAGAGCAGGGAGCTCGGAGCCTGTCAAGTGTGTTTTCTATGTCACAAATATGGTCTCATTCCAATGGCATTTTTTGCTCATGTTTAACTATGAATTGAATAAATATTCAAAAATGCAAATTTCGTTATGAAAACACATGCCATGAGTACATGTTAAAAACACAGTTTTCATCAGAGTGGGTCTTTAAAACAGCATAAGCCTTGTTTCCACTGAGCAGTCTGGTATGGTATGGTTTGATCCGGTATTTTGAACGTTTCTATTGTTGAATGGACCCATTAAACAGTTCTGAACCATTCCTCTTGAAGAACCCCATCCGTTTTTATCCATAGAAAAATAGAATGGGATGGTTGGGGCGGAATCAAAGGCTTATACTCTTTGATTGACCAGAACCATATCCGTCAAAACCCGCCTGCTCAGAACCAATTGTCTAGGTACCACAAACAGTCATCCAATACTAAATTTAATTTGTCTCACCAATTTGTCAAACTGGAAACCTAAAATCCTCCAGAACCACATGTTACCGTAACACCCAACACTAATGAGGCTAAAAACTGAGCTAAACAAACTAAATGTGAGGCACTGAGTAAGACTAATTTTAAACATCTCTCAGGTAATTTGACATATACATTTTATCATGCAGTGTCAATTGCATATTACAGTACAGTCTTCTGATTGCTCCCATCAGAGTTGCAAGTGATCCAACACAGTCTGTGCTATTGTGTTAATTAAAAATTCCATCTGCTTAGGAGCCTCTGCGTCTTCTCTGTGATGGAAAACAGCCTTTCTCTAACATCCTCCGAGTAATCTGGCTATGAAAACCAAGATTGAGCTTAATCAATTTAACTCATGAAAAACTGTCAAAATGTGATGAAGCGCAAACATGTGTCGGCGCCCGTCCCTGTCTATAGCAACATCACTCAGGCATTTTTTGTGACACATGAAAAGACAAATGGTTGAAAAAAATTGTTATGAATTAAAGCTGCAAGCAGCGTTGAATGTCCCTCACCTCTGGTGCCAGGACTCGTGGGGCTTGTAAGCAGCCTGAGCAAATTACAGACCCATATTTAACCTCCTTCATCTCTGAAATCCTTGATTGTCTTAAAACAACCAACTGCCCTCAGTTGGCAAGTGTTAATTGCAGAGCGCCTACTTGAATGAGGAGATCCAATTCAGACTTATTGTTGTATAAAGTCTTTTGCATTATTCAAAGCAATAAAATATATTCTTACTGTTTTGGATAATTTGGAGTCCCTTGTTAGATCTACTGAATTCCTCTGAAAAAGCTTTAAAAATATGATGGGATCAGCAGTGTTGACCTAAACTGTTGGGATTTTTTTTATATACAGAATCTCATTAAATATATTTAAAGAACGAGTCTTTAAATAGATAAATTATGGTGTTCCACATGGTGTTGGATTCAGACCACTTTGTTTCTCTGCATTCTTAATTATTCCCTACATCCTTTCCTTCCTTTCTTCATATTTTCTGTGTTGATTTTCAAATAGCAATGTAGAAATAGGGTGGGGGTAGGAGGCTGCCAGAAACATCTTTTAGGCAAGCAAAACTTCAAAACAAAAGAGCTGGAATCACTACTACTGAAAAAATACATTCTGTGAAAATAAACACACAAACAAACAATGCCATAAAGCTCCTTAAGTACATTTAAAACTCAAGCAGAGATAGATTTTCACATGCAATAATGACAACTATGATTGCAACTCTCTTCTTCTTTTCTGTTCACATAATGACAGTCATTTTACAAAAAAAGAGGTAAGGCCGCTTGATTTTTTTAGCGATTGATTTAACATTTTATTGATCTCAGGGTTGGACATGGTCATGTGACCATGTCTTGTTAAAGACACGTTTTATCTTTTGAAGCACTGCTGCTTGTTCTAAACTAAAAAAATTTTTTTGATGGAAATAAATGAGTAAGCAACAACAACACCTTGAAAAATGTGATGTAAATTAAAAAAAAATGGAAAAAATATCAGGAAAAAAATGCATTGTCTTGAAGAAATAAAAAACATGCAGCTGTAGACATGGGCCAAAGCTATGTGCTGGCTCTATTAATGATTCAGCAACACTGAGAATACACTTGCTTTGAGATCATCATAAAAAAAATTTATTATCAGCTATTTGGAGAACAAGACGTGGACAAAGACATCCAAATAAAAAAATGTGATTTGGAAAAAAGAGTAGGAAGAGAAAAATCTCTCTGGGATTACCAAATTAGTTGAAAAGGTCAAGCAAGTAATCGGAAAAGAAGAGATTTTTGTGAAGCATGTTTGTCGAACAGAACAAGCAGAAGATGAAGTACGACTGTAAATCTTGTGTTTGCAGAAAAAAGTGGAGATGCCCCAACTTTACAGGTGGTGCTGATGTATGTGGGAGGAAAAAGAAGCCATTTTGGATTCAATGGTCAAACGCATTAAACCGTAGAAGAATTACGTTACTGAACAAGGCCAAGGTTTTAACATGCAGGAATGTATGGAGCTAAATCGGGGCCAATGTTATTTAAAACCGAAATAAAATATTAAAAATATAAATACTAGTGTTTGACCAAAAAAAATGTAAAATGTCCAAAACTTTTTGCTATTCAAAGATAAACTTAGTGATTTTCAGCCTCAAATGTTCTATATTTTAAAAACTCAGAATTTCAATTTCAAAACTTTTTTCTCAGTTACATCTTTTTTTCACTTTCAACTCTTCTTTTTTCCGTTTTCAAATCTGAAAGTTTCAGTTTCAAACCTTTTGGCCCTTATGTGGCTCGTTGGGGCGGAACTAACACGAAGAACCAATCAAAATCCATGAGGGAGGTGGCTTCAGTCTCGGTGTGTTCACCGGCTCATAGAACTGTAATAATTCTGAGCAGAAAATGGCTGTTTAGTCAGTACTATTATAGTCTAAAGTTGTCCCAAGACGAGTTTAAAAAGCAGAGTTTTATTGCATTCAAACCACACGTCCAAAAGTTTTAATTTATTAAAGTTTTAGAACATTTTACTTTTTTTTCAGCCAAACAGTAATATTTTTTTTTCAAAATATTTAATTTTGATTTCAAATAATATTGGCCCCGATTTAGCTGCATAAAATAAAAACAAGACACCTTGGAACAACCCTTAAACCGTTTCACCTCTTGCTTTTGTATCATGCACATCATAAAAAAAGGAAATATAACTCAGTCACTTATTCACCCAATTTGACGATTTAACTGGAGTAAATCAAAAATATTATCAACTTGATTAACTCATTCTGCGCAAACAAACATTTCTTATCTAGGATGAGATTTGCAGGCATTTTTTTTTTATGCTGAACTTCTGCAGGGAGTAAATGTCACTGCAGGTGGCACTTTGATGAATGAGAAGGTCATGAAAAAGCCTGGCAGAGGTATCACATTATGACCAAGTCAATTGGTTGATCACAGGCGTGAAATTGCTGTCACAGATCAATGGCTACTAATCTGGAGATGGGACAGATTCAAATTAAAAGGTCTCTAATCAATGATGATTAATTCTCTGCAACACACATTTCCTGAATAAAATACCTGATTGTGTGCAGTTGGATAATTACTTGTTTCAATTTGAAACATTAAGTGCGTGGAGTTTTGTAAGTGCTGCGGTAAGGATGCTGTGAAATGAATCGGTTGAGTATTTTCAAGATGTAAACATTACTCACCTAAAAATCATGCGTCCCCTTGGTAGTGTCCATGCAGGTATGGAACATGATGAATGAGACGATCGATCACCTAAATGGTCTCTAATGAAAAATGCTAATGGGACACTGACTTGTTGACAACAGCTGCTCTGGATCATGGACTCTCTAAAGAAGAATGTTTTTGGTTAATATCTCTGAAGAATTCATTAGGTTCATTGGCGATGCACCTATCAGTAAGACGAACCATGTTTTAGAAGTTCAAAAAGATTAGATGCACTCATTTTAAAGGCTTAAGTCAAGTCCAATATGACCCAAAGCCAGGAATAAAAGTTAAAATGTTTAATTGAACAGTAGCATTGAGCTTAAAGCCAGAAAACCAACGGGAGCCCTGACAGACCACCAGGGTACAACAGAACCACCATGTTAAAGAAAGAGGAATATTAGACGGAACAGAAAAAGGATAGACTGAACAAAGCTAAGACAGACACTGTGAGCATTTATCTTGAACTGTGTGCTTACTTTTTTTTTCTTTGGATTGCTGCTGCCAAGAAGAAAAGCCACAGGCTTTATAGGTAAGTGGCTCACAAGGCAGCTGATGATGGATATAACCACAGCCCTGTATTTTATCAGATGTAAACTAAAATAGACCACATCATGCTGTTTTAAAGCTTACTTAACAGTCATCATTGAATTTTTTTTTTTTTTCTTTTTTTTAACGACAGTACCTTTGGATTTGTTCAGAAAGCTCATATGAGTCAAACTGACCCCTTTTACACCCTTATTTTTCAGTCTAAAATGTGTCCACTTTGAGACAACATTCTAATTGTCTATCTTAATTAATAAGTCAATATCCTCAAACTGGCTGTTTATGGCTTTACTGTTCAGGAGCTGCTTGAATAGGCTTTAAAACTGAACAAAAACAGGAAACTTTGTCAATAAAAAGTTCAAATTCATCAGTTAACTAATTACTAATCAGTCTACTCCATTTGTGATAAAGGTTACAGATGCAGGACGAAAGGAAAAAGGATGAACATGAGAGGAGATTAACTAAGTGCATCTGCAAGGGTTCATCTTTAAGGAAAATTCCAATATCTTAGACCCTTATTTTTCTATTTAAATTAATGGTCACAGCAATTTATACAATTATGTGTAATTGAGCTATAATTAAGGGATACATTTTGATGTGTTCTGCTGTGCTGGAGTCAAAATTCTGTCACTTTTATCGTGTGGTGTTTGAGCAGTTTTATGACAACACTGACACAAAAGCTAATGTTCTGAAACAACACTTGGAAATCTTTGAAACGTGTCTCCAGATATTTCCCCAGTGTCATATTTAAACCATCTGTGCTGTTGTCTCAGGAACAGGTATGTTTAAATTAACAAGATAAATTTAAAATATTTTTTACTTCATTTAAAAACACAAACATAAGTACATACAATTAAGCGATATGAATAAAATCTTGAAATTAGCCATTTATTGGCATCATTGACATGATCAAGAGTACTTATTTTAAATGTAACAAAACACTGAACTTTTGTTAATTGATCCAACATTTCATTTTTTTTAGTGTATTTGATTATATTTCCTTCAGAATTTTGTTGGCCTGATCTTTAAATTGGTTTTGTCACTTCAGTTCACCTTAATATTCAATGACACAACTGTAAAAAGAAACACATAACTCAAGGTTTGTTGTAAGAAAGCCATGGTAAGATGGAGACAATGCCCTACTTGTGTTGCATACGCCACTGTAATGATTATGTCCAATGCCAGCTGGAAGTGTGTTGCACAGAAGAGCTCCCTCAGATATCATTAGCTGCTGTGCTGTGATGAAGAAGCAAGAATCAGATCATGTAATCCCCTCCTGAGACACTATTAATTAATAAGAGCTTTGCTAAAGAGGAGGTTCTTCACTAAGGCACTCCGCGCTATCTCGCAGGAAATCGATTTGTGTCTCTCCTGCTGCCAATGTGTCTGGCGGACATCTTTGCAGTACGACGCTCAAGCCAAGAGCAGTCTGTGTGTCTGCCGCTGAAGCATGCAGAGCCAGATGACACCTTCAGCATCAGGGATCGCATTTCTTTCATGGCCTCTGCTTCCTGCTGCACTCACTAAGTATTGTATAGGTTTCCAGTTTGACAGATGAAGATGTACAGCATTGTGGGATAAAATGTTATGGAAGGTATTATTATGTGGAACAATGAAGAGAGGCTTGTCAGGGGGCAGTAGAAACCTTGAAGGAACATAAGATCAGCTATTGCTAAAGCCTTTGTTTGGTCCAGTGTTGATTTTTAATGTCAGACACCCCTTTTTTGCTTGTTTGTTACTCGAATTCAAAACATTTGTCTATATTTTTAATCAAAGATAAATGTGCAAAAGAACCAGTGAGTGAGAACATGGAACAATTTGTTTCAGTTCAAGTCAACCGTACTTCAGTATTTCAGTACAGGTGAAGCTCAGCATGAATAATTGAATTATGATGCAATGAATAAAACATTACAAGCTAGATGACTTGCAATCAAAGACTTCAGGGTTGGAGAAAGTGCCGCATGTGTTCTCCAACCGGCATTAGACAATGAAGCAACAAATCTGTGTCACTGCCAGTCTTGAGCACTTTGCTTTCTTTTTTTCCCCCAGCGACTGACTACAAAGGGTACATCCTGCAGAGATGTCTATCAATGAAGTGCACTCTGTATATCACCTTTTAATGATTTGAATGGATTCCCACTAAAATAAACTTAAAAGTAGCGCGGAAACTTGAGCTGTCACTGTTCTGATCTAAAAGATAGTGGTGGGTGTTTGTTCACATGAATATTCTATAACAAGATTTAAAAACAAGGCGCAGACATTTTAGGTTATAAATTGATCCCCAAACAATCCACTCCTTGTTAACTAATTGTCTGCTTAAAACTGTATTGAGAAACACATTAACATGGGATTAACATGAGGGACTCTGTACTACCTATACAGGTAATTCTGTTTGGTTGCAACCTTCTGTATTGACTGTTTTATCTTTCTTCTTCGAACACAAATTTCTTCAACTGAAAACATTAGGTTCGTTTATGACATTTTCCAAAATGATTGACCGTTTCTTGCTTTTGTTTTGATCTTATTGATTGCTAACAGCTTCAGTTGGAGCCAACATGTGTAATATGGGCCTTCGTGATAAGACGGCTGTAGTCTCTGTGCATCCGTTACATTTGACACTGCCAGAAAATTGATTCTTGTCAGTGTGATATCTATCGATACTAATGAACAAAGAAAGAAGAAAAGCACATAGAGCTGGGGATTCAGCAGCAGCTGCTGTGGTTTTTGAAGTGCCAGGGGGCTGTCTGTTGGACAGTGTTAATGGATGCCCCGCCAGCACTGACTTTAGTTTATTGACCTTAGGTGACTGTTAATTGGACTGTTGCAGCCGTCCACTGACAAGCCTGAACTTCACTTTGCTTGTTTATAACACAAATAAGTGCATCCATTTTTGTTTTTCTTTTCCATTAAATGAACCCGGAGTTGAAATCACACTTTTTTTTTCAACCTAAAAACTATCATTTTACATGAATATATTTGGTCAGGTAGAGTTACACAAAATAAAGTGCATTCACTGCAAAGCAGGTTTTTATTTCAAATGAAGTGGTTCTTTTGAATCAGATTTCTTGAAAATTAAAGTGTAGAATACCCAAATAACATGGGACTAAGGGGTAAAATGTGCAATCTGGTGGACAAGGTGAACCTGCATGTGGCTCTGTGGAGGTTTTACTTGTTGTGGTACCTGCGTTTAGCAACAAACATAAACCCATCTGCTAGATCAAGAAAAGGCAAATTCACTAGATTTCCTCGAATCCAAAACAGAGCAAAACACAAGTCACACTCAATCAAGTCAAATGAAATTCCTATTAACACTCAGTGACAAAGTCAACTTGAAACTAAATGTAGGCCAAAAAACAGTTTTGAATGGTAAGCAACAACTGGCAAGTCTATGTGGGAGGAGGAGCAAAACTGCACAAAGAAGAAGTTGAGGTAAACAAAGGGATGTAATAGTCACTAAGACAACTTTCTACAAGCATGTTTTTAAAAGAAATGGTTGTCTGAATAAAACATAAATGTATGGCTAAAATTACCAGCCTTATCATTTTTTCCTGGATTTTAAATGTCCGTCTCAATATTTAAAAAAAATACAATAGAGTTTTTCAGTGCAATTTAAATTCCCACTCCAATCATCATTTGATCTATTCTAACTAGTGGTCTTTAACATAATGATTACGTTTTTAGCCCAAACCAAAAAAAAGAAAACTAAAAAAATGTTGTTTTCTAGGGCATAGTTGCTGCAGAGCAGCGGTAGTTTATTAAAAATAACTTGTGAATTGTGTGTTGAACTGTTCACATGGATCCACCAACATCCCTCTGTTTACATGCCGACATTTTTTTGGTCTGCTCCTGATCCACAATGATTTGAATAAAGAAATACTCAGAAATGCAATTTTAAGTCAATTTCAATCAACATATGTTCTCTATCATGAGGAAAATGCCACAAGTACATATTTAAAACACCAGAACACATTTTGTCATTGGAATGGATCTTTAAACTAAAATAAAAGAAAAACAGAAGAGTGATTCTAAATATTCCTCCTAAATAATCATTTAATTGAGCTGTTGATGACTATCAATTACCCTCTGCTGTTACCACATGCTTTTCCCGTGTAGCACCTAAGGCAATGTTCCTGTTCGAAGGTACGAATACAGAGCAAGAGCTGATAGCAAGTGAGAGCTGAACATCACTTCCAGTGTGTTTGATGGGCTACGACTTTGATCTTCGAGTATGTCTCTTTAAAATTTCAGGTAATATTCCTGACATAGATGAATCCATGTTTCTTTTTGCAAACTTTGATGGGGGACTTGTTTTCTACACGTCGTCCCTTCATTCTGGTATTAGTTGAATATGTCTTCTAATTAAAGAATAACTATCGCATTTGAATTAGCACCCTTGTATTTCTTTAAACAGAGATTGCATTCTGCATTTTAATTTGCTGTTTTGTTTGGAGGTAGACAATAATGAAGGACACATACTTCAGTAAAAACTAGAGTCTAATCCAACAAAAGCAAATAGAGTAAAAAAGATTCTTCTTAGAAGTTGTATTTGATGTCAGTCAAAGTGGGTCAAGTGCTTTTTAATCCATCTGTCGTTTCTGTCCAATCGCACCTGGCAGGGAAAAAGCTGTAAGGACCATTTTCAGTTTTGCAATTTTCAGTAGAGTATTTTTGAGAAAAAAGAAGAAAAAGCAGATTCTCCAAATGAAACTGCAAAATTAGTATTAGGCTCTTCTCATTTTTCATTTCACATGGATGAGAGCACAAGGCAAACAACCGCAATATCTGTGTCCCACAAGACCATATGGCACAAAGAGTTATAGCAATCTATGGATGCATTCCCAAAGAATATTCTTAGACAGAATGAAACGGCAGATGAAAAAGCCAACAACACTGAGAGGCGGCAAGCACATAAGTAAACAGACCGCAGCTCCAGACAGAAATAAATAGTTTCTGAATCTACACTTAAAAAAGAGAGAGAGAGAGAAAAAAAGCGTGCCTTTATACTTTGCAAATATTAAAAGCTGTAAATATATTTCTGAACAGATGTGTAGGGTCCATAAAAAGGCAATAAGGAACTCCTTGGTTGTTTTTTAAGGTTCTATAAACTTGATAAACTTTTATTGGAGAAATCTCCAAAACGTAAATGTGTTTGTCTTTACAAAAGGACTCTCTAAGCAGAACATGGAGATAGAGATTTATTCTGGAGACAGCAATTGACAAGATGAAAGCTGATGTCATCATCCAAAAAAGTTTCATGTCAATCACTCTTTTAAATCATAAAAATTATGTTAAGTCTAACCCCTTATTACTGTAATATGTGGGGGGAGCACTTGAACATATCAGAACAACTGTCAGGATACACTTTCTGGGTTACTGTAATACACTGCTGAAAAATCATTGTGCTGTAATGATAGATATAGTGATAGATATATTGATTGATACTGTACGTTTTTCAGCACGTAAGACTCAATTACACTTTCAGGGATTTCAGCAATCTAGATTTAAAAAGATCCAGGTTGTTCAGGACATTACTGTTTGTACTTTTAGTATTGATGCATTTTTCAGTTTTTAAGATTTTATGCAATTTACGCATTTTTTTAGCACTATTAAAATACAATAGGAAATATTTTGTGCACTTTCAAATCTATGCAATATTGGCATCAAAACATTCAACACGTTCAGGACATCCATGTTTGTACTTTTGGTATTATAAAAATTTTATAGTTTCTGAAATTTTGCACAATTTTTTTGTGTTCTTTTCAAAAAACTTCTTCAGATTCTTTGAGCAATTTCAGTAAATTTAAGTCCTTTAGCAACTTTAGCATTTTGCAAAAGCTTTAGCTCTATAGCTTTAGCATTTTCACCAAATACCTTCAACAATTAAAGTAATTTTTTTTATCATCTTCAGCAAACAGCTTCAGCATTTTCAGTGACAATGTTCAGCAAAAATCGCATAATGCATGAAGCGGAGTGGAGAGTACGGTGATTAACATGAACGGGAAACAACTGGTGAAGGTGGGGCGGTGGCAGATGCATGATGGGACATGAGCTATGTCTGAATTTCCCCCCTACTCACTATATAGGGCATTTGCCATTTTCTAGTGCTGTCCAAATCTACTAATTCCAAAATCGAATGCACTAGAAATTTCCTAGAAGTCTTTACAAAGAACTCGTGTGCATTGATGCTCACTAGATTAGCGAATACAAACCACAATGCATTGCAGTTGAACAATTTGAAACAAAAAAACATGTTTAAATGTAATTTTTGAATAAACCATCCACATTTTCACCATCAGTACACAGTGGAGCCATAAATAAATGTAGTAAAATGTTAGTATTAATTTGATCTTGACTTTGTGAAATCAGAGACGTCATATCTGGCATTTAGAAAAATGAAAGAAAAGTAGTGAGCATGGTGTCCGAATTGGCTTTAAAATCCAGGGCACTATATTATCCTGCACAATATAGTTTTTTAGTAGTTAGGGGTTAGGGTGGGAATTTGGACACAGCCTTGGAGGGAACAGATAGCATCAGCACCGTACTCTGGAGAGGGTTCCCTCTGGTGGTTGGAGGAGGACATGACTGGTTGAACCCTGACAACATTATTGCAGCGGTTGGAAACTTTTGTAGTTTAAATATTGTTGTTATGACGGAGTGTCTGGACCCAATGTGTGAAGGACCAGGCTCAGAGCCAAAAACTTAAACATTTAATAAATAAAGTTTAACATGACAAAATCCCCTTAAATTAAGAGTGGAAAAAAGGTTAACAAAATAGATCATCTAACAAGGAAGAACTGAAAATCAGACACTGAAATGTACAGAGTATGATTAACTAAATACAAACAGTTGTTGATGATGAAGAACTTTAATCAGAAGTGACTGATGGGGGAAAACCATCAATCTTGAAAACAAAAAATGACAAGAAAACAACTGAAAAAACAAAGTGAAAGAACATCATCCTCACACAGTGTCTCAGATCAGGAAAGACTTATCCAGCCTCAGATGTATCTGGGCTGGATACTGTAGGTGTGAGCTGTTATTAAATAAGCTCTGTTTTAACATTGTACACATTAAATAGGCTTTCATTTAGTCTCTAGAATCCATGAAGTAACCAGATCAATACCTCAAGAGTTGTTCACCTTTCTGCATATCCCTTCAGAGGTCGCCACCGCGAATCAGCTTTACACTGATCCACACATTCGGTTTGGCAGAGAGTTTAGAGGACGTCCTTCCTGACCCTGTATTTTATCTGGACTGAGAACCACCACTGGGAAGTCCAGACTTTGGCCCCCTTGTGGCTACATAGTGAGGGAGTAGTGTGAAAGGTCTTACCTGAGGACTCACAATGGATTAAGCTCATTGAGCCCCCTGGAAAACAAACCCTAAAGGCCAGACCTGCACGCAGAGACTGAGCCACCCAGCCGCATTATCAGTACCTTAAATAAGGCAACAAAATGTAGTTTCTACCGATCTTTACGGAGATCTCAAACTAAGGCGACATGTCTGGGAAAACCTGGTTTTGTTTGGGGAACTACCCAATCATCAAATTTTGAGTGGCTCAAAGTAAAAATACCAAATAAAAAATATTTTATTTGGTTTTATACATTTTAGTCTTTTTATTTTTTGCTATTGCACAATGCTCTGCATTCGTTTTCCTTGTGTACAGCACTTTAGGTCTCATTGACTGGTGGTGGAAGGTGCTTTATAAATCAATAAATGAAATGAAAATAATACGATAATAGATATAAAGTCAGTAATTGTCATATCTGACCTCATGTCACACCCTTGCAAAATGTATCCGTACTCTTCGTACCATAAGATTATTATATTCTAGCTTTCACAGCATGTGGATTTAGTACTATTTGACATTTTTCAGTAAAGATTTGTTTTTCTTATGGAAATATGTGCATAAAAATAACATATTAAAGACCCACTCCAATGAAGAATGTGTTCTGAGTGTTCTTAACATGTTCTTGAGGAAATGATGGAAGACTTATAGAAAGAAGTTATGAGTATTTATTTTTTCAAATTATACAGAAGCAACAATAACAAAGATGTTTGAAAAAAAATTCCTCTCTTTTACAAGAGATCAAAAGATGATCGGAGTCGGATTTTAAACAGACCAGACTTTCCTAACAAAGTTTTGTCCAACAGCTTTCAAATACAATCTGTTGTCAGAGAGCACCTGAGCCAGCGGTATATTTTTGGTCAGAAAGAGTAATTGCAAACGCATCCCACCTCGGAATAGATCAAAGCGGTGACACAGAAGGTGAAAAGAGCAGTTCCTCCTCAAATAAAGATAATTGATTTGTTCCCCTTAGATTTACATTTAAATGAAAATCTTTTTGTTGATTAAAACCTTAAAACCTTAGATTTCATGCAGTGACAGCAAGTGATTTATAGTTCACATGAAAGTGTGACCAGTGTTCTATTGGTTAACGCTTAATCTTACTGTATGTGCTCTAGTTCTATGGATTCAAGAAATAGATCTAAAATTCACACAACATTAAAAAACCCTCAAAGCTGAAAACAAGTATTTTTTTTTTTTTACTTTTTTCCATATATTCAATCTGTGAGGATGTTTTAACCACTTAATACGTAAAAAAAAAAAGTGTTCATTTCAATCAGATTATGTCATACAAAGGATGGCATGAAGGTGACAAGGTAACTTATTATGTTAACAACAATAAAATAATTCAAAAAGAAAAAAATGTAATTTTCAATGCATTTTCAGTGTGTCGCCACCTGTGTTTGAGGCTGACAGAGTGATCTTTATTGTTCCCGCTATTTTCCTCAGGTTTACTGGGACACAGCCGCGGTGTTTATGCCAGTCTGGCTGGCACCAGCAGAGCTCTTTTGTGAGTTTTGTTTCTCGAGTTGCACGTTTGCACATTGCATCCAACTCTCTTCTGGTTTATGAACGGCAAATGCTGCTCGACAGCTGACGTTATTTGGAAAACTTTGCAAAGGTCAGGGAAAGTTTCCCTTCTTTGTTCTGTTTGGAGATAAGTGCTCACCTTCTGTGCAATCTGGTGTCGCAGCCATGAGAGAGATGAAGCATTATTAGAATATGGTAAGAACATCACAGCCTCAAAGAAATTCATCTGTTCAGACCAAACAGATAGAAAAAAAAAATATGTTGTGCTTTTTTAACATATTGGAGTCTCAAAAACTTAATTTCCACTGATTGGTCTGGTTTGGTATCTTGAGCGTTTCTATTAAACAGTACCGAACCATGAATCTTGAAAGCCTCCCTTCCGTTGTAGATCCATAGAAAAATGGACCAGGACAGTTGGGGCGGAGCTGCTGTAGCTACTCATTGATTGGCAGAAAGTGATGATGACATTAGAAAGCACTGATAGAGCACTAAACCAACATTTTTCTCTTTATGCAGGATTCTTATTAGCCGCCTCCAATCTTTTTCCAAATAACATTAAATTCCTGTTATACACAATGTACAATAAGTAAAGCAAGAAAAAGATGAACTGCTGGATGACTCCATTGTTGTCGCTTTCATTGTCACTGTGTCATTGTTCACTACAATGACACACCAACGGTTTACATCACTGAGTGGAATTACTCGCCAGAATTAAGTGGACTACTACTTCTTACCGGACTGTACCGCTCAGTGGAAATGAAAGTAAAAAGTGCTGGGCTTCAAATCTAACGAAACAAACTTGGAAATTAAAAGCTCTTGATATCAATCTTTATTTCTAAACCATTCTGCATAATCCATAACCCAAAGTGCTGCACATCAAAGTAAATAACTAACGACAACTTGGCCAGAATGCTCCTCAGACCCACATTTCTTTTTAAGGTCGAATTAAGCCTGTTTTCCTTTTGACTTGTCCAGACTTTGAACTACTTTATGCTGTGCGTCTTGACCTCTGTACATGATAATCTAAAGATAAAACAATCAGAAACAAAGTGGAAATCCTAATATAATCTATACAAAGAGTCAGAATCAGAAAAAAATCTGTTTTCTTCATGTCCAAGTTTTATCAAAGACCTGCTGCCACTCTTTGTGTTAAGGATCACAGATAAAAATAGTTTAAATCCTTATTCCTGATTGGAAACCATTAAAGCACTTCCGTATGTAGAGCACACTTCCCATGAGATAGGTTAAAGTAATTGTTCCAAGTACTGCCATATTTTAGGTACTTGTCTTGACATTTGCCACGCCTAATTAATCACGATAAAGCGTACTCTTTAATAATTTCTTAGTATATTAGCCATTAACCTTTTAATTAACCTTACTGAATGATCACGGGGAAAGTATGATGAAGTCTAGCTTATGACGTATTGACAAAATAAGGAAATGTGTCCCCGGTAGATCGTGTTACTGTAACAACGATTCTATATTTGCAACAATCATGTTTTTCTTTCTTTTAAAATAGTGACACTTTTTGTATGGACTTTCTGTCTTGAGGCCCTGCAATGGACTGGCAGGGTGTGTCCTATGTACCTCCAGAATTAGCTGGAATAGGCTCCAGCAGCCCTGTGACACCCAGAAGAGTTTTCTGTGGGTTCAAAATATCGATTGATGGATCTATTTTGACATGGAGTTACAATTGGTGTTTTGCCCGTTATTGTTACTGAAGACTCGTATGCGGAGCCTCAGCCCGATACTCCCCCATCGCCTGTGAGGCTGTGTCACAGGGTGGATTTTTTTTTTTTTTGTATATGTTTTACTTGTTTTTATTCCTACGTGTTGGCTCTGTTTTACTCCTGTTCTGCTGCTGACGACTTTCATTTTGAGCCTTTTTCAACTTTTCCACTTGTTTGAACCACCCCATAACCCTGAACTCTGAGGGCTAGTGAACGCCCCACCAAATGAACTAATGAGGCAAAGGTGTGACAGTGTGGCTCTGCATTTTGGACATTTTAAAAAGGATGTGCAGCAGAGCCCAAGAGGACAGATGAGGACAGAGAGGAGCTGTCCCTGGCAACCTGGGAGGGGGGCGTTTTCTGAACCTTCTTGGACTAATTTTAATTGCATGCTTTTTGTTTTTAACTGACTTTTATCCTTTATTTGGTTTTATGTGTTCTTTAAGATTGAGTTTGTACTACATTCTCTTTGGGTCATGATGGAGTGGACTATTAGGGCCTGAACGCTTTTATTTACTTTTATCTTTTTTATCCTGTGAAAAATAAACTGTTTCTCATCCCCCTGGAACTCGTGTACCCGGTCCTCTTGATCCTGGCACAGCATCCGATCTTAAAAAGAACCTACTTGTGTGATACATGCGTCCTTTAAAGCTGAAGTCTTCTTCTTCAAAAGTCAGCATGTCGCATTTGACAAATCCAGAAGGGCTAACTAATCTATTAGAGAGATGTTACACACAAGTTACTTTTCATAGCCAGCATTTCTCAGTCTTGCAGGTCTGGCATGACTGTCTGTCACTGTCTGGCCCTTTTTCACAGGTGTTGGTAACACATATCATGGCCCTGCGGAGTCCAATTGCAGAACAGATACAGATAATATGAAAGGGATTGCAGCGCTGATAGTGTTACATTTTTTTGGGGGGAGGTAGTATGATAATGTGGGGCACCGTCTCCTTCACTGGAAAAATTAGAATAGTCATCATTAGAACTGTTGATCTTTTGTGATCAACTTGGTGTGCTCAATGATGACCGGCTGACCGGATTGTGACAAATGCTAGTTACAAAATTAGATATTATTCCACAGCAATGTGTAGCTAGAATGTCGATGAGGTGGAGATGCCAGATGTTTGTTGCACATGGCCTTTTCACACAGTACTGTGGCTCTTTATTTCATTTCACTCATTCACTTTATCAATCGAGAGTCAATTTCAAAATAAGCTCTTTGTTATTGGCAGATAAGACATGGCTCAACAAGAGTAACACACTTTCTTGCTCAGCTGCTCATCCCACAAATGCATTTTTCTGACATATGTTAAATAAATTAAAAAGTTAAAAAACAAGCTATCCAAAAAAGGAGGATTTTTAAACAAACGGTATTGATACAGCCTTTAAATAATCTACGCAATACCAATTTTCTTAGTTTTTGTTGTGTTTCTGTTGTTTGCTGACCATTTATTTCAAGAGAAATGTGTTTCTTTGTTTCATGTAACAACTAAACTCTAATTTGTTTCTCCTTTTCTTCAGTTTTGGCTAAAGTTATGGAAAACTTCAGATATTAATAGCAAGCTCATTCTTAAAACATATATTCTTTTCTTTTTATTGTGGTTGCCTGATTTTCTGTGTCAAAACAGAGCACACATTGTATTTTTAAAAATCACAGTATGGACAGTATGGTCTTGTGGTTCTTGTCAAATTCAAGTATTTTTTTATAAAACTCACAGTCCCATAGATCTGTGTAAGGATTTGGTTCTTGGAGACGCTGTGCTTGAAAGGCTTAAGATTTAACAAAAGAAGGTGTTACATTTATGATGAAATCACACCCAGAGAAAGTTTTGAGACATAATTGAGAAGTAAATAATTTACAACTTTTCCAGGAAATCTTCTACATGTGGGTCGGCCGTGGTGCAGAAGTGAACTCTACCTCTGATTGGAAGATTACAGGTCCGGTTCCCGCCTTGACCTACGTGTGTCACAGTGTCCTTGGACAAGACACTGAACCCCACATTTCTCCTTGAGGTTATAGGTTGGTGCCAGTGTTTGGTACAGGAGCTACCATCAGTGTGTGAATGGGACTGTAAAGCGCTTTGGGTCTTCTAAGAAGGTCGTAAAGTGCTTTAAGTACATGCTATTTTACCATGTATTTTTTAAAATGTTTCTTTGATCTCCCAATCTCGGCCCCTCTATAGAGGCCAGAAAGCGTAAGGGTCCTGCACTGTGTCTTTAATATTATTAGCACTGTGCAATTTTTGGACAGAGAAGTCTGAGGTTTTTCCAGGTGTCTAGCCACACCTCCAGTTTGGAGGTCACTGGCCAGAGTGGTCCAAGCATCTCTTACACCACTGTCGCCTGGTTGTATGTTTATGGACGATGCTTATGTTTTTACATTTTTTAGTCCTAAAAAAAAGGTAAAATCCCTGAGTCACTGCTGCTCACTTGAGGCTGCAGTTACTTTATGACTGGTGCTGTCAATTGATTAAAAAGAAAAAATCTGATTAATCATAATTTAGGGTTGTGATTAATCACGATTAATTACATTTTTTTTACAAGGTAAATTTTATAAGACAATTTAATTGTCTGATTTTTTTTTTTTTACATTTGCAAAGTGTTGACTCAGATATCCCAGAAGTGTAATGTTTGTGCAAAACATATCAACCGCAAGATAAGCAGAAATCTAAAGACTTGTATGTATACAGTATTAGTTTGAGAAAAAAAAACAAAACATTGTTTTTGTTATATCAAACTTGTGCATTAATGCATAAATTTTGATAGCCCTAATTATAAAAATAATAATAACAAGATTTTTTTAATGATCATGCTAAAAGTGCCACCATGAGTGTTATTGTGCATTGTTTGGACATTATCTTTACAGTGTTCTTGTAAAATAATTTACAGTTTAAGATATCAGTTTCTTTTGATTGCACAAAAAACAGATTAGAAATCAAAGCTTTCTTATTTTACCACAAATCTTTTTTTTTTTTTTTAACAAATCCTCTTTCCTGTAGTTGTTTTTTATTATATTTTGTGTGACATTATTCTTCTATTATCTTTGAAGATAAACTTTTGTTTAACTTATTAAATGTTTATAGATAATGAAAAAAAACATATAATTGCTGTTCCAAAAATATGCAATCTGGCGATGTAATAATGTTTCTTGTTCACTTTGGAAATCAATCAATACGTGTCCCACTAATAGGAAATAATTTTGCTGATGGACTTCACTGAAGCAGAAAAGAGTCTTACACTGCAGCAAAGTACTGCAGGGAGGTTCCTCCACAAATGCTGAATCACATAGGTGGCTGAACAGAAATTAATTACAATGAAGTTGAAGCCAAATCCAGATGGTGAAGCTTAAACACAATCAGCTGAGATAAATACTGTGCACCCTGGCTATCATAAACAGTTCTGAAATCTGCTTTTTTCCATTCTCCTGCTTCATTCCACTCAAACAACAGCATATGGTACATAATAATAAATATCCTATCAACAAACAGAGGGCATGTGATTCTCTATTAATGTCACATGTCACATCAAGAAGTGTTGATTGTTTTAATTTCAGGATTCACAATGTGATGGAGAGTATGTATCAGTGTTGAGTTATTGGAATGTTCCATCAGTGACACACCTTTTCCTGTCATTTAGCCAAAGGGTTATTTCTGCTGGGGGCATGGAGTGTGACTTCCAATTAGTTTTGTGGAGATTTATTCATGGAACTGTTAAAACGTGTTAAAGAATGTTAACATAATAATGGAATTTAAATGAGTGCCACAGAAGAGTTTGATTTGACACTTTATGTAAATGGATAACAATACAGCTTCATTTGGCTAATGTTTTTTTTTGCATCCAATCAAACAAAAATAAAACCCTCTCATTTACTTATATTAAATTGAGATTATTTATGTAAGTGATCAATGCTGTAGCCTGTCAGCAACGCTTTAACAAACAGTTTATTTGTTTTTCTCCAACACAAACCAAGGACAGTTCATAGAAACAGATTTGTTCAATGGAAATTAGAACGCCACACAAATATTATAAGCTTTGCAAAATGGAAAAGAAAAATTTGAAAATATTATCCAGCAAAGTCCTCGAAGGTGAAGTGGAATGGTTTTAGGTCAATAATTAATTTTATTAGGTTTGTTTTTCCACACTCCAGTGTTGGTGTATCACTTCCTATTTAGTTATTAAATAAATATTTATTGTCTTTTGTCAGTTTTCTCATGGATCCACATAACTGATCCTTTCATATATTTCTGTGTAATTTTTTATCCATCCTTCATGAAGGAAAAACAGACGGAACATATAAATTTCGTTCCATTTTACTTTCAGAGCATTCAGGGTTACACACTTAAGCAGAAAATAGTGCAGGAAAAATAAATTAAAATTTTCCATTTAATTTTAATCAATTTAAGTCAGTTTATTTATATTTGGTAACATGGGAGCTCTGCTTAGAATGCAAAAAAGCTACAACTCAAAGTCCATCCAGTTAACATTAAATAAAAGTAAAAAAAAGTTGAATTTATTCTGTCTCAATATTTCAAAGTAGCTCGAAGCTAAAGTCTAACTATTATGTTTGCAGGTTTTTTTATTTAACATTTAATTGCTTGCTTTTTCTTTTTTACAATTAAAGTATGGTGCAGAATCACAGCCACTTTATTAAATATTTGAATTCCTTTCAGTCTCTCATGAGACACGAAAGAACTGAATTCCTCATACAATATTCAGTAAGCATTTGTTGGTTACAATGACAGTAAATAAACACCAAAATATTGAAGACATTTATGAGAAGTGTATGAAGGGTAGAGAGAACATATACTTAACAAATTAAATAAAAGCATAGATTTTGTAACCTGATTTAAGGTGAAATAAACAAAAAAGCTCCCAGTTTAATCTGGAAAAATCTGTTTTTTTGTGCATTTTGTGTATGTTCCCATAAGTCTTGAATGGGGTTTTGCACAAGTTGAAAGAGAGAACACACTTTTAGGTATGTAATCTTTGATGACAATTTTGATCTTGCTAAAGTGCATGGGCACTTTATCAAAGCAACAGGAATAGTTTTGATTCAAAGAAACATTTTAAGTCTCTAAAAAAAAAAAAAACAAATTCATGACTCCAGAGCTAACAGGGCTACATTTCTACCCACATTTCTACCCAGAGGACTGGAGTTCCAGGAGTTATTAGCATCTGGACAATTGGCGTTTGCTGATTTTGTGCAGATGCAGAGAAGGAGAGTTGACCGTGACCAACTCATTATTCAGCTGCCAATTTTACAAATGTTCACCACAAACAACTGCTATTAGCAGATGAACCGCTGCAAGAGATGAAATGAAACCCTGTAATTCTCCTACTGGCGTGCTAATGCTGCACCGTCAACGCTTGGGTGTTTACTGTTTAATAAAGTAGTGATAGATCATAGTCTACAGCATTAAAGTGACTTACACTTTCAGATCCAGTATATTGTGGTTAAAACGAATTCTGTTGTATTTCTTTTTTTCACTTTATTAGAATAGACAAAACAGGCTGCAGAGCATTCAACCTTTATGGTTTGGGTCACAGGCTGTGTAGGTTTGAGGGCAGGGAGGCCAGGCAGTCCAGACGACTAATACAGTTATGGGGAAATAGTAATGAACCAACCCAGTTAAACAGTTGAAAGGAGTTCTCTCAATAGATCTAGTGATGAATCTGAAGCCTTGTGGATTGCTATCGGAGCAGAATCAGGAAGGACGAACAGCCCAAAGCCTCCTCTGGGATGTGTGCCAACTCTAATTCAAAGACAGGTCCATAAACATAGGCACTGACCTTAAATTGTTGAACAGAAGGGAGTTTGATTTTGGCGGCTTTGGACGCAAGTAGAGAAACAACAGGAACCAACTCAAAGACACCTTTGAGGAATCTCATCAGATACAGACTCGCAGTATTGACACACCAGGCATGTGATGCGCGTTCAAGAACATGATGAAAGGACATTCTTAACGCACGTTTAACGTATGGTGCTCATGGTGTTGCCCACTCAGAAGGAGGACTCAGACAAATGTGGGTTTTGTTAGAAGTTAAGCCTTTAGTGAAATAGCACACATTCAACTTCTGTCTGGGTGTTTCATTCTGCAGCAGGTTCAGTAGACTTACCTCAATCTTTTAAATGTATCTACAAGAAATACATTAGTAATTCCCCATCTCGTATCCCTGTGACCATGGCTAACCACATACCCAGAACTCCAAATCCACCACGATAACCTCTTCGTGTGTTAGCTTTAGCTGCTAATTGCCAGCGATATATCTGATTCCATTAAAACCGTCACGAACGAACAGCAACACAAACAATACAGACAACTGCCAACTTCCTGTATTATTTCCCCTCTCGTGGTTCATTGACCTTATCAGGGTATTCTATCTCGGTGTTTCATTTGACAGCAGGTTAAGTAGACTTAGCTCTTCTGTCCTGCTCGGAAAAAAGAAACTCCCTCTTGTGGTGACACTTGAGTGGTTCAAAGCTGTTATTGTTAAGAGTCCCAAAATCCAGTTCTTCTGTTGGTTCTGTGTCGTTTCAATGTGCTGCAGCCAGAGACTGGAATGACTTACAAAAAACTCTGAAATTGGACACTTTTATATCAATAGCAGATTTTAAAAACCATCTTAATGACTATTTAAAAGATGAATGTTTTTGTTTCTCATAGTAATGATTTTAGGGTATTTTATTTTATACTGTTTTTGTGTCTGATTCCTTTCTGTTTTTATTCTATTTTTTATTTTCTTAAATCTCTTAACCTCTTTCCTTTTCTCAAAAGGTCTTGCCTTTTGCCAGGCCACAGTTGCAAATAAGAATGTTGTTCTTAATCTGTCCTGCCTGGATAAATAAAGGTTAAATAAAAAAATAAAATAAAAGTGGTGTGTTTTAGTGTTTGAGTTAGACAATCACTAATTAAAAAATAAAATAATCATAGCATTATGGGCAGGGGAGTTGAATAATTTGTCATTGTGTATTCTTTTACCTTACAATGCACTATCGCTACCAATAGTACTGCATGTACTCACAGCTACAATAGGTTTAGCGCAAATGTCAAAGGGATACAAACCTCATGAATTGTGCTCCAGCCTTTTTCTTCCACTGCTCTATTCCGAGGAATGAAAGATTTGGTGGCAAAAACCAGAGGTCTTAATGATCAACTTCATAATCAAATTTTAACAGCTGGCACTTCCGTGAACCAAAAAAGACATATCCACACGTCCCTACCAAATCATAGTGCCTGATTGGTGAAAGTTGAACTGGTTGAGGGTGCAACGTGCATTCAATGGCTGTGCATATTATACGTAGAGCCCGAAACAGACTTAAAAAATGTACGTAGCCACAATTGGGAGAGTTTTGTACATGGAATCTGATAAATGAGCATTTATATGTGTTTAGATAGACTTGTCACTGAAAGTGTTAGCTCAAATGCACATCGCCGAGGCCAGTGAGTGTACCATGATAGTGAAATGGTGTTTCAGAATCACTGGTACATCTCAAAGACAAAGAGCTTAAAACAGACACCAACATTTTTTTCCCAGGATTGTTTGAAGCAGAATGTGAAATGATTCCAGAGTTTGAGTCACAAGCCAAAAGTACAAAAGTTTTAGCTTTAATACTTTGGAGGTAAACAGCATTTCTTTATTGTTCATGATTTCACAAATGCATAGAGTGCTGTGGTTGTGATCAGAACATCCAATTCATGTCTAAATGTCTGAGGACATGGTAGTGCATAAGAACAGGTAATTCCAGGCGACTTGAACTTGTGATGGAGTGCACACCATCCTTTGTGGTTGATCTCTTTCCAGCTGGCTTCAGACAAAGGATGCAAGATCAGAGGTTATCAGCAAGGAGTGATTTGTTCACCCACTGGGCCCATGTCTTACCATGCGTGCAGACACATACACAAAAGGGAAACAAAATAATCCAGAGGGAGGGAATAAATCATTGAAACCAGATGCCACAATTAACTGAGACAAGATCAATCAATAATAGACTCTGACAAAACTTTGACAGTTGTATTTCTATTTTAAGATGAGGAGTTATAATAAAATTAATGTAAACAAAACACAAAACTGAAACTCCACACATAAAGAGAAGAAGACAATTTGCAAGAAATACTGAGTTACAATTGACTGAACACAAACTGATGGCAGCAAAAAGAAAAAAAACATGTCTTTTAACTGGGGGTTATTTAAAATTCAAAACACAAGAGCACTCGCTGATCTGATTAAAAGCTATGATGATCTTCTCAGTAAAATATGTCTGACTAGTGTTCAGAAATCTCCAAACATTCATGTTTCTAAAGCTGTACTGGCAGCAGTTTGTATTCTTAATTTTCTACTATGAATTTTTTACTGGAAATCTTCATTTGGATTTTGGTTCCTGAAAAACATTTTTTTGTAGATTTGGAAAGAAAAAATGCACTTCCATGTCAGGAGAAACATGTCTGAAAGCTAAAATTATTGTTATTATCAATCAAATGGGAAAAGGGATCAATTTTATATTTTTATGATAAAGCTTTGGTGCTGATGCCCTGTCTGTTTAGATTAACTTGATAACTGCATCTCCCTTTGGATGAATGAAGACATCAAATCTGGGGCTTCTTCTGCATAATGTTACCTAAGCTGCTTTCCCTCAGGTTCCTCAATTCAAGTATAACATATAATAGAACTGTTTATGTTATGCTAATCACGCCAAGCATACAAATCTTGTAGAAACATGATGTGCAAGGATGAGAATAAATACATACAAAAAAACTTGAAAGTTGCCATTGATTTTTTTTTTTTACTATAAATAATTTTATTTAAAATAATTCAGTTTCAAAACAGTTTTTGCTTCATAACTGTTCTTGTTTGTATTTGCCTGGACGCCTCTATGCTTTACCTTCTATTGAAATCAATGGATGTTTGCATAAAATAAAATATGTTTTTTTCATTCAAATGTAAATGAGTTCCTGTCCACTTGGTATTATCAAGATTAAATCATAACATGTGCACCAATAAGGGAACATTTCTTAAAGGCACACTCAAATAAAAATTGTGTTAAGGTTTTTTTTTTTTTTTTTTAACATGTGGGGGTTTTCTCATGATAAAATACATTTAGAAAGAAAATTAAGCTTAAATGTCCCTTTCTGATGATTTTTTAAAATTCAAATCATTGTGAATTGAGAGAAGATGAAAAACTGCCATTGGAAAAAGCCTGTAAATGTGACTTAGGTGCCACAATCATTTAGGCTACAAACTCATTGCTCTGCTCCAGTCTGGTGCGTCCACTTGAAGATAAATAGATCCATGTACGTCTTTGTTTTCATTTTCCGGGCTGGCATCTGGCTCAAAATTGTGCAGCTGGAAAACTTTAATACTTCTCGCCATTTTTGTTGCACCAGTAACGTTAGGCTGGGGTTTAAGGTGCTGTAAACTAGGGGGAGAGAGTGTTAACAAATGCAGGCTCTGCAGAAAGTATCTCTTAGACAATGACACAGGTGTTATTTTTAGACTGCTGGGAACGCTTTTTCAATAGATCAGAAGATGATTGGAGTGGACTTTAAGTGATGTCGGTCATTTTATAAAGAATTGCACAGATAATAGATATAACAGATAATAACTCAATGGCACAATACAGTAAATCACTTAAAGTAGTTAGTTACTGGTGACGTTTTCTAGCTTTCCAACTTAAAAGTTTTAAATCCCACAAGATTAGACGTCATTTCATGCTTTCATGTGTTCCACATTACACAGCCAAAGCTCTGAAGTTCAGGAAACGAGCAGGACTGAAGGTTGTGTGCGAGATCACAGTGACATTCTGTTGCAACTGTTGACTTTTACAGAGGTTCTTACTGGACTCCAGGGGTGGACACTGGGCCAGCAACAGAAACCTGGGACCCGTGTGGTGACAGATGTGATGGAGAGCCATATTTAGCCGCGCTTCGTTTGGGTGTGCATCTCTGTCCGTGCGTGTGTGTGTGTGTTTGGGGGTGAGGAGGGAGAAAGTGAACACTCAGAGGAATACTCACTCATTATGGCGGTGTGGTGGGGTGAGGGTGTGACATGGTTGAATATATCATTGCCTGCCCTTTGGTCAGCAGCCATCAGAGGTATAACAGATGGAATTGATTTAGTGTTTCCATGGTGTTGTGGCACTTTACATTCTGAGCTGTCCAATTATCTTCCTTGTGCTCACAGGAATGCTTAATGCAACACTGTAGACAAAAAAAAAAAGATGAAATGAAAGCTGTGACTGTTAGTCAAAGAATAAAGGCAAAGCTGTACTGTTATGAATGGAATTAATGTATCTGTAGGGTTCATGTGTTATTTTAATTTGATTGTTTTTGTTGAAACTAACCTTTAAAATTTACATTAAAAAGATGATAATGAAGCAAACAGCAAAACTACTTTTTAGTTAATAATTATTTTGACGACTAACGATGTTATGAATACTGGTTTAAACTGAGATTGTGACTATTCGTTTTTGATTTAAGCAGGAATTGTGGTTGCTTAAATATAATTACTAATCTCGAAAAAGAAAATAAAGAAAATAAAAGCCCACCCACACATACTTACAATTATACAAATTAAGCACAGGGAAACAGCTATATCATAGAATATATTTTTAGTCAATGGAAAACAGTTAAAGCCCAGCTCATTTAAAATTCACAAAGAGCTTTGTCAATCAGACGTGTATTCTCTGGAGTAATGAGAAGTCAGTAACCTTGACGACTGAAGCCTTTTTTTTCTTTTTCCATAGACTTTCTGGGAAATACTAAATAGTTAAATATATTCATTCTTCTTAATAAGGACAGCAAACAGTATATAAATGTTCACATTACACATGTGGGACCGCTGTTCTTTCACGGGATTGCAGATCTTCCAGAGCAATCTCTGATCTATAAATCACAGTCATTTTAATGAGGCTTGCAGTCAGTGCACAGGGGGCGGGGGATCATGAGAGGAAGAAAAACTTAAACAGACAAATGTTGTATCACACAATGCCCAGCTGCTTTGGATGTCACTGTGTCCTGTGTGAGTTTTGCTTTTCATGTTTTTTTTTTTTTTTGTTGAAGTCATTCTGAATAAAAGCAGCAGACACTTTAAGTGAAGATTTGCTCCTTGGAGCGACTTTGATCAAATATTAATTTGTTAAGCTAACAGTCCACTGATAATAATAATTAAATCATTCAACATATTTTTTTGTTTAATTAATATGCTTGATTATAATATAAAAAGCCACAAAGAAATGTAATATTTTTAATACATTTATGTAGGTTTTTTGTTCCGTTGTGACTTCGGATGTGTCAATAAGTTAGTGTGTCAATAATGTATTCATGCTTAAATACTTAGCTTGGCAGTCTGTGCTAACAAGGAAATTAAAAAAAGACATCTCAAGTTTTTTTAAAAAAAAAGAAAATAAATTAATTGAAACAGTTTAGTATAAAAGTCTAAAGCAGCATTAAGATCAGCCACTCATCTCCAAGTGTTTAGTTCATCTAACTAATCATTTAAAGACTCATTCCAATAAAAATCCTCTTCTTGTGTGTTTTTAACATGTAGGACCTACATAAAAGGATTTATTCTTAATTCATTTTACTAATGACACAGCCACTGAAACGGGCGTACCAAAGTCTCCTCTTCCCCCCTGCCTGTTCATGAATAGGTGTGCAAGACAACTCAAAATTGTTCGGATAGATTGATCCAATTTTACTTGTTGTTATTTTTGCATTGCTAATGCTAGCTTGAGGCTATAAGCTCGCTTGTGAACGCACAGACAGAGATCTCAGCAAAAGGAAGGGGTCGGATCAAATCAAATTTAGCTTTATATATTAAAAGCGTCTCTCATACCTGCGTAGATTGAAGACCTATAAATTTAAAAAAAGAAAACACAAAAGTTCAAATAAAAACAAAAGCAAATCACATAAATAAGAAGGTCCAAGACCATTAAAACATTTATAGACCATTAAAGGAATCTTAAAATAAATCCTGAAGAGCACAGGGAGCCAACGCAGTGATTTTAAAATGGGAGTAAAGTGTTCCCGCCCCCTCAACAGTCCCACCCACAACCCAGAACTGTATTTCTAATGAGTTACTGCCACTGTGCATAAGATACGTCTTAAATAACAACAAAGGCTCTTTGATTTTGGCTAAAAAAACTTCCTAATCATTAATTAAAGATCACTGGGTATTATTTTACAACAGAAAAAAATGGTTTAATGGAACTTTAAATACCAAATTACAGGCACCAGTCTCATATTTTGAAGCTGACAGTATTAAACGGTGTGGGTGTAAAAATTATGATGAGAAAATGAATAGTTGTGGAACAGTAATGTTCAACATTTTCCCCAGTGGATTAATACCAGAATATAATCTAATACGTTGAGCTGTCTACCATAGTTTTGGATAGTAGACAGCTATCTGAGGAAAACCTACTGTGTTGGACTTTAAAGAAATCTAAAGGAACAGGTTAACAACATCCTTGTTTAATTCCCCCCAATCACCATGCTTGTTTAATGAAAATTTAAATTCCCATCCAACTCCCTAGATCCATTTGAATTTACTAGATGCAGTCATTTAAAGAGTGTATAAAAATGAGCTGTGGTCTGGTCACGCGGTCCTGCTTTAATCTCCCAATAATTTTTCACACCTTCCGCTTCCATCTCTCACCATCAAGCCTGGCCATGTTTATTTACTGGTCTCCACACATTTTGTTTCTTGTCTGTTGTTTACAAAAGATTATTAACTTTTTTTTTGTCTGCCTATCTCCCACTGAAATTCTGTCTGCCGAATTCCTATGACGACATCACAACTTACTTACCCTTTGTCAAATCAGTGTGTTTGTCAGCCCACGCGTATTTGCACTGGTGTTATAAGACTGCAGCTCTGAGAGATTAAAACAGAGTCATTATTTTGTAGTAGATTCTCAGTGATGCTTTGTTGAAAGCTGAGAGAAAAACAACATTAACCCTCATCTTTTGTCAATTTCATCTTCTGTGTTTTTCTGTTCCAGTCAATAAATACCAACCAAACAAAACTCAAGAAAATCTATAATGAATAATCTATAAAAATGTTTATTAGCTTAAATAATGTTTCTGGTTTCCAAAGTTTATATTTTGCGTCGATATAGCCTATATTTCATTTATCAAGCTTTATAGGTGTTGAATTTAAAAAAGGAAATATTTTGACTTTCTAAAATAATCTAATCATTAAATACAGTTAGCTCTAGATTAGTTTGCAAATTAGTTTTTGTTGACATTGATATTTAAATGTGGTAATTTAGATAGCAGTGAGATTTGTTTTAAATCATATACTATCCTCAGACATTCACATTAAGTAAAACCAACAGACTTATTATATCTACAGAATATTTAAAAAAAATAAATAAATATCAATAAAGTATTAATGATAAGATGTGTATAGTTCCCTGCAAACATATTTGCTGCAGTGTCTTATATAATCAATGTTTTGACTTATTTTGGTAGACACAGTTATGGAGTATTTGTTTTCTGATTTTTCTGATTTCTGACAGTTACTTGCATATTGACACACTTGTTTTACATTGTTCAAAACCAGTTTTCCTTAGAATGCAACATTTCTGGAGTAACATGGTGACGAGTTACTCCCCTTTTCAGAAAGGTGGGAGAAAATAAGGTAACAACCTGGGGGATTAAGTTGGCCACACGTCCGTCCATTAGGGTGACTTGTGTAAGGAGTCACAACATACAGTTCTAGTAAACTTGTAAACAAAACAACAAAGTGTGATTTAAGGTTTTGAATTACTAAACATATTTAAAGGTTCTAAAACCTTTAACAGAAATATGACCAAAACACAACAAACACTCAAAATGTAACCAAAGTACTAGAAGATTGAATATAACAAGGGGGATAACAGAGCCAAAGAAAACTCAACAGAGGGAAACTCAGGCTTTCACAGGCTTTCAACAGGCAGACAGCAGGAGCAGGAGGAAAAGATCATTTTCCTCCCAGGAATTCACAGAAGCAGAGGTTTCTTAGAGTGTTTAAACCTCCCTCCCGGCCTGGTGATTGGTGGGAATGAAGCCTCAGTCAGTTTGGCAGGAGGCGAGGCCGGCAAAAATGGAGGGGCTGGACCTCTGCAGGCTGAAACTCACAGCAGAAATGCACACACACCATACAAGACCGCAAAATAAATACACAGGACCACTGGTCGTAACATGGCCTCACTATTATCCAACCAAAAATTCCTGGCTTAATCTTTTTGAGGCCATAGATAAGTTCCAGAATCAAAAGATCAGGGCCAGACTTAACCTTAACACTTATAAACTAAAGACTCTCTACTCACAGTCATAAATACATTGCCATGGGGCTGCACCTCAATAAACTTTAACAATTTCAGAATAAAAACACAATGACCAATGATGTTGATGAATGATTTCAGCAATCTGTAAAAATTAACAACAAAACTGGCGAAAGGTGATTATGTGTGTGCCCTAACTTTTACACCATTTGCACTTTTCCCTAAATCAAGTTTTGACATTTAATCACAATTGACCAGGAACACCAAAATACTTAGTCAAATAAAATACACCTAGGGATGTGCATATAAATCTAAAGTATTTTGCGGGTTAAAAATCTTCTTTGTTGATAAAGTCATGAAATATATGGCACATTGAATTCATATTTTTAACAAGTAGAACTCTAAATGGACCTAATTTACCACAACACAAGTACAAGATTAATCGTTTTCTTAAAAAAAAAAAAAAAAAGTAATTTCTGATTGATCCTGTTTAATTTATTAATTTTTTATGCTTTCCTAAAAGCCATGTCAAACACTCACTATGTACGTTTTGCAAATTTTCTGTCTCTAATTATACATGCGTGATATGTGTAATTCATACTTGTTTTTTGCGTTTGTCATTTGTCGATGTGGGGGGATGTTTGTCAGGGGGTTTCGCCTAAAGGTCATGTTTGGTGAATTTGATTTTGAGCTGTTCAAAATTTTTGGTCAATTGAGAATTATGCAGTTAATGCGCATTTTACGTAGTTTTTATGCAATTAATACGTAAACCTTAGATATGCATGATTAACAGACTTTCCATAACTGCAACAGCAACATATAACTTTTATATTGTGAATATGGCACACATGTTAAAGTTATTTATCTAACACACAAATCACCAATGAATTGTTCATAAACAATTATCAGGCACGGTTCGTGCACAGTTTGCATATTGTGTGAGGAGTATATAAATCGACCAATCTTTCACCCCTCTAGCAGTCTAAACTGAGTGGGGGTGTCCTGCTCCCTCTGCTTGGACGATCTGGTCAGCGGCTGTGTCTTTTGTGGGTCTATGTCCAGCACCGCATGGACGGAAAGTTGCTGAGATAGGTGTCCCTTCCAGCGGGCTGGCTCCTAGCAGCTGACTTAGAACTGGAATCTGACTGTTTATTTAAAACAAAGCATCATGATGGTGCTGGTCATGGTGTTGACGTAATGAGATTTCTGTTCAGTGCTGAGAATGCTAAAGTGAAGAAATTCAATTCTTTGTGCGGTTCATTCGTACTATTTCTGTGGTTTTAATATGGTTTATTCATGATATATCTGTAGAAATGTAATGTAGCAACCAAAACTTTTCTCTTTTCCACATATATTCACATATTACAAATTTGCATACGTGAAATATGTGGAAAACGTACATAGTGGCTGTGACATGTCCTTATCAGTCCAAGCTTTGTTAATTTTTTAATGTTTAAGCAAACTCGTGAAAAGATCATTAATTGTTATTTTTCCTTTTTCTCAAAATTTAAACCTTACTTCAACCTTTTCTGCAACTCTCTATGGCAAGTCATTTGGTATTTAAGGATGCCTTTATTCAATTATGACGAGAACACTAAATGTTAATTAATACTTTTCTAATTATGTTAACCATTGTATGATTTTAACCTATTTAAACATAAAGTAATTGAAATCTTTTTGGTGTTTGTCTTTTTGCATGCTGTATTCATTCACAGGCAAACAGCTGACACTTGTGATTTTATTGGGTGCAAACTGAGCTTCAGTGTCTCGCCTCAGTGGTCTGAGGAAACCAGAGATCCAGAAACTGAACCTCTGATTGACAGACCGCTCCCTCCTTTGTGTCAAAACCGTCACCACAACATTGTTCATGTCACTGATTTGGTTTTCAAGTCTTATCTAATACAAGTCCTAATAATGACAGGTATTTATTTTTACATAAAGGTGAGACACCAGTGCTTAAACTGTTCCTATTTCTCACGTGTACTCACATTGATCTTTGTTGCAACACAAAACACAGACAGTAATGATCAGTGAGGCTGATGGAGAATTATTGATCATAGCCTTTTTCTTTCCATCAAGTAAGAGGAAGGGAGGAAATTACCATTACCACTGCAAGCTGCCCGTGCCGCTAAACGCAAATAATAAGAGAGCCTCCACTTCACCTTGCAGTCAAACGCACCTTTTATGAGAGATACAGAGCATCCTCTCAGCTCGTCGAGAGAACGTTGAAAAAAATCTGGCTTCAGAGTTGAATCTCACCACAAATGAGGCTGCAGATTTTACAGATGGACTGTGGCTGTCGCAATATTTTCACAGGGAGCCATTCCAAAGATTGAGAAGCTTTGAAAGATGGCTATGGCCATAGTCAGTCTCTTTTGCACAGAAAGAAAGAGCCTTGAAATTGTTAAAAGGAATGAAAATAAGACAGTATTATCTTCTGCTGCACCAAGGCCCCCAAACTACCTGGGATGCAATAAATAGAGCATTCAGTTCACTTTGCCCTACTCATAAAAATGTAAAACACTCCTTCTTTCATTTATCGATGTTGAATTTGGAGATATTCTCCAACGAGTAATAAAAGATTTTCAGAGAATGAATCAGTCTAGGTTTATCTATTACAGTTGCATTTTACAAAAATCTTTTTAAAAAAAGTTATACCTTGCAATATTATTTAAAAATCCAATACCCATCTGAAAAAATATATATATACATTTAGATTTATTTTTGTTTGGTTAAAAATGATTTTTAATACAATAAAATTAGAACCTTAATATTAAAACAAAAGTTCAGGAATCATTCTAACAATCTGCTCTTTGATAGGCCCACATTTTCTTTAATGACCAACCATTTGGGTTTATGGATTTTGGTTTGAATTGGAAATCTGACTTGCTGAAAATAGTTTTTATTCAGAGTTCCAGACTAATTAAAGATAGTCTCAAAATAATTATAAATGTGGAACATGTAAAATTATTCTAATAAAAAAGGGAAGGTCATTTGAAGTCCTTAATAATGTTGAGATACCTCACCGTCTTCTGCTTAAGGATCCATCTGCATATTACTTAGGTAAGTGATTTTTAATTACTCTAATCTTTAATTACAATAGGGAACTTTGCAGGCTCAATATATCGTCCTCTATCTTTTTTGTCCGGGGGCGCAAAGAGTAGTAATTAAAGATTAGGTGTAAATAATGAATGCACCACCAGGCATGTGGGAGTTCTGACCACAGTACTGCCCACCAGCAGGCCGGACACTTTATAAAGCACAGAGACTCTCAGCACCTTCCCAAAAGACGAGCGCAGTCACAGTTTATGCCACTGTTATGACTACGCACACATGGGATCGTTGCACATAAGCAACATCTGCAAATCTAAGAACGGAGCTTTTGCAATTTTCTCTGCATTCACTCTGCCCATAGAAGCAGGAAAAACATATCATCTTGGTCTCAACAGGAATCGTCTGCCTTTGCAGAAAAGGATCAGGTATTACCATTTCATACAGGTTTCATTCCTTCTCAATTTGAGGTCACAAATAGCAAACTTTCTGCCCATTTTCTCGATTTTCTTTCAGGAATGAAAATAAATACTGCAGAAACTTTCAGATGTGCCATTTTACTAAAAAACAAAGAAAGACAATAGCAACAATGGAAAAAAGGCTGCAGTTGCAATGCACAACACATCCAGGAATATTTTTGCAAAATAAGATTAACTCTGGAACATTTGCAAAATTATATAGGTTTTTAGTGCTTCACTTTGCAGCACTTGTATTATTTTCTTTCATATCAGAATACTCTCACTACATACGTTTAATTAAAAAAAATCATCCATTTATTGGTATATAACTGGATTTAGAAGAAATTTTTACTTGAAAAAGAAAGTTAACTATTAGTCATCTTTAATGTGTTATTGTTATCAATAATTTCTGATCATAATTGAGCAAAAATTTTTACCTGACATTTGGGTAATATGAATATATGAGACCAAAGTAAAATGTTTCTTTTGAAGAAACCCATTGATAGTATTAGGCATTTCTTTTCCTACTTATGCAAAGAAAAAAGAAACTGTATGCGTGTGAGTTTATGTGTCAAAAAAACAACACAACAAACAGAAGAAAAAGCAGACCCTTCTTTGGCTAAAAAAAATGCCAAGAAAGTATCAGAAGCTGTGAAAATGTTTTCCACACCTGAAGCAAATTTGTGTTATTAGAGAGAGCTGAATTTAAACTAGCTGAAGGTGTTGCTGCCACAGAGAGGTTTTAAAGGGAATGTGCATACAGTGGTGTGAAGGCTGAAGTGCTGTGTTTTTGCGACAAAACTTTTTTCCCCTCTCGTACTTTGTTTTAGCAGTTCTTCTCAACAGTCCAGAGCACTTGAGAAAGTGGGGAAAAGTTGAGGAGACATGTACAAGCAGGTTGGAGTGGAAAGTTTCAGGTACGATGTGTGACAAAAGAGTGTCAGTAAGATTGAAAGGAAAGGTGTAGACGACTGTGGTGAGAGCAGCCATGTTGTTGGAGACGGTGACTCTGAGAAACAGACAGGAGAGGCAGAGCTGGAGGTAGCAGAGATGAAGATGTCGTGGTTCTCTTTGGCAGTGATGGGAATTGATGGGATCAGGAATGAATGCATCAGAGGGAAAGCTTGTGTTAGAGGTTTTGAAGAGAAATGCCAGAAAGCCAGATTGAGGTTAGAGCTGCTAGAAAAGATGTCTAGAAGAGAACCAAAGAGGAGGTTCATATATGTAGTAGGATGGTGATGGTGTGAGTGACAAGGATGCAGAGGAAAGGGTCAGATGGAGGGGAATGATTTGCTGTGGTGACCCCTAAAGAGAACAGCTGAAAGACAAAGAAGAAGCTTAGATGTGTAAAATTCTCTATTAAATGAATGTAGCAAGGTCTTAAAAGTCTTTGACCAAATCACATCTAAGGTCTGAGTCACATGGACTCGAATGGGGATTGACCCGTATGAGACCTGCAGGTTTTTGGTTAAACGGACCTATGAAGGAGTGAATGTTTTTTATGGGAAGTGCAGGTCTGTCCTGCAGTTCTCTAGAAGCTCATGGAGTCATGAAAATAGAATACAGAATTGTCGTTTGTTTGATGAGTGTATTTCTAAGGGTGTATTCAGACTACATACATTTGGTCAACTTAAGGTAAACAAGAGTTTGTTTCCCCTAATAATCTGGAACAAATTTTCAGTCTGAATACATCCAAACCGACCCTGATCCGGGACCAGGAACCATTGTTTGACTTATCTTTTGGCAACTCATTGAAATTAGGTCACGTGAATGCAGGCACATAAGAACAACTATTGACGTGATGCGCATACTTTTCACTGTTTTCGAAGCAATCTATATGTAGTGTATAAGCACTCAGCACACCGTCATACTCGGCATCTCCTTAGAACTGCAGTTGCTAACATTTTCTGAATTAAACAGCACGACACAACTTCTTGCCAGTAACCAACTTGCATCACGCCGTACCAAAGTAACAAGTGAAAACTCTGGTTTCAGACTTTCAAAACTGAAAATTGAAATACAAAGTTTTAATAAGTTAACTATCCCAACAAGGACTTTAAGCGCTGCACCTCTGACTTTCCCTTGTTGTTGACTGAAGAAATCTTTAGTCACGCGGTTTTGTTAACAAGCTTTGGTCCGAAGCAGAACTCTCCGTTAGACGCCAGTCTGACCATACGCTGTCTTCAGGACTCAAAATTCAACTGCAACACCCTCGAAATGGATGAAGTGGACTCAGTCTAAACCAACTGACTTTTCCAGTCTGAACACACCCCAAGATTAGCGTAATTTGCACTTATGATGTGCAGGAGATTCTGTAGTAAGGTGTCCTTACACTGCACTGTAGTCGTTAGTACAATGCGAGCACTGGCCCCTTACTGACCATGTGCCATTGCTGCACCTACAGGGCATACTCAAGTGCCCGTAAGATGCCTGTAGGACCCCTACACAAACTACTCTATGACTATCTAATCTCCTCCTTTCTATCAGTCAAACAAGGAGCAAGCAGTGGGCGCGCACTCATCACCTGAATAGCTCTAAAGCAGGGGTGTCAAACTCAATCGCACAGGGGACCAAAATCCAAAACACACCATAGCTCATGGGCTGAACAGGATAAACATTTATTAAACACACTAAAACTGAAATTTAAAAAATTTAAAAATGTCCCTTTTTAGCATAATTATGAACCAAATATGTAGCATTACCTGTGATAATGGTCCTGGGGATGCTCTAAGCTGAATTTGCCCACTGAAGATGGTGATGCTGATAGCTAAAAATTCTGAAATTGATAGCTAAAAAAGCTTAAGCTGATAGCCAGCTAAAATATTAGCTAAATGCCAAATTAGCCTATAAAGATGAAAAACCCTATATTAGCCAAAATAGCTTGCATGTTAATATTAAACTAACTCTAAAACAGCCTAAAAAAATTTAAGAAGCCTGAATTTGCCAAAACAGCTACCATGTAGAACAAATATTAACTTAACTCCAAAACTGCCTAAAAAAAAGCTCAAATTAGCCAGAAAAGCAAGGATTTAGTTGAAATATTATCTAATCTCCAAAATAGTCTTAACAAGTCATAAATAATAGTAAATGCCAAAATAGTCAAAAAAGCTAACAGAATTCCAATTTTTAAAACTTTTAAACCATAACTTTTTAACATGATTATGAATATTAAAAACAGGCAGAAATGTTATTTCAGAATAAATTAACTTAAACCTTAAATGACTTTAAATATTTTACTCTACATAAAATTAGATTTTGTCAAAGTTATACAAGTTAGAAATAAGCATAAGATCCAGCCCCTGGGCCTTGACTTTTTGGGGAAAATCAGTTGGATGTGCCTATACGTCTCAACAACTTAACACTTTCTTACCCTTACCTGTTATTTAGGTGATAGTTACAATCTGTCATCTGCAGTAGAAAAATGTGTACAAATATTTTTGTTCATCAACAAAAACCTCACTGATCAATTTGCAATACCTCTCATAGGTTTGCTCATGTTATTGTCCTCTTCACCTATAAGAGCAGTTGTAACTGAGTATTATGCTTATGACTTAGAAATGCAAACATTTAACTGCTTCCAACTGGTAAAGATTTACATCAAATTTGCCTTTTACCGTTTGAACAGCTCTGCTCTAAGCAGGGATCTCTGTATTTAATCCCATTAAACTCAAATGCTACTGGACCTAGTGTAAATAGAATCAATTGAGGGTTTGTTCAGACAACTGTTTATGTAAGTGTGTGTATTTTTGTTTATATATACCTATGTAAAAGATCATCCTCATCTTCCTTGTTTGATACATTTTGATTGATTTTGGTGATGTACGTTATGTATTGTTACATGTATTGTTTTATTTATTGTTACTAAATGAAATAAAATATTAAAAAAAAAAATCTTACTACATCTTACTCTTATCTTGTACAGTTTTTCGAAATAAAACCATAATATTACAGAGCGACAAAGTTCAAGAATCAATTTTAATAGATTTGTTTCCATCTCTTCTCCTGAGTTTGAGGCATTCTAGCAGTCTGCTATAAACTGGTCTCTGTGAGCTGCCAGGCAGATGGGCTGATTTGTTGCCAGCTGGGCTCGTTTCTACTCAAAAGGATTGGCCATTAGCTGGGCAGTTCCATTGAGACAGCCAAAGCTCTCTTTTGGTTTGCACTCATCAACAGTCGACTGGAGTGGGCTTTTTGTATGAGTAGCAACAGCATGCACACGTGCACGTTATCATGAGTTTAAATTTGCAACAAGGGATGCATACTGTATCTGTCTTTAACAAATTGCTGATGAAAAGAGGAAACTTTAATCTACTGCATTCCTCTTTTCCAAGAGGACTAGTGTTTTTAAAGAAAATGATAAAAAATGAACAAATAAATGTGCATACTTGCTTCTGTCACAGTTAAGTACTTAAAGACATTCATTTCGCTACCACAGACTGTGATAAACGGCCTGTAATAACAGATCTCATCTTGTTCAAGGTAGGTAATGAAGGCAAATGTCAAATGGAAATGAGCATAACACTTTCTAAACATTCACATTGGAAGTGCTAATAACAGGATTTTAATTACACAGTGAACTTTGCCATTGAACCACAGAACACATTTAGATACCGGGGCCTATTTTTCGTTATTTGCAAAGATAATACCCTTGGATTTTTTTTTTTTTGATCGTTTATACCCCTATAAATTAATCAGCATTTGAAATAAAAAATGCCAATTATTTCATGTTTTTTGCTGTTTTTTTTAGAATAATCTCTTGCTACAAGTTATACATTTTAATCTCTGCTTTCAAGAAATTGCAACAAACAAAGCAAGCCCTAAGGTTGATTACACAATGTGTCAAGAAAATGTGCTTTTGGCTGTGAAGGATAGCATAATTGTTTCTCATTGACAGGATTTGCTTAAATTAATTCTGCATTTATTTATTTTATTTGCAAAAGACTGATGAACATTCTTTAAAAAAACAAAGCAAGGCTAAAGATGAATCTAGATTTTCTTTCAAAGCTGTTTTTGACAGGCTCTTAGTCTGCTAAAAAGAGAAAAAAAATGTGTGTCATGTCTATACTTATAAGAAAAATAATTGCAGCATAGTTCTATTTGTTAAAAGTAGTTCATTTTCAGACTGTTACACCCTTAGCTTACAGCTTCTCTGGTCATCATTTTAAAAGCATTCCCAGTGGTCTTTTACTTATGATTATGTTGATTTTAGGCAAAAATTCAAAACATATAGTAGATTATTGATGTATTTCTAAACAAATATGTCTAGATGTGTTAACCATATAAACTCAAAATTGAATTGACTCAAACTAAATTTAGTGGATCGAAAGAATTGAAAAAAATCGGAATCGAATTGATTCAGGTTCTAGTGAATCGAATTGATCCTGGAAACTGTTATTGATACCCAGCCCCATTCATTTTCTTTAAATATGTCCTCCATCATGAGTTAATGTCACAAGAAAATGTTAAAAAAAAAAAAAAAAACACGATTTTCATCAAAGTGGGTCTTTAATGCCAACGTAAAATACAAACAACTTCAAAGCATTAAAAAAACATGTCAAATCAGACCTGAAAATCATGCAAGACTTAGAAGAAAGACTGGCTTTTTAAACATCTAATAAGGTCTGCATTACTATAGGCTTTTGCTGGCCAAAACTTTACTCAGAGCCGTGTGTCACAGAATTCAGGACAGAGCGAGACAATATCCTGGGTGGTGTCTGTCTGATTAGCTCTTTCATGACAAGGCTTTACGTTGCTCCTTATATTATAATGTGAAGCTTGGTTCTTGCTTTTGTGTTTTTGTCTCTAAAATTGGTAGATAGGCTCCTAATAAATGAGGACTTCATATCTCCAAACACAATGGGCAGTTTGCCTCTATTGGACGGGGGGGAAAGCTGTGGGTGGATGAAATGAAATACCTTAAAGTATTTAGCTTAGATGGGCTAAAGCCCATTATAAATAGTGGCCGTGTGTTCGATGTTGCTGTTGCACAGCAACTGAGATCTCTGATCCACAGGAAGCCGTGACCTGTTATCCTGACCCATCATAATTGCCAATATTTCTTCCAAATAATGTTGTTGTTTTATGTAACTGTACTCCTCCATTCTGACTTAATGTATGTCTGGGCTGGACATTGTCTTTTACTTGTTGTGGTTCTGAGGTGTTTTTGTTTTTTTTTTTTGTTGCTTTTTTTTTATTTTTTTGGTTCTTTTTTGATTGTCAGTCTCAGTTTTGGCAAACAAAGTTGCTCCTAAATGTGGTGATGCTGTGGAATTTTAGCTGATGTCTGATTAGCTGTTTTGTTTTTTTATACAGTCCGACTCCTTCCACAATCCAGAAACATGCTTTATAGATTAATATATTACTCAAAATCGCGGATGGATGGAGTAGAGTACAGTACATATAACAAAATATGTTATCTAAATTGGTTTGATAGCGTTTGAATTCCATGGTATACAAAAGTATTGTTTTTTGTTTGTTTTTTTTTGCATCCCAGACTTCAGTCTTTCTTCTGTTTTTTTTTTTTTTTTTGTTCACCTTTTTAAGTCATAACTCTTTTAGACAGAATAAGAATTGACATTTACATAAATGTATTTATTTAACTAAACCCAGTCTGCTTATCTGTCATGGAAAAGACAAATGAATCCTCATATTGTGCTTCATGTTGTTTATTAATAAAGTAAGTTGCTATTAACATATGAACATATAATAGCACTGACTTTTTCTGATGTGTTTGTGATGCCATCTTAAATTTAATAAAAATGTTTTCTTTGTTTTTAAGATGAATAATTCTTGCAGGAGCTTTATTACATCCACGGTAGAGTGACACTGCAAAAATATATTATCTGAGATCACTAGCACAGTGAAGATAGGCAGCTCTCAATATTTGAATGCCTTTATGACTTTATAATAAAGAAAACATGAATAATGAAAAGACAAACATTTGTTTAGTGCGTGTTTGCATATGGAGTCTGGATATATTTGAAAGTGAACAGCAGTGCTGCCACACTTTGATGTCCCATTCTTTTGTAAAAAGAATGGTATAATATTTATGAGTATGCCATTTTTACCCAAAATCAGAAGAAAAAAAACCTATTTTTTTTTAGGAAATGGTTTCTTCAAAGCAGCAGGAGTAGGATTAGAAATTTGTCTCTGATTGGTGGGCGGAACTTTTGGCTAGGAGTAAGCCTGCACCCACTTCCCATCTTTCATCTGTTTACACTCTCCTGATTGCTTACAGCTCCTCTAACCTCCACCCTAAAGATGAAACAATAATGGCGAGCAATAGTAGAGCTTTCAAGCCGTACAGCCTTGAGCCAGATTCCAGCTCAGATGAGGAAAACAAAGATGTTCATGGATCTATTTGTTTGCTAGTGGATGCATCAGAATGGAGCGGAATTGTAGTTTCTATGCCACAACTACGTCAAGATTTTTTCAATGGCGTTTTTTCCACCTGCTCCTGATTCACAATGACATGAATACAGAAATATTCTTGAGCTAAATGTTTTTAATGTTTTCTCCAAAGCAAATTTCATGAGTGGATCTTTCACAATATGCTTCTTGGCAAGAAGTTAAAACAAAAATTGGTTAAATTTAAATAAATTATCAATGATAAAACCAGATAGAAAAATTAATTCATGTTAGAATACCACTTGACTTTTTCAAGTCAAGTGGTATCTTGACTATCAATTTCAGTTCAATCCATGTTATTCTTAAAGCACCAGTTCACAACCAAGGCTGTCTCAGCACTACACAAAAGGCAAGAAATATAATCCTATTCAGTTCATTGAAAAAAAAAAATCAATTTAAAAGGGAGATTTAGGCAGAAACTTCCAGCGGAACCAAACTTAATAAGGGCAACCACCTGCCATGGCCAGTCAGGCTCTGAAAGGTCAAGAAAGAAAGATAAACAAACACAAAAACTATGAATCATCTTTTATAAGATGTTAAATGTGTAGTTAGTGTCTGGTGAAATGAGTGAACAGGAAGCAGACAAACTCACACTGAATCCCTGGATGACATTTTTAACAGGAAGAAATAAGTTACCGTCGTCAACGCAGCGGTGAGATATCAGGAAGCAGACGAGGACCAAATCAATGAACAGCTGCTGAAAGACAAAAAAAAAAAACTCAGCAGCAGCTGCAGACAAGATCCACACAAACTAATTTAAACAAAACAACATGTTTGTTCAGATTCTTTATGTATATAAAATATGGGACTCTCAAAAACATTTCATGTTGCATTCTTTTTTGGTACAGGAAAAAAAAAAGAATTGTACCCGAACGTATGTGACTCAGTGCATATAGTCTGAGTCACTGAATCCGACAGATGCTGCTACTTTTCCTGGAGAAAGGAGGAGAGAGCAGAATCTGCACCAACGCAGAATAATTTCCACTGTGATGGATGTCCAAACATATTTCTCTAACAATGTATTTAGAAGTTGCTGGTCTGTTAGAACTGTTAATTGGACGGCATCTGACTATTTTCTGGACGGAGTAAACGATGTACAATTAAGGTTTGATTTTAATGACACTGTTGGAAGTTACTTGTTTCCTTGGATACAGAACATTCTATTTCACACTGCTCAGTGTCCTTATTCATATAGATTCCTCCAATATGATAGAGGAGGATGATCTCAGTTTTTTGGGGGGTTTTTTCTACATGAGGATGGGTTGATGCAACACAGTTGATAGATTTGACAGAATTTTTTCTAAATAAAACCCAAAAGAAAGCAACAATTACATGTAAAAAAAATAACCCCTATTCATAAAATTGTTTGACCCAATTCACTTAAGTCGTGTAATGATTTATTGTTTTATTCCGCCAAATCGATCTATCTGAGGCAAATTGACCTATACAATTATAAAATCATCTCAAATGACATAAATCGATAATTGATGTTGGAAAATACCATTTGGATTGAGACATGCTTATTTTACTATAACGTTAAAACAATCAAATGCCATCATAGCGGACACAATAATATGATGGCAGCAAAAAACCACTGATGTAGGAGAAATGAGTTTTAACAGTCTAGCAGTCTAGACTAGTCTTTATTAAAAAGCACCTCACTCCCAATGCTTAAAAAAATTTTGAAAAAAAAAGTTTTCACTTTATATATGTAAAATTCTCCCCACCCTCTTACATCATGCAGCTAAAATGTGTTTCGTACTGCATCTTACATTAAACTTTATACATCTCTTGCAAGCTACGTTGAATAAACTGATCCTCTAAATGTGTATGTGAGTTGAAGCCCTGATATTGAATACAAAATACTTTCAAACCAAACAAAAAGTTGTTTTTTGGTGTATCTTATGACCTAAGTTTCAGCTTTCAGCCCCAATAACTTGCGTGGTTTTAGCTTTGTTGTATTATTTTTTTCAAGCCAAAGTGTTCCCAACAACCATGCTGACTGATCATGCTACACCAAGCAAGCCTTGAGTAAAAGCACCAAAAGTTTCAACTTGAGTAAGAAACAAAGTTTTGCCATTATGTTGTAAATATCCTTTATTTTCCTCTTTTGGTTCTCTTTATTTCCTTTAAACTAAAATATTGGACTTTGTACTTTTGAGTTAAATTTACACTTTTAACTTTTAATTTCTGTCTTTCTAATAAAGAATTATTTTTGATAGAAATGTGCACATGTGTATACAACACTTTTTTTTATTCGTTTACAGGATAAAGAGCTTATTTTCATGGATTTCAGATGCATGTAAGACTCTAGTAATGTGGGAAGAATTTGCTAGTCTGTCAAAAACAACCCTGCAACGGCACAAGAAGGAATAAAGTTAACAGAAAACATAGAATGGGGTTATTCAGAAACAAAAGCACACCATATCAGACAAAAAAAAAAAAATGGGCTAGTAGATGAGACCGCTCCGGGAGAAAATATAAAAAGCTGTCAGAAGAAAGTTGCCAAGTCTTCAGGGGATTTATGTTTTCTAAAACTTTTGATTGATTGTTTTGCATTGAAAAACACTCCTTGCAAGATGTGTTTGCTGAAAAAATGGCATGAATTTAAATGTATTAAGGGGTTTGATCTCAATTCTCTGTCCTTAAGTTGAAGATAGAAGTTTTTCTTTTGGTCATGTCTGAACAGTATTCAATGGAGCTCATGCAAAACATCACTGTCCAGTATTTCTCCTTTTGGGGAAAGTCCTTTATCCACCCACACGCAGGAAATTGTTGCCAATTGTGTTTCGTCACTCATCAAAAAACCCATCTTATTCTGTTTTCTTCAGGGATGCATGCTGTGGTGTATTTGGTGCAGATAGGATTGAAAACAGACCGACCTGATTACCTGATGTCTCTGACAAAAAGTCTTCCATGTCCCTGGGTGGGGCAAACTAAAATGATTGTGATTGCATGGGGATTTGTTCTTTTATGTTGAGCTTCAACCATTAATGCGCTGTGTTCCCAGCAATTTCCCAAACATCAAAAGTCGTGTCACCCTACACAGCAAAAGGATCAGAGATCCTTGTTGGACCCCAAGAGATCTTGGATTTCTTGATAGAACAGGAAAAAAACACTTAGTTGAACAAATTTATTAGAATCTCTAGATCTAATTGTGCTGGCTCAGACTACAAAGGTGATGCCGGTTTGTTTCAAGCACAAGTTTCATACAGGCTTCCTGTTGTCAGAATTGTCATCCAACTGGCAGTTCAGCGTTATTCTTCTGGCAAAAGCAGAAGTGTAATCTATCTTATGGCACACTTCAGCATGTTCTTTGTTGACATTGCTCAGGAGGATACAGTTGGCAGATCTATTAGTGACTGTCTGTGAGTCCCTGCATGGTACAATTACTCAGACCCAGAAAAGCAGCGCTCCGACATGAGAACACATTTCAGTCACAGCAGTCGTACACGTGTTTTCAGCCAAGAGAACTTCTCCAGGGGGTCTGAAGATCACCCTCATCTTTAGTAAAAGCTTGTCAAAGCACTGGGAGTGCGTGAACTATATCAGGACGGAAATATGAAAGACTGCAAATCACTTCATGAATGTATAAGAAGACTTTTAGCAGCAGAAATTGCTGAAGCAAAACTTAAGATAAAAAAAAAAGATTAAAGGAGTTTATTGCCATTTGCACATGTTAAGAACAGGTACATTGGAATTTTTTCTTGGCTTCTCTCAAGTCAGGATTTTTTTTTTTCCTTCAAAAAAGTTACAAAAAACACAATAACCATAAATAAGAAATAAAGAAAATACAAGAAATAATGAGACAACAGAATGAGTGAGTATTGTACATTGCAGTAAGACCACGAAGTATTGCACTGCCCCAGTGTTTGTCATTAACTAATATGTCATTAACTAATATATTCTGTGATGATACAGTGAATGCAATGAGAGTAAGTACAATTTTATGCCTGGACATACAAAAAAAAGAACTAAACACTACGAGTGATCTAAGATTGTCTCTGACTCTTGACATTGCTGTAAACACAGATTACTGTCTTAAGAAGTTTTTATTGTATTCACGCTTAAGGAAGCTAAAGTTAGGTCTCTTCTGTTAGCTTTGAAACTTTTACCTTTTTCATGATGAAGAAAATTCAACTTAAAGTTGAATTTATTCAAATCCTTGTGAATCAGGAGCAGACGATAACAGCTCGGATGTATCCACTTGTACACAATTAGATCCATGAACGTCTTGGTTTTTCTCATCCGAACTGGCATTTGTCTAAAAACTGTTTAACTGGATGGCTCTGATGTTGCTCACCATTTTTCTTGCACCGCTTAAGTTTGGTAAGAAGTGTGTGAGGCTGTAAGCTAGCACGTAAACAGATTGATGATGGGAAATACTCATTATTGAAATGGTTCAAACAAACTACTGCAGTTCTGCAGAAAGGATGTCCTAAAAATCACAGTTTAGCTTAACAATGAAAGATCACTAGGAGATCAGAAGAGGATCGCAGTGGGACTCGTCAGTTGTCTTACATCTGGTCATTCAAAATGTCGAAAAGACAATGGATACTTTTAACCTTAACGGCAATTTTTTCAATCAAAAATGTCCTTATAGATATTTAAAATGAAGTGTGAGTATTTTTGTTGGTGTCTAAAGATATTGAGAAATTTCATAGGATGTATTGTCAGTTCTTTTCCATTTACAGTTACTATGACTCTGACTAAACCAGTGATTTTGGAAGGATCAAAACAAAACAAGATTTAACTTTGTTCATTTTATTTTTCAATGTGAAAATGAATAAAGTCATGTGTACAGGGCTTTCCTTCACATTGACACCTTGGACGGGCTTTAGAAGCTCTTCAACTAACACCTTTGCTGGACTTTATTTCATTCACCGACTCAGATTAATAAGATTTTCCAAAAGTGTTCTTTTTCATTATTTCTTCACAGCTAAGCTGCATTTTTTCTCCTTTTCATATAAGGAACGTGAACTTTTAAACTCAACACGTTTTCTAAACGTGTTTATTATTTGTTGAGTTATGATTTTTAAATGTGGAGTGATACAATGTTTTATACAGCACTGCTCTCAAGCTGCTTGGAGGAATTTTGTGCTGTGAACATATTTTTCTGTTAGTTTTTTGTGGTAAAAGGGAAATTTTACTTCTAATTAGAGGGAAAAAAAAACTCTCTTTCGGTTACCTTTTGGTAAATTTTTTAAAATCGCTCTTGCAACTTTACAATTCTTTGAAACTATTTCAATTCTGCGCACCTTTTTGTTGGAATACAGGTATTTTTGTGTATTTTTTTTCTTCATTTTTCCCTTTCACTGAAGTACAATTTAAACACATTGGAAATATCTTTGTGTGTTCTTTAAAAGAATGTTATGATAAGGAAGACACAGCAGTACTTTAGGTAATTACATACTTCAGTGTTATTTACAGAACCATAAACTGTTATTTGTGCACAGAAAGATCAAGAACAAAAGAGAGTAGTGCAAAACTATACAAGGTAAACCATAAATGTATTACTGCTTCAGTCAAGTCCTACACTGCATCCTCTTGACCTTGTCTTCTGATGAACCAAACTTATGTTCATCCATATTCAGAAACAGATAAGAATTCTGCATTAATTAAGAGTACAGAGAGCACATAAAAAATTAACCAAGCAAATGTGTGTTATTGTACCTTATAAACACATATTTGTTGCTACAATTAATATACCACTTCATAATTAAAATGCTTAGAATTAATAATAATTATCTCCTATAAATATCATTCAGACAATAATTATTTCCTTTTAATAAAAACACCTCAGCAAAAAATCAGTTTCATGTCTTTGTTGCTGCTCTGAAATGTTGTTCTTATACTTATTAAGATGTATTTTACATTGTAAATTGTTTAAAAAAAAAAAAAAAGATTCATTAGACAAATGCAATACTTATTTTCATTTTTTCCTCAAACCAAAATGTACTTTTGTGTCTTTTTTATTTTTAGCATTTTTGTTTCAGAAATTACAACTAAATTATAATAATTATGATAATTTGTCAATATTTTTTTTCTTGAAATTAAATGAATTTGAATTGTCCATAATGTTTTTATATTTCTACATCAAAAGTCAGCTCTTCCTTTTTAAAATAACATTGACACTATAATAGTGAGAGATTTTGTCTTTGTAATGTGTGTTGAATTTAGTTTTCAAAGTTGTGTCTTTCCTATTTGAACTGATTGCTTTAGTGGCTCCAAGGCAGTGCAATAAGCATAAAATCAGGACCCCTTGCAGGAATTCTGATTATAATGGGGTGATGCGGCTGTGAGGGGGGTCCCTGATTCTCTGGTTCCGTGCTGGGATAGGCAGATGAATGCACTCACCTCGGTTTGCAGCACGGAGTCAGATTCTTTGTCTGGGTACATCAGCTTTCTTTGATATGCTGAGGAGGATTCAGACAATTTTCAAAACTAATTCAACTATTTTACATACTAGTTAAACATGAAGTATTCTATTTGTAAAAGCAAAAAAATTAAACTGATTAACAGAAAGTTGTGATGCAAAAAAGGGTCATTTTTGCTCAGTGAAACTTGTATTGTCTATCTTTCAAAGATGGTATAACCTTTTAGTAGGTTTCTGCCATGTTTTCCTTGACTGACAGCAGATATTAAAAAAAAAATGAAAAAATGGTGGGATTGGTCCTTTTTTATGGTTTAGTTTTCCTTGGTGGTTTGTAAGCTTTTAATTAACTTTTTTGTTAATCATTTATTAAATCTTTGCCACAAAGCCAGACAGCCTCTTTAGATGTTCAAAACCTATAGTAACATTTTTATTACTGCTCAGTTTAAGGTTTTTTTTCCTCATTTGATTCACTTTGGTGTTTTATTTGTGCTTGTAATAAAAGTGAGATGACACAAGAAAGATGCAGGAGCATTTAAATCTGGAAACAACAGTGATATTTAATATTTTCTCCCCCAGTCTCTTCTGGAAGACTTTCATAGTTGTTCATTTGCGCTCAGCTTTTCACGGTTCCTGCAGACAAAAATAGCTGTGTCAAGAATAAAACTGTGTCAAAACAAAAAAGGAAATATATTTATAAAAGAGTAAGCTCAACAGAGATGTTCAAACCTCCTTTTTCAATGTTAGATTTTTTTTATTTTTTATTTTTGTGCTTCCCCTTGGACGGATCGTCAATGTCCTGCAGGAACATATGCAGGAACAACGTGGGAATTGGAGAGGTGTTCTGTCTTCTGTAGTCAGTGTTTCAGCACTACGCAAAAGTGCTATTATTTTTTGAAGAGTTATCTGCATTTTAGTTTTGTCCTAAAGCAAGCACTGGATATTTGATTGTTGCAAGCACTGACGGCAAAACCCACAGCTTTTCCAACAGCAACCTCTGAAATAGAAACCTCAGGTCGTGATCTAGATTCATATTCAAATACAAGTTGTGAACACTTAAACTAAAGTAGTAAACATTTAACTGTGCTTACTGAAACATTGTAGTCTACAAATAATAAAAAAAAAAACATAGTCTTCAAGTTTTCATAAGGTCAATGAGATGATTCGTCTCCATAATTCATTTATTTGAACCATTTTGTGGTCATTTTCTAGATTTTTTCATTGCTGAAAAACTCGCATTAAAGGTAAAAAAAAAAGCAAAGTTGTGTCACATGAAGGTTGCTATCGGAGGATATCAAGGCTAAATGTCAGCCTTCAGAAATACCAGATCTGCTCTCTGTGAAGCAATATCAGGGCTGACTTTATAACTTTAAAATACTGGTAGCTTTACCTTTTTTTCTGTTTTTTTTTTATTTTGTCTTTTTTTTTTTTTCCTTTGGAGACATGGAGTTATCACTTTCACACAATTCGACTTTCCACCAAAGTTTGATTATTTCTATAAGTAAAACCTTATTCTTGTACCTCAGTGCCTTGAGGCCAGACAGAACCTGTGATGAGTCAGGTATAGAGGCCACTTTCATACATGTTATGTCTGGCAATTAAAGATCCACTCAGATGCAAATTTGGTTTTGGGTGTTTTAAACATGTTCTTGATGCATTTTTCTCATTATGGAGGACACATATAAAGAAAATTAAGCTCAAATTGCATTTTTAAGTATTTCATTATTTACGAATTGTGAATGAGGAGCAGGCAGAAAAGCAGAGTTTGGAAAAAAGATGTATCTGGGACATAGAAACTACACTGGGTGGGGCACAAGTTCCTTACTCCAAGTTCTCAGCTACAGGAAACGGGAATGGTTGCTCCATGCCAACGGGAATTGTTAAGAAACATCTCCCGCTCTGCAGAAACTTTCTCCAAAAATGATGTTTTTTCATTTTGGCTAAAAAAAGAAAAAAAAAACAGAAATCTTAATTCAACCACAGAATGCTTTAATAATAGTTCACTAGAAGACCGAAGTGTCTTTAATCCCACCCTTTCCCAACCCCATCCTAGGGATATGAATAATTTAACTTGCATCAAAGCCGAACCGTCAAACAACAAACTTTCACCTAAAACAAAAAATAGAGATAGAAAAATGTGAATTTTATATATTAAAAAACAAAAAACCTTTAATGTTCACATTGTTCACTCACAAAGATCAGGTTGATCTTTGAGGGGTAGGAAGAGCAAAACACAAAACAATAAATCCTACCCATAATTCAGTTTGACTGCTCTGATGGGTAGAGTTTGAAATCAAAATCATTTGAAAACACATTAGAAAAACACAAAAAAACAAGAGGTTTTAAACTGTTTCATGCAATAAATATAGCTAATAAAATAATAATAATAAAAAAAATACATAAAGGTGTTGTAAAAACATGAGTCAAGACTCAAACTGAATGAATAAAATCTAATAATATGAAACTGGAGCTATTGTGAAAATGTAGTCGTTGAATTCCTAAGGAGGCCTTGCCGTGGGGTTCTGTTCTGCCACTCAGAACCGTGAGCAGACCTGCACCTGTGACTCTGAGGCTTAATATTCTTAAAATTAACAATCTTCACAACCATTAAACCATTTATGAACCAATAAGAGTCAGGCTATATTCGATCCATATTATTGTGCTCATGGTGATAGAAATTCAGGTTTTACAGTAAAATATCAGTTAGTTCCTAATGACTTTGCAGCGTATTTCTGTCTTTGTTTCTGTTTACCTCAGCGTGAAAGGCTATCAAACAGCCCTTATCTGTACCTTCATTTAGGCAGAATATATCCTGCAATGATCCTGCAATGGGTTGTCCTTTGTGCTGCGGCATCAATACTCTTACTAATTAAGATTAAGGTCTGTGTTGTCCCCTGTTGAGTCTTTTGTCACCACAGTGTAAGTGATCCCTATTGATTTTATTTTCTCATTTGTGTTTAATTGCATAGATTGTAGGCCAATGAAATAAAATTCCCAACAGCGACCGAGCGTTTTTGGCCACCCTAAAATATCTTTTCAACAACAAACAACGTTTTCACGTTGTGCTTTATCATCTTTTCAAATATGGAAGTGAAGGTGAGCACGAGTTTGAAGTGACCTCATCACAGCTAGAGTTCACACTAGTAATGTGACCTGCTTAGCAATCAATGCAACGGATTGAATGCGTTCCCGTATTGAACAGAAAACAAATGTGCTACATTATTATTTTGACGTGTGTGATCACTCATTGAAATGTAGCCTACAGCTGCAGTTTGATTAGGCTTTAAAAGATACTCTGGCTGAATGTACAATTATTAAAGATTACTACATACCTGAGGGTCAGAATGAAACGCGCTAATACTGGTCCTTTTTTTTGTTTGTTTTTTTGTCTTTGCTTAAATAGATGTCATATTGACAACAAAGGAACTCTGATGTGTTGTCATGTCTTGCCATTGTACTTCTGACAATATTGTGAATCTTAACCCAATTTATCTTGATTTAAGCAACTCACTGGGACACAAGAAATGAGAATGAATTCATTTAATCATATTTTCTGGAAAGAACTTGGTTTTCAGAGTAAAGCTGCTTTGAAAACATTCACAATATACTAATTTAGAGTGAGGTGTAAAATGATGCCACTTCTCCTATAAATGCTGTTATAGAATAAGAATAATGAAGATAGTAAAATAAGGAAGAAAATACAAAGATTTTAGCAACCCTTTAAAGTCTCACTCGAATCATTGTTTGATCTATTGTAAAAGCATTACCAGTGGTCTTATAATTATTATTATAAATAAAAATAAAAATAATAAATGCATAAAAAAGTCATTTTCCAGGGCATTTTTGCAGAGCGGCAGTGAAATACACCTCGGAGTTGAGAGTGTGACCGCAACCACGGAGTAAGCCTGCCCTCATTTCCCATCATACATTTGTTTACATGCAACAAAAATGGCAAGCAAAATTGGAGCCATTCAGCTGTATATTTTGCATAGATCCATTTGTCTAAAAGTGGATGCATCATAATGGGGCCTGCCAACTATGGCCAAGAGAACCTGGTGGGAGGTAAGATGGTGGCTGATAATCATCAGCTGGAAGCGGAAACATTTCAGAGTTGCAGTCACTTTAATCAAAACTTTTTAATATGAATAAACGGTTAGAGAGAATAATCGCTTTAAGACTTTTACATTGGGGCTTTAGCTCCAGACCAATGTTTACGTCCGACCGGCCACAGTTAACTTCAACACGCGATCCAACGTAAATCTGCCACGGAGAAAAGCTGCTTTAAGCTAAAACTATAACACTTTATATTAGTAATGTGTTGCATATTGGTAGGGATGAAAGTAGATTTTTGTCATGCCGGCAATATGTTGTTATGCTTAATAGCTCCAATATTGCTCACTATTTTTGTTGTTCTAGTGATCTTATGTTGAAGTGGTGATGCAGGCTTACTCCACACCAAAAGTTCCAACCACAACTGAGAAGTAAATTTCGAATGAACCCCCACCACTCTGCTGAAACTGTGTCCTAGAAATCATTGCAAGTTTTTTTTTTTTTTTTTTTTGGATCTAAAAGACATAATAATAATGATAATGGAAATGCCACTGGGAAAGTTTTTACAATAAATCAAAAGATGACCAAAGTGAGACTTTAAGTAAACTTCTTGTCCATTTTGTATTAAAAAAGTAAAAAATAAACAGATTATCATACTCGTCTATGTATTCAGAAAGAGACATCAAATGAAACTCTGAAAGAGATGGGTTGAGTCATGGTACAGAATTTTACTGAGATAAATAATAGATAAGCAAAATCGAAAAATATCATCTCTGGTTGCTCTGTAATTTTCCCAAATACAACTTTGAGAAAGGCTTTAAAAAAGGGCAGGATCAGGGCGTACGTGATGTCTAAGGCAGGATAGAATTGTACAAAAATAATCCACAAAAGCCTCCAATATATGCTGAAACCCTCATTTAAAAATAAAGATGTTGGTGCATCTGTGCAAACTCTCACATTTCTGTTTTCCCCCAGACTCACTTGAAGTTTACAAAATGATACTATAACTTTGCTCTTTTTTTTTTTTTTTTTCAAATAACTGTCAACTCTGTGGTACATGACTTGATTTGCAAATGCTGTTCCTTCACACCTGAGAGGCTGTTTGGCTCCCAAAAGAAGCTGTTTTCAGGTCACAGCTAACCCCTAAATCACTTTCTTTCACATCAAGTAGATTCACAAGGTTGTCTCCACTGTTGGCCATAACAAACTTACAAAACGGAAGCCTCATGCATCAGTTTTGGAGCAGGTGCGTGCCTGAGGCAGCTGTTAGTCAGCAGGCAAACTGTTTGTCTTTCAGTTGGGAAGTTGCTGATTTACGTCTCTGACTTACCCAGTTTCCTTGACAAGATCCTGGAACTCACATAGTGTTCCTCGCTTGTAAGTCGCTTTGGATAAAAGCATCTGCTAAGTGGATATTATGTACATGCTTTATTTATATGTGAATCTCAGTTGTCGCGTCTCTCTCACCTCATTTTGAATGCCAGAAGCATGCATCATGCCTCCATGTCTGGATAACTCAGACAAAGAGGAACGCTAAGGTTGAGTGAGAGATTGAAATGGAAATGAAGGAAATTAAAATGAAGCCTCCGGTTGCTGCAGACTTTCAAGCTGACAGTGGAATGAGGCGGCGAGATGAGTGTGCAGACACCTCCACATCACCAACAGATGGATTTCCCACTAAGACATGGTGGAAAATATTACAACAGCTTTGATGCAAGAAAGAGATGGAAATCCACTGTGAGTGTTTCAAAGCCGATGGCTTTACTCCCAGCACAAAACTCATCCTATAAGGACCATATTTGAGCTTGATAGTAGGTAAGTTAAGGTTTTTTTTTAGCATATCATCTTCACTGCAAGTTTAATTCAAGACATCTATGAGATTTTTTTAATTAATTGTCTTAGTTTTTTGTTTTTTTAACCCATTTATAGTGAATCCCTGTAGTTACTTTGTATATTATTGTTATATAATATTGTAAAAAACTCACAGCTGCAAACTTTGTGCAGAATTTTTTAGAAGTGTCACGATTCCTTTTAACAATGATTTAATTCATGTCATAATTTGTGGTTGCTGATACAACTCACAGTTGATTTTGTTTTAAGCATAAGCTTTCGTTGAATTTAGAAAAGACAAAGTTTATGGTTTTTACAAATAAAAAACAGGAAGAAGTAAAACTATCAATTGATGGAGTAACAATTGAAAAAGTTTCTGAGAATAGATTTCTTGGGTTAATTCTGGACAAAATTTAATTTTGGGGCAGAAATTAAATAAGAATTTTATTCTTCTTACTGCTCCTTTCCTGTCATGAAGATATGGACTTTCAATGTGTACCGAATATGTTAATGTAATGCTCACTTCATGAATGGACTAAAATAAACAATACAATATTTTGAACTATCCAATTCATTGACCCAAAATCGATCCAGGTTATCTCAGACATAAACATTTGGTATTGAACAGTGCAGGTGAAGTTTTCCAGATGACTTGTATTTCTTGCAAGATAATCAAGAGAAAATTAAATATGTTTAAAAACCAGAAAATTAATATCAGTTACTGTAAAACTCATTCACATTTTAGTTTCATGAAGTTCAGCCTACTGTAGTCTCTCCACATAAAAATAATAAAAAAGGAACATTATTAGAACATCATACTACTAGGTATGGTCACATGTCTATAAATAAATAAAACTTGATAACGTATCAATATAACTGATTTATTTAATTCTGAAACAAACGTTTAATGGTTTAGGTCGATTTTTTTTTATTAGCACCGTGCCTCAGACAGATTGATCTAGCTGGATCGTGAATTAATCAGCACACCCGTAAAAATGTGGCATAAAGAACTTGTAGAATGTATATCCTGTAATCCTAAAATGACAAACTGTGTGTAGGGTTTAACATGTGGAAGAACTAGTTACACAAAATTCCCTTTCAAGTCTCACATTTTAAATGACTTGTGTCATTTGTCTGATAGAGAAAAGTGTTTCGGCTCTTTTGAAAAAAATAAAGTCTTTATCAGGATGACACTGACATTTAATTATGTTACTAATTAAGTTTACATCTGATGCAATAATGAGTTTCAATACACTTAGTTTTAATAAGATGAAATGTTTAGGCAAAGAAATCCTTTTCCAATGATATCTCTTTTCACAGACTGACTTATTAATCTCATTAAATGCAAATTAGAAAAATAATCAAAACCAAATCAACTTCAATCCCCTGACATTCTATATTAGCCAAGTCTGAAAAAACATTCAAGAGGTCATGTCATGCTATTGAAAAGGTATCTTATCCTTATTTTAAATACATTTGCATTTGCACAAACATTATCTTTGTATTTCTAAATAAATAAATAAATATACTATAGTAGTGTTTCAACACATAAATTGGATTGGCATTGATATGTTTCAAGCAATAACAGAGGGGATATATATATATATATATAAGTCATGATTTGATTGGAATATAAAAAAAAAGAAAATAAATAAATAAATAATAAAAGAGATGCATATCCAGATATAAACAATGCAAATGATACCATTGTATTTACTTTAAATCATAAGTAGACATAGTTGCACATTTACATTACAGAAAAATTCACAATGAATCCATTAAATGTGAAGTTTGTCTAAAACATTGTAATCATTTGCTTTAAAAACAAAACATGGAAGGAGCACCAAACAACATTTTTGATATGCTTCAGGTCACCATGCTACGAAATGAAGTCATTTTTTGGTGAATCTTAGGCAATCTTTTGTTTTCCATCTGTCTCATTTGAAGTAATAAATGTAGGTCTCCTTAGAAAAGGAAGTCTTGTGCTGAACCCATTCATTACCTTGCTGCTGTGCTGGGAGCTGTCTGGTAAATGGCTTTATAATGGTTCCTTGCTTCCCCTCTGATCTTCACACCTATTTCTCTGAATTCTAATGCTTCATACACGACACATTTCTACAAACTCCCCCACTTTCTGTGTACCTGCACTGCTTTCCCTACCTTAAACATTAATATTCAAACATTACTATTCAGCTGTAGCATTCAAGTCACAGTTCTGTAATGCCGCTCTTGCTAGAACCATGTGAATATGAAATTAAAAGCTAAAAATGGTCATTCACTTATGTCTGGGTCTGTAGGAAGAAAAACAGGTAAAGTACGTGTTGTTGAAGATAAGTGAGGTTTCCAAATCCTTGACATATGCCACGGGTCCACAGTGCTTTGTACTTGAACAGAAAACAACATAATTCACATAGTGCTTGTGTGTATTTTTTTTCATTTTATCATTGAAGTACTACATGCTGAAACAACTTTAAAACAATCAACAATGACAAGAAAAAATACAAAACAAGATAAAGATTTAACTTTCCTTTGACACTCTTAAGATGCATTACAGCGACTACACAAAAGGAAGGAAGGTTAAAGCACGGGACTGTTGGGCCTGTCTTGCTGCTCCTCCTTTTTCCTCCTCTCTCGGAGAGATTTATTTTTCCGTGTGTGTGGGCGTAACAGCGTTCCAGGTCGGCGCCTCTCTGGTGATCAGCTGCTGTGACTAGTCTTCCCTTGTGCTCAGATCCACAACGTGCCAGCTTGTCTTATCCTCCTGAAGAAAAGCCTTCACCCTCCCTTGGACACTTACCAGCCACTCGTCAAGTCTATTCCAATTATAATTTGGCCTTTTCCAACAAGGACTATTAAATTGCTAACTGCTTAACCCAAATGGAATCAGTCAAAATTGCATTTTGCAAATAATGTTTTATAACTTAGTTTATTTTGACTATAATGAGTAATCCTAGTTATAGTGGCGGACAGTCCCCAAGCAAAAAGTCTGAAGTTCATTTCATTGAGTATTAGTACAAGCTTACACTTAAAAAATATATATGAAGTAGTTTATAACTTTTGACATAGTTTCCTATGACTTCCTTTCAAAATAAAATAAACACTGTGCCACATTGGATAATTTCAATGCTGTGTACTAGTAGGTAGTGGAATGTCAGTAGTGATTTAAAGAAGCAAACTTTACACAGTTAATTTTTTCATTGTTGCCACACATTTGTGGATATGACCAACAAGAACAAAACCAGAGCTAATTAAATGATAACCCAATTAGTAGACAAGAAAGTATCCTTCATTACATTTTTCTCATAAAAAATTGAACAGTGCACCTCGGAACAGATTTTCTGTGACACACAGTGCTCAAAAATCAGTCAGTGTTTAAGTACAACTAGTAAATGACAAAGCCATACCGCTTGATGGATTGTTGGAGCATTATGGATGTCGTACTCAGAAGTCTTGAAAAATGATTCACACTGTGCTTCCACTGTTTGTAAATGGGTTGAATAAAGTTTCACTTATCTTTGTTTAGACAAATGTAACTTATACTCCAGGGAAAAGTATGATATTTGACTTTAATCAGAGAGTCACAATGGAGGGGTTTAAGATCCACATGTCACAGGATCTCAGAAAGCAGACCCCTGGTGTAGACTGAGAATACTTGGAGTCTTCTTCTTCTTCTTTTCTTTTTGGCTTTTCCCTTCAGGGGTCGCCATAGAAAATCAGCTTCCTCTATCTAAGCCTGTCTTCAGCATCCTCTACTGTAAAACCAGCCACTTGTAGTATATTTAAATAAACACATTTTTGCTAAGGGTTAGTAAAAACAAAAGTAACATAATATGTTTTAAAGCTTGAACACTGTGTTCTAATGCTACAAAAATATTGGCCATTTTTCATGTTAAGATTAATCAAGACATGAAAAACAAACATCCTAAAGATGACAGTTTTAATCTAAATGTTGTTTTGCTTGCTTTTGAAATATTGGGTTTCCAAGCTAAGTATATTGGCACCCAGAACCCCCAGATTTCAAAGCACAACAATGGTAACAGAGGTGGTCCCGTAGTGGACTGACGAGCTCATCTCTGTGTTTATGAAAAGCTAGATTGAGTTAAGTCTTCAGCACAAGACGTTTCTTCTACCACCAACGTCATATCAGAAGCACTGACACTCAGCTTTGGGTTGACTAAACATATGAGAGGATCCAGCACATCAGAGAAGTTTTTACTTTCTGACACTTTGAAATCCTAAATTACAGACTTCAGAATGACTGGAGAACAAGTCAGTAGGTTTTTTAATATCCTAAAATAATTTGACATAAAATGTGTCAAAAGTAATGGCCTAAATGTTAAATACACCCAACACCCTAATTTAATCCCACAGTGTCTCATTTTAGGTTTTTCCAAAATGACAACATTTACAGTTGATCAGCATCATAATAATCCTTCAAAAGATTTTTTAAGATATTCTCTCCCACCTCTGAGTCACATGGTTCCAGAAAACAATCTGAATATGTTTTCACTTTTACCAACCTTTGTTTACTTTAGTCTCCATTTATGGCTTTAGTTTTCTTTTGCATGTTGCATGTATCTCGGAAGACCAGAAGTCAAACTAATAACACAGAACTAATTAAAACAAATTAGATTAAACACATGTCATGTCATTTGATGTAATTAAACCCAACGTGGTAGACCAAATTCAGTAGAGCATCCATGAATGCAAAATGAGCAGCATTACATATATTGTTTGACCGCTCATGTGATATTAGGCTTTTGATTGTGACAAAAACAATAAATCTACTCAGCTGGCTCAGTGAGTTCAGTATCCACCTTTAGTAAACTCTTTCTTCACACGTTGGGCAAAAGACTAAAGTGCTGACACGATGTTTCCTCTGCTGCTCTCATCCATCCCCTAATCATCATATACAATTAACATATGCTCCTTACAGGTCCAATGCATAAAATACAATGTTTTAATGATTATACTAATCTTCTCATGCATGTCAATGCAATAATCTCACCTCAACAACCCTCTCCGTTTTACAATATTACAATTTGCTACCATGAGTTTAACATTTCCTGTAAGACCAAGAAATCAACTAGCTATCAAACAGTTTTTTTTTTAATTCAAAGCCTCTTAAAGATATACCTTTTGAGTTTGTTCTGGTTGCTTCATTTTTCTTTCTTTTTTTTCTGAACTGCTTGCCTGATAAATTCACGGTTTTATCCATAGTTTGAACTTTTTTTTTCCATTTAAGGTGGAATTTCTTGGTCACTGCATAAACATATTGAAAAGTGAACAATAAACTGGGACAAAAGTTAAATACAGTGAATATAGCTTTTAAACATACATAAAAAAATCAGTAGCCTGAGTTCCAGAATGTAACATCATTAAGAAAGAGTGTAAATACAAGCACGCTTTTCACCAAATAGGTGTTTACAGTTGTTTAAATGGATGGAAACCGGAAGAAATGAACTCTTTGACCACACACTGGCAGCAGAGTGAATGAGTCTCTTGCAGAAGGAGGATTGCTGCCCATCCACAGCCTTGCACAGAAAGACTGAAGAATTGTTTGTGATGAAAAGCAATTTGTCCACTTTTCCCATGTCCCTCCCTAGATCCAACAATATGAAGAAGTCTAAAACTGCGAGACACTTGCAACAAGAATCTGTTGTAGGATTTGTATTCTTTTTTTAGCATCAAAAATTCCATCCTTGTAGCCTATTTTGCTGCATGTTTCAATGTAGTTTATATCTATTCAAGACTATCTTATTAAGGTGACATTTAAAAAAAAAATAACAATTTGTTGACAGAATTTCTCTGTTGAATTATCACGGGAAGTCTGTCACTTTTGTCTTTATAAATCCAATTATTTAAATAGGTCTGTGCTTTGTACCCTGCCTTTTTCCAACAGTATAGGCTCCAGCAACCCCCTGACCCTGAAATAATTTAAGCAGATTTGGAGAACGAATTGATGTTTTTGTTAATAAAGTCACCATTCTTAACCTTGCAAGTTGATAAGAAGTGATGACAACTAGTGTTTATTCATATATTTATTTACTTGCAATTAATTTCTGCTGCAGAGCCCCTGCTTGGCTGGTATTAGAGTAGACTTGTGGGACAGTTTGAGGGATCAAATTTTGCAGAGGTTAGGAAAACAGCCCAGTGTCTTAGGGACTTGAGGCTAAATGTTGGCTCCCCCAGCATGGCCTGGGGTTCATTTTTACACAGCCACAGACAAACGTCACCCTTTAACTTTCTATTCAATGCCAACACCCTTAGTCTTTATCTTTAGCAAACATATTTTTTATAAAGTGTCCCATGAAAACATATTTGCCATCAGAGTTCTTTATGTGTCTTGGAAATGGGACAATTTCTGTGACATGCACTTAGGTTTAGGATTGTCACATTTTAAGTTTCCCATTACCTTTGAAGTGTGCACTTAAGTATCCATGGCAATACTATGTACATACAGAGATGGTAAAGTATGCATGCAACAAAAATGTTTCTTTTCTTTGCATACAATAGCTTAGGAAAGGTTGTGCTTCATGGTAAAAAAAAAACAAAAACAAAACTGAGCCTTCTTTTTTTGGATTTATGTACCACTTTTAGATCATTTCAAAATTATGAAATTTCTTATGTCCTTCACCTTCAGAAAATATATTCTGACTTTTTGTAATGAATGACTTTTTAACTGAATTGTGTAACAGTTAGAGTAAGATTTTTGCTTTTTTTTTTTTGCTTGAGGAAGGACGGTCCCAGTGTCAGTGAAAAGCTGGTGATGAAAAAGTATGTAAAACAGACATTTAAGACATTGTCCCTGGGGGCCAAGGGATGGAGGCTATGCCAGTTGGTGACAATCTGGAGGCTTTTTACCAATTGCCATCATTTCTAATGTCACATATGTCATGGTGTTTTGGGAGAGGGCAGTTTCAGCCTGTGGGGCAGTGATATATCCCCTGCCCTAACTTTAGTGGCTAATGCAGGAATGGTGGATGAGCCTAAGGGCATCAGGTTCTTGGTGGCCATCTCACAGCATGGTGTGGAGGATCCCTGGGGTCTTTCATTTCAAGAATCATTGCATCTAAACGTTGGGGAGGTCATTATGTGGGTGTGGTCTTGGGTGCTTGACCATCCAGTAAGGCAACAAGGAATTGTCTTGGTTCACCTTTTGCTTCTGCTGCCTCCTTTATGTATGACATAATAGTGTAAAACTTCATAGAGTTTCTCTTGGTGTCTCTTCTTTCTTTTATTTATTTATTTATTTTTGTCTTTTCTCGAATTTTTCTATGTTTTCTCGATCCCCTTGATCTCCTCCTTTGTTCTGTCTCATTTCTGTCAATTTCTTTCGGAGCTTAAAAGATGTAAAGACACAATCACAAGGGGAAACACATTTCCAAATAATACAGTTTTGCTTCAAATGCAAAAACGACTTATGCAAATATCACCTTAAGACTTTAAGTTAAAGCCTTTTGTAATGATATAATCTGTCCAACACAAGCAACATTCATCTTCCATCTGTTTGCTCAATTGCAGCACAAAACAAAACAAAAAATCTGTGTCAGACAAAAATACTTATCCTCACAAATGAAAAAATTTATCAAAATGTCCCAAAAGCCAAATTCCATGGGTTTGGGCTGCCAAGGCTATCACCCAAACCACATTACACCAGTCCCTTTTAAGATTCCCTGCAGGTGGTGGGTCCACTGGAAAGTGATCCCACGTTGCTCCTTCAGACTTGACCCAACCAGGGTCCGTGGGAGGAGCCAAGGCCACCAGGCACTGACCTACGAGCGACATAACTGGGTTTGTGATAGTACCACTCATTTAAGGGGTTCTGAACCGCTCTTTGTCTGGCTCGTCGCCTAAGACCTGTCAGCCATGTGAGACCCTACCTGGAGCAGAAGCCACAGACAGCTAGCTCTTGAGATCACTCGAGCATTCAAACACCTCCACCACTTTAAGGCGGCGGTTCAAGGAGGCCGGGAGTTCCCCTACAGATAGGGTGACAAGCTATGACTAGAGCCGCTTCTCCTCCACATCAAGAGGAACCAGTTGAGGTGGGTCTGGTCCGGATGCCTCCTTGACACCTCCCTGTGGCTGTGTCATGGGCATGTCCCACTGGGTGCAGGCCCTGGGAAAGACTACGTCTGTCGACTGGCCTAGGAACGCCTCGGGGTCCCCACAGAGGAGTTGGGGGAAGTGGCAGAGGATAGGGAAGTCTGGGCATCTTTGCTCAGACTGCTGTCCCCGCAACCCGGTCCTGAATGAGTGAAAGAAGATGAATGAATGACATATATCAAAATGTTCTTTATGTTGTATGTCAGACAAGTTTTTAAAGATTCAAAAGAAGTCATTTTGGACAACAAATATCAATTGACTTATCTAATTGTTTAACATGTTTTTCTGTTCAGAAAAGTCAGTCCACCCTGAGTGAGTGATTCATCCTCTTGTGTAGCGGGATGGTTGCAACTGTTAAATTCAACCTCAAATCAGAGCAAGATGTCCTGTATGGAAGCCCACAAGGAATATAAATAAAGTTCTCGGGGTGACCGTGCCACAATTCGCAGTCTTCCTCTTGAAAAGCAACTGAAAGCAACCTGGAACCATAATTTTAGAGCAAGTCATCAGGCGAGGAAAAAAGCAATCATGGAAGATCCGGACCATTCATTATGTTCAGGCAGTCAGTAGATCTCATTCTGTAGCACATAGCATTGCTGAACCTTGACCTGCCTTATTGTAGCAACCTGAGATTATAAGACTGCCCTTCTTCCATATAGAAACTTGGACTTGTAACTTGTAATCTCACACAAATTGCATTCTGTCAGATCAAAAATATGATATGTGGTTTACAAGAATCAAGGTACTGCACAGCAGCCAACAATGCAATCTAGAGTTCTTGACAGCAAATTCAATTTGTATCCTGATACTTTTTTTGTCCCTCTTATTCTCCTTTTCATTTGACAATGTAATTCTGTATTCATCTGTATTGATGTGTTTTTTGGACATACAGTAGTACATCGGTAGACTTTCCTATAGATATGAAATAACAAATTGGTCACTTAAGTTGAACTCTAAACAAGTTATTCATTGCAAGATTCCAAAAAGCATCACACAAGTTGCTGGAAACATATCTTGTAAGTATGGTGGAGTTTCACTTATTGAACTCTATACAATGAATTGCATCAGAACCAAGTTTTCTCTTCTCTGCTGAGTTGATGTAATCGCTCAAACAAGATAAAGCAATATTAACTGAATGCGTGAACAGATCTGAAATAACTTCAATCCTTTCACTGCTATTCTGCCTTCAAGTCAGTCCTAAATAGTCCTGCCACTAAACATATCTCAGATTCATTGGCCCAGCAAAAGTGTCCTTACAGCCATTGAAATCTGCAGATAGAGCCCTGCTAACTACTCCCTTGTCAAAGTTTGAGATAAAGTGAGATCAGGCATTTTCCATTAGAGACCTCGATTTCCAAAGCTGTCTGCCCACTGAACTGTGCCACACTAAGTCTGTAGGTATCTTCAACTCAAATCCCAGCTAGAAACCTTCCTCTTTATTTAAGCTTTAGGTGAGGTCTCACCTTTGATCACATCAGTAATATTGTACTTTCTGAACACTCTTCTAACCTAACTCTTTGGTTGTTTTGTGATACTTTGTAGCCCTTATTGGAAAATTAATTTTCAATTAACACTAATGCTAAAATTATTACTTTGTGGGTGCTGATTTTTGCTGTTAACGAGGTGCTACCCAGTGCAATTAACTGCTTTATGCTCTAAATTTAGATTGAAATAAGAAATGCTGCAACAATTTTCAGAGAACAAGCTATGACTTCTGTGCATCACTCAATGAAGTTCAAGTTTTCATTGTGTTATGTTTTCATAAATGAGTACATTGACCAACACATTTTTAAATGAAAGTTGGTATTTTACATGGGCTTTGTTTAAATTTTGTCCACAAGAATTAGATTTAGATTTTTGAAAGGACAAATTTTGGTTGTAAGATAAAAATCTATCTCTTTTACTTCTCATTGCAGGCACTACTCTGTTAAACATGATAATTTCAGCACACTGCAGTGTATTTTCCAACCTAGATGAGTAGAAAACACAAATGAAGATGCAACCCTAAGCTTGAGGTGTTTGATTTGCTGAAGCAAAACTTAATGTTCACTCGACTGCAAGACACCTAAATCTTTGGAGGCCTCACTCCTGACACAAATAACGGATTACTGAGAGAGTTAGAAGCACAGTTTACTGTAAGCTCAGAGCCATGGTTAATTCAAAAGCAGCTTTGAAAAACAGGAAATGCAAAGTATAATCCAGACGCACTGTGTAATGTAAGATGTTTCATCCATCCATCCATCCATCCGTCCATCCATCCACTCACTCATCCATCCCTACTTTGTAACTGTTTTTGTCTCATTTCTCAGCTTTTTAACAGAACTCCTTTTAGCGATCTCAACCAACTTGCTTTTTTTCATAAATATCATAAAAGTTCTATACATTACCATTGAGATTTGCATCCGTCTGAAAGAGCAGAACACCAGTTCAGATAAATTGGATGTCTAAAGCATCTGACAAACAAAACTAAGAGTCCTGAAGGCACTGTTTGCAGTTGAGCTTTTTTTTTCTCTCAAAACTTTTAGTTTTAAGTCTTTCAGTTAAGCATGACCTCGTCTTAAGGGCAGGTAGGAACACTGGTGGAAAGCTAATGAAATAGGCTTTTGTTGCTAAATCCACTATTTTTCTTTTTTTCTTTATGAACGATACGGGAAACAGTTTTACAGACCTATTTTTAAACTCAAAAATGGCTGATAAGTAATGAAGTTAATCACCTAAAGAGCATTGACGCTGGGTGGGAAAAGGTTGAAAATTCATTCTTTTTGAATAGGTGAATGTGTCCATTGTTTTTGTAGTCTACCTAAATGAGGGGCAGAGGGGTGCTGCTGCTCCTATATGGGCTAACTCAAACCGGAGCCAAGTGAGACTAATGGGTTTGCTGTGGCCCCGCTGCCTCACAGAAACTCCTATTATGGAGCCTGCACAGCCATGTTTCACTGAAACATTTTCAACATTATGATGCTGTTGTAAAGCATAAGATTTTTATTTTACACATAACTTTTTTATTCAGACTACTTCAGATTATAAAAATATCATTTTTTGGCATTTTTTTTATTTGAATGAATAAGTATAACAAAATGGAAAAATGTAAATCAAGCTAAGAAAAAAACAAAAGGTAATGAAATAATTTTAAATCTGTTTATTTAAGATATTCTGATTATCTGATTGTTTAACATGGGTTTCTATCATCCAGTAACATTGTTATTAAAAAATAACAATATATGGCTCAAAACGATATGTGATTTGATTGTGGAGTGGTTTCGTCCACCACCACGACTTGTGTTTATGTCACATGCATGACATGGTGAAAAAAAAACTGCAATTTGGTTTAATAATTGTTACCTAAAGTCAGCTTTTATAAGTCTGACTGCTGAGAGCTTAAACAAGGAAGTGTATGTTCAATTGTTACATACATTGATTGTTCAAATAAGACATAAAAAAGATTTTATCAATTTCAATTGATGGACAAATTGCACAAATAACATTAAAAACTGCCCATTGAACAGTTAGTCATTACTTTTCTTTCAAAAGAAGCTACTTTTAATTTTAAGGTCCAACAGTGGTTTGCAACATTTATCAAAAAAGCAAAGGACATGATGAATACCTTTTCAAAAAACCCTAAAAAGCAAAATAGAAAGGACAAATAAAAGAAGATCAGCAGCTTTCAGCTCGCAGATGTCCATGTAAAACCTGCTCTTGGGTTTCTTTTGAGCTGCAGCACAGCTCAGACTCCGAGGTTGCTTTAAAATGCAGTGATAATTGAAGAATCTCCCAGGTGACTGGCACTGCAGAGGAAGCACTCTGTGTTATCCCAGCCCACATCCTGTTGTGATAATGTTTCAGGCTTTGGCAGGGACAACACACACCAGTCACAAGGGAGGGGGGAGTGGTTGAGGTAAAAAAGCTAAACTGTAAACCTGAACTCCATGTAGACTGTTGCAGAAGAAGCATTTCCTGATAAACGATTTCTCTCTAAAGTGTGGTTGTGTGCAGTTTGATTATGCTAAGTGTCACAGCTTTTGTGCTTTTATGTAGCACATTTCTAATTTTTATTCAGTTCTATATATGTACTTTAAAAGACATAAAAATGAACTGAGAATCAAAGGCAGATGCTGTGTTTTTGTGTGAAATTAAACAGTCTTTTTAAGAAACTAAATTAGTCACATAGATCTCATTGTGTGAACAGCCTATTCAGACTCTTATCTATCAGTGGTGAAAGAATGAAGATGCAATGAGTTAATTGCTTAAAGTTCTCACACAATAACATTACAGACTGTAACAAAAGTAAAATGTCATATATTTAAAACCCTCCCAGAGACTAAACTCATTTTGGTGGACTGCAGTCTTCATTATTCTACTCCTTCTTTTTTTTGTCAAATCCTACACCTAAAGTCTATAGAAACACAATTAAAATGTAAAGATTTCTCTTTAATTATCCTTCCTTTTTTGTTCATACTCAAGCAAATACTAATGTATCTTTTTGTTAATCTTATGCACATTTGGTTATAATAAAAAAAAAATATATGTTATGCTCAAACCTTTTTTGGTTTTTTTTAAACAATGTGGTACAAAAAAAAAAAAAAACATTTATCACATTATTTTGATATTTAGAGTAAAAATCTCCTATTATTTTTGTCAATATTGCGTTCACCAAGCCACAATATGCATCAGATCGTTTAAAAAATCATGTCTCTAATAATGCTCATTGGTTTTGTTTTGAAGACTGTTGTGTTTGATAAATAGTACCACTAAAGGAAACATATGGTTATTAATTCAAAATTGAAATGATATTTAATTTCTTGACATCATAAAATTCAAAATATTTTTAAAGATATATGTTTAAAGTTCTTTAAAGTTACTTAGACACAATAAAACAAAGTATGTATTTTAGATTTCAACTAGCATGCTCACACTGGATATTTGCTCATAACTTAAATATACAAATGAGTGTGTAAATGTGCACAAAATGTTGTATTTTGGATTTATTTCAATGTTTTTAAATTACAAGTACATGTAAAGACACTTCATGCTCTTGTCTGATCATGTCTAGTAGATGAGTAGATGTTTGTATTTGGTGTTTTTTAGTGGCAATGTTGAAATTAAAGATGGGTCTATGAAGATTCAGAGATATTAGATCAGCAGCATCAGGTGTGTCTTCAGTGGGCTCTAGAAGAATCTCATGAGCAATTGGGTGCTTCTTCATGTTGTAAGACTGTCCATTCCACCCTTTTCCTGGTCACCCTTCCACCCACAAGCCCCCTGGCTTACCTTGACACATCCATGCAGAGCTACAGCAACATCTACTGGTGGTCAAAGGTACAACATCCGTTCCTCAGGCTGATGCACTTGTAAAATCCATGCCTTGAGCAAAAACATAAAATAATGTCCTCATGCATTATATGTTTTTTTTTCTCTCTTATTCTCTGCTTTGTTTTTAACTCTATCCTGTACAGACAAAGAAACTGGCTTTTTAAAAAGTGATTCAAACCGGAATCCAACTAAATATAAATCATATAAATCCTTACTTTTAAAATAGGGCTGATGTACCTGAAGGAATATTTTTTTTCTACCTGTTATGATGGAGATAGCAATAATAATAAAGTATTCCTTTGAAACAGCAGCACATTATAGAAAATAATCAAACCTCAGTCAAAAGAAGTGCCCATTGAACATTCAGTGTTTAATACATTGACACAACAAAGATAAACAAACTATTATTATATTACTTTATTAACTAAATTCTTCTTTGCCATCATTTAGAAAAATAACTAATCATTGTGCAACACGGATAACTATACCTGGTGAAAGGTCTGGTTCTGTTTCTAACCAGGTCGTAAAAGAATGAAGTAACAAAAAAAGGACATTCTAATCTAATTAATCTTGTTTTTTTTAAATCTCTTTCAAAACGTATCCAGCTCATCAAAAGAACTCCTGTAAGGCCTAGTGATACCAATTTATCTGATTGGATGAAGCATTTTGCCAACCCAACATAATTTATTAACCATATTTCAGTTTGTTAAAACATTTTTTTACTGTTTTTATCATCACAAAAAGGTCCAATATCTTTCTTTGAAGAGATAAATGAAAAGATTGGTGGCTGTTCATTCATTTGTCTTTTTAACAGCAAATCAGCTTTTATAAAATTTAACAAAATGAAAATAACAGTCAACTTTCATTCTTCCGTAAGGCCTTTTGTGCTGTAGCATTTTCTTATGATAAAACTAATAGAGTATGTGGAGATTATTGATTTACACAAGTTTCATTCTTATTTGAATTTGCTGCAGTATCTTAAACCCCTGCACCTTATTTTACTTTACAATTATATGATTCCATCTCTGCCCATACAGAACACCTCCTTGGTCATTTTGCAGGAAATTGGATTGGAAGAAACATTGCTGCAATCCCCGATGAGACTGGCCCAGCTGGATCTCATTATGTTTTTAGAAAATTATCACTTTATGTTGATAGACATGGAGAGCCGGGGTGGAATTGCCACAAACCATCCTTGACCACTTCAATATAAAAGATGAGCAAGTGAAGAGATCTGCTCTTTGAAATATGCTGCTATTAATCTAAGTACTGTAGCAGGCTCTTGCTATCTTTACAGGGATGGCTGTGGAATATTGTGGTATCAATCAATATAAGATGTGCATCAGTTTGGATCGGTACTTAATGCCTGTTTAAACATTTTGTTTGACATTTTTAGCTCATAAACAGCCACATCCCTATAAAACCAAAGAGAAGCATTACTTTTATTTAACAAGAAACCCTGGGAGATTAACATAGATTCATGAATTATCAGAGATAAAATAAATAGACCTTACACACAATTCAATTCAAAGCAAGCACCAATATTATACACTTTACATTTTCAAAAAAAAAAAAAAGGGCAAGTTTGATATATAGTCCAGTATTTATTCCAGAGGCTCCAGAGCTACATTTTTTGGGTGGTTTTTTGCCATTCATTGATGTAATTCTTGTATTATCATTATTTTTTTAATATATGTAGTCTATATGTGTTTTGTACACTTATGTTTTCCTGTTTTTAACCAATATTAAAAGTAGTTTAAGAAAGGAGAAAGGAGAGTAGAAAGAAAGCAACATTTCAATTCAATTCAATTCAATTCCATTTTATTTATATAGCCCAAAATCACAAAGAATTTTGCCTCATTGGGCTTCATGCAGGTAATTTTACAGTTGCAAAAAATAGTCATGAAACATGAAAGAAAGATCAAATAAAGACTAAACCGACTAAATAAACTGGATATCCCCGCTCTTAGACCCTCCCTCTCGGTAAGGAAAAACTCCCAAAAAAAAAAAAACCTGAATCAGGAAAAAAACGAAGAAACCTTAGGGATTCCCACATGAGGGAGAGATCCCATCCCAGGACGAACAGGCGATACCAGAACTGGTAAGGGAAAATTAGCTTCTACAACTACGTATTTGGCCTTGAACACATTTAAAATATGTGTGGGCAATATGTGGGCAATATGAATCTTGATGTGGCCCTATTATGTGTTACCAACATGAATTTCCATTAGTTTTTGCCCTTAGTCACATGTAAATACATGCACATAACATCTGCCAAATAAAATAAATCACTTGGATTTTCCTTTTTTTTTATTCAATCTTTTTTGACACATATGTACTTTATTTTGAAAGAAACTTGTATATACTGTTGCAAAAAGTAAAAGAAAATATCAAAATGAAGAATTCCTCCGCAATGAATTGCTTCATGGCCAAAAAACATGAATAAAGTGTACTTACTATTTTTCTAAACGGTGTTGGATTGTGTGGCTATTGCTGGGTTTTGGCCAATTAGAAACTGATCCAACTGGCTCCAAAAGCATCAAAGGTTGCTGGCCCCTGACCTTTTTATTTACATTTACAGCATTAAAACCTGTCATTTAAAATCTGCAATGCTGTGACTAGAAGTTAATAAATTTAATTGTATTCATTCAAATTGTGCAAATGACCAAAACACTTGCAAAATGCAAACAGAATTGAACATATATTTCACAAAAAAGAGCAAAAAGAAAATAGTTTTTTTTTTAACTTTTCTTTTCCAGAACAGATTTAAACATGATCTATTATTTAATATTTTACCATATATATCCATAAATATAACAGTCTTGACATTTTAAATATTTAATATTTAATCTAATCAGTTTTTGTCAACAGTTCTGACTGTTGTGTTTTACAATTTTACCGCTAGGGGCGCTCTCCTACCCTTTCCTCCGACCTGCTAAAAACTTCCTCATCTAAAAAGTTTGCTTGAGGTCGGAGTGGGCGGGGGCGTTTTGACCGCGTGACCCATTAAGCGAAAGCTGTCAGTGATGGAAGGTAAGCTTCACGTGCGCAGCGGGGCTTTTGATGTCAGTCAGTCAGAGCAGCTTCACAGCCGAGCAGCGAAGTCCAAGGTAAGCCCCATCACGGTCATTTACATTCTAAAAGCACTACTTTTATTCCGTTTGATAGCAGTTATATTACACATTTTGATATACTTTGAGCTGGTTTATGGCGCGAAGGATGCTTTAGTTTTTCAAAACAAGTCAGTTAAATTAAATTTTGTTACTTTTGCCCTTGAATTTGACTTGTTTTCACGTTTTTTTAAAGCACATTGGGATGGAGTGGCGCCAGCAGACCAGTATCAGCTGTGCAGACGCGTTCAGCGAGGCTCAACGCTGGATTGAGGTCATCTCACCACACTGTTTTCTTTTTTTTATGCGCACCATTTACGGAAATTATCTTTAAAATATGGCAACAAAGGCTTTTGTTTGATTCAAATGCAAAAAAATTCGTTACTGCTTAGAGGTTTTATTTGAAAACTTTTAGACTTTCCAGACGTGAACTCCTAAATGCAAACCACATCTTGATAGGTCTGAACCTGTCATAGGTCTCCTTGTATTTTCTTTTTTTTTTTCCAGATAAAGCAAAAAATATTTGAATGCAAGCCTAGTGAGGCTTTGAAGAAATTCAAATGAATACAAAGCAAATAATTGCCTGCTATCTAAAAGAAATTAGGAAAATGCAAATTGTGCACAGCAGCACTGTGGGATTCCTCATTTTAGTGCATGTCTGCTGGGTATAAAACAATATAAGAAAGTGTATATGTGGGCCGTTTGCACCTAAATGCTGCGCAGCAGGTTGGTGGGTTTTATTGTTCAATGTGGAGGACGTGGTTAAGAAAAGGAAAAAGGACTGTTAGAGGCACGAAATAGCCCTTTAATTTTGGATGGAATCATTTGCATCTCAATTAATCATTGGGATTGGACCCAGAACCATGTTGGCATACGGCACAGTCTAATTTTAACCACTTTCTGACATTTTTTTTTCTTTTTGCCTAATTAGAATACTGACAAATTGCAGAAATTGAACTTTTTCAGTACTAAAGGTGATGGTTTCTAACTAAATCCTTTCTACTATGTACATTTTTTAACTTTATTTATCAAAATTTAAAAAAAATAGTTGCATGAAAGAACCATCCATTTCTTCAATTATAAATTCCAACAACTGTATGATTTTAAAATAGCTTTCTAGGCCAATATATACCATCATTTGGTGCTCGACTGACGTGATTGACATTTGTTTACAAGCCACACATTTGACATTTTCGAAACTCCTTTCGTTTGACTTGAGAACATTCCTCCTCCGAAGTATTTGATTGAGGGTCTGCGTCAGATAAAAATGCCACCATGCCGCATCGTTCCATCCTTTCAACCCTGCAATGTATTATCAAATCATTCACTCAATCTAGTTAAACTAAAAATTCAATGTGACTGTGGATTCTTTTGGGGGGTAATTAGTGAGAAGAAAAGCAGTACGAGGCCCCTTCTTCGTTATAGAATCCCATTTTTATGCCCTCATTACAAAGTTCCACTGCACTGACTGCCCCCCCCCACTCCCCCTGCTTTCTGAAGTGATGGCTTTTTAAAAATGAATTCTCAAACTTACTTCACAAACACAGACATTGCTTCCAGTAGTTTTTATGACTGAAATGGTGAGCAGCATGCATGCTTTTCCGCCTGTGTTTGTTGATTTGTTTGGCTAAATGTTGTTCTTAAACACACACAACAGTCATGTTGTTATTTGGACTTGATCACTTTAATTAACTTGAACAGGGAGTGTTTGTGTTGTGTGTGTGTTTGTGGGAAGGTGGTGTTTTTCTTTAATTTTTGCCAGCAGATTCAGCACTGAAGCAGTGACAGTGATGCTGTTTATGAACTCCTGGAACTTTCATAAAATGCAGCCGGACTAATTAAATCCAAGCACTGGTGCTGCTGTTGAAGCGTTTGATATGCATTTAACTGGCCGACTAATTTTAGTTTCCTGTTTTTTTTTTTTTTTTTTTTTTTGTTTCTCTCTGTCAGTTTCAACTTTAACCTCTTGTATTTTGTTTTGCATGTTGATTGTTCCCAGGAAAGTTGACATCTCAAGAGCATCTTGTTACAAAGAATAATTTGTGGTCTTTAAAAATGAAAAATTGAAAAGTTCTGTTTTTATGGAAGCGCATTACAGTCATTTAAAAAGTGATTTTTTTTTTTCTCATTCTCTTTTATGTTTTTCATTCTAATTTTTTAAAAACTACAAAGGGAAAGAACTGCAAACAGGTTGGACAATAACCTCATCCGCTCATGAAAACTATAAGATGAACTCCAATTAAGTTGAAAATCCACGATTTGTGTAATTGGCGTGAACTCAATTACGGTAGTTTATGTGCTCATTACAGTATTGCCACTCTATATAATTACTTTATCCACAAACATTAGAGGACAATGTTGAAAATATTAAATATTGACCAGGAAAAAATGTTTATTTTGATTTTTGACTCAAACCAGACGACAGCATTAAGCACAAAGCGGCGAAGTCCACGGGTGACCTTCTGGATGCCTTTGTTGTGGGTGTGATTAACTTTGTGGCACACGGTCTGTTTTAAGAATTGTTTCTGTTTTATTTTTTTCCCAACTCTTGGTTATAATTTTTCCAGTTTTCCGAGATAATTTTGCTTTTTGATCCAATTTTTTTTCTCTAATTATTGTTGGACTACAGCAGTTGTAGTCCTTAAGCATGGAGATAGACTGCTTGCATTACTTGCATGAGATGGTTCACTCTGAGAATAATATGAGGGATTTCTGTGGAGTTTGTTTCAAAAGTAAGTGCTTGTGATGTTTTTTTAGATTATTTATGGTGAGTCATAAAGAATTTGATTTTTGTCAGTTTTTTTTTTTTTTTTTTGTGTACTTTGACAGTTCCTATCTGCCTCTCCAGCTTGACATGCTGCATCACGGTAACTTATGGCTCTAACTTTTCTGCATCATCACAAACAAAAATAAACAGTCCATACTGTTAATTATAACTAGGACTTTCCCCAACGTTTTGCTCTGTAATGTTTGTGGATAAAGGAAGTAGGAAGAACAACATTCTAGCAATATCTTTTTATATATTACATATTTTAATGTGCAATATTATGTAGCACATTTAAAAAAATGGATGTGTGGTGGCTTTTCAACTTTTAATTTCAGGTAATCTTAAAGCTTTTATGGACAGATGAGGTCAGTGCCCAGCCTGTTTGTTGTTCTCTGCTTTTGTAGTTAAAAGAATTGACAGAAAAACATGGGGGAGAAATGAGCAATTTTCTTTTTTCCCCATCAATCGCAAAAAAATAAAGACGAAGGTCATTAATTTTTTATCCCCTGATTAAATGCAATAAGCCTCTATAGTCTTTCCCCTAAAAAATGTGATCATTCCTCATTTCTTCATTTATAATACAAATCAAACTTCATCCTTGCTCTGTAATCTCTTTTTTTTTCTGGTACTGGTTAGAACAAGTTCTAGAAGAGCTCAAGATCTAGAACTTCTTATACATGCTTTTGTGTCTACACGACTAGACTACTGCAACAGTCTGTTTTCCTGTTTGAGTTGGGAGCTGTCTCGTCTGCAGTTAATCCAAAACTTTGCTGCGAGGATCTTGACCCGCACTAGGAGAAGAGCTCACATCTCTCCCATCCTCAAAGCTCTGCATTGGTTCCCGGTTGCATACCGGATCCAATTTAAAAAAACTTAGTGCTGACTTTTAGAGCCCTCCATGGCCAACCTCCTTCATATGTCTGTGATTTGATCACTCCCTACAGACCATCTCGTGCGCTGTGGTCTGTAGATCAGAACCTGTTGATGGTCCCTCGCACACGCTTTCGGACCAGAGGAGACGGATCTGTCCAGGCTGTTGCTCCTAGACTCTGGAATGAGCTCCCTCTCTCCCTGTGTTCCCTGGACTCTGTTCACTCTTTTAAAAGCCATCTTAAAACCTTTTATTTTGCTCAGCATTTTAACTGAATCTGTTTTAAATTGGGCTTGTAACAATTGTTTTGTGTGGTGCTTGCTCTTTTCTTTTGTTTCTTTGCTTGTGAGGTTTTATCTTTTATGTTTTAACATGCAAAGCTTTGTCTTTTATGTTTTTTACCATTTTAAGTATTTGTTTTTATGCCTTTAACTTGTGAAGCACCTTGTGACTTTTGTCTGCAAAAGGTACTATAGAAATAAAGATTACTTACTTACTTACTTGAAATGATTTATTCTGACATATTGGGGGAATAGGGCTGTAAAAATGCTACTGACAGTTATCTTTTTTTCTTTTCTTTTTTTTAATAAGGAAGTGACTGGAAAAAGCTTTGGATGCACTGACTTTCGAGCTGCCTTGGAGAATGGTGTTCTGCTATGCGAGTGAGTAATGGTTTTTTTTTTTTTTTTTTTTTTTTTTTTTTTTTTTTTTTTAATATAAAGTTTTGTCTCAACAAAATATAAAATGTCTGAACATGTCAGCCCCTGATTCAGTGTAATTGGACAAGTGTTTTTAGACGTGACTTAAAGCTAGTTAGAAGTAGCCCTAGTTTTGAAAGCTCACCGCTCACTTTTTTTTTTAAACTGATGAATTTCAAAATGAGAAGCCTTTCAGTTAAACAGATGGATCATTTATAGAGTACCTGTTTTTTCACAAATCACAGCACAAATCTACCATGTACAAACACGTTTTTACATTGTTTTTATTGGTTTTATGAGAAATATTCCATCAAAATTGTTTTTAGCTCAAGCTTGTTCACGTTGATATTTTTAATACACTGCAATTTGCTGACCCAGATCAAAGTTACAATTTTTGTTTGACCATCCCTCCATACATCTTCTTAGCCGCTTTGTCCCTTTCGGGGTCGCGGGGGTGCCGAAACCTAACCTAACTACTAGTGGGGGAAGGCAGGATACACCCTGGACAGGTCGCCAGTCGGTCGCAGGGCCTCAATCACACTAGGGCATACATGAAGAAAATTGAAATTAAAACTGTTTCTGCGCATGTTTGTTCAATTCAATCAATTCTTGTCCAATTCTTCATGGGCAAACCACATACATGTCTCAAACACTCCTTACACATATGCAACTGCACAGCTGAAGAAATATGATGCAACACAGCATGTTTAGGACAACAGTTGCAGGAAAAGGATGTGCTGTGTCACGAGCGTCATCTTCAACCACTGATGGTGTTTTTTTTTTTTTGTTTTTTTTTTCCTGAACCAAAACCAAACGATTTTCAGACGGTCCAGAACATACTTCTCACTTTAGAATTGTGGCTGTAGAGCAAGTCAAATTTAGAGGATTTGTGGAGTTGATGTCAGTATTTTTGGAATCAAATCCGTACAAGTGGTTTTTAGAGATTTATTAGACCTCTATTGTTTCTTCTTTTTTTCCCCACAAAAGCTTGATAAACCAGTTGAAACCAGGCATCATCAAAAGAATGAACAGACTTTCAACTCCTATCGCTGGTCTGGTGAGTGGCAGACATTGCACCTCAGCCGTCTGACATGAAATGCACCAGTGTGAGTATGCTAAAAGTACCTGCTAGACAGGAAGTGTTCGCAGCCTTTTCGTGGTTTCCTCTTGATGCGACATGAAACCAGGCTTGTGCCATTTAAGAAAAAAAAATGAGACTGCATCTGAGTGTGATTATCAAACTGCTGAATATGTAAAGTTTTATTGAGCATATTTGCAAATGGGGAGACTTTTTTTTTGTAGGTTTCAGGCTGAGTTGCCTAAGCATGAATGCCAAAATTACCCAAAGCAAGAACAGGGATTAATTTCAACCACCATTAGGAGCCATTTAACGGCTGTAGAGCAGCAAGGGACACAGAAGTGTTGCTGTGTGAGGCGTGGGATGCAGTTGTAGCTGAGGTCTGGCAGTGGGCCACACTAGACATGTTTCAATCTAAGAAATGAAGCAGAATGGGTTGGATAACCACACAGTGCAGGAGATTTTTTATGTTGGACATTAATTTAAATTGAAACAGTAGTATTGGAATTTTGCATATTTTTGATACATTTTCAATTCATTTTTTGAGTGGATAGCTTTTTACTGTTTCCCTCTACATTTAGGTTTGCATAGCAACAAAATACACATCCTTTTGTTTCCCAGATCAATCAAGGCAGAAGCGATGGATCTAATCAAAAGAAACAAATAATTCCATTTTGGACTTACTAATGATTTTTTTCTAGTTCTGTAGAAAAACGTAGCCAACTCTTGAAACCAAAGTTATTCTCATAGCAGCATTATGCAACTTTTGTTTTTCATTGTCACTTTTTAATAACAGGAAAGAATAAAGTGTTTTATTTCATCTGCAGGATAATGTGAATGTTTTTCTAAAGGCCTGTGGGAAACTAGGACTTAATGAATCTCAGCTGTTTCATCCGGGTGACCTGCAGGATCTGTCCACTCGTGTGACACTCAGGTAAAGCTTTTCTATGACGAGCAGAGTGTGCTGAAACACTGCTTTTTTATTTGCTAATTAGATCTAAAAGTAAGCCAGAGGAATACATATGGTTGGTCTGACGGAAATAGCAGTGCTAGCAATGGCTGTGTGGGTTTGATTTTCAAAACAGTTTTTAATATCAGAAAAATATGAAAACAAAACATCCATTATGTTTGACATGCTCTTGACCTCACTGTGTAAAATGTGACTTATGTTCATTTGAACTTGAGTGAGTGCTGCAGACAACATCCAAGTCATTTAAATATGATAAGACTAAAATGCAGAAACGCACACATTAGAGAATACAGTAGGTTTTCTCTCCTCCATCTGTTCACGGTGAACTTGTTTTGGTGAGCTGTAGGCGGGTGGGCGATGATTTTGATGGTCTTGTTCTCCAAAGCTCGAGGACCAACTGTTGGATTCAAGTTGCTCATTGTTTTGTCATAAGCTAAAGAGTTTCTTTGATTTCATGGATTTAATTACTTAAGCTTCATAGAATTAAGATGACAAATTAAAATTGGAAGTTAACAGTGTGCAGCTGAAGGTACAGGAATTGGTGATCAAAAATGTCATGGCAAATTTAGAAATGAAGAGCTGATGCCATTTCTCCTTGCAGACGCACTGAGTGTGTGTGTGTGGGTAGTGGACTGGCTCTTCAGCTACGCTCTCCTCCTAATTCCCGCAGCTCCTTCAGAATCAAGTTTCTCATAAGTCAGTCCCTCCAGGATTTTTGCAATGTTGCAACAGCAACTATTAAAGACAAATAAAACCAAACCGAGACTTGTTGCTCACCCTGCAACTTTATATTTTCATTGCGCTTTCCTCCAACTTTGTCCAATCGACTGTGACAACAGTCACGGGTGACGATGCAGCTTCATGACTGTTTCCCTTCTGACTCCTTCCTGGGAGCCGTGCTCTTTTTTTTTTTTTTTAATTAACTTTCTTTAGTCCTCTGTCTTTTTTTCTCTGCAAGCTGCACATGAACGGTCATTTGCGCTGAGGGTGAGGGCAGATGAGTTTGTGCTCAGCGACTGGGGCGGGGGGTTCCGTTGAGCGGTCTGTCACAACATGAAATGAGTATGAAAGGATTTGTGATCATTTCAGTATTTATTTGTAGTGAATCCTTTCTGGTAGTAGGAAACAGGCAGTTTGATGAAAGGGGCAAAAAAGACATACTTGCCATTAAAATACCTTTTTAATTCATTGTGTTGAGAAAAAAAATTGAAAACAAAACTGAATCGAATCGAGGTTTGACTGAATCGTGGCATCCTTTATTTTATTTTATTTTATTTTTTTAAACCCCACCACGTTCTAGCCATGCAATTTATACCAGTAAAGAACGAGACATTTAATTCAACCCCTCTACAGTTTGTGCCTCTATCAAAAGCCATCGAAAAACCCTGTCAGAACAGGATACAGTATTCCCTTTCTACATTGTAGTTCACCTTTCGTAGTCTCGCTGATTCTTTTAGTGCCGTTATGCATGCCGTTTTTCTTTTCTTTTTTTTTTGTGTTTTTAAACTGCACACCATGTTCTGTGTCCTGATTGGCTGGAGACCTTGTCAATCAATCTCCAGGTGTGTCTCCTGTACAAATACGTGCAGCTCTCCAAATCTACATAAATTTTTGGTCTGAACTTTGAGAGTTGAAATAACAGTGTGAAAATGTTCATGTCTGTCAGAGAAAAGTGGATAAAGTGTGTAGTGAGGAGTTTTACTGCTTGAAACCATGTGGTTAAATATTTTTAGCTTTGCAGGTTTAAAGTATTATTATTTTTTTTTTTAACAAAAAAATCTGGTTTTATATGTTGTGCGAATGTCAGATCAGTTTGGAAATGACTTTTATGGTGATGTTGAGCAACCTGAGAGAAATGGACAGGCATTCATAGAATAAGGTATCTGGATGCAGCTGCTTTGCATGGTCAAAGTAATAAACTCTGCCTAACAGCCCAGTCCTTTATGTGAGCTGATGGCTTGCTCGTCTATAAAACATGATAAGTAGTTGATCAGTGGAAAGTTGGCAAATTAGATAGATTAAGACTTTCATGTTTTTTGTTTTTTTATTTTCCAAGCCACTTTCTTATCAAACAGCAACGTGTTCCATTTCAATGCTTATATTTGTTAATGCAGTCATGATGTAAATTGATATTTTAAACCGCATCATTTCCTTTTTAAATATTTGTTTGTTTCAGGCATGATGAAAGCAAGAGACGACTAAAAAATGTAAGTTTGTTTATTTTCCCCCTGGAACTATAAACAGAATAACAAATGTGTGTGTTCATACACTTAAATGATGACCTGTGACAAGCTTCTATGCGTTTTTGTTCTTTTTCCACATGTGAATTCTGAATGTTTCATGTAAATATGCCTGTGTGTCCTGATGGCATCTCGCATGTTTCACGCTCATGAGGTTGTTTATCCCAAAAGACTCATTTGAGCCACACAACAGCTGACAAGTTGCTCCTGGTAATGAGGCTTTGTCAGAACAACCCCTCTTTGAACTGAGTGTTGCATTTTTTTCTTTAATTACCAATTAGGGTCAATGGGAGTTCAATCAAATCTACAGTTTTGTCCATGTTTTTTCAACTAGATTAACAAACTTAAAGAGGGGCTACTTGTCATTCAGTGTTTATCTAGAAAAACTAAAGTTAAATGGAGGAGAAAAGGCTTTTGAATCTTAAAGTTATTATGTATGTTGATCATCCACATACCCAAATTCTCTATTGAACAGCCAGGGCTACATGAATATATGTTTGTGGCAGTCTGATTACATTTGCATAGCTTTGTATAAATGGTGGTTAAATCTAGAAAAAAAAACATTTCCTGAAAGAAGTGGTGTGACCCTTGAACCACTGATTTTTTTTTTTTTTTTTTTTTTTTTTTTTCCCACCCCCTAAAATGATATTTTTTTTAAACAAATGGTAAAGGTTTTGTTGCCATGGGCTTTTTTGTCTACAACCTGATTATGTTTTTAATTACAAATGGTTTGGTTTAATTGAAAAAAGGTTAGTTCAGGGGATAAGTAGGTATGCAGTGATGATGTCTCCTCCGCTTTGTTGCAGTTTGTCTGAAGGGATGTGATTGAATTATGGTTTTTTTGTAGTAGTTTGAGACCCTGTAGTAAGCAATAGCTGCAGGGGGTGTGTTGTACATTGAATCATAATGTTTGGAATGTGAAGTCAAGCATCTGTTCCTTTTCATTCATTCATTCATCCTGGATGGTTCAATAGGAGATAGTTTTTGGTTTTTTTTTTTAAGTTTGCCTAGACTTAGTTGGGTGTTTTTTTTGGGATGTTTCATCTCTTTTCTAAAAGGCTTTCATTATTGGATTTTTTTTTCTTTTTTTTTTTTCACCTACACTCCTCTTTATACTGAAGTACTTGATGGCCTGTAGCTGCTTTGCTGACTGTTTGAAAAGAGTCATGGTTTAAAGGGATAATGGGAAAAATCTATATTACTTGGCTTTGGAGATGTTGTGCTCCAAAATGTTGTAATCTTTCAAGGTCATTTGAGGCATCAACTGATTGTTGGATGCAGACTGGGGCCACCAGAGCAATGTCATCTCTTTATCTTTGATTTTTTTACCCACTGTTTTCCTTCTGGTTCTTAAGGTTGGTTTTGTATACCAACCTGGTGATGTAAATTTTCTTTTTCTTCCTTTAGATTTTTCTTAGTTTAGTTTCTTTTGTGTGTGAACTTGCAAACATGCTAAAAAGTGCCTCTACTTGAGGTCTCACTAACAAAGACAAAAGCGGTTAAACTCCATCCCGTTTCTACTTTTTTTTTTTTTTTTTTTTTTTTTTCTCCTCAGGTTTTGATCACAATCTACTGGCTGGGTCGCAAGGCTCAGCTGGACTCCTTCTACAGTGGTCCTCAGCTTAATTTCAAAGCTTTCGAAGGACTGCTGGGATTGGCTTTGTCCAAGGTAAGTATTTTTCCTTGCTTTTTTTGAACACTACATTTCTGTAATTTTTTCATCTACATTTCTAAATTTTAGGCTCTAGAAGATGGTAGTAACGTGCTGGGAAAAGATGGAGGACACAAAGAGCGCCATGAGTTGGAGAGGGAGGAACGCAGGCGCATAGCACCGGGTGTTTTAAGAGGGAACTCAGTGGAACACATTGAGTTTCTGCAAACAGGCGTATCCCAAAATGATGAAGGTGCGTGCTCATACTGCCCACTGGCCTAGTAAATAGGTTGTATATTCTGAATGTCATACATACTGCACCACCTGAGAAAGGAATGAATATTTGAAAGCAAAAGTCCTTTTCAACACCCTGACCTTAAAGCCCCTGCAGTTGTAAACAAATGAGTTTTTATAGTTTATTTGTTATATGCAAGATCAACGTAAGGTCAATGATACCATAAAACGCTTGAAATGAGAAGAACCATATGGCTCGCTAAATCAGTCAGAAGGCACTTGCAGCATACAATACAGTACCTTGCAAAAATGTAGATAGAAAAGTGAAAACATGATGAAGAATACTAAAGTAAAAATATTAAAACACATGGGGCAGGTAGAGTTCAAAGACTACAAAAGTGTAGATGGGGTTCAAATTGGTTTTGGGCCATGTTATTGGACATATGACAGTATTGAAAGAGAATCGACATATATGGTGAAATGGATCTGAAACCTGCAGTCATGTGTGCCTCTGATCTATTAGGGATGTAAATTACAGATGTAGCTTCATCAGGCTTCTCAGTACTTGGATATTTTTGGTACTTTAAGGTTTTGTGAAACTCTTGCTTTATTGGTAAAGCAGAAGTGCATTGTTTTGGAGGGTTTCACACAGAAATATTTATACTCAATATTCTCAGAAAGGAAAACTTTTTACCAATACTTGTTTACCAATGTCTTCATTTTGTTTCTCTGGAGTGTTTGGGGATTTTCTCCCATCTTGTGGTTATACTCGTGCATTACAACAAGGCAAAGTTGGAACTCAAATTGAGTGGAAACTTTATTAAACTCCACAAAAACTTAAACTTATTGTAACTTTTTGTGCTCTAGTAACAAGATATCTCACCTCTTGATCCTTTTACCTCAGTGTGTCATTAGTCTGCTTGTGGCTGTTGCTGCACGGTAATAGAATGTGACAAGTTCCACAAAGCAGTGGCAAAAGTATGCGTTAGCTGAGAGGGCTTATTGTTGGCTTAAAGCTTCCCAAAGGCTCGACTCTCGCTTTCATTCAGCAAAGGTTATTTTTTGTCCTTCTGCTCTACAGATTCTATTTCAACCTCAAGAGTTTTTGCTTCAGAAGATGATTTCTTTAAAGCGGATGATCCTTTTCCTTCTGTTTTGTCTCTGCCGTCTCAAGGTTGTGGAAGTGACGCAGAATCTGAGCAGGTGTACAGAATGGAGGACAGGCAGTCTTCAGCTAACAGAAACAAAGGCTACATCCCAACACCACTTCGAAAAATACAAGTGCGGGATGATAATGCGAGAAGAGGACTCAGTCCACTCCCCAGGTAAAGAAAGATGTTTGCTACCACTTAAAAGAAAAGCAGGGCTCCTTACTAACTTATCAATAGCAGAAGAGAAGGCTGTCTGCATTTATTTTTTTAATCATTTTTGCACTGCATTTGATATTTAAAAGTGTAATAGCAACCATTAATACATATTTTTGAATGATTAAAATATGTATTTAAATCAATTGTTCCACACACATCGGCATCCTTTAGTGGATAATTTGTAAATTTGTTAATTTGTTTCACTTTAGTGATTTTTTTTTTTCTTCTTCTTCATTTACATTGTTGAACTAAACACATCTGAATAATTTAGAATTTTCAGCTTTAACAGGCTGTAATAGCTTTCCACAAATACTGGTGATATTCCCAGGAATTCTCTGTGCTGTCACTTCTGTTTGTATTTTTGATAGAAGTTAAGGCTTTTCTCTGTAGTCTGCCCTCATAAATTTTTTTCTTTTGGAACTCATTATTAGGAATTTCCAACTGGAAATTGACTAAAATCATTTTGTATTTGATATTGCTATATTTAGTCATGATGTAATGCTTTACCATGCAAATTTGTGAGCTCACTGTTGAGACATAAAACACATTTTGTAATGCTCACAAATTTGTAGCTTTATTTGCCTAATTGCTTCACCTTCACTTCATATTTTAAGAGGATCATATAACACATTATTTCTATTGTCTTGTCATTCAGGAGAGTAATTAGGAAACAAATTCAGTATTTGTTCATGTTTTTGCTCATGGGTTGTGTATTCTGAAGTAAAAGTTGCTTTGGGATGTTGGAAAATGATGCTGTTAAAATCCTTTTCAAACAACATTATCAACAACATTCCATGTTGTTTTTTTTTTTTTTCTTTTTTTATTTTATACCTGCCTTTTGTTTAGGATGCTGTGGAATCTGTCCCTTTTTTAATAAAATAAATCCAATTACAGAGAAATAAAGAATAGTTATTAGTAGAATACAGTTAAAGATTAATATCAAATGGTGTTTAATCACTTGCTCGATGGATCAGTTCAACTGTAACTGCAAACATTATTTTAGAAACGTATATTTCTTATTGACAATGTCCTCAACTTTAGACTTTCTTTGTTATTTTAACTAAGGAAAAATACTTGTTTCTTTTTAGACAGCTTTTTTTTTTTTTTTTTTTTTTTAAATCTGAAAATCTTTGAAGTCCCATGTAGTATATTGTTTTCCATTGTAAAATTGTTCCCAGTGGTATTTTAATTACGATTATGCAGTTTTTAAGTTAAAATTTGTGGGGTTTTGTAGGACATGTGCTCTGCTGTGCAGCAGGAGCTCATTAGAAATTCACATCTGGGCTGTTGGCGGGACTGTTAGTCCGGACGTTAGCTTAGCTAATTTCCTATTAACTCTTTGTTTACAATCTCTCCTGCTGGCTTATAGCACTTCAAAAGCCCACGCTAATATTGGCGTAGCAAAACAAAAAAAAAAAAAAAATGGATAATGGATATATTTGTCTTTTAGTGGATGCCTCAGAATTGGAGCGCAGAAGAGAGGCTGAAGGGAAACACCCATGGCAGTCTATGCGTAACAAACCTAGGCTTTTTCATACAGCAGTTTTCAACTGATCCTGAGCCACCACAATTGATATAAATACATTCTCAAAAATGCAGTATCAATCTTCATTTATTTTATACACGTCCACGATGTTGAGAAAATGCTACAAGAACATTTTAAAACACCAAAACCAATATTTTTACTGGACTGGGTCTTTAATTTTTCTTTTTTTTTTTTTTTTTTTTTTTTTTTTTTTTTTTTTTTTTTTGCACTTTTGGTCTGAAACTACAACCATAGAGGCAAAAAAAACATGTAACCTTTAAAATTAGACTTTAAATACTAATGCTACCATGTAGATATTTACAACCACCTCTGTTTATATTTTTGTGTTAAGAAAAGAAACTGTAGGAATTATTTGTTTCGCTGCATTCCTCCAAATTTGCAGAAGGCCTGTCCAGTGAATAGTTTGGCAGAAGTCAGATAAGGTTGGATGACCTTGCAGCTGACAAAGCACCACTGACTCTGCATTTCGAGAGGAGGATTTTTTTTTTTTTTTTTTTTTTTTTTTTTTAAATACAGTCATTACACTTTAGTTTAAGGGTGACTGGTTGCATTTAAAAAGATCAGCAAAAACTGTTAATTCAAAGTAAAAATGTATTCAGGAAAAGAATGCATAGTGGAATCAAGAATATGTCTTAAAGGGGTCCTACAATGAAAATTCTATTTTTTGAGGTTTTAAGTTCATTTTACTGTTCATTCCTCACCATAAAGAACCTCACAGCGGTATTTTGATCTGTTCATGCATTTAAGAGTAATCCTCTAAAAACCTGTGTTGTCTTCAGCAGCCCCTCCCATACCCACGAAAACGAGCGGGTGGAAACGTGCTGATGTAAGCACGATGCCGACAGCTCCCTCCAGGAAGACTGTGCAATGCCAGCACCGCCCCCAGTCTAACACAATACTCAATTTCTCCACAGAGCTAGTGATGATCAGCAAAAAAAATGTTCATTTTAGATGCAGAATACTATATATCTTCCAGTTGTATCCTGTCTTCAATCATTTTCAGCTCAAACAGTTATTCGTTTTTTTAGATGTGAGGCTCCTTTAAGACCCCCCTCCCACACACATACACACACACAGTCTGGTACAGCCTTGCTCTGTGAAGCAGTGTAGCGATGGCCAAGGCTACTAAAAGTAGATACATGGTATGTGTATCAATCTTTGAAGAAGTTTGCATTATTTATGTGGGAGAAATGCAGACAGGTCGCTTTCTCTGGGATGACGTCATGAAACGGGCGGCAGCCACACGCAGCAGCAGGCGGAGCCACAGAAGTTGAGTTGTTTTACTTCCGGGTAGGAAAAATCTCACGAACTATACCTAACGTTCCATAAATAATTTGGTTTTTAGTGTTCCAAAGGTAATATATGATCATATATATGAATATAGTTCACTCTGAAAGGCTTAAGAAAATCAGGGTATGGCCCCTTTGAGTGTAAGTTTGGTAACTGGGTAGGTTAACAAACAGAAGATTGTGGTCCTCGGTCACATTCCTACTTCAAAGCTGGCAGGCAGCATCTAACCACAGCTTTATTTAACCGCCATGCTTCCAATAATGCTCATATGCAGTGATTAAAAACAGTTTTAATATGGTTCCCTGCGATTAATCTCTAAAAGATTGTCTGTATTGATCCCTGTCTGCTCTGAATGAACGAATGTGGATGTACCGTTCTTTACCGCAGCGCTGTAGACGCCCCGCTGTTTCAGCACAGCGCCGTACCTCCTCCTGAGTGTGCCATTGATAAAGAACTTGTCCTCCACTTTCCTTGTGAGGAAGACTCGGAAGACGATTATCCAGAGGCAGATCCGATCCTTGATGATTTGTATTTTCGGCGATTGCGGCTCGCCCTCCATCAGACATCCATTAATCTGGAGCATAACCGCTTCCTGCCTCGATACTGGACGCCAGAGGAGGATGTGCGTGTCAAGAGGATCTATCTCGGCTCCCAGAGGCGACCGTGGTATCGTAAGATGCTCCGCCTAAGGTCTGATATCTCCTTTTTTTAACCTTACCCTACAGTTCAGACGTCAGCTAAATGCAGACTAATTCACAGCTAAGATGAAAACAATTTTGTTTAAAAATCTTTTTTTTTTGCTTTGCTTTAGCAAATAATTAACAGCTGCATTTACAAGATGAGTGAAGACTTTAATAGTAAAAAGTTAACAAACTGATGGTAGTTTTATATCTTTTAATATTAGCTTTTTTATCAAAGTTTTGCTTTGAACAGAAATTAATAAGTCAAACTAAACAAACCTGCACTTGGTTGGTAGAAACATTTGCTTTTGAAGAGGAGGTATTGTTTGGAATGTCTAGCATTTTTTCCTTAAACATCGGCTGATTAAACCTTCAATTTTATTTTTTTCTAAATGTATAATCACCCATTTCTTTCCTGTCTTTCTTTTTTCCTTCAACTCTGATTGTAGCCAGAAAGCGTTGGCTTTTGCAGAAGAGTTGGACTCCCAGCATTCAACATCTACATCCCTGCAAAATGTCTCTGCCAAATCTGGAGAACCCTGAAGACATTTTTCAAGCCTGAACTTCCACCCACAGCCTTAAAATACATACAAACACTTATTAAAGTGTGGTCAAGACTTGCAGTTTAATTCTTTTTTTTTTGTGTGTGTGTCTTGGAACTGTGAGCAGTCGGATGCTATCGTGGAGCTGTTTTAATGGGTTGACAGAATCCTACTGAGTGACGCATTTGCTTTTGTTAGACATGACTAATGTAATATCAAGCCCCTGTGGCAATAACGGAACCTATTTTGGTTAGCACTTTCCCCCCTTGTGGTGATACCTGACACTAGTGTGAAAAAATAAATTCATCTTGATCAACTGCTAAATGGTCTGAGTCATTTGCAGCATTGTTAAAAACAAAGTTCTTTAGTTTAAAATATAGTGGGAAAAAAGTTTTTTTTTTTTTTTTATTAACTCTAACCATGCTTGTGTGTTTTTAACCCTTTTATGTATAGTTTAGATTTAACATTTACCAGTACTCATGTCCCTCTTTGGTTCTGTAGAATCAGTCAAATCCAGGTCAGGCCTGACAGGCCAGTTCAGGTCAACCCTGGCTGGATTTGGTGAGTCTGAAAGCTGAAACTTGTCCAGCTTTGTGAAAATTTTTGCTGGATGTGCTTGCTTGCTTGCTTCTTGCTGCATGCATGCTTTTCATTGCATTCAGTGTCCTCACGTGACATGCATTGGGAAAGTGTTTCTTTAAAGACGGCATTGCTTGCTTCTAAACTGCAACTTTACTTCTTGATGGGAAATTAATACAACTTTTGACAGACTTTCCCCATAACAATTGCATCCACTTCTCTTCCTGTGGACTTCTGCATTACATTTCCCTCTCACATTTACTTAAGCATTGTGTTGTCTTAATGCAGAGTGTGTTGTTTTGTAAGTATTATGCTTGTGTGTGGCATTCAACATTTTGAGATGCATTGGCTTTCTGTTGTGCTAGGACACTGCAAATCGTTTCTCTCTGCTTAATTGTGATAACTTTGCATCACAATATTATTTTTAAATCTGGATTTGTAAAAATCAACCCATTTAGCAAAATCTCTAAAACCACCAAGACCATCCAATAGTTGGAAAAGATCACATTTTCTGAAATTCCTTCTAAATTTGTGGATTATTTTTACATTTGTTAAATGGCTATTGCTGTTAAAAGGGAGTTTTCCTCCCGGCAAGTCTTTTCAGCTGCCTACTTGTTTGTCTGTGAACTCAGGAGCAAATCCCTTAGTGACATCCCCATGGTGTATCCTGTGTGCAAAGTCGCCAGTGGAAGCCTTTATGGAAAAGACAAAAACATTGGCTCAGCAGGCGAATGGAATCGGGACAAGAGGTGGTGCAGTGTGGCTGCCAAGGACAGTGAAGCTAAGTGGCAGGATGTAAGTCTGAGTTTTTTTTTCTTTTGTTTCTTTTAAGGCAAAAAAGTTCCAGGACACCTTTAAGTTTTTTTTTTTCCTTTTTTTGCGCCAACTCAAATCTACATAAATTGAACTAAAATTGCCTTGTCAATTGATTCTGAATTTGGAATTTTGAATGTTCTCAGTATTGTCACACAGTCGAGATTAACGGCCAATTCTTAAACTAAGAATGTTTCTTAAAATGTTTCTATAAGTTTTTTTTTTTTTTTTTTTTTTTATATATAATATTGATGATTATGGAGTTTTTCAATTCACACCATCAATGCTGTATTTTTGCTTCAGGATTTGAATAAGTGGAAAACTCGTCGCAGAAGTGGAAAGTCTGATCTTCTCAGATGCTCACAGGACAGAGAGCACGTAATTAGCCAGATGACCAACGGGGCAATGGCTGACTTTGAAAAGAATGAAGCCCAAGGCCCAGTGGATCGGTACGAACACCTGTGGTTTGAAATAATAAATTAAAAGCCAGTTAAATGTATTTGATTCCTGTATTTTTTTCCCCTCAGAGATCAGATCATTTGGAAGCACCACTCTGTTCCCAGTCCATACTCCATCTCACCTCCATCAAAAGCCTCTGGCTCCGATTTCAGGCCACATACTAGCGCACTACTTGCTTGCAGCAATGTCACAGAGATTCCATGCAGTCCTAAAAATGCAGTTCAGGTAAGAGGGGTTTTTTATTTTTATTTATGATCGCATTGAATTAATAACTTGAATTAAGAAAAGATACTTGTGCAAGAAAAAAATAGTTTTAAACCCTGTTGCATCTTAGATCTTGCCATCATTAACCTTTCATCTTCTCAGTCTTCTCCAGAATTATCTGTTAAACCTCAGCCTGACTCTGATCAGAGCTCCTTGGGTGAAGACACCTACATTGCTTCTTTGGCATCAGATGGCATTGCAACACTTTCTGTGCAACAACCCTTCACCTCTCAAACACAAGTTCAAACTCCGTGGAGTCCAGCGTCTCGCCAGTTCATTGCAGATCAGACCAAGCCTAAAACCACTTCAACACAACAATTCTCCTCTCTTATTGAAACCACACAGCCAAAAGAGATCGTAATTTCAACCAAAAGACACAATCTTGTTCCATGTCTGTCAGGTTCTGACAAAAGTGCTCTTTGCATTGAATCGAAAGAGAATATTTCAACTGCTAATTTTGATAAGGATGGATCTGCAACCACAGAGAACATTCTGTATCAGAATTACAAATCCCAAGAGAAGAGTCAGAAGTCCCATAGGGAGCCAGCAGGGGGCGCCATAGTTCAACCAGCTGCAGGTTCCTCCAAGAATTTGAGCAGAGGTTTGTCATGGTCGACCTCAGCCGGCCTTCCACGGGGTTACCGCCAGTCTGAGAGCTGCATCCGTCTCTCTCCTGCCATTACAATCGCACCTAGACCTTTTGGATCCAAGCAGCCCAGGGTGTCCTCTCTACCCAGAGTGCTCAGCGTGAGTTCTAACTGTAGTTTGACTCAAGGACCTGTTTGTTTTTCCAGTCTTATTTTCAAATCAGACCTTTTATTGTGAAATCTGTGCTTCTTTTTTAATGCTTGTTTTTTTATTTTATTTTCTTGACCAAAATAAATGGTGTTGCCTTCCGTCTCATCTGCTTGATTAGATTTTTTTTTTTTCCCTTCCCCCAACAGTTAGAGGACAGTCGGGGTTTGCCACTAAGCACAGAAAAGAATGATTCCCATTGTCCACCCAGCAAATTGGGTCTCAAAAGGCAGACTGCTGCTGCTCATCTGAGGGGTCAGTACCAGGCATCAGTCAGACAGAAAAAAGCCAACCAAGCAAAGCAGAAACATGCAGAACAAAGGGAAGATGCAAACAATGCTTTCTCCAGCATGCAGCCTTCTCTTCAGACAACTCTCCATTCCCAGAAGGCTTATACAAGGACACTACCACAGCCTTACACAAGCCCGCAGTACTACAGCAGCAGCAACTCGCATTTCCCGCTGTCGCCAACGCTCGATGGATTCAAGGTATGTTGTAACATCCACGTTTGTGTGTTCATTTAAGTGTGCAAAAAACTGAGAAAATGTAAATCTGAATTCAGTTTTATTTTGGAAGATCCTGGCACCTGCTTTGTGATGGTCCCACTTCAACAGAGCCCTAGAAGAATCAGTAAAAGTCTCAACCAATTGTTTTACTGACATCACTAACATTTGTCTAAAGTTGACGCTTGACAAGGTTGCTTTAAATTGTTTCTAAAATGATGTAAAAACTGTATTCGTCAAACATTGTTAGTAATTTGCTGCACTTTGTCAGTGCAATATAGAAATGAAGTGCACACACATTTTTTTTATCTGACTTTTTGGACCGTCTGAGTTATAGTTTTTAGTTGGTACAACATGCAGTAGATTTAAAGCTAAATGAAAATGATTCAGTTTTCCTTGTAATGACCACTTAACAAGAGAAAGATGATAAAAGTTGAATACCTGAAGATGATTTTTCCATTCATTGGTCTGGAATCTCTTGCTTCTCTTTTAATCTGCAGACATAAAATACTTAACAGGGGGAGTGACTTCAAAGGTCAATTGACTAATAAGAATGAATAACTTGATAGACCTAGAGTCATATTGACATTTGACCAGCAGGTGCCAGTGTTTTGCTCCATGCTGCAGCCACTCAAAATGGCATGAACAAAGACTTGATAAAATCCTTCTCTTTAAGATGAGATAAACTAGTTAGTTTTTACAAATGGTCTTTTTGTGCTTTATTTACTGGAGACTTTTACAATTTTGAATCAGTTCTATTTTATAAATAGTTTTCCTAAATATGTTTTATGAAAGGGTTAACTTTAGAAGTCTTAACAGTGCTTCGTTTGTTGTTTTAACCCCTTGATTCCTTGTTTTCTTTCCAACCATGAAAAAAGAAAACCTTGACACATTTTTTTATGCGTACAAGTAGATGCTAAATTAAAGTAATTTTCAGCAGAAGTGGTTTCATGCACATTTGCATCAATGTGTCAAAACTTTCGGTTTCTTTGCATTTTTTATGTGTATTTATGCCTCAACAGGAAGAAAATCTGGAAAGATCACATTTTAATTATAGGGATTATAATAAACTGACTATTATTTACCACAAAGTGCGTCACGGTTTATAAAGCTGCAACTATTGCCAAGTTTTTTTTTTCTTAAATAAGAAATGAGGTTTGAAAAAAAAACAAATTGTAATAAAAAAATAAAGGTAGTCATTGCAGTCAGAAGTCAAAACTTGAATATGAACCATAAGTTGAAGGTTACATTCTAGTAGAGTTTTTGTTCTAGGCTTCAGAGTTGGTGGTGAACTCCACATTACTGCAAACATATCTAACTACAATTGGTTTTATTTTGATCTGCTACATTTGAACAAAAATAGCTCAATTAAAGTGCTATATTTTCACATGGATGTCCTCTATTAAAAAAGAAAGACGGTTGGTATTTAACATTAAATAAAAAATGTAAAATTAGATGCTAAAACATTCTAAATTTGACTTTGACTACAACCACATGGTTCTAGAAATAAAATGTATTTGCATTTTTAAAAGCATGTTGTAGAGTACATTTCATGGAAATTGTTAGAAATGTAAAAATGTAACTCACAAGTTGTTTTTCTCTCCAGTTTTCTTCATTTTTGAGAACAATTTAAAACAGACATCTTCATGTGGTTGGGCCTGGAATCGACTCGTTTCACCAGCGGCATGAATTCACTTTACAGATGACACAGCTTGTCATGAAGCTATAAACCCCAAAAGGAATTAAAAATCAGCAATATAATTTGATTAAACTGCATATGTGTGCATAGGTGTCTTTTACACAATAAAACACCACAAAACTGGCTTGATTCATTTGTTTGTTGCAAAACTTGATGAATTTGAGCCAGTCATCAGCTAATAAATGTTGTTGATTGATTTTAAAGTAGTCTCATTATCCAAAATGACGAGTCGGGAATGAGGATGCGTTGCATTATCAGGGGTGTGACTGTTTTCTATTTCCTAGTGTGAGAAGATGGAAGTGGTCAAGTCTAAATCTGTTCATTGCAGTTCTAAGCGTTTCTGACAAGAGATTTATAAAAAATATAATTTACAATATCAGTTACTGGTGTAGTAGGTCTCTAGTTACCAGCAGGAAGCTCACGACACTGGATCAGAGGGTGTCTTATTTTGTTCGTGTCCTTGTTTCAGGCTGAACACAGTGACATGAGAGTGACTCTGACTCTCAAACCAAACAGTGTACCAGACTTTGGTTTCAAGACTGTCTGGGATTCACTAGGGGCGAGGATAAAAACCATTCAGCCTGGTAAGATTTGTAACTTTACTATAATCTATTGTATAAGAATTGTAAAAGCGATGATGGAGGCTGTGACTCTAATGTGTGCTAACACATGTTTTGTGTGCTCTCCTACTATTTACTCATCATCATTTGGTTTGTTGATTAAAGCTTTTGAACTAATATATTAACAAAATGTAAATATTTAAGAGATCATTTACCACAAGCAGGTATATGACTGCTTTTCAGTATTTCTCTGCCTAAAGGAATGAATTAAAAGTGATTTAAAATGTAAACATGAATAATTAAGAAGTGGCAGGGGTGTCACTTACTTGCTGTGATGTCGTCTCAGCTTACTGGCCCACATATCAGCCCAGATCACAAAGCTCCCGCTTTATTTTCACTTCATGGTAGCGTAAACATGAATCTTCGACCCGGTGTCTCGTGGCGTTTTGTTCACGTTTTAATTTTCCCGGGCACCTCTTGCTCCTGCAGGCAGTCCCGCGGAGCTCTGTCGCCTGCGTGCGGACGATGAAATCGTAGCGGTGGATGGAGTCGCAGTGATGCACCTGAACCACGACCTGTGGAAGGACAAGGTGGCATCTTCCCTGCAAACTGGCACTCTGACGATGGACATTCGGCGCTACGGCGTCAAAGGCAAGAAACAAAGTCTTGACATTTTAAAATTTGCATAAAAAACACTTTGTTACCGTTCCCGCCTCCCCAGATTGGAGCAACAATGAGGAAAGCCATCAAAACCAGCCAGCTCAAGGCAGGATGACCCTCAATCTGACTGCTGCAGCACCAGTTCTGGTCGGTTGTGCGGATCGTCAAAACTCTGTAGAGATGAAAGATGCACAAGAATCCAAACTCAATGAAGAGAGTCCCAATGTGAGCATTTTTTAAACCATGATAACAATATTGAGATTTTCTAGTACTTTACCTGAAATTTAAGTTTTGTTGTTGTTTTTTAATCAGATGACGGAGGTCATGAGTGGAGAGCCTAAAGATGATCTTGTTGCATCCAGAAGTAAAGTAAAGGTAACATTCAAATAGTATATTGCTCTACTTTAAAAACAGAATATTATGCACTCATTGTTTTCAGCTGCACTTTCCTGTGTGTGTTAGATTCTAGTGTTAGTAGAAAAAATAAAAAAAGAAGAGATGACTTTTTCAAGCAGAAAGGTAAAATGTTGGGCTGAAAACTACTTGGGACAGCTTGCTGGCTTGGCTTGCTTAGCTTTTCAGTATTTTTATACAAAAATTGAACAATTTTAGATATAATCGCAAATCGTTCCTGTTTCATTGTTTTTCAAAAATATAACTTTCGTAATTGTAGCAAAAAATTTGCAACTTTTTAAAGTAAATCACCTTGATTTGCATGGCCAACCTCTGTATGGAAGCGCTATGCTTGTATAGCCTGTTTACTGCATGTATGTATTGTTCTGTATGGAAATCGCAGCCCAGTCACAGATTTGTGTGCTGTGCTTGTTAATGCTTCTCGTGTGCGTCCTGCACTGGCTCCCCTCTCCAGGCTTTGCAGGAATCAGCTCATGGGTTTACTTGTGTGGTAAATGTTTGCTCCGTCTGTCACTTCTGTTTGTTTTGAGCAGTTTGCTAGATTTTGAAGTGTGCAAACTCCCTGTTTGTTCAACACCAGCAAGTGAACTGAGCAGATTAGTTTCTGGCATGCACTGCAGGGACATCTTTGGTTTGTGTTGCAGTTGCACATGAATGTATGGCAGATTTTCAGTGATTGTATACATTACTGATTCTGTGCATGCAGGCTAATACATTTTCAGTCTACTTCTACTGGGAAAAGCTTATTTTGAGCTCATGGGGCTAACAGCAACACTATCTATTTTTGTGTATGTCCTTTTTTGGTTTTTAATAAAGGATGCAATGCTTTGCATGTGCGGTGTAGTGGATTTTTGGACCTTTAAGAATGACACAACAAACTTTTTTGCTAACTGATCATCTTCTCTAACAGGAGGTTCAGAATCTGCAATATCTGACGTAAGTGACTTCACGTGTGTTTAATGTTGATTTAGTCTCTTGCATTGTGATCTCATCTGTCTGTGCGCCGGCAGCTCCAGGTGCCATCCCTCAGACCCCCGTCCTCCTCCTGGTCTTGGGACAGTGAGGAGGATCGCAGGCGCCTGGAGAAGTGGCAGGAAGAACAAGAGCGCCTTCTACAGGTGACTATTTGTATTTTTTACAAGTAGAAGATGGCAGACCAAAAAGGGAAATGTTAAAGTTTAGTGTTGTAGCATAGTAGTTTTGCTTCTTTTTGTATCTTTGTTTAGGAGCAATACCAACGAGATCAGGAGAGGCTGGAGGCAGAATGGCAGAGAGCACAGCAGGATGCAGTGGAAGACGAGAAGACAGAGGTACTTCCTACTTTTCTTTTCTTTTCTTAATTAATAGCCTCAACTTTTATCTAAATTGGTCATTTGTCATTTTTAAAGTACTATTTTTCTCTTGACTGATACTTAATTGCTCTCATGTCACTTAGAGGTCCTTCAACATTTGTAACTAAATATATTTGGAACATTTTAGTTATATCTGAATCTCATTTTTTGGGGTTGTATGTGATGACGTCGAGAACAATTACAGCAAACATATAAAAATATAATACGTTTATCCTTATATTTTAAAAAATGATGTGCTGGAAAAGTTGAGAGGCACAGTAGATGTGGATTAAATCAGCATTCAATATTAAAGTAATGGGATAAAACTCTCCAAAAATTACAAGTTAGGAAAAGAGTTCATTTGTAATAAAGGATAACAGTAATAAACAGTTTATATTGAACCTCATTTCAAGTTCCTAAAATGTGTGAATTCTAAAATAAGTTGAAGTAAAATGTTTTTAAATTTATATTTCCCCCTGTGTTTAGAATGTGTTTGACTCGAGTCGTCAGAGTTTTTCCAGCACTCGGCCTCATGTGAATGGATGGACGAAGAAAGGTCAAGAAGAAAGGCAGAGCCCTGAAAGAGATCTGAAAGAATCTGAGAGAACACACTACAATCATGTGCAGCGTGTGCACACGGAAAAGACCGCTGAAAAAGACTGGTAAAGAAATGGTTGACGTTTCTGCACAGACGATGTGGTTTATTGAACAGTGGTGTTTTTGGTTTCTTTGCTGCGGTGCCTTCTGCTGCTCTTGCTGAACCTTGTTGCTGCTAATGCTGTACCTCAGGGCTGAGGGTTCCTGTGGCTTTGCTCAGCTGTCCTCTGCATACAGGTCAGAACCAGCCAGATTCCAATTTCACCTAAAGGAAAAACAGATTTATATGTAAAAATGCGTGACCACATTTAGTGAAATAAGACATACAGATATATTTTGTTGCTATAACTAGTCCTGCCTGCCAAAGCATACTTGACCAGGTCAATGTGGTGCAGATTTGTGACTCCATCACAGATTTAGGTATAAAAATGTATGTTTTTCTCCTGCAGGACCAAGTCTTTGTCCACCTCAGCCCTAGCTGCTCCCTACAGGCAGACCACAGGTTAGCTAAGCCAATATATAGAAGAAAAAAATACATAAGGTGAACTCCACATCCCTTTCACTCAGGTGACCAAAGCAAAAGAAAAGGACGCCTATCAAAGGCCGAGCAGGAGCGGAAGCAAATTTTAGAGGAGATGAAGAAAAGGAATCAGCTTTTGACTGACAACAGCTGGATCCGTCAGCGCAGCAACAGTTTTCACAAAGATGCTCCTTCTATGTCCATAAAAAGGTGAGTCCAGTGTTTGGATTCATGTTTTTTCCCACCTTCATTACACTCATTCAATCTTCATTTGTTGTTCTTCTTGGTTCCTCTTTGCAGATATGAGTCACTGGACAACCTGGATGTGTTGCGTCATTCCCCAGACCCTTCCCCCACGTTGACCTGTCCCCGCTCAAATTCTGCAACTGGGAGTTACTGCACTCCAACCAGGGCAGCGTCTTCCCGCTACAGCACAGGGTCGGTGCCACCAGGGAGAAATGCATACGTGGAGCACAGCAGGTACATGTTCAGTGGGATTTTTCCATCTCTCTCTACTTGTAATGAACATTCTGGCGTCCCACTGATGACGTGTGCTGCTTCCTGGACATTCAGTTCCTGGAGGACTTGCTGTGTGTGTGAGCGTGTCCTGGGTAGTGGTGCAGCCATGGTCATAGAGGCGCTTAGCCTCTTCTTCCACTACACCTGTTTCCAGGTGAGAGGTCACCATGGGGTTGAGGTGCAGTCACAACCTTAAAATGTACCTCTGCTTTGGAGAACTGCCATTTCAACCACTTTTTCTATTTTTGCACCTGGTGCTTCCTTTTGACCAAACTCAAAATGTGGTAATTGCACCTAACTATGGCTTCCCCATGTTGCATGAGCTCCATTGCTCTACTCCTTTGCTGAGCTAAGAAGTTCATTTTGTTCGCTTTTTTGCCATTTCTGTTCTGATCTGTGTGAGTGGGATCAGAGTGCTTTCATTCCACAAGTTTTTCAGGAGAATGCTACCTCCACATTTAGCTGACTTTGGATCATTAGCGCACAGTTGTGAAGGCCTTTCAGTCTTGCAGCTCAGTTCTGTGCAGGCATAGCGTGCATGTTCCACTGTGCTGAAGGGTTTCACGCAGACACAAAGCTTGGTTCTGTTCTTTGGTGACAGACAATCGGGTGAAGGATTTCAACACAAAAGCTCCTCTTTCCACATCAGCAGGATTTCCTTGTAGATTGATCTTTCTCTCACTTCCCCGTCCTCCTCAGTGCGTGGGCTGCAACAGACATCTTGGTGGAACCAAGAGTCGGGTCCAGGTTCGTGTCCGAAACAGGAAGCTCTACTGTGAACACTGCTATTTCCAACTCAAGTGTGAGTATTGTCAGTGACCCGTACTGATTCTATTAACGTCTTTCTGTTCCAGTCAAAATTTGAAACATCCAGGTTTATAATGAGAAATAATGAAACTGTTCTTTTCTATACATTTTAGCAAGTGGTGCCTTCCTCATCTGACCAGGAGACGGTGCTCCAGATTCTAGAATGAATTAAATGAAAAGCATCCACTATTGAGGAAAATAATTCAAACATTGATACTCCTAGATAACCATTTCCTCATTACTAATAAACTGAAGGATGTGATGAAATGCGATTTGACAAATTGAGGACCTGCTAGTAGATTCTGAAAGATTGCTTTTATGGTTTTTGGCTTGAGTGTCTTTTTTTTTTTTTTTTTGTCCACCATAAAATGTAGATGCAATAAATGAAATAGGGAACTTAAGAGTTTGATTTATTTGAAGATTTTTGAAGTTGCTACTGATCCTGTGTGTGTGTGTACTTTTCTCAGTAATTTCTGACAATCCAATAAAGATCAGCTGTTTTTGTAACTCTGAGGTAGAGGTGCATTTTTATATCACTCTGTTTAAATGTCACAATGTGCACAGTGGGATGACTCAACACAGGTGTGTGTGCCTTTGTACTAAGGAGTTTCAGTAAATAAAGTGCACCAAGTATCATACACTTTTTTTTCTGTGTTGTTCATCAACTGTTCACCACATGGTGGCATATTAGGTTTCAAGACTGATTTAAGGACAGTTGGAAATGAGATCATTCAAATGTATTAAAATTGTTTGAGCGTTTTTAATTTCCTTTCACGTGTTCTGTTGAGGAGTGCTCGTCAACTGATAAGTTGATATGAAAGCAGCTTCCATTCTCTGAATTTAAGAAGGCTGGGGCTTTTGATGGCCTTGCACGTTGTGCAATACGACAACACTCCCTATGTGTTGCATCAACATTTCAGAGAAGTATGGCAGAATTTCTGGTTGGATTATAAAATCAGTGAAAAACAGGAAGTGAACTGGTAAAAAAGAAAAAAAAAGTTCCTCAGTTTGAGATTCTGAAGGTGGATAGGATAACCAGACAAGTTTAAATGTTTTCAGAGAAATGGGGTGGGTGTGCTGTTTGCACTTTTTTTTTTATTCTGGCTGCGGTGGAGTGTTTCACAAAACAAAGTCTTACCAACTTTCACACAAACTCCAATACTTCTCGGTCAGCTTTTCAAAATAAATGTTTACCTTAAAGCATTTCTGTTTGTGTTTTCGATGGTAGTTTGCTTACTGATCATGAAAAATGGAAGAGAACTGAACCATAAGAGTATATTTTGTATATTCTCAAAGTAAATTACTGGGAAAACTTTCTGCTTGTGTGTGTTACATTCCACTTCCAGTGGGGAAGGAGAAAATAAGCAACATAAGGCTGGCAGTGCAGCCATTTATTTAGGACAGATGCGTGATTGAACAAACTTACATTTAGAGGCACAATTCAGCATTAAGGCTACTAACAAACTGAAGACGTCCCCCAAAAATATGTAACAAAACCACTCACTGAACCTAAAGTGGAACTTAAACCAGAGGGACAGTTCTAAGACAAGAAGGGAAGGAGGCCGCAATCTTCTACAGGGGGTGGAGTCGGAAAGCATGGTGGAGCAGGCCTCTGCAGAGGATAAACATACAAATACACAAGAAAAAAAAAAAAACAAAAGGCCTGGGGGTGTAACGATGTACAAAATTAAATGCTCTGAAAAATGTTTTTAAACTTGGACCTTTTATTTCTAACTGCTTTGGTTTTAGGTTGCATATAATTTAAATCAACTTTCATTTATAAAGCACTTTTCATTCCCTGAAGCAGCTCAAAGCGCTGTACATAAAAACAAAAACAAAAAATTTTAAAATATAAAAAAAAGAAACCAGCAATGTACATTAATCATACCAACTCCCTTGCACAATTCCGCCCACCACCCACCCGACATATGCACATATTCATCCAAACACCCACCCAGGAAACCTACCTCAGCCCCACCCCCATCCCCCTGGCATGAGCCCCAAACCTTCTTATGAAAACATAAAACGTGGAATAAAAACTGAGTAAACAAATATGGCTTGGCACCACAGTGAAAGAAACCATATTGTACTGATCTCTCCACATCCAGGGCCTGCAGCCCACATAGGGCATCACCAGAGCGCCCACCCAGCCCGGGACGCAAAGGGCAGCACCCCACAGCACTTTAGCCATGGGCCAGAACCCCGTCCGCCCCAGCAGAGGTGAGCACTGTGACAATCCAACCCCAGACACAGCTATCCAAACCCTAGAATAAACGGATCCCCAGAGGAAACACAAGTTAAAACATTAAAAAGAGTAAAGTCGAATAAAATTGTTAAGGATAAATATGAAACGGTGAATAAGAATTAAATGAGAAACAAAATAACTGAGTAATAATAACAATAAAAATAAATGTCATAAATATAAGAAATTGTGTTAATAGCAACAATGGAAATAATAAAATAATTTAAAAGCCAAGTTAAAAAGATGTGTTTTAAGCCTCTTCTTAAAAACTTCAACTGTCTTTTCGGTCCTGAGCCTCTCCAGCAGGCCATTCCACAAACGGTGACCGAAACGGTGAAACGAGGCCTCACTATAAGTCACCGTAAGTGTTGGAGGACCTCGGCGTCCGTGAGGGTTCATACCATGAAAGAAAATCATTAAGATAAGAAGGCCCAGGACAATTATAAATCATTCAGATCATCTTAAAATTGAGCCTGAAATGCACGGGTAGCCAGTGCAATGACTTTAAAATTGGAATGATGTGCTCCCGCCCCCTGGTCCTCGTCAGAACTCGTGTCACAGAGTTGTGAAGTAATTGTAATTTTTAAAACTGATTTATTTGATAAACCAGAGAGCAGGGCATTGCAGTCATCTAATTGAAAGAAAATAAAAGCATGCATTAGCACGTCTGTGTTCGCAAGAGAGAGGATTGGGCAGATCGTTTCTGAGATAATTAAATCCAGTTCTACCAACATTACTAATATGTGTGATAAAATTGAGCTCTGAGTCAAAAATGACGCCCAGGTTTCTCACAGACTGAGAAGTTTTAAAATTCTGAAGTCTCGGTAAAATCATCTCTCTTGTCTTCAGGACCAATAACTAAAACTTAAATTTTGTGCTGGTTGAGTCGCAAGAAGTTATCTGCCATCCAAGTATTAATGTTGGAATTTAAACAATTTAAAAATACATCAATAGGTTCAGAGTCATCAGGAGACACGGCAATGTAAAGCTGAGTATCATCAGCATAACTGTGAAAGTCAACACCATGTCTCCTGATGACATCCCCAAGTGGCAGTAAGTATAGGATAGGACCTAAAATGAGGCCCCACAACTTGTTTTATGGATTCTTCATGTATCAATGTTGACAAAAAAATTCACGATCTGTAACAGAGGAATAAAACCACTTAAGAACGGTACCCAAGAGGCCCAACAGACTCTGAAGTCGTTGGAGTAAACTTAGGTGATCTGCTGTATCAAATGTAGCCCTAAGGTCCAGTCGCACCAACACAGTAAGCTTCTGTGAGTCAAAATTGATTTTAAGATCAGTTAAAAGCTTTAAAAGGGCTATCTCAAGTGCTGTGGTTTGTCCCAAAACCAGATTGATATTTTTTCTAAAATATTTTTCTCATTCAAAAAGTCATGTCAAAAATGAATGAAATTGGCACAGAGTAAATGCATAAGTTCTATGCTTTTGGACAAGCCACAAGTAAGACCTCTTTCTATCAGTGGTTTATTTTTGTTCAATATTTTATTATTATTTTTTTTTAATCTTATTTGGAACCCATAAATAAAAGCTTTCTATATGTAGGATCTCATACGTTTGTATTAAACTTAATGTACTTGAATCATAAAGATCATATATGGTGAGTGTGTGGAGAAAACAATTTCATGTAGGTTGCTGCATCAATAATCAAATCCTTAACACATGTTAAAAGCTATTTCAAATACAGAGGCTTCCTGAAATTAGTTTCTGGATGAGAAATAAGCACATGCATATCCATAGTCAAAGATCTAGTTTCATTCTGCAACTTTACTCCATAGAAAGGTTTAATGCAGAGATGTAATCCCATCTAGAGTGATTGCAATACAGATTAGCATGACTTCTATCATGAGATGCTAATGCAGCTGTGTAAGCTTCGTCCATGTCAACATGAAGTGCTGGTTTCTTAGAAAATGTTCTTGGCAGCATTTTTTTGTAGACTTTTAGTGTTAAAACCCTCAAAAAAATGTTTTTGTAGGTAATTGGTAAATGCAAGTCAAATACTTGAATCAGTTTCTCATGCCAACGATGCTGTGTTCACATCGGCCATGTTCAAGAACATGCTGAACACGCAAATCTTTCAGCATGGGGTGCTCACAGTGTACTGTTGCTACTCCATACTAGTGCATGCATGTGCGTACAGTTAGAAGAGGCCTAGTGTTAAAAATCAAAGTAGTGCAAATCTTGTAAATTTTGCTCTAGACTTTTTACTTTCACAGCTCTATTTCCAATATATGAAAGACTTGGTGTCATAGAATTTCAACCAGGCACAAACCCGCGCTTATTAATTTTTTTGTCATCATTTTTTTTAAACTGTTGGCACTTCCATGAATGAAAAGGCACACGATCCATATACGCTACTACCAAATCAAAGTTCAACTGGCTAAACTTTCAACATGTGTTCATTGGCTGCATGGTTTGTACTTGCAGTAGAGCCCAAAAACTGACGAAAAGACTCTATGCCCTGCTTTTCTTAAGCCTTTCAAAGTAAGCCATATCCATGAATATAATCGTAACAAATTATTTATATTACTTATTTTTGTAAGTTGTCAATTGAAATGGATGACACTAAATCAGTCATTGAAATGCCAACTTCAATATTTTTGTTTTGAGGAGCTGAAACAGAATACTCTGAGGCAGACAATAATGTGACCTACTTTCTAATGGGGCAAGAACAGTTTTTTTTTACTAAACGGACTCACAGGAAATGAGTAAAGCAGTTTAAGTGCTAAAAGGGAAGAGAAGGGTTTCTGTCCTTTGCCCCATCAGTGGAAAAGTGCCATGGACTCCAGACTAAAAAATGAACATGGCATTTGCTAATGAAGTCTTTCTGTACAGTTAGTTTTTTTTAGATAAAGGTTCTACTTGAAATTCGTACATCTAAAAAAACCAGTGCACATTTGCAAGCAACCCCTCAGTCACAAGGTTACTGTGTGCAGCCATTATGTAAGCAGGCTCAGAAGTGTCACTGCACAAAGGCACCATTAACGGCAGCATTCTGTCCTTATGAGGAAGTTGTGCCGATGCAAATCATTCATCTCCTGTAAATCATACACCTCTGCAATGGTTTTATTTTTATGACACACTTGGAGGAGTGTGAAAAGGGAAACTGCAGAGGCACGGTAGCTTCAATGAAGTACAATGTGAATAAGTAAGAGCAGCAGTGTCTGCGTGGATTTGCTTTGTAGACAAACTGCTTCACTAAATATGTTAAATACGAGTCATTCAACACTTCTGCCCGAAAGAACGGAAATATTTTTTACATTTAGCCTTGACCTGGTCTTTTCCGAGAGAGATCACTTCCCTAAAGGCACATTTAGAGGCATTTGTCACTTTGACAGGCTCCATCTGTGTAGGATGACTCCGGAATGACCCATGAAAATACCACAAGCACAGTAAGTTTGAAGCTGCAGAGGGTCAAGCGGAAAAGCATTTGTTCATATTTAACTTGAGTTGAAAGATTAAGCTGATCAATCAGATGAGCAGCCACGATAAACCTTCCTCTCAATGAAATGCCAAACAAGTCTTGCCAAGATCCAAGTTTGGGGAAATTCATTAGGCAAAGCATGATGTGCAAGTCTTAACTTGAGGACGCAGATAGATATGGTTTTAGAGCAATTTTTTAAAAGCTGACAAATTACTTAGAGGAAGTCCTGAATATACACAACTATTATAAATGGTCTTACATAATCCTAAAAGTGTGATGGGAAGTATCTGTTTCCAGTAGATTTTCCAAAGACTATAGTCAGTTTTCTGTCTGAGAGCATAACAGTGGAGTGGAAAACCCTGACCCTTTGCTTCATTGACAAAGCAACTCTTAAGGCGAATTGCATCCTTTGGGTGCACTTAAGTTTTCCTCGTTTTTTCTGGGATCCCCTAAAATGTTTTTTTGTGGGGCTAAAGAAATGTGTTATTCCAAAACGTTCCCATCAAAGTTTATGTAGTTAAGTTCACTTTAGTTTTCTTGGCCATCAAACCCTGTAATTATTTATTTCAGGTTTTGAAGATGAAATGACATTTTGTGTTGATCTCGTGCATTTCAAAGCTTCTAACCCCACATTAGGATGTCTTTAAAAAGAAGTAGGAGAGGCTGAGCCTCCAATATGTCACTGTCCTCGGAATGAAACATCAATCCTGTAACATTTTCCAGACCCCAACTGACGAACAGCCACAGACATGAAGCCCAACGGACAGCGGTGCAGGCTGAAGAGGAATGCGTGTTAAAAATAAATGTAACCATAATGATAGTTGATGTAGAAAAGTGGAGAAGAAGGCAGCTTTAGAGAGCAGCTCAGATATCTGCACATTCATTTCTTCTGAAATGGTTTTATCCATGGCTGCAACCAAGACAGAGTAAACATGGAGCTTCTTTGTGGGATAGTCTAACAATTACCTAGAGTTACAATGCCACCCATAGGTATGGCAGGTATATTTTTACTGCATTTATACATTACAGTTTTACATTCAAGTGTTAAGTTTTTATGCCCATTTAAGACAACTGACAAAAAAGTGTGACTGCTACTGATTTTACATTTTTTTGGTCCATAATAAAAGTTCATCTCCATGCTTTACAATGTAACTGGTTGGCAAGGACGTTTCTTGTAGCTTTCACCAGGTTTGTACACACTGCAGCTTTTTTTTGGTCCATTCTTCCATGCAGATCTTCTGAAGAGCTGTGATTTTTTGGAGCTGGGCAACATGTCTTTTAACTTCCACCAGAGACTGGCTAGACCACTCCTGAACCTTGAAATTAGGGATGGGTATCATTGCGATTTTATCAATATTACTCCTCTTGTCGATGCTGCTTATTGATACAGTGTTCTTATCAATATTCTTATCGATGCTTTTCTGTGTAGAATTAGGAGGGAGAAAACAAACAACAACAAATTATGTTAATGAAAACCTTTTTTATTTTAAAACAAATGAAAACAAATTATGTTAATTTAACATCTTTTGCAACAGTAAAATAAAAGTATCAAGAAATACTAAGCATCTTTGTAATCATATAATTTTCAAGGTAACAAATTAAATAAACTGTGTAATTAAGAACCAAAATGCAGAGTATATCAAATATCTTCCTCACTGTAACTCTAGGAATGTTTATATTAAAAGCGGGTTATCAAAACAGCGGGCTGAAGTTTTTCTTTTTTTTTCTCCAAGGATTTTTTAAAATCTTCACTGGCGTCCGTGACAGACATAAAATCCTGTCCACATTTGTCATGGGAGGAATCACGTCTCAATATAAGGATGGGGTTATCTGGACTCCATAAGACAGAACAAAGTGGATATGAACGAGTCACTCTGCCCCTTTGCAGAACAGCTGCCCCAAAGCATGACTTTTCATCCCCCTTCACTCAGGGTGTGGTTTTCTTGGACTGTAACACACGAAGCCCCCCCCCCAATTCAAACACAACAAATGGCCTCTTTACCAAATAGTGTAATTTTTGGTCAGATTTGACGAGATGACATTCTCCCGATCCTCCTCTGGATCATTCAGATGGTTTCTGGTGAACTTCAGACGAGCCGGGACATGTGCTGGTTTTAATAGAGGGACTTCAGAGCTGTGCAGGATTTGATTCCATTACGATTAGCATTACTAATAGTGACCTTTTTACTGTGGTCCCAGCTCTCTTCAAGTCGTTGACCAGTTTCTCTTGTGTAGTTTTAGACCGTTTTGTCATTGTTTTCAAGAAGATGTGTACCTCAAGAGGTGAGATCTTCTATGAAGCCTCAAATGGAAGCAGATTCCCAGTGATCTTGTATTTCTTCCATCTTCTAATAATTGATCCAACAGCTGATCTCTTCTAACCAAGCTGCTTGTTTGTTATAGATTGGTTCATCCCAGTTTTGTTCAGATCTACAATCTGGTCTGTGGTGTCCTTCGACAGCTCTTTGATCTTGGTCATTATGGAGAGGAACCAGTCTGACTGTTTAATGGTCTGGACAGGATTATTTAACACTGATAACCACTTCAAACAAGTGCCATTAATACAATTAATAAGTGGAGAGTAGAATAACTTTATAAAGAAGAAGAAACGGGTCTGTGAGGGAACTCAAATTCTCACATGCTTCTTTGCACGTCTAAAGTGATCTTAGGCTGTTTCTGTCCTGTGCCTCTTTCTGCATCATCTATCAAGATTTATTTAGATTACTTGCTTTTTCTGATACTACTGTTGCTGTCATAGAAACAAGAAAATAGGGAGGTGTCTTCCCTACGTGGGACTTGGTTTGACTCACACTCTGGTCCCCCTCCACATCTCACCTCCTGCTTCCTCATTCAGAGAAGTATTTAAACGCCTCACAGCAGGTTTGTGCATGTCAAAGATCTGCCTCGAAAAGTTAAAAGCAAAGATGTCATAAGTCAAAAAAATCTAGTGGGCAATAAGATTCCAAGATTAATTTTAGAAAAGTCTCCGAATAACACAAAAACCTTTTCTGATCACACAAAAGGTGCACTTTGGATTAAAGACAGATTCTCTAGAGCACGGGTGTCAAAACTCCAGCCCTCATGGAATAGAAGGAAGTTATTGATCAGATCATTTCTCAAGAAATACATCAAGACTCTCATTATTAAAATATTGCACCATTTTATAAGTTATAGTACAAAACAATGACTGAAATCTGTGCGCCTTTAGCAAAATTCCTGCAACAACTCCTAAACAACTTAAGGTTGATGAAATGTTTCAGTGTTGTACTTTGAATTTGCTTCTTTCACTGCTTGCCCTTTCAAACTGGCATGGGGGGGGCAGCACTTCTTGTGAAAGGAAGCCCGCTGTAGCAACAGCAGGGGAGGAGGATGCTCTCTTTCTCCCTTCTATTCCCTGCAGCTGATTGATGCTGGCAGCCTTTTTACCTTTTAGTTTACCGGCACGGTGCAAAGCTCAGCTTTGTCGCTGGGAGCTGCACCAATCTCCGGTCTGCTGCTGGGCGCTGAGAGCAGCTCAACTGAGACTGGTGACATTTACATGCTTCCTCCACCCCCCTCCCAAAAAAATACACTAAGCACACAAGAAGGAGGCTTTTTGGCCAGAGATGCTGAGGAAGGAAGGCTCACCGCTTTTTTGTCCTTGTATGTAGCTACATCTGGCTTTCATCCTGCTTCATGTCATGCCAAATTAGAGCTCGAGGAGAGAAAATGTCACATGCAACAGTAAATAATAATGAAGAAAACATTCAGAAAAGTATTTCAAGGAGTTTTTTTCATGTCTGCAAGTTGCTATTTACTTCATTTCTGATAGCTGCAAGCCTCACTGGGGAGGAAAAAGGTCATTTGCAAAGACGGCATGTAATTTTAAGCATGTTTACTCTATAAAATATTCTTTTGTCCAGCTGTGTTTTTCTTTAAATATGTTAAAGCATGATCTGGGATCTTAACTGATGGGATTTGATTTCTCCTCAGACCAACCGACTGCACAGGACATTTGACATGATGCTTTTTGTCTCAAAGGCCTTTGAAATGAGCCGGAAGAAGCTGGGTCCTGGAGGAACAAAAGCTTCTCTTTAGTCATAACCGTCTTATGTAAGGGGTTAATGTTATGAATGGAATTTTTGCATTTTCTTTTGGTGGCCGATTACTTGCTTTTTTTTTTTTTTTTTTTACTCAATCACCAACTTCTGCTCATAAAATATATCCGTCCCCTGTAGCAGTAGAGGAAAGTGTTGAATGACGCAACTGAGTGGAAAATGTATTAAAATACATTTGCTAAGTGTTGGTGTGAAATTAGTTGGCTCTGTGAAAAATTGTTGTTTTTTGTTTGTTTTTGGTGGAAATGTTTTTACCATGAAAGGATTTTTTAAGAAGGTTTGCTTTCATGTGAACTCATATGAAACAGAGAAGTAAACAAAACAAAAAAACAACATAATTAGAGGAAGCAGATATGGTTCAAGAGCTTAGTATAAAACAAAAATTTTAATTATCTGATTGGGAGAGTAGAATCAATGAGTGTTTTGAGTCTGTAACGTTCTAGAATTTCACAGAAGCAACGAGTTTCTGAAAACCAGGCGGTGAGTGTGCGTGGTTCTCGACACTGCTGCAACCCAGCAGCGATTTCCCAGTTTGAATCCTGGCCGGAGCCTTTCTGTGTGAAGAACTCTGTGTCTGTCTGTGTGGGTTTTCTCCACACAGACACTTCACTCCATGGTTTAGACTCCGGCCACGATCCAAAACCACACATGTGGAATGAGTTGTTTAATGTTTTGCAGGGGTGCATGCGTGTGTGTGTGTGTGTTTGTGCGCACGCACAATTTGTCTGCAGGCCTTTTATTGAACTGTTGACCTCTTCGGGGTGGTGGACCTTCATTCTTACTCAGTGACGAATGGAACAGGTTAGCCTCTTTGCAACAAAAACACGATCAAATTACATTCTAATTAGATTCCGCAAATGTACCAAAACGTATGAATTTGGTAGTTTTATCCAAATGCGAGAGTCCAGCTTTCTATCTGAAACATTTTTCTGTTGTCATAAGCTTAATTTAGATCTTTTAAATTAAAGATTTATTGTGAAAAATCTGTCTTTTTAACTCAAAATCAAGCCTACTTTTCTGTTTTCCTTGAATCCCTGGAAGAAGTATATTGCTACAGATGAAACCAAACAAATGAGATGAATAATATAATCCTATATCAGATAAAAGACTAGTTTTATTTGGATAAAGATTGAGCTTCACATAAATTTCATAAATGTTTTCCTTGTTTGAGTCAATCTAGTTTTCTTGCATTTTGAGTCAAAGCCGGTGACATTCTTTTGTTTCGTATCATCTTTAGTCTAAATTAAATTTTAATTGTCAAAAATGAAACAGTTCCAACTTATGCCTATTGTATTATCTAAACAATTACATATCGAAGTGACTCTATTTTTCTAACAACTCAAAAACTTGTTGTGAATTCTTTGTTTCAGCCCTAAAGTTCTTTGCTTTTTCTGTAAACTTGGGGGTTACTGAAGAAAACTTTATTTCCAACGCCAAGCCTAAAAGACTTTGGACAAACAGGCTTCATATTTTGGCAGGCAGTCATTCGGTGGCGGTTCTCACAAACAGTATCCCCAGAGGGCCTTTAGCTGCTTGTGGGGTGACATCTGTTGCGAGGCAACGTCATTCTGATCTTTTCCTGTTCTGTGGTTACAAGTGTGAAAAAAACAGACAGCACTCAACATTATCTGAGAGGCACAGTGGGAAAAGTCATTTATATGTTTTAAATGTGTTTTTATGTTGTTTGAGGAAGCTGGGAACACTTTCATTGCTTTGCCATCAAGCCATTCTCCAATGGCTACCATTTTTTGTGACCCTTCAAATTACAGGGATTGATGTTCTCAAGATCTGAGGTCTTTAAATGCTTTATTTTTACATTAACCATTTGTTCAGCACTTAGTACTGTATTTAGAGTTTTAAAATGTTCCTCCTTTGCAATAACTGAGGCCCAGTCTATCTAGTAAGAGTGTCAAACATGCTTCCTGGATGATTTGTTGCCTTTTTAAAAATGCAAAATAAAGGCTGTTGAACCAAACCAAAGAATCCTTGGTAAAAATTTGATTAATTTTGCATATAAGATGAAATCCAAAATTGAAATAAAATAAAGAAAATCCCTAAATTAAAAAAAAAAAAACGACAAATAAAAAAAACTATAAACACACACAAAAAAGAAAAATGCAGCCTCAACAGAGCTAAACCAGTGTCCTTCTTGTGCCGGTACGAGGCCTGGTAAATGCATTTAGTCAGGTAAACATAAAACATAAATCGTATAAAAACAAATAAATCAAAGATAGATATATGGATAGATTAACTGATTGGATGATAGCATTTTAGGGACACTCCAAACTCTCAGCACACCCAGGACCGGCACACTCGGACTTACCATTAGGCAAAGGTGGCTGATCGCCAAACGCTTAGCTGAGGTGAATAGCTAAAAAAAATGTGTTTAAAATGAATTTTAAGTCCATTATTAATTTATTTAACTCTGTCATTAAAAAAACCAACAATGTACTGAAATGGCATACAACTGATCGTGTAAAAGTGTTCTCCCCCCATCCCTCTGCAGCAATGGAATAATCCAGTGAGTTCCAGAGACTCCCAAGTATTGTCTGAATAAGAGTTCTGTTATACAGTCAATGTGTGCACGACTTTGCATCACTTCTTCGTGCTAGAAAGTGAGTAATTAATAAATTAACGGTAGTGCATTTATTAATTTGAAGGCTTTTTTTTACAAGTAAAAATAATGTTTCCCAAGGCTACATCCTGGGGCCACTTCTATTTAACATCTATCCTCCTCTATATTACATTGGCACCAGGAGACTGAGCCCTGTACTGGCTCTTGGTAAATGCATTGAGGACATTAATGACTGAATGTGTCACAACTTATTCAGTTAACAAAAAAAACCAAACTTTGTCTTTGGTGCTAAAGAAAAAATGTTGGATGTTACTACAGAGCTTCAATCTATATATCTAAAAACTACCAACCAGGCCAGAAACCTGGGTTCGATGGACACACCTAACAATAGAAAAGAAAAAACCTCCCAGGTACTTTAAAAATATATATATATTTTCCAGTTTTGGCTGGATCTCTCATGTTTTAATAATCTCTGGACCCCTCAAGTGTGCGTGATATTCCGTGTCGCTAAGCTGTCTAAAGTCCCTGTCAGTGGTCTACCATGTTTGTTTCAGCTCCTGCTGCTGCAGTAGCAACATGACGTACATATGTCTGCTACACCATTAATAATCACCGTACATATAATTAGATATAGGTCAGACAGATATCTGCTCACAGTCATGATACCAAGGGATATTTTTAAAGCTCTTCAAGGAGCCTACGATTTCCCCATCTGAAAATATCCAACTAAAAAAAGGATTTTCATTCATTTTAGAGTTTGAAGGTTTTTATTGTAATCTGGAAGTAAGTGGTTGAAAAAGTAAGCAGCAACTAAAGAAAATACTGCAGAGTTATGTAAGTAGGACATTTTTAAATTATGGTAATGATAGGAGCATGTGCAGCTCCCACACCTGATTTAAACATAGACAAAGACAGCTTGAATTAATTAATCGTGTGGCTCTCTGTGAACAGCGTGATTTTCTCCGTGCCACAGGAACTCCAGTTGGAATTGAACAAAAACACATAATTAGCGACACACGGGTCAGAGTGAGCTGCAGATACAGGCGGTGGGAGAAAGTGTAGAAGACTTCGCCTGAGGCTGATTTGAAGAAGGCCAGCATGTCGCCGTTATCTCCTGCTCTGTAAATTGACTAACTTTGGCTCTCTCTATCTTTTCTCCACGGGCTTTGGGTTTTCACAGGCTTGTGTTTGTGTGCGCACACTTCTGCCGTTCGATGACAAGAATTTTCAGTGAGAGACAGAATTGTGCACGCAGACCGAAATGTGTTTGGGAGGTGTTAAATCACTGCAGACACAAATCGTTCTCATGCACGTGTTTAATTATAGAAACGAGCAGCTCACAGAGAAGCTCATTGTTGCTTCAGGAGAAGTGACCAAAATGAAGCCTTTCTGGGTTTTTTTTTTTTTTTACAAGCCAATTTTCGATAGCTTTATGCAGATATGGTTAAGTGAGGGCTCCATGAAGACCTCTGCAGATTTGTCTGCCTTTGCTGAACTTCATTTTCTATGTTTAGTCGACGTCCGCTTTCTGGGGATGACATTGAGGGAAGAGTTGTGGTCGCTCCTTCCTTTTTCCTGTCCAGATGGCCGCATCAGCTGACATTAGATACCATTTTTCTTGTATTGACATTTGAAGCTTCTTCTTCTTTACAAGTTGTGCCATTGGAGAACTGCAGTGTGCATTTTATACATTATAGTGCTTGTTCCAAAAAAAAAAAGTAGACCATTGCAGAAGCCACACAAACCCTTTCTTTTATATTGGACATGATCCTGGGATAGCTTGGATTTGTGCCTCAGGATCCCACAAGACAACAGACATTTGATGACTGTACTTGTCAGCCAGAGAAACCCTCCTCCTCCTCTTCCTCCTCCTCATCCATCCTGCCAACTAGAGATAACAGACTCGGCCTGTGTTTTTGCTCTTGGAAACAACCAAGTTCTGTTTTAAGCATTTTATCCCTTTAATTTTAGATCTGGATAAGAATAAAAGTTGTCCGCATTTGACTAACAGTAAAAATGAGATCATATGTGCTTCCTGTATGAATGTCAGCATTTAAACTGTTACAAGAACCACAAAAAAGAACGTAGGTGTGTCCCATAAATTAAATGTCATTCATGATGTCATCTTATTCTTATGGGTACAAGTAAATGTTTTAAGTATTGATGAATACATTAATATAGTTTAACTAAATTCAGAAAAATTTTTTTTGAATCTATTCAAACAAGTGTGGTTAATTCATCTGCAAATGTAATTATGGATCCATAAATCTCAATATATTGAGTATTTTTGCTGAAAGTTTTCAGTTTATGTTAAGATAAAATGGGGAATGGAAGGGTGGGGAGATGCAGTCCAACTTGATGCATGTAAACAAAAATCATCTTTCCACAGATAAACCAAAGAGGCCAACAAGAGTGTTAGTGTTACAAAAATGACACTTTATTTTCTGTACATTAACCAAGAAAACATCAACAGTACATCAGCTGGTAGCACACAGACATACTGATATTATATTTTCAAGCAAACACTCTGAGGAAAAATAGGAACAAAAGAAGCATTTATACTGATAGAGTTAAAACAGTGAAAGTAACTGGAGTATTTGGGGGGAAAAATACATCATTTCCATGGCAAATCTTACTTTATCTGCTCCCCTACAGCCTTTGGCAACATAGTAACATGAAAGTTCAGTGGTTAAAAAAATTGAAAAAAAAAAAGAAAGACAGCAAGTCCTGACATTTCCCCCCTTGGAGCGTCTGCTTCAGACAGAAGCTTCTTTGAGAGTCAGAAAGGCGATTAATTCCAAGAAAACATAGCTATTTGTTATCTAAAGATTTAAAATAATTGTGCTTGACAATATTAGATTAAAGCTGAATGAACATGAATAAAATCAAATTAAAAAAAATAATAATAAAAAAGTGGTGTAGATTGTTACTTCTCCGAGTTTGACCCAAACGTGTCGTGAGGCGTTCAGGGACGATCACCGGCAGAAGACGTACTCGGTGTAGCTGGTCCACAGTTTGTCCTCCGCGGGGTCGTTGCTGCCGTATGAGCAGGTCCCGGTGGAGTTGCAGGCCACCATGTGGAAGCCAGTCTCGGCCAGCCGGTCGAACGCCTGCTCCAGAAAGTTATACTTCAGGTAATACCTGGCCGTGTACTTGTCGGGCGGCCGGTCCGGGTCGCGGCTCTCGTTGAGGGTCTCCCCGAACACCTCTTTGGCCAGAGAGATCTTGCTGCAGACGGTTATTCTGGCCACCCGGCGGAATTTGGCGTCCGCCTGAATGTCCCTGCCGATGGTGTAGCTGCCCCTGTAGCCGATGGTGATGTACCCGGAGCCGGAGCCCGAGCCCGGGGAGCGGAGGGCTCGCTCCGAGGACGTGGAGGAGGTGACGGGGCTGCCGAGCTCAGCCTCCTCCGGGTCGCCTCCGTCCTCCGGGTAGCCGGTCTCCGCCAGGCGCTTGGCCAGCTCCGGCAGCTGAAAGAAGTCCGCCTCCCTCTGCAGCCGCTTCCGCTCCTTGAAAAACTCCGGCAGGAAGAGCTCCGCATCCCGCAAGTAGTCCAGAATGTATCGGAAAAGATGTCCGTCCCGGTCGAAGAAGTAGCGGCCGTGGCGGTCTTTGGGCAGCTCCGACGGGGAACTTTGGGTGAAGCGGACCCACAGCAGTTAGTTCGGCACCGCGGTGAGGGTCTCCAGACGGGTCACGTACACCTGGCCGCCCACGTTGAGCTCCACGATCTCAGGGAAAGTTGACGGTTGGCCCCCGGGCAGTGACATCCCGCCTGTCTGCACTCTCGCTAACGAGTGACCTGTGGACGGACCACAGAGGGAGTCTGTTAGATAATATGCATAAGTGTACTCAGATTATTATTATTTTTTTAAGAATATTTAGTTCTCTGTTTCACCACTATGAGGTGCTAGTCCACAAGCCTGTATGTATGTGACGTCATCACGTAATGCCGGATGTATTTTTTCCCTCCAGTTCTTCTATTCATTCGTGTTGAATAAATACGCCAGAGTGGCTAAAGAAGATCATTGCCTCCGTCACATTTTTATCCTCTGAGAGTAACGCTGGACAAGCTGCACAGCTCAACAGGTTATGGGCCCAGGAACGACTCAGAGAGGAGTTTAAGATATGTACATTTTTTTTTACGATCTATCACCGGTAGAAAGTCGCGACGGATAGCGTGCTAACGGCAAGATAGCATCATGGATCAACGGGGGAGCAGCAGGTTACCTCGACTGATGTTTGACGGAGATGAAGGCAAGTACGAGCTTTGAAACGAAAGTGCTCGGGCATTTGCATCTGTTAGGATTAAAAGAGACTGTTCTGAGAGAACCCAACGGAGAAGCTGAAGCGGCGGCTGATGCTAAGAAGAATGCCGACGCATATGCCGAGCTAATCCAACTATTGGACGATAAAAGCCTTTCGCTTATTATGAGAGATGCACCTGATAATGGAAGAAAAGCATTGAAAATATTGAGGGACTATTATGCGGGTAAAGGAAAACCGCGCATAATTCACCTTTACACCACGCTGACTTCACTTCAGAAGCGGAGCGATGAGACGGTGACGGACTACATTATCAGAGCGGAGACCGCCATTACAGCTCTACGGAAGGCGGGAGAGACATTAAGCGACGGTTTACTGATTGCATGGTTTTGAAAGGACTTCCAGAAAGTTTTAAACCATTCGCTATCAACGTGACGCATAACAAAGACAATATAACTTTCCCCGAATTTAAAATGAAACTACGAAGTTTTGAAGACACCGAGAAGTTCACCGCGGCCGAATCGAGTGACAACGTAATGAAGACGGCAGCGAGGGGCCAAAGACACGTAAAGCCAACTATGCTTAGCAGAGACAACAGTGATGCAAATGTTGTCTGTTTCAAATGTGGATTAAAAGGTCACAGAGCAAAAGCCTGTAGACGAAAGACGTGGTGCAGTCACTGCAAAAGCAACACGCACAATGATACCACTTGCAGACACAAGGGAAAACTGGATGGAGCCAGAAAAAGTCGCAGATGAGAGCAACAACGGATCTGAAGCAGGAGGAGACTACGCCTTGATCAAAGATGCTGAAATCCCACTTCATCAACCACCGCTTAACATCAATGAGAAGGGTCTGATGGTCGACACCGGAGCCACCTCACACATTGTTAATGACATCACAAAGTTTAAGAAGTTTGATGACACCTTCAACCCTGAGACACACTGTGTTGAGCTTGCAGATGGAACTCTTTGCAAAGGCATCGCGCAGAGGAGGGGAGATGCAGAGGTGTTCCTGATCGACAGCACGGGACAACGACGAAGGGCAACGCTGAAGAGCGCGTTGTTCATCCCTTCCTACCCCCAGGACATTTTCTCAGTAAAGTCAGCCACTGCACTTGGAGCAACAGTCACCTTCAAACAAGGACAAGATGTGCTAACCTATAAAGACGGTATGAAATTTAACATTCATGTGCATGGTAAATTATACTATTTGCAAACAGAAGCTGACGAAAATGATGAATGTAATGCTTGTCATGATCTACAAACATGGCATGAGATTTTAGGCCATTGCAAACACGAAGATGTGCTAAAATTGCAAAACGTTGTTAATGGTATGCAGATCAAAGGTAACACAGGTAAACCAGAGCAAGAATGCGAAGTGTGTATTCAAGGAAAGTTTGTGCAGACTCCAGAGCAGAGGCTCCCTTGCAGATGGTTCACACGGACTTAGCAGGTCCAATAGCTACAGAGTCTATTGATGGGTACAAATATGTGCAGTCGTTTACAGACGATTATTCAAGTGCAATATTTGTTTATTTTTTCTAAAGACAAAAACTGATGCTATACAGGCAACAGAAAAATTCCTCGCAGATGTTGCCCCCCTTCGGGAAAGTGAAGTGTATCCGATCAGATAATGGCACAGAGTTCATGTGCAAAGATTTTCAGACACTTTTAAGGAAAAACGGCATCAAGCATGAAACATCTGCTCCATATTCTCCACACCAAAATGGCACAGCTGAGAGAGGCTGGCGGGAGAAGATGCACGTTAATCGAAAGTGAGTTACCAAAATCCCTGTGGAACTACGCTGTTCAACCCCGGCTGCAGTTCGAAACAGATGTTTTAATAAGCGGACAGGGAAAACTCCTTACCAGATGCTGACTGATAAAAAGCCAAACTTATCAAATGCAAATTTTGGTCGGTGTGTTACACATACAAACAGGATAAGGGGAAGCTTGATTCTAAGTGTGATCAAGGATTTTTTGTGGGATATGATAAAAACAGCCCCGCCTACTTGGTTTATCATCCCGACACGAGAAAAGTTCAAAAACACAGACTTGTGAAATTTGTAAACAAAGCAAGTATGGAAAGGCAAACGCAGACAGAGGAAGAACCAGACTATGCTTACGACACAGTAAAGCAGCCAATAACCAACCAAGTCACGCAGGAAGTTGACAAAAGCAATGAAGAGCTTCATGAGTCACTAACAGATCCAAACTCACACACTGACACATCAGACACACATAGCCAAAGAGAACCAAATGCAGCAAATGATAGTCATTTCAGTAAGAGATATCCAACCAGGGAGAGAAAGAAACCTAGCCATTTGAAGGATTTTGTAGCCGACAACCAAGACAGTGATGAGATCAACACTACTGTAGATTACTGTTACAGGCAGCATGTGGGATTCCACAAACATTCAAAGAAGCCATTGGATCAATTAATTCAAAACATTGGATTAAAGCCATGGATGATGAAATCAAATCATTAAAGGAAAACAACACTTTTACCCTCACTCCTCTGCCAAAGGGCAAGAAAACAGTGGGGGTAAATGGGTATACTCTGTTAAGAGCGACACAGAAGGAAATGACAAATACAAAGCAAGATTTGTAGCCAAGGGCTATAGTCAGAGAATGGGGATAGATTACGATGAACCTTCTCCCCAACAGCAAATTTGGCCAGTCTAAGAGTACTACTTCAAAAAGCAGCACAAGAGAATCTGCTACTCCACCAAATGGACGTGAAAACAGCCTACCTTCACGCTCCTATTGACTGTGAAATCTACACTGATCAGCCAGAAGGTTATGAAGAAGGAAAGATTTGGTTTGTAAGCTGCAGAAGTCTCTGTATGGACTAAAACAGTCAGGTCGCAACTGGAACAGGTTTTGCATGATCATCTGACAGAGAATCAGTTCATTCAGAATCCAGCTGATCAATGTGTTTATTCCAGAGAAACAGAACACGACAAGACTATTCTGATCATTTGGGTTGATGACTTGATTATTGCAGCAAACAGTGAAAATGTCATGAAAGATGTGAAGGAGATGTTTTCAGTCAGGTTCAAGATGAAGGATTTGGGCAGACTGAAATACTTTCTTGGTATTGAGTTCACCCAGCTGGATGGATGTGTAAAAATGTCACAAGAAATGTACATAAAAGAGTACTGACCAGATTCAACATGCAGGACTGTAAACCGAGAGAGACTCCATGTGATCAAAAACTAAATTACACAGATGATGCAATCAAAATGAAAAATGTAAGGATGTATAGAGAAGCCATAGGCAGTCTTATATATCTTACAACATGTACACGCCCAGATCTAAGTTTTGTGGTAAGCAAGTTATCGCAATACTTAAATGATCCAACAGAAGAACAATGGGTCACTACTAAGCAGGTATTTCGATACATCAAAGGTACCTCACACAAAGAACTAAGTTTCAAAAGAAATGAGGATGAGAACTTAGGCGTAATAGCCTACAGTGATGCTGACTGGGCAGGTGATACCACCGACAGACGCAGCACTACAGGTTACTGTGTTACCCTGAGCAAGAACAGTTCTCCAGTTTCATGGAAGACTAGAAAACAGCCCACAGTAGCTCTTTCGACCTGTGAAGCAGAATATATGGCTCTAGCTTCTACGATGCAAGAGTGCATATATCTTGAGCAACTTTTGGGGGCATGGACAACTACAGGTACACACAGACAGTAGTGTATGAAGACAACCAGGGAACAATCGCTTTAGCTAAAAACCCTGTGAGTCGACAAAGATGCAAACACGTGGACATCAATATCATTTTGTTAGATCCATTGTGACTGAAGGAAAAATGTGCCTTGTTATTGCACTACTGAAAATATGGTTGCTGATATTATGACCAAGCCTGTTTCTAAGTTAAAACTAAAGAAGTTTACCGAAATCCTGTTTGCTACCTGAGAAAAGAGGAGTTACCTGTTCATTTTTTTTGTGTTATTCAGATTGCATAAATGTTTGAACTTGCATAACATGAGTACAAGTGGGGTGTTAGATTAATGCATAAGTGTACTCAGAGATTATTATTTTTTTTTTTAGAATATTTAGTTCTCTGTTTCACCACTATGAGGTGCTAGTCCACAAGCCTGTATGTATGTGACGTCATCACGTAATGCCGGATGTATTTTTTTCCCTCCAGTTCTTCTATTCATTCGTGTTGAATAAATACGCCAGAGTGGCTAAAGAAGATCATTGCCTCCGTCACATTTTTTATCCTCTGAGAGTAACGCTGGACAAGCTGCACAGCTCAACAGAGTCTTCCCCACTCCACAGAAATGTTTATAGTGGTGTGGGTGTGTGGGAGGAGAGCCGCTCAGCCAGCAGATATTCACTGTTCAGCAGAAAGCTCTGACAAAACCTGATGCTGCCTTCAGGGGCTCCCCGGAAGTCTCAATTTCAGAAGTTAGAATATGTGCATTCATGTTTTGTTAGAGAAAAATAGCACACTGATTGGTAATATTGCCTCTATTACGATAAATATAAAATATTATTATTATTAGCAAAATATGACATACTTTATAACTTTTATTAGAATCAGCTTTACTGGCCAAAGTTCCCATACAAGGAAAATGACTGCGTATTCTCTTTTAATGTAAAGGGACAAGATAAAGTATAAATAGAAAGGGTACGGGTATTGGCAAGATTCTGGTGTTGTGATACACGTTTCATGGTATGATACAGATCCCAAGACAGTACTAGACAATATTTCACTTTTAAATCATGATTTTAATTTGTCTGAATATTAATGCATTTTTCGTACAAGTAAAATTGTAAAATACATGTCATCTAATGATCAGAACATCAAGCACTGCAACTCTATCTCAAAAATGTCAAGGGTGTGTCCCGCCTTCACCCAACAGCAACTGGGACAGTTTACAGGAACCTAGGGCCCCCGTGGGTTGATAAAATGCATGGAAGATTATGACAAAAATCCACGCATCAATCAGCCATCTTGAATGTTTATTTCTACTCTTTGATTTAGTCACTGAAAATGTTGGGTTCCCTGATTGGTTGACGCGCTCTGCCGAAACCAACACACACAGACCAGTATTTATTATGGAAGTCAGATCACCCCACAGCACACAAATATCCATTATATGAACCTTATATGGGTTAAGGCTTATATGGCAACGGATTAGGAGGACAGAAAAGAAGAGGAAAAACACATTCATTATCAGGTGTTGATATCCATAATGGGCAATAAAAAATGAACAAAAACAGGTGCAGTAGAGAAAGTCACATCATGTATCACGGATTGAGAAAAGACAAAGGTCTTCTGCACTGAAGAAAACAGGCACCATAGATGGAGATCCGAAAGCGAGCGCAGACAGCCATAATTGAGATGAGGGGGCCTTCCTGCTCTCCCAAACTTTGGCGCAACATCCTCCAACAGCGGGCGGACACCGGGGGGCAGAATCACCTGACTAAGTTTGGCAGGTGATTTCGCCTCTGTGACAATCAGCTGTTTATATGCGCGTCACACTTGACCATCTAGTGATGGCTCTGATGAAGATGGAAAATTTCTTTTGAAACATGTCACCTATGTTTCAATATATTTCATGTCCAAAAACAAAAGAACCAAGAAGTTATGGTCAAGAGTTCATCAGAGTGACGGCTCGGGGGAAGAAGCCATGTTTGTAGTTTTTCTGAAATACCTCCCTGAGAAGAGACTGAAAAGACTGAGAGGTCTGTTGAGATGTTACCAGCCCGCTTCCTGACAGTGGACCGGTACAGGTCCTGGATGGGGAGAAGATCAGAACCAATAATCCTCTCCACGGACCTGATGCTTGTCTGCAGTCTCTTCCTGTCGTGTCTGGTTGCGCATCCAAACCAGACCGGGATAGATGTGGTCAGGACAGACTGGATTATTGCGGTCCAGAGGCCTCAGCAGGAGTTCCTCTACTGGGCCTTCTTCTGAAGTGAGCACTGTGAGCGGAGACAGTTTGTGACTGATGAAGTTCTGTTCACATCATCTTTTCAAAATAGAAGACACCCTGTCACACATAGGGTCATCTTAATGTTTCACTCCAACTTTTGCTTTTTTTCTTCCCGCTAGCTTATCTCACCTCAAAAACCCAAGCTAACATTAGCGTAGCAAAAAAAAAAAAAAAAAATGACGTGAGCAACGTTGAAGTTTATCAGCTGCACAGTCAGATCTCAGACAAAAACAATGAAGACCTTAATGGATCCATTTGTCTGCAAGTGGATTAATCAAAAGGAAACACAGCAGGGAGATTTTGGCCTGCTGATGTCAGTTGTGTCACAAACCTGAGCTTTGTCAAATCTCTGGTTTTTGTTTGCTCCTGATCCAAAATGATTTAAATCAAGAAAATCTCAAAAAGGCAGTTTTAATCTTAAATTCAATATGTCCTCCACCATGAGAAAAATGCTACAATAACATGTTAAAACACTATTGTAATAGGAGTAGTTCTTTAGAACAGTAAAATCTAACTAACAAAAACGAAATTGGATCTCATTAAGTGACCTTAACATATCTTTTAGAGATTCAATGATAAATTAACAAATCGACTTGTTAATCAAATGTCCTTAGACCAAAATAAAATAATTTCAAAATTAAATATTACTGTATTTTCAAGACTATAAGTCACTTAAGAGTTTGTTGTTGCGTCCAAAAAAAGCATAATAAATAATAAAAATAATAACACATAAGTCGCACCCCCAGCCAAATTTACGAAAAACATGACCTGTACTTAAAAAAGTAAAATATATCAATAATGGAAAAAACAATTTGGTTTGAGGCATTGTTGATTTATTTTACAATAACCTATGTTTTTGACAACACACGTGATGGGAGCAAAACATCAGTCCTTATGCTATCCAAGGCATGTTTACATTAAAAGTAGGGTCATCTGGGGTCATCGCTGAACTTTTGTTTTTTCCAAGGTTTTTTTTATCTTCACCGGTGTCCATGGCAGACATACAATCCTGTTCACCTTTGTCATGTGAGGGATTTCACATCAATGTAAGAGTGGGGTCATCTGGATCCCATAAGAGAGCGCGAGGGTTAAACCATCATTACAGTCCATTGTGCGGAATTGATTTTCTATGGTACACAGGTCTCACAAATCAATGTCTGTTTCATACTGTCCTTCAACTGTTTGTGCGTGAGTTGGATAAAATTTGAGTTAGTTTATCTTACATTTTTCACTTCACTACTACTTACTAACTTACTTTTTACTTTAAAATAACTTTTTTTTTAAATTAAAAATGATTTTTATTCAGTATTTTTTTTTAACCAGAGAGCCACAATAGAGGGATAGAGGAGCCACAGATCTAGGATTATCTGTGGAGTAGATGTAGGTTGTGTCAATGTGTTCCTCTTCAATACTAAAAGTGCACACATGGATTTTACTCAAATGGAATTTTTCCTTCTTTTTTCTTTTTTTAATACACATAAAACTAGCTTCACTAAGTATTTAGATCAAACCCCCGAAAAAAATAAAAAAATAATGCCAGTAATTGCATAAATACACCTAAAAGAGTTAGTTTTTCACAACAATATCCTGCAACCAATTGTCTCATAGTTTTGAGTTTAGTTCCACAGATGAAATGATCTTTTACCCTGTTTCATACAATCTGGTGCCCAAACATCAATGATGCCTGTAGTGTAAGAACAGACCTGACTATACTGAGCACTTTAGAATCAAATTGTTTTTTTGTAAAAAGTAGACATTTTTCAATTGTTTTAGTCATCTAAATAGGTCGGTGTGTACATGAAATCATAAACAAATGTGAAGTGTAGCTTAAGATGTATTTATTGTTCATGTATAGGCCTCATTAACTTTTGTTTTTGGTGATTATCATTCCAGGCATCTTTGTGGTTGCAACACTGCTACATGTTTTGCTGATGTTATAAAAAACATTATATTTCTGTCTTATCACTAAGACAACTGTCTCGTTTGTGCAAGAAACAAAGATAAACTCACTTTGAAACAATATTTTGAACATCTGAACATTGACCCTATAAGAAAATGAATTAGGAAAAGAAAATGTGATCTTTTTATTTTCAAATGTACCTTTTTTAATTAACTAACACTATTGAAAGCTGTTAATAGTTACTGTCAAGTTGGTAGTTTACAAAAAAAAAATGATCACAAAAATGTACATATATAAAAACAAAAATCCTGATTATGTGTTTAGACATAAGCAAGAGACAACTTTAGCTCATCATCTGCCATATTCAAACCAACCTGCTGGTGTTTTCTTTGTTTGTTTTACACCATATTGTCTTCATGTGTTGGTTTGCACAATATTTTTATTTTTACTATTAAAGGGAATTAAATGGAGCAGATATAGATTTATAATATAGATAGTTGCATAAAGCTGCATGTACTGCAGCCCGTCTGTCTCACTGAATTTTGACGAGTAACAAAGGTCTTGCAGAAGCAATATGTGCACATGTTACAGATAAAAAGATAAATCGACCTCTTTATTCAAACAGTCAATATTTATAGAGCGCACGAAGAAGCGAGTGAAGAATGTTTCCACTGTGCTGTCATCAAACGTGTCGCATCCGGGTTGAGAAAGGACTGATACTGCAAAGTAAAAAGTGGAGTTGTTGTTGTTTCTGCCTATAAAAGCATTGATAAAAGTGAGAGAGTTAGTATTTTAGTGTGAGGCTATTACTGTTGAATGCATTTATCAATGTTTTACTGTGTACTAATATGCAAATATGAATAACTGGAGCATCAGGGTTAGCTTTGCAGCTTGCATAAAGGTTTGCATTTTAATCTGATCAACAATTTTCACCTCAGACGATAGCATCATGCTATTCTGACTGAACTCTATGATAAAGTTAACATCTTCCTTGAAAGAGGACTTCTGAAGCTGATTTAAACCAAATTCTTTACAACTTTTTACTGCCCTGCAAAAATTGATTTCTCCTCATTTAGTCTCCCAAAATCTTTTGCAACATTTTTTCACCTGGAACAGGATGAAATCACAATCATAGCGTTATAATGTGCTCCAAACTGCAACTTCCTGTCTTTGTTGCCGTCTTGTTAAATAGCCTGAGCTCAAAGATTACCACGATAATAAGCTTGTATTGAATAACAGGAAAAAGTGGGTACGATCTGATCTGATCACATGCATGCCTGCACTTGTCAGAAAACCTCCTGAACGGCGATGGTTCACACTCGCCCTGATATGCGTCAACTCTGTTTTCACTTTTACATCCAGTTTGTATAAGGATGCTTGTTTTTTGTTGACTTTCAGCCCTCATTTTTCATCAAATATGTCAAATTTGCTCAAAAACCCTGTGCAGACCTGCAGCTGTTTAAGTAAAGGAAGCTCAAAAGGGCTCCATCCACCTTTTTTAGACCTAAAAAGATTCCAGCAGGTCAAAAAATATATATATGAATACGTTTTGTGGGGTGAGAATTCAACTAAAGAAAATAAAGTGTGGATTCCTGCTCATTTTAACTGGTATCAGTCTCTCTGCAGCACAAATACTTTGGGGATCTCCCCAACACAGCTGATCTGATACTGTAAAGTAAGTGAGGGCGGGAGATCCTGAGGGAAACGTTCTTATCATTTAAGCTATGGTTTCTGAGGTCATGAAACAGGCTGCCAGGCATCAGAGATTAACCTCAGATTCCTTGTGTCTCTGGGTTTAATTAGGCTGTTATGGTCAACGCGTCTGCGCAGCTCTGCTCAAGTAATGGGGGAGATCTTATCTTTTTTTATACTCATATCGTTTTAATTACAGAAAAAAAGCCCTTGGAAAATAATGTTTGTAGTCTAAATATTTTGGTAAAAATATGCTGCTTTTTAGTAAATCAAAAGACAAATGCACAATTCATGGAATAAAGCCACGACTAAATGCCACAGAAAGCACATTTCTAAAGATAATTCAAAACATAAATTATAGAAATGTAGGGCAGACTAATTTACTCTGACCTTTCCAAGCAGACACTGTTAGTTAAAAAACGAGGGGGAAAAAGTTTAAATTTGACTATTAATTAGATGATTCTGAACAGACTGACTTAATGATCACTTTTTACATTTCAATTTGCGAAAGAGAAAACTGAAGTTTGCTGTTTGTGAAATGTTGATGCAGAACACCATCTAAAAATACCAGGGCAAGAAATAAATCTAAGTAAATAATAAATGTGATAATAAATAAGTAAGTTCTAGTTTATTATAGAATATTGTAAAATTTTCTGAGATATTCTAAAGCTACACTAAGAGTGCTCTCAGGAAGACTCATGTTATTAAGGAGGTGAGATTTCCAGCATCGTAGTATTTTTGGAGGCCTCACCCTAAATACCTCTGAAATGGGTTCTTAGCTAAACCTCCTGAGGGGAGTGGGAGGTTCTCATAATATTTATGGAAAGAATTTCCTGTAATTCATTTTACTTATAACAAATGTAATATTTTTTTTATGCTTCACCGACATTACAACCCAAACATGAAAAATGACTACCTATGCTCCAGTCCTCTGTCAGAGGTATTATTTATTGTAATCAGCATGGAAATATACTCAAGCAAAACATAAAGATCTGATGATTCAATATTTTTCTATAAGTACAGAATAATAGTTTTAAGAAACCAATAAAAGCAACTATTAAACAAATTAGCTTTTTTATTTTATTTTTAATTAAATACTGTTAACTAGAATTGTTAATTAGCAAATCTCAAGAGTTTTAAGTGCCACATTTATGTATAACAAATGCATCATGATGTAAAGTCCATAGGAAGATGTAATTATAGGTGAGGATCAAGGAATTGTAGCTTCCAAATGAAGAAAATTGTCTATTGATTAATGTAGATTGTCCTCTGGGTGGCACAATAGCACCCTCATGTGGCCAACAAAGGATATGATGCTTAAAAAATAATGTAGCATTTGAGTTTCACTGGATTTAGAGGCTTAAAAATATTTAAGGCAAATATTTACTTTTATTCATATTTGTGTGCATATATGTGGGATAGGTGGGGGTCATGGTTAAGGAAGAGGAAAAGGGGACAAAAGTGGTTGGAAGATGATCAAAGAAAAAAATAAAAAGTGGAGGATTACAAACTAAAAGGAACAAGTTGCTAGAGGTTAATCAACACAACTTCCACATGTTTACAGATAGGGCCTGTCCAAAGACACATTTATCCACACACTCAAAATACCACAAACATACATACTGTCTGCAAAGACATTCACATATGTGTACACAGACTCTCAAATACAAAATTTAAACAGATCAACACACATGTTTGCAACCTGACACATAAATCATGATTACTACTACATGCACACAAATATTGTTTGTGCACGAGTATGGAAGCTCCTGTGTGTTTACAGCAGAGGACAGAGGGGAAACATGATAAGTTTGTTATTTCAGACATCAACATGTCTGCTAAAAGGAGTATTGTAAAGATGATTCTTCATGTATTTTGCTACCTGCTGTTGTCAGTCAGATAAATTAATGTGAAAATATTTCATTTGTTGTTGACCATGAAAAACTCCATCATTTTCAGGGGAAAGGTTGTTCAGTAATTAGGAGGACTGAGAGTGGGGGGGGGGCATTAAAAGTGAAATAAAATGGAATAAACCACTTCATTTAGTTTTCATAAATAGAACAAATATGACCTTTGAGAATTAGACCAGATTTTTTAGAATTATTTTTAGAATAATCAGTAGAATAATCAGTTTTTAATCAGTTAATCAGTTTTTAAGGGAAATGCTGAACTGTCTGTGATACTTGACTTGATGAACTCCCATGTGAACTGTGGTTGTTGTGGTACTTTATATAACTTTTTTAAATTAAATTAGATGCAGATCATCATTTCTCATTTTGAAAAGGGAACGATTTCTGTAAACAAAACCAGCGTGTCTATTGACTTATACAGTTGCTTCCTGTTTCCCACCAGCCTCAAAAACTACAACATTGTCCTTTTGGTTTTCTCGTGTAAAGAAATAGAAAATCAATTTCATTCACATCACACATACTTTACTCATACTTAACCCTCTATTTCCCAATTCAGGCCTGAGGTTTGTGTCATGACATTCTTAAAAAGGGGTTCTTTTCATTCTCTGTAAATGACATATTAGTTGCAGTTGATGTGGTTTTTTGAATAGCATGTTTTTCATTAATCATCACTGAGGCTTATTGTTCAGTATGACATGACAAAGTGAACATAGCATGGGAACTTATCAATCTTATAACAAAAAATAGAATAATTCCATATTGATCTGAGTGACAGACAAGTAAAAGACAAGTTTGCCTTAAACAATCACTTTTTATAAGTAAAGATCTTTTTGAACAGCACGGACACAATATTTTATAACTCTTCTTTAGTCTTTTAATGAGGGAATCAAGTCAATTTCTGTTAGATTTTCACAAGGAAAAAAGGGGAGAAAAGCAACTGTTAAAAACAAAGAAATATTATTGGGACAAATGGAGACATTTGTAATGTTAAAAATGTTTTACTTTATTTTCACAAAAAAAACATTAAGTGATTTGTGTCAATATTGTGTCAAAAATAGTTAATTTTGAAGTTTTTTGTAATTTTTTCTGTGATTTTAACATTTTTGGGGGTTTTGATCCCACAGTTGGAGCTCATATTTCTTTTAGTATTCACTGGGGAAAATGAGAATTTTTAGGTTATCGGAATCAATGTACAACACTTTTCTTTTTTTTTTTCTTTTAGTGATTCAAATTGTTTTGATATCACAATTATTAATGCAGTCTTAATCAAAATGACAGCAAAGGATGGAACTTTTCTTTTATTTTATTTTTCTTAATTTCTTTATCTCCCTGTGCAGCTTTTCAAGGCCATCAGCAGAGAAAAGAAAATTCTTCAGTGTAAACTTCGTTTGACCATCCTTCATTTTTTTGTTTCATTTTTTTCATCATACCACCACCTAGTGGACAGGCAATAGAAACACACGTTTCCTGCTAAAATTTTGGACATTTTTTTGATTCACCAAGAAGAAAAATAGAATAGTCATAGCATTTTGTCCCCTATTCCTGTTAAAAAAAACAAATGTTTTCCTTTTTTTTTTTATTATATCTTTCAACAGACTTGACAAGTTGTTAAAAAATGTTTACATCTTATTTTCTTGTCTAAAATAAAATATAAAAGCGTTGTTTTAAATGTTCTCCAACATTTGATGGTTTCTAGTTTGTGTCATTGTTCTTAAAAATGATCCTTCTCTTTGCATTTATGAAAATGATAGTGGGTGATTTCTGGTTTTAATGAAACTTTACATTTGAGGTTTAAGAAATATATAAATATATGCTTTGATTTAGGACATATCTTAGCATTCAATCTTATGCTAAAATCCACCAGTTTGACTCTTCAAGTACTACAAACAAAAGATAAAAACAATTTTATATTTATCTTTGGTAAAAATGAGAACTCCTCAACAATAGCAGCTGAAACTACTTTGTCATTCTGACTGGTTTTAGCCCACATAAGTAACCCATTTCTTTGTAGGAACATTTAGGGATAAAGGAATTCTTCAGGGTACCTTCTCCTTCGCATGCTCACATTGTCTTCTGAAGCCGAGGCTGTGACCTCTGGCGATGATCGGAACTTAGTCGAAGCCATTTAAGGGTATACGTCGAAATGGGAGGATGCCCTGACAAATGGAGATCATATCTCTCTGCTGACCTGGGAACATTTTAGTATCAAATGAGATAAAGGAGTCACTTTGCCATTAAAGTTTCGTTTAGTTCAGTCCAAATTTAGTTTTTATTGCTGTCAACTCCGTATAAAGTTGTCTCACCTTTCACTGTCTCTTTGACTTAGAAAATAAATCTTAAACTGTGAACTACACCAGACACATGGTGAATTCTTTTAACGTGATTGTGAGGAAGGACAAGTCACGCACGCTGGACAAGTTAAAAACTCCAGGAAAACAAGATTTCAAGAAGAAAATGATGGATAGATGAATGAGTCAATGTATGTTTAATTTTTAATTCAGTTTATTTAAAGAGATCATAAAAGGATACTTATTTGTATTTTGCTACACTCTCTGGCAGATTTTTTGTATTGTTTTAAAACAGTCACATTTAATGTAACTAATCTCTTTGTTTATTACAGACAAGAATTTCCTGACATAATCAAAAAATGTGTTCAATTAAAACAAGGTCATTTTATAAATTAACATATTGAACAAGTGCTTCAAAGTCACACTGGGATATATGGAAAAACTCTGATTTTTCTCCTTTTCATCGTGGTAATTGTGAACATTGTAGCAAGATAACCAAGAGAACAGTGAAGGGTTAGATTTGAAAATGTGTTTTTAACCTTAAAAGAGGATGAAGCAGAATGTTATTAGACAAAATACTATCTGTATGTTATATTTTGTGCATATTATTACATTTCTCTCTTGAATCACTTTCTTCCTCTTCTAATGTGTTTCTGCGCTTCAAAGTGTGTGTATGTGTGCCTCATCCTCCTCTCAGGGTTATACCTGCACCCTTGTGCTCCTCAATCAGCTCTAATGGATCTTCTGGCTCCAACTCAGCTGGGGTAGTGATTGTGATAATATAGGACACACACATACACACAGATCAGAACAGGGAGGAGCTGGAGAGTCGTGCTTGGCTAGGATGAGTTAAGAGGCACAGCGACCCAACGTACATTTTTCCCGTTTGTGTCGTGTCTCTGTGACTCCATTTTGGTTCGTGAAGGCTCAACTTGCAGCTGGTGTGTTAACCTCAGGCGGTTACACAATGTTTTTACATTCGGAACACAAAAAAAGAAAAAAACGATGCAAAATCCACAAAATATCCCTTTATTCCTTTTGATATTTTACTTTTTTGCCATTCACCTTCCACCGTCCCTCTGGCTTGTGTGTGTCCCGCACACGTCATGTCCGTCCTCCTTCCCCCAGCGTCTTCACTCAGACGCTGAACAGGCCCTCTGGGGATTCTGTGCGCTACTCTTTGTGCGTTTATGAGTATTTATACAGACACTACATTAGTCTCTCCACCGACTTTGTATGGGATGACAGCACATCCAACACCCCCCCACAAACCCCTTCCTCCTCCCCCTCTTCCACCACCAAAACCCTTCGTCTTAAGAAAAGAAATGGGCTTAGGGGAATTGACTGCAAAGCAGGTAAACAGTTACCGAACATGGACAGCAAAGCACACCAGAATATCAACTCTGGTTATAACACATGCTCACTTTGACACTAAATCTGAACTTTCAATGATCTAAAGGAACATTTATAGCAAATTGAGTCAAGTGAAAACCATGGTTTGCACCCCTGATACCCCAACTTCCATGACAAATGAGCAAAACAGTGACTCAACCTTTTTAGTGTTGACATACATGATAAGATTTAACATGGGAAAAAAGAGACAGGAGAAATCTAGATACTTGGAAGTCTTGCTGCTCATGTGGAATGATGCGGTGTCATCCGAAGTAACGTCACGATGCGAGTCACTCGAGCGGTCCAGGCAGGAACTGTTGTGAACTCATGTTACATTAATTCACTCATCAGGGGTGAACTTTCACTTTTTTGGTGCATTTAAGTCTTCACTCAAACAAAAAACCGTTTTGATCATCACACCTATTTTCACATGTTATAACAGATAAAATTGATCCATCTTTTATTTTGAAGACTTTAGTTTGTCATCTGCCCAGGGTAGCTGCACCATTTTTAGCCGCCCACAGAGCCTGAAATGGATCACTCTCAATGACTGCAGCTGATTGCTGCTTGTGAATCTTCCAAAATCAGTCATTTTCCTGATTTGGAGCGTTTGATTTCACGGTGTCGTACTTGTGGCTCCAGACTACCTGCAGACGTCTTGAGCGGAACAAAGCTGGTTTCATAATTAAGTTCTCCAGACTGATTCGATTTGCGGAGCAGCAACGTTCGTTTGGCCGTAGACGCTCCTCAGCTGCTCGCAGTAACTAATGGAGGAGATAGAGAGAGATGTGTAGGAGACAATTAGACATGACGTTATCACAGTTAGTGTGCACGTGTGTGAGGACAAGCCCGCTCTTAAAGCTGCATTCAATCACAAAAAAAATAGAACACAAACAATGAATATAAAAAAATATTCTCTTGTAGGAATAAAACTCAGCTCGAATGCTGCATTTTTATACCACTCACATACAATCCATTTACCTGCTACCCCCACCTCCCTCCTATGTTTCAATTACTTGACTTGCAATTAAATTACTGGAGACATTACTTACATAGCACATAAATAGTAGCCTGAATGAATGACTCTGGTGCCTCTGCAACATAAAAGATTTGCCTTTAGACATGAATTGCGTTGTGTCCCAAAAGATACGGAGCTGTGTTTTTATCTACTCTGAGTTTTCATTGGAGGGGAACTGAACGTTACAAAATGCAAAATATGTGCTTTGACTTTACAGAATTAAAAAAAACAGCTGTTCTCATTTTTTTTGACAATGCGTGAGCAAAATGGTGAGTTGAAGTTGCTGTGTATTTTCTGAAAACTTACTTTCATATTTGTTTTTTTCGTAAACGTTTTGCTCCAAAAAAAGAGTTTTACATTACTGCTTCCTGTGAATCAACCCATTTAGCTGTCATCTATAAAAGTCATTTGTTTTTGGATTGCATCATCTGACTCATTTAATGTACTCTATAAGTCATGATGTGCTTAAAACAGGAAGATGGGGTCTTTCTGTTGATCAACCTGTGTTCGGACAGGATTTGGGGAATTTTGGGTTCTTGGGGAGACAAAATGAAGACAACAGCGGCTATGGATGGTTCTCGGGAGTTTCACTGGAATAAATTTGAGAAAAGGCCATAATGATAAGTATCTGTCCACTTAGCTTTGATTTTACTTTTTTTTAACAAAGTATTATCATTTTCCAGTGATGTACAACAATATCAACACAACATCGGTATCAGTGGACGTTAAAAAGTCATTATCGACATCCAACAATGGAAATACCGTATTTGTCCTGAAAAGTCATGGTAGCATTGTTTTTACTACACAAGTATGATGATGCATCAGTAGATGTGCAACAAATATTTTGAAATGTGATTTGTGGGATGAGATAAAATATTCAGGAGTAAAGATTGTCAAATCATCATCTTTTCCATTAGATGTTTTTCTTGTTTTCCTTTTTCAATAATTTCCAGACTGAGAATTAGATTTGTTCCAGCTTGAGTAGTATTTTATCACCAGTTGCTCTTTTACTTGAGCAAATATTTAGACGACAACAACTTAGTTCTACTTTTGTAATATTTTTTGAAATAAAAATACTCTCATGTAAAAACTTCTCTTTAGTGTATTTTCTGCTTCTCATGCAGAGAATCCTTATATTCACTTGCATTATTTTTTAAAACTTAAGTTACTAAACACTTTTAAAAAGTTGATTTTTTTAAACAAACAAAATCAATCAATTCAGATATTTACCTTTTGAGAGTATTGTAGTTAGAATATAAATATTTGTACTCATGATGCATGAAGATGTCAAAGTGATTTCAAACATTGATAATATTTAGACTGAGCCCAAATCATTTAATTATGTGATTTCTTTTTTAAGTTAACCTCAATTGAAAGTACAAATGTGCTATTTGTATAATATTAATTGGTGTGAATGTAGTGAAAATGATTCTCGTGTTAGCTTTTGGAAAGGGAATTCCTAGAGCATCCATCAAAAGCTGCTAAAAAAGATGATTTAAATAAACAAAGCGGTTTGAGAGCTTGATTTCCAGCTGCTTACCTTGATTCTTCTCCCCTAAGATAAAGTATCTCTGTCCTACACACAGCAGATGTTTATCTGACTGCAGTGTCTGCTCTCTCTTATCTCATCTCCTTCCATCCATGTTTAGGAAAATAATCATTTGGTTCCCAGAATTTCCTCCTATCTCCGTCTGTAAAAGCGATCAAGATAAAAGACTTAGAGGGAAAGATGGTGCAGTTTTTACACAATCAAATCATTTTACCACTTTAATCGTTTTCATTGAGCTTTAACCACTCAGAATTTCTGAACTTGAATTGTTGCATCAAAACAGAAATACTTACCGGATGAGTGTCTGATGAAGTCTCGGAACTTTCTGGGAGCCGTTTGCGTCTTTCCACCTGCATGCTTCAGCGCGTCGGTATTCCTCAAACAGTTGTTTGGTAGATCAACAGGACCGCTGCAGTACAAACCTGGATCGTGTTTATAGTAACGGCGTCTGAATATGAGTTAACTTCTCACCGGATAGACGCAAAAACCTTCAAACGCCATGATCCATCACACTCTGAGCACAGATCTATCCATCCATCTACCTACAGAATCTCTTATGCGTCACAGGGTTCCTGCAGTCAACCCAGCCACTGTTGGGCGCCGTTATCTCCTGAACAGGCCGCCAGTCCCTTGCAGGGCCACACGCTCACATTCATGCTTAGTGGCAATGCAGAGTCACCAGTTAACTTATGAAGCACGGTTTTGGTCTGTGGGAGGAAACAAGAGTGACCAGAGTAAAGAACATGCTAACTCCACACAGAGAAGCCCAAGCTGGAACTTGCACCCTTCTCTCGGTCGGGAACGAGCGCCAACGACTACGGCAGTTTGCTGCACAGATCAATAAATGGGTAAATTATTAGATGACTCCATGACGTCATTAATGAAGCTTTCGTGGGTGATTTTTTTTTTCCTGGGGGGTTGCTCCATGAAAGAGAGTCCTCTGCAGGACCCATCCCCCAACATTCCTGGCTCCTGGAAATAAATGGATTGACTTTAAGACAACCGACAGTTTTCCTTCATAATTGCTAATTATCATGAGTGCTCTCTGAAGCACTTTGTATGAATGGACATGGAACTGCCTCTCCCCCCACCTCTTCCCTTTATGATGGGATTGGGTTAGTTTTTCAAGGACGCAAAAAAGGTCGGCGGCGGAGAAGTGGGGAGAGGCGTATTATGGGTGGGGCACTTGCGTCATTTCTGCGCATCAGAACTCTTAAAAAAAAAAAAAAAAAAAATCACGACAGTAGTCACCAGTGAAAGGCACACTCTGTTCTTGCTTGGCCCCACCCTGGACCATCTTTTCCACTTGGCCATCAGCAGCCCCACCCCAGCCCCATATGGCTCCGCCCCAAGTCCAAGACCAGTGAGAGTACAGCACTTAAAGTAAATAAGCAGAGAGGGGAGAGCTATTTTAGGAGGCTGTCTTTCAGCATGGACAAGGAGGGGGACAAAGACGCAAGCCAAGCGATTGTAATGTCGGTCACGTTTTCTGACATGTTCTCTCTCGGTCCGCCGTCCAGTAAACTGAAGGCCCCGAAAGACAAGAAACCGCTTGGACCAGCACATTCAGTCAGTTTTTAAAGGAAAAAAAAAGGTTTGGAAACAGCAGCATCTTAAAAAAAATCAGCCTTCATCTTAGAGTTGCAAACAAAAAAGGTTGAAATAGATAATCTAAAAGTATAAAGAAAAACTTACTATAAATAAAAGTGAATTGAATCAAAGCAGCGTTTACTTAACAAATGTGCATCAGTTTCTCGTTTTATTTTTTCTTTGCTCCTTTTACATCAAAAATAAATAAACATTTAAATAGTTACCTATATGATTTTTTCCCTTCACGTCTTTATCTTTTTTTTGTTTCTTCACATATATACAATTAAACACATCACAGAGAAAGGAATCCCCTCCTGCAACTCAACCAGAATGCGAGCCAGAGGCACCTGCTTCTGCATCGGCGAGACAAAGTGAATCATCATCATTAGAGGTTACATTCAAGTCCTTTTGTATTGCAGTCTGACTCCAGATTCTGGTCAGAACGCTTCAATATTTCTTTCATGAGATCGTTAAGGCAGTTCAATGGAAGATATTTGATGAACACGTAGCTACACTGATGCTTTAAAACTGTGTCTACTTCTGACGGTCAAAGAGAAGTGCCTTAGATGTCAGCTACCATCACTACTGCTTATATGTTTGCTACTCAGCATGGTTCTTTTTTTGCTTGATTCACTGAATTATAAATACTATAATTGGTTATGCAAAAGGATGAATGTCTCTCTATTATAAAATTAATATGCCACTGCTTACTCGTCTTTAATTTATTTTTTTCTGTTTTAAAAATAATAAAACCACAGTAATTGTTGCACAAGACTAAACGCATGAATAAGTCTTTTCCATCCTATGATAGCTTTGAATGAACAGCCAAATATTCAGGATTTTTAACCTTTTTTAACTTTATGTTGAACTATTTTTTTTTTAGTGGTTAAAGAAAAGGTGAACAGACTTTACAAACAACTAACTACAAATATTAGGAGCGTATGTGTGAGTGTGTGTTGCTTTACTTCACAGAAAGAGCATCTGGACAATCAGCAAGCTGCTACACTAAAACTCCTGACGTGTTATCCAGTCGGTCAGGATGTGGAAGTTCTTTATCGTTCCGAGAATTCCTAGGTTTGTGGCTTGATGGTGGACAGTTCAGTAAGACTTCTCCTTTTTTTAAATATAATTTCAAATAATTTCCAGGCTTAATCATTCCTCGTTATGGTGGGAGGAGTCAGGGCTGGACTCCTCGTCTTCCTCCTCGACGGTTTCTGTTGGCAGCGTGTCGCGGCGGGTGAAGGCGGCCGCCAAGGTCACACTCAGCCGTGGTCTGACGGGCGCCATTTCTGACAACCCGATGTTGTTACTACGGGTCACCAGCGTCGTCTTATCCATTATTTCTCCACTGTGCCTGGACACCACGGCGTCGAGAAAGTCATATTTGTGGGAGATCTTACCGCTTTCAAACAGGTACTTTGCCAGGTGCGAAAAAATGAAGTTGGCCACAAAGGAAGCCAACATGGAGACAGTCTTGAAGGGGAACCTCTGCTTGACGATGTCCTCGATTTTTCCCTCTTCCTGCTGGGTGTCCTTCTCAATAATCCAGCCGGGGTAATAAATGAAGGGGGGCAGCTTCAGGTAGGGTTCACCTCCACCTATGCGCAGCACCAAGCCGAACACGTAAGCAGCCACCGCGCCGTACGTGTTGGTGCCTTTGACGAACAGCACGCTGAGCAGCTGGGGGAAGATGATGACGTAAACCAGATCTGAGCTCAAGTACCAGAGGCCGTAAACCGTGCCGGTAACCAGCGCCATGATGGTGGCCAGACCGCCAAACACAAAGATGGTGATTCGCATCACCCAAACAATTTCTCGATCAGAGGCCTAAGAAGAGCAAACAAATGAAAGCACGTGATTGAACAAAAGTGCACACATTAAAACTTTATCTGAATGCTGGATGTACTTACCGACTGTCTGAAAGCTAACTGGTAGATGTTTCTGGCAAACATGGAGCTTGCTGAAAGGATGGAGGAGTCTGCGGACGACATGACAGCAGCAGAAACTGCCCCCAGACCAAAGAACGAGACAAATGGCGGGCAAAGGTGTTGGAGCACAATGGGGAGAATCATGTCGGCCTGATCCTTATCTTTGGGAGCGACGCCGCCATAACTTGTCTGGTTCCAATCTAGTAAGGAAGCAGGGGAAAAGCCCATAGCATGAGGAATGTTCATTCACTTACTGAATCTAAAAAAATCTACTTTTACTTAAACAGAAGAAAAGATAATTCTCAAGTTGAAGCTAATTAAAAGATAGAAGCTCAAACTTTTTTTTTCCTTTTATCGATATCAAAACAAAGTCAACAGGGTTTACATTTTGACAAAAACAAGCAATTTTCACATTTGTTCTCCATCAAATCTATTCCGAAATAAAAAGTTGTTTCTTTACTTGTTTAATGAGGAATTTGATGCCAAAAAAGCTGGATATCACAACACTAATTTGGTCCCTTGCCTCGCTCTAATGTAATATTTACACAACCAGCATGGTTATTAAATGGATTCCTTCATTATGGATGAAGTGAACCAGCTGCTATTTACCAGGTTCTCTCAGATCTAAGGGCAACAAGGACCCATCTGGAGTCCCCCCCCCCCCCCCCCCCTAAAAACAAGCATACACAAAAACAAAAACACAAAAACCCTGCAAACGCACACGTCATACACCTGTCTCGATCGCAGTGATGGAAGCTCCGATGAGAACGGAGGGCACGGCCATGATAAGGCACCCAAAGGCAGCCAGGAAGGACAGGACCTGCGCGTAGGTGGCAGACGAGGCTGAGAGAACTCTCTGGAAGTACACCTGCCAGGGGATTCCTCCCAGCATCTGCAGCAAACGGTCCCAGAAACATCATTAACGGAAGTCTGACACTTGAAAATACAGTATTAAGTCCATCATTTTAGAAGTTATTCTGGTAGAATTCATAATTTTAACATCAGAGCACCAACTAGTTAGCTGACGATGATAATAACCAGTTGCTTTTGTTATGTGTTATGATAAATGTGAAATTACTGTACCAGGAGGCAGAAGTTGTCAATCCAAACCCATTTGTCATCTCTGTTGATGCTGCCTTTCCAGGGAGCCTGATGAACCTTCTTCACTGCACTAACAGCGATGTCTGACACCGCCGGGTTGGTCAAAGCGAAGGGAACGCTGATCCACTACAGGCAGATGAGAGGATATATGTCAATGAAATTTCATTTGTAACTTCTTAATATAAATGTCCATTGGCACAGGGATTAAAAGTGCATGCTAGGGTTTGGAAATAAATCGAAAAGCTTCAGATATTGATATATGTGGTCAAGAATGAAGATAATAAGCAAAAATTAAGACATTTTAACTTACCAGACCAACAAATATGCAAAACAGCTGGACTACATCAGTGTAGGCCACAGAGTAGAGTCCTCCGACCAGGGTGTAAAAGATTGCAATGAGTGCAGATATAACGACTGACATCTTAATATTGATGTCCACGATGACGCTCAGAGTAGCACCTATAAGGTCATGACAAAATGAGCTCTAACTGCAACACATTCTGATCTTTTTGCTCAAAAACGTTCATTTTAAAGGATGGTCAGAAGTTACCAAGGGCATTCAAGATGGCAGCAGACCAGAAAATCTCTCCCATAAGTGCTGGTATGAAGAGAAGGCCGCCCATGCGTTTTCCATACAGCTGTTGGAATGGGTCCAGCATGGTGACGTAACCACGGGAGCGCATGGGCTTTGCAAAGAACAGGCCACCTGATGGAAAGAGGAGAAGATCGGGATCAGGGGCCCATGAAAAAGGGCAAAGAACTGCATCATAAATCAATAAAAATTACAGGAAAAATAGGTCAATTGACATTCTGGATATTTTTTACCTCTATGTGGTAAATAACTTTATGTGCTTTCATGTATCATGCTCATTCTGTAATTCTTTTTAGTTTTGAACCTAAACATAACAACACTCACCAACAACCAGACTGAGTGCGTATCCAAAGGGGGCTTGAGCCCAAGCCAAACCATATTGTGGAAGATAAACATACTCAGCTGTGCCATTGATGTAACCTCCTCCAACCCAGGTTGCTGGAAATAACAAAAAAGATCAAATACATTATGGGCAAAAAATTTATATTTATATATTTTTAAATGCTGGAAATAATGTTATGTTAAACTTTTCTCCCATGGTGTCCACCTAGCCATGTCTCATTTGCAATTTGGGCTGAACTGTTTCGTGAAAACTGAATTTCACCTGTCATGGTGAATCCACCGACAAACAAGCCAATGTCTCTCCCACCGACCATGATGGTTTCACTGCGGTCGGTGCCCTCCGCCTCTCCAGAGTGCTTGTTTTTCCATGCTGCCCAGATGCCGACGACCAGGATCAGTAGGTAAAAGACTGCAATAGCCACAAGCCCCTCTACATGGATGGTCATTGTTGCGGTGTTGTCCTGCTAGGAACTGGAAGACATGAAGACCTAAAACGGTGTGGGGGAAATGAAGTTAAAAAAAAGCATTTTGATGAGAAACAAATCTAAAGAAAATATATATTTTTAGAACTTCCTGATTATAAACTCAAGCACTCTTTCCCTTTTGTTCAGGGGAAAATATCCAGCGTTGTCTTAGGAGGTAACCAAATAAATATAACTATAAGAAAACCATAAATATCTCATAAAAAACAGTCACAGAAGATCATGAAATCCTAAATGGGTGCAAACAGCATTTTGTGGAAGTGTGGAAATTGGGAGTTAAAAGTCGATTTCTGAAAAAAATAAATAAATACAAATAAGAAAAAAGAAAGAAAAAAAAGAAAAAAGATTATATTGAACCCAAATAAAAATCAAATTGTTTGACTGTGATTTCCGTGCGTAAAAAAGGATGCGTAAAATCGATTTTGCGCATATACTTTGTTCTTCTCTTTTTTCAATAAAAGGTCAAATACAAAGAAATTACAAAATTAATGTAATAACAAAATTCGTTATAAAAAGATAAAAAGTTATTCACCGATTGCGTTCGTTGTGTGTGCACACAAATAATTCACAAGAGCATCCAAACTTACCTAAAAAAATTCCAGAGTCATGTGCTGAAATACCCGAAGAAAAGAGCGACCATCACGATTTCAGGTTTATTAAAAAAAAAAAAAAAAAAAAATCCTCGCCCCCCTCTCACGTTGCGTAGTCTGGTTGAATAAAAACTGTCTGGATCAGTGCTGGCGGGGGGGTCTCTCTGGTGACTTTCGGATTCTTATAAGAGGGAGGAGATGCCGTCAGAGGACAGGAGCGCGCGTCAGAGAACACCAAACGTCCCTTTTTAATGAGCACCTCAACTTTCATACAGGCACGTCAGAGAGCATCAGCTGACCCGAGTGGTCGGAGGAGGGGGTCTTTTCCATTTGAGATCCCCTACGAAAAGCTCTGCATTGAATAGTGACAATTTTATTGAAGGGATTCATGTTTAGTGACATATATGCTTCTCCAAACTTTGTGCGTAAAATGAGCGGAACTGCGCCATAAGACAATCATGTAGTCTTTTAATAATTGGGTAATTTGTTGCCGCACAACTGCTGCCGTTGGAGCTCTGCAGAACTTTTAAAGCCTAAGAAAACGCGCCAGTGTCCAGACTAAAACGAAAAATTTCCTCAAAGTAGTGAAGAATTTGCGCAATAAATAGATGATTCACTCTCCTTCCTTTTTGGTGGCGTGGAATTTTCAGTCTTAAAGAACCCCCGCTCCTACCTTAAAGCAATTAGAACACACTCTAACGTGTCTGCCACTTCCTGTCACCATAATATCAGGGAGTTGTGCCTACTTAATGGCCACCTCCGCCTGAAGACATTTAATCTGGACTACACTTGTCAAAACTGGCTGCCATCCAATTAGGATGGTTCTTGAAGAGCATGTGGAGGGATTTAATGATGCAGACTTTCTTTTACGAAACTCCCCCCTTTCTCTATTATACTACCACTGCACACACAAAATAAATATGTAGACCCACGAAAAAAAAAAAAAAGTTTGCACATCAGGACTGGATGATGAGTTCATTTTGGCTACTTTACGCACACAGCGCCCTCTGTTGGTAAAGTCAGAGTGAGTTTCAGCACCGAGGACAGAGGCAAGGATCAGGCAAGGTTTTCTGAAATGACATACAGTTACAGTTTTACTATTTAATAATTTTACTAAGAAAAAGAAAATATTTATTTCCCTTTAAAACATGTTCACAGTATGTGATGAAATAAAATAAAAATGCTTGTGAAAACAAGTTCAATTTATTCATTAAAGCGAGTTCATTCTGAAGAGAAAATGTTTTCAACACAGTTTGTTTCAATTCACAAGGCTTAGGTGTGTTCATGTTCATCTGTTTATTTTTGTTATTATTATTATTATGATTATTATTATTTTTGTTTCAAGAGATTTGCTAATTTTAAAGAGTTCTGTGAAAAAGCCTGAATAAAAGATGACTTTCATTTTCCTAAGTTAACGGTGTCAAAAATAGAATAGAATAGAATAGAAATGTAACTGTCAGAATAGAACTACGGTACAGACTTCTAAATATGGGAGTATTGGCTATCTGAATCACATAGAATAGGATGGTTTTCAAGCTTTATAAGTGAGTGAGTTCCTTCTTTGTGTTGTGTATGCTTGTCATTAATTCTTTACTTTATTTCTGAAGTCACTCTCTGCATTTCACCCAACAGTGTTTATTTTTACCACTTTACTTTACAGTTACTGTATTAAAACTGACTGATTTGTGACTTTGTTGGACGTTTGACAAGCAACCCTGTTAAATACTGATGCCAAAGCATAAACATTAGGAACACAGCTGGAAGGCGTTATAAGTCTCTGTTGGACAGATGGCGGGGTACGACCTAGAATACTTCTCCAATCAAACACTCAGACTAATTCATGATACAGATTATTCCATTACATATAGATTCTTTGATTACACGTCAACAAAGTGTGTCTAAATTAAAATGAAAAAAAGTGTTTAGTAAAGTTATTATGATGCAGTAGCAGTAATCTTAACTTCCCTGTTTATATAAATAATGACATGTTCAGAGCTCGAGTCGTGGAGGTCTAATGAGCAGCTGTTGCTGGCAGGATGTCTGGAAGAAAGATGAGATGGAGACAGAAAATGAGGCAGATGGAAAAAAAGCAGATAAGACTTTTCATATGGAAAACCCAACATCTTTGACATATAACCACAGATGCATCGTTTCCATAAAGTCGAACACTGTTTTTAACAGTTGCTTTTATTGTAATATGTAGAAACTGTGATTAACATCAATAGCCACACTATAGTGTGATGTGAAAAAACTACAGCTTCTCTGATCCTGCAGTGAACATATGAAACGGCAAAGCTTCATGCTCCCTCCCAGTCACTTTTTATTATATCTGTTTTATAATTTCTAATTGTTGCAATATATACTAAGCTGACAAAACAAAATAGGAATACAATTTGTGACTATACATGTAACCCATTTCCCATGAAGGTGTAGGAGTATTGTTTAATTCTATCAAGTTTCTCCTGTAGATTTTGTGTTGAAACTGATGTTTCAGAGTTGTTTTTGGGCAGCCTGGAAGATCTGACTCAAAATACGTTAATCTGATCAAACGAATCATTCTGACATAATCTTTGTTTACTGTAGGCTGCCGTTAAATTTAATTCCCACAGTTATCAATTACAGCATCTTAAAAATCACTTCTGTCTTTATTATATCATTTCTATGAAAATGTACATGAAACTGAGAAGTTAGTCTAGGGCTTCTTTTCATGACCTTAACTATTGACCAGAGTGTTTCTGGTTAATACGTTTTAATATCAACAAGATCTTTAATTTATTTCTCAATTAACAATTTCTACAATTTTGCCAAACCCATGTAAATATATTATATAAATTAAGCAACTTTTACCTTCCAAAACTCTAACTGACAAAGACCAATAGTTTTACCCTCTGATTTTATTGTTCAAGTTGCAAAATCATCAAGACTAAATTAAATAAAAAAAAATTCCATCAAATAACTGTTTCACTTTCAGCAATGAACTTAGAACAAACAATGAGAGAAGTTTTTATTCACAAACTAACATAGAAACAAATATTTCCCATTTTTACAGCAAAATAAGCAATTGAAATACAATACAAACAGTTACAAGGATATAAAACATAGCTATCTCTGACTTGAGTCCGTTAGAACTGCAGCTATGACTACAGTAAAGCCAAGGAATGTGATCCAGAGAGAATGAAATGTCATATTTGATGTGTTAAGCTTTCAAAACACAATTTACTGGAATTAAGTTAGTACAAAAAAATAAAGAAAGAAAAAGAAAACAATAAAAAAAAACTACCCACATTTAAAATAATACTGACTCTATCCATGGCCTAATTAAAGCATGACTGGCAAAGAATCTTTACAGTAATATCAGCTGCACAGCTTTTAAATTGAAAAGTGAATAATTTTGCAGCTCTGAGCTGCAAATTCAAAGTGAGAAAATGTCTAAGTACTTTGTAAATTAACTGTTATTTAAAGAAAAAAAAGATCTGGGGTTTAACAAAAGCCAAAAGTGTAATTTCATAGCACATTTAAACTAATTTAAAACAAAAAAAGTGCAACTAACACTGACTTTATTGAAAGAAGCTACAGATAACAAGGATTCCTCATATTAAATACAATTAGAACAATGTAAACGGAAACTTTGGTAACAAAATAGAAGCCTCTTTCAACAAAAAAGCCAATATTTGGATGTAAATGCTGCAGTTCCTCCAAGACGGTTCCTCCTCATGCTCTCATGTTCTCATTTGCTTGATTTGATCTGCAGGAAAAAAATGTTTGTCATTGATATTCAGTAAAACGGTGGGCATATTTCACTGGTGGTTTCAGGAGGAATTAATCAAATAAACAGATTTACTGCAGGAGGAGACTATAGAGTTTCTATTGGGTAGTCTGACTCCATGTTCAACAATGTGTTTAGATATGAGACCTAAAACAATCCTCTGCATAAGGGAGCTGCTAATATTTCAGATACGTCAGGCTTGATAAGAACATTTTTAAAAGGGGCTCAATTTTAGATTTTTTAAAGAAATACTTAAGTTGAATTGGGATCTGAAAAGTCTTTCTGTTAAAGTTGACTTTGAATAATGATGTGAGTCACTAGTTTAGCAAACTCACGAAAGTCCAGGGGAGGCTGAGAGGGTTGACACAATAAGCAACACAACACTGAAAAACACTCAGTACTCACTGTATAATTTGATCTACACAGGATTGTGAGTGAAAGCATCAAACATAAACAAAAACAAAAGTCAAAACAGAATCTGATTGAATTCTAGTTTCAGGAAATCAAAAAAAAAAGTTTAAACTAGAATAGGAACAATAAAATGACATTGGCAAGCATAGTTTCATTTAAATGTAACATTTTATTAAAGTCCCTGTATTATACAAAATCAACTTTTATAAAACTTTTAAGTGTAGTATTATGTTTGTTCCACACAAAAAACAACTCCAAAGGAATATTTTGACCCAATTCATGCATCTCTGAACATTCCTCTATAGCCCTGCTATCTGAACACCAGCACGTCCTAATCTACAAGAATGGCTGTTCCCCAAATTCATACGTCTGAAAGTGAGGAACAGCCCCTTCCAGGAAGAGTCTTCACTGCCAGCACCGCCACCAGGCTAACACAAACACACACTTTCTCTGGGGAGCTACTGGTGATCGTCAAAACGTTTTCATTTTAGTTTCAAGCCCAATGAGGCCACATTTCTTTGTGATTTTGGGCTAAATAAATAAAATTGAATTGAATTTCATTAGAAAGATTCATTAGTTGTAACACACAAAGGTGTGTGAGACTTATTCTCTGCATTTGACCCATCCCCTGGGGGAGCGGTGAGCTGCAGACACAGCTGCGCATGGGAAACAATTTGATGTTTTAAGTCCCCAATCCAACCCCTTAATGCTGAGTGCTGAGCGGGGAGGCATTGAGTCCCATTTTTAGAGTCTTTTGCATGACTCCACCTGGATTGGAACCCACAACCTTCCAGTTTTAGGGCAAACACTCTACCACATGGCCACTGAGCTAATTTTAAGATTTTCATGGATGAAATATAAACAACTTGCTGAGGCCGACTTTAAGCTGATGTCATGAAATGGGCGACACCCACAAGGAGCAAAAGGCGGAGCCTCAGAGATTGAGGCGTATTACTTTCAGGTAGGAAAAAGAGCTTTAAAAAATAACTCATATTTCATTAAAAAAAATAGTTCTTTAGTGTGCCAAAGGTAATATATTAAACGTGTATTACCCTGAAAACTTTGAAATAGCATGATATAGGAACTTTTAGAAATGCAAACTCTTGCAGGTAAATGGGTTGGACAAATAATTATTTAAACTGTCTTTTTTATTTTGGGTATTTTTTGAAATCTAAAAAAATACACACCAAAGATGACCAAAGAAAGTGATATTTGAAGAAATGGATAGATGATCATGCTAAAAAGTCTGTTTTCCACTGGAAGCATGTGCGTTATTGTTCTAAAGCAGATCTGAAGGATCCTGGGTTTAAAATATATTCAATCTTTGCATCTACATAATTTTTATTTAAGAAAAATGTTAGCATCAAAAAAATCAATAACACTGTGTGAACATGAATGCAGTACTGCCAGGTTCATGTCAGTCTAGTAAACAAATTCTAACATTCCAACTGTCGTACCTTGTAACCAGTCGACACCCTCCTGTAAACCTTCTCCCTTCAGAGCATCGGTGGCGCTGAAAAAAATAACCATATTTTCTCACTGAGACACAAGAGTTGACATGTTTAACTAACAGGGCTTGAGTGATTCACATAGAAACATGGAACCCTAAATCTGATCAGTTTTGTTCTCGATCTCTCTGGAACTTGATTTAAGGCTAATTGCTATTTTTTTTAATTAAGGATTTATGTGGTTCTTTGTCAAAAGTTTGCTTTCAGATGCAGTATTTTATGACTTACCGATATGTGAGAAACAAACACATATTTTGAAGATGTTATTTTATACTTAATAAACTAAAGCAATAAAATGCAAGCAGAGGAACGTGTGTGTGTGTGTGTGTGAGACTTCATACCAGATGTGCCAGGGTTTGTCTTTAATGTTGTCCAAGCAGAGAAGTTGTGAGACCTTGACAGAAGACAGAGCGTCCCTGACGTCCATCTTGTTAGCAAAAAACAATATGGGTATCCTCCTGTGTTTGATGTCTGTAGTGAGACAGAGAAACTGTCAGGCTCAGATATCAGAAAAGAACTTTTTTAAATTCAAGCAACAAAAACCAGCATATTGCAATTAAGCCAGCTTAAAAGTGTAGGAAACATTTGCTGTTTGGAGAAACACTTTAAGAGGTGAATTTAAAGTCGTGAATAATGAGTAGAGAAGGTTTAGAAACGTGATCTCACCAGGGTGATTTAGTAATGTGTCCAGCTCCTCTTTAGCCACCACCATCCTCAGTTTGTCTGCACTATCAATGACAAATATGATAGCCTGGCCTTCCCTGTGAGAAATTAAAGCCGTTAACACACATAACACCAGCAAAAAGATTTAAATATCTACCCCAAGTGTACTAACTTGTAATAGTGTTCCCAAAGATTTCTGTATCGGCCTTGACCGGACATGTCGAAGACTGTGAAAGAAAGGCTTTAAAGAGAAGAGAAAATGTTTACATTAAATAGAAAAAAAAAGAAAACATTATTTTCCATAAATATGTAGTAATCAGGGGGAAAAAAAGTAAAAATCAACCAGCATTTTAATTTAACAAATTGTATTTTCAATACAAAATGTGCTGAACAGCTACCTGGATGTTTTAAACTTCTCTATATTGAAGCCAATTGTTGGAACGATGTCTTGAACCTGAGCCTGAAAGAAAAGGAAGTATATCCTCAGTTGTCATGCAAATCAGAGTACACAACAGACATATAGAATTAATGCTAAATAAAGCTGAACATGTTATCGAACTATAACGACTTACATTAGAAGGTTTAAGTTTGTTGATGATGGTGGTTTTTCCGCTGTTGTCCAAACCGAGACAGAGGACATTGACCTCCTTCTTCAACCCCAGCCATCCGACCAGCTTGTCAAACAGCCCCATTGACTAGCAAGCAATCATCAGCCGTGTGTCTAATCTTCAAGAAATAGAACACTTTTAAAGTTATTATATAATCAAAATATTACCTTCAAATCAAGTTGTATTATTATTTCAATAGTCCAGAAAATATGTAAAAAACAAAACAAACAAAAAAATCTATTAAAAAATAAATAAATAAAATATATACTAAAAAACAAAAATCAAACATGTATGACCTTAATGCCATTGCTTACTTACTACTATTTGGTAAAAGGGATATATGTTTACCTATTCATCTATTTATTTATTTTTCACACAGCAGTGATTTAAACGTATGTTTTTGTATGTCCCTCAAACGAAGGAGTGAATATAAACTAGCTTGTCTATTCACTTGTATTATTCATTTAGATGAAAATTATAAGACTATGTGGTCAAACTGGCCGAGGGTCTGAGTGTTTATATGCTAACGATATCTATATTTGCTTATAAAAGTTACCTCTACACAACTCTCTGCACTGGTTATTACCTGTTACAACTTGTTAAAGGCTTCCACACATTCAAACGTTTCCAGACTCGATAACACAGCCATTTAATCTCTTGTTCTTACACTAGCTAGCAACTCTAAGCTAACCTTTAGCCTCTTAGCATAATAACTTCATCATTTTATACATTAAAAGCTGCACTGAGGTCAGTCTTACGCGCTGTTTCCTGTATAAAAATTGTAAAACAATCAAAACATAAAAAGCACTCTGATTTTAACATCGTAAAATGCTGCTTCTCATGTTGTCGCTTCCGTTAGCTTGTATGATGATCCTATCCAAGTTTGTTTAGTAGAGTTCGTATTTACCGGTGATCTCGCTGGACGGCTCTACTTCGGTTGAAGTCCTTAGTTTCATTCATCTATTTCACCAAAAATGAACGAACGTCTAATTATTTTGTCTTTTATGTCTATTTTTTTTTTCTTGCTCTGCAGCTCCCTGTTATTTACACCGTGTTGCTATGAGACCGCCGGGCCGACTCAAATCTGCCACCTACAGTTGATCCAAACAAGGACGAAGCCTCAAATCTCCAATAGGGGTTGCGGATGTGACGTCACTCGTATCTCTGAGCTGCCTAGGCACTGCTGAGCTGTGATTGGTTTGGAGCCACTCGGGCGACAGGAAAAGCGGAAATGAGGAGATGAGGGAGATTATTATATTATTATTATTATTATTATTATTATTATTATTATTATTATTATTATTATTATTATTATTATTATTAGTGTTTTTCTTATCACAAAAAAATCACCTTAAAGATAAACCATGAAGGTAAAACTCAAGGATAAATCAAATTTGGATGATTTATGAAAGACTAATTCAAAATCAGGTTTAATTTTAAACATATATGGCAAAAAAAAAAGTATCACGCTGAAAGACCGTTAAAGCCCAAATGCCTCTGAGTTTTAAGGCCATTTAAAAATATTGCCCAACATCTAAATGGTAATATTTCTTTCAATATTAAAGCATTTTTTACATAAACAATACATACAATATTTTAATTCTATAAACTAATTTTTTGATTGTGCAGCTTTTTTAATCTTTAATGCTAGTCTTTATGTCCCCCCCCCATAACCTTGATTTGTCTGTTTATTTATTCATTTAATTTTTTCTATGTCAGATACATTTTCGGTCCATTTACCAAGCCTTTTTTCTCTAGTGTGTATTTGTTTGTTTTATTTCTTATTTTGTATTATTGTTTTCTGTTATTATAATGATTGAAACGGAAATAAAGCCACGAGACATGTACAAGCAAATATGGTCAATTTTAATGTAACCTAACTTTCCTAGGAAAATAAAATATTAAAAAGAAAACAATATATAAGAAAATTTCAAAAGATGCTGTAAATCTAATCAATCAAAATTAAATAATAATTTTTTTGCCTTATGATAGAGAAAGTCTCGCATATTTCTGGTTTAGCACCAATAGTCCAGGTTTGTAACTAACTAAAAATTGTTTTGGAAAGCTTTTGGAACATTTATTTATTAACCGAGAAGGTAAGTGCCTCATAAGTACCCTCTTATTTCATACAAGGTAGCCGTGACGCAGCGGAAGATGGTAGGTTGGTCTCCTGCCTTGCCCCCCATAAGGTGTCCTTGGGTAAGACACTGAACCCCACTTTGCCTCTGGTGGTTATAGGTTGACGCCAGCGATTGTCAGCAGACCTGCCATGTATGAATGGGACTGTGACTGTAAAGCCCTTTGGGCCTTTGAGGAAGGTAGAAATGTGCAACACAAGTCTTCACCATTTACCATAAAATACTTTGTCTGCATCATATGAAAATCCACTGTTACGTCATCAAAAAAAGTCTTTTCCCCAGTGAAAACCTTCCAGTCGTGGCCGAAGTAGCTAAAAGCTTTACTCTGACCAACTGACCAGTAAAAATTTTTTTTTTTTGCCCCAGATTGACACATAACAGTTAGAGGCTTACAAAACCTAAAAAAAAAAATTAAAAAACTCCTTAATTTGAGAGTGACCACCAACGATCTTTTGCTCTTGAGTGTCATTTGTGTACAGTTTGCTCTTAACACAGTTAAAACATCGGTTAATAACACACCATAGGTAAATGTAATATCACATGTTTTAAGATGTTTATTGCTTTCTTTAGAGGCCTGCCTGGTGCAACGTCACTCAGAAGAAACTGAAGCTTTGTGTTAGCGGTAAAAAGAACAATCAAGTAAAGTAGAAACAATTTTGAAATATGGTCCAGGAATTTCATCAAACATGTAAACAGGGTGAAGGATTTTTTGTTGATTTTAGGAGAAATTAACAACCCAAGTAATGTTAATCTGAACATGTACAGCTACAACCCTCCACACACACCTAGAGAAACTTATCTGCTGTCTCAGTCTTTTATGTATCTTTGTGTTCATTTGTTGATAACAAAGGAAGCCCAAAACCTTTCAAATCTGAGAGAAAACTAAATATTAAAATAGAATTGTTTATTAATGAACAAACTTAACATACAACTTTCACAAGACTTTTTACACTAGACACACTGGATTATCATGAGGAGGAAACATACATTTGTTTAAAGTCCATTGACATTCAGTGGTCCTCATTCCAAAAAACACAAATTAGTTATCATTCAGTCATTATTTCCCATAAACTGTATCATAAACAAGCTGTAAATGTTAAAACCAGACGCTGACATAATGTCCTGTATGTCACCACAAGAAAAATCCTCTCCTTGTCTACCCTAGTCGTGAGGTAAAAGACTTGAGACCATTTAAAGTCAATAGAAGCCATTGGATTGTCACTTGAAAAGAGAAGAGGTAATGGCAAACACTTGATTATCCACTAGAGAGAAGAAAGATCTAAAGTCAAGTGAATGCTAGTACTTGCTCACATAATAAAGAGGCTAAGTATAGCCAATGCTGATAGAGGCTGGTTGTTGTGGATGATCCAGAAGATGGCGAGTGCATGTTGGCTAGACGGCAAAAGGTCTAGTTGAGAACGGCTCTGACATGAGCAGCCTTCAGTACCGGGAGCACCTAACAGTCTGGTGTTTGTGCAATTAGTTGGATGAAGATGGGACCTCGGCTTGTTGTGCAAACACAGTCTGGCTTTGTGCAGGAGCTTCACACTTGAAAGCCACTGCGCTGGATGTGATGAAGCTGCAGGCGAAGAGACTGAATGCTGCTGATGATTCTCCTCTGGTGGCCAATCAGGCAGATCCCAATACGTTTGACATCACTGATGAAAAAAAGAAGTCTCATTCAGTTTTTAACAGAGGAGCAAAGGCATCACAAAGAAGTAGAATTTAGAAAAGTCACTTTTTTTATGTAAGATACAAAAACCTAAATATGAAAACTGAAATAGAAAAGAACTGTAGGATAATAGTTCACTTATATTGATAAGAAGTGGAGTTGAAAGTTGTATGACCGCAAAAAGTAGGAGCTGGGATGCAGCCATGGGGGCAAAGGAGACACCCCCCCCAAAAAAAAAAAAAAAAAAAAAAAAGAATAAAAATACAGATTACAAAATCATCAATATAAACTCATTTTATTGCCCATAGGGACAATAAATAAACAACACTTTCGGATCTCTTCAATCATTTGTAACGGCCGTCCACTCTAGCCACCCATCCAAAGTCTTCTGCAACCCCCTAAATTTTCTAGGTCTGCCACTGAGTAACTGGACCCATAAAAATAAGTTAAAAATTCTTTAAAAAAATGAAAAAGCAAAAAAAATCAGCCAACTGGTTAAATTTAGCCATTAGCAGAATACCACAAAGCTCAGTGTCAGCCTTTGGACTGGAAGGTCATGAGTTCAAATCCAGGCTGACTGATACCAAAAACACCATACAAAAAGACCCAGTGCTTCCTTGCTTGACACTCAGCATTAAAGGGGGTGGACTAGTTGGTTAGACCACCAAATGGTTCCCAAGCACAGATATGTGTGCAGCTCACCACTCCCCTAGGAGATGGGACAAATGTGAATTAATTTCACACACCTTTGTGTGTGACAGCTAATGGAACTTTAACCTTAACATGGCATTACCAAAATGTCCTATTTTAGGAAAGATGTTCTAGTAACTAGGATATTAATTTGCTATAAAAAAAAAAAAAAAACAAAAACACAAATTTTCTTGAAACAGGGGTATTTTCACTTTTATAAGATTCAGTTTTTGCTGTGATCAACAAGGAAATTAATTCTCATTTTAGTTTAAAATGGTAATGTGACTTAGTATTTTGAGAAGCTTTCTTTTTATTTAACGTTTATGTTTGTCACAAAACTGAAAAGAAAACTACATTAGAAAAAAACAACTTTTTCTTACTGAAACCACAAAAGTAGAGCAGATTGATGTCAAGGTCTTCAACACAATGATCCTGTTTTAATTCTTTAAAACATATTTCTGAAATCAAACTTGAATTTTTTTAAAATATTAAATCTTATAGTTTCACTGTGAAAAAACTAAAATGTGAAACAAATTAAATAAATGACAATCTCCATGGGGATATATTTACTTTGTTTTTTGAATCACATGTTTTTTTCTTTTTCTACAGTTCTATTTTTGTGACTCATTTCCGTCCTGCTTAGGCTGTAATTTTTACAATTTGACTTCTCTCACTCTATATTCATGGTTGAAATGGAATCCAGTGTTGTGTATCCAGCTGCAAGGAAGTTGTTTTTATACTGGCTCATTTTGATGGAGTCAAGCCAGTCGCCTATAGAGATGAAGAGAGGGTAGTCCGGCATGTCGTCTGGGGAGTCTGGGAAACTAAGAAGAAAAAAAAAAACGTTAATTTAACACAGACAGATTAGTTGTGTTACTTTGCTTTTGGAGCTGCAGAATATAAACAAACTTTCTCTAATTTGAAAAAATCAAAAAAATTTATAATAAAACATCTGAAACTTTTTTTTTTGTTTTTGGTGATGCAGTTGTCTGACCAGTTAAATTATTATGTTTTGCAGTTGCTTATCTACTTTCCCGTAGATGCACCACAAATTGCGCACTTACCTTAGAGCGTCATTGACCAGCGTCAGCAGACCACTGGGGTTAATTATGAGTTTGTCAATGAAAGAAAGCACATCACTGAAGTGTGGCCGCTGGCTGTACTCCTTCTGCCAGCAGTGCAGCATCAGCTGGTGCAAAGTTACAGGGCAGCCAATCGGTGCAGGTAGGCGGTAACCCTCTTCGATTGATAATATGACCTGAGATAAATATCAGTTAACAGAAGAGTCAGTTATTTACATCTATCTGACAGTTAAAAAAATACATAAGTTGCCATAAAAATGTCTACTTAAAATCCTACATCTTGGTTGGACATTTCCCAGTAGGGCCTCTCGCCGTACGACATCACTTCCCACATGACAATGCCGTAGCTCCACACATCACTGGCTGACGAAAATTTTCCATAAGCAATCGCCTCTGGTGCCGTCCAGCGGATTGGTATCTTTCCTCCCTGACACAAACAGTGAAACAATATTGTTTTACTCAGTCATAGAATGGCTTTGTGTTTTCCAAAAAGGATCCCTCACTCACCGTGGACGTGTAAGTCACTTCCGAGTCGTCCTCCAGGATGCGGGACATGCTGAAGTCAGACACTTTACAGACTAGGTTCTCATCCACGAGGATGTTCCGCGCCGCTAAGTCTCTGTGAACGTAGCCCATGTCTGAAAGGTACGTCATGCCGACCGCAATGCCGCGCAGCACGCCAACCAGCTGGAGCACTGTAAACTGACCATCACGTGTCTGCCACAGGTGTGAGAAACAGAGACATGGAATGGCGGAAAAGAAAAAAAAACTTTGATAGAGGAAAGAATGAGCATGTGTGCTCTCTCACTCGAAGGAAGGTGTCAAGTGCTCCATTCTCCATGTATTCCACCACAATCATGACAGGTCTGCCTGAGAAGAAAAACGTACAGGTAACACAGCAGAAAAAACAATTTGACCTAAACAACACAACAGGGTCATGAAATGAAAGCGTAAAACCAAAAAACAACACAATCTCTTTTGTTGGATTTATTATAATACGTAAAAAAAAAAAAGAAATATGTAATTAAATTCAAGAGCTTTGCAACTAAATCATCAATCACATTCCAAATACGTGTAAAAGAAGAACTACTATAAAATACAACTAATGAATTGTTATTTCATTACTGTAGTGGTGTAAAAAAGTAAAAAAAAAAGAAGATACTCAATATTTTTTTTTATTTTGTTATGCTATTCTCATATGTTCTCATGTTCACATGTTTATATACTGCAAGGTCTTTTGAGTAACAATGTGTACATAGTTGTAGATGTAGCTTTAGCTTTTTGATGAATGTAAGAGGGGTAGAAAAATATTTTTTCTTCTCTCTGTTCCCTTTCATTTCCCCTGCATAAGATTTGTATTGTTTTAATGTACATTTTTTTCTTGTGAAAAAGAAATATAAGAGAAAAAAAACTATCATCATAACACCGAAATTAAATAATACTTACTCTTGGTCACTACTCCCTCCAACCTGATGATGTTTGAGTTGTCAAACTGTCCTATAATTGAGGCCTCCCGCAAAAACTCACGCCGCTGTTGTTCCATATAGCCCCCCTTCAGAGTCTTTATAGCCACTGCAACATCTTTCCTCCCAGGTATACGTAAACGACCACTACATACTTCTCCAAATTCACCTGCAGGAAAGCATCATATTTTTAGCCAAAGCAACCACCCCTAAAATATAGATAAATAAAATAATTAATCAAGTTGTTCAAAAGATGCATTTTTTCAATTTAAAACCAGAAGAGAAATAAAAATAATTTAGATAATTTTCAGTTTCTGAATTTTGCCCACCTAGAATATGTAGTGGCATCATAATTTGACTAGATGGCGCCAGTGAGCCAGGAAAGGAACATCATTTTGAAATCACTCAGAGAAAGAGTCTACTGAACTTAATGAGCCATCACACACATTCTTTATAGCTGGAAGCACTGGTTTAGCTTCTTTAAGTTGCAGTACAGTAAATTTCTAAAAATAAGCCACTTAAAGTGGCAATGAGGATTTAAAATCAAGACCGTTCATTTTCTTTAATAGTTTTCTAAGCATTTATTAAGATCATATTTCTCCTGTGAGTTTGGGAATCATTTTAGTGCACATGTATAATGCCAAATTACTAAATAATAGCCAAAGAGGAAACATTTAAAAAGTAGGTAATATTCAGCTTCAACTTTGTTTGATGCTGCACCACTAATAATATTTTGAAGTCAAATTTAACTAAGAAGGCAAAAATGACATTTGATTGATTAAAGTTTAGACTGGTGGATCGATTGAAATTTAGAAATATTCCAGAATAATCATGTACCATATCACAGAGAATCTGTCGATGTCAAAACATTTTGTAAACATCTAAAAAAAAGGATTAGTTTTCATGGTAACACAAATCTATCGTAATCTATGGATTATTTCTTCAGTGACTCACCAGAACCAATGACCCTGTCGATACAAATGTAAGATGGGTCTATTTCTTTGGCAAATTCCTCCACAGCCTGAGTGGGATCTTCATATGTGTCTGGATCCACATACGTCTTTATCCCAGAGAATGGCACTGGAAGGAACGGAGCATATTATCAGCATGCTGTGAATGTTGTGGAACACAGTTTGATAAACAGGGAATTATACCCATTTTTGGTGTAGTAACGTTAACTAAAGCTGGTTACTTTGATAATAAAGAGACATATGAGTTCATGTGTACCAAAAATTGCATTTAAGATTAATTTTTGGCTAACAGGGGACTAGACAGTACAATTTTAAAATCATGAAAATCCTCTAAACTGTAACTGCAGAGAGCGTTCTGACGCTTGTGGTTCAGCAACTATTTCATCAAGACGGTTAAAGCCTCGCTTGGCTGAACGCACCTTCAAAATATTACTCTTTTTAATTGTACAGCTTCTCTTATTTTGAAAAATAGATTTGGGAAACCTACTTGAACTGAATCCAGGAAAATGCTATTAAAACTTTAAAGGAGAATATAAGTATTTTATTTTTTGCATTGTCACAATAGGTATTTTTTCACATTGCATTACACTTAGCATGGCACTGGTACACAAACTACAGCAGTTTTTAGGAATTGATGGGATTGTGGCTATGATGCCTTGTTTCTTCTGTGACGTTTTCACACTCTGATTTTGTATATTTAAATTTGCATAAATGTAATAAATGACTGTGTAGAATATTTCTTACTATTTGCTCCATTTAGCTCTTTGACACCAGAATTTCTAGTTTGGTGCCTTTTTGTTCTCAAAAATAAAGACCTCACTGATTCATCTGACCTGAGACGTTGTTTTTTCAAGAGATGTAGCAGACTGAAATGGTGGAAAATAAAAGCAAAATGTCTCAAAGCAACATAAAAAAGCAATAAGAATACAGCATCCTTCTGTCTGGATGGGACTGGGTTTGTTGCTGCAGTGAGTCATCTTTAGGGTGATGACTGGCATAAATGGTAACTAGAAGAAGCCCGTTTTACACTTGCAGCAGCTGAGCTGGGGACTGGCTGTACTTAAGCTGTGTCAGCTACACTGCAGAGGGCTGGAAGTTTTGTTTGAGATGGATTCATTTGGAGTCTTCCTTCCACCTTCGCTGTCTCCAGGGCCTCTGAGCTCAGCCTTTTCTGCTACTTCCTTACCGCTGCTGGCATCCTGTATTGATGCGCTCCCCAGAACACAAAGGCATAAAGTGTACAAAAAAAAAACTAGTGATGAATTGAACTGCAGTTAAACCAACAAATTTTGTAATTAAACCTCAGGTTTTAAACTTTCCCTGCATTAAACATTTATTTGTTCAACTTAAAAAAAGAAAGGTGCAGCAAGAGCAATAAAAGGGTGCAGTACAAGCCTGTTGGCTGTACACAAAATTAAGTTTGAAGTTGTTTGATATCAAAAAAAACAAATCTTTTTTAGAGGCAAAATGGAGGCGAGAGCTCTTCTGATGGTTATTTATTGTCAATCTGAGGTAAGATAATGAACACAAACATAAACAAAATGTTTTAATTCCGTACCATGTCCACTGTGGAAGCGAGTTCTCTTGTCCTCAGACTTCATCCTGGCCTTAATGTATCTCTGACACCTGAAGAGGTCAAACCAGGTTATCAAAGCAGAGAAAATACCAAAAAAAACTGTAGTTCTGTAAATCAAAATCATGATTTTTTTTTAATGATTGCACTGATAATCATAGAATAGAAATACATGTTTAGTATGTTTGCATTATTTCATATATAAATTAAAAGTTTGAATAAAAAAGTTGAATTAGTTGATCTTTTTTAATGTGACCCACACTGGAACCACCCCCTTTTTTGTGTTACTTTCAAATTGCGTGATCAAAGATGATCACTTCCGCTTGGTTATAAATCTTGACAAAGTAGCTCAACTTTTTGGTCATTTTTCATTGTTTATTAAAATGTGACACTAATGGTAAAACGCTGTGAACCAGAGGCAGACTGAAGCCAGCAGTCTGGACCAACCGCTGCAGGTTAATGAAATGGAGCAAACTGCTGGTACGTGCATAACATGGAGAGTAATTAGGCAGAAAATTGGTTCAGCCATTTGGAAAATAAGAGTGTCTGCTTTGCACTGCAAAAAAAAAAAAAAAAAGTCCATTAAGAGACTTCTTGTTGTAACTCTGGAGATTATAGGTAAGTGTGTCTGGGAGTGTGTGCCTGTGTGACGTTAATAAACACAGGATGTCTGACCGTCCGGTGATGAGGAGGAACAGGGTGAGGATCACCAAAAGCGAGAAGCCGCCTACAGATGCTGTGACGACCACCAGGACCTGACCCTGATCAGCGACCTCAGGATCTGAAGAATGTCAGATGGATAAATGAAAAAAAGGTAAATCAAAGGAAGACAAATTAGGGCTATGACTGCAAGCAGTTGTCCCTTGAAAGTTTAAACTAACCAACTGTCACTAAAATAACAATGTTAAGGATAATATATTTAGTTTAATTACTATTTTTTCAATGAACAAAATCGAAGAAGGGCCCAAAAAATTTATACCTGAACCAAATTATTATTATTATTTTTTTTAAATTTCATCTTCTTGTATTTAATACTATTGGAAACTAATATTTTAACATGTATTGCGATTGGATCAAACAGATAAACACGTCTTTTAATTATTCAGATCAGAATCATAGTTCACTGTATATATCTGGCAACAATAAAAATCCTATTGATAAAGACATTTAATTACTGTAGTATTTATCTTTTTTTTTGGTTTAAATCACATGTAGCTCTTAAAAATGACCAAAATATAAAATTATTTATTTATTTTTTTAATTAAAACTTATCACTGCAATGAAGTATTATATTGGCTATGCAAAATAATAGTTTTTTTTTTTTTTTTTTGGGCTGTGTGATATTTGCAACAGGGAAATCCTATGTAATTCCAAATCTGAATAAATGTGTTGAACCACGTGAGGAAACGTGTTCATTAAGATGTTCAATACAACACGCCAGATGGAGAGCATTATGAATTTAAAGTAGGCTGCAGTGTTGCAGAAACAGTGTGTCAAATTAGAAAAACACAATTATGTTTGTTCTCTTTAATGTGAGCCAAAAGTCTGGCTCGCTGCCCGTCCCGGCAGCGCTGAAGCCCTCCCTGACAGCCTGTTTGGCGGAGTTTCCCCAACGCTGTTCAGCTCAAAAGAAAGTCACCTGACTTTCATCCCTACTAAAAAAGCTATTCATCATAGCTTGAAAAATGTGTTTTTAACCTGTAGATTATGTGATGTTCACAGGTATTACAAAATATGTTGTTGAAGCACTTTCTTCCCTCCTTCAGTTCCATCAAGAGAGTAAAAGTTTATGTTTTATCAAATTGACTAAATGCTTGGATTTTTTTAAAGAACTTTTGTAATGAAGTTCTAATTCTTTATCTACAGCAGGGGTCTGCAACCTTTAATGCTAAGAGAGCGATTTGGTCCAGTTTCTTACTGACCAAAACCTAACAAGAACTGCAAACTCACATTTAGTGTTTAGAAAAATACTCTTTTTTAATGTTTTATGGCCATTAAGTCATGCATTTATATATCATAGCTTCTAAATATTTACAATAATTGAATTATTGATTAGATTTTTTACATATAGAGCAAATTTAACTCAGTTTATTTTCACAGTTCCTTTCAAAATAAAATACTCCTTGTGTCAAATGACATTTTCTGAACAGCAACTAATCCCTGTTGTGCAGCAGAAGATACAAATATGTGTTCTATATTTTTACTAATAGATTAAAGTTTTTATCTTATTTTTATCAGTTTTCTCACATGTTAAGAATCCAAACATAAATGATAAAACTTGCTTAACCAAAACAAATGAACCAAAGCTACAAAGCCATTATTGATTAAAATTGTCATAATTTTTCTTCGATGCTAAAGAGCCTCAGTGGAGGGATGAAGGAGCCCCATGTGGCTCCAGAGCCTCAGGTTGCAGACTCCTGATCTACACATTTCTTTAGTTTCTACAGCAGCCCTTCGCTTCCTGTGGATCTATCAGGGGTTAAACGATTTGTCGAAGATTCCATGGCAAAACCGTGGGACTGAATTCAGCTGTCAGGCCTTAACCAGCAAGAACCCCACGCACCAGTGGATGCATACCTTCAGCTGCAGTTGTAAACTCAAAGCTGGACCCATAAGCCGTGTAGCCTGCAGCTGTGCGGGCTCGCACATGGAAGACGTAAACAGTAGATGGTCTGAGGCCTGTCACCACCACGCTGGGGGATTTGGTTCGTGTGGAAGAGTAGCTCAGCTGCTCTTGCTCCTGGGCAGACGTGAAGGATGAAAACAATACACGTTGTTTTTCTGTTTGTTCATAAACCATCAAACCTAATACTGAATAAATTAAACAGCAATTGGCAACTCATCTGAACAAACAACAGGTCAGCCAGTGCATCTGTTCAACATCTGACACAAATCCTCAGAGAAAGGACATAGGCCATTTCTAAAAAGTTAATTAGTATTGATTTCTGCTCTATATTTTTATATTCAAAAATATTTCCTGAATTTTGAAAGTATTTGTCAGAAACAATATTAAAGATCGTTTTTTAAAATATATTTTCAACAATGCATTTTTTAATGACAATACATTTTTGTTTTTGATTTAAATGTTTTTATTCTCAAGTAGGTCTTAACCATGTCTGACTCTCAAACATGCACCAATTTGGTAACTAACAGTAAAAATTTGTGAACAGTAACTTTCTCTTTTGATTCTTTTTTTTTACTTTTATACTGCAGGAAATCCAATTGAGATGAGATCTCTTTTCAAGAGAGATCTTGGCGAAAAAGGGTTTATCATATGAAAATAAATATATCTTTAACAAGAAAGTGTATAAAATACAATTAAAACTAGAAAAGTTTCATTACCTGCAATAATGAAATCTTTTTTTATGAACGTGGTGCTCAAGATGCTGAAGCAATTTATTTTAATTACTGAATAATGTCCTCAGTGTGCTAAATGGTTTGATGCCAAACTTGCATAAAGTAAACTGAACTTGAAAAACTTTTTGAAAAATCATGAAAACTGTGAAATAATTCTTTAAAAAAAATGGTAAAATTTATAAATACCATATGTAATAGCATAACTGTCCTGAATGTGATGAACGTTTTGATTCCAATTATGCATAGGTTTTAAAGTGCACAAAGAATTGGAAGAATTTTGTAAAGGGGCACAACATTTTAAAAGGTATGAACACGAAAAGTACAAGCATGAATTTCCTGAACATGCTGAAAGTTTTGATCCCACACTTGCATAATTTGCAGAAAGTGCATAAATATTTGGAAAATCAAATGGAAAAAATTGCAAAAATTGTTTAAAAATAAAAGTGTAAAATTTCAAAATTAACAAGTAATGGTACAAGCATGAATGTCCTGAACGTACGGCATGTTTTGATTGCAGAAATTTCAGAATTTTTAGAAATAGCAAAAATTAGAAAAAAAAATCCCATTCATTTTCCATGGGGCAAAAAAATTGCGTAAAATCATAAAAAAAACTTAAACTATACAAATACCAAAAGTATAAGCAGGAATGTCCTGAACGTAATGAATTCTTCGAGATCAATATTGCTGAAATTGTTAAAATATTGAGTTTAACGAATCAAAAAACACACAGAAGAATAGATAATGAATAAAAATAATAAAGAGAAACAGCATCACATAGAACAGTATAACAACAATTAAAAGGTCAATCAAGAGTAATACAGTCAGGTCAAAAGTGACATGTGCATATTTCTTTTAAAAGCTCAGAAAACTTTACTTTAAAGCAATTCAAGAGAATGAGGTTCTGACCACACAACCCCTGATACCTTTTCAAAGTATTTGACTTCATAATCCAATATAGCTGAAGGAGGTTGCTCCACTTCTGACCAGGAGAGGGCGATGCTATCTTGAGAGGCCCAGTCTTTCCTGACTGCACCCACAAGAACTGGGCCTGAAAGTGCAAACCAAAGAGGGGCAGATAGTTTAGTCAGCTGTAGTTATAACCCTGACAGGACTAACTAGTTAGTTCCAGTTTTGAGCATAACTTCATAGAAATGAGGAAAAAAAAAAGAAAGTTCGCTGCAGGCTTGAAAATCTCACCGCCTACACAGAAAACAGAGTGTGGAAACAGGGATTAAGTGACACCAGCCATGTCTCGCTCTAGGCATTGGAGTGAAATCTGAAGGAAATGCACGGTTAGAGATGGGCTCCTCAAAACAGAATACAGAAGTTTTAATAGTAATAATAAGAGCCATGCAGCCACAGACCAAAGGATTTAAAGCTTTAAAGAGCAAACAGGAGCAGCAGGCATGTGGACAGGGGCTGAATAACCAGCTTCTATTTGGGATCTGTCACTTCGTTGAATACAGGCGATTGGTTTACTCCAGGCTCCGTCTGACATCACAAAAAAAAGCCTCGAACAGATTCAAATATTTACCATTAATTATGTATAAAGCTGCTGCTTAAACAGAGTATGACTAAGCAACTTAAAAGTTCCAAACCTTGCTCGTACAGAGTGCAGTTTTGGGAGTTCATCGCTGGAATACAAATTCAGAGTCAGGGAGTTGTCAAAAACTGCTCTCACATTTGAGAAAAACATAATCGGCTCTGTTCAGTACACTAAAGAATAGATGGTACAATAAAGGTTATCTGAAATTGCATTCAGCTGGAAACACAAGGGGGGGAAGGAAAATCACAGCTTGTCACAAGGGAAAAATCTTTCCTAGTTCAGCAGATCAAACATTTTATGGAAATATATTAAAAAAGCTGAGAAATCTGCAGAAATCTAAGTTAGCATTGATCATAAGCCAATGCCATTTTAGCATGACCTTATCCCTTCTACTACTGCACACCTTCATCTCTGTTTCACATTCAGTCTGTGTTTGCATAAACATACTTGTTGCATTAATTTTATAAACTGCACAACATCCTTTCTTTGGTTGGATTTCTTACAGTACATATGCTTTGATCTGAAAATAAACAAAAATGTAAATACTTTTGAACAGTTCCATCAGTTTATTTGAGTTTGTTGTCTGTTACATTGGAGCAGCATATTTGGAGTAAGCGGTGCTGAGGAAGATGCTGGTCGCTGCAGATTTGGCTGAGCTGTGCTTCTGTAGCTGTGCTGTGAGGTCTGGCCAAAAGAGGAAACTCAGGGAGCCCAGACTTCAACTACCAGCCAGGCGACTGGGCAAGGTTTCCAGAGGAAGAACACTGGTGCTTCTAAGAATATGTTTAACTGTTGTAGTTCCTGTAGAGTTGTCATGCATTTATCTCACTTATAGTTGATGCATATTTTTCTAACTAAAAGGCTTATTTTGTCTTTTCTGTTTAATTTTTGCTATTTCCTCCTGTTTGTAAATGAGTCTGATCATATATGTGTAAGTTATTTATTTCTGTTAGCTATTCTCTTCAGTTGGTTAAGTTAAAGTTTATACTATTGTCTTACTAATATAGACATTTAAGGACACAGTTTGTATATTTGACTTTTATTTTTCTTTTTTAGAAACATAAAATGTTTGTCCTCATTTGGCTGCTCAACTCCTCGCTTCTTTTACGTTCAAATCCACATTAAGTGATTAATTTTCTTTATTACGAATTAATATTTTAAAACATCTAAACATAAATGATAAATTGATGCATAAGATAATAGTTTTTGTTGAGTTTCACACCTGTTTACTTCCTAAAATATACAGTCATGTGGAAAAAATTAGGACATCCTCATTAAATAATTATCTCTGCTTAAAAACATGTTTAGACATCAATGTCCAATCTTATTGAAATAAAAATCTAAATAAAGAAAGTGATTTAAAACGAATCAAACCAAAACATTATTATTAGTATACTCATAGAAAAAAGATCTGAACAAAAATGAATATTTTATTGGAGGTCAGAGTTTGGATCTCCTCCCTCCTATTAGCTATTTTTGCTCCTTTGGCGTAAATTGCATCATTGAGACACTTTGTAGCATCTACCTGTCTCTTAGATGTGTCTTGAGTTTGAAGTTTATGAACTTAAACATAAATAGAAATCCAATTCTTTTAAAATTGCATTTCATAGAAAGTTTTCAATAGGCTTTTTTTTAATTTCAAGTTAAATCACTTGGATCACTCAGTGATATTCAAATTGATATAAAATATGTATGTATCCAAATGTGTGGGAAAATTTACAGGCTTTCATTGAATGCCCCATTTTTTTCACGTGACTGCACTAAAATGTGCATCTAGTTCAATGCAAGTGGCTTTAAACAAACTACATTTTTGAGATAATATATATTTTCCTTAACTCGTTTTAGCAGATATATCTCTTATTTAGCTTATTTTGGGAATTATTATATTATCTATATATTTTTAGATATTTTTATAGACTGATACAACCACATTCATGTCAAAAGAGAGCAAACCACTCTTTTCCCGTCTGACCTTCGATGTGAGATAAAACTAATAGTTTTAAACAAACCAGTCTCTCCTTTGACGACGGATTAGCAACCCAAATAAACGAAGAACCGACGTAATGAAAAGATTTTACGGAAGGATGCTAAAATAGGTTAAAATTCAGCGAGAGATACTCAAGCGAATAAAGGAAGGACAGAAAGCCTTTCAGGGAGAGCTGTAAAGAAATCCCACGAGGTTGCATCTCCCCAGCATCTGAGCATAAAAATAGAAGACAGGCTTATTCCCAGAGCAGGAGGGGGGGTTAAAACAGAAGAGAACCAACTGAAGGAAGGGAGAGGCGAGCAACGAAAGAGCGAGAATCCTCCCCTGAATCAGGACACCACAAAACAGTGGAAAATGTTCCCACATGCATAGAGTGTTTGACATCTTGTCATTGGGGGGAAAAAAAAACCTCAAATTATTGTTAGGAATTTGTTGGATAGAGAACTAGCATATATTCTTTTTTAGTAAAAGTTGACCTGATAAGAAGTTAAACTAAAAACTCCAATCAAATCATGACAAACTTTAGCCTCTTTAGAACCAGATTTAATCAGTTTGGTTTTATCATAGTGTTGGAATATCAAACAGTCTAAACTGCTGATACACAGGGGATAGTCATGCTGAAATATTATGATCATTCTTTCTTTTTTCTCCCATTTGCTCTCTTTGATTAATTCTAGTTAGATCTTTAAACAGTGTGATCCCACTTCCTTCATCTGTACACTTGTTTTTTAAAGGTTTCCACAGGGAGAGACCAACATGATCAACATGACTTTCATGTCAGTTCAATGTATATAATTTATCAATGTATATATAATGCAGTTAAACCATCAATTATTCAAATAATCCATATCCTAGTTAAAATTTAACCCAGGTTAAAGTGTAAATGAGGACCGCCTCCTGTAATGACAGCACCAGCTTTTGAGGCTGCCCCCTCTGCTCTCACCGTAGGAGTCCATTTTTAATCTGTTCAGCAAACTTCTCTCACATAAACTTCATCTTCACAAGGTATCGCAGTGGGAGGAATCTTTAGTGACAAACGCTCGGCTGAGCAAGAGCCAGCCTGCAGCGAATCCTGAGCAGAGTGATGCTCGCTCTGCTTCCGAGATCTTTCTGCTCACGCTGCTCATGCTGTTGTCTTCAAGGAGAATAAGCAGAAACAGCATTTTGAGAACTACCTGAGCAAACTTTTACAAATACAAAGGGGAGTACACAGGATGTGAACAAAAAAAAACTTCTGCTAAACAACAGAAAAATCAGGCAATTATAGGGATTGCAACATCAAGAGGATACAAGAAACTAGAGAAATACCAGGGCCTCAGGGAAAAACTGGATTAGGCCTGGAAATGTGAAGGTGACAGCGGTAACCGTGGTGATTAGAGCCCAAACCGATCCCTGGAAAAACCTCAGACATCCCAGTCTAGAAAAAATGCAAAGGGACTGCAGAAGACTCAACTTCCACGCCTCTGGGTGAGAATCCACCAGAAGAGGGTGAGAAGAGAACCTCTGTGTGTTTGAGAGACAGAGGGAAACAAACCAAATAAAGGACAGATGAGTGCTGAAGAAGTGTCACATTTGTAGGTGTTTGTCTGTTGATTTGCATATGTTCCTGTTTATGAATGATTTGGATGACTACCAAGGAGAAAGCCTTGACAAGTGAGTTGGGCTGAAGCACCTTAACAGAAGGATCCCCAGTGTGCCTGTACTCCTCTGCACATATTATTTTGCATTTTCTCCTTCTCCAATCGGCTTTGCTACTATCTGTGCATATGATGCAAACCCAAGAACTTTAGTAAACCAGTCGAAACGGTGGAATTAGGAATTATCTCAATAAAGACAGTATTAAAGAAAAGAAGTTCTCAAAAATGATCTTTCACCAAAATAGTTTTCTCCTAAACGTGTGTACTTTTGTGACAATCGGGATTGAAGTTTTGAATTCCTCCACACAGACTGGGCTGCAGGTAACTGCTTATCGATGAAAGAAATCTGACTCAACATCCCAGGGTTTTTTCCAGAAGCATTCTCTTGACAGTTCCTCTCCTGCACTGAGCAGACAAAGTGCCGTTCAGGATCATGATATAAAAATGTCCCATGGCAACAGAATAATGATGTCCAGATACAATAAACTCATGGCTAGGAGCTAAAGGAGGCTATAACTTACAAAGAGTCTTTGGATTCAAAACTGGTGAATAATAAAGCAAACATCAGGCTTTGTAGAACTGATTTACAACAGTGTTTTCCTCTTGATATTACATTTTCTAGTAGATTATTTGTTATTTTTAAAGAAAAGACAAACTTTCTATCATCTGGTTTTTGGAGTGTTACTTTGCTAGGGTGAGACCCCAACACCACTGTCAATATCCACTATGGTGTTGATTTGAGAAGAAAACGCACAACAGCCTCACCTGCTGTTAAGTTGTTTTGTGGCACAGACTCCACTCTGACTTTCTTTTGAGGAACTTTCCTCCATTTACTGTGCTGTTCTTTTCTCACATGCCCAAATAACGGTAAATTGTTTTCATCCTTTGACTCAAGGATACTTGTAGTTGTTGTTTTAGTTCTACCAGAAGCCGATTTGTGCTGCTGCTTCTTTGTTTTTGGATTACATGCATAAAAAAGGCAATTAAAACACATTCTATATTATTTTATTTTATTTTTTTTCATTTATTCATCATAATTGATTTACTTGATAAATATACATCAGGCCTTTGACATCAAGATTTCCCCTGCGTAGGTAAATTTAGAGGTTGTGATTTATGGTCACATAAATACAGCTCAATTACTTTGAAAAAATCTTTAGTTAAGCACGTTATTATTTTAACTTTATAGTATGAATTTGAAAAATATTCTTGATACAAAAAGTAACACATTAATTTAGAAACAAAAGAACACTACTAAAGGAAAGTCTCATTCTAGGGCCCTGGTAATAATATTTATTGATTACTATAGTTCATCATAGCCCAATTCAGTAATTCTACTAATGTTCTTTTTTGATTTTGACAGCATTTTAAATTAAATTTGTATTGAAGTTTTATTTTAGGCTTCTTGACAAGTCAAACTAAATCTTATGCAATTTGTATGTGAAAATCAAGTTAAATTTACATAAATGAAAGAGACAAGCAGGAAAAAAAGTAATAGTTTGGATTATCATCATTAGTATCACTCATTCAGATTATGCCTTCATTAATTTATCATCTATGAATCCTCAAAAAAAAAGGAAATAATAAATTTTTCAGTGAAGGTTAAACATTCGGCAATTGGAAAAGAAACCTGTCATAAGTGAAAATAAATGAAGAGATTCTATCAGCTAAGCTCAAACATCTCTGTTCGACTTACCGGTTTGGTGTGTAGTGACAGTAACATTTGCCAGTGAGCGCGCGGCCACGCCAAGTGCAGAAACACCATTTAAGGCCTCCACGTGGAAAGTGTAATTGGCATGCATGGCGAGGTCTAGGATTGCCACCGATGTGCCACTGATGCCGAGAGGTCGAGGGATGAATCGCAGGTCGGATTCGCATGGCTCACATTGACTCATACTTCCATCGCATCGCTGACACAAAACGTTGTAAGTGACGTCACTCCGGCCGCCTGTGTCACTGGGAGGCTTCCACTGCAGGAAGAGAGCGGTGTCGTTGATGAGTGAGACGAGGTTCCTGGGAGCCGAGGGAGGCCCTGGAAAAACAGAACATGACTTACAAGGGCTTAAAGGTGAAGCAACCAGGTCTGAAAAAGTCAAAAAATCACTTAGATGTGGCAAATTCCTCCCGTCAAGTTGGTATTTTTCAACCCTGACATCAAGTCTGAACTTTTCTTTGGTAGAAACATTTGACCATCTTCTATACTGTTGCATTTCTGTGTCATATAACTGTGTTGGACAGAGCTCCTGAAGTTCACTTTGCCAGTCTATCACAGGAGGCCACAAAGACAGATTTTTTACAAAAAAAAAAAAAAAAAAAGAAAATTCATTCTGGATTTAAACATTTTTAGCGTATATATATATATATATAATATATATATATATATATATAATATATATATATATAATATATATATAATACATATATATATACATATATATGTAGATAGATATATATAGATATAGATATATATGTAGAGATATATAAAGTCAATTTTAACTGTTTATCCCTATGAGTTTACTAACGTGTGCAGGCCATTGTGGAGGTGTCTTTAGCAGCTCTGTAGAAGCCCTTATCGCAGTGACAGATGGTGGCAGCCTGGTCGTGGCTGGAGCTATGCAGAGGACACTTGGAGCATTTTGTGTTCCCAGCATATGCTTTGAAGGAGCCGGGCCTACATGCTGAAGAAAAGAAAGCAAAAAAGAACACAAGAAGCTTAGACAACTGCTCTTACATGGAAACATCTTATCTGTAAATGTAGCATGGGTTCCTCACGTCAGCTCTTAAGATTTGAGGTTTTACTGCATCTCTTTGTCATATTTTCTGCGCTGTAAGGCACACTTAAAAAATGACAACTTCTTATAATACGAAGTGTGTCATTTATCCATTAATTTTGGTTGCGTTTACCTATGTAAAAGTGATTTTGAGAGGTACAAACCATCAAAACCTTTACCACACACTCTGACACCGCTAAAATGTAGCAGTGTCAGATTGTGCTTTTATTTTACATGTTATTAGCAAGATTCAGAGTTAGGGTAGTCACAGTAACATTTGTTTTGAAAGTATCAGTCTGTTTTATTTCATGTTACAAACAAGGGAGTTACAGGTATTGTAAACATGCTAACATGGCTAACGCTTCTAATGTGGCTAATGTGTAGCATGTTACAAAGAAGTTTTAAGTTCTATGAACTCAGTTAACTGACTGACTAATCTCTGATTCTTTTATCTCACTTAATGCCCCTCATAGTTTGGTGTGCCTTATATATGACATAGTTTTTAAAATGGATGATTCAATGAAGTTTCGCCTTCTAATCTGGTGTGCCCTGTAGTGAGGAAAATACAGAATTCATGATACACAAACGCTTTTTTCAATAAGTTCAAACAAAACACTGCTATCTGACTTTTCACAATGAAAACAACTCCAAAATTTCAAATTGCCCAAAGCTTTTTCAACCATCGTAGAAGAAAAAATTTGATGAAATGTAAGTATAAGTGTAAGTGAAATAAGGAAATATAAACAAATGAGGTTAAAAGTTAAGTTGACAAAATTACTTCTCTTAGAAAGTTTTTTTTTAAACAAATAAAAAAATCATAATTGTTTTGTTTTTGTTAATAATAGATAGAGTGGAGCATGCATGAAAATTAACAAATCAAAACTGCGTCAAAACAATAATTTAAAAATTGTCAACAGAAATACTTTGTTAAAGCTAATTTATTTTAATCAACAAGCTTAAGGTGCTTTAATTTCAGATTATATAAATAAAGACAGGAAAAGTTTGCCTGTGTATGTCAAAATGGGCCATTAATATGCTAAATAATGCATTAAAATATAACAACAGTTACAGTCTCTAAAATGGCACTTTGCTTTTACCAAGCAGTTCCTGACTGACACACTTTCCCTTTCACATTCTCTCCTTTCACTTTCAACAGCCCAAAGTTTAATTGTTTTCTTGTTGTGTCTTTCTTTTTGTTAAAACAGGCAATTTATCATCAGTATTTTCGCCACCTGTTTTGCTCTAACTAGGGTTTCACATCTCTTGTTTTATTCCTTTACTTTTCAACTTTTCTTTATCGCTTTTACATTTTTTTTTACATTTTTTTTCATTTTCATCAGACGTTGACTAAATAGCTGCAGATTGCTTTCACCCGTATGGAAGAAAAGCACTAATATTGAATTTATCTAACTTGCTAATAATTTTATTGCAAAGTTGGCTGGGAACACATTGTCTGTGTGGCTAGAAAAAAAAAGATAGAGAGAGAGAGCTAGCAGATAAACATGCAACTATATGCGACAGACAATGAAATGATAGAGGAGGAAAAGTATTACTCTGGGAAATTTAATCAAGAATTTATGATAAAGCAGCCAAAGGGAATGTCTATTTTTAGCTTTTCAATATCTTAAATAAAAAGGTGCTGCAGTTTCTCACGTTTGTTTACTTTTTCTCCTTACATCATCCTTATTGCCTGATGCACCTCAGTGGAAAACAGACACACTAATCGCTTTGCTAATATCAGTAAATAGATTATCACCCCAGACTGATAAATGTTTAGCCGTAGCACTCGCACAACATCCTCAATTCAGTTATTATTTGGGTGACAGAGCGAGAAATGTCAATATCAGGAATTGTTTTGTTCATTCAGCTGTTAAATATTGCGTACAGAGCTGTGTAAATTCTTGTCTTACTTTCAATAGCATGAAAAAGAGTAAAGAAGCAACTCCCTGTGTAAGTATCTTTCGTTAACAAAAAGAAACAAAGAAAACAAAACATTGTATCACCTATTTTTTTTAAATCGATTAAGCTGTTTTTTCCCTTAATTGATTTGTCACAACATTACATTTTTGGTTTTGCTTTAATTTTGTCTGATTTTGAAAAGCTATTCTTTAATTCTTAGTTGGGTCAAATAATTTATTTTAAAAAAAAAAAAGCTCAAAGTAAAGCTTAACAGCGAATGAGTGGTGCTAGTTCAAAAAGTAGTTCTTCTCATCTATTGCAAGTATTGCATGTACATCACAACACAGTATGAAAGCACCACCAATTCTGGCTGTTTCTCTGGCTACTAAATTGGGCTGTAAAAAGAGAAGACCGCAAGAGTAAGAGAACTGACTTGTCTGTTTGTTTGTCTATGTATTTTATGATTTTTGGTAACACTTTATAATAAGCATCCATAACAAACTTTATTGATACATTAACAAACATTATGAACGTATTTATAGGGTGTTATAGTAAGATATTTATTAGCACAATAAGCCAAATAAAGTTTATTAGAATACTTAGTGAGAATTATTAATATCAAAAGTGAGACTATTGTCTACAAAGGCCATATTAATAAACTGCTTACAAGCTTAACAAATGTATTAACTAACCTTGTCAACATTATATTGAGTGTTTTGTAGCACCTCATCTATATATACTCATCTTATATTTGTAATGACTTTTACCCTGGACCTCAAAAGTGATCATTTCCTCCACGACATAGAAACCTTCCAAACTATCCTATACAGTGGTGGAGCTGAAACATTGTATTGGGGGGTGGGGGTGTTATTTAAATTTGATTTAACTTTTATTTTAATTGTTTTTTTTTTTTGCCATAAACTTGTTTTAATGATTTCTTATATTTGTCCATATAATGATCCCACTTTTGACTCAAAAATTTGGGGGCAATTAGGCCTTGTGTTGGGGGGCACTTCCTTCTTGCCCCCCGTAGCTCCTCCCCTGATCCTGTAGCAAAACAAATCATAGACTAGTGATGGATGATGAATAGAGGAAGGCTTTTTTGTGTTGTTAGCACAATGTTTTTCACAAAGAAAAAGTAAATCCATCAGAAAAGAAAAAAAAAGTGTCAAGCAAAGCTCTTCAGCTGTGAATTTCCCATGGCTGTGATCTCCCTCTTAATGTTTTTGAGGGAAGATAAGTAGGGTTTGAAGTTGTCTTTAGACTTTTACATTGTCAGAAGCAGCTGGTGCCATGGAGGATGTTTACCTTGCCTGGTCTCTGAGCTTTGATATGTAAATGAGAGTTCACAGAGAATGAGTGATGCTCTGCTCTGGCCACACTAAGGCCAGAGTAAACACCATCCTTAATGGACAAAAGGACAGCCACAGTAACTCCAGCTCAACCAAGAGACACATTGATTTCCCATTTCTTTCTCTACTTCACCTGAATTTAAGGTCACAAGTTTTCTCCCAGGGTGGAACCAATCAATAATTATTTTCCATTTTAGTAGCACCCTGACATGGATAGGTCAGAGGCAAAAGAGGGGAAAGGAAAAACATCATGACACGCTATATAATGTCATGCTATAGAAAATATCCCGTTTTTGGCATCAGCCACAAACGTCAACTGGAAAACTGTTAGAGGAAGACTGTTTAAAAAAAAAAAAAAAAGAAAACAAACTGTCTGATTTTTAACCCAAGACATCTCAATTTCTGAGTAACTGAGTGTAATCACTTATCCCACTGCTGAGATTCTGGTTTTCTCAAAATAACTGCTCTGATTAAAATAGAATATGAAAAGACATCTCTATTAGCTTCGCCTCAAATTCACTGCCTCCTTTCAAAAATGATGCTGCGATGAAAAGATGTGGAACAAATAGAATCAGCTCTATGATGTTGCCTTATCTAGGTCATGATATAACCAGCCTATCTGAGTAATACTCTTGTGGCTGACGCTGTATGAAAGGAATAGAATAATAAAGTGCTCGATTGAGATGTCAGAACAGTCTGGCAGAATGCTGTTGGGGTAGAAAGCAGGGTTTGATAAGCTGTGATGCCTTTGTTTAGGCAGCTGGGAGGGAGAGATGGACGTGTCAATGCGCAGCTCTGCTTATGTTCGGGAGCGCTGGGGTTTTCCCTATCCTCTCTCAGTAACTCTCTTCCTCCCTCCCTCCCTCTCTCTCTCCCTCTCTTTCCATCTTTCGTTTTTTTTTTCTTTTTTTTTTTTCCCCATGCTGCCTCTCAGACTGCTTTGATCACAGTACCCTTTGAAGCAGGGTTCCAAAATGAAAACGAGGAGACAGCAGAAGTCACACAAAGTTCACGCCTAAACTTCCTGCAAGTACTTGCAAATTGCACATCTTTATTACAGCATGAGCTCTGCTTAAAGAAATTGCATTTATGTAGGTTAGTTGTTAAAAAAACAAAATATGAATAATCATAAATTGTTGTCTTGACTTCTATTAATTTTTTATGATTCGCATTGATTTTAAAGAGACACTCAAATGTAAATATTGCTTTTTGGTGTTTTAACATGTTTGTGTTGCATTTTTCTCTTAATAAATGGCATAAATAGAAAAAATATAGGCTTGAAATTACATTTCTTTTTTTGAACTGTTGTGAATCAGCAGACAAAAAATGTGGGATTTGAAAAAGAGCTTATTTGTAATGTAAATGCTATGCTAGGCCATATGCACCCTGTTCTGCACCATTCCAATGCATCAACTTGTAGACGAATAGATCCATATATGTCATCATTTTTGTCATCTGAGCTGCATGTGGCTTAAAATTGTAAGGCTGGAGAATTCAAACGTCGCTCATCATTTTCGTTGCAGCGATCATTTTAAGTTGGGGGTGTGAGTAGCTGTAAGCTAGCGGTAGAATGTGTTGATGAAGGAATCTTGGGAAATGAGGGGGTGACTCTGGGCTAACAATCCAAATCATGATGGACTCCTGCCACTCTGCAGAAACTATGTTCTAGAAAACAACATTTTTTTTTGTTTGTTTTTTTTTTTATTTTGCTCTAAAAACAAAATAATCATGATTAAAATATCACTGGGTATACTTTTACAATATTAAAAGATGATTGTTACTTTAATCAAACACGCTGAAATGTACTTTCCATGACTATAACTGCAATGTTTATGCTGACTATATCAGCTGTAATTCAGATAAGAATGTTTAACAGACAGAAAGCAAGATAGATTTTAACATCTACTATTTGTAATCATTTCTTCTTTTACAGATGAAAGAGCTCTTTTGTGCACAAAAGCCAAATTGCTTCTACAAGAATGTATATAAATAAATATATAGCAGCCTAAAATCAAGCAAGGTTTCTGATGATTTGAGTTCTTTTTTAATATTATTATTCATTTTTCTGGCAGTAATCCACAGTTATCGTGCTGCTCTAGCTCAAAAGCCTTTTCTTCTGCTCAAAAAGTCAGAGCTTGTATGTAAATTTACTCTGCTGCCCCAGAGGATGGAGTTTCTGCTCTCAAAGTCGACGTTACCTATAGGTCTCCAGCTGTCTGCTACAATCTTTGTCCTCACACTCAGGCTTTTTTTGTAGACTCATGAAATTGCTGCTCCTGAATTTTTGCCTTTCATGGTTCTGAATTTTTTTTTTTTTTTTTTTTAATCCAGCCAATAAATTGAACCACATAATGCTGATGTCACAATTTCCCCAGAGATGCATTCACTTTACTTCCCAGTGTCTCCCTCCGACTGTGACTTCCTAACTGGCTTACTGTGAGCACCTGTAACCTTAATTCAGCCACAGTAACAATCCGTTTTTGCTGCATCAATCTCAACTATTATTAATGTCAGTGAATCTGAGAGTGAAATCAAAATTTAGAGGCAAAGTGAGAAACATCTGCAACCAAACGTTTTTTGAGTTACCCAAAAAAACAGTTTTACAGTATCTATAAAATAAAAATTGGAAAAAAACCATTGAACTAAAGAAAATAAACTTCTGAGTACATATACCAACTATCTCATTGACCAAACTGCAGCATAATTCAAAACTGGCCACACCTGAAGGTGTTGGTTAATTACCGTGCATTTTTTTGTACAGACATTAAAATGATTAAGTAAAAGTTTGTTGAAAACTTTGAATTCCATCCAAAAATGCCCATAGAAAAGAGAAACAATAAACTGGGAGATTGCAGAGGTTTTTAAGTTTGGGTTCACTCTCAATTTGTACCAAGAGTTATTGATTATTCCACCTATGCATGTGTGAGAACTGGAACATTTTATGAGCTATAGCTTCCACAATGGGTTGTGGGAGAAGGGCAGAAGACTTTGGAAATGAGAACAACAGAGTTAAAGGACATTACAAGTGAAATGATCAACAATATTAATTTTTATTGTTGCTTTTTTCATAGTACTGCTTAAAAGAGCTTGTATTATGATTTTTCAATCTTTGTCAATAATGACTCAAAAATTGGGGTGGCCCCAGCGGCTCCCATAGCTCCGCCCCTGCACCTATGTTTGTTATTCCTCTTCACATCGTCTTTGCTGTGGAAACTATTTCGGAGAACGCATTACCATGTTAACCTTTGACCCTCATGAGATTAAGTACTTTTGGCTTGTAAGAGTTTTTTTCATGCATTGCATGTTTGCCGTTAGAGATACAGCACGTTTGCTCTCCACAGTTCATTTTGCCAAATTGATTTGTGTGTCTGAACAAAACTGAGAGCAACACTAACAGAAAAGTGCTTAAAGCGCTTAATTAGCTTAATTGGCAAGAAGAAGGAATCATGATTTGTTGTTAAAAAAAAGAGCATCCTAAGGCAATCAAAGACTTTCAGAAGTTTTTATTAGAAGGAGCTCAGTACTTAATGAGTGTACTCAGCACTTAATGAAAAAGTAAATGTACAAACATGTCTATGTATAAATGAAAAATATATATCTATATTGATCAGGTATCTCACATGAGGCTGGAAAACCAGACACAATTTGAGTTGAGCATTTTTCAGAAAGCATATTTTAGTGGTGCAGACAAAAGTTCAAGGAGAATTAAAAAATGAGCACATAAAAGAGGAAAACTTTCACTCGGAGAAAACCTTTCTTTTATGTGTTGTTATGGCTCGACAAGAGGAGCAGGATACCCATGGTGCACTGCCAGCAACGAGTACAGGGACTGAAAACAAAACACAGCTCGAGACGGGAAAAAAACGCACTGTTCTCAATACCAAAGCAAAAGCTGATCTTTCCCTGTTACACTGGGGTGAGCAAATAACATACAAAGCAAATAAACAAATAAGCACTTTGCCTAGAGAGCAGCACAGCCCAGCATACACATTCCATCTAAAGGGTGTTTAGTATCCAAGAAACTCTTGAAGTTACCTCTATCTCCCCCTTTACTTATTGCAAACCCAGTTTAGTGTCCACAAATAAAACTGTTTATAAGAAGCTAGCAGACGACTTCATGCAGTATTTATTAGGTGACCTAGTGCAGGGTCACAATGTCTGAGGAAAAAAGCAAATGAGTTCCCTCAGAATTACAATTTAATAAGTATTTATGTCCTTGGTCAAAATACTGACTAAATATTATTATCTCCAACCTCATGAATGTTTGTTGATTTGTTGTTCCATAGTTTTTGGAGTATAAGTTTCTTTTGGGTTTTTGGTGCGTGACTTATACTCAGGTGCAACTTATGTGTGATTTTGAAAAAAAAAAAAAGTACCAACAATCACTAAAGGGCACTGTAGGTTCTTGTGAGTAATATTTGACGGGAATGCAGCAGAAGAAGAAACTCTGCTCAGTTTTACACCGGGCTTGGCAATGTTGTTCCAAAGTGACACAGAAGACAAAGAATGCTTGAAATGTAGGGATTTTAAGTGATATAAAGAGTAATTGACTTGTTAGCATGTTGTTAGCATGTTATTAATCCTATAGTTATCTGGATTATTGTTGGTATGTTGAGGTTCAAATCCCGGCTGAGGGACCTAAAACACAATCACCTACAGAAAAACTTTCTGTGTAGATTTTGCATGTTCTCCTTGTGCATGTGTGTGTTTTCTCTGGGGACTCCCACCAGCTAAAAGCATACTCTAAAATTGTCCACTGGCATGAATGTGAGTGTTTGTGGTCCTGCAACAGAATGGCGACCTACCCAGAGTGCACCCTGCCGTCGCCCACAAACAGCCAGGTTAGGCTCCAGCAACCCCATCACCGCGGAAGGAAGAAAACGGGTTAAAATTAATGTTGAGCTAATATATTAGATTCCTCCTGTGTTTCATGAAGCTATCTCAATGTTTTACAGTAAGGAAATTTGCATATTTTTAGTCTTTTCTTGTTATTTAATCCATTTATTTGAATTGTGCGTTGTTATTCTTCTAATTTGTTAAATAAATGTCTCCCATAATTGCAACAACTATATGATTTATTTTTCTTATTGCAGATTTTTTTGACTACCTTTACTTCAGAACAATTTTTGAAAAAAAATACTACTTTTTTTGTTATTTTGGATGTTCATTATGTAAACAAAAACATCAATATTTTGTATATTACCACAAGTTAATACTAACAAAAACACACTGAAATGAGACTTAATTCATTCATCTTTTGAACCTCCCCGTTCTTGTTTAGGGTCACTGGAATGCTGGAGTCTACCCAGCATCTGTTGGGCAAAGGGGATACACCCTTGACACTTTGCTAGGCCACGCAGAGATGTACAACTACTCACATACATATCCGAGGGAAAATTTGGAGACACAAATCAACCTATGAAGCATGTTTTTTGGACTGTGGAAGAAAGCCTGAGTGTCAACATTCTAACTCCACACAGTAAGGACCCAGACCCACTCACTGTAAAGCAACAGAGCTACTCACTGTATCAAGTAAAACTCGAACATTAAAAAATATGAAGAAAAAGAAAAGCTTTTTAATTTTTCATACATGCATTTGCATGTGGAGTAAAAGAGTTTAGAATAACACATAAGCAATGCATAAAAAAGCCAATCATCTGACCTTCTTCCTGCTGCTTTGGGTGTCATGTCTCTTCATTTGAGTTATATAAAAACTGTCCCAGGGCAAAGTGGGTCAACATTTCAAAACGAAGACCATCTCTGACCCTGATGGGTGTTGCCAACGTGTTCAGCATCAATCAAGAGGAAGAACCAACGTAAGCGAAAAGGCTTAAAGAAGGATGATGCAAATGTTTAGACAAACTGTAAAATAGACACACCTGAGACAGCTGCTGTCTTATTGATAATCTCTCCTAATAACTTTCAACAAAATTTAACTTGAGATGATTGAAGATGAGAGGAGGAAATAAGGAATATCTAGATGTCTGTCCGATATATTAATTGCTAATACTTGCTAAGGTTCTTTATGAAGCATCTTCATGGAGGTAGCACCTGAATTTCACTGCAGACACATTTACAGCAGGCACAAAGTAACACAAAGGGCTTTTAAGATGTAATCTTGGAGCATGGCATGATTTAGTTCCAGCTTTAATTACAGGAGTAAGGCAGGAGTAGAACAGGCGGTTAGTGTAGTTTTAGAGGTGCAAGCTAAATTGTCTGTGAAACTAACAAATGAAAGCAATTAGCCAGTTAGCCCCCCCAGTCATCTCCACAGGCTAATTAAGAAAGAAGCTGGAGAGTTTTTGGAAAGAAGGAATTAATTACCAATAAATGTACATCTAACAATATGGTGTATATTTTTGATACGACTATAGACTGTAAAAGTTATGATTTTTAAAATTTTTATTAAAAGTTCTATGTTTGCACGCATGCTATGACATATTCTACAAATAAAAAAAAAAAAGAACAATTATGACATTTAAATGAAGCAGTCTAGGAAAATCAGAAAGTTTCTATCATGCAATTTAAAAAAAATACTTGGAGAAAAATATCTTTCTCCCCATTTTTATCATCTCATGAGAGAAAAGGAATGCGATGGGAGGCAGTGACAAAGCGATTGGAAGGAGATAAATGAAGGGATAGAAGGGGAATTCAGTAAAGCATAAACAAAGCGGGCAGGAGAGAAGAGAAAGATGATGAGGGGAGGTAGAGATGAAATGGGATGAAGAGAAATGTGGATGGATAGAATCAGACGAGGATGCAGGATCTTAGAATGAGAAGAGGGAATATCGGTTCAGTCAAGTCAAACTCCTGCAGGCCGCAGCGATAGCCCAAGAGATCTGTTAGGAGGATACAAACTTCTCTTCCTTTTTCTCTCTTCTCTATCCAGTTTTCCTGCATTTGATTTTTTCTGTTTTGATTTTAAACTACATAACCAAGCATCAACTAATAAATGCGATTGCCCCCACCTCGGCAGTGGCCATCCATCTCCTCGTGACCGATGCTGCAAACACAGCGGCCCAGTGGTACCAGCCAGTCTCCATCTGCACCACAGTATAATTTGGGGGTGTCTCTCTCTTCTGCATTCTCCACACAGGCACCTCTCACTTCTACCAAGGAGGATGAGTCCATGTGGGGTACCGTGTCAGGAAATGCTGCGAGGTTCCTCAAAGTCGAAGGGCAGCGTTTGTAAAACACCTTCAGGGATGGAGGGAGAAACACAAAACTTTGAAGCGTCACCATCCTTTTGAAGTCGTTCTTTGTGTTTTCCATTGATGCAAACCTAAGTCACACTCTGTTACCAGACCTTGACAGACACAAGAGCAATGCAAGCTCCGACGTCTTGAAACGCTAAGTAGAAGCCCTTCTTTGTCACTGGTCCAACCTCCCTGACCTCAGTGTTGAGGCGAAGGACTCGGTCTCCAAGATCTGTCTGCGTGAAACTTTCATCTGCTGCTATGGTGTCCACCTTCAAGTCAAACGAAGAAAAACGTTTAGCCCTTCTAAATTAGTTTTATGTATTATTTTAAAGTCACTAACAACCTTGGCGTAGTCGGTGGGTCGAAAGCGAGCTCCTGCAGAAAGAGGTTCTTCTGTCTGCATGTAAAAGAGGTTGAAGGTTTCTTTGCAGGTACCAGACACCCAAGGAATGGAGTTGCAGTCACGGAGAGTGAAACGCAGCTCCACATACACCTGGATCAAAACAGACACAAATAAATCAAAAATGAAGATTTCTTTTCAATTTGGCCCACATTTTTAGATTTATTTTAATTGTTTTAACGTCTAAGAAAACACAACTTATAATTGACAAATGCCCTTTTCTCTAAATTTGATTTGATAGAAAAGTTAAACATCAAATGTTTCAATATGCATCAGCCATCAGTTTTTCCCCCAATAACAAGCTGTGACAAATAGTTATCCCCTTTTCAAGAATTAAAGACAGTCACATTTAGAAACAATGTCTCAAAACTATTTATTTTAAGGGATATCATTCGAAAAGTTATGACATAGAATAAAGTCTGAGAAATGCTTTTATGCAGGACTAACCCGCTGTGCAGCTTGTCGCTGGATCCATCCAGACCTCAGCCAGTTGTTCTGGCTTGGCTCCATTACATGGCAAACCTGAAAGGTATGAATGGGTCTGTTGTGCTCATCCATCTCTGTAATGGCATCCCACTGTAAGATGCAAAAGGAACATATGTTTGTCAGTTTATCCATATACGTAAAAAAAAAATCTAATCCTTATTTCAGTTTATTCCAAATGTGTTAGCCAGAGTATAAGTAGCAGTAAGAGAGAGACCACATTTTAAGTTTTAACAACTTACTTGTGAAATCCCAAAACTCTTTTTGATCATTTGGTTCTATTTTATCTACAAGGCTAGAGTTTCTAGTTCCAAGAGCTTCAAAACTTGGGGGGCAGAGTGTACTATTTTTTGCTCCCTTTTTGTGTAATTCTTTGCTGGACTGAGAAAAAGTATTCTGTTGAAGTGAGTAAGGGTTAAGTTGAGTGTACAATCAGTTAGTGAATGTCAACAATCTAAAAAAAATATACTTTGTTCCAAACATGGCATCAGAAAATGACTCATCAAGAGGCTGGCTCATGCTTTTTGTTTTTGTTTAGTTTATTTTTGTTTCAGCTTTTGGAGGTTTAAATCTTTCTGAAGTGTTATGGCATTTATGTATGAAGGATAGAGAAAAGAAGAGAGGAGACAGGTTAAAAGTTGTTTGTCTACTATGTTTCCAAATGTTCTGCTGCTTAAACAAAGTATTAAAAGACTGTATTGCAATAGGCAAGACTGTGATTAAATACTGAGTATCTTTTAAATGACAGCAAAGCAAATTATATGGATTCTAAAATAAAGAGAATCCAAATGGTAATCTAGAACACATAGAATACAGTACAGACAAATGTACCCACAAACTCCCACTCTGATCACCTTTGTATCTTTTTTCAAAAGCATTCCCAGTGGTATTCTAATTATGATTCTGTCATTTTTAGCCAGAATTATATATATATATATATATATATATTTTAAGGACATAGTTTCTGCAGAGTGGCAGTAGTTTGTTAGAAATTCACCTCTGACGTGTAGGCAGGATTATTGGCACAGAGTAAGCCTTCTCTCTTTTCCCATGATCCCTTTTCTCTCCTGCTAGCTTACAGCCCCTCACAACCACTGGTGCAACAAATATGCTGAGCAATATTGGAACTATCCAGCCGTTCAGTTTTGATTTAGATCCCAGTTCAGACGATGAAAACAATGATATGAATGGATCTGGTCGGCTAAGCTTGGCCTATATGTCACATCTACGAGCTTTTTTTCATTGGCAACTTTTTGTCAGCTCTTGATTTACAACAATTTAAATGAAGAAAAACTCATGAAATGCAGTTTTAATCCAAAATTATTTTTTATATGTTCTACATCATGAGAAAAATGCATCAAGAACATGTTAAAAACCCAATTTTCATTGAAGTGGGACATCAAGTGTCCGATCATTAACAGCCTTTTTGAAAGTCCAGTTTATCTGGGTTTGTTGCATTTTGTTTTGATATTGACAGAGACATTTTACAGACATGAGGCACAAACAAGGAGGAAATCAGAATGGGAAATTTATTGTTGTATGTTTGATGTGAAGAATGAGACATGCAGGGAGCTTGTATTTGACACATGTAAGTAGTGAATTGACTTGTTAAGTTCAGTGGAGGATCAAAGTGATGTGGTTAAGAGTGTGTGCATTGGAGCCTGAACACCCCATATCACCCACCACCAAATAAACAATATAAACCTACCATGTGTCCTAGTGTGAGAAGCACTCATGAAATTTTTTCGTGTCTTGTTTTAATCAGGTGATGTAAAATCAACTACCTCAAAGGGTGATACAGAAAAACCCCACAGCAGTCAGTTTTAAACCAGTAACTCCCCCCCCCAGGCTTTCAGTGGGCTCAGAGGAGGGGGTTCGTGTCAGACAGTTCAGGCAGGGAGAGATACCCCTGGGGAAGCAGCAGCAAACACACGACAGGTGGCAAGCTGCAGGGGGAAAAAAAACACCTTGGGAAGAGCCCCCACCCCGACCAGTACAGCAGCAACAGCCCTTGTTGAGCAAAAGCTCCTGCATGCCAGATGTGGACCAGAGCGGCAGGAGTAGACGACAGGGATGACCAGGCTTTACAGAGGCAAACGTCTGACACATCAAATGCAAACCCCCACATCCAACAAATCCAACATATTTTAAGTTTTGCAACTGTATCATATGCAGACTCCCACAATAACAAACATGCTAACGACTAGGGGTGTAAGAAAATACTGATTTAGTGAAATATTGCAATACTGTGTTTGCCTATACTTCTATAGATATAATACGGTGCCAAGAGGATAATTACTTAGTTATGAATGAGCAAACCTGTAGAACAGCATCTAACTTTAGTTTTCCACTTGAACCTCCAACCACTAGTTGGCAGCACAGCACATTAAACCACTTTGAGCACATCTACAATGCATCAAAACAAGATCTTGTGAAAACCATCTTGTATGCGGAAGTCTATCTGTTGCACCGCTCACCCTGCTTCCGCGAACCACATGCCACTTCCGCTCTTCGCCCACTTCACGACAGAGTCATTTCCAAACAGTAAAATTCCTCGATCACAAGAATTGATGTTTTTCTCAACAACCGAGATCGGACCGTAATCCTGACTGGATTACAGTGCCGAAAAAAAAAAAAAAAAAACCCTGCCTATGAAACACAGTATAATCGTATCTTGTTTTAATTGCAGACAAAAGAAAATCTCAATGTTATGTGATAGAAGAACAGATACACGAATTGGAGTCATTCTCTGCGTTTAATCATTTTTTGTTTTTCCTTAGTAGGAAACAGGAAAAGATGAGAAGTGAACAAGCTTTACTCAGAGTTGTCACGGGATGTTACAACAGAAATCCCCGTTAATAACGTGTTTGGATTACCAGAGAAAATAAAGTGTCTGGAGGTGGCGCTGCATACTTGGGGAGTAAACTGCCATCATGTAAAACAGCAGAAGAAGTACACATTTGTAGTCCTGCAAAATTGAACGGTTCTGATCCTTCACGTGTCTTTTTCTTTTCGTTTTTTTCAACACTAAAGTGAATGTTTTCAATATAATTATTTTAAGTGTTACGTTAACATCCTAAAGAGATGAAATCTGACCAAAAATGTTTAGCGGAAGTGCTTTAGAAGTTTACATGCCGAAGTGAGGGGTGCAACAAACAGACTTCCGCATACAGAAAATGTAGCGACTAACCCGATGTGAACTCTAAGCCTCCCAGTTGTTGTTATTGAATAGCAAAATGAGACATGTATAACTCAGTTTAACTAAGGATGAGTACTAGAATCTATTATAATCTATAATATCACCTTGCGATATATATCGTGCTATATCGTATTGTGACACGTGTATCATGATATGTACTGTAATGCCAGACTCTTGCCAAAACACACCCCTAATAATGACATGTAATAACAGAAAGCCTCACCATTCAAATAGTTATTGGAGCCACATCAGGATGGGGGTCAACACAGAGGCAGGAAGGACCAATTCTATTCCTTTTGTGTGCCCCGGGGGTACTACGCTGCCATTGTCACACAGCTGCATAGGTTTCTTACTAACAGGGAGTCAACTGCAGTCGTTGGTGAAGGAATGGAGGTCATGCCCCAGGGGCATTGGTGCATCAGACCTAATGACCCTCTTTCCCAGTGGTGAGGCAGACCTACATGAGGCAGGTATTACTCTACTTCTAAGCTGGTTTGGGGGGGGTTTGTCAATATCCCCAGGTGAACTTTCACCCGTCAACTTTGGTGGTGGGACTCTGGTCGGATCTGGTTTTGCAATACTTCTATCTTATGTGGGACTTTTAATCTCTCACCTTGGCCCTCCCCCCTGGAAGGAACCAAACTCAGTTTGACTACCTCTAGGGCCAGAGAGTGCTGCCTGCCTGGGGAGGCAAGTGTCCCCTGTTTTGTAGCACTGGGTCAATCTGGGTTGTTAGAAGGTGGCAGCCCAAAAGGGACTTACCCGACACAAGAACCACTCTGCTTATATCTGCTTATATCTGTTTATTATTTCTTTAGTTATCATGTTGTCTTGTTTTTGAATTTTTTTTCAATATCTACCTGAATATTATGTTTCAAAGGTGATTCCTTGAAACCTGACTCAAGAGTGCAAGGCATGAAGATCCATGTCTACAAAAACCAGCCTCAACAGAGAGCAGCTTGATAGAGCCACTTGAAAGTCAGCATTGGATGTCTGCTGTACTGTCTGGGACTGATGAATACTGTTGTTGAAAATAGTAATGAAAGATTAAGGATTTAAAAAAAGGCAATGTTTTTAAATATGTTTATTTATGGGTTTTTTTAGGGCTGTTAAAGTCAACGCACACAATTAATCAAAACAAAATTAACGCGTTAATATTCATTAACGCCCTGAGGCGTCCTGCCGTAAATCTGTGAGATCTGCGTAATAAAACTCTGTCTAAAATTAACTTAAACTTTCTATATTATTTTTATATAATAGAGTTTGTTAAATTAAAGAGATAATACTGTGTTTATTATTGGTTTTTGGACAAAAGTGGTCTTTTATTTTAATAAGTGAGGCGAAAGATGAACATGGATCAGAGGGCTGCAGCTCAGGGAGAAGGATCCGCTGAGGTGGGTGGAGCGAAATGGAGCTGTCTGCTGTTAAAAAATGAGGAAAACGATTATTATTTCATTTTGGGATGGGGACTAACATAAATTTTCCACAATAACGGGCAGAAAATCAGCGGTTCACCACAAAAGTCCTCCCCCCTGCCGTCATGAGAGGCGAGCAGTTCGAAGTGGGCAGACAAGCCTTCGCCTGTGAGCAGATTCTAGCCAATCCGACCTGAGATCCACCTGGAAAAAGCCTCTCCTAAAAAACTTTCTTTTATTATTTTTCACAAACAAAATAAAGAAACTTATCATGAAAAAATGAAAAAAGCTGAAATAAAAGGATAAACAAAAACCCAGAATTCTAGGAAAATGTCAAATGGACAGCAGTGCTACGACAAGAGAGGTTTGTATTTTTGATATAGCTGAAGTTCCAAAGGGTTGAAAACAAATGTTCTAAATGTACAATTTTGAAAAAAAAATTACGCAATTAATCACAATTATTTTTTTGCCAGATTTGCATTTAATAGTTACATTTTTGTAATCAATTCCCAGCCCTAGTTTTTTTTTTTTTTATTGTATCAACTTAACTAACTTAGATCTGAATTGGGTTTCCCCATGTTCACTGTCAAACATGCAGCAACATGTGTTTTGGTTGTTGTTTTTAAGCAGCTTTTCTTTGGTAATGTCCTTCTGTCCAGTCTAATAAAAATGATTCCCACAGCACCAGTGTTATCACCTTTGTTCATGATTAATTAATGAGGCAGATCGGATAAACAGCTTTTGGCTACTTTTAACTTTTGCAATTACCATAGAAGCCAAAAAAAAAAAAAACAGTTGAGAGTTAGTTTTCCCCACACTGCTTTCTGCTAACCTGGAATTACAGTCCCTATTTCATGACACTTTGAAAGAGAGGAGGATTTTTTTTTCCTGTCATATCAGAAAGCGTACATTTTTCCATGTGACTATATATAGGGTTCACCTATACATGGTCCAGTTTTAGTGCCATTTCATGAGAATATAAGCCCATGAACCTTCTTTCACTCCTCCTGAAGCATAATTCCTATGAAAATATGACATAGGAGACACCTACTCAGTTTCACCAATGTTTTCAAGCTGTTGCATCAGCAAGACTTTCTCATTTGTCTGCTCCACTTTAACGGTGTGATGATCAGAGCTTCAAAAGCCCTAACATTTATTGACAGAACTTCTCCTGTGGCATTAGATCTGCTGCAAAGAATCAGGCAGTTACAGAGCCGGACATGTGATTGCAGATCTTGATCATGACTTATATGAAGGACATGTTTTTCTTTGTATTATTTATTTTTTTTCTGTAAGGGCAAACAAAGACAAGTCAAGTATTATCAGGGAGTGTTGACTGATAAATTATTGATATTTCATCATTGATTCAGGCGGTGCAATGGTGAGGGGGTTACAGTTCTGCTTCACAGCAAAAAAAAGAAAAAAATAACTCCTTGTTGGGACTTTTAATGTGGAGCTTCCACTTTTTTCTCAGCATGGATTTTTCTACCTACCTTTGTTTTTGTTTGTTTTTTTCTATTTGTATATACATAAGAAACATAAAATCTCCATGGTATTTTAACCTCTTTGTGGCCTTTCTATAGACTTGTGACCCCTCCTGGGAGTAATGTACCTTTTGATCAGTCAGCTAGTATATACCCCAACAATATATATATATATATATATATTTTTTTTTTAAATGGCTCTGAACAAAGAAATAATTTGTGAAGAAACATTAAAGCCAAAAAGGTCAGAATGGGTAATGTATAACCACATTTGTCTCTGTTTAAAATGCATCCATAGACACTGGATTACAAGAAAACTGAAAATACTGCTGCGGCTCTCTCAATCAATTATTAAGATACAATATTTTAACCTTGGCTACAGTGCTCAAAGACAGTTAGATTATATTGGACGAGGTATGAAAATTAGAAATGTAAATGTAGACAATTAAATGTAGAAATAGCAGCAAACATATTTGTGTATGTATATGTGTGTATAATTGCCTGCCAATCATTTGCATGTTGCCATATTGCAAATATAGACAGGAGAAACTGATGCCCGTATAAACCAAACTCTGCAGTTTTCAGTTTTTGCAGAAATGACATACCTGGGCCAGTCTAGACATACTGCATGCCCCTCCCTCAATGTATACATATGGCATGTGCTCCAAGACTGTCAAGACTTGTCACGATGATGTCTTTCAGCAGCTGCACGACTGCTTTAATAGGATAGACTATGACATTTTCAAACATAATGACCTGTATATATTCATGGAATGTATTCTGTGCTACAATAAGAACTGCACACACACTATAGTAGTGGAAAAACACATCCAGATATATTAAAACCGGAAGCCCTGGTGATAGACAGAGATACTGTCATTTTTGAAGAATACTGGGCTCTGGTTTGACAATAAAGCTCACAGTGAGGTCAAAGGTGAAGTGAAAAGATGCATCAGTGAGGCCAAGTTAGGCTACAGAAAAATAAGCAAATCACCAAGAAAACAAAATCGATATAACAAAGAATCTATAATCTCTAGAAGAATAGGACCAACTTCAGAGCTGTGGAAGATGTCACCTTGATGATGAATGAGCTTAACTTTTTTGGTCCACTTTGAGGCTGAGCCAGAGCCAGCAACACTACACCCCATAGACCAGGGGTGTCCAAAAGGCAGTCCTCGAGGGCTGGTGCCATACATGTTTTCCAACCAACCTGCCACTAAAAACATCTGATCCAGGTAATCAGCAGCAGATAAGGCAGGTTTTCTGGAAAACCAGCTGGAGGCCGGGCCTCGAGGACTGACTTTGGACACCCTTGGTGTAGACTATGACTGTATTATCATTGAAGCACATGTCCCAGTTTGATTTAATTTTCCTCAGAATTATCAACTAGTGTAGTGTCTCATCCTTGCTAAAATGCCAAGAATTACTGGAAAGTTCTAACCACTGCAGAGGAGATTGATGAGTTTAAAAATGCTCTCAGATCAGATACCATCAACAAGAGTTTGAAGAAAGGTCCATAAAGCTACTAGGGACACCTCACCAGTTCTCCATGCTATTTTTGCTTCTATTTTTTACATAGACTACAGCTCTGCTTTTAACGCCATTCTCCTTCACTAATGTAGCACAGTGTTGTGTTCCCTGTGTCTCTGTCTTTACTCCATTTTTTCCTTTTTCTCGTTCTTTTTTGTTCAGGAGCTGGGTGAGAGTTCTTGATTTGGTGTGTCTCAACAAGTCACACCTTCACATATCTTCTTCCACTTCTCCCATCATCATCAGGAGTCTACAAGGCCCACTCATTCATTCATTCATTCATTCATTCATTCATTCATTCATTCATTCATTCATTCATTCATTCATTCATTCTCACCCAGTGTTTTTTTATGGAACTTTCTTTCTGACTCATTTAGAAACCTGCCAATTCAATCTTGTCCTCTACCTGGCTGTGCGCTGGACTTAAGACTGAACTCAATAAAACCCAGAAATCCCTTTCTCTTCTGTCTGCTGTCTGTTCCACCAGACGCTCTGTGTTCACAACAACATTCAGATGATGCACAAGGGTCAAACACAGTGTACGTCTTTTTATTTTGGTCTTAAAATTCACAAAAAGAAATGTAGTTTCGACACACTTTTTTACATGGACCATCAACAATCCCATGGGCTTATGCTTCTTACTCTTATTTAAACAAAATTTCTTAAAAGACAAGATTGGTTTGAGAGAACTACAGTGATCCTGAATCTTAATATATATACCTATATATGTATATCTATACATATATATATATATATATATATATATATATAGATCTATATATATATGTTGCCGATGCCAACCAGATAATGTCATTTGTTTATCAAATTGGGCAGTAGGAAATGCCAAAACTTAGTAAGTTTAGAGAAAAATGCTTTAATGAGGTTAAAAATAAATCAATCTATAATGTTATCTCCAGTATTGTACTATTAATACATCAAGCTAATATTTATTATATTTGGTTATTATTGCTGCACTTAAAGTTTGAATGGCTATAAATGTAAAATTTAAGCTACATTAAAGGCACGTGTCTCTGTTTAGAAGGTCGTGACATTTGTAGAACTTCCCAATGAGACTTAGGATGTCCTTTTTAATTAAAAAAAAAAAAAAAAAAAAAAAATGCATGTAAAAACCACAAAAGTGAATTTCTAAACCAGGATTCACAAACAAGGTATGAATTGAATATTTTCAACACAAGGAGAGTAGATTTTTCTTGTAGTGCCCTACTTAGGAGAGCTTGAAAAAGAAACGAAGAAAAAAGAAAACGGCTTTCTGGTTTGCTGATCAGCATTAATTATTTTGTCTCACATTATGCATACAAACAAGCCAAAATTTGTCACTGTGTTCCTGGGTCTTGAAAATTGCTCCCTTGGGATATGACATGGTTCTGAGCAGAGAAAACAAATGAAAAGAAGTTTCCAGCTCAATCTCTTTATAGCATGAAAAAGAGAAAAAAAGAAAAAAGCTTACATACTTGCTGTTGACTCAGCTCAGAAACTGTAATAAAACACTTTATTTTTGCATCATGGGAGCAGGTTGTGTCAAAAAGGCACTGAACCCATTCAATGGCTGCAGTAATTATGTGTTTTCTCGAACGTGTTGGCAAGAATTTCAAACTGTCTTTAAAATGTCATTTACCATAATTTGGTTTTGCAGGCCATCATCAACTTTTTTTTTAGCATCTCATTGACATTTCCAAAACACATAACATTAAAGAACTGCTTATGCAGAATTTAATATCAATTGACTAAACTGGAAAGCACAAAAACACGTTTATTTTGAATGAAATTGTATAAAAATGCAGTGAAATTAACTAAATTATTTCAAACTTGACAGGTTTAATAGATCTAATAATCAGTCATGAGACAAAATGAAACATTTCTGACAGGCTTATGTGACCTTAACTTTAGAATCATTTCATCAGATCACAACGTTTTAAATACTTTAACTTTAAACACATTGACCTCATCTATTTCTTGAAAACAAAATATGTTATTGGACAATGAAATAGGACACAGTCATGGGATTGAACACAATAACACAACAAAAAAAGCATTTATTTTCTCAACTGAAAAAAGGAAAAGCAAAGATTTTAATGTAATTCACTAAACAAGCAAAGAGTAATATAAACAGATCTGTGTAACAGAAGACAAACAAAACATAAAACAAATAAACTTAAATCAAATGGAAAATGTTGTAAAACAGCTATGCCAGATACAAACCAGTGATTATTTTATAATGGAGATAGCTTCATCAGTGATTAACCTTGTACTCTTCGCTCTTAACAACAGGGCACAGGCACGTCTATTAAATATTTAAATCATGGCTCTTTCAATTCTTACAGCTATTGATATGCATTTTTCATCTGGTATCGATTCATTGAGGTCTATTGCACATTGCGGTTAGATCTGTAGCATACAACTTCTCACAACTGTTCAGGGTGTGTCTCATCTTTGCCCGACAGTAGCTGGGTTAACATCAGCAACACTGTGACCTCAAAAGGGATTCAGTGTATTGTGAAGATGAATGGATGGATGCAAAATTGCAATTTTCATATTTAATATCTGGTATTTTTTTAAGTGCTCTTATTGCCATGTAATAATACCCCGGGATTTGATGGCTACAAGTAGATGTGAAGGAGATGCCTATATGCAAATATCTTTCAGAACACTATTAGTAAACTAATGGAGTGATAAAGTAGAGTCGTCACAGATGTCCAGAAGACATCTACTATTGATAGCATTATCTTTCAAAAGAGTCCATGTATAAAAAAATTAATAAATAAATTAATCTCTACCACGGTCTAAAACCAAAGGCTCTTACCCCGGGCTCACACTGCTAGCGTTACAGCTCCAATGCGAGCGCCGGAGTCTTTACGTAACTTAAAAAGTGTGAGAGGAAATCCCACTGCAGACGATCACGTCCGCAGAGGCGTCTGCGGTCAGACTTCTGTGCTGCAAATCCGTTTAGTTGGGTACAAATTCCTGCCGGACAACGTAGCTGAACCGCAGGAAATAAATGGAGGGTTACTGTACTTCTTATATAAATGGCAGGTTATCGATTGAACATACGCGAGTTTTGTGAGGTCTGCAGCTGAGCCTGCGGCTGCAGCCATCCAGGAGCTAATATGAGTAGCTTGAGTACTCCGGCATCGCACTTGAGCTGTAACGCTAGCGTGCTTTCTGATGTCTCATAAGTTGTTGAGACAATCATCTCTGGGGATAAATTAAAAAAAACATCTTAATCTATACAACTGCTTACGCAACACAGTTTGGATTCACATCAGTACTAAAAGAGGCTGCTGCTTCATTTAAACTATGAAAGCATACTCGCATTAAACAATGATGGTTGTGTATTTCTGGACTTACAAAGGGTTTTTGACATTGTTATCATTTATTACTACTTTAAATTCCATCCATCCACCCATTTTCTTAACCCATTTTGTCCTGGTGTGACAGGGCTGCCAGAGCTTACCCCGGCTACTGTTGGGTACACCCTGGACAGCTCGCCACACTGTCACAGGTGCCACAATCACACACATTCTCACCTAGGAACAACTTAGAGTCATCAATTCACACATGAAGTATGTTTTTGGAATGTGGGAGAAAGCCAGAGTCCCCAGAGAAAACCTGTGCATACATGAGGAGAACATGTAACCTCCACACAAAAAGGTCGCCAGCTGGGACTGAAACAAGGGCCTTCTTGCTGCAAATCTGTAACATTTCTTCTTTTAAATATAAGACATAGACTTAAAAGTGAAGTATTGAGAATATATCAGAATCCCATTATCCTGCCCCCCCATTACCTCCTCTATCCCCTGCTGGTACCAGACCATTAAGACCACCTTTGAATTGTTGAGGTCTTGTTATAATCAAGACTCATGAGCCTTTGATCTACCTATAGTCTGATTAGAAATTCAAATGTGACTCATTTTCACAATTGCAAGTAATACTGCATTACCTCTCTGGAGGAAATTTGTTCAACTTTGCTGTGAACAGACACATCCAGGTCCAGATCTCAGAACAGCCTCAAGTCTACAACATGCGCACAGTCAACCATCGCTCATAAACAGCAACAAAAGCTGGAACCATCTTCTCTAGACAGTCTGACGTTGCTCACAGAATGTGTTAATATCTCTCTAAATTTAAACAAAACTTGTTGAAAATCAACAATGCCACCTCTAAAAGTTGTCTGTACAGTTATGGACCTGTATTCGATGAGCAATACAAACGTTATATTCTATCTAAGGTTTGGATAAAATCCACTCAAACCAATGATGGCAATGTCTCAACATGAACAAGCAAGTGATCACAGTGGACATTTTTTTTATTGGATTGAAGACTTAATGATGTTACTTTTATGTTGTTATGATTATTGTTTTTAGTGCGGGTTTTGCTTATATGCTGAGGAACAGCAGGTAGTTACACTGTGGCTAAATCTACCACAAGACATCTCTTTTCTTGTGAGATTTATGTTCTTATATGTGATCACAAACAGAAAACAATTTAAAAAAAAAGGAATACCAAAATGATGCTCACGGCAATGATTGTCCAAGACTTTTTAAATTTAGAAATGGTGTTCTCTTAATTATGATTATGCTGTTTTTATACAAAAAAGTGCAGTTTTCCAGGACAAAGTTTCTGCAGAGCAGCAGCAGTTCATTGGAAAATCACCTCTCAGTTGTGGAGAGGACTGTTGGGGTAAGCCCACCCCCACATCCCATCATCCATCTATTTACACTCTCACTTGCGAGCCCACAGCCGTTTACAGCCCCAAATTAAAGTTACAGTTAAAAAAAAAAAGGGAGCAAGACCAATCAGTTCTGAGACAGATTCCAACTCAGGCGAGGAAAAGGAAAATGTCAATGAATCAAGTCCTCTAAAAGTGGATGCATTAGAAGAGCAGGGAGCTTTTGGCTTGCCGTAGTAACTTCTACTTCACAGCTTTAGGGGTTTTCAAACTGTTTATTTTATCTGCTCCTACTTCACAATGATTTGAAAAAAGAAATTCTCAGACATGTAATTTTAAAACTCATTTTCTTTATCTCTATAAAAATGCAACAAGAAGATGTTAAAAAAACAAAAACATAATTTTCTTGGAGAGGGACTTTAAATTCAATGCAAACTCCATGCATTTTTTTAAATGGGTCAAATTATGAAATGTTTGTAAAACAATATGATTCAAGTGAATCATAGGAATTTGAAAAGATGATTTAAACCAGGACTTTGATTTTGGACCCGGGAAGTATTTAATCATCTTTTTCATGTAGTTTGCCTCTGACTGTGGAATGATTCATTGTGTCTTGTAACATATTTTCCTAAACTCAATTTATATTTTTGTGCTCACTTGAACTACTTGAAAAGCACAGACGATTGCGAGCCTAAGTCATTGTAGAGAAATGTTCAAGTTTTCTTTTCCTATTCTTATTATTGCTCTCAGCAGCAGCTTATGGCAGGCACTCTGCACCTGACAGAGATGTTTGACAGCCACTGATTTAGTCAGTAGCTGTCAAACATCTCTTGTTGTTGACTGTCAAGAAGTTCAGAAGAAACTCCTGTTTCCCAGACAAAAAAAATATACATATACATCCTCTTGATCAGTGATGTGCTGCTTAGATGGTTGCAGGGCTGTTGTAATCTTCCAAAAAGAACTGGTTTCCAACTAAACTTAGAGCTCACACATTTGCACACGCAGATTTTTGTCATCATAAAGATATTTTCAAATTTACAAAACTATTTTTTTAAATACATATTTATTGTTTTTCTTTTTTTTAACACAATAACAAAACAAACAAGCAAGCAAAAGAAAGAAAATACAGATTGGCTCCTGTATACAAAGATAAAATGTATGTGGAATTAGTTGTATTCACACAATACATCAAAAATAAACATTAAAATAATCAGTATCAAGCAAGATATACATTTGGAACTAAAACGCAAATCTCTTTTAATAATTGTGGTGATATCCAGTCCAATATAATTTAAGAAAGGTTCTGATGTCTTTGTAAAAAAATCCTCTTTGTGGTACAGACAATTAGTCAGATAGTTAAGAGAAATATAGTTCATCACTAATTTCTCTTATTTGGATTTAGAGGGAATGTGCTCAGATATCCGGTTATAAGTTCAACACTTTCTAGCACAGAAAATCAGTATTCTATAAAGCTGTCCATCATGTTTACCATGAATAACAAGATCAACTGAGCCCAATAGTAAATACTGCGGATCATTATTTAAGTCAGCAGACAAGATTTTTTTTTTATTTCCTGACCAACGGTGTTCTGAAAGTGCTGAACTTTTGAACTGGACCAGAAACAGTGAGTGAGAGACCCAATCTCAGTCTTGCGTTTCAAACACAGCGCAGAAGAGGCAGGTTTACATTTTTGGCATTGATAGGGAGAAATCAGAGCTCTGTGAAGGATCATTAAGAACTATTTTGTTACTTGTGATGAAAAACTCACTAAAAATTAAATTAACTTTGATCGATGTTTATCCATTTGTTTTTATGTGTTCACCAGCAATATATTCTAAAAGCCCCACTTTGATAAAATTGTGTTTTGGTGTTTTCAATATGTTCTTGTGGATCCATTTGTAGTTTTTTTTTTTCTGTCTCAACAACTGTATATGCTGCGGTTGGGTTGTGAGTAAGCTAGCTCTCAGAAAAGGAGGGGGGGCAGGGTTTAGTTCTGCTCACAACTCAAATTTTAATTTCTAACGACTCTCTATTGTCATTGAAAAAAAAAACACTTTTTTTTTACTTTGACTAAAAATGCCACAATGATAATTAACTGAGTACTGGGAATGATTTAAAATAGATGAAAAGATTATCAGTAGGGATGTGAATCTTACAACATGTCACGATTCGATTCGATTCCGATTCTTGGGGTGCCGATTCGATTCTGAAACGATTCTCGATTCTCGATTCAGACATTTAAAACACAAAGGAAAAATTTTAATACAAAAAGGGAATGTATTTATGATACTGTGCAAAACTTATTCAGACCCTCAAGGATTTCACAGAAGATTTTTATGATTGTTCTGGCCCGAAATGTCCGATGTTGCAGCAGCTTTTGTAAAAAGTTGCAATGTGTTTGAATATATATATATTTTTAAAAGCGCCTAGAAATTTTAATTATGAAATACAAATCATATTCTCATGTTCCAATTCTTTTTATGATGACATATGCACAAAGTAAATACAACACAGCATCCCCTTGAGCTGTCATTTAACTTGAATAGAACTGTCAAACATAAAATGAACTTTGGTCTTTCCTGCTAACATAACCCAAATGTGTTGATTTAAACATATTTTAGAATAAAATATTTCCAGCTTTCCAGTGAAAAATCATGAACTTAAAAACATGATAAACAGATGAATCCTCAGATGTTCTCAGAATCTTCCTCTTTATCTATTTCTAAAGCATCACTGCTGAGTTGCTGGTAGAGGAAGACAAAGGCTTTGAGGAGTTGATCTGGTTTTATTGATCTGCTCTGTTTTAAAGAAGCTTCTCTCAGCTTCTCTGTACCTGCGCCCCGTGCCGCGTGCGCGCCGGGGACAGCGCACCTTCACCCCCGCGTGCACGCAGCGCATGCTCACCTGTGGGGTGACCGTTCACGCGCGTTATGACCGTTCACGCGCGTTATGAAGAGAAAAAGTGTGAGAGGACTATAGAACGATAATTAAAGAGAGCACGGCCGAGTCGGAAGGGAAACGGTCACGTGGTCATCCATGACTGTTGTCACGGTAGATTGATCTCAATAAAGTTGCGGTGAAAATAAAAGCTGCAAGGTGCCAACAAATCTCGGGGTTGATTGGATTTGCATTAAAAGTTGTTATCGAAACATCAGGAAATCCTGGAGGGACGGATAATTTCAACAGTATGAAGGCAGAGAAAGACTTTTTAAACTGTAAGCTCCGGTGATGGGACGAGATATGAGCGCGAGCATTTGAAGTGTTCCCGAAGTGTCTGATTTAGCAGATTTTACACACTGCACGTCATGTCAAGCTCCTTACCCCGGGATTTGTGGAATCCGAAGTGCCCATACATTTGCCAATTTATAACAGGACAGGAGGAATCTCTTTTTCTCTCATGCTGCGTAGCGCGCGCGCTCAGTAAGCTCCGCTCGCCTCCAGGGAAAACAAACTACGGTAGCCGTTTCGGGACAAACACGACGGCTTGCAAGTAAGCTAGCAGGTTCGAGCCATTAAATAAAACATATAAATGCAGGAATATGGCGGGAGGGGGCGAATCGATTCTTGGATATTTAGAATCGATTCTGAATCGTTAAAAATGAGAATCTAGATTCGAATGTGAATCGATTTTTTCCGACACCCCTAATTATCAGAGTGGGTTTTTAAGTACGACTCCAGTCTGAGTTTAAAGTCCAAGTCCCAGTCTTTGTTATCTAACGTCTATAAATTACTGATACTCGCCTGACAAATATGACAATTAATAAAGTGACACATTTGAAAACTAGTCAATTATACAAACCCACATATGGCCTTAGTTACCTCCACACACGCAGTGTTGTTGTGGAGGTAACCAAGGCTTTGATTGAAACAAGGTGATTTGTCTTGCAGAAAAAGAGCATATATAATGAAAACATAATTAAATTTCTGCAGTTTTGATGAGTTATTGATTTTATGTGAATCTCAATGGCAATATGCTTCGCTTTTTTTTTCCAGTGACTAATAGCGCTGTTGGTCCCATAGCAATAAAGGCTGTTTAGGTTTCATTCAAGAGGGAGATCCAGGTTTTTTTTAAATAGTGTTGTGTGGCCTTTAAATAACTCAGAATCTTGTTACTATTTATTGGTTGTGCTCTACAGGATTTATTACACTTTTAATAATAGCATGAACAACCACAGAGCCCTACCATCTAGTGTATCAAATTGTACATATTGGCACAATAAAAGCATTTAATTTATGGTTTCTTAGTTACAGCTTAAAATGTGTACAAATGAAAGATAATAAAGCATTTTCCCTAAAAACGTCAAGCTAAAATGCTTAACTACTTTTGCAAACATTTTTTGATTGGCTTAAGCTCTGTGCATGTTCAAAAACAATTAAGAACAAATAATACATTTAATGTGTGCAACTCTGAAAAAGTTTCCATTTAAATTCAAATAAATTTACTCAAGAGGCTTCTTATTATCATTCCCTCATGCTTAACCAATAGCTAAAATCCCCATCTTTTTTTCTTTCAGCCAACTATAATCTGTTGCTTTTAAATTCATGGATGCTGTGTCTCTCTACATTAAAGACAATTTCTCCAGCCCTCCTCAACCTATTTCTCAACCTGCAGTAATGCTTTGGCACGGTCTAGCCTTTAACCACAGTTTATTCAACTATGGTCAGAGCTTATCCCAAGCATGTCAGGGAAACAAACAGCAGGATAAACAGTCATTGTGTGCTTAAGCTCAACATCTAACCTCACATTGTCCCCAGTTGTCAAAATGTAATCTCTAGGATGCTTTGGATAAATGCACAGCTAAGCTTTTCAAAGAATGATGCAAAAAGCTCTGCAGAATTTTATTGTGTTCCTTTTCCATATAAGCAGTCATTACATAACCCAGGTAATACTGCATATATTTTTTCTGTCTTTATATAATGAGTCCAAAACATTCATGAGCCAGAAGACATGATTTCAAATAATGTGTTAAGTCTAAGAAATGTTTTAAAGAAAGATGACAGTAATTTAAGATGAATATCATATAACGTGAGCTTGTGGCAAAGGATTAAACACTAATATGCCAGTGAGAGATTATGGTGGTCACTACACATACCACTTTACAGAACTGCAGAGCAGCTGACTCTCCATAAACGCATGCCGAGAAAAAAGTTAATTCACTTACTCAAGAGTTTTATTTTTCTTGATTGCTTTTTATTAACCGCTATCAGTGGTTTTTGTTGTGAAATAAACTGTACTTCTATTTGTGTCTACAGGCCTTTTTTTATTTGGTGAAAAAAGTAATTACAGTGTGTAAACTCTGTAGTGATTGGTGCTTGCAGAGGGGGTTTTGGGCAAAAAAACTCACAATTTTCTACTTTATTTTAAGAAATATAATGTTTGAGGAGAAAACTCCCAGGAACTGGTTTTCTTCATCGACCCAATATTGAATGTGCTGGTTGATAGTCTTTAATGCAAATGGGACAGAAATTGGGGTTATCTAAAACCTTAGTGCTCATGCAAAAAATATATCAGCAAACGTTAAGTGAAGCAGAGGAAGAGCGCACACAGATATAACTGTGCTGGTCCTTCATTGTGTCAAAAAAGAAAAAATCCGATATTAATCATAATCAATGCTTTAAAGTAAGTTCAGGAGTTTTACTTTGAAAATTTTTTCAATGAACATTGAATTTCAAAAGCCCTCTGCATATATTTGTGAGTTCTCTGCTCCTGCTATAGGGACACTTTGTGCAAAAAGAGCATGTTTTAATCCAGATTCTATATTATTTCAGTCTATTATAAGTCTGATTACCAAAATAGTCCACGGATCTGCACCTGGTCTGGCCCCTTCATCAAATTTTAGAACTCCTTTGTGGATGATATCTTGATAGTTATGATCAGAAAATGAGATTTAAACTTGAATTGGATGCCTCTAAGAACAACAACAAAACTATTTATTTTAAAACTAAAACGATATTCAGTGATGAAATGTTTTGACGTATTATCCGAATAAGGACAATCGGACCAGCTTTTGCTTTCAGAAAGTCCCCACATGGACACACTGGCCTAGCCACTGTCACAAAAGTTTGTTTATAAAATCATACAAGTCACCTACTGCTGACAGTTTCTTTTATTTTTTTCCCCTTTTACCAAACAGGACTCAAAGGTCTCCTGCCTGACTCTGACGTAAGTGCAAGAAATCTTGTCAACTCCAGCTCCAGGGTCCAATTTTATAAGAAAAGGCTGCATGTGATGTATGAGAACATTTAGATGTTTGAGCAGAATAAAACATAAATTGTGGGCTTTTTATTTACAATACAAATATCAGCAACTATTTTAATTAAAAAAAAAGAAAGACAGTTGTCAGTAAACAGTCTTGGATAAAGCATCCTAATGTCACTCACCCCATTGACAGGATAGGTTTTCCAGTCCAGTTCTCCCAGCACTGATGTTGTGTCCAACAGAACCACTGGAGAGAGCGAGGTGATGGAAAGGGAAAGATGAGACGGAGGGGGAGAAAGATGGAAAAACATGCACAAACAAAGAACACAAATACAAGGAAAAGACGATGAAAGAGGGACGAAAGATGAGTTTTAATAGATAAGAAATGAAGGTGAAAGAGAAAATAGTTATCAAAGTGTCAACTGTAAGCACACAGAACTGTAAAAACCTTTTTTGATGTAGTCACCAATAAAAAGTCAGCTTTAAGGACTGTTAAGAACTCTTCAATACTAGACCAATCAATCAAAGTCTTGAAAATTGCTCCTTTTTGTTTTTAAAGTTCAGAAGTGAAGTAACAAGATTGTGAAGATAGGAAAAAAGATGTACACTATAAAAAAAAGACAAATCACAAAATCTAAAAACACCATTCATATTCTGGATGTGCGTTTAGATTCAACTCAGTATACTTCAATTTTTTTGTAATACCAGATTGTGGTCGAGTCATTATAGACTCTCTGGGACCCAATTCCTCCCCACAGAACACTTAGCATTAGGGGTTTGATTGGGTCACTGCTCCCCCAGGTCCATCTGGAGAGCAAATTTCACATGCACAACTGTGCGTCAACCAAAAGGACCATGACGCCTTAATACACTTTATATAAATATAGACAGATGGAAGAGAAAGAGCTGCAAACAGTCACTACACAGCCTTCAGAACTACCTTTAAAGTCAACATTTTTATCCAGGGGGATTTAGATTAATTCTGTGATTTAATTGGGATTAGGTTTTTGCTCAGTAGCAAACAGTAAATAAAACTGTTGAGTAAATAGTAGAAACTCAGTTAAATACCTGTGTTTAAAGATGAACTAGACAAAAGGTAAGCAATGAGTTAACCTTTTCTTCCACAAAATCAAGGAAGAATTTATGTGGAAGACAATGGATTTTCAACAACTCCCATTAGAGATGTGCAACAGAAAGTAAAGCCTCAACCCAACTTTAGATGAATGTAAAACTAATTTCCCCGAAAACAATTCCGGGAACATTTGCGGAACTCAATAAAATTAAGACTTTCATAAAGACCACATATAGGACAATTAACGGGTACGCACTGAGAATGAACATGTTGAAACACTGTTATTATTTAAGCCCTAGCCCACTTTGGCTACATTTAAAGCCTTATAGTCAAAACCACCTTTATGGGTGAATAGTGTCTGTGGTTGAAAAAAAGGCAAATGTAAAAACTTTTAGGTCATTGACCATCCGATGAGTCCAGAAGGTGAGATGGTTTTCAATAGGCAAGCTGCAGGTGGTGAACGCTTAAGCAGCACTTCAGGGTAAGCAAAGGCGAAGTAGGTGAGATGCAGGTCAGTCGTAGAAATTTGTCATTTTTTCAACCAAATCCGTGCCACTCAAGTGATCGCTCGTCATGGGTCTCTCGCACGCAGCCTGGCAGTTTGACATGATAAATTTGGACAATCAGAGCGTAGTTTGTGTGAGCGTTCTACAAGCGCTTGCATGTCACATGCACACCCCATGCATGTAGCATTGTGCGCTGTCCATAAGGAGCCAGTACACCTCAGAAACAACTGGAGTGCTGCATAAAGGGCCCTGTGTGACAGCATCGTCCCTACATCATATATGCGTGTAACTTATATTAACCTTACAAACATTTCACTATATACTTGAAAACATACAATAATGGCACGTTCTATTTCATTAGGTAGATGGATAATTTACTGAAGGTTGTGGTCATTCTCATTTGTCAACACTCAGAATAATGTTGACAAAGATTGTTAACACATTTGTTAAGCTTGTAAGCAGTTTATTAATTTAGCTTTTGTAAGTAATGGTCTCACTTTAGATGTCAATAAATTTTACTAAGTATGTTAATAAATCTTATTTGGCTTATTATGCTAATAAATGTCTTATAAACATCCTATAAACATATTAATAATGTTTTTTAATGTGTAAATAAAGCTTGTGAAGGAATCTTATTATAAAGTGTTACCAACAAGTTTAATAAATGGGAGAATGTCTCCTCAATCTGGAAGACAGACCATGTTTTTCAGGAGCAAAAAAGCGAATGAAATTATCTGTTCTTTTCTTAAAGTGTTTTATGATAAATAAAAACTATAAATCCTGACATATTATTTTTTATACTTCTTGACCCCATTATACCTTTTAATGCAAATATGCATCAAACTGACTCAGCTCCAAAATTACCTAAATTTATAATTAATAATGAAGCAAAAAAATGTGATTGAACATGAAGAATGTTCTTCCTATCTTAACTTTTTGGAAATTTACCCTACATTTATCTCTGCTTTGGCATATATAGATTTGTACACTTTGACAGCTTTGTTAACATATGTTTTTGGACAAAACCCAAAACACCAAAAAAAAAAAAAAAGTGCTCTATGTATCTGTGTTCACAAATAGCACAAAGTAAAAAAAAACAAAAAAAGAACCATATAAATGAAAAACAATAATATTTAAACTACATTAAAAGCAGAATATATATGTATATATATATAATATATATATATATATATATAATATATATATATATAAGTATTATACATTTAAATCTTCAGCCTGACTCTTGTTTGACCTTATTTCCTGCTGTGCAAACTTATAATATGAAATAGAAGTTGTTTCAATCTACCAATTTCTTTAACTTGTAAAACTTTTTTGTTGTTTGTTTATCAGCTCACTGAGTAAAAGCCAAGGTGCCTGCAAATGTCTGGCTGGAAAATTCTCCATCATTTTTACCACTCAGATGATGTAAATCTCTCTCATCATGAAGAGTTCTAAGTTGACTCAGCCACAAATGCAGTTCTCACTCAGTAGTCGTGCTAAAAAATTTAGGAAAAAGAAACACACGCTTATCAAACTTGCATCATTCCCTTTCAGCTCAGACCAAAAAAGGCTGTTCAGTGGCAAATTGCTGTGTACTTGCACACAGCACGCCACCATTGCAGAATCGGTTGAGTCATAGCTGCTACTTTCAAATGAACATCTTATTTACAGAAGCAAATTGCCCAATCACACAGCTGTCAATTTTTTTCTGAAAACCATACATAGATGTAATTGGGGTAATTCTGCATTGACGACTGGAAAAAAGAAAAAAGCATAAAAATGAATAGGATGAATAAAGCTAAGGATTCATTAAAGAAATCAGTGAGATTTTATATTGTGAGTCACTGTGGCCTGAAAGACTGAGAGATGTGATTCCCAAAGGTTCAGTGATGACTGAGCAGTGGAAAACAAATATAAATCTACTTTTTATTTTACAAAAATAATGCTATGTTGGCACCGGAACAGTCCATGTGTTACAGTAGTAGCAATGGTTAGGGTACTAATAACATTTTTGAAATTTGGAAGATATTTAACCTTGAAGGAAAATTCCTGAGATGGTCCACACCCTACGCTTTAACCACTTTTGAATTTTCTTTTTTCTCAGAATGAACTACTGTTATAACTGCAGAGCTGGTAAGAACGTCTGGAAATTGCTTTCTATAGTCCTTCATGAACCCCCCCTGGTTGAGGATGTAAAAAGCTCCCTCTAAATATGAACAAATGATAGGCTTAAAAACAAACAGTAATATCTTCTATTTTATTTGTCAGACATAAATGTGATAGCTAGAAAAAATGCAGGTAAATAGCATTCCCATTTTTTTTTTGGCAATCTCAAATGTTTTTAGTCCACAAAAAGACAATTCACTATTATCCCAACATTTCTGGAGAGAACTCTAAGTGACTAGAGGAGAACATGTAATATTTTACCACAAATAAAACAGTTTTTATTTGTAATAAAACAGTTTTTATTTGTAAAATGATGACTCCTGAGAGATAAAAATCCTTTGATTCCTCCACTGGTTCAGTAGTATTGTCATGATTCAGTGCTTAGGTTTTGTCATGTTCTGTTTTTCCTGTCAGTTTCACCATGTTCAGGTTAATCATCCACAGCTGCCTTCATTTAGTTAATCAACCTCAATGTATTTAAGTATCTGGTTTTCAGTTTCTCATTGTCAGGTCATCTGCTCATCTATGTTCTGCCACAGCACTGGTTTGTTCTCCTGTTTTTGTTATGTTTAAGTTATTTTAGTAAATGTTTGTGTCTGCCAATAAGTATGGTCTCCTGCATTTGGGTCCTCAACCACAATCCCTGACAAGTATTTTGACTTTCAGTGTGCACACACTAATTTATTTGACACAATCACAGTTGAATCCCAAATTCCACCTCAGTTGACTAGTGTGATCGATGTGATTTTATTTCGTTGGTCGTCTCAAGTGGTGGAAAGATGTCTGTTAACAGTTTAAATTAAACTTGTGTAGTGTTTCACCCTGGGAAACAGCTGTGGTAACCTGTGTTGACCTTTTGGTCAGTCAACTTTTGTTTGAGGCACATCACCTCAAGACAACAGAGTCCCTCTCCCAACACGGGGTCAATAAAGTTGACTAAAAAAACCTTTTCACACTTGGATTTCAAACCATTGAACCTTTGGTTACCCAGGCCAGAACTCTTGCCGATACCCATTTTAAACTCTGGTTTTTCTCTGGGACACACTTGTAAATAAACCAAGCCCCTTTGGTCCCAGCAGGTCTACTCCCTGTTGAGCCTGCAAGAATTTGCGACAGAGACTCTCAAGATCCTTTGTGTGAAACATGTAACCCTTCGTAAACTTTTATCATGTTTAAAAAGACAGAACTTTTATTAATTAGATCTAAAATGTAAAACATCTGTTCACAGCTCCAGAAGAATTGCATTGTTATTGAATGTGTATAATCCAACGTTTATTCCTGACAGAAGAAAGGTTATTGACTTTCTTGAGATTAGAGGTTATGAAATAATCATTTTAAACTATCAACTGGGTACTAGTGGCAGTTACTTTTTATGTGAGTTATGAAACGTTTATGTTTTATTGTATTACACTTATATATGATTCATACACATATAGAGGTTTGTCTAAACTTTGTTTGATAGAAACCCATGTTTCTATCCAGTAATAGGTAAAAAAAAACACACCCAAAGACCAGAATAAAGTTACACCCCTGGATATTTGCATATCCAGAGCTCATTGTTACATGAAAATTACCTTTAAGCGTAAAACACCTCAAATCCCCATGGATTGGGCAAAACGTGTCCAGCCGCTCAAATTCAAAACCTGGCACACACGCCACAGAGATCAGATGAGACCGATTGAGAGAGATTAAGATGGATTGAACATGATTTTTAACATTTCTCAGATTCACATTTTTTGTAATTGTCTAGAAGAAAGTTGATTGCAAATTCAAACCAGGTGTGAGGATGAAAGCTAAAGGTCAGGTTTTTGTTTTTTTTTTTAGAAAAGAAAAGAAAAACAGGAAGACAAACACATTATTTATTTATTTCTTGGGAATATATTGAAATTATTCTAGTGTACATTATTTTAAACCTGTTTACAAATAGAAGTGCATATAATAAATACCAGGATGTATTTGTTTGTCCTCAAAGTTTCCAGTTATAGCTGGAACTCTGGTCAGAATAACGGTTGTTTTGACCGACTGCTTATTTGAGCATAAGTACTCATGTCTGAGGGTGTAAAACTGCTTTAAAGTCCCCTATGACCATTTTTTTTTTATTAATTAAAAATCAACGTTCTCAGTACTGTTTTCATTATGATTATGAATGAATGAATGCATGAATGCATGAATGAATGAAACGGTTTATGTCCTCTGCTGCTTCACAAAAATGTCTAGCAGTATCGTTTTGAGCCGGATGTCAGCTTGGACAACGAAGTGAAGAGTTTCACGGCGGCTCATTTGACCGCAGTGAATGGGAAGATGCCATCTTCTCTTCTCTGGTACCTGAGCTGGACATGCTAGCTGGGCCAGATGAGGAGGTTTAGGGTATGTGCAGCAGAGCTCTCGTGACGTAATTAACAGTTCATTAATTCAAACTGAGCATTTCTGCAACAGTTTGATTGACAGCAATTTAATAGGAGAAATACTCAGAAATGCAAAACAAAAGGATTTCTTATTACATTTGTTCTCTTGTAAGAAAAAATCCACACATACATGTTAAAAACTCAAAAACATGATTTTTATGGGAGGAGGCTTTACCATTGCCAAATAAAAAAGACCCAATTAAGCATGACTCTAGCATCATATCACTGCATTTTATTAGGATTACTTAAAAAGCTAGCCACTTTTAAGTTCATCAGCATTGCTTGGTTCAAAGAAGGGATAAAAGCAAAAGAACAAGATAGCTTATTTTCATCTAGTAAACTTAAACTAGCCCTGGGGTCTGCAAGCTGAGGCTTCTGAGCCACATGTGACTCTTTTACCCCTTCATTGTGGCTCCCTAGTTAAAGAGAAATAAAATAATGGTCATTTTTTAAATTAATGGCTACTTAATTAGCACTGATTAAATTAGATCAGTTAATACACTATGAAGTAGGAAAAACTAGTTTTTTTATACCCATTCTTACATCAAAAAGTCTTGTTAATGCTACATTTCTCCCAGAATGCACATATTTCAAATACTAAGCAGATTTTTGGTAAAAACTGATATATATATATATATATATATAATATATATATATATATATATTTCTTTGCAATTGATCAGTTTATTTTATGAGTTTAAAGTATATACTATTTTATGAGGGTAGTTGCAAAAAATAAATGTTTAAATATATATATGTGTATATATTATAGTTATTTATATACTCTTCCCAATCAGCTTTCAATGTTAGGGGAGTGGCTTTCCACCAATCTCACACCAGATTGGCGATAGTAGATTTCATAGAAATGTTGACTCAGATCGACTTAGACCAATCACTGCTTACTGTCGTCGTCTGGCTTCAAATAGCAGCATCTGAATCACGCAAATATGGTAACTGAATTGACATCATTTTGTAAGAAAGGTTCAGTCCAGTTCTCTTATACAGTCAATGGTCTTTAATAGTACCCTCATCTTCCATCTCTAACATCCCACTCTCTCCTTTTCTCTTCTTTGTTTCCATCTGGTCCAACAAGAAATGTATATAAACAAAATTCATAAAAATAAAAGTTTAGTCTCAAATTCAAAGAGTTTATACAAATATATAGAAGATTTACAACCCCATGTTGTAAACAGTAAATGGATTTACTTGTGTAGTTTTTTTCCTTGAAGGCCCAAAGTGCTTTTCAGTCACATTCCCCCGTTCACACACACATTCACACACTGGTGGCAGCTCTGCTGTCAAACACTGGCGACAACTCACAACCACCAGATGCAATGTAATAGTAAAATCTGTCCAACACCAGTGCCCTTCAGCTCATTTCTGTTTGTTTCTGCTGGACAAGACAAGACACATAAAAATTAAGTAAAGAACAATTTTGAGAAAAATGCTAGTTCTATTTATATTTCTGTTATTATTCAAACAAAAAAAAAGAAACATTCATATTTATTATAAAAGTAACAATGTACTGAATGTACCAAATTCGGACTTTGCATCTTCTGCTTGGTTTGATCAACAAGAAACTTTTACCATTAAAGGTTACTGACCTCCGAACTGGCCGATGTGGTCTGTGCCATATGTTTAACAAGACACTTATTGAAGATTCTACATTTACATTTACACACCATATTTAATACTATGCATCAGTACAAGAGTTCAGGTAAACTCTAGATAATCTACCAAATTGGTATTTTCTTTCCCTTCGAAGCAAAATCTGGATCTAACCTGATCAGTTTAAAATGGACCTTTCCTCAGGATTTTGTTGAATTGTGTAACATTGTTTAGATTTGAAGCGAAAGACAAGAATCTTCACGAATCAAAACGACAAAATAATCAACATTCTTGTTTTGGTGCTGCTTCTTTTGATGGTAAAAGTGAAAAAGCAGTTAGACTGCTGTGGCAGTTCCAACAAGCACAACTTATAACCCCTTAACACCTTAGGCGTCACCAGTGACGCTTAAACACAAAATATTTAGCATTATAACTTTTCAACGTAACTTTTGAAAGAGAAGAGCAGCGCTGGAATTATGTTGATCATGTTAACTGTTGAAAAGTTGCAGTAAATCATAGAATGTAAGCACTTCAACTCAGGTGAAAAAGGGTTAAGACCATTCAGAGATTAAACAAATGTGTGTGAGGGTTTTTTTTTGTTTGTTTGTTTGTTTTTGCTTGATTACTAATGTTGTTTTTTTTAACAAGTTCAGAAGCTAAAAGGAAAAATTCAGAAGAAATTGAAAGAACAAAGTCATTCTAGTTAAATAACTCATTTATTTTTTTCACCAAACTGAAAGTGTAGTTTTTAGTCTTACCTGAGGAGCTTTTGAAAACATTGCCTTTCTGTTTAAATAATAGTCAAAGTGGTATCATTATGTTCTACATGTGGCAAAGTCCCCATTTTTCTGTATCAACATGTTAAGATTGAACTCACACATGCATTCCCTTCACATTCACCAGACTTACACCTCTACTGTATGAGAGGCATGTAAATTATTGATTTCACTCAAGGGCACAGAACAGCCGCATTTCTTGGGTGGAGCTAGATAGATGTTTCTAATTTGCAAAATGTTTTTTTTTTTTTATTGTTCCACTTCATAACATACTACTACACTGGCAAAAAAGTGAAAAAAAAATCAGACCATCAGAAACAAATTCTTATGCATTTTTAGCATCTATCATTCTGGCATTTTGGCAAATTAAAGGCAAAATATGGAACAACAAATGTATAAAAATTTTAGGAGCCTTATGAAAGACATTTGTCAATGTCTGTCTCAATTGTAATGTCTTTGAAACATGGCTTCATTTTACTGTAGGCACAACTTTACAGAAAAAGATGTTATATCCACAGACCTGTATCCTCTGACAACAACATTACCCTCCAGTCAGGAGCATTTCCGCTCTTTTATATCACTCTAGTGGGTGTGACTTCTTTTTCATCTGCAACTGCTGCTTATTAAAGCCCTATAGCAACAGGTTCAGATATTGACTAACCAGAAAAAGATTGTAAAGGAGACAAAGCACTCAGGTAATACAAAGAAAGTTATAACATCAATTCTAAAAATGGTGATTGTCAACATGGATGTTGTCAGTTCACTTGAGATGAGCAACTGGCCGTTGGTTTTCTCTGATCATGTTTTATTTATTGTTAATTTGTTTCCAGTGGTCTTTTAATCACGATGAGGCAAGTTTTAGTCAAAATCGAAAATCCTGTGTCATGTTCTAAGACATAGTTTCTGTAAAATAAGCCCAGCCCCACAACCCATCTGTCTACCTGCTCTCCCGCTAGCTAAAAAGTGGGCAAACTATGGCCCGGGGGTCATATGTGGCCCGTTAAACTGGTAAAAGTATTCCATATTCCTTAGTAATGCTTTATTTTTAGGGCTGTGAACATTAATGCGTTAATGCATGCAATTAATAAAAAAGAATTGACGCATCAATAGTCATTAATGTAAATTAATCACAATTCACGGAGCAGCAGATTTTCCATGGCGAGCATTACAGTACTTTGTTGAGTATTATCCCACTTATGCCATCACAAATCAATATTAAGTATTACTTTTGTGAGTTCTAGTACTTTAATCCTGTTGGGGGTTTTTTTCAGTATAGATCGCTTTTTCACATTTCACTATTTGAGCTATGGTCCAATGCATTGTAATGGTAACATGACAAGCATCTCCAAAGGAAAGCGATATAAATACTGATTGTCATGATAGGTTGAATAAAGCTTCAGTTCAAAGAGAAAATTCACCTCTTACTGCTTGTTTTTTTATCAGAAGATAAAGGAAAACGTTGCTTTAAAGCAGCCTGCGCAGTGATATATACGTGACCGGAACTATTTTTTTTCCAGGTGTGCAGGTTAATTTCTTATGGATTTATATCAACATCTCTATTTTCTTGGAGTAATATTGCAGACATAAAAGTATTTAGAGTTCTGCTTATCTTACTGTTAATATGTTTTGTGTTCATAAATTACACATCTGGGTTACCCCTTGATAAATTTAAACATTTCAGACTATAAAAATTGAGGAAAACATTTCTCTCTGGCCTGTTTTTGTTCAAAAGCCCATATTGTCATTTGAAATTTACAAACTAAAACATTGTGATTAATCCTGTTTAATCACAACATAAAAGTGTGGTTAGTGTGATATTTTTTTAATTGATAGACAGCCTTAGTTAAAAATATATGTACAGAAGAAATTGTACAGTTTTGTGCATGATTTCATTTTGTGATTATCCGCAGATAAGTGGTTGGATACTGTAATTTTTTTATTGATTTGCAGCCCAATTTATTTTCCAAATAATTACGGTGTCTCCCCATAGATGGTATGCTACAATAGAAGGGATCTTTGTCTATATGCAGAAAGTTATTCTGTATTCATGTGGAGTTTGAATTTTTTTTTTTTTTTACGAACAGGTGTGTTTTTTTAAGTGGACAGTCCTTTTTCTGTTAATTACAACACCACAAACACAGCATTTATGTAGGTTTGGGTTTCTCCCTGATGATCCCTGATCAACCCATACGTTCAATTGGTACTAAAATAAGAAAAAAATTAACAGTTCTGAAATAAAAACTCTAAAATGTTCTGTTTTAAATATATATATTTTAATATCAATCAAAATTAAAGCTCATTTTAGTTCAGATTTCATATTATTTCTTACCAAATCAAGCCACACATCTGCTCATATAGTCTGGATCAGTCAAGTTATAGACCTCTTTGTGGCCCACAAGTCAAAAAAGTTTGCCCAAACCTGCGCTAGCTTACAGCCCTCACAACCTCCACCTATCATTACCGATGCAACAACATTTTTCCTATGCTCCTGATTCACATAGATTTAGATACAGAAATGTAATTTTAAGTTTAACTTTCTTAAAATATGTCCTCCATTATTAAAGAAATGCCACAAAAACCTTATTAAAACATAAAGATAAAATTTTATCAGAGTGAGTCTTTAAGAAAACAGTCTCCCAAAACATTTCCAATATGGTTCAATATTATGTCATCCTGTTTTTTGTTGGCATGTGACACGTGCCTGTTTAGCTGAATCTTGCTTTGTGTCCAAATGCAATCATTTTGTGTGTGCGCTCACTGAGTCACTTTACTCAGGCTCATTGAGAGTCATTATAAGGCCCACACTAAGCCTTCTAAAGCCAATATGATGTGATGAAAGCACATTTCTCTTTGTCTTTCTGCTCACAGTTAATTACAATCCCTATCAATAAAGAACGTCCCACTTCAGCGTTTGACTTTCTAAACCTAAGAGCGATATCTTTAGATGACCTGTTGCACACTTTGCCAAATCTATGCTGGTTTAATAGGGTTGAAACAGAGGACAAACCAAATAACCAAAGGAGATAAACCTTAAACTAACCTTTTCTGTGTTTAGAGACTTCATTTATTTTCAATTCTCTCTTGGTAATTAAAGACTCAATTATGATGAAACTCCTTTGCTTCATTTCAGAGGGCTAATATGAAGAGAGGAAGACAAAGAAAGAACAGTTTTGATTTTTATTTTCTAATTTAAGATATTTTTTATGGTGTCTGCCCTGCCTTCCCCAGTGGTCACTCTCATCACCTGTTCACCTGCTCAACAGTCCTTCTCTGCTAGAAAGTTGATGTTTCTCCAGCTCCCCAGCCTGTTCCTTGAAGTCCTGTTCTGCTCACTGATCCTGTTTTGACCCTCATTTGCCCCAGAATTGCCCCTACCTGTCCCGCGTTGGTACTTCTGCCTGTCTGGCTAAAAAAATAACTTGTTTTTTTCTTTTCTTTGAAAACTTTATCTAAAAGTACAGCTGACTGGAGTGTAGGAACTGTCAGACATGGAGGGCTTGGTGAGTCAAGCTACTGGTCAGCTTCCTTTCTCTGGGCTCCGTTCATCCTGGAACAAACCATCCCCTGAAAGATTTTGCTGCCTCAGACAGTTGCAGTCTTTATCCTGCATCCAGAGATGCTGAGAAGCAGAAGAATCTGTATAAAGATTCTGCTAGTATCCCCACCAGGTCTTCAGCCTGTGTGCCACTGTAAAAAAAAGTTTGAAAAACTTAAACTCTTGTTTAAGGTTGTTGGAATCTGGAATGTACGTATTTTGTGGATTTTTTTTTAAACCTGACATAAGAGTTTTGTTGTTGGACATGTTTGTCTGCAGCAGGCAGACCCTCACTGACCCTGCAACCTCTGCACAAACACCAGCACACATTTAGACATGCTGTCACAGACTCATTTCATTTAGTAAAAATTGTTAGCAGTAGGAAATGATTGCATGGCTACTGTACTGAATTTGCTACATAGATTCTGGTTTACACACAGACACACAGACTGCACTTTTCTTGGGACTTTTGTTGGGAAAATGTTAGACTTACTATAATTTGTCAGTGTCTGTTCCGTGTTTTTTTCTTTTTAGTAGCCACAACATGGTGAAGGACAGAATGACGTGTGTGATGCAGGGAGATGGAGCTTCAGGGCTGAAGTTAACAGAGCCAAATGCAATATTTGTTTGTATCTGTTTGCTTGCAAAAAAAGGGGATCCAACACGATGGCAGGCCCAACTGCTGTGGCCCATTCATTCTACCAGACTATACGAGCATATTCATACGATGTGGAAGCGGCGCAAAGCAGCGTATGCGCGGAGTCCGCTTCACACAGACACGCATTCTTCCGCGACAGTCGACAAATGCTTCTGTTAAGAGTTTTTTTTGTTTTGCCATCATTAGTAATAAGTTATTAACCTAAAGATAACACCCCATGTTTCTGCTAAGAAGAACTGCTCTCTGCCTCTCTTGTTGTTTTTTGCACCCAGAACCCAGCCCCAAGCCCTGCTCCGGAGTCAGCCCACTACGTTGATCTGTGTGTGTGCGTATCTGTCTGTTTGGGGTGTGTGCGCACACGTGTGTGTGTGTGTTGCGATTGTATGTTTATTTTTATCTCCACAGTCTTTTTAGATACAAAAACATGATCACATTTGCCAATCACAGTGTTTTATTGTGAAAAAAATGTTTTATTTTGAAAATAAACTGGGTTTTCTCATGTATCTTGATGCAGCTTCCTTCCAGAATTGACGCAGGTCGCTCGCAGCTCGCGCACAAAATAGAGCAGACACCGAAATGACCTTCTGCATGGCATGGGCCCTTCGTGGAGGACCGCACCGCTCCGCGCCTGGTGTGAACGACACAATAGGCTAAATAGGGCGCCGAATGGAAGCAGCCTCCAGTCCACGCTACTTTGCAGCGCTTTGCAGTGTGAACAAGGCGTAAGGCACCCCAGGACACTCTGGCTGGACATGGATATAGGTAATGAGGTTAATTTACAGAAGAAAGTGACTTTTAGCACGCAATTTTCTAAATACATTTGGGCAGTGTTGAACTTCTTTTTTGGCTGCATGGACCCGGAGGAAGGCTTAAAGAGAAATTGGACCCTAAATTAACTTTTTTTGGCTGATGACCTCTATAAATAGAACTTTAAAAGTGCTGTCTGTCTATCCAAGCTAAATTTTTTGACATATCAAAATATAACTGTTTAATTCCTGAAAATGTAGTCAAAAACCTTCTGTGTGTTGCCCTCTACAGGTTGAAACGAGGTATTACAGTTGAATTTTGTGATTGGTCAAACCATTTAACCTCCAGTAATGATAGCAGTCCTGTTTCCCAGCCCCTGACTGGATTTTCAAATTTCGGCTATGGGTGAAGTCAGCCTCCAACTTTCCTGTTTGGTTACCCTTTAAAGTTAGGATTAACTTTAGGATTGGAGTTAAATAGACTCTGAGCGCTTTACTGCAGCTCACCACTCCCCCAGGGGATGGGTCAAATGTTGAAGTTTCCACCTTCTGTGTGTGACCACTAATGGGACTTGAACTTTGAATATGTGAGACCAACAGCAAAACTTAGCCTTGGACACTTTTAAAATATGTGCGATTAATGCAGCAACGTACAACTTGGCCGCTTGTACATGTACTACATGAGGCCAACATGAATTTTTATTGGCCTTTGTGCTGATGTGCAAATAACATCAGACTTTAAAGAAATACAAGTTTCTGTAAAAAGTTAAGACAGATATGTAGTTTGTTTATTTATGGTAAAGAGTTTCTCACGAAAGTCATTTCACTTTTGCAAAGCTGTAACAAAACTGAAAAATAAGCTGTTATTCTTTTAGACCCTTGAAATACTGTCTTGATTAAAAAGTCCTTTTAAACGCCTAAGAGACAAAAAAAATTCTTAAATATTTATAAATAATTCTGGTTTTTAGTAAGATTTCCATTTTTAAAAATATAACTCTAGTTTTAGCTTTTAACTTCTTTGTCCGTAATTGAGTCAATTTAAAAAATATCAAATGTCTTGGGTTTTTTTAGAACATAAAAAGTTTTACTTAATGTGTAAGTGTACTCTTTTGGAGCCACATTTTTTCTTTGAAAAAAGGAATATCATTCATGTTCATTGGATCTCTTGAAAAAAAAATTGCATAAAGACTTTGGAAAGTTTTCTACCCACCCAGCATTTAGAAAACTTGAGTTATGTGAGAATCCTCTGTTATATAATCATTCAATTCAGAGTACTGCAGGAGACAAGCAGTTCACTGAGATCTCCCAGAGAGGCACTTTCTTTCTTTCCTCTCTCTTTCACGATATTTGGGTTCAGAAAGCCACCAGGAGAACAAGAGTCATTATTCACTTCATGCAATGATAATAAAAGTGGACAGTAGCATCTAATTCACCTCCTCCTGATCACAGACAATGCAGTCCTGAATGTTTTTTTTGTTGTTGTTCTCCCTGAATGATTGGAAGTGTCTGTCAGCAGCTGAGGACTGCACTTGCAGCTAAAACCTAACAACTCACCATACAGCTGATGGAACAGCCACAATGGTTACCTCTTAAATATACAGAGGCTTCAAGCAATATGGATTAAACAAGCTACTGAATCTGGTTAAAAGTTTGCTTAAAACAAAAGGATAATGATCTTTATGATGATACTTTCTGATTTACTTTACATTGCATGCAACAAAGAAGTCTTTAATTTGAAATTAGTATACAAATCTGAGTTCAATTTTTAATTTTTATTTTATAGTTTGAACTCATAAGCAATACTCAAACAGATACATAAAAAAACTGAGTCAGAGCTAACACACATGAATAGTACTGTTAAAAATGTCTTGCATGCTAGAACTCTTGAGGCAAAAAAATACATGTGAATAGTCAGCTTTTTTTCAAATTTTTAAAGACCCACTTCAGTGAAAATTGTCTTTTCTAACATGTTTTGTAGCATTTTTCTCATGATGGTGGGCACATATAAAATAATTTAAGAATAAAATGACAATTCTGAGTAATTCTTTGTCCAAATTGTTGTGAATCAGGAGCAGACAAAAAATATACAGTTGAAAAAGCTTGTAGTTGTGATGTAAAAACCACAAGCGGCTGGCCACAAACTCACAAGCTCACTGCTCCAGTCTGTTCTGATGCATCCACATGCTGACAAATAGATCCATGAACATCTTTGTTTTCCTCATATGAGCTGGCATCTGGCTTAAAGCTGAATGACTGGATGGCAGCAATATTGTTCACCATTTTTGTTACACTGCTAATGTTAGGTTGGTCGTCTGAGAGGAGTGTAGGTTAGTAACAGAGCGTAAACAAAGAGACGATGGGAAGTAAAGACAGGCTTACTCTGCACCAAGAGTCACCCCCATAACGCAGAGCTGAATTTCCAATTAACCACTGCTTCTCCGCAGTAACAATGTTATCGAACTATAAGGATGTATGGATGTATTGGATGGATGGATGGATGGATGGATGGAGAACTTTGATTCTGCAGGCTGGTGATCCTGTTTAAAAGAGCATTGTGGGAGTTAGAGTTAGTTGGGTTTTGTGAACTGAAAGTTAGGATTTGATGTTTCTGAGGGAAACGTGGAGGAAATGTTTACTGTATATTTCAAAAATGTTGTCAATGAGAGATTTCTTGCAAAATTTACAGTAAGCTCACTAAAGATCCCCAGCAGAGCTGTATGGAAGCATTTACAGAAAGGCCGGGACTTCTGTCTTTGAGAGATCTTTTTCATTGGACAGACGACACTGTCATGTCATCCGGTGGAAAAGGTGAGAACAACTGTGTGTCATCAGCACAGAAGGGTACCAACAACTATTTGAAGGTGATATGGTGTTACCCCAGAAGAAAGCACTGTGGGGTGCACCATGGTGTAGTGGTTAGCACTCTCACTTTACATCAAGGATTTAAATCTCAACTCAGTCCTGGCTTTCTGAGTGGAGTTTGCATGATCTTCTTGTGTATCCCTGATTTTTTTCCAGGCACTCCGGTTTCCTCTACAGTCCTAAAAAATATGCTTCACTGGTTGATTTGGGACTTTAGCCCTTGTGCTACACTAGGTATGTTTACAATTAAAGCGCGGTCCAGATGACCCACAAGACAGCACACTGAACTTTTTCTTTCAATGATTTTTTTATCTTCACTGGTGTCTGTGGCAAACATGTGATCCTGTCCACTTTTGTCATGGGAGAGATCACACTTCAATCATCTGGACCCCATAAGATAGCACACGGGTTAATTCTGGTCCTGTCTGTGTGTGAATGTGGAGCAGGTTTAGAAAATGAATGGATGGACAAATAGAGATGCTCAGTAGAGAGGCAATGAGAGCTGGATTTTTCATACTGCCAAAATATTTTAAAAGTTTTCCTAAATAAATAGGATGCCAGTTGTCCCAGAAATGTGTTTTTAAAGAAAAAAATCAGGATTAAGACAGAACCTTTCTATTCTGGTTCAGCTGTGCCAGTGAAATTCAACAAGAAAAAAGATCAGTGAAATGTCCGTTTGTTAAAGAAAGTGTCTACTCGCACAAAATTTTGGAGAAATGTGCGACCAGTAGTAAACTTTTTTCTTAGTTGCACAGACCCACGGGAAAGGGTTAAGGTTAGGATTATGGTTACAGTTAGGGTTAAACAAGCAAATGGTTCCTGAGTGCGGCTGTCTCTGCAGCTCACGGCTCCACCAGGGGATGGGTCAAATGTGGAGAACACATTTCAAACATTTAGGAGCGTGACAGTTAATGGGACTTTAACTTTGAGTTTAATTTTAATTACGTGCATCCAACAAAAAAATCCAGCCTCGGACACACTTAAAATGTGTGTGGGCAATGCAGCAATGAGATCTTGGCTTCATGTATTACGTGTGGCCAATATCAACTTCCATCACTTTCTATGCTGGTCGCACGTAAATACATGGGAATACCTTCAGCCTTTATTAAAAGCAGCCTGGTTAACACCAGCAAAAGTTGTTCAGACTGAGAACATTAGAACTTTTGTTGGATGCTTCTTGCAGAATGGGTTAGAAAGGGAAAAAGAGACACAGGTCTATTATTTTCCACAAGTGGGGTCGGGAAGATCAAGGTCCTTTAGCAGTGGTCCAGCCTATTGTTATCAGCTTAAAGGAAAACAACGGCGTACAGAATACCACACACACACACTCACAAACACACCGACAGTATCTGTTTTAGGTTAATAAAACTGACTTAACATTAAGTTACTGAAATTAATTTAAATTGTACCAACTGTATGTTTAATTAAACATTTTTTCAACAAATTTTATTTTTTATACAGGCAAAAATCATGTAAAAAGTAATGAGGCTAAAAACACTGCCAATTTAAAAATGCACACTTCAGGAAAATGACAGACCTCATGAGTTATAAAGGAGTATTCTAAGTTTTACAGATCAGACTGTATTACAAATGTTGCGTTCAGCAGTGTTTGGCCCTCCTCCTTTGCCCTCACCTGGTTGCCACAGCTGCATTACGTTTGTCATTAGTATTTCAGGTGTTTAAGTTATGGTCTTTTGGTTTTTCGGTGTTGCAGAGTCTTGAGTTCTCCTATGTTATTCGCGGTCTCTTTGGAGTACAGTTTTGTTATTAACCTATTTTTTTAATTCTCCTATCTGGATTTGAATCCTTCCTGCTCCTGGGTTCCTTTTTTCCTGACGCCGTAACAGCAAAACTATGCAGGCTTATCAACATTTCCTTTTATTTGTAAAGCTGATGTTCAGTCTGCATTTATAGGGATTTTTTTTAAACTTATCTGCCTTTAAAAGTTTAAAATCTATAAAACAAAAAGAGATTTCTCATTTTTTATTATAATTTGAATTTCAAATTTAAAAAACTGAACAAAAACTGACTGGCAAAATTGACTGTTCATTGCTAGAAAACTACTTGTAAGATATTTTATGTGGCGGCTCTATATTTCAAGCATCTCACGTTGCCATTTCTCCAGGTGTCCCCTGAGTGCACCCCCTGCTCTTCAAGCCTGTCACCATCACAGTCCAACAGGCTTCCTGCTGGGAAAACACACACTAAACTCAAACACTCTGACCATCTAAAAGTCAAAGCCTCCTTCACCTTATTTGTTTAAGATCTCCTGTGATCTCTGTGAGGTTCTTCTAACAACAACAAGAAATCCCAGTTATTCAACTACAAGCCTCATGTTGTCAGGAAAAGATTAAGTGGTTTCTTTTTATCCTCACAGAGACATTTTTACTGTGTCTTACACACAAATGTGACTGCATGAACTGCAGTTACTGGAGACGACTTCACAAAAATAAAGTTGAATTTAGAGTGTTGTTGTCAAATACCAAAATAAATGCTTGTCTGTCTGCAGCTTTTCTCCTGGGAGTAAATAAGCCAAAAGCTGATTTTTTTTTTTTTTCTTCTGCGCAGCAATCCATGTTCTCACCACAGAAGACCCAGGGGGAGGAGGAAGAACCTCAGGAGCAGCAGCAGCTGCTGGAGTATGCCAGAGGCTGGCGTTTACTGGGCTGATGCGTGTATGCCATCAGATTTTGGAGGTGAAGGACGGTGTCAGAGTCACTTCCACACCTTTTAGACCTTTGACTTTCTGTTCACATTTTCATTTCATATGAGATTGAACTCAGAAATTATTCCAAAACCTTTACCTGTGATTGGGAGAAAACTAAAGGTTGATTGTCTTCACTAAAAACCTCCAGATCTTGTTTTTTTTTTTTTTTTCTGTGTGCTTTCCATTACAGGTTGGCTGCACTCACCTTGGTGCGAGCTCCCCGAGTCCGGTAGGACACTTTTCATCAAGAGTAACAGCACGCAGCATTTCCCAACGGAGCACATCGTTGAGTCAGACTCAAGTGCGCCTTGAATTAAAATGCCGCAGAGACGCTTAATACATCCGCACGATGGGAAAAATGACGAGTTTTCTTTGAAGAGGTTTCCGGAATCTTCAACATAAATGCGCGAAGCGACAGTCCTTTCAAAGAGATCTTTTTTTCTTCTTCTTCTCCCCTCTCAGCTAAAGATCCCGAATTCCTCTTCTGAAATAAGAAAAACCACCCATGGTGAGCAGGGGTGAAAAAGAGAAGAAAACTAAACTGTGATGATGTCAAAATAATTGAGAGAACATAGAAAAAAAGCAACCAAGTCGATGCGTAAAAGAGTGTCGTAAAGTGTCCTGACGCGCGGCTGCTCGGTACAAAGTCCGCTTGTCTGCCGCTTCCTTTCTTTCTTTTAATTCCAAAACACCAAAAAGTCAAACAGAGGGCGCATAAAAATCCCAGAGACTTTTCACCCAGCCCGTTCCACTCCTCGCCTCTGTCTGTATCAATGCGTGCATCTCTCCCTGTCTGGATGGGAGAGATGCTGCTGCGCAGGTTAACGGCTCCTCTTTTTTATTTTTTCAGAACTCAACTAGAAACAGTTACAGAGAGGGAAAAAGCCCAAATTTGCCCAATAATATCTCCTGGGTGACGTTTGACCATCTTCTCTTACTTTTTCCATACGTCAAATGACTTGTTTCCATCAAGCCAAAAGTGCTGCTGGATTATTGAATCCGGTGTGGTGGAGGGAAATCTGAAGCCGGCAGACAGCTGCATGAAGCCGGGGTTGTACTTTCTCTTGCATTGTATAATGGTAGCGATAGTTGTAATGTGTCTGGCACGTCTCTATTTTCAGTGCAAAAGAGGAAGAGGAGTAGACAGATTGATTACTTATTACTAATTTGATAAAGAGCATGTGGAGTTCAGGATGGCACCATGTGAAACCGACATCAGCCGGAACATCAGAGACCAACCCATTCAACACTCTTCCTGAGTTTTTGCTCAGGGATGCCTCTGAACACCCTGTGATGAAGACTATAGTGAAGATTAGTGATGAAGGTTCTCTAAGAGAATGCAACAACCCAGAGTCATCAGAGCTGTGCTGCTTAAAACAATGTTTTTGGTATTTTTAACAAGTCTTTTGAGCATTTTGATGGGATGATGGGAAATGAGGGCCTAGTCCACGCCAGGGCTCCCACCCACAACTCGAAGGCAAATTTGATTACTGTTGCTCTGCAGGAACTATGTCCTAGAAACCCCCCCCCCCCCCCCCCCCCCCGGAAAAAAAAAAAAAAAAAAACATAATGGAAACTGAAAGACATCTGCCAATGATTTTAAATAAATCAAATGTGATGGGAGTGGGTCTTTAAAAAAGTGAGATCTAAACTGAACTTTTCATTATTTGGTAAATGCTGCTATCACAAATGTAAATGTGTCCGTCATTTAATTGGGTTAAAATGCTGCACTTCTGATGCTGCTGATACTATCTACTGTAGTTTTACACTTTTAGACATAAACAGAAACAAAAATAAAAAAAAAAAAAAAAAACAATGAAAGTGTAGAGAGATGTATTTTGAAAACATAATTTACCATCATTGCAAACGGAAGAATGAAGAGTCCAAGAAAAGTTAATATTTCATCATTTTGACAGTTAGGATGTAAGGATATTCTTCTCAAAAATTAGATGCTAAAAGCATTCCATAATGAGTTTTTTGCAGTTATATTTTAAACGGGCAAAATCGCAATCCATCACATATGGGTTGTAGTTTTCCTTTAAGACTGAAAAATTGATCCTCCTAAAATACTTTTTTCGTTCCTAATATTAGTCAAAACTGAGTAGCTTCTCATTACATGTAAAGGCACATGATCCATTGGAAACATTTCCTCATCTCGTGTCCTTGACCAAAGCAGCGATAAAAGAAGAGTAAAACTCACAAATTAAGGTTATCACAGCTATTTTGAGGTGGAGCAGCCTATATAAAGAGTAAACGAAAAAAAAATGTTTTAGTTTTTCCATCGGACTTCTGTAGGACTTATCAGGACATTTCAGCACCATGGACAGTGACACATTGCAAAGCGGGCTTTAAGACGCTCCTTCCTCAATTTTTTCTTGATTGATTACAAGTAAAATGATCTATTTTAGGAGCAAATTATTTGCAACCTAAATATTGTGTATCATGCAGAGTGATGCTCTCTCTCACAAAGAGATGGCAAACAGTTCAAAGACTACTCCAGCAGTTCTTGAGTGCAGGTTTTTAATTTGCCAGAACAAATAAAAGTATTCACCTATCAATGCTTTCAGTATCAGGGGGATCGCTTTCATTCTTCAATTAGAGCGTCCAACTTTTACATCAAATGCATATCTTGGTTTAAAATGGATTTTGTTGCAAACAAAATCCATTATGTTTGAGTTATTATGTTTTGGTTTCAGTTTCGTATATTTCAGTTTCATGTTTCATCCTCCCTTTTACTGCAGTTGGAAGGACTCTTGGCATGCAGTTATTGATTAGGATGGTCAATAGTAAGCCATTTGTTTCCTACTGAGAAAAAGGACAAAAACTGTTCCCTGTATTTCCATGATTCAATTTCTGTCCAAAATGCATTTGGATTAAAGTTATTTGTCCCAGAAAACTTCCATTTGAGTTGTAATATGTACAATTCATCATAACACAAAAAAACTTTATTTCAAATGAAGTTTACTGTTAGGGATCTATGCCAATTATTTGTACCACATAGACTCAGATGTATTTGCTTGACCTGATCAAATTCCCCCTGATGTTACGTAGATATTAATACTGGATTTGAATCCTCTACCAGTTTGGATTCTTACTAACAGAAGGAAAGTGGGTCAAGGAAAATGAGATTATCAGAGCATCACAAGGTGAATATTCTGTTTTTGCTTTTGTTTGACAAGTGTGTAGTTTCACAGCAATGTGTTTAAGATTTTAACATCAGACCCCTTAAAAGACAAGGTTTTTAAGTTTTTATCATAAGTGGACATACAAAAAGCCTGTCATTGCTTCAAGTCAGAAATAAACATTGACTGTATATTAGAACTGGATTGAGTGACCCCTCCTTTTTTGCGTTCCAATTAGGAAATACCCACTGGTTCCAAGAAGCCAAAATCTCCTAGATTTCTGTAAAAAAATAAATAAACGGCTTTTAATCAGTCATTATATTTGTCAGAAAACCCATTCTTGCTCTACTGCCTTTTTTTTAACATGTCCTTCTTGCTTATTCTGTTTTTTATGATATTTTTTCTTGATTGCAAGTTAAGTTGTTAACTGACCAATCGGATGCCTCTATAAAAGTGGTGTCACGTCAAATGTTCAAAACGTTTGACAGATTCTCCAGAACCTGCATTAGAGTGGTAGAAGTGTGAACTTCTAACAAGCTCACTCCTGATTGGTGATAGTGGTTGCCATAGAAACGTTGACGAAGACCAACTCAGACCAATCCCGATTTACTAACATTGTCTGGCTCCAACATGGCAGCCTCCATATCACAGAAAAATAGCAGCTGAATTGACTGTTTCATTACAATTGAAAACAAGTTTTTTTCTATGGTCACACTCACTCTGTCCAGTTCTCATGTACATTCAGTGGAAAGAACGCACATCTTACAAATGAATGTCCATCTGAACAGTTGTAATATTTCTGTCTGTAAAAAATGTGGTTTTTGGTTTTAAGTTGAGTCCCTATTTTTTATCTTTTTAGTCCTTCCTTGTTTATTTTATTCTTTGCCTTTTATTTTACCTTTTGCCTTTGTAGTCTATCACCTTTTGTAGATCTTTTTCTTGTTCACAGTTTGTCTTGTTTTTTTCTTATTTGTTTGTTTTTGTTTTTTTTATGGCAAAAACACAGTGGCACAAAACATCTCCTCTACTATCACATTACTGAGCAACACCTACAAGATGATTAAATAAATGTGTAAATTATTAACACTTAGCTGTTGGCTGTACTCAAAGTGTTTTCTAAAGGTAATGTTTCAAATTGAATATTTAATTGTTGGAGAAGCATAAATCACCTGGAAGGGGAAACAAACAAGCAGAGCCAGGTCTCCGGGCTGCAGTGTAGATGGATCATTAGGAGAGATTAACCAGTACAAGGAGAGACTTCTGCAGCATCCATGTCCTACATTTAGTTTAATATTTTTTTATTAAGTCATTTTTTAAAATGCCAATACAGGTAGTTAACAACTGTGAAAACTGCCTGAGAATTTTTCATTCTCATTCAGTAAGACCAAGAAGGTGGAAGTCTCAAAAGTTCAGTGTTGGAAAAAATAACTATAGGGAATACAGAATGAACAGCTTGACTCATTTTTAAACACCTCTTGGTAAAGGTAGTAGACTTGCTGCCCAAAATGTATGCAATACACGGGAAACTATCAGAAAGAGGAAAAAGAAAAGTAAAACAGACTTTTCAAAAAAGCTACAATGAAACTCTAGAGCAGCAGCTAAAAGTCTTAAAGATTCACTCTTAATGAGTGGTGTTTTTTGGCATTTTTAACATGATCTTGTGGCATTCTTCTGATACACAGGACACATAAATACAATTAAGCTTAAAATTGTATTTCTGAACATTTCTTTATTTAAATCATGGTAAAACAGGAGCAGATGAAAAAATGCTGTTGGAAAGAGCTTGTAGTTGTGACATAGAAGCTACAATTGGCTCAATTTGCAGACAAATAGATCCACAAAATTCGTTGTTTTCCTCGTCTGAGCTGACATCTGGCTCAAAACTGCACGACTGTATAGCTCTGATATACCATTTTATTGCACCGGTAATGTTAGCTTGGAATTGTGGGGGGCTGTAAATAGAAGGATTGAAGGGGGCAGGCCTACCTTCGCACCAACAGTCAACTCAGTCACAACTCAGAGGGGAATTTCTAATGAAGTCCAATAATGACAGTTTTGTTTTTATTTTATTTTACCCAAAAACTGCATAATCATAATTAAAAGACCACTGGGAATGCCTTTAAAATACATCATAAGATGATCGAAGTGGGATTTTAAAGTGAGGACAATAGAAGTGAACACTTGAGCTTTACCAATGAGGGGTCTTTAAAAATCCCAGGACAGAATGATGTGAGAAAAAAGACGCCCTCATTAAACTCTATGGGCAGGGATTATCACTCTTAACCTGCAGACTTACTGGGACCATTAAGAGCTTTGGAGCATCACTCCCTGCAGTCCATTTACTTGTCTCCTCAGTTTCAAAGACAAGACGCGTCGTGCAGTTTTATCGTTTCCAATGTTGCTTGCCTGTTGTATTTGCTTTCACATTCACCTTTCCTTTCATCCTCTCTGAATTTCTTCTCCGTTCTCACCAAAAACAGTCAATTCCCTGTCATCTCATAGTCCACTATTATCAGAGCTACCTAGCAACTCAATCTTTCCCTGTCATCCGTCTTTCTTGGTTATGTGTGACCTACCTCTTTTTTCCCTCTTTTCCTTTCTCACTCTATCATTTTCTGCCCAGCTCCCATTCCTCTCGTTCTGAATATTTCATGATTTGGTGGCACACTGCTGAGGTGAGGAACCTTCCTCTGCCTGGAACTTGCACAGCACAAATATTTACTCTCCAGTTGAGCCGAGCTGAGTGTTAACAGTGTGTGTATCTGTGTGCGTGTTTCTGTTGTATAAGTGACAATAATTTTATGTGACATGGGCCCCAGAGGGTTAGGATGGTCTTTGGCTTCACAATGATGTTGCTGCCCCCTTTGATGGACGGACGGACGAAGGAATGGACAAACGAATGAACGATAGATGGATGGATAAATGTTAGAGAAGAAAAGGGCAAAACGCACAGGTTATAGGGGATGAATGAAGCGCAATATGGTGGAGTGGTAAACCTCACAGCGCCTGTGCATTGATAAATGTCCGCTCTGTTTGGGCTGGCAAGAATGGAGCTCAATTGCAGGTCTGGAAGAACATCAAAACACAATTAAGGCCTGACATGGAACTGGTCATGCAGAAGAGTGAGGACAGGGTAAGAATAAGTCGAGCTGGGGAAAGGAGGAGCACTCAGCAAAGAAGCGAAGACATGCATGTGATGTTTTGAAAGCACAAACAGAAAAACTGAGTCGTATTTTTATCCTTTAAGGTGGAATAGAAATTATATATTTAGAAGGGATGTGTGGGCAATGCACAAGAGAGAAGCTATAGCTATAGGATTGGTGTTTTATTTATCACTTTCTATGAAAACTGACTCATTTTTTTTAGATTAGTTGGTCGTAAGTACAGTTGTGTTAATGTGATTCAGAGTTTTCTTGAGCATAAACTGACAAACGTCTGACAGGTTCTGTATAAAGATAAAGGCTTGTAGTTTGAAAGTTTCACAAACTCTTCACAGCACATCAGTCGTTGGTTTACCTGATTATTAAAAATAAAGAAAGCTATGGAGATAGTGAGCAGAGATTTATTATAAACTTGGAAACTTTAAGTTAGTTTATTAAAGTGTTACCTATGAAAAGAAGAGAAAAAAATATTACTGTTTATTTAAAATGTCAAAATCACAAATTACAAATAGATCTTAAGATTTAAAAAAGTTTACATTTTTTAAGGTTTTGTACCCTCAGAATTTGGAAAAGTGTTGAAAAAGCAAACAAAACAAAATGATTTCCATATACTACATTCCATTTCCATTTCATAACATCCTCCTTGCCTTACATAGATTCTGCACAAAAACTGTATTTTTGTGTCCAGTATCTGAAGCACTAAAAATACTAGTCTGAGAACAATATTCTCAAACTTAAGTTGTTTCAACTTGGTAAGCAAAAATGTGTGCAAAAAAAAAAAAAAAAAAAAAAAGATTGAATAGAGAGCTAGGGAGGATGGTTTTATTCTTAACAATACTTCTCATGCAAAGGAAGTTCATTTTCATTCTGTCCAGCAGAGAATAAGTCAAAAATACTCATCCACAGTTCAGTCTGTGAAGGTTTTAACTGAAAATGCTTCACTCACATCAGAGTGCTAATGTTAGAAAGAAGGTCATCGAGCTCTCAAAAGCAAAGCCATGTCTGCTTACAAAAAAGCCAAGAACAAGCAATATGAAATAAACAAGCTAAGCAAAAGAAAACTGTTGACCCAACTTGCCTGAACATTATCATCAACATTAAACTAAAATATGGCATGAACCATCATGTTGTTAGGACTAAATACCCCTCTGCAAACAAAAAGCACACATAATAATCTCTGACATGAAGCTTCGGTTAATAGACTCTGCTCATGGATTAGATTTAAGATAAGATTTGGAGAATTAATTCAGAAAGTTTCTAAAGCACTTTTTTGTCTTTGTCGTTCATCAAACACACACAAAAACCATCTATAGACTTATGTAGTCTACAGAGCTACAGTCTTCGTGTATTACTTATTTAAAGGCAGAGAGGTGAGCAGAAAGAAACCCGGCCTTATAGATTGAGCGGAGAGAGGATTGATCTAAAAGTACTGTTACCTAAAAAGATAACGGTCCATAGGAAATGGATGTTTCGTATATATATGTAAATATTGTTATTTATCATAGGCTTGTTTTCGGTCCTTTAGTTATTTGCCATATTTGATTGATGAGTCCTAATTCCCTTAAGGGAGAAATTTCATTTTAGTTAAAACAAAAAGGTCATAATTACCATTTCTTTTTATGTTTTCTGTGCTCCTCAAGAACCGTGAAACTTCACAGATATGGGTTAAATGTTACACATAACATGCATTACAACTGTGTCTTAGATATGCAAAAGATTAAAACGATAGTGTATTTGACTCCATGACATCCTCATATGGTTAAAAGAATGCTCAAGCACAGTTCAGGAGTTTCTCGTGCTCTGAGTGTGTCCTTGTTTTTTTTTATTGGGTGACATAAAACAGCAACATTAGTAATGTGTGGATGTGAAGGGTCGGTTTTTCAGGAACACAATTCCGTGCATACAAAATGATTCCTTTTAACATAAAAAAATGTATAAAAAGAGATTATTTTCAAAGTTGAGGGGCGACTGAAAGAGAATCTCTGCACTGACTGAGTGTTCTCCGTATACGAGTGTGAATTCCCTCACATCAGAGGAGATTTTAGGTATTCAACCCAGCATTTCAAGGTCAAAGACAAGGTGAAACATCAAACATATACAGAGGACGGCACATAAAGTGGAAATCTTTCTCTCTCTCTGGCTGCCTACTGAGCCCATTGCCAAAGCATTCGCTTGATTTGTGGTCACATTTGAACACCTGGGAAAAACCTATTGTTATAAAAATCGATTGCAGTCGCAGGAGGCAAATCCTAAATCTGTGGTTTAGGAATTGAATTGAAGCTGTGTCTAAGAGGCCCAGTGGGATGCAGGATCCTCTGAGTGATTAAGGGATGTGGAGGGATTTATGTCCTTCGGAGGTGTTTGACAGCTACATGTCGGCTGTTACCGCACACCTTAAAAACTTTGACTGCAGGTTTCTGGATAATCTGTATTTCTAATAATGAAGTTATTTATTTCTTATTTGTCCTTGTAATTACTTTTTTTTTAATCAGGCGTTCCTCCTACTCCAAAAAATAATAACATGCAGCATGATTCCATATAAGAATCTAAAAAATCTATGCAGTTCTACTACCTATAGAGAGGTGGAGCCACATGCAGCTTCCATAAAGCCATGAACGCATTGATTGTCTGTTTACTAGAGCCCTACTAAATATTGATTCCAGAATACAAAAAACATTAATACACTTCAAGGCCCAACTTATACTTTAAATTGTAAAATATTATAGAAAATCACCAGGAGGTTTCTTCGTAGAGAACAGCCTCACATAAAGAAGGCTGAGATGAGCATTACTCTAGTAATGGATTTAAAAGCATCGCCCATTTACCAAAGGTCTGCACCTGGTTAATTACTTGATTCAAATTTTCCATATGACCAACTACACATCTAAAATTAGACCACTTTAAAATAAGAGAGAGCATAATGTTGAAAGTCATGTTCATGGTTGTTTCAGGTCATGTCTGCTTAGGTCTTTTCCTCAGTCATATCCGTCACCTATTGTGACAACTTTGAAGTAAGGATTTTGTCGTTTTTACTCAATGAGTTTGTAAATTCTCACATCAACCAGAAAATATTCGATGGTTCATTTATGAATGAAGTGGATGATATTTTAACTCCCACATTGTCATTGGGCTCATGTGCCAGTTACTGTGTGAAAGATGCAGGAATTTGCAAAGTTTATAATTTTTGCTTTTTAACAATACCTCATAATGATTATAAAAAGGAAAAAAATATCCTTACTGGGGTTTGTAAATCAGTTTTCACCAGGAAAGAGAGGTTTGACAGCAAAGTTAGATGTTGTAAAGCAGTTGCCAAGCTAACATGTTAGTGAGTGAGAAACCAAGTTAGTTAGTCAATTAGTTATGCCTTAGTCACAACTGCCCTTACAGGTGGTTATGGGCCGTCTGTGGGCATAAAATGGAGGGAGACATGATGCCAGAAAAGATGGCGGCTGAAAATCATTGGCAACAAGGAAGTCCAAAGCCTGAATATCATACACTCACCGCTGCACATTTTGGTGGAAAAAATATCTTGTTTTTCTTCTAAAAAGACTAATACAACCGACGACCCTAATTGATACTTTGATTTTGTGTGTGTGTTTAAAGCTTTCAATCTTTACACATTGAGGTTTTGTCAAAACCAACAAAGCTCTTTGACACATCATTACTCCTAAGACGATCAATGGGAATTAGCTTATCTGCAGGGGAAAGTGGTTTTGCACTGGTAAGCAACACTTTAAAGTATATACTCACAAATATGCAACACACTACAAATATAAAGTATTTTATATCAGTGCAAAGATTTTTTTCTCCAGGACAGAGCTAACTCACGTTGAAGCTAACTGCGGTCAAACGTAAACATTGGTCTGGAGTTAAAGCGCCAATGTAAAAGTCTTGACACAAATCTTTTAATGAAGCGTTTGCCCACTTTAGATCCATTTTAAGCTAATCCTGAAAAAAAATAAAAATAAAAATTGTAACAAAAGTGGCAACAACTCTGACAGCTTGTGGAATTCATGCTTCCGGCTAATTTAGAGCAAACATGTTCATGCACATCTTTTTTCTATGGGCGGCAGATCTTGGCAAACACTTACACAGCGCAGAAGGCTAAGTAAGGGTGAAGTGAGTGAGACACAAGAGTGTTGTACAGATCTTTCCTTTTTTCAAACCCTAAAAATGTCAGGGATTGTGGTGGAGGACCCAAATGCAGGAGACCAGACTTGGTGACAGAAACATAAACGTTTACTAAATCAACTTAAACGTGACAAAAACAGGAGAACAAACCAGTGAGGTGACAGAACATAGAAGAGCAGATGACCTGACAATGAGAAACTGAAAACCAGACACTTAAATACAATGAGGATGATTAACTAAATGAAAACAGCTGTGGATGATTAACCTGAATGTGGTGAGACTGACAGGGAAAACAGAACATGACAAAACCTAAGCACTGAATCATGACAAAAAATCCTGTGCTTTGCGCAAGAAGCCTGTAAGTGCGGTTCAAGTGATAACTGCATGCTCCTGTTGCACTCCATACGCATTCTGTGTTTGCAGCCTGACTGTTAGAAATTAAAATATCATTCAATCAAAGCATGCCTTGTGTGGTCCCCCCCATTCAGGTACTTGAGGATCATCTGCCCACCCCATGCGTGCAACACTAGCATTTGGTCAGTACATGTACCTTACTAATAATGTACGACGGCATCAACCATACGTCATAATTGTGAGTAACTGACACTGGCCTTACAAATGCTTCACAATACATTTACCACGGTGGTTCAGTGATCTGTGTTCTTATCTCACGGCGACAAGGCCTTAGTTCAAATTCAAGTGGGACATTGTGATGTGGAGTTTACATGTTCTCTTGGTGCATGTGTGGGTTTTCACTGGCTTCCTCCCACAGTCCAAAAACATGCTCTGATTACTCTAAATTGATTGTGTGACTTAGTGATACACTGGTGATCTGTCCAGGACGCCCTGCCTTCGTTTAACAGTAGCTGGGACAGGCTCGGTGAACCCGAAAGGGATAAATCCAGTCAAGAAGATGGATGGATGGATAGATTTACCACATACATGATAATGGTACGTTCCATTTTCATGATGTCCCTTAAGGTGGCCGCATGAGCCTCAGGGGAGCTGCAAGACGCACCTGGGCTCCCTTCAAAATCTGCAGCATATGCACAGGTAAACCCTACATATGGATGCATGTGACTAAGGCCTTAGTTTGTTAGTTTAACATGCAAAAAGAATACACTGCCTAAAATGTTCGTTTTTTTAAATTGAAGGATTAATGAAAATAGGATTTGCCGCGTTTCAAGTACAAACAGCTGCTTAGAGATTGGAGCTTTTGAAATGTAATTGACCTGATTCTAGAATGTATTTATTCAGGGTTTCTTAAGAAAGGTCTCAACATAAAACATACATGATAACCATTACAAAAGAGCAGCAAATTTGGATTTTTATTCATTCTAAAGATACATTTGAGAGGAAATCCACAGCTAAATACAGTATAAAGCAAAAGTTAAAGTAAAGTAAAGCCTGGTCTTAAAAAAAAAAAAAGTGGGATTATGCTTAAAAATACCTCTGCAGAATGGAGGAGCATAGCACGCTCCCAAGACACAGACCATCTAGGGAAAAACAAAAAGCACACAGGCAGCCCACACACTTCCAAATGGCCCACAGGCACTGGTCGTATGGCCTATTCTGGCTTTTATACCCTTTCTCTGATGAGCAGATTAAAAAGAGGAAGAAAATGCAGTTTATTACAGATATGATGGAAAACTGGGCTGCAGTCTCAGGAGACGAGCTAATGTTTGCTGGTTTTTCAGTCTTCTGCTTTAGTGCTTTTACATTACACAGAGCCAACCAGCGATGTTTCTGTAGTGTTGCAACAACTTATGGAAATAGTTTAGCATAAAGGAGTTCAGCTTGCACCAATGTTTTTGAAATCTTATTATACCATTATGATGCTTTGATATTTACACAGATATGGAGTTATGATAATAAATGTATAGCATTTTGTTTCAGTTTTTCGCAAAACCAGTTCGTTTACATTCTGTCTGAAATCATTTCAGAAACATTTTTTCAAGATTTTTTTCCTTGGACTGACCTTCAAATTGACTTGCATGATAAAAGACTCGTGACTTCTGTACTTTTTTGTGAAACATCACTGTGCAAATAACAAATAAACCACATAACTACTTATTGTCAAATAACATCTAGAAATGATTTATAGTAGGAGAAAATTCCCATCATCTAAGAGGAACATTTAAATCACCAATGGCATGAACCAACTGTGGGGACAAGTGTGTCTGTGTGTGCAGCAAAAATCAAAATTAGTCTGGGATTTGAACAAAATCTATGTAAAAATATTCCAAAGTTTAAAAGTTGTTACAAGTTGCACATGTACATATAATATATGATAAGAATATATGATAAATACTTGAATATATTAAAAAAACGTATATATATATGGACATTATTCTCACCATTCTATTATTGTGTGTTGATGAAGATGATTGTGAATCAAAACAACAATTATTATGTTATCCTGAAGATAGAAATAAATGTTTTATAATGTTTTACGAACCCAAACCTCTGCCTACTTCTTTTCAAACATGTTTTGCTTTGTTACTATTAATATTGAGGTTGTTGTTTTGTTAAATACTATTATTCATCAGTTTGTACCATATAGATTGTATTCTAAGTATTAGCATGTTTGGAAAAATCTTAATTTAAAAAAAAAAAACATAAAACTCGTGATTTGATACACTGGATCATGAGGCTTAATTCAAAAATAGAGACAACTAAAATAAAAGAACTAGTCAATAAAATAAAGAGAGGAAAGAACACATGTAACTTGATGCACTAGATACGCATTCATCCCCTCTAGGAGGTGGAACACTGACTCATGGAGCAATGTCAGGAGAAATGAATTCATGAAGCTGGAAGATTTCAAATGATCACTTTTTATATTCAGTAGTGTGCCAGGGGAGCTGCAATTGCCAGCCTGCACTCTGAGGGAACAGGTGAAAAAATATATATAATTTGAACTTCTTCCTTGTGTGTTTTTGTGGAGCTGCTACTGCTGGAAAGTGACATGATTATGTTGTGTTCTTTTTTCTTTAAGTCTAACTCCAGATCAACCTTTTTAGTTCTTTTCCTGACCCGTCTTCTGACTAAACCCATGTTTGTTTTAATTTTTCTAAGAAAATTAGGCAATAAAATTATCCTATACAGTAAAAGACACAATATGTCTGACTTTCGACTGCAATAAACACCATCTACTCACTCAGGGGAATTTTTTTCTTTGTAATGACAACAGCACAATGCTGAAATCAAAGGAGAAATTTCCTTTGATGCCAATTCATTTATATTTATTTCACGTATTGTCAAATGCCGCCATAAGAACACAACAAAGCTAACAGCTTTATGCACAGATGTCAAGACAGCAGAGGCAAGCAAAGGAAAGTGGGGGCACTCATCACAAGCAAACGCTTTGTGCTGTTATTTGTCGTGGCTGTTTTTGCTGTAATTTTACATCAGAAACATCTTTATGTCATCTTTCATGTATGCAAGGATCTTAAATGGACATTTAGATCTTCACAGGGAAGCAGTGCTGCTTAATGATGATAAAGAAGGCTAGCATACAGCTATCATGTCTCCAGCAGCTGCTTGATGCAGTCACTTTAACTTAGTTTCAGAAGAATAAAAATTGTCCGTGTCCTTGAGGTATTAGGCATAAAGAAAGTCTAACCTGCACAATTAAAAGTGAGTGATCACGAGAGCAAATCTTGCAATCTATGAGGTTACAGGATTTTTATATTTTCACTTCGTTAAATATAATTGTGAATTTTGGTCAACCCATCATCAACCTATCTAATGCTGAGTCTGTTTTGTCAGGAATATGCTAATGGACAGTTAGTAAAAGTTGTAATTGCCAGCTTTTGAAATATGACCGTACTAAAAAACTTTTTCACCAAGTCCAGGAGCCAACGACATAAAACATCCAAAGAATTTCACAATCTCCTAATATTATTCATAAAGGACCCGTAACTGTGTCTCCCTTCTATAAATCTTGACTAAAAAGCCACATTAAAGTAAGTTATTGTTAAAGTGTAGCAATTTTCTGACAACTCGTTTTTTCAGGTACAATCTGACCTCAAAGAAGACAAAGAAGAAAAGAAACTTTTGATTTTTCTTTCTTTCATTTGCTTTTTAATGAGAAACAGAGCAGAGCTTACAAAAGGTCTGCACAACAACACCTGATAAATAATAGATGACTGTAAATTCGGAGTGATGTAAGCAAAAATATAATGCGCAACTTTTTTTTTTTTTGACAACTGGACAATTTGATGTGAATGAAAAACGGCTTTTCATTTATTTAAGTCAAAAACTTTTATTATTGTAGAGTAGTGCCTCTTTTAGTGAGATCTAAAATGCAACTTCCATATTGTTTTGTGGTTCTGTGAAACAGTTTGTAAAAAGGAGACAAAAGTGATTTATGTATAACTTTTTTTGGAAATACGAAAAAAATAACTATCCTATGTTATATTTAAGAAAATGAAGTTCTTTTTTTTCTTTTTATGCCTACATTTATTTCCTATGAAGACAGAATTTAAAATATTCGTGTTTTACCCTTAAGTTGATGCTAGATTAAGGTAAGTATGGACTACAAATACACTGCTAACAAAAATTAAAGGAGCACTTTAAAGAAATACATTAGATACATCAGATCTCAATATGAAGTTGGATATCTATACAAATAACGACAGGGCAGTGTCTTAGGAACAAAAGGATGCCAACTCTTTTAATGAAATCAAAGTTTTCAGCCTACAGAGGGCTCAATTGTGTAGACACCATAAAATCAGAGTGAAATGAAGATGTGGCAGGCTAGTCCATTTTCTCCAAAACTTAATTTCTGCAACTCAAAATGCTTTTCAATATCTTGTGTGGCCCCCACGAGCTTGTATGCATGCTTGACAATGTCGCGGCATGTTCCTAATGAGACGACGAATGGTGTCTTGTGGCATTTCCTCCCAGATCTGTGTGAGGGCATCCCTGAGCTGTTGTACAGTCTGAGGAGGAACCTGGCGGTGCTTAATGGACCCAAATATAATGTCCCAGAGATGTTCTATTGGGTTTAAGTCAGGGGATCTTGAAGTCCATTCAATTGTTTCAATTCCTTCATCCTCCAGGTACTGCCTGCATACTGCTGCCACGTGATTATTGTGCATTAGGAGGAAACCAGGACCTACTGCACCAGCGCAGGGTCTGACAATGGGTTGAAGGATTTCATCTGATACTATGGCAGTCAGGAGCACCATTTTCCTACCAGTCAGAGGTCTGTGCCTGTCCCTCCATATATGCCTCCCCAGACCATTACTGACCCACCACCAAACCTGTCATGTTGAACCACGTTGCAGGCAGCATAACGTTCTCCTTGTCTTCTCCAGACTCTTTCACGTCCATCACAGGTGCTCAGGGTGAACCTGCTCTCGTCTGTGAAAAGTACAGGGCGCCAGTGACGGACTTGCCAATTCTGGTGTTCTTGAGCAAATTCCAGTGGAGCTCCACGGTGCTGGGCAGTGAGAACAGGGCCCAATACAGGACGTGGGGCCCTCAGGCCACCTTCATGAAGTTTGTTCCTGATTGTTTGGGTAGAGACATTCACACCAGTGGCCCTCTGGAGGTCATTCTGTAGGGCACGAGCAGTGCTCAGCCTGTTCCTCCTTGCACAAAGGAGCAGGTATCGGTCCTGCTGAGGGGGTTGAGGACCTTCTACGGCCCTGTCCTGCTCTCCCAGAATAACCAGCAGTCTCCTGAAATCTCCTCCATGTTCTGGAGATTGCGCTGGGAGACACATTAAACCTTCTTGCTGCAGCACGTGTGGATGTGCCATCCTGGAGAAGTTGGACAATCTGTTCAACTTCTGTAAGGTTAAGGAATGTCCTGATACTGTCAGTAGAGAGAATTACACAAGCCAAAATCAGCATGAGTGGAAAACCAGCCAAAAAAGATCAAGAGGGAGAAACTTGAAATGACCTCCACATGTAACAGCAGTCCTGTTTGGGGGTTTTCTAATTGTTGCCACTGAAGTGCACCTGTTTGTTAATTCCATCAACACCAATACAGCTGAAATTGATTAACGAGGCCCTCAGCTGATTAACCAACAAGAAAATGATCAGACAGGTTTAATTCAATTCATGCCAGACCCGATAAAAAAAGTGTTCCTTTAATTTTGTGAGCAGGAGAGTTTGATGTATATTTGCATAAAAAGGTGTCGATGGCCTTTAAAAATTAAATATCTTGAAAATCCATAGAGGAAAACAAAATGAATTTATGAGATTTTTTTTAAACCGGGCATTATGTGTTGGAATCTGTTCTATATTTAGTCAGCTGCAGGTGTTTATTGTGCTTACGACAGTAATGGTAAATAATCCTTCTTTCCCCCTGAGCTGTTTTCCTCTGAGTCTGGAAAATGTATGTTGTGGGTCTGAAAGCTGAGTGTTCTTGCACCAGAACATCAAAACACAATTGAGTTGTGTGGATCCCTGACGCTCAGGGGACGAAAAGCACTCAGGGAAACGGAGCATCAAGTGTGTGTGTGTGTGTGTGTTAGGAGGAGGTTGTGCCCATTTGTGGAGATGAAGAAGTTGTGAAGTGAAGTTAAAGCTGGAAAAAAAATATTACATTTAAAATGTTATCATTTAAAACAAATATTTTTTTCACAGAGATTTTGACAAATCGATTTCTCCACACGTTTTTTGGTTACATCTTAATCTTTGACACAAGCACAGAGCTGAGCAAGTCGATCTACTATTCAGCTCCAGCCAAGAACTCCTTTCAATTGACCGCTGTTTCAGTTCACTGCTGAGTCGAGAGCACTCTTACAGCACCAGGGAGGTAGTAAAAAATTAAAAATCTCTTTTTTTCTGGCTGTCTTTGTTTTCCTGGTTGAGAAATCCTGCTCCATTTTGTTCTCTTTTGAAGCCTGACTGTGAGGAATGGTAATTGAGCCATCACTCCAGAAAAAAACGGATGAGGAGACAGAGTGGGAGAGGGAAAGAGAAGTGGAAGTGAAAATGAAAAATGAGTGACATAAGACTGGCTCACAGACAGAGATCAGATCAAAGCAAACTTGTCTGCACTGAATGTTGATTATTTGGAGCATTTTTTTTCAAGAAAATCTCAAAACTCAACCTCGAATTGCTAAAAAATAAGTGATTTGCTTAAATATCTTATAAGGAAAGAGTGTTGTAAACATTTATCGATAGTATCTATCGAGTCGTGCCGTAGACGGCGCTATTCATAAAAGTTGCAGTGGTCCCTTGATGCTAATTAAAATTGTTAGACACAGGAAAAGTTGCTTTGATAGCTGAATGCTCGTTGGAGAATTAGAAAAGTTAATGTAGAGTAAGATTAAACAGCATAGTTTAAAGCTTCACATGATAAAGATTTATCAATTCTTCTTTCATAGGAATTTAATTTAAACATCTCAAAGAAGTGTATTTATAAGAAAAATAAATAAATAAAATCCAGAGAAACCAGAAATACAACATCAGAAAAAGATTAATTAAAAATATATATAAATTAAAGCAATCAAGCATGATAAGAAAGCATAAAGTCTGTAACTTTAAATAATTGCTGCCACATTCAATTGGCTGAATTGTTTTTGAAGTTAGTCAATTAATCTTTATTAAACATTTTTATAAATTATGAATAATTTCATGTAGTAAACTGAAAAGTTATTAAAACATAGGTTATTTAAAAAAAACTAATATATCTACAGTTTGTTTGGATTTACAGGAAGTAATGTTGGAACTTTTAGATTAGCTAAAAACAGCATTACCAGTTAAAGAAACAAGAAATTACTCCTTCAGTAAAAACCTTGTCCTAAATAAATAATCTAACAATAAACAAAGAAATAGAATTAAAATTATTAAAGTTTAAGTTCATGTCAATACTTCTTAAAATTTTATATAACTGTTAATTCAATGTGATCTTGTTTTGCTGCAGCAGGAGAGTCCGGAGTAAAACACCAAAGAATTCTTGGGTAGGATGGAGTCAAACTTTATAAGATCCAGAGGTTTACTATTCAAATCAACCAATCCAAATCAAACCAAGATCAAATCAAACCCAATTTAAACGCAAATCAAAGTATAAATAAACTAAACCTTATTTTCTGCATGCAGGTCAAAGTGCAGTCATTTGATAAAAGTATAAGGGAAATTAAGGAATAAAAAAAACAATTACAATTTGCCCAAAATACAACAAATACGGGCAGGAAAACAGGACTGTAATTTAAAAATAAACTATTGCTAACTGTTAATGTTCCTTAAACAATACCTGATCCAGATGATTTTCACAAGCTAATAATTCTTCTACTTCATCTTTATACTCTTGATGGAGAAATTAACAATCTGTTTTCAGCTGTATTCCTAATTTACATTCAAAAATCGTTATTGATTCCCGCAAAAAAAAAAAAAAAAAGAAAATAGTTTGTGCCAGTAAATAAATCCCTCTAAAGAATCAGTCTGGATTTAAACAGCTGCAGGAAAGATCCACAGGTTCAATGAGACCTTTAGAGGTCTCTTGTGTTTCTCATACTTTGTGCAGAGATTTAACGCATTGTCTTTCATATTGTTAATCTAATGCAACATTCTTCTTTTTCCAGCACACCATTAGCCTTCTCCTTCATCACTATCTGTGAGTTGTTGGTCACAATGTTTCTACGAGAGATCTCCATATAGAAATATACTCTCTAGATGTGTAAAACAAGTACAGCAGTAAGATTCAAACTCAATCTAGAAGTGGATCTATGCGGACAATTTAAGGTAAAAATCACATTCTATGTAGCTTAGGAAATAAGATCTTAAAGCATTATCACAGGCACATAAAAAAGATTCCTGGGATGATTTCTTTTTTCAAAATTTTCTTTGACCTTTTCCTCATCTTAATAATAGACAAACATGAAGCACTAAAAAATATCCATAGTGAAACCTTGAAGAAAAATTTAGAAGCTGCGGTCTGACAGGGAAAATGTGAGGAATAAAATGAAGGTAGAGGTCTACTTAAAGTTAATATATAGAGTAGCTATTTGCAGAATAGACACATTTATCCACAGCATAGCATTTTAATATGCAGCTTCCCTGCTAAAGTTTGTTTTTTCTTCATGCCATTTAATGGCATGTCAGGGTGGGAGGGTATTTTTTTTTCTAACTATTGCAATAAATCTTCAAGTCTCAAAGGTGTTTTCCTGGGTGTGTTTAATCGTTGGAAAACAATTTTTGAATCCTTTGTGATGGTTATTCATCTTAATTTACCTGCTCACTTTATTGCAACAGATGAATTTGTTTTCTCCGTTTTCCTGGAGCAAAAATCCAAATCCATCTCCAAAGGAGGAAACAGTGATGCATTATAGCTGGGAATAAATATTGAACCTAGATGAAAGCTCATCACTGACTAAATATTTTAGGATGTGTTTCATTGTCTGTATCAAGATCATTTTTTCTGATCATCTTTTTTGTATATTTTAAACCTTCACCCCCCGTCCTCATTTTAATCTACTTCACTTCTCCATCTCCCACCGACACAGGCTCACAGTATGCGTGTGATTAAGGGTGTCATCACTCAGCGTGGCGGGGAAATGATGTCTCAGTAGACCTCTTGCACCAGGCAGAGCAAGAGTTAAGACAGTAATAGGCAGTGAACGGTCATACAGCATCACTGTCTACCTGTGCACAGGCTCTGGTGAGATCAAAGGCTGACTCCGACAGAGGGATGGGGATGAGGGAGCAGCCGGCACAGAGAGGGGAGGGAGAGGCAGAAAAAGAGTCATCCAGTGACAATACAGAGAGAATAGCAAGTTCTAAAGGCACTGAAGGAACAGAGAGGCAGCTGAAGACAAAATCGACTGGGAGAAAACATTTCATTTCTGCCAAATGGCTTATTGGGTAGCGCTGGCTGGATTCTAAAGCGGTACCCTAAAATTACCCGTTCCACACACTGAGCACCAAGTACTGCAAAAGCATACAGGGAGATTGCTGTATTTTATCCACTGGGTAGTAGTGAGCAATCCCTGCATGCATTTGTACAGTGGGTGAGAACCTCCCTGAATTGAGTCATCCACTACGGGCTACCATCGAGTTAGCCCATTTTACAAAATACAATTTTTGAATATTTTTACCTGTGCACAGAGAAGAGTCAGAATGTGGATAAAAATGCATAAATAAGTATGAACTGAATGAACTCACTGACCTTTTTTTACTCTGCGAATGTAGATGTATCTGCAGTATTGTGCTCTATAGTGAGAAAAATTGCAAAATGCTTGAGTATCTTTAAAACAATGTTACTTTTAAAGACCCTATCCGATTTAAGAAAATGGTTTTTAACATGTTCCTGTGACATTTTGATGGAGGATATTATAAATCATTGTAAATCAGGAGCAGAAATCTGAAAGTGTGACTTAGAGGCTACAGACAGCAGGCTACAAGCTCCCTGCTCCACTCTATTCTGATACATCCACTTGCAGACAAATAAACCCATGAATGTCTTCATTTTCCTAATTCAAACTGGCATCACAGTTGGATGGCTCTAATATTGCTCAGAATCTTTGTTGCACCACTAATGCTAGGTGGCTGAAAATGTGAGCAAAAGGATGATGGGAAATGAGGGAAGGCTTACCTCGGGCTCCTACAGCAAGCTTTACAGGTCAGGTGCAAAGCAGGAGCGGTTTAGCCACGGGAGACGACTCCTTTTGGCTTCGGCATGGCTGCAGCCACAGGCTCTGCTGCCGACCTCGCAAAACTGCAAACTCATGTGGGTTCACGTGATAAGCCACCATTTATTAGGATTTAGTTCATTAATATCCCCAACTTCACAAAAAGTGCTGCGACTCAGCTTCAGCGTCTGGCAAAATCCAACAAAATGGATTTGGAGCTGGGGTGGCCAGATCACAGAGGTCTTAATTGAAACTTAATATACATCAATCCATCCTTGTAACTTCTTATAAATGCTTCTGAACACATCCTTTCATTCAACATTGTCACTTGGTTTGGTTCCCTCAGTCTCGGAAATCGTAATACAATTAACAGAATCATTAAAATCTGCAGTAAAGTTGTCGACCAAGAAAAGGAGTCACTCGTCAATTTACAATAAAAGAGTGAAACCCAAATGTTCATTGATAACCACAGATGCCACACACACTCCTCACCGTCATGTTTGTTACCCTCAGGTCAGAGATTCAGATCCCTACCCTTACAAAGAGAGCTATTTTGAATTTTGTACCAACATCAATTCGACTGGTAAACAGCTAAATCAAACTATTTCACTTGATCTGAGTTTATATTGTCCTTATTTTACTGAGTGACTGTATGTGTTATACTGATTTTACTGACTTTCCTGTTTTATTGATTTTACGGCGATTGTGTCTACTCTCTGTTCCCACCAGTAAAGAAAGTTCCTACTGGAAAAATAAAGTGACTTTGACTTTGACAGGTGATCGTATGCAGTGGAGGTTCCTCTCGCACTTTCAAAGTTACTTAAAAACCCTGGTAGTTGCATTGGAGCTGTAACGCTTGCCGTTGGAGCCCGGGGTTACACTCCACCAACAGTCCCGCCCACAACGCAGAACCAAACTTCTAATGAACTATGGGGACTCTGCAGAAACTATGTCAAAGAAAATGACATAAGTTTTAGATTTTGCCCAAAAACAGCATAATCCTTATTAAAAAGACCACTGAGAATGCTTTTACAATTAATCAAAAGATTATTGGAGTAGGACTTCAATAAATGCATGCTTTAAATTCAAACCAGGTATTTAAAACTGTAAAAAAAAAAAAGAAACATAATTATCATGAAAAAAATCCTATTCAGGGATAAATAATAATAATAATAATCAGAAAACTTTATTTATCTTAGAGGGAAATTGTTTTTTCAGCAATCACCAAATTTCAACATGGACAAGAACAAAAGCTATGTCATAAATACAGTGCAGTGCAAATTAGGAGTGTGTAAAATGAAATATATAATTTTCAAAGAACCACCTGACAGAAAACGCATGTTTTATTTATACAAAGAAAAAGTGTGATTATGGATCAATAATCACTCTGTCAGGAGAAGTTTTGAATTTTATCACTGTGAGATTTCAAAGCCATTCTTCCCAACCTTTTATCGAAACACAACAGTGTGAAAACATTATGATGCAAGAATCACTACTGTAACACTTTACAGCTGAGTTCACTCTCGTTGTGACTGGCCTATTATGAATAATAAATGTATTACTGGTAAGTGCTTAAGTAATGACATAAAATGTGATAAATAGGCTTTTATACTTTTGGGGTGACCATTTTAAAGGTAAGCTTTAGAGGAGTTGCATTACCTCAAACCTCTCCGTGAATGTGCTTGTCATTTACGTAAGTGAAACCCATTTGTTATTTTGATTAAGATCCCCGACTAACTTTTACAACAATTGCAATAAAGGTGTAAGTAAGAAATCCATTGGCTTCAAATGGCCTAGTTTTTCCTTTTTGACTTCCTCTTTTTCTGTCCGTCCTCAGGGTGCACAGCTTTTACACATTTACATTGATTTTATTCAATCTTTCATTCAGCCGTTCTCTTTTTTTTTTTTTTTTTTTCCAGGTGCTTTCAATACAGCGAGGTTTAGGGGGTGGAAAGTTCAGCTGAAGTGACGTCAAGCTAAAATGAGGAAACTCAGTCTTTTGTGTGTGCATCACAGGGATCCATGAGAGAATCAAATAAGTATTAATACTAGGTCACTGCATGAGCTCATTTAAGTAAAATCACCTATATTATGAGTGACAAAATTATTATTATTATTGTTATTACACGATGAAAGAGCAGACATTCATTAAATGGAAATTGGAGACCTGATGGTTCTACATCAAATACTGTTATAGAATCAGATCCTAATGAAATAAGGCAACATTTTCACACTACTTTCTTAATTACACACTTCCCTCATTTACATCTATTAAGAGATCATTGATTTAATATAGGCATTATTCAATGCATTTGATCCTAATAATAATTTACAATTAAATTTTTTTAATAAATCAAGAGAAAGTTGCACTTCCAATCATTAGACATTGGATGCAATACCACCCTTCTCTCTTCTTTTTTCAGTCCCAAGAAAAAAAGAATAGTCAATGCATTTCAGCCAAAATTACATCAAGTTTAGCCTAAATTCCTAAAGGGTTTTATACAAATATACACCATGTGTGTCAGAAGACTCATAACCTTCTGTTGTAACAGTAAAATCTGTCCAACATAAAAGACATTCAGCTCTTATCTGATTGCTCAGCTGTTGGATGGGACAAGTTAAAAAAAAAAAAAAAACATTCAAATGACTTCACCTAAGCATTTTTTATTTATTTATTTATTTGTTTTTGACAGTTTTATTGACAAAAGTTTTGAAGAATAATAACCTAGAAAAGAACAGTATGAAAGTCTTTACTTTTTACGTATATATGTACTTTTTTAGCAATGGAAAATGAATGGTATCTGTGTGAGTCTGGAAGATAGAATCAACACAGTCCCAGGTGAAGTAGACGTAGCATTCACATTTCTGTATGTCACAGTGCAGATCAAATTTAAAAAAAAATGGAAGAAAAGTTAAAGTAGTAAACTTGTTTACGTTTGATTTTGTGAGTGTGTGTTCATTTTTTTTTCTCTTTCTTTTGGGGGACAAAAAAGGATTTGAAAACCTGCAAACGCTGGAATTGTAAATCTTTCATCAGTTAGTGGAATTAAATCGTCCTAAAATGGCATAAATTCCAGTCCAGGATCATTGATCCGCCTTTTTTCATTTTAATCTAATTTGAGGAGCGATAAGACAAAGCTGAAGTCTCAGAAGAGCTGGTTGTATCCTTTTAAATCCCATTTTGCTGCAGTACTGTCCGGGGCTTTGGGTTTATATCTCCGGATCAATTCTGTCTTTTCTTCAAAGGATGAATGAATGTCTGGGTCAAAGCAATATATCCTGCCTGCACTCTGTTAAGCCTGCGCTTTGTCTTCAGGTGCAGAGGCCTCTTTCCTTCAGAGCTGCAGGAGGAACCAGGAACATATCTCCTTTTGCATAAATGCAATGCTGCTCACAGACTTGACATGCCGTTTTGGTTTGGAATTTCCATGTGAGCGTGTTATCTGAAACATTCTACTGTGACTTTTTCCTCAGGGACCCTCATCATTTCTGGTTTATCTGTTTTGGGCCAAATGTCCCTCAAAGATATGCGTTAAAAAGGAAAAAAGTGTTTTTAATATGTAGAAGAAACAAAAACAAATAAATGGGTTGTGTTTTTATTGTCTTTTTCTTTTATCTTGAAGGTGTTCAAGCTATCTTTTATTAATTTTCATCAGGAGGTGCCTGTCAGATGTATTGTATCTTTGGGCCAAAACAATTGATTAATTAATTGATTACTCTAAAGCAGGAGGCTGAAATCCAAAACACACCGTAGGTCTCGGTTCCGGACAGAATAAACATCCATTGAACACACTAAAACTATATTTTAAAACTCTAAAAAATGTAACATTTTGACATATCTATGAATAAAAACAGGCAGGAATATTATTCCAGAATAAATCAACTTAAACCTTAAATAACTCAATATTTTACTCTCCATTAAAATACATGTTTTCAAAATTATGAAAGTACAAGCAAGATACCATCGGGCAATAAAATAAAAGGATCTGGAGGGCCGGTAATAATTACTCAGCAGGTTGGATCCAGGCCCCGGGCCTTGACTTTGACACATGCTTTAAAGTGTGCCTAGGTGTGCATGTTGGAGTGATCGTGTGCCCTGTGATAGACCACCATAAAGTCTAGCGTCAGCTTCCAGCATCATCGTGTCACCAAAAAGGATTTAGTGGGTTAAGAAAATGGGTGGATAGTGAAACTTTGGCATAATTTCACCGAGGAAGATCTACCTCACTTCTGGGAAAGCTTGGTTCTTGCATCACTCCACACACCACTTATTAATTAAGCCATCACTCTAAACTAGTATCTAAATTCCCTTCCTTATTTTCCCAGCCAATCACAGTCACATTTCTGATTTCAAATTCATGGACTTTTATCTCAGATTCCAGACAGTTTCTCCTCCACCTCATTCTCTACCTGAGCCATGTGATGTCGTGGAATGACCTCCATCAACGTCTAGGCTCTGGGGTTTTTTAATATCTCTAAATGCTGTTCAAGTGTGTGTATATCATGTTTTCTTTACTGGATTGCTTTGGTGTGTCAAATGCTATTTGCGTGTTACATAATGTATGCATGAGAAACTAAAAACCTTAGCTAGCAAGGGGTTTGTTGTATCGCCTTATTTGATTGTTGAACATAGTGAACTCAAAAGTAAGCTTTTAAAACGTAGAAGAGAAGCTTTCACAGCCTTGCAAAAACAACCAAGAAATGCACAAAATGATGGTGCATGATGGTGTTATAAAGTGTGAAGTGGGTACATCCCCTACAAGTGGCAGAGGGAAGTTATCAGTAGGTGTCTCTAGACTCCTGAGAACGCAGGTGGGGAAGAATCTTTAAGTTATAACTGCAAAGCCGCAGCATCAGGACATAGTGCCAGTAGGCAGTGGGGTTTCACTTTACACAGTGAGTTGCATACGTAACGATGAACACCACGACTGACCGAAAAGTATAAGAAAAGTTAGCTCCAACATACTCAAACTTTAAAATAGGCCACAGGAGTTTTAGATTTCTATTCTGGAGACGGATGAAACAAAACTGTAACTCTTTTGGATCAATGAGATGTCTGTAAAAAGGAAGAGGGAAACACAAATGGGAATGACATGCTGCTTTGTTTCCACACAGCAAGCAGAGGACGAAGGAGACCATCAGGATTTAATTAGGTATTTTTCTTCACTCAAGTCAATTATTCTATTAGGCTTTGCCATTTGTGATGGAGATGACGCGGTCATGAAAAGAGTTTTAAAGACCCTCTTCTAAAAAAATCTTGTTTTTGGTGTTTTTAACATGTTCTTGCACCATTTTTTGTCATGATAGAGGACGTATAGAAGGTAAATGAAGCTTAAAATAGTTTTTGAGTGATTTTTGAGTATTTTTTTATGGAAATCGTTATGAGACAAAAAAATGCTGAGCTCATCTGTGACGTTGAAAATACACTGGGGAGGGCACACGTTCCCCATTGTGTTCTGTAATGGTGGGGGGATGCAGGGTCCATCAGTGCCAACGGTTCTGTTAACACCTGAGAGGCAAATTTTAAATGAGCTCCCACTGCTTTTGCAAAAACTTTGTCCTAGAAAATGACAGGCTTTTTGATTCAAGCTAAAAATGACAAGTCAAAAGAGCACTGGGAACGCTTTGAAAATAGATCAAAAGATGACGAGTTGGACTTTAAGGTAGCAGAGGTCATTAAAAGTTCAGGGCTTTATTGCATTTTGAAGAAAACAATTAATAGTACATGTTATCCATTTATAAGAATTGAAACCTTGCATGCAGTAAAAAGAAAAGGCTGAAATGTGCAAGATAAAAATATATTTCCTTAAAACAAGCAAAGTAGGCTCCAGTGACCCTACATCAAGGGTGTCAAAACTGTGTAAGAGGGCGAGATTTGGTGAAGTGAAACATTGTCATTGCATTAAATGAAGATTAACTATAATTTTGCTATAGGATACTTTTCCTTCTTTTTTCCCTGATCTTCATCATGCGGTCTTTCACAAATTCACTTTTAGATTTGCAGGATTTGGAAGTCTGTTTTGCAACCTTTGCAACCATTCTTCAATTGGCTCAAAGGTTATCGTGAAAGAAACGCTGCTGTGCTGTTAAAATGTATTCCGAATGTTTCTGGTTTTTTTTGCACCATTCATTACTAGTGACCTCGTCGTTGCTTGCCTATTGAACCCCTTGAAAACAGCCAGGATTCTTTGATATAACAGGCAGACACAGTTGTTTTGAATTTCCTGGCAGTCCTTGTGGTCAACTTTGATTTTATCATATACAGTTGACATTTTAGAAATGAACTAGAAAGTTTCACAGAAGGGTCCTGCGATCGTATTGTCCCAGATTTACAACAGCTGAAGAAGAAATTTGGGAAATCACAATCAAGAAATCTTACCCACAATTTTTGGAAAGTACAGTATTTTAGAATTTCATGGGGAATATGGCTGTATTTAGCCTACGGGCCAGCCTTTGGACAAGCCTGCCCTACATAAAAGTCTAAAAAATGGTTGACTAAAATATTGGTAAAATCTCAACTCGTTCAGCACTTTTCCTTTGATTCCTACAATAGTCCTCAAAACAAGACAAAAATGTATTTTTGTGTTTGTGAAAAACTATATTTGGGTGAATAAAGTGAAATGACAGGTCTTTCAAAATCCTGATGTGACGCGGCTTTGTCACTTCGTCTGGAGCCGTCTGGGAATCATCTCTCAGAGAAATTGCAGGGTGACGTTACATACCAGGGCCAGAACAGAGGGGAACTGCTTAAGCCCCTCACTTTTGTCTTCTCTCCATTTCATATCATGCTGCATTCTAACTCTGAAATTTAGCATAAAGCTGTTCTATCAAGAGGCCGGAGGATTGGCTCGCTCCATCCCTTGGCTGCTGTAAACAGAGACGTAAAGCTTTAAACGACAGCTTCTGCTCTATCTTTCCTGCTGTCAACCTTCAGAAAAATGTTTACTTCCTATTTCAAATCCTATTTCCATGATGTGTTTCATCACTTTGTTAAGCGACTGAGCTGATGAAATACACAAAATGCATTGCTAAAAAACTATGGATTAACTCCACTGAGATGTGCAACGCAGAGTGACAGAGCAGAGCATTACCAGAACCTAAAAATGCCTTCCGAGCTCAGGATGGATTAATCTGAGTCGCATTGTGTCTTCTGGCATTTAGGACCACTCCGTGGTACACATTTATGCTCCCCTACTTCCTGTTCAACAGTTCCTCTTTTAATTTCCCCTCCTCCTCTTCCTTTATTGTCAAAGATCAGGGTATTAGTGATTACATCTGGCAGTGCCACAAATTAATTCCTGCCTCTATGGCAAAAAGCTGTTCTCCACCTGATTATGCAAAGCAGGCCTAGATTCGCTCCCTTTGAAGTGAAGGGGAAGCTGCTTAGAAATTCTCCCCTTGAAGAAACACTTCAATATGGAGGAACATCAACAAACCAGAGTTCACCGAAAGGTCAGCAGTATAGTTAACCCTAATAAAGCTGGATTTTATCCCCACGTCGTGGAACTTTTTAAGGTTTTGGGTGTTGCGGTGGGGTTATGACGCATTCGGATTCGACTGGAGCCATTTTTCGAGTCGTTTGAATCCGGAGCAAAAGTAGGGCATTCCACAAAAATAGAAGTATAAGTGCACCAAATGATGCTTGTGCCTATACGGCCAAAGTAGCTGGATGAGCAGAAGGCACTTGCAGCTTTCCTATTTCAGCAATCACGGCGCAGATCGTCTTAGGCAGTCTCATGGGTTCCCTGAGAAGCATCAACCTTTTATGTTTTTGAAGAAGAGAGGAGTTTCCACGCATAACTACCTCTGCAACAGCTCTTTTTTTTTTCTCTCCTGCAATGCTCAGAAGAGAAAAAATGTATGCATTCTTGTGTATTATCATGAACATTTACTTTAAATACACCTGCACTTGTGACTGGAGCAATCACAGACTTTTATGACAGGCTGCAATACAGCGATGAAACAGAGTCAACCCGACACAAGCCCCACACAATAACAGTCATTCAAGGTAATGAGCCCCTACAAGACATGAAACAGTCATCTCAATCACACCAAACGAGGCAATATGTCATAAAGGCCTGCTCAGATTTAGGACTATTTTCACCCAGGTTTATACGCAGTCGCCAATGAGACAAATAGAACAGTAAAGTAATCGCTGCCAGATAAATGTTTTCATTACTTGTGTTTTTGCTGTTCTGGTATTTAGCTTTTTTATGAAGGAGAAACACTTACAAACTATAAATGGAAACACAAAAATGTATTATATCGGTCATTAAAAAAAGAGCAAAAAAGAGAAGAGTAGGCTTCCCACCACTGCTCAGAAAGAAGCAAGTTTAGAAAAAAAAAAAAAAAAAAAATTCAAAAAGTAAGACTTTCTATAAAATCAGGAATTAAAGGATTAAAAATTTCCAATTATTACAACAATAAATGTTTTTTTTTGGAAACCTCATTTTGATTAATCAACATACCAATGACTTGGTTTGTAGAAATGAGGTTTTCTTCACTTCGCTTTTGGGCAGTAAAAGCACGCACAAGTCATTTTTATGACCAAAAAAAGACCACGTTACAGTAGAGGGTTGGCAGGGACATCCGTTTTCTTTATTAGCTCTCACCAGATTGGCTTTAGTGAGCGAAGCTCAAGAGGATCCATATGGACCCCTCAGGATTCTTGTCTACACTTCAAAGTGTGCGCACGATTTATCTCACCTGAAAGGGAAAAAAAGATGATTTGAAGGAAAACTAATGTATGAAAACTTTAATCACTAAGCTAAAACTTATCTTACTAAAATAATTTACTGTAATTAAAAAAAAAAAAAACTAAATATGACTTGATTTTGGCTTCCAGATAGCATTTCTTAAAAGACAGAGCAAATTTCTAATTACTGGCATTTAGATTTTTTGACTCTTTTTCTCTATTAATAAAAGAGAACTAAAAAAACATTTATTTTTGGTCCATCAAACTAGCTTAGAACCTAAAACAAAATATGAGTGACAAAGGTTACAGTACTGTCATTTAAAAAGCAGGAAAATATGCCCAAAAGAAGGGGTGTGTGCTAGCAAGTCTGGCAATATGTTTTGTATCTTGATACACATCTCACAATATGATATGTATCACAACATGTTTTAAGACTGCACCCAAAAAATGTTCTTTTTTTTTTTTTAAGAGTGTCTTCAAAAAAAGAAAACTCTACCCAAATATTAATGCACCTTTTTGTGGTAATAAAATTGTAACAATTATAACGTTAAGCACAGCAACTGTATCTCATATACAGGTTCCTGCAAGCAAACTGATGATGTTTTTATTTTGGTACATTAAGAAATTTTTATCATTAAAGGGAAAAGTCAGTATGGTCGGATTTCTACAAAAAAATATTTTTCAGTAGCAGAAAAAAAAAAATAAAGAATGAATTTTATTTATCCAATAAAGTTCTAAAAGTATGACTGAAGAATATAAAGTGCTGTTTATTTCCAACATTGCTTAATGTAGCTTCTCCAGTACTTTAAAACGATTTGTTGTTGCTTTCGTGCGTTGTGGAGCTGCTCAAGAGGCTCACTCTGCTGAAAACTAGCAGTCCGGGGTTTGAGTGAAACAAAAAAGTAAAACACTGAACTACGTTTGCTCATAAATAATTAAATATTGTCTTGTCAGCATTTTACATCAATACAAATATTGCCAAATGTAATATCGCAATATATCGCCACATCAATTTTCCTTTACACACCTAACCTTAAAGTTTTTTTCTATAACATTTAATTTTACATAAAAAAAAGTTGAAAAATTTAAAGCAGAAACAACAAAAAAGCACTTTATGAATGAAAGGAAACTGGAGCAGAAATAAGTGAACTCTTTAACAACTTTATTTTATATTGAAAAAAGAAAACAAAATGCATTTTTTGCTCATTTAAATAAACCATAATACATCTTAATCCCAGTTAAGTCACTTTTTTCTATTTGGCAGTTGAGTTTTTTTTATCAAACTCCAAGACGTGATCTAAGACTGACTAAAATGAAAGAAAGCGTTCATATCCAGGATTTCTGTCATGTTTCTCTGGGATCAACACTAAAACACTTTAAACAATCATAAACAAAATAGGATCTCTTAGATAGAAAATGCTTGAGGTTAATAAAAAATTGTGATCTATTTTTATTCCCTGCTTTAATGTAAACTCTCTAAACTCACCTCCACAGAAACCAGCAGCTATAAAACACTGAAAAACACACACACTGATCAGCAGCAGGTTAGTGCTGCAGTGTTAAAACAGCATCATTTATGACTTTCTGGAAGCTCTATGCGTTGACATGTTTACATTCACATATCAAAAGTGCCGTTTCTGCCCCCTCTGCATATTGCACACTCTGACACTTTGTGTGCAGAATTATAAACAGTGCTCCATATAGAGGTAATATACAAGTTTAGCAGCTCAATTTCACATATTTTTTAAGGAAGACGGAAGAAGACACTATTGTTTTCTTCTTATTCGCGACACAAACATCGGCCCCCACATCTTTCCATGCTGAGGAACCACTAGTAGGCCAAGTCTGCGGCGGCGAGTGCTGTCCAGTGTTAGCTGATGTTTCTTTGGATGTGTATGTTTTTCAGCAGGGGGAGGACTAAATGTGAAATAGTTTGATAAGGGAATGGCAATTTCCTCCAGGAGATCTTCAGGTTCAGCCTGAGGAAACTCTTCTAGGATCTTCTCAACAACAGCCCAGTTCTCATAGCTTGAGAGTGTGCAGGTTGAATAGACCACGACGCCCCCTGGACGCACCGCAGATAGTGCAGACCTATGTGAGAAGGGCAGAAACAAGTAACTCAAGACTTTAAGACCATTTTATGACAATAACGCTGTAGATAGCATTTACATTTTAATTAAAGTTATTACATCTAAATTACTATTTGGATTTTTTTTTTGCTTTCGTTTTACTCACTGTCCATCTGATGGTAAGCCCCTCTGCATAATACATACAGGCATTTCTTCATATACAAACTGTGTTTACCTAAGCAGCTGAGCTTGTATCAGAGGCAGCTCTTCTCTGTCCTTCAGTCTCTGCGCCCCCTGCTGGATGCTGCTGGAATACAACCAGCTCCTGTCGTTAGAGCATGGAGCATCCACCAGGACCTGTCAGTTCAGAAGAGAAACAAACATTTAGCGTAGCATCTTAGAAAACTTTAACACTACAACTCACTTCAGTTAACTGAGAGCTACTTCAAAGCTGATGTTGCAAAGCTATGGAAAATGCCAACACTGAACTGTGTTAATTACCATTATTTTAACCTACAATTCTTCTAAGCTTTTTTGAAAGTCTAGCCATATTGCAGATGCTGCATAATTATCTGGACTATTATCCTTATAATTAACCTTTTTTATTTTATGTCATCGTGGAAAACATTTTCTCTGTTCTGGTTTAATACTGTCCTATTTTGAAGTTTCTCCACTTCCTGCAGAGTTTATTACTAACACTACAGAAACATTTATTCTTATCCACTGATACCATTGATTTTGAAGAAAAAATATAAATATTTTTCATGCTCTTCAAACTATTGGACAGTTTAGACCTAATGTCTTGCATTAAGTATAAGTATAAGTATAAGTATAAACATGAATGACAGAGGTTTAGTTCCCCACCTTGTCATAAAATCCAGCTTCAGTTTGTCCAATTAACCGACCATCCTGTCCGGATACGGTAACTCTGCTGCTGAGGAAGTGAGGCAGAAAAGACTCCAGAGTTTTGGTCAGCCATTCACGTCTGTGAGGATCTGGTTCATTGCAGCAGAGAAATGCTGGAACAAAGCAGACAAAGCAAATGCATTACAAAGATGTTGAAGAAGTGCAGAAATAAGCCTTATCTTTGAATCTTTAGCAGGAATACAGACTTAAAGTAATAGTTTAATTATATTTAGGTAAACTTTACTTTACACAAAAAACACTTTGAAAAAAGTGATTTCACATTGAAAAAATTCCAGTGTTAGTTTAATTTGAAATATTTATTATTATTTGTATGTACTACCGTAAGTAAGATTGTGCCATAATTCCAATATAAATGTATTCTTTTCCTTTAAAGGTCAGAATTTGAAAATCAAAAGAGATTTTTTCAAATACTTTCACAAAGTTGGAACTTGCATTATAATAATTTGAGAGCTAATATAATGAAAAAAAAAAAAACTTTTTTATCGCTAGGACCACAATTGTGTCCAATATTCAGGTATGAAGATAAAGCATGTTCAAAGAAAAAAACAAAAAGGTGGGGAACCCATACAGTGAAAATTTCCTGAACGCCTCATGACACATGCTGATGTTTCTGCAAAAGTTGTTTGTTTTTTTTAAGATCTCCATTGATGTTGTATTTCATTAAACTAAAAAAGGAATTGATTCCATACATTTTCAATGCAAATTTATTTTTTTAACATATAACAGCTATTATCTCCAGTTAAAGAAAAACAAAAATATGTGTTATTTAAATCAACTCCAACTTTACCCAGAACCATTTGTCACCCCTTTTACCCCCTCATTTGAAGTTTTCTAAATCCATCCCTGCTACATTCTACTAAAAAACTACATTATAATGTAAAGAAAAAATGAAATTTTACACGTCAATAGATGCTTCTCGACATGTCAAATAACAACACAGAGGAAGAATCTAGGACTTAATAAGTCTTTTTCTTCTGCCTACTCCTTTTCAACTCTTTAAAAAAAACTTTAAAAAAAAGAATATCGACTCTTTCTATATTTTAATTCTAGTTGTTTTCTTCTTTTGTTTGTCTTTTATGTTGATTTTAGATGTCTACAATAACTCGATCAAAATAAATGGTTTGATTACCAGGAGTTGCACTCTGGATTATGGCTATGGCTTTGCCCCCAGGAGCAGAACAAAGATCCAAAACTTTGTCTTCATCTCTGACCTGCAGAGCCAGCACTGGAAGCAGAGAGGCAGCATTGATGAGATAGTACTGCTTCAACCGGCCTGGCCTGTGAGCCTGAGAAGGAAATCGCAGTGAAAGTGGGTGGATGTAACACTGCAGTGATTGGACTGAGGGCTTTGACTGGAGGTCATGATGGAGTTCATGAGGTTTCAACATCAAGTCTCTTTCTTCAGTGGATGATGAGTTACTCAGTGAAGCTGAGCTGTCTGTTTGTGGAAGTAATGCTGAAAAACCGTGAGACTGAAGCTTCTGTCTGATGTCAGTTAAAACACTGAAGCGGTTGAGCATAACTCCATACTGCCAGGACAGGGGATCCAGGAGCGCTGTCCTGTAGGAAAGAAAGCAAAAGAAAATGTCTAAAACAAGAGTTAGCCCCAATATAACAATAGTTTAAAGGATGCAATACCTGGCAGATGTCCACATTTCTCCAAGTTCCTCACCATACTGTCTGTCAAAGTGATCAAGGACGGCTGGGCATGAAGGTCTTTTTCTTTTACATTTCTTTTTTATCTAAGAAAAAAACAAACATACACCATATAAAAATATGGAATATAACAGAAAAAGGAAAAAAAAACAGCAGAAATGCATTTAGGAATGCTGACATCTGACACAGGCTACTAAGGTAACTTTATAGGAAATTTAGAAGACTTCAATACATACTAAAAAGTTCTAGTTACTTGCTCGACGTTAAATAAAAAAAGTTCAAGTTCTGAAAAAGTTCAAAACAGGTAATTGTTGGAAAATCCTTATAACTAGAGAGCTGCACATTCAGGTAGGAGGTGACGGCTGAAAAAAAACTATGATTGATAGTAAATGTGAAACAAGTAGTCCACGATGTGCCAAAACTGCAATATTAAAAGTTTGTTTATTTACCGTAAGTTTTTCAAAAAGCTGGAATGTTTATAATGTTATGATGCCAAAATAATAGACATTGCCGAAAGAAAAAAAGGAAAAATCTCAAGACAATCTATATTGAATTAATGCTACTAAAAATTTACACTGACAGTTTATGAACAAAGAAAATACAATATACATACTATTAAAAAAAACTGTAAACAATTGTATTATTACTTTTGATGTTTAGTTATTGCTGGTTTTGCTTTAACAATTGGCTGTATCCAAATGTTATTGTAAATCTAAGAATGAAAAATACACACATGTTCTCCTACCATCCCAAACTAAAACTTACAACCAGAAAAAAATTATTTTCAAGTTCACCTTGTTTTGGATTTCTCCTCCCCCCTCATATTGCTGTACAGCAGCCCCGGAACCGGTGTGACACCTAAATGAGCAAAGCTTCCACACAGGTTTTGGTAACAGTGGTGTAAATCGGGTTATTTTTCGCATATTTATAAACCACGGACTGTGAAACAGGCCAGCAGATTTGCCATGGTCATTTTATTTCTTACTTGAACTCGGGGAAATACTTAATAAATGGATGCTTGTGCCGGTTCGTCGGTAAATTCTTTCCCCCGGAAAAAGCCACCGCACTTTGGTTCCACTTGGGCGATTGTTTCGCATCGGTAAAGAATGAAAACACTCACACCCTTCTGTTTCTTTACATAATAATAATTATGTAATAATAAAATAATAATAATAAAAATTATTATTATTATATACTTTGTTTTTTACATTTTTTATGCTTTCTTGCAATGCTAAAGATGGCAAAAATCCAAATAATGGAAAAATGTGTCTGCATGCAGCAGAAAGTTTGTAAAAACATTTCTTTTTCAAGAAGTCAATTTCACATTTCTTATTAAAGCAGGTGCATTGACTTTACATGCATTATAGTTTTAGAATGGTAGTCTTAACAGATCTCTGCAGCCTCTTACCTACTACCATCACCAATGAAGCTGCCTCTGTATAAAATTTAACACAAGGCAACAATAAAAGAAGTAAACAATAAACCTCATAAAAATGGTCTCTCATGAGTTAGCAGATGTGACCACTTTCTATATTGGAGCAAAAGGCACGTTGGTATTCTCGGCAAATTGTCATCATTTGGGATGCAAACCTTTCTAAACTGACAGCAGGGGTTTATTGTGTTAAACAGTTGCTTCTCGATTCATAATGAACCATGTGCTCACTAACGGAAAATCCCTTTTAAAAGGGGTAACAGTTGTGCCCAGAGAAATCCACCTCTGCTTGTTAATACTCCAACTTTATCTTGGTGTCAAAAACTTGAACAACCTAGAAAATATATTCTAACTCACTGGCTTCACATCATCTGTTTTAAGGTAAATCTTTTTCTTTCTTGCAGAAGGAGATTCTATCTGTAGTGTGAGCGAAGCCAACTGATATCTCGTGTGGATCTATCACATTTGGAATATTTGTGACACTAAGTAAGTTGATGACTCAGACTTTCAGGTGTTGTAAATGGTCTGACACAGGTTCCTTTTTTCTCTTAAATTTGCTCAATTTAATGTTTTTATTACACTAGGGTTTTGTTGCAAGCATTAATAAATATGACATACTGTTCAGCTGTATCAGACCCATCCGTAGGGTTCCATGCATGGCTGCTATCTACAATCATGCTGTTGGATGTTCCTTTGCAGCAGACAGAGGAACCCTGAATGCTGAATATAATGTGTACAGCAGCTTCTGGATAATCAGAAACATTTCAGTCTGACTCCTACAGCTTTTCAGATGTTGTTACACACTTTTTGTCACGGAACACTTTTTTGTTTAATTTCTTCCTTCTGAACAAATAGATGTTTGATTTAAATGGTTCCTGCACACACACCTGAAGATCTGCAGGAAGTTTCCAAACTGTCCTCTGATTCCTGCAACAGTTGGACCTCATCCAGAATTTGATTATTATCTGAATTGTTCTCACTGTCTACAGGATTGTGTTGCGTTGTGAAAACAGGATGGAGGGCTGCATTTATTTCAATAAGCAGCATCTGCTTGAGAAAGTTCACAAACTGCTTCCTTTATGTAAGTGTGATCATGATATGACTCGCACAGGTTCCTCTGTGTTCTTAAGTGTATAAACTATCCAATTTGACCTTTTTATCTTTATTTTTCAATATTGCTGTTATGTCAAGTTTGCAGGACTCTGCTGGATTATGATAGAAAGCTTTCTGAAGTACATTTTTTTTTTATCAAAAACATTAATTTTATGCATTCTCTACATATTTACAAGAGTAGTAATAATAATGTTTCACTTCATGTCAAATAGATGTGTGGCAGAACAATGTAGCCAAAACATTGCAAAGTGCTCCCATATCAGCTCATTCATGCACAGTGATGATGAGACATGCAGCCTGATTTTGATATCTTAAAATGAACAGTCTGACAACTGCCAAATATGATCAGTTTTGTGATTTGTAGTCAGCGATTGTGTTTTCTAGTTTATTGTCAGTTTGGGATAAACCAATGCTCTTTAGGGCTTTTTAGAGCAACAAGAAGCTGCCTAAAGACGACTCTGATTTTGGACATACTCAAAGAAAAGGAGTCACTATCAGACATGAAATGATCCAGACTTTGATGCAGGATTTTAAAACTACACATGCACGGCTTACGTAATGAAAGCTATCAATGCACTTGACTTGGAGATTTTCTTTTTCATCAATTAAATAAGTTTACATTCATTCTGCTGTATTGTTTTTACCTATACTGTGATTTTTTATTGGTTATTTTAACTTGCACATCATTTTTTTCTAACTTTTTGCCTGACATCTCTAGAGAATTTCAATCTAAGTACTAAATTTGATACACTCCTCTGTGATGAAGAACAATGAAATCATTATAAAATATTCTTATTCTGTTATTCTATAAGTAAAAATTGCCTTAAAAAATTGTTGTGAAAGTTTCTGGCATCAGAATTTCTTCCTGAGGATAGAGTCATAAAGTCAAAGCAGTCTCAGCTCAATGAAGAGAGTGCTGGAAAGTTTCACCCTCAGACCCGCTAAGAGAACATTACCTTAGACTGCTGTGAGAGCTATAGAGGAGGCTGTCATAACAAACGTCTGTGTCTTCCACATCGCAGCGCTTTCTAGAGGATTCTGAGCTTGTTTATGCTATATTTAGTGTACCTTGTTTTTCTCAAGTCAAAATTGGAAAATAAAAACATTTATGACATTCTGAAATACATTTGAAATATTTTATATTACTCTTAACCCTGTTTTACCTTTGAGAGAAAAGAAATCCTGAATAAATTTGGTTTTCCAGAGGGTTGTGACTGATTTGAAACATTTCATTTCAGTTGCAGCCCAGAATAACTCCTTGGGTTTTCAGTGGTATAATGAACCAAAGTGTTTTCTTTTTTTATTCATAATGTGAGCTCCAATAGCAGACTGTCTGAAAAGGAAATACTCTAAAAGATATTACTTACCTTAGTTGCACTGTGATCATACATGATTACTTCCATTAAGAAGAAAGAGGGATTTTTTTTAATTGCCAATAATCTTTATCTAAATATTTTGAAAATATGTCAGTTTTAACCCTAGCCCATTATTGGCGGGTGATTTTCCCATTTTCAAAGGTATTTACATGATTTTAAATATAATGCATTTTTATGAGTGTTATGGTTCCCTGGATAAAGTCATACATGTCCCAGGAATGAGTGGACCAAAGACAAAGTTTCCAGAATCATTATTTCTTTTTTAAGGAATTCTTTGTTCTCAAATTCCTTATTTTTTTCTTTCATTTTCAAGCATGTTTCTAGGATCTTCCTATACTTATATTTTCAATTTTCTTCCCTAAACCACAGATGAAAGTGAAAGAATACTCTAATTTATCATGTGTTGTCATATTTTTATTTATTTTTTATGACCTACTTTATATTGGGTATATTAAGTGATGGTGTAACCTTTTAAAGCGAAAGTGTTCTAGGGTTAAAACCAAGATAGTGTGTTCCATTGTAGCTTTATTAGTGTTTACAAAATAAACTAATCTAAAAAAAAGTCATTTCAAGCTTTTTTTTCCCCACACGTTTTTTAAATGGTGTGTTTTTTTAAACAAATAGAATTATTTTTCCTTTTTAATAACAAATTGTTACATTTCCCATGACATTTTGGTGCAAAAATCTACAAATGATTGACAATTCCTTTTAGCTAAACATGTCCCGTCACTGAATTTAAAGTTAAAAAAGCATACTGCACTCTTGACCTACTTAAATACAAATAGTTTTTTTCTCTGACATTTGTAATTTCACAAGAAATATAGTTTTTTTCTAGTTTTACCATCATGACCATCAATGAATAGTTTTATAAAGCTTGTTAATTGATGTAAATTATATACATTCATACAGAAAAGCTTTGCTAAATGCAAAACTTTATAATATTTTCAGGAAAAGACACATATGTTAGACAAAACTGACGTTGGAGCTTGATGTCATTTGACTTGGACTTTCTATCTTAAAAGATAGAATACTTTTATTTTCCAATCTGATGGGAGGTGATTATATTTCTGCAAAACTAAATGAATGTTCTATGGTGACATGAGGTAAATTAATTTTCATAGTCGTTTTTAACACAACACAGTGCTAAACTCCTCCAAATGATGTGATTAGGAAAATTAGGAAAAGAAAAACTAAACTTAACACAAAGGGGAAAAAAAGACAAAATCAAACAAGAAATGTACAGAATTAAATGTTTTACTTGTGGTACTGGTTGCATGTTAACAAAAATGTTTGATTAAATATACAATACTTCAGGAGCCATTTTTTAAATGTTTAAAGTTTAGCTGAGATCTTTACACCGCTAGAATCTCTTTGCATCAAAGAGACGTTGACAAGAATGAGCAATGAGGAGCTGAAATCATCCAGCTGTGCAGACTGCTGATCCTTGCTGACATTGTGCTGCCAAACTGGTTTACATGGCGAAGAGAATAAGGAAAGCAACCATCAGACAGAAGAGACCCATAGCTTCAGACAGAGCAAAGCCCAAGATGGCGTAAGAGAAGAGCTGCTGCTTCAGGGAGGGGTTCCTGCAGAGAAAATAAGGACAAGTTACAAATAGTTTTCATATTTTTTTGCAAAAAAAAAGTTCTAATAAAGCTTAGAGAAATGGCAGCTAAATCAAGTTTTGGGGGACAAAATGAAATTATTTATTGAAGATAATGAAAATTAGTTATTTTAGAGAGGGAGATTAGTTTTAATAGTAAAAAAAAAAAAGACTAGATGTGAAGTATAATCCCAAAATCTGTTAGACAAAATGTAATTAGTAAAACAAAACTGGATTAAATACATGAACAATAAAGAGTTACATTGTGATGTGGTCAGCCACAAAAAAAAAAAAAAAAGGATTAATTTTCTGAACCGGCTTCTCACCTGGCATATCCGATGATGAGACTGCCGAACACCGTTCCGATTCCAGCTCCAGACCCAGCTACTCCTACAGTGGCGGCTCCGGCTCCAATGAATTTCGCGGCGGTGTCAATATCTCGGCTCACAGCGCTGGTCTGGAAAGCTCGCACCGCCACCTGCTGCTGGGAGGCTGCAATGCTCTGGGGTGCCAGCAGTGGAGCAGTCTGAACACAAACCAGATTGGACCAAAAAATGACTGAATTAAAGCTCAGTCCAAAAAAAATAGTTTAATCATAATGCAAGACTTTATTTAATAGAAGAAAACAGCTGTACAAAAAGCATATGTGACCTTTTATCTGGGGAATTACCTTAAATTCATTTTTCATTCCTTCACAGAATGTTTCTGACACTCCAAAGAAAGTGCGTCTGTGTCTGACTAATAGGGGTGTAACGGATCACAGATAATCCGCAGCGCATTATTAAAATAAATTGTCTGTCCACACCAATACAATTAGCATCAAATTCATGTACTGTACACCGTCTTTGTGTCATATTTGCTGCTTTGACCGTTATCCAAAAGTCAGTTAATCGGAAGCTCCCGCCACGTGTGGGAGGAGCTTCCGTTAAAAACTTTTCTTGAACTCGTCGCCATGGAGAACGGGGAAACTGAGAGACTTATCTATTTTGAAGAGCTGAATAAAAGCATTGGTACACGTCTCCTTGTCTGGGTTAAGATATCCCAGTAAGAAGCACCGGCTGTTCCTGCAACCGGCATGCGCCATCAGGGGAAGTCAGTATGGCAAGCCGAAAGGATCAAAAATTGCCAGGAAAAGCAGGCATGGCAGTGCATCACCTGCACATGTACTACAGATAATAATAATTAATTGAAATGTTTACATTTTCCCACCATTCATTTTATTTATACAATTAATACCAAAAAATATTTAAAGTTTAATTTAAGATTTAATTTGGACATTGGGGTGTGGGGGCAATGGAAATTGCATATTCAGCATTTTCTTCTCTCAGTTTTTATAGATTTGGTCTCCAAAAATGTATATGTATTCTGAAACTCAAATGTATGTTTTAAAGCTCTTCAAAAAAAATAATTTTAGGCTTTTATTTCCTTGTTTTTTTTTTTTTTTTTTACTGATCTGAAAATAAGAGACCAGTAACTTCTGTATCAAAGGTTGCATTGATATGCAACCCTTCAGTACTGTTCGAGTTTAATATTCCCTGCTGGCAGTGTTTGTCTACACCAAAAATACAGAAGGCAACTAAGAAAGTGTGACACTTTCAGACATATTTGTGTGGGAAAATGCAAGCAGTTTTTTTAACAGGATGCTCACCTCTGATCTCCAGGTATCTGACAGGACTGATGCTGAAACCGGTCTGTAAAGGGCCCGAGATCCAGCACGGACCTGTTGGGAGAAAAAAAAACATAAATGTCTGACATATTCTGATCATTTGCTTCTGACATGTTAATAAGTACTAAATCAATGAAAAAAGCAGCACAAGAAACAGGTGGTTTGATCTACAGTAACCTTTTTCAAGCATAAACATGATCCACTGAAGAGGCTGAAATAATTCAACTTAAAACAGCTCAGTTTGTGATCTGAGGGGAATGTTATGTGCTAGATTTATTTCATTATGATGTGTTAAAAAACTTAATGATTTCTGGATCCCAGAGTCTGACTGACAGACTGTCCTTGCAGGAGTGAGCTGACTTTAGCAGAGGGTCAAAGACGGCTAAGTCTGCTAGCTCACAGCTAGCAGTCAACCACTTTGTTTCACATTTTTTTCACAAATAAGCTTTGTGGCTGACTGAACATGTTCGTGCTGCCTGTTCTGTTGTCGGACATGCACAGATTAAGCAGCCGGTTAACATTTGCTCAGCCATTCATTCACTTACCAGAGAGGGCGTGGAGACGAACTTAGCACAGGCATACATCACGAAGGAGCTCCTCGGTCAGGTCAACCGCCACAGAAAGCTTACACTAAGGTCTGCATTTAAAAACACAACAACAAAATTCACCAATAATAATATCATGTGAGTAAATGAGACAGCAGGAAAGCCGCCGTGTCGAGTTTAACTAAGGTCAAAATCAGCTGCAACACTAGCTAAATTAAATCAAACAAGCTAACAGCAAACCAAAAAAATAACTACAACCTTGTAGTAAATCTGTGCAAAAACATGTACATTAATAAATAAAAAATTCGCAGCTAAATATTGGATTGAAAACGTTAGTTTGGAGAAGAGAAAGCTAGCTCTCACCAGGTCCGTTGTAGAGGTCGAACACACTACAGACGTGCGCATGCGCGTTGAAAACGTATGGCGAGGATTTCCGGTTCTTTACGTGGAGGCACCTGCGAGGATTAGCGCTTCAATGAAAATGATGTTTAAATCTCTTGCAAGCGAGTAAACAACTAAAGAGAAATGCTTAAAAGGACAGAACTCTTTCATTTTTTTTAAATAAATAAACAATAAGAAAAACGAAAATGTTAGATGTGTATTTTTTAGTAATAAAATCGTTTTACACCTGCTAGCATGGACTGTTTTAGCGTCCTTTCAACAGTGGGTCAAAGTTCACAAGGTGTAAGTGTAATACAAGATAAATCCACAGGGGGGCAGCAACGCACAACGAACTTTCTTTCCAGACTGGACTTGTCAAACACTGAAAGGGTGAGGGTGTTCTGCTGTAGGTCAAACTCTGCAAGGAAATTTATTCGAAACATCGGCCTGCTGGAGCCAAAATTAGAAGCCCACACGCGCACAGATGCACGCGGAGGAGGAGGAAACCTGACATGGGCCAGCTTTCTTCTATTACACAGCCCAGACGATTTAAAAGACGTTCATTCCGAGCATGGATCAGGAAGCCAATAATTCTGAGTAGCACCATGAGGTCAGACGTGTAACCTTAGAATTGGGTTGAGTTTGCATAAATGGTAACGGATGATGCTCATGGGGATGAATGATAATCAGATGCTGCGTGTGCAGAAACAGCAATGATGCGTAAAGCTCCATCTGGGCACTTAGACAATATAAATTGACTCCTCATAATTTCATTTAAATATTAAATAAATAAAAGGCCTAAATGTATTTTTAAGACTGAATAAATTCTCTATGTATTCTGCTTTTAACTTCGTTCGTATTCCAATGAAAATTCATTAAAAAATACTTGTGAGCCCTCAGACATCTTGCTGGTATTCTTAATTCATCAAATCATTAAATATTACAGATTTATGAGGCAGCAGCATTGGGCTTTCCCTCCTCGAAGATTCTCGTCCAGCCGCCCCCTCAGCAGTGCGCTCCATTTGGCGATGCGGAAGGGAGATTCCTCTGCTCTTCCAGTCATGTCCCCCCGCCCCTCCTCTATGATGTTACCGTTACGCACCACTGCAATAAACGGAGAGCTGACTCTCCGGGGCGAATCCCTGCCGACGTCACTCCGGCGCTTTATAAAAAGGCTGAGCAGTGACTCTGATCAGACTAAAGCAAACCTGCCTTTTCCACTACAATCGTTTTTTACTTCAAGGATTACTGCCTTCGTTGGATTTATTTGCCAGCATCTAGTAAGTGTTTTTATACTGATGGAATTTGACTGTAACTTTCTGTTTTAAAGTTGAGTTTATAGAAGAGACAAAGTATTCATTTTTATGTTAGAACGTTTAGGTTATTATATTGTTTTATGGATGTGATTTGGGAGATTTACGCACGGCTCATCTACCCACAGATAAGCACAATGACTTTGAATAAGGGTGATAAATTGCGGAATATGGACAAGAGAAGAGGGAGTGTCCCGTTTCCAGTCAACCTCCCCAACCTGCACAGGAGGAGCATGCCGGTGGATGACCGGGACCTGCGCGCCACGACGCCGCAGACGGGAAAAACGGACGAGCTGTCAAACCTCCTGCGCTGCTCGTCCTACTCCCCCAGCGAGGAGCACAGAGGCAGCTGCGCCTCGGACTCCTCCGACTCCGTCATCTCCACCGGCAGCGAGGCGGAATCCCAAGTGTACAAAGTGGTTCTTCTCGGAGAGCACGGCGTCGGCAAATCCAGTCTGGCGCGCGTTTTTGGAGGAGTTGAGGATGTCGGTCACGACTACGATGAAGCAGGTAGGCTGCTGAAAATGAGTCATCAAAGCAAACATCCTACACAGAAAAATACTCACACTGAAGTCTGTGCAGTTATTTCACTGGGGTGTTGAGAGTCATTTAGTCTCCGCACTTCTGGAAAGGCGCACATATCAATTCTATGAAATTCTGTTTTTTAAATAATATTTTTAATATTGTCTAACAACATTAAGAGCTAATTTTTAAAGTAATTGTTAAAGGAATGAATTAATAATTTCTTAAAGACAAAAACAGGTTTGATGGTAAAAAAAAAATATATATATATATTTTCTATCAAAAATGTGTCAAACTGCAGACAAAAGAAACACACCACCTGACAGCAAATATGTCACAATTATGTCTTCATCAAAAATTAATAATACAATATTTATTTTTCCTTCCCCAGGAAACACCTATGATAGATCTCTTGTGGTGGATGAAGAAGAGGCTTCTATTCTTTTGTATGACATCTGGGAGCAGGTGAGTGTCATACAATATTAAAGCAGTATTACCCACTGATGGACAATACATTTACTTAAACGCTTTGGGTCAATGATCCGTTTGGGAGTTGTTCTTAAGTGTTTTCCTCTCTGTTTTAAAGGATAACAGTCAGTGGTTGAAGGATCAGTGCATGAGGATGGGCGACGCCTACATCATTGTGTATTCGGTGACAGATAAATCAAGCTTTGAGAAGGCATCGGAGCTACGCATTCAGCTGCGACGTGCCAGGCAGTCAGAAAACATTCCCATAATCCTTGTGGGCAACAAGAGTGACCTTGTGCGTTCCAGAGAAGTTTCTGTGGATGGTAAGTTTCAGTTAAAAAATAAAATTTTCTATGATTTCTTTAGAAATTTCCAATACACACGGACATTCATAAACTTGACTAAAGCATAATTTCTTAGTAAAGCTTTAAGCTTCTGCAAAGCCCAAACATGAAGGAATTTACCTGTTAAGTGATGCTCTTCATGTTTTCTTATCTCTTCTAATCTGTTTTCCTCTTGCTGCATTGCAGAGGGAAGCGCATGTGCGGTCGTGTTCGACTGCAAATTTATTGAGACGTCTGCGTCTCTTCACCACAACGTGCAGGACCTATTCGAGGGCATTGTCAGACAGATCCGCTTGAGGAAAGACAGCAAAGAGGAGAACGCACGACGCATGGCCAACTGCAGGCGCAGGGAGAGCATCAGCAAGAAGGCCAAGCGGTTTCTGGGGCGCATGGTTGCACGCAAGAACAAGAAAATGGCTTTCAGGCAGAAGTCGAAGTCCTGCCATGACCTCACCGTTCTCTGAGCGGCACACAGGACAGAAAGACTTTTTTTTTTTTTTTCCTTTTGGCCTCTGAAGACCTGATGCTGTGTGTGTTTAAACACTAATCCTAAAGGACTAATAGAGCTGTACAAAATATATTTTTTGTTTTTTAGACATTCATTCTTTGTGAATACAGAAGGCAATGAAAAAAAATGGCTAATGTTTTAAAAGTCATATCCTGATGATGGTGATAACCTGCATGAAACTTTGCAAACATGGTATTTCATTTAATAATCTGCCTTAAAAACATTTTGCAATGACGAGAAGAACCTTTGGTAAGACAAAGACTAAATCTCATATCCAACGGGTTGCAAAGATTGCCTTGTTTTTGAATAGTCGTGACGCTTTAGTGCACAGGATTGGTGTAAATAGGAGAGATGCCGAAGGCAGCAAATATCTCGCCACTCTCTGAGATTACATTACTAGGTTATCTGGAATCATATTTACTTGAAAAATGGTGCGCAGGTTCGTACCATGGCCAAGTTACCAAGAAAAGTAAATCTCAGTTACTGTTTGTTGTTCAAATACACTGAATACAGGTTGTGAATGTATGAGTCAAGCAATAAGTTATATATTAGTCTTGTGAACCTTGATATGAATGAAAATGTTTTGTTTACTTTGATTTTGTTTCTAAATAAAAAAGTAAAATCCAACTTTTCTTCTTCTTTTGTCCAAATTTCATCTGCAGAGTACAAAACAACAGGAAGTAGATGTTGTTTTCAAGGGAACTCATGAATATTTGAGCCCACCGGTGGAATGGAACCTCGCTGGACATTGGTTTTTAAGGAAGGAAACAGTGTAGTTAAGGGTAGTTTTATTTAAAACGAGTTAACTATTAACCCACAAAAAGAGTACAAGAACTCTGTTTTTCCGTCCGATTTGAAATTCTCACAAACCTCTCGCAAGACGAGCACACTGCTGTTAAAGGACCTAATCTTTGCTGGAACCTGCAGGAGGATTTGGACCTTTTGGATGTCAGTATTATTTTTCTTTATCGTCTGTGACTGAGGCTTGGGTTTGACGCACTACTGTGATTATTGTAGTTATCGAAATTACAGAGGAGTGTTTTTTTTTTGTATCAATTGTAACAGAAGTAGCAAAGCTTTTGATGATATTGTGCTGAATCAAATTGAAGGAATCGGTCATCTGAGTTTCTGACGGCACGGGGGGGGTCATACTTTGCTTTTAACAGACTTTGATGGTCATGCATGGAGTGTGTGAAATCATTGTGTATGAAATGATCCAAAAAAGGAGGTTAATGAGTCACAGGACAGAATTTGTGCTGTTGTTTGGTCTGAAATATTGTAACAATTTGCAGGGGCTACATGGCTGACTGTGGAGCTGCACCAATGCTCATCACAGCCCTCATTGTAAGATTTATGCCATTATGGTAGTTTTTCATACTCACGTGAGCATATTGCCTCTGAAACAATCATTACCAACACATCTTTGGTCTCCTGGACTTCACAGTTGGCGATACCGTACACAATTGCTCCATGCTCTGGAGCAAATGTAAAAATTGGTGTTCCGGAAAATTATGATGGCATTTTTCCATGGTACCTTGCTAAGGTAAGCTCTTTCTTTGTTACTTTAATGCAATTAAAGCATGCTTGTTACATACCTGATGGATGCTGAGTTTTGTGAATCTTTATGGAAAATAAATAGGAGTTTAATGATTAATCGACTCATTCAGTGAACTGGTCTATATTCCTTTGATCCAACCAGATTGATCTGTCAGAGGCAAAATAATTGAATCGCCCTGTAATATTACAAAAATATTATTAAAAAGGAACCACTATCAACTATGAGTCTTATTGCTAACCACAAATTATGATATCATCAAAATGAATCATTATTCCCAGAATGATAAACATAAATTTTATTAACTTGGTAAAATATCAAAAACACACATTTGAACTCATATTTAGTTTTTCTTCGTTAGTGTATTGCAAAAGAAATACTTTCAAATGAAAAATATCTGTTTTGAAATACGTGTTCATGGTCAAAACATGACGACATTGCTCTATTGATAGAAAATAGAGGTAAATGAGACATCCAAATAGGCCTGCGTCTCTCTTTCTTTTTACCTTTTTTCTGCACTCAAGGTTGAAGCCGTTCGAACATGCTGCCGTCATCTCTAATCTATAATTGGCATGTTCACAGCGTCTTTCTGGCATCAGACCCAGCCTCTGCTTTTAGTCCAGCTGGGTGGCAGGTGGGGTGTTGTCATTCATGACGCTATCACATCTCGTAGCCCAGTCATATAGTCAGCCTTTTTGTCTGACCGAGCGTCAGTGGGATAACATATTAATGGCTGTTTCTAATGATAATAACTCCACTTGGAGCTATAAATGGAAGGGACGTCATATTTGTCTCTGAATTGTTGAAGGTAAAATGTTTTCCCTGCGTTTGTGTTGGTCAGAGAAGAGTGCCGCAGTGATTTATCCTGTTTGGAAATTTCAGAAGGTTGGCTCTGTAAACACGGACACATTTGTAGTATTTTGGAGTTCAACGTGAATGAGCAACCCTGTTGTGGCTCTTCTTTTTGTTCTCTTTGAAAGAAACTGTCCACCCACTCTCTCTCTCCATCCATTCATTTCTTCATCCCTGTTATTTGTACCTGCAATGTCCATCTCAGGGAGAATACAAAGGCAGATAACTGTGCACGCTCATCCAGATATCTTGTTTATTTGGAGTGATTGATTGCCCCAGCGTGCACGTCTAGACTATAAGGGGAACTGGAACATCTCAACAGAATCCAGGCATAGTGGGGAAGCACATCCAGACTAGAAAAACTGACATAAAAACACAAAGTAGAATGTTTTTGTTTTTTTTGGAACTAAAGAATCCTCAATCTGAGTCAAATCAAGGCTTTTCATGAACCGCTTAGGGATTTTCACAATTATGATCACAATTATAGATAAGTGGGATTTTTTTAAACCAAGAGTAAATCCCACAGTTTAAAATTTTCCAATTGTCAAAACACACTCTAAAGGTGCTATCATTTTAGAAAGCATTTAAAATACAATTAACATAAAATGCTACCTGTTAATGTCAAGAATCTATTTATAAATGATCTTCCACTTATAGTTGAAATTGCAGAGCAGCCTCAGTAAGGATGACCAGACTTCCAATAACGCAGCAACCTCCTCCAGCAGGAGACTGTGGCAATGCCTAAGATACTAGATTCTCATTTCCAGTGCTCACATAAACCAGAACGAGGAGGCTATGAATTGATTAAAACACCATTTTTTGTCTGTTCCTTTCAAAGTGGAGCCATCACACCAGTGTAACATTTTAAAAGAACCCGGCGTGTTTAGGTGTGATGCAGACACAACAGCCGAAACAGTCAGACATCCATGACAAACATCTCTTTTTCAAGTTACCTGGGATGGAGAAGAGATTCAAAGTGTTTCTATTAACACAAGACAACATTCCCATTCAGCAACACCTGCACCATACGATGTTGGTGGATCACCACTATTCCTACTTACAGCTTCACAGAATTGTATTTAAATTATAATTGAATCAATCAACAACATAATCTAAAAGTGCTCAAAACCTTTTGGCAGCTCATTAGGTCAGTATTGATTAGTTGAAAGTAAAGAGCGCTTACTGATAAATGGAAAAAAATCTAAAGTTTATCAGTATGAAACAGTGTTTTACTCTGATGTGTTGCTTGGTTTGCAGCTTAAAAATTCTGACACTTTCTATGTTTTCCTCATTTAGCTCAGTAACCTTCCAAGTAATTACTCTGAGCTGGCAGTGTCTGGAGATGAGGACGGGATATTTGGAATTGACGGTCAGTTTCTGTACGCCACAAAGCCTCTGGACAGAGAGAAGCAACCGTCTTACTCTCTGCAGGTACCACACGTACACACACCCAAGTCAGAGGAATTATCAATACCTAGCAAACAAAAATGCACTAAAAAGGCAACACAAATTTACATGTGCAGTACAATAGTTCGTGATTTGTGCTTGGATTCACTCTTGAATGAGTATGTAGTTTATAATTAACGACATGACCCAGCTTTAAAACTAATTCCAGCATGTTAATCAAAGATATCTGAATAGTGTTTGTTTGTCTGCAGGTGTCCTTCAGAGCGTCACCTGTTCTTCAAAACATCCGGACATCAATGCATCGTCAGAGCTTCACTGTTGAAGTGTGTGTAATTGACAAAAATGACAATGTGCCCACTTTCAAAAAGGAGACGATGAGAGGCAGCGTGCAGCTCGGCCTTCTGAAAGGTGCAGGAACCACTGCAAGACATACGCAAACAGGGAAAATTATTAAACTTGTCTCTAAAATGTGAAATACTTCTCATTAGAGGGGAAGCCAAATCAGAGCAACACATAATAATAGTCATCACGACTTTCCTGCAACTCCATTTCTTTTATTTTCTAGTTTCAGCAATTATTTGTTTCAGTAAAATTTCTTTATTTTAGCCGTGGAGATTTCTTCACTCAGCTCTTTTTCCCTTTGATTTTCAGGGATCTCATTCATGCAAGTGGAAGCTGTGGATCGTGATGACCGGAACACAGCTCACGCTGAGCTGCGGTTCAGCCTCATGGAGCAAACTCCCAGAATCCCCTCCAGCCAAATGTTCTCCATGGACTCCATCTCTGGAGAGGTCTCCCTCACTGAGGAAGGTCAGTACCAAACAGAGATCACAAAGTCCTGAAGATTTCAGAACCTTTTGGTAAATTATTGTTTTATCTTAGTCTTTCTCAGAATGCAGTTAAACCACAAGGATAAAAAAATGTTATTTAGTCTCTATTGGTTTTACTGACCTGCAGTAAAGTAACTGACATGATATAAGGCAGTGATTTTTAACCCTTTTCAATAATACTCTCTGCAAAGTATTTTTCATCACCTACTCTCAAATCAGCACAAGACAGCTTTATTTAAATAGCATATTTGATACCCAGACACCTAAAAGGAGGAAAGTGTTCTATATTAGAATAGAATAATTTATAACGGACTTTAGGTCCAAACAACAAGATCATAAACCAAACAGAAATTCCTACATAAAAAATACAGTAATTGTACATATAAAAAACACTAAAACCAATGGGCATAAGAATCAAAGTAAAAACCAATATTACAAACTAAAAGGGTTAAAAATGCGTCCATACCAAAACCTCCAGATTGGAGACTGAAATGTAAGAGTGCTGTGCTTTATATTGGTGAGGGCTAAAATAATATAATGAAAAAAATATATATAGCCATATAATATTCAATAAAAAAGAGAAAAAAATGAATTCACTCCCATATCTAAGGAAGAGGATTAGGGCCATGGAAAAAAAAAAGGCCAAGGGAAATTCTGACTTTAAATTCAGAATTCTGACTTTATTCTCAGAATTCTGACTTTAAACTCAGAATTCTGACTTTAAACTCAGAATTCTGAGATTAAAGTCAGAATTCTGAATTTAAAGTCAGAATTTCCCTTGGCCTTTTTTTTTTTTTTTCATGGCCCTAATCCTCTTCCGTACATATCAAAACGTTTTTATAAAAGAAAAATAAAAAATTTGGTTGCAATAAACACACATTAAAGCTTTTTTCTTGTTTAAAAGGATTAGAGTTATTAAATCAACTGGAAAGTTAGGATTAACTAACCTTTAGCTTGGTAAGAACATAAAACACTTCACTGTTTTATTTACACAAAATGTGACACTGAAATTCATTTTGACTATTTGAAAAAAAAAAAAAAAAAACTGTGACTTTTTAACAAACAATGTTGACTTTATTGTGAACCTACATTACTCCAGACTGAATTTCTTTAATAAAAAATGTAAAAAAACACAAACACACCTTTTTTAAAATTAATTATTATTTAAGATACTTAAAGAATTTTTAACTCCTGAAGTACAATTAAGAATTTCGAAGGCTACATGTGTCTCTAACATAAGGTTTTAGAACTCTCCTATGATATTTAATTCAACATGCTAGTCTGCTGGCTTATCAAACAGGAAAAAAGAGAGAGAAAGTAAATCCTGCCACAAAGACGTGTTTCTTACTCAAACAGTACATTTCTGTGTGCTGTTGCTATTTCTGTCGCTCTGGTATTCCCCTCTTCTCCCTCAGTTTGACAGACGATGGAAAATGTTCACACTTGCTGGATTCTGTCAGCCCACTCTACATCGGATTCCCTCTCAGCCAGAGGCACTGAAAACTGCCCACCGTTTTTTAACCTCCCCCTCAAGCTAAACGAAACAGTTGTTGGCATTTCATGTTCATTCTCTTCCTTTCAAGTAGGAGAAATGGGGTTGCAGCGACACGCTTTCTTCATGATTCAGTTCAAACCTTATTTTAGGTCCCGGTTTTATTTTTCTATGATATATAATAATATGTATGTTACAAAACAGCAACAAACAAGAAAAAAAAAACAAAAATCCTTCATTCAATTTTTTATTCAGCAAGCAGCAATAAAGACGATAAATAATAAATCCTAATTAAATTTAGCTTTTTTTTTATATTGACCAAACGGTATGCAGTTGGCACGCAACTTGGTTCAATGATGTAACACACGTTTTAATTTCAGTCCAGAATCGTAGCTTCTCTAGAGGAAGACATTATGTTTGTGCAAAAAGTGTAGGTATTTTAGCATCTTTGGTGTCAAATTAATCAATTGAAGTAGGGTCACCATTTGATTTTTAATTTATTTTAAGCATTAAAAGTAATTGAATGCTGCAGTAAAAACTTAAAAACACAGATATTTCAAACCTGTTTCAAGTATAAAGTAATACATTGATTAGAATACAAAGAAAATTAACTAGACTAACTTGACATTGTAGTTATTCCTAATCATAAATAGACATTTTGCTGTTATGCATACACTACACACACATCACATTACATTCATTAAATATAATGGTTATTCAATTAAAGTCAAGAGGATTTTATTTTGTTGCTTGAAAGTGAGTAGGAAGAAGCAAATTTATAATCCCACCTTTATTGAGTTACAGTTTACATAATGTGTTACTTCTCAGTTACAACGAATGTTGTGTTTTCCAGGATCTTCCACTCTGGATCCAGAGATGTGTGGCCGCTACAAGCTCCAAGTGATGGTGAAGGACATGGCCGGGAAGGCAAATGCTTTCTTCACCACCGGCACCGTTACTGTAGAGGTGACAGGAAACACCTGGGCGTCACCCGACCCCGTGCGTCTTCAGGAGAATCTTCCGGGCCCGTACCCCATTCCCATATCCCAGGTGAGGCAGCCGATCCAGATCTCCATCTGCTGAGAAAATGCTGATTGCATTTTCAAATTTACTAGAAAATTCACTTTGTGATTCCTGTCATAAAACACAGTAAAAATTGTGCAAAACTCTTACGAAACTCATATTTGAATGTATTGCATCACAATAAAAAGTGAACGCCATCTGTTGTGTGGTATGAGTGAAGTGGCATCCTTTTACTAGTGTCTGTTTCAAGAGCCTCTTAGCACCTTCTAACTGACCAAGAACTAAATTATTAATGGTTTTTAAAGGCTGTGAATCCTTTCAGGCTTCCTCCTCACTGAATCATTGTAACTCATCTATTGCCTGAGTAAATGTCTCAGTTTAACAAATCAAATTTCAGGTTGGACTCTTAATAAACAACTTCCTCATTGTAAAGATTTCAGCTTTTAACTCTGATTATTTTCTATCTTTTGTAAAAGCGTTCCCAGTGGTCCTTTATTCATGATTATACAATTTTTTGGGGGTAAAATAAAAAAGAAAGTGTCTATTTGCTCGTAATTTTTGAAAAACATGCGGCCAGTGCTACTCTTTCTTCTTAGTCACACAGAACCAGAGGAAAGGGGTTAAGGTTAGGATTATGGTTACGGTTATGGTTAAACAAGTAAATTGTTCCTGAGTGCGGCTGTCTCTGCAGCTCACGGCTCCACCAGGGGATGGGAGAACACATTTCACACATTTAGGAGCGTGACAGTTAATGGGACTTTAACTTTAAGTTTAATTTTAAATACGTGCGGCCAACAAAAAAATCCAGCCTTGGACACACTTAAAATACGTGCGGGCAATGCAGCAATGAGATCTTGGCTTCAAGTATTACGTGTGGCCAAAATAAATTTCCATAATTTTCTATGCTGGTCGCACATCAATACGTGGGAATAACATCAGCCATAAAAAATAAAGTACATGTCGTTTTCTAGCATATAGTTTCTGCAAAGTCACAGTAGTTCATTAGAAATTCACCTGTGGGCAGGATTGTTGGTGCAGAAAAACCCCGCTCCCTTCCCCTTCATATTTACATGCTCTCCCACTAGCTTACAGCCCCTCCCACCAACCGACCTAATGCTAGCGGTGCAACAAAAATAGCAAGCAACATTGGAGTCAGATAAGATCCTGTCACATGCCAGCTTAGATGAGGAAAACAAACATGATATAGTTGCCTAGCAATTATACATATTTCTCCATTATGTTAAAAATGCTGCAAAAGTATGTTAAAAACAATAAAAGAACAATTTTCATCAGAGTGGTCTTTAACTTTGCTGGCTTACTAATATCTACAGGAGCTTTTAGTCAACTCTGTTTTATTTCAGAATCATGACTGTGTCATTTCCTCTTTATCGTCAAGCAAAATCTTTCCCTTCTGACCTTGCAGCAAAAAACATTAAATTAATGTAAAACGTCAGAAGCAATGAAAAAGCATGAATCTGATTTTCTAATCTAATTGAATCATAATATTTCTAACAAAAGATCAGATGATTACACTTGGGTTTTGCCTTTGAAAAAGTAAAACAGTACCCTGCACTAAAGATGCAACAACAGTTATAGAATTGAGAGCATTTTTAGAACCAAAATTGCTTGTTTAAGATGTATTTGAGTTAATCTAATGAAACCTGTCATCAGAAGTCAGAAGAAAAGGTTACCTCTAAATTTACTTCAATTTTTGTGTGACGATTTCAGATTAACAGTGTTTTTTTTGTAAATCTCTGCTCCCATCTCACTTTTTTCTTGAGACAGCATTAGTCATGCATCTATAAATAACTGTGTTTTATAAGACATGAAAAAAAAATCATCTTACAGCAGTAGTTATTATTGCTAAAGATATTTATCCTGAAATTGAATTATGCGTGGTTCAACGAAAAAAAAAAAAAAACATTTTCATTCACAGCTTAAAACAGTGCAAACCAAAAAATAAAAAAATAAAAGGGGCTGTGAGGATGATTCAGTCACTGAATCAAATGCATTGTACAAACTCTCATGGTCGCTGTGGCCACAAGGTACAACACACAACCTCCCCCGCCTCTTGTTTTCTCCAACCTCCCCCATACTCGCCCTCCGCCTCTTATCTCGAAAACGTCCTCCACCACCCACTGAAAATGTGTGCTTTTGCTGAGAAACACGTTGAGTATCGCCTGTATTTTTTTCTAGTCTACAAAATACAGTTTTTGTCATTCGTCAGATTTTGAATTACTTCCTTCCTTTTTTGTAAATGTTTTGCCAGTTGACCTCATTTGTGTTCATGGAGACAGACAGAAAATACTCAAAAAAATTACAAATCCCTCTGTGAAATAATAAATGAACAGATTTTTAAAAAAAAAGAAACGCTTTTGAATTCAGATGCTCATCAACCAAAAATATTTTTTCTTTCTTTTACATTTTCGGACATCGAGAATCTAAATCCCTGAAAAAAAGCCATACTCGGCTGGCATCACATTAACTTGGGGGAAGCCTCATTTCACCCACGCAGAGTGAAGTGATGCTGTTCTCAGTGGGTGACTAACTGCTGTTATTACACACAGAGGACCGTCAGGCTCAAACACCCCCTCTGTGCGTCCCACCTCCCTTGCTGTTCATCAGAAATGGACGAGTTGTGTCCACACATCCACTCAGTTGTGACAGATGCTGCATTTTGCACGCCGACACTGAACGGCAGAAGCTGAAATCAGTCTGGTGCTTGGCATACTTTTCTGCACTTCTGTCACTATGTTTCTCTCCAAACATGAAACTGTTATCAACCGAGTCCAGATAAATATCCCAATCAGTTTGCTTGACTCTGCACACGAGGACAAACAGCTCAAATCAAACCTCCAATCAAACTCAAATCAAGAAGGTTTTTTTTCACCAGAACTAAATCATGAGTCTGATTATGTTCTATAACTAGAACTGCTTGAAATGAGTAATAGTTGCTTTTAAAGCAGGGGAGTGCAGTCTCCAACAAGTGTTAATGAATGATTCAATGCTGAGGTGAATTGTAGCTTTTCACACTTCACATCTTCACAATGCAACATTACAGAGGATTCTTGGTATATGGTACTTAAGTTAGTCATGGGCACGATCTCTCACTGTTATAAGAAATCACACATTTTTATCTTTGTGATCGCACTCACCCAAAAGCTGTGACGTAAAGAGTTACATGTTCCCGGACATTTGGGTTTTTCTTTACTCAAATTGTAGTGAATCAGGAGCAGACAAAAATGCTAAAATCAGTGGGCCACAACCTCCCTGCGCCGCTCCGTTCTGATGCATCTATTTGTGGACAAATAGATCCATGTATGTCTTCGTTTTCCATGTCAAAGCTGGCATCTGGCTCAAAACTGTATGGCTGGATAGGCACAGTATTGCTTGCCATTTTTGTTTTACCAGTAATATTAGATTGAAGGAGTGAGGGTCTGTAAGGTAGCAGAGAGACTGTAAACAAACTAAGATCGTTGTTCATTGTTAGATCCACACAATTGTAGGTCTAGGGCAGGGGACTGAAACCTGAGGCTCTGGAGACAGATCTGCCTCTTTTACCCTCCATTGTGACTCTTTGGCTTTAAAAAAATGTTCAAACAATTTGGATGGATATTAAATTATTTAGTTGAGTTTAGCACATTCTAATATATGGTGTTGTCATAATGAAAGAAAATGTCATGTTTGACTTAGTTTTCTTGAATTTTTAAATTCAAAATCTGCTGTACCAGTAGGATCTTATCTGACATAGAGTGTATTTTATTTTGAAAGGAACTTGTATTTGCTGCAGTCAAAACTAAAGACATGAAATTTATTCTTTTTAGAAAAGCTTCACGCAGTTTTAAATTCAATTATTGTAAATATTTGAAAGCTATATGTTATAAAGAAATAGCTAGGTGGCAGCATTAAAAAGAAATAAAGTGTATTTTCTAAAAGATTAGGTGTGATTTGGGGGCTCTTGCTTGGTTCTGGTCTGTAAGAAACTGGACCAAATGGCTCTTTTGGCGTTAAAGGTTCCAGACCCCTTGTCTAGGGCTTGATGGTACTATTATGAAAGACGTGCAAAGAACATAAAAAAGAGAGGAGGGGCGAAAGGAGTTGGACCATAGGAATGATATAAACAGAACGATCTCTACACAAAACAAGACAACAAAAGTCTCACTGGATTAATCACAAAAACATACAATAGGTGATTCCTCATGAGCTTTTATGTAATCCTCTGAAGCCTGGTTGGACATCTCATCAGACCAACCGTCTTCATTCAGCTCACTCAGTTCAAGGAACACATGCAGAGGAAGAGGGAGAAAGAACACAGTGACAAATCTCTGCATCTAACTATTACCTTTCAGCGCATCCTGTCAGGGGACACCACAGTTCAGCTTTAACTGATCTTGCACATTTGGTTAGGAAGAGAGTTTTACACCAGGTGCTCTGGCTGACATATTTTATCCAGGCTGGAGACCGCAGAAGAGACCCAGGATCAGGTCCCCAGTGGATAGACAGTAGAGTGAAGGGCCTTGGCTAAGGACCCACACTGGATGAAGCTCATTGTACCCCCTGGAAAACAAACCCTGGTTTTCCCTGCACCAGTCCTGCACGCAGACAACCGAGCCATCCAGTTGCTTAGACAGTGAAAACAAAGGGATGTTGGGAAGTAAGCAAAGGCTAACTCCCCGCCAACAGTCCCCGCCCACAACTCAGAAGACATTTTCTGATGAATTACTGCTGCTCCACAGACACTATGTTCTTAAAAAACAATATTTTTTAAAATTTTACCCTAAAACAGCAATAGATCAAAATATGATCTGAGTGGGACTTTAATAAATTTACATTTCTACTTTGTGATACAATCGAGCAAACTGAGATCATTTTTTTTTCCCATTTCAGTAATTAGGAAGGGAATCAGATGTGAAATCTCCCTAAAATATCCTTGTAATCTACTCTGCTGTTGTCATGAACAGCAGTCAAAAGAAATAAACAACAAAAATGGGGTGACTCCAGAGCACGATGAGCGAGACGGGACAGAACTCAGAGTTCCCAATGGAAACTCTGTGATGAGTTTGTCTTGACTGTCTACAAACCCCTGATGATGATAAAATGCAGATAAATTCTGAAAGGGTGATGAGGGAATACAGGCAAAGGGTTTGGGAAGAGTGAAAAAGTTGAGGATGGCAAAATATGAGAAAAAGCAAACTTCAACTCATTTTAGGAGACAGGAAGACATTTCTGAGCATCTACGGTCAGACGGGCCGCCAGTTCAGCTTGTCCTGGTACACAGTGATCAAATATGTGGAGGAATTCCAGGACATCTTCCCCAAGAGATAGAAAACAACAGCCACTGTGCTGATGCAAGACTGCATCTGCGCTGATGACACTGATGACTTCCATATGTATGAAACAACTATGGATGCAGCAACACATTGTATTAGATAAATGTTTATCTTTTGGGACCTCCCTTCAGGGGTCGCTACAGCAAATCAGCTTTCATTGAAGGTGGTTTGGCAGAGAGTTTTTACGCCTTAAATGCACTTCCTGAGACAACCTTATATTTTAGGTTGGGAGCAGGGAGACACAGACTTGGACCCACAAGTGGCTACATATTATTCTAAAAGTTTAAGAAATTAATGAAACCAACTTTTTATTTTCTAATTGATGATTAAATAACCAGAGGAGTAACAAATATTCTGCAGGAATGTTATTATTACTAACTTCATATGGCAAAAAATTAATGATTTTGACCAAAAAAATTCAAGTTTAAAATAATTAAAAAGTTTAAAGTAGTTCCCCCTGGAAGTAACTTTAAAAAACTAAAACACATTTTCTGCAAAAGGGCAGTTAAAGTTTTTGTTTTTTATGTGGAAAGGAAAAAAAAAAACAAAAATCAATATGTAATAAAGATACATTTAACATTACCATTTGAAACAAACAAAAGATACAAATAAATTAATGACTGACAGAAGAGCTGCATCCATAACAGTTTTTTGTGACAGAATATTCACAAAAAATGGTCTATGAAGCTATCCAAGGTTTTCATAAAAAGCTTTGCCAAGAATATGACGTTAATGTTTTATTTCTAACCTAACATATAGAAATCTTATGCCTTTTTCAAATTTGAACTATCTATTCAAATTTTCATCACTTTTGTCGCTGATCACTCTCATTGAAGTTTAACTTAAAAATGAAATGAAAGGTGAACTATTTACTAAAGTGTGGAGAAATGTTTAATGTCTTTATTTTAGAGGTCAGTTTCATTGTTATATTCTGTCGTCCAATTCTGTTAATTCTGTAACTCAACTATTGATTTTTTTTACGTTTTTTTAAGCATAAATAAAAAGCTCTAAAAACAGGCAAGCTTTTTATGAGGCGGAGCTGACCATGAGCCAATTTTAGTCTCATTATTGACAAAGATTAAGAAAAGATTAAGAAATCACCAATACAAGCGTCTTTGACCATTGCAAAAATGAAAATATATTTTTTAAATGAAATAAAAACAATAATAACAATAAGTTCAAAGTCATCTGCCCCTCCAAATAAAATGTTCTAGCTCCACCTTTGGATGTTTCAGACTTGATTGAAAAAAAAGGTCAATGATCTACAAGCTCTCATGTCAGGTAATCGCAGTAAACCTGCTGCTCCTTTGCATTGGAAGTGCTATACAGCGAGGGCTGGAACACTGTCAACACATGCCTGAGGCGAGCTTCAGCTGTGTTACGACTGAACTCCTGTCCTTGTTGGGTGCCGCTTGATGGCTTTTAGGGTCTTTTCAGACAATATGCAGCCTTCTGGCAAAGGGTTGTAAAGCGGAGTGGAAAATCCCCTTCAGCCTGCATTGTTAGTCTTGGCTGCCGGTTCTGTTCTCCATCATTGGCACTGACTTTCGCTGTCTCCTTATCACGTAAACAGATGGTAGCTTAGCTCCACAGTTACCAATGCACTTCAATGCAGAGGTTTAGTCTATGATGCAAATTAATTACAGCTAATTTGCTTTCAGACATAAACAAAAAAAAAAAACATTTGTTATAGTTTTCTCGTCATGGCTAACCCAGTTGATGGCAGATCAAACACATTAACGTCTTATTGCTGAATCAGGTGAAGTGGAGCGGAAGCCAAGCCGAGTACAGTCTGGAGGGGGAGTTTCCAGAGATGCTCTTCACCATCAGCAGAGAAGGAGTCATTTATCTCAACGCTCCTCTGGACAGAGAGACCCAAGACCAGGTGTGTGCCGTAACTCCAATCCAAACATTCCCATCAGCTCACAATAAATCCCAAACTGGAAGAGTTGGCTCTATAGAGATGTGCAGGACAGCTTTAAAAAAAATAGCTCCCCATTAAACACATTTGTCAAGCTTTATTTAAAGCACAGTAATTATATATTATTATTATTATATGTATAATTACAGATAAACTCTAGATAAGTTGATTTTTAAATCACTTTTTAAAACCAACAAAAAATAAATCTCATCTATGCGAAGAATTGACCTTTATGTGTGTACGGTAATAAAGCCTTACTGTAGCATGACAGCTATTGTACACTGAGAGGGTTTGTGTCATTCAGGGCTCACTCAGCAGAGATGATTGTGTGTGTTTTTAAGATTAAAAATGAAAGCCTGTTTGTTTGCGTTGTGCTCCTTTTACACGATTTAAGCTCTTGAGAGCTTTAAATGGCTCTCAGAGCACCACATCACAAGTGGCCAAAAGAGCAACACTCAGCTTCATCTGAATCCCTGCAGTGTAAAAACACACTCCACACTTTCCATTCGTTTGTCGCCAGCGACGACTTTTTAATGCAAAATGCTTAATCAAGCTGGAGTCTTTGTGTTGAAGTTTAGTCTGTTTTTGACAGGAATAAGTGGAGGAGAGCTGTGCTGCAAACACTTTATCACTCTGACATAAAGGAGTGGGGTTTTTTTTAATACACTAAATAATAGGGAAAAAAGGAGGATCAGAATTGAAAAAAGATATTTTATTTCTAAAAAAGTAAAATTTCTTCAAATTAAATTAGAATTAAACTGGGAAAAACATTCAAACAAATGCTTGAACACAAAAGTCATACGTTTTAGAGAAGTGTCATCCCTTTTTTTGTCATTTGTCAACACTTTATTTAACATTGCAAGCTGTGGCTTTTCATCTGCCAAACAGAAACGAATAAATGCTCATTTATTCATTCATCTATTCATGATTAACCTGGCTCTTTTACTAGCTTTTCTCTGCTGAAGAGATGAGGGAACTGAACAGGATTATATCTTCACTACAAATTAATGTAAAATTTCATAGAGCTGATGTGCGAGCGCTGAACCGTCAGTTTAGCTGGCCACTTTTTAGTTAAACATACAACCAAAATTTTTAATGAATTCTTCTTTTCATCCTTAGTTTCTCATCAGTATTGTGGTTGAGCGTCCTGATGGCAGAGAGATCGCCAAACCTGTGGAGTTGAGGGTAATGGTGGGTGACGCCAACGATAACAGACCCACCTTCCCGCAGGCGCAGTACCACGCCGTGGTCAAGGAACTGGCTGCTCGAGGTAGCCCACACCCCACAATACAGTCTAAAACATGGAATTTCTAACAGCATCAATGTTTATTTTATTCATTTATTTTTCAATGGTGGTAAATATAATGTGTTTAAGGTTTTATCAAATTAAAGAACACAACAAAAAAAAAAACATTCAAAGGAAAAAAAGTGAGAATTTAAAATCATTTTTTTTTTCCTTTTATGAGGTTTCATTGACATGTACTGTGTAATAACTATAAGTAAAGCTATATTTACAAAGTTTAAAGAAAAAATATTTTTGGAAAATGACAACTTAAGAACATTTAGATTTAAAAATATGAAATGCTTAGAAACTGCATTTTTTTCTGAGAAGAACTGCTTTTAAACTTTTGTGTTTTTAAAATGTTATTCCTTGTGAGCATCTATATTATTTTAATCAAAGCTCCAATTGTCTACAAATTATTTCTTCCATATTTCATTTTTTTTAAATAGATTTTATTTAATTATACTGTTGTAATTTTGAACTTTTTCATTTTTGGCATTACATGTTTTTCTAAATTGTGTATATTAGTTCAGTTAGCAATTAACATTAAACAAGACAAAGAACCTAATCAATCTTTTTTCAGATGAACTTCAAAATAATACTATGATTTTAAAAGAATCTAAATGAGGATGAAGCTGAAAGTGCAGCTACAATCACTGAGGGTGCCAGATGCCTTTTGTGAAAGCATTTTGGGATTTTTGCCAGGATGCGGGGAAAGCACCTCTATCCTCCCTTTGCTCATAAAAGGCACACGGTCTGTTGTGCATACAAGGTCTCTGCATAAAAGCCTTTGTGTTGATGCTTTTAGAACAGATTGGTTTCTGGGAAATGAACTATGGGGTACAATCTGTTAATCTAAATGGAATCATTGAGTGTGGATTAAATGCGAAGACCATTGTTATCCTCCTTTGGCGGCTCTCTTAGCATGCAGAGAGTGTAAATCGTGATGCAAAAAAACTTTTAAGGTCAAAGGATTTTGTGAAAAGGCCAAAAAAAGGTCAACTGTGAGTTCTTTCATGAGCAATTCTGAATTTGTGAGGGGGAAAAAAAGCATATCAATTTAGAAAGGAACAAAGCAATCATTCCACATTTTAGCTAATATTATTCTTTTGTCCTTTTGCTACTTTTTTCCATAGCTATACGCTATTATAAAACACAAAGTTTTATTTTATTTTTCTTCTTCTTCAGGAACAGAAATCCTGACAGTGCAGGCAGCTGATAATGACGATCCCAAGACAGATAATGTGAGGATCTTCTACCGTTTAGTTGGGCAAATTCCAGAGAGTCCACGCGCACTTTTCCGAGTGGACCGGGACTCAGGAGTCATCTCTGTGCAGGCAGACAGCATGGAGGGCACAGCACCACAGTACACCCTTACTATCACTGCTGAGGATGCTAAAGGTGAATATGAGGTCTTTTTTCTAAGGCTTAGCATGGATGAAAATTAGGGATGATGTGTGTAAAATCAAATTAAACAGAAGAAAAGTATCTTATATACCTTCAGTTGTTTATTTTTCAAAGTTTTATGTAATAAAAAAGTTAAAAAATTAAACCACAAGTGAGGAATTTGGCTTTCATTATGTTTTTCTTTTTTTTTTTTTTTTCCAAATTCAAACTGTTCATCTTGTTTAGAGATGTAACTGTTTAGGAAATGTTTATTTTATTTTTAATTAGCAATGCACTAACTATATCTCAAAATAAAAACATTTTTAATAAAGTTACATGCAGTGAATTTTTATTAAAAAACATTTTTGGGTGAAGATGGACTTGATTATTTGTTGTGACAACCTCTAAATCAAACAGCTGGAAGGCAAAAGAGAAGATTTTTGTTTTTTACATAAAACCCAGAGTAGGAAGCTTATTACTGTTATTAGTTTTTCCCTTAGTTTGTTTTGTCATTTCATACAAATATGTAAATGATGCTGTAAGTTGCAAAACAGACCAGCGATGAAGACACTGGTAAGGACACAAATTAGGACATTAAAAATCACTGCGACAGAGAAATTTAATTAGCTGTGAGTGTTTGTGCGTCAGTGGCTTTATTGATGTGTTTGGGGTCGAACGGGTGTATAAATGCCAGCCTCTAGGGTGAGAGATGATGTGATCTGCATGACTCATGGACTTTTGGTGTGATGGAAGCAAGACAAGGTACTTGCTGTTCCTTCACCATATTTTATTTGCGAGCAGGGCTGACCCTGACTCACTAACAGAAGCTGTGATGATGCCCCCTGGCAGGTCTTAACAGTTCGTGCACTGTGGTTGTGACAGTGCAGGATGAGAACAACAACCCACCAGCCTTTGCCCAGCATGAGGTGAGACAGCACACGCTCAAACCTACACACACGTGCAGGGATGAAGACAGCCATGATGGACTGTCATGAACAATTTAAACAAAATAAAAAACACTGGGTAAACATCATGTTAGCGTCAGAAAAAAGTCTGGAAACGGTAGAGTTAGTTAGAGTAGTGGTTCAATCTTTCCCTTTTTTATCGTTTTTATATTATAAGAATAAGCAGAAAATAAAAAAATAATACAAATCTTTTTGCAACCCTGATTTTGATTTCTTAACTTCTGTTCCATCTCCATTGACTCATCAAAGTGCATCAGACCTGCTACTTTTCCATAATAAGCAAATAAGTAAAATACAGAAGTAAAATTAGACAACAGTTTCACTCTTTTTGACAGATATGCTGTTAAACCTCTTATCCTACATTTACACCAGGCATGTGAAGCAGTTTTTTAATTAACGCATTTAACCCATGGAGCTCATTCTGGACTGTCGCTATCTCTGACTGTAAAAAAGAACTGGACTGAGTGACCCCTCCACTTCCCATGTTGAAACAAAAAGCACCTGCAGCAGCTGAGGCCAAAATTCTATTGAGAAATAAACTCTCGTTAAATGTATCAAAATAACTTTTCTTGCTCTGGTGCCTTTTTATTGTGTGTTCTTGCTCATCCTTTTGTTTTCATTGCCAATTATTCAAGCTATAAACTAACCAATCAGATGCCTCAGTAAAGCACGTGGTGCCTGCTGACCCCCACCTCAAACATAAGATGGACAGATTCTCCTGAGCACACTTATATTGGAAGTTTTATGGACATCCATTGAACTCACTAAGGATTGGTGACAATAGTTGCCGTAGAAACGTTGGCGCAGACCGACTCAGACCAATCACAGTTCACTAACCTTGTCTGGCTCCAAATGGCGGCTTCCATATGGAAGAAAAAGTGTTGACTGAATTGACTTCATTCCACTGGAGCCAGAAGGAAGTCATTTTCAGTGGGTGGCGTCACACTCACAGATTCCAGTTTGCTTATACAGTCAATGGTCACTATCCGATACTTGGTGAGAGGCTTGGTGCAATTTATAGAAACTGTGTAAATATCACAAATTCTCTGGCACTCTATTCCAGCTGGTCACAAACTGCAGTCATTTATTTCTCCTATATGATCCATTTTCAAACGATTGGCACTTTGGGGACTTAAAAGACTCACCATCTATACGTCACTACCTAATCTGAGTCCCTGATTGATCAAAGTTTGACTTGGTTTAATTTCAGTGGACGTTCAATGGGCACAGGTTTTCTATGTGGTAGTGAGAACTTAGATTTAAGGCCCGTCATTGGAAATAGCCGCTTGAACACACGTTGCTGAAGGCAATGTGAACATAGATTAAGTAAAAAATAGGCAGCTACAGGCCTATTTGTACCACATGAAAGAGAGGACAGTAAAGCCATGACGTGTGGGAGTTACATTGGACAGCTGTCTTGCTGCAAAAACCAGGATGCAGGTTTCAGATTTTATGTCAGACTAACGTCACATGGACGCTTGGCGCAAATGCTAGAACATTTTTTTTATATTTACTGACCATAAAATGTCAACCTAAAAAGATGAATCACAAAACCTAAAATGAAAGAATCCCCAGCAGACGTATGTCTTTAAAAGTAAGTGTAAAGGAACATCAGCCTCTTTCAATGTTGCCATCTCAAAGCTCAGAAGAGGAGGCTCCCGAACCAGCGCTTGATCCAAAAACTTGATAAAAGCAGGCTACAGATCTAAAAATAAACCTAAAACTCTGTGATTTCTTTGAAGCTACGTCAAGCTATATATTTTATCCCCTCTCCTCCATCGTCTGCTTGTCTGGATACTCCATTTGAAGCTGTTAAAACAAATAAACACTCGGTCAGATAATGGTTGCCACAGTCGCACACATACAAACACAGAGGTGGAAAATGCTCTTGAGCGGGTCACGCCTGAGGAGAGCAGCTTTTTCCATGGCAATGTGAAGGCAGCGCTGTTGGGGCTGCTGTGGGAGGTGAGTGGTGACAGGACTGGGCTGAGCAACACTGCGGATGGGGCAACCAGATCACAGACATGGCTGCTCCACCGGAGGACATGTGTGAGTGGCAGATTAAACGGCTGTCTAAACACACACGGGCTAGTGAATAAAGGTCAAATCGCACCAGGAGGGTAAGTGGGGGGAAACGTATTCTCACATTTTATCGCCAGAAAAAATTGGACAGCCACTCATGCGTGACTTTCAGAGACAACTTTAAAATTGCCACAATAAAAGACTAGAAAATTCACGTGACCAAAAGCTGAAATGACTTTTCAACTTTTTTTAAGTGTCAAACCAAAATCCCTCATAAAAATTGTCTGTTAATCTGATATTAATTCTGCAAATGTGTTCACTTTTGGTTGGTCGGCTGCTCAAAAACAGTTGCTAAATGGGCAATTTTTTTGCCTTGTGGTCATCTGTTTCTGTTAGTACGGACCCTTTCACGTTCCTGAAGATGCTCCGCTGGCTACCACGGTAACGTCTGTACTGGCCAGGGATGCAGATGTTCGTGGCGGAGACAGCTGGCAGGTGGACTACCGTCTGGAGTCCGGAAACGAGGAAGAAGTCTTCACGTTGGTGACGGACAAGCAGACCAATGAAGTGTCGCTGGTGCTTTCCAAGGTAACTACCATCAATGTCAATGATTACAACCATTCTATCTGGTCAAACTATAACCTAGAAGACAGAAATATTCTAATTTAATTATTATAATTCTATTTTAATTCTAAAAATATTCTCTTAAATATAATAAAAACATGTTGAATTTCAGGAGAGTGAAGGATAATGTCACAGAAACCTTTGTTGTCTTTCACTCGTCCTTGGTGTGTGGGATCATTCAGGGGTTGATCTTAAAATAGCCGTCCAATAAAAGTGTGTCAGTTCAGTGTGCGGCTTTTCATGTCACGTTGTGTGTTTGTGCACTGTTGAGAGATTGAAGGTAAAGAGCATTTCCAGTATGTCAATATGTTTGTCTCACATAATAAAAAAAGACCCCTAATGACAATGAACTGCTTTAGCAAAATAATCTCCATCCCCAGGGTGCTTTACCCTTGGCCTGCATGCTATAATCCAACAGGGAATGAGTGTGTGTCTGTGTGTGATCAGACTCTAACGGTCTGCTCTGTGGAAGTGGGCCAGGGAGGAGGCGGTCTATTATTTTTAACCTGAATGAACGTGATCGTCATGTGAGGTGTACATGCAAGTTTGAGATAAATCCAGACGCTGGTGTGCCGCTGTTGTTGTTTTTTTTTAAATACATTTATACATATATTCTAATTCTTGTCATGTAGAGCTTTTGGATTAGCTATAATTAAAGCCTCATCAAGTGGCCTTGCAAGATATCCGTAGTAAAAATGTGGGTTGTAAACAGGAGACAAAAAAAAGGAACAAAATCTCTCGGAAGGTTTCAAATGCACTTGAGCAAATCCTTTAATTTGTCGAGTTAAAGCGTGACATCAGTGCCACAAAGCAATCACATTTGATTATTAGGAAGTGTTCAACTCGACTCATCAGAGAGACACTTGAGTATCCTCGTAATTAGTGCTGAATGAGTCACTGGTAACTATGAATGTCCTAGAAATTGTCAAGAGGTAAATAGAGAATGAACAAGGATATCTGATGTTCTAAAGGAGCAATAGAGCAACGCTGAAGACCATTTGTGTTTAAATGCACTATATATTTATACAAGATGAAAAAAGCACTGTTGATATACTTGACTTTTCTATCAGCCACTTATGTTTCATGCTAAAAAGTGCATTTGACCACTGCTACTCCATGTGGACCAACGAATTGAGACAAATCCACCAGAGTTTAAGAACACTCCATTCAAACCAATTGCTTTAAAATGTTGTTAATAGCCACATAAACATTTACTCCCCCCAAAGGCTTTCCACAAGATTTTCAGAGAATTTCTGTGGGAAAAATATCCCATTTCAATCTGTACAGTGTTTATGAGGTTAGACACTGATGATGAATGAGAAGGTCTGGCTCTTGACCTCTGACCCATGCAATCCCAAAGGTGTTTTTTAAGGGTTTGAGATCAGCCCACTTAAGTTCTTCCATACAGTTGTGTCTTTGTGAAACTTGTTTTGAATTCTAAGTCACAGTCCGACCAGAACAGATAGGACTTTCCCCAAAATGTCTCCCGTGGGTTGGATGTGCAGCTTTGTCCAAAATGTACATCAAGCTTTTAAGACCAACTTCGATAAAAGTTGTGTTTTTGGTGTTTTTAACTTATCTTTGTGGTGTTTTTGTGCCATTTTTCTGATGATGGAGAACATGTTTAAGATAATTAGGCTCAAAAGTATTTTTTTTATTCAAATTGCTGGGAATCAGAAGCAGACAAAAAAAAAATTGGGAAAAAATTCTAGGTGGTACGTTACAACTACAATGTGCAGACTAAAAGATCTATTCTGATGCATCCATTTGTAGATAAATAGATCCATGTATGTCTTTGTTTTGCTTGTCTGAGCTGACATCTAGATCAAAACTGAACAGCTGGATAACTTTAGCATTGCTCGCCATTTTTGTTGCACCAGTAATGTTATATTGGGGCTCTGTAGAAACTATATTCCAAAAAATGACACAAGATTTTTTTTGCTGAAAACGTCTTAATCATTATTAATAGACTTCTGGCAACAAATCAATATATGATTGGAGTGGGACTTTTAAATTTCCACTTAACTGAAAGACAAGGGTCGGTCTGTCCAAAATCATGAAAAAATCTGCATTATAAGTCCTCCTCCAGACCTTGCAATACTAGAGATTGTAGTAAAACAGGAAACTCCCTTTGCAGATAAAACCAAACCTAAGGGAACATGTATGTAGAAGGTTAATGCTTAAATCCACATTAGAATTGTCGATATGATGCCAGTAGCTGTTGCTAAACAATGCAAATTCATCCCACAAATCAAAAAGTCTTTATGCTTACAACAATGCTGTGTGGACATTTTGATTTCCTTCATTTTGCAAACAGTGAAGTATTGATGGCTTTTAGGTGTTGAGCACCTCAGCAGAAATTGTTAACTTCCTGTAACTTCCTATCATATATATCATATATTATATATATATCCATTTGAAATCAATGCCAAAACTGCCAGTTTTCTTTCAACTTGCAAAAAAGAAATGTGCACAGCCTAAAGTGTCCCCATGCTTTGGAGCATTCTCCAAAGACTGATAAACACAAAACGCTAACTATTCCAAAACAAATAGTTATTAATCCTATTAGTAGAGCATTTTTGAGTGTACAATTAAGTGTTTTTGTTCTTGTTGTCTCAAAGCTAAAAGCCAAAACCAGCCACAGCCTCGCCTATTAGAACAAAACAGAGCTGTTGGAGAAAAAAAACAGCTGCTGGATGTTGTCACAGAGCAGCCTCTTAAAATGAATAATGAGAGCTACGTGCATCATGCGCAGTATAACATTACCTTGACTTTCTGCTCTGTCCTTTAACTGCATCACAGTGGACTCTAAAGACTACTGCTGTGTGGAGCAAAATTAATGTAAAGAAAAACTCATTCTATCTCACAGTTTTCAAACGTATCTTACAATGATTGTAAATCCATATTTTTTTGTTTTTAGAAAAACATCACACATAGCTGATAGCTGTCACTTTTACTGACACGCACAAATAAAAATCCTTTGAGCCTTTTTTTCATCGTGGATATTTTCTGAGCCATCTGTGGAGTGCTTTCCCATTTTTCTAACCTGATGGGCTCGACACAGCTGGCGCATTTGCAATATCGGCAGCTGCAGCCTGAAATCTGTGGCTACAAGCATCTTGACAAGCATCTCTCAAAAGCAGTGATGCAGAAGCGCAGATGGTGTAAAACCTGTGTCTCAAAATCTCTGCAATGTTGTACTTTCTCCACATGGATTAGTCTCAGACAGTCAAACAGACCATACGAATGTGAGGAGATAAGAGAAGATTTGTCATAACATGTCTGGTTATTATCAAACAGCTGAAAAATAACCAAAAGCTAGTTTATTTTTGTAGAAAAAAGAAGCTAAAATGCTCAATAAAACAGTTATTTAGCACCAAATTAATGGCATTGTTAATAGTAAAATGTTGAACTATACATTTGTTCTTACTATATAAAAAAGGAGTTAGAGAGAAAATGTAAAGAAATACAAATATTTTAAAAATCTTGCATTGATGTATGAAGATATTTCATGAACAGCTGTGATGACCCTAAATACATAAAATCTTCCACCTTCTTTCTCTTCTCCCTGTAGCCTCACTCTTCCACTTGGGTTCCTCTCATTCACACACATGTACTCTGTCATACTGCGGCTAACCTTCATTCCTCTCCTTTCCAGGGCAAATCTCCACCTCTCTAGCTCCTCCTCCACCTGTTCTCTGCTCTCGCTACAAATCACAATATCATCTGCAAACATCATAGTCCATGGTGATTCCTGTCTAACCTCATCTGAACGATTATCCAGATGATTAGATTAATACCATTTTTATGAAAAAGCCTTATCTCACCACGCTTGAGCTACATCACTGTTCACAGAGATACATCAACACTTTTTTCTATTTATTGTCACTATATGATCTTGAAACAAAATCATACTGTTCATGTTGGAAAAAAGGGGGACTTGATAGTGTTTAATTTGTACTAAATATTTTACTTTCCCATTTTTGAAATCCTAAAGTTAAAGTGTTTTATTTTTAATAGAGCTAGAACAATGTAATTTCCCCTTTGTGAATCAGTAAATTTCTATTCTATTCTATCCAAAAATGGGGCAGTGTGTCTGCATGTTTTCCAGACATCCTTCCCCTACTTACTGCTTAATACCTGGATCAGGTGTTTACAGACAATTAAAACATGCCAAAGCAAGGTATGCTGGAAAACAAGCAGGACTCTAACCCAATCCTGTGCATCTTTCTTGCTTATGCCAACCATCTTCATGTCCTCCTTTGCAACAAACCTCTTTCCTGGTCGCTCCAACCTCAGCATCCTTTTACCAAGACAAGCACTAACCAAACTATGAGCTGTCCCTCAGATGCATCCTTCACTGTCTTCTATTATCACTGTTCTCAAAAACTGAAATGCATATTGGGGCACTCAGGGTGTATTCAGACTGATCCTTGTGTTTGATCTGTATTCAGACTGGTGTCGACCGGACATTTCTGTATTCAAACTTTACACTTCACTAACCAGTTTTGAATGTCTGTATCAACATCAGTTACAATACTTTTTACTTGCTACTTTTGTACAGCAGAGGCATTCTGCAAGGTGGTTACTTAGAAGACGACATAAAAGTGTTTTTGACAAATAGATTGTTGGGAAAACAGTGTGAGAAGCAATGTGTATCATGTTAAAAGTCATTTTCATGAGCTTGCATTCATCCAACCATATTTGCTGTGTTTTGTTGCTCTACTATGTTCCAGGGATGACAGTGGCCCTTTTGGTCCAGTTGGTCCACTCTGAGAATGGAACCAATTCAGACAAAACGAATCGGAGCTGTCCGATTGAAACTAACTGAGCCCCTCAAAAGTTGGGTCAGAGAGCAGTTCCTGGTCCTAAACTAGGGTGTATTCAGACTAATATTTTGAGATTATCTGGAGAAGCAAACTCTGTGTCACTTTAAGGAGACCAAATGTGTCCAGTCTGAACACATCCTGAAAGAGAATATTTGTGACGTCATCGTTTACTGAGTAGGTTTAAAAATTCTAGAAAGATGCATGCATTGAAACGACCAAAAACATACTTCCTGCAAAGGTGTCCAGAAACATTCTTGACTTCCTCAGGAATGACAGACAAACTTTTTCAGGAGCTAACCAGGCCCAGGGAAAAATTTCCCAAACAAAAAAAGTGTACTAGACATTTGTTAATGTATCCAAAGTATGCTATATTTTTATGCCTTTACAAATACACCTGACTCATAAAGTTGTGTGTGGCTAATTTTGAAATTGTTTGTAATAAAAAACATTTTAAGTGTAAGGCATGATTTGGAGCACGTAGTTGAAATGTGACCCTCACAACACCAAAATAATCAGAATTTTAGACGAGATCCATCCATCCTCAGAACACGCTTGATCTCTTTCGGATCACCGGTCTGCTGGAGCCAATCCATCTACTGTTTGGTGAGGGAGGCTAAACAGGTCACCACTCAGTTGCAGGGCACAACCCAGATGACATCTTTAAAAAAACACATCGCTTTAAAAATACTTTTGGGTAGGTTTTTGTAAGTACAAAGCTATGAAAGTTCTGTAAATGTTTGCATAACTCCATTGGGATAAAGACAGCCTGTTTTGTTTGTTTGTTTGTTTGTTTGTTTGTTTGTTTGTTTGTTTGTTTGTTTGTTTGTTTGTTTGTTTGTTTTTTTACATTTTGACACTGATTCACTTGCTTGTTCTCAGATTTTTAAACCTGCTGATTTCAGGAATATTTCCACTTGTTTTTCTTTTTCTTTTCACTCTGCTTCAACCAAGCACTTACATCTGTCAAGCTCACACATTCACTGTTGGCACAAGGACCCCATCTAAATAAAAAACCTTGAGCAGAACAGTTTGTACTTTGAAGAGTTTACTAAATTTATTGGGACAAAAAGGCCCAGAAATAAAGAATTTAAACTTTTTGTATTATAGACAGTGTAATGATAGAATACTCTTAAGAGTCTCACAAACCCTAAATATAAACCAGTACACTTTTGCAAAAACAAATAAAATTAATGGCAATGAGAAATTTTAAATATTAAGATATAATAATACAATAAAAGAAAAATTTAAAAAAGATTTAAAAAAAAAGCCTAATTTTTGAATTATATTAAAATATGTTCACACCCATTATATGTGCACAATTAATTTAGTGAAATGCTGTAAAAGCAAGAAAGGTTTACTTTGTGATGGTTCTAAAAACTCCATATATCTATATTGTAATACCTTTATACTTTAATTGATTAAATGTGCCATTTAATTTGGATGAAACTCTGTTGCTACCAAGTCTTTTTTTGTGGTGCCTTTAGTCTTAGCAGCACTACTTGTATATTGTCAAGGTTTACATTTATTTGTCATTGCAAAATAGAAATTCAGTCTGTGCGGCACAGATGACATTATTAACTATTAATGAGAGAATTTTTAGAAATCTCATTTTCTACAATCAAAATAATCCAAACATTTTCTTTTACTTCTGAAAGAAAAATTAAGATTTACACCTTGCAGTTCAAACTCCATTTGATCCCTCTGTCATGTGGGTAAGCTTAGCAGCTGCAAACAAACAGCATCATGGAAAATGTTTCATGAGAGACATGGTGGATATTTAACTTTTTTCTTTTGACTGCAGGGTCTGGTTCATATTAGAAATGCAGCATTACACTGTCAGTAGTTCCAGATTTCTAGGAAGTGAGATAGGAGGGGTGGACACATGGGACTGTACTGAATCCTTCACATGCTGGCAAATGTTACATGCTGTTCTTGGACTGTTAAAGAGCTCACTGTTCAAATCACATAGGGCAGAAGGTTTAGCTCTCTTTTGTGGTGTATTTTGTTATGAAATGATTATCAAATTAACAATTGCACTAGTTGCATTTATTTTAGAATACTACAATTTAAAAAGAGTTTTACTTTGAATTTTATATTTACCCCCACAGTTGTAATAAATCAAAAAGGCAGTATATGCATACATTTGTGAATTTTTCAGGTCAGTAAAGATGGAAAGAACCTGAAAGAAGGCAAACAAACATTACTGGTAGTTAAAAAAAACACTTAAAGATCCACTTCCATGAAATTATGTGTTTTTAGTGTTTTTAATATGCTCTTGTGGGGTTTTTTCTCATGATGTTGGACATGTTAAGAACATTAAACTGAAAGTTACATTCTTGAGTATTTCTTTTTTTAAATTATGTGAATCAGGAGCAGACAAAATAATAACATTCAAAAAAAGGGTTTATTTGAGACAGAAAATCGGCTTGGCAGTCCACAAGCTCCCTGCTCTGAGCTCTCAGTAATGGCGAAGGAAATGGGGGCGGGGTATGTCAGCACTAAAGGTCCCACCTACGACTCAGAAGCGAATTTCTGCAGCTCTGCAGAAGCCATGTCCTAGAAAATGACACCGGGCTTTTGATATTGGAAAAAATTAGCATAATCGTAACTAAAAAAAAAAACACTGGTAACACTTTAAAAGTACTGTTGACCAAAGATTATCTGAGTGGGTCTGTAAGGACACATTTTAGTTGAAATGTATTTATAGACTGAAAGTACAATCCAGATCACTCAATACAGACCAAAAACCCCCTAAGAAATGTACTGGAGAACATTTCATTTGAACAAGTTGAACATTGACATCTTCAATAGTATAACATTAAGAAAATGAACAAGCATTGTTTCAAATTTGACAAGCTATTTTCACTAAAAAATATGAATGGTTTCTTGATTTCAACAAGTCAACTTCTGTGCCTCGTGCGCCTTGTGAATCTCTACACAGGTTCTAGACTTCGAGCGTGAGAGCGAGTACATTTTGGTGCTCAGCGCCCAGAATCCCGTTCCTCTGGTCCGTGGCAGATATGGACCAGCATCCACAGCGACAGTCTCAATATATGTCGATGACGTGAACGAGGGCCCGATTTTGTCTCAAAGTCATTATGAGGTGACTGTCAGAGAGGGGGAGGAACCAGGACGCGTCATTGCCACCATCAGAGGTTACGATCCAGATTCTCACCCAATAAGGTAACATATTTTAGACAAAAAAGAAATGGTGGAACCATCCCTTTTTCAATTTGACACAGCTACATGTGTTCTTGCAGATATTCTCTTCAAGGGGACACCAAGAAATATTTCTCAATAGGGAAATATTCAGGTGAGCTAAAGACTGTGCAAGCCTTGGACAGAGAGGAAAACAGCACCTACACAATGGAAGTCATTGCTGTGGATGGACGTGAGATATTTTATATTTATTAGACACATTATAATCAAAAATACCAGTCATAATTGACCACTAACTTAAAGCCAAACTATTCTCTCTGTACAACCTTTGTGCCTATTTTAGGAAACTCTTCTTTGTCGGCCTCCACGCTGGTAACTGTCCAAATCCTGGATGTGAATGACAACAGTCCCGTGCTGGTTGGAGACTATTCCTGGAAGTACCTGTGCACGCCTCGGTGGGAGGACCAAGCTTTAGTTTTGGCTTCACGTGACAGTGATGGACCTCAGCATGGAGGCCGGCTTAATTTCTCTCTGCGTAGTGATGCCGCAGTTCGACGTAACTGGAAGCTTACTCCCATTAATGGTAAGGACAGTATGATGTGGATGGAGCCTGTGTGACGATAATAGAGAAAGTAATGGTTTTCTGACTTGATTTTTGATTTTCATTAAGTTTTCAATGTTTTTAGTCAAGTTGAAAATTACATGTTTTTTTAATGGTAGTAATTCATGATCAATGGATGCTTTTCAACTGGGTAAGGTGTTCTGGGATATCATGGACTTTCTCATAATTGTGAAACTAATTACTTTCATTTTTGCAGCACAGAGACTGTGGCTGTTTTGGTTCAAAATTAAAGCTTTTAAACACCTTTAACAAGCCAGAATAGTGATTAGTTCAGTTAGTTCAGGACATGAACCTAAAGATTTTGGTTTATAGTATTATCTACAGAAACCTAACAAATCACTGCCACATAATTTTTTTGAGTTGACATAGTTCATGACAAAGGTATAACACTCAGTTATTTTCAATTGTGAGGCAAGAGATTTGCTCCATTTTCCATTCTAAAAAAGGTGTAAACACTAAAAGATGTATATATTTTTTAAATCACAGATAATATAAAGCTCCTTATATATCCTGTGAAGGTGATACTGGGAAGTACATGGTGCTTTGTCAAAATATCAATCTGTTTTTTTATGAGTTCCAAACAAGGCTGGATGTCAATGAACTAATGCGACTAACATGCAGCAATGTCAGACTGTGGGTTTTTTCCCAGTTACAAACAAGGCTGGGGGTTAGCATTTTTACAGTGACATTTGTTTTAGCAACATCAGTTTGTTATTTTTTCATGTTACTAACATGGTTGGGAATTAGAGGTATTCTGAATACGCTAATGTAGCTAACGTTTCTAGTTTGGCTACCGTGTAGCATGTTGCAAGCAAGTTTTATTAGTTATCAAAGTCTGACTGCCACACAGACTTATCTCTTGTCTCACTTAATGTTCCTTATAGGTCTGTGCACCTTATATATAAGACAGTTTTTAAAATTGATCATTCATTCATGGTATGGCTATGCCTTTTAATCTAGTGTACCCTGTGGTGTGGAAAACACTGTAACTACTTTAGTTTTTTTTTTTTTTTTTTTTATCTACGTCAAATATGGACCCAACTAGAAACACATTGAAGGTGTGATGTCCTGTGATATGCTTCCATGGCTCATTTAAACTTTCTTGGTTCATTTTCTTGTTTGACAGTCAGGCAGGGTTATTTTTTTATCAATCCAGTTAAGGTAGAATACACGAGCAGTACTACACAGACATGGAGGTACTAAAGAATCAAAGCCGACCTGGTTGAGACTTACAGCACAATAGATGTGCTATTTCAGGTTTTGCTTTTAAGTTTAAGATGAATACCATGTGTCACCGCCTATAGTCTGGATAAACCTTGAAGCTGCTCTGATGGAAGATAATTTTTCAGAGCAGACAGTTTGTTACCACTCAGCCACAAGGTCATACAGAGTGACATCACTGATAAATTGATTTTCAGTTTGAGTCAGTGAACACTGAGTCTCCTACATCACGCTGAAAGCACTGAATTACCTTGACTGAAATACATTTCCATTCATAAAACACAATCAACTTTGGCCTGAGCATGTGAATACACACAATGACCCGGTCAGTCTTTTTCCTCCAAATAAAAGGTGTAGTTCAATATTCTTTTTTTGTCGAGCTGCTAGTTTTGGGTTAATGTATTTCATGTCAGCTATTTACAGCAATGAGGTCTTCCATTAAGCCATTCAGACTCCTCAACCGCTTCCCCTTTTTTTTTCTTTTCCTGTTTCTTTTTCACCCCCCCTGTTCCTGTGGGTATTGATTGAGCTCTGCTGTAATTATATCTTCTGTGTAATTTCTTTGGCGTCACCACTAGTTTCCTGACAGCTAATGGAAGCTAAAAAAAGGACTAACCCAGAATGGTTTGCACCTGGTCACAGTCAGACATGGTTGTCGGCACATAAGTGACATGGATTTGTGCAAATAATGTGACGTCGTGTGAAGATGATTTATGGAGGTCATGGGTGTTCATATCGCAAACACAATCTTTGTGTGTGTGTCTTTGTGCAATCATCATTTATCTGAATCCTTTTGAAGGAATTTGACAGGCTTTGGTTCTCAGTATAGAAGTTTTCATTGTAAACTAAGAATGATGTAATTATAAATTATTCTAAATTCTAAATAAATCTCATCACACATTCAGCATGTTGCATGTCGATTGACTTTAGCCCTTTTACACCGGCGAAACCTAAATAACACACATACTTTGACATGCCGTAACTCTGTGACCTTTTATACAATCAGCGTTAATCACCTGATTCTGATGTGGAGAAAAGCAGCTTTTCATATCGGTTTGGATATCAGCACAAGGCTGTTTTTCTCTAAATCCACTGAAATTTCATTGAAACTTACGGTAGTGGAAAGAATGTAAACACTGGAGCTAAAGCTCTGGTGCTATTGGGTTAATGGACAAATACGTTTGGGGGTAACAACTATAGCAAACAGATTTACACAGGCAAATGTTTTGAAGTCAAGCATCTTGTAAAAGAAAAAAAAAACCTTTTATGGTTAGGCTGCATTTCCTGAGTGGAACATAAACAGGACTGAGAGTAAGGAGTTGTGCAGAGTTTAAGACCTCCAGATAAGGGTTCAAACTGCTTGATAGAGGCCTCTACTCACAGAAGAAGGATTTTACGTCATCCGAGCCATATGTTTTTAACTGATTCACAGAAACAAGATAAAGAGCTACGGAAACCAGACTACTGCATCTCCAGCTCCATCTGTCTTTTTTACTCTGTTTAGTTCTGCAGTAATAAAAAAGTATCTTTGCTTGGTATCCTACAGTGGAGTGGAAGGAAACTTATTCAAATAAAAGTGTAGTACAACATTTCATGTACACCTTTTGCAGCAGATTAGCTGATTTTTGAGGAAAATAATCTATGGTGAAGAATACATGATATGATTCAAATAACTCATACTGTATTTTCACACATTATTTTGAGCATCTCAAGCGTGATATGTAGGGGTGTAGTGCTATTTGATAAATTATCACAGCACATGTGCACATTTGTACATGAGCCTTTACATGTCCTTCAGCTATGCAGTTTCATCTGCAGCTGAAGAAGATTAATCTGGTGGAGCAAGAGGACTGATTCACATTAAACTCAACTTATTTTTGTGTGGTGTTTAACTTTTTGGTACAATATATGTCTTATCTGGTGACTGATAGGGCCCATGTTGACCAGAACTGAAGCAGGCCAAAAAAAGGGGAAAAAAAGACATATTACAAGGCAACAGTTCAGGATACATCCTAGTAGGAAAGCCATGAGGCCAAGTGTATCATGTAGCATACTTGTATGATAAAGAAAACAAAAATGAATCTATTGCATATATTTTTTAAATCAAAAATGCAAAAAATTGTAAATACAACATTTTTTTTCAATTGCCTCTGAAGCTGAAAGGCAGTCTTCACTGGATGGATAGCTGCAAAACAAGTGCTGCTTTTTCAATCTGTTTCCTGTAACACTAAACACAATTAACAAGCAGCACACAAGCTCAATATTATGATGGATCATGAGGCAAGAATTAGAAGGCAATCAAAGGCAAACGCACTCAGTCAAAGTCTGACACAAAACCTCATGACAACTGTTAGACCGTCGGTCAGAATGTAGAAGAAGAGCAGTATGTTTGAAAGTGGAATTCTGTTGAAAATAAATCAACACTCTTATCTGCAGATACTCACACCAACCTGTCGTTAAACATCCCGTACTTGGCCCCAGAGGTCTACACTGTGCCCTTCACCATCTCTGACAGCAGCTCACCTCCCAGAAGCACCTTCATCAACCTGCCAGGTAATTCTAACACTTCTGTGAGTGCAGAGACGAGGGGAGATTTTTGCCGCCTCCTGATTACACATCTCACACCTTGCTTACATAATGTGAAATAACACCTAACTTCTCTCTGTTTACTGACTATCTATAATATAAAATAAGTGTATTTTACTTGCAAGTAGCATCCAGTATTGTCCCACTTAGTTTGATTTTAGTTCAATTTAAAAATGTATCATAATAAAAGGCATCCATCATTATAAGAAAATAATTCCATAAAGTCCAAAAAAGTTTTAACCATAGAATATAAAGTTAAAATCACAATCTTTTTTAAATTCCAACACATGAATATATTCTGTTTTATTTAGAAATTGTCTCTTGTGTGAACTCATGCACTGTATTTCCCACTCTTTATCGCCTCAGTGACAGTGTGTACCTGCAATGTCAGAGGAAACTGCAAAATAGCTGCCAAGCCTTTGGAGGGCATGCCAACCATTCAGTCTGCAGTGGGGATTCTGCTTGGCACCTTTGCAGTTATTGGTGAGCTGGGAAGCTAGTACATTTTACTACATGTCTTCTGGTTTTGTAGTATTGTATTTCCGTTTTTTCCATTCCAATAAGTGTTGTTTTTTTTTTTTTTTACAGGAACCATCCTCATCATAATCTTCGTAAGACTGTCTTACCAGAATCCCAAAGAGCCAAAAGAAACTAACCAGGAAAGAGCTCCCTTGAAGATTTAATTCTAATTAGGTTGATCAATGTGTGTTGCTCTTATTCTTATTTGCATCAGTAAAACAACACTGCTTTCAGTTTACAGTAATTGACTAAAATGTATATGTATCAATCATTTATTCAAAGTATAAATAAATAGAGACATTTAGATGTAAATTCAAGTGTGATACTGCTGTAACTTTGTTTTCCTTTCTTCTTACTTAAGTTGTTTGTTTGAAAGTGCTGGGTATAAAGAAAAAAAAATGAAAAAAAGTCTTAGTTTGAAAGAAAAATACAAAAATTTTACATCCAGTAAATCACTTTTTATTGTTAGTTTTAGACTTGAATTGTGAAATTCCCTTTTCTTTCATTTTTACCTGCATATGACTTATGTTAAACACATTTATCCCTTGTTTGATGATTTATCACAAGTTGTTGTTTCATTTAAAGTAGAAAAATCATATTTGTAATTTTGTTGTTTGTATGTAAATCAATGTAAAAATGAAAAAATTCTGAAATGACTGTACCGGTAATTTTTTCTTTTTCAACATCACTGAGGGAATTTCAAGTCTTTTCCAACTTGTTGTGAGTAGAAAACACATTTGTGCGTTTGGTATAACTTTTTTAACACAAGAGATGTCACTGGGGACACCTTAAAAACACATCCTCTTTGACACACTATGCTATGACTCCTCGTTCATTGCTTTGATCAACATTAATTTTGATGTGGAGAAAAGGGAATTTTCATTTCAGCTTTGCACCAATTTAAAACATTTCAAATCCTGCATAAAGCCGCTTTTCTCCCCTACAGTAGTAGCTGATTTATTGCAGAAGCACTTAAAGTGTTGCATATCAGTGCAAGGCTGTTGAAGTTGAACAGTTGAAGAATTACAGTAATTAAAAAAATGTCAACACGGGAGTGAAAACTCTGGTGTTAAAGGGTTGATTTCTTTATTATCTTAACACTTTTAAAACTGAAAGCTTAAAAATACCGACATTTATACATGATGTAGTTGAATATGACAGAGCTGACATAGAGAACATCGTTGTTCTGCATATTGACCCCACACAGTGTGATGGACAAACATTCATTGTCTGCATTTGACATATCTGTTCCCCAGTATTACCTCTTTGAACTTCCTTATCCAAAAAAAAAAATGTTTGCCTTAGAAGCTCATAGCTGACTCTAGAATTAAGTTTTATTTAGACATTTAGCCAGAAGACCCAACTGGCACAAACAGTGATGTAAACAAAGTGTGAGCCATGAATAAGTGGAAGCCCACTGACCTCATTACTTCTCAATGGTAATAATAGAAGCTTTACCAATTAAAATAAACACTGATTTTTTTTACATTGGGGTGGTGTGAAAACTCTTTAATCAAGCCTGAAAGACTGTTTATATGCAAAGAAGGAAATTAGCTTCTTTGCTGATGATAATGTTACCATGCTGGTAAGATTGTTTCCATGCAGATTAATTCAGATCATAAATTTGTCACATGTTTGCCTCATGAATTAAACAGTTTAAACAAAGCCCAACCAAACTGTTTGGAACTGACACTGATGCTGAGAGATTTGAAATCAGCCAGGCGTAAACAAAACCATAAAACTGAAGCAACAAATGGAATCTTGTTTGATCATTATACTCATGATCCAGTATATAAATCAACAAAACTAATGCAGCTTTGTAACCAGATTCATCTGTTACATCGCCTTCTGTTGGGAATATGAGTACTTCAGAAAATACTACAAAGTTTGCAAGAAAAAAGCAGAATAAGGTGGAACAGTTCATATTTACACGATAATAGGTCACATTATAATGGATGACAGAACTTTTAAATAGTTGTTTACCATGCACTGTTTGTGTAAAAACTGGGATTTTCACTGGCTGAGCAGTTGTGACAAAACCCAAAGCCAGCAGAGCTGAAATGGAAAATATGAAGATAACTACATACGAGGATCAGATGCTCACTCAGCTGGACATTGTCAATGTGCGCTGACTCATGACATACACAGACAAGGCCTAAAGGTTTGGACACACACACACAGATAATTTATTTTGGGCTATTTATATCTCTAGTTAACTGTTCCTATCAAAGCAAATTCCTAAAAAAAAGAAAGAAACAGTATACTAGGAAGTGCCCTGAGGGAGAAGAGAGAGCAGAGAGGAAGAGATTAGCTATTGACATGAGGTCAAACATCACATTTGGGAGGTAATAAGCTTCCAACTCTTGCTTTGATGTGCTCCAGCAGACCTTCAGAGGACAGCGGTGCCTCAGCTAGCTGATTTTGGGTGCAAGGCCGCAGGGAGAATTGGGGGCGAGATTTGCAAATACTTCAAGTAGCTTGGGAAATGAGAGATAAGTCATCACATATGAATGGATGCTCAGGGACCAGAACAGTGGAGCGCTGACCAAGTTTCCCCAAATGGCTGGCTCGTTCTTCATTGCTCACAGGCCAACACAGACAAGTGTTTTCCTAAATCCCTGCTCCCCCTGGACTTAGTTTCCGCACAGCTTTGGCTATTTTAGGTTTGTTTTAAGATCCAGTGGTTACAAAGAGACTCTAAACTTGGCAAACTTGCCAAGTTTTAGTGGTACCTTTTCTTTAGAAACTTTACTTATTGCACTAACTTTTTCTTATCCTCACTGTGACACTATTTACGGATGTGTTGCTAAATTATCTAAAAACCCTTTAAGATTTTTTTTATATTGTTTTATATATCAAAAACTACTTTTTAGTGTTATTTTCTGTGTGCGTTTAAGCATCTTTCTCTTTTTCTCTTCAGGAAAAGTAATAATTTGGAGCAAAATCTTTTCCTGCCTCTGCAAGCTTTAGCAGCTGAAGAAGTGGTTTTCCTGCAGCAGATAGACGTCCTTAAACCAAGACTGTTTTGGGATACTGTCCAGATACTAATTTTAAAATATTCTGAATCAATGATGCAATTGGACATGAAAATATTGTGTGTATGTTTATCACTACTTGCTTAAGAGCTAACTTTCTAAACAGCAGAAGTATCAAAATTCCTAATACCAATTATAGTGCCGCAACACCAGTAAAAACTCTTAAAAATATATGTTGTGGATTAAAGTTCATAACATTTTTGCCTTGCTTTTGAAGATCAATTTAAGAAAGAACAAAAAAGACATCCTCTTAACAATGTTCAGATGGAAACTGAACAACACCAGTTATTTCACGGAAATGAACTCCAGACATGCAACAGTAATTGTCCTGCAGAGCATGGGAATGAACTTGTGTTGTGAATTTTTTTTTTTTTTTTGTACAACACGGCCTCTAAACAGATTAGCTCTGACTAATATAAACTGTCTACAATAAAGGGACAGCTGACTGAGGTCAGGGGCATTTGAGGTTTTCCATTTTTCACACTTAAGTGATTCACTGACAGTGATGGTGCACACAGCTTGATAGGATTAAATATTACCTTATTGCGACTGATGTACACCAGCTGCCGACCATTTCTGTAGCTGCTCTTCAACGCTTGAATTAGAACATTTTTCTGGTAAAACTGGACGAATAAAGTAAATCTACAGAAGATCACTAGGCTGCACTTTTTTCCACATGGTCCATTCAGACTCAGTCTCTAAGCTTTGAGTGCTCCTAAGTATTTCCTTCCTTCTGGAAGATGAAGATCTCATAAACACTTGGGAGCCCCATGACTGTCTGCCCCACCCCGAACCCTATAAAGGACTCTAGAAGATGAAACAGTTCTTTTTATTTATTTTTTTTAATGCTGTTTGGGTCTAAAAATAGCTTCAAAGGGTAAAAGATTATATTTGTGAGTTACTTAAAAATATAATTTTCAGAAGATGAATGTGGCACACTTTGAGGAGGAATCTTTTTTGGGTTGGGTCCAGTGTCTGTGAGTTCACCATGATAAATTCAGCATTCACTGTATTCTGTGGGTTCAGACCACCATACACATATACATTATCATTGGACAAAACAAGGCGTTGACGTCACCCATAGAAAATGTCTTACCTCCGGTCCTCTCAAAATCAGGCCAAAGCCGTCACCGCAGCTTCCTGATGCGGCCGCCGCCATTTTGAAACCTGTCTACAGCGACTAGTCCGAGTCAGTCCAAGTTGGTTTGAGTCACATTTTTAGAGGAACTACTGTCGCCAATCATCAGTGAAGTAAAAACCCACTCCACTGAAAGTGGCTCGGAGAAGCTGTCAATCCAATACTTTTACTGCTTTTACTGAGGCCTCTTTGGTCAGTTTATAACTTGGTTAACTTGCAATAAAGAGAAAACATTTTTAAAAACAATTAGGATTAAAAGGAAGATGTTAAGGAGAAGGTATCAGAGCAAGAACAGTTATTCTGACAAACAGAATGACTGAGTAATACGAGTCTATTTCTGAATGGAAGTCTATGGGATTTTGACTTCTTGGAACCAGCACGTGATTCCTTTTATTGAACACGAGAGAAGGGGTTGATTTGTCCAGTGATTATAAAGTCAATGGTCAAGATATCACCTTCTGGTATGTACCATGACATGTCCGCTCTATTTAACAAAATAATACAAGTCTGGACTTTGACAGACTTCTGTTAAGGACTGCTTTGAGCAGGATATGTTTTCCATCTACATTCAGTGAATGAATAGCAAAAACTATAACACTCAACAGTCAATTATGATGAAGCTGAGATAAGAAAACTGCAATAGTTGTGGATTGCCCTCAACGCGTCGGAAACATGTTGTTGTCTATGGAGCTAAAGACTGACAGGCAGAGTATCGTCTGTTGGGGTGACGGGAAAGCCTATTCTAAAGATTAAACTGTCCATTCACCAGTAAAAATAGAGCGCAGCCTTGAGGTCATAAACAGCTTGGATAAGCTTTCTTTGAAGGGCGTCACTCTTGAGAATATGATAAGGAACTTGTTTACATCGAGGAGCAGAGCTGCCAGTTCTCCGCATGGAAAGAGGAGTTATTTAAGATGGTTTGGGATCCCGTCTAGCATGTCACAGACTTCGGATTGGTTAAAGTGATTATGTCTCACAACTGACACTAATCTGAAAACAGCTATCTATAGGTCTGCCAGTCCGTCCATACGTTCATCCATCTATCCAGCCTAATTGAATCCAGAAAAGGAATGTTACTCACAACACGGGGACATACGGAAAAAGATTTGGTAACTGTAAAGTACTCATGCTCTGTGGCAGTAAGACAAGTTTGTATTGTTAGCCATCCATCACTGCATTGACTTTGTGCTTAAAGTCAATACTTTTCATGTCATAAATAGAGTTTTTCATTGTTCAGTGTTAGTCTGCACTGTTTGACCGCAAAGGTTCTTTGGTTTGTTGTAATGCAACCATCTGGGTTTTCATATGACAACAACTTTCAATAGATTATATGATTACAGTCTTTTTTATGTGTACATTCAGCTCCAAAATCCCACATTAGTTCATTTTTGTAACTTACCTGAAGACTGGAAGATAGGACATTGGAATAAATCTATTAAAAAACTATTGTGTTCTTTTATTCTCAGTGATATGCTGATAGTCCAGTTTAGCTTAACAGTCTTCACACCTACTGATGATCACTTCATCAATGCTTGTGATTAACAGGAGGTAATTGTAAGTGCCACCGTCTCAAATGCACTTTTTATTTCCTCTGGTGTCTGGCTGACTGACAGCCTGCAACAATAACGTTAATGGTGTTTTCAAAACTGAAGCATCCGAATGCAAAGAATAGAAGGCTTTATGCGGAACACATTCATTACTAAATGTTTGTGTTAAAATCCCTGGTCGAGAAAGGGTCATTGTCTTTCTGTTTTCTGTCATTTATTTAATACAGTAATTTGATGTTCTGACCATGAAAAACAGCTTAAACCGCTTGTCAAAGGAAATGGGTGTTTGACAGCATATGTGCGTCACTCCTGCTATTTATGGGATGTCAGAAGCTGTAGTAAACCTTGCATTTCAGATCATCAAAACAGGAAACTGGAAATGAACAATTTTAGCCCATGAGCAGCAGAAATACACACAAAAGTTAACTTTGCTACATCACAACAGTCGTGTGTTGGTGTTTCGTTTATTTTCCTTAAGATTTTTAAAACGTAATGATTTTATGCATTTTAACTGCAGGTATTTTCATGAAAACATTATAAACTATTATGATGTATTATGACGTAACTATGGGATGTTCCTGGAATCTGCTGAAGACATATGCCCAAATGGGAGTCACAGCCTTGAGTGTTCCAATGACCATAGGGACCACTGTAGCCTTCACCTTCCACATTTTTTCCAGATTCTTCTACTTCCTGATAACGCTTTAAGTTGGAATTGCTATTTACAGTTATAGCTTTCGTCTCTCTCTTGTTCAGCCCTACTATGTCTGGTCTATTAGATGTTACCATTTTGTCCCCCTGTCCTCAGGAGTCCCACAGACTCTTGATCATTTCTATCAGATGTTTCCCATCTTAACTTTGGGACTTCTAACCCAAACTCAGCACAGAGGTTTCTGTGAGCCAGACACTTGCATAAGGAGTTCCATGAAGGTCCTCCTTACTAGGATCTTACATCCTGGCTGTGGTGCACTTGATTGTCTTATGACAGTCACAAAATTTATAAGTTATGCCAGATCAGGTGTGATGTGGACAAGTAAGGTTTGAACCAGCTAATGGAGAATCTGCTTGTGTGAAATAGTTCACTGCAAGAAGATATTCATGGACAAGATAAACAACTTAAGCTATTTTTATCTAATATATTAAAAAAACTAATTTTCAATAATATGCTTATTAATTTTAATTAACCAGATACTAATACAAATAAGCTTAGTAAAAGATAATTAAAACCATCCACCTCACCCCCCATTCCTATCTCAGAATGGAAAAAAAAATAAGAAACAGCTGTCATCCAACATTCAGCACGAACAACCACCAAAACATCACACAAATGAAACTGAATGTGACTCCAACATTTAAAACTACATTTTAACATGAAGAACAGACTACTTTCCAATTCTGAAGACAAATCTTGCAATGAAGACTGAAGCCCCTTTACATCTCTTAATGTTAGGTAAACGTGTTTCATGCTCTCAGCCACAAGTGTGCATTTTAATTTGCTAAATACATTCAGCCATTCTGTAAAACAGTCAATGACTTTGATTTCAAGCAGTGTTTTATGTAACTTCTTGATGAGATCTATTTTTAGCTCTTGATTTAAAGCTCCACTGAGGGACCATGCCAGTGGGTTTTCACATTCGCAATGACTGTATTCATTTTGGGAAGATTAATATTTCTCTTGGAGCAACTGTGTTGGTCAAATCCAAATCAAATCCACTCTGTGGTGATGTCTAAGAGAAATATGTGACACATCTAGACTGCAGGGAAAAGACTGATGACCGGGTACAGTTGGCTTACACTCTGGTTATGTCTGAATATACTTACATTCCCATACAATCCCAAACCCAAAATGATTAAATATTGAGGGAAAATCCAGTACCCTGGATTTCTAAGGAATTCAGACACATGCTCACTGCTTGCAAATATGATGATAAGAACTTGCTGAACACAGGTTTTTGAATGCACTTTTACCATACACAAGTCACAAAGTGAGGTAATATGGAAACAACCTCTATCTTAAAGGTAAAGTTTTTTTTATTGTTTTTTTTGTTCTTGTAATTTTCTATTTTCAGTTTTTGTGCTTTTATCCCGTCACAGTCACACCAGGTTCAAGATGCTAATCATCCACAGCTGCTTTCATTTAGTTAATTATCCTCAGTGAATTTGAGTTCTTTGGTTCAGGTTATCTGTTTTGTCACTCATTCTTTAATTTCCTCTTGTATAACAATTTATTCACATTTAAGTTTATTTATAAAAGTATTTATATTTCTCTTATCAAGCCTGGTCTCCTGTACTAATTGGCCCCACTCATTGACTATATAAGAGAACTGGACTGAATCACCCTTCCCTTCTGGTGTTCTAAATGAGAAGCAGGCCTACCTCCTAGCTTTAAGAAGACATATCCTATAGAATGTCATTGAGAAATAAACAGATTTTACTGAGTCCTTATACTTGTCAGAATAACTATCCTTCCTCTGATACCTTTTTAATATGTTCTTTCTAATCCAATTTTTTTCATTATATTTTGTCTGTATTGCACGTTATTCTATTTGTAAACAACCTAATAAAATAATCTGGTCTCATATTGAGTATTTGAAACATGTAGCTGGCTTTAGAGTGGAAGGGGTGTGGCCTTCCAACAAGCTCACTCCTGACTGGTGAGAGTGATCGCCACAAAAGCTTTGACTCAGACCAACTCGGACCGATCTCTGCTGACTGACGTTGTCTGCCTCTAACATGGCAGTGTCCTTTTTTGAGGAAAAAAATGGCGACTGAATTTACTGAATTTCATTGGAGCTGGAAGAAAGCCATTTTCAATGAGTTATGTCACACTAGCTAGGTCAAGTTCTCATCTGCAGTCATTGGTCCTACCCCACCATTTCCCAGTCTTTTTGTATATTTTAATATTCATTATATATTAATAAGTATTATGAACAATACTAAAATATATCAGTAGCCTCAACTAAAAATTAAACAGTGTGGTCTGATTGTGAATCTAAAAAAAAAAAACAGGAAACTAAACTGGACAAAACCGAAGGTGCATGTCCAGGACTGAGAACCCATTATCACTCCAAAACAAACGTATACCCACGTTTGTTGTAAAAAAAAAAAAAAATTTAAATAAATAACGTTACTTCCTTTTCATTTTCTATGGGCCATCTTGGGTCATGTGATTTTTGAGTTCCTGCTTGCTGTAACATTCTGTAAAATAAGACAGACTGATATTTACTTTGATCAAAATTTTTAGACACAAATATACTGTACTCCTTACTTTCAATACATCCATTCATTTTAGACATAAAGTTTGTACTTTTTTTGCTGAACGCTTTCTCAGTAAAGCTCTGAAAATGTAAGATACCTATTTTGTTGCTTTTTTCTCTCTCTCTCTCTCTCTTCTCTCTCTCTCTCTCTCTCTCTCTCTCTCTCTCTCTCCTCTCTCTCTCTCTCTTCTCTATATATATATATATATTATATATATATATATATATTATATATATATATATACATGCAGACTCACGTGGGGTCACCTGACGAGTGAATTTCTCTGTATTTCAGTGGAAAATGACATAAGTACAATTGATTGTGGACTAATTTGACTGATTTGAGTGGGACTGAGTGATGAATATGATCACATTAGAATACTCTCAACAGAACACAAAGTAAATTGCTAACAGCATATCGGTCACCAACACTGTGGTGGATTCCCTCCCTAACCCAGACTGAGGAAAGAGCATGCACAGCAAACAGCACCCATCTGCAGTGCGAGCTTTATCAAGTAACCACTTCTCATAAGTCAGCAGTTAGTAGCATGCCGTTCGACTTGCCAAAAATGTTCAGACATCCTTTCCGTTCAAAATTGAAATAGAAACATCTCTACCAACCACACAAGCCAAACTTAGAAGCTACTGCTATCTTGTGCAAGCTCATAGTATACCTTCATAACCGCCAGCTGGCAGGCCCAAACCTGCCTGCCGGGGAGGATCATTCAGATCATTAGATCCAAGAAAATTATTCAACTGTTGAACAGAGAAATAAACAGGATCAATTAGTGCCTTTGGCGCTTACGAGAGCATGGAGAAAATATGAAGCAAGTACATGTGTTCTACTGAACAAAATTAGGAAGCCCGAAGAACACATTCAGATTATAAACAATGAACGATGACTGAAATTAATTTGGCAAAGAACCTCATTACAGCAGGATAGACTCATATTATAGTGAGCAGCTCATGTGTGATAGATTACAAGAGGATGTGAAATAAAGAAGTAAAGATTTTTCTTTTGTTTAATTGAACATTTCATCTCTTTGTTATTCTTTAAAAGTCTTTTGAGTTGTAGAAGTCTCAGCTGGTTTCTATAGCAACAGAGAGTGTTTTGTGATTCTTTTGACACAATCAAAATATGGATATTTAATGGAAAATGCTCAAATACAGATTTGCTACAGCATGTTGACTGACCTAGCAGTAGTCATTTTTATAGACACAATGAAAACAACTTTTCTGCATAGGTGCACAAAAGTAAATTTACAATAAAAATGCTTTATTTAAGATATGTGTAATATAAAATGTAGTTATTCAAATGTATTTAAATAAAAGTACTCAATACTTAGTGAAAGTTGTGTCTAAAACTGTGCTAAATACAAAACATTCACTATAATATCTGACTGATTTGCATGAGTGCATTTCAAGGGAAAATGCTAACAGACTTCCAGAACATGACAGCAGATGACATGAAAATGGTCCAATCACTTCTTGCTCCCAGACTCGCTCATCCCACACACACACCGAGCACTGACACATCTTGCCGAAAGAATTTGCATGATTACAATCTTCAAGCCAAACACAGACCAGCGCGAGGTGCAATAGGTGATTACTAATAGAAATGACGGCCACCTACTTGCTGTATGGATGGAAATCTAATGAAAAGACAAAAAGGCCATTAGAGTGACAGCTGCGGCCGTGTTAAAGTGTGAGAGGCCCACGAGCAGACACGGATTCAGACATAAACATGGTCCACCTACACATTCTTTGTCCACTTTGAATGTGGTTTCTGCCATCACTCATGAACTAAAGCTTGAGTGGGAGGAGACCCACTGTCTTCTGTGTGGGCAAACATGCTCTGAACTGTTCTTGATGAAGCACATAAAAAGAAATAGAAGAGATGAAGAAGACAAATGTCTGGGGAAGTGGAGCAAACTCACTTTTTCCACTGGGAGTCATGCAGGAACCTCTCCACTGCCTTTTTGTTGGTGTGGAGTGTTCAGTCTGGAAAATCAACATCTGCCAAAAGAGCAACATCTTTGTTACTCTGACCTACTGAGTCAGAACAGAGAGTGCTGCATCACTATCTCAGGGATCTTTTGCATTTAGTGACACTGCAAGGTTTTTGACTCAAACAAGTAGATTTAACAAAATTAAATCTTTTTAAGTGATATTAAAAAAAAAACACTTGATATCAAATTTACAGTATTTTGCTTTTCATTTGGAAGTCCTGAATAAATTGCTCTGCGACAAGGAAGACTTCATTCTGCAGCATGATAACTGAAAGGCTTTGTGGGTGTCACAGAGAAGGCCGGGGATGTATGTTAATACAGTGTGAATAAAACACACCAGCCAAAGACAGAGAAGCACAGTCTGTGTTTGTTATAGAAAGCCACAGCTAATAAAACTTCTATTTTTACAGCTCTCATTTAACAATAGTTCTCACGTGTGACAGTTAGAATCGTGCCAGTCATCATTTAACAATAGTGGACATGCTTATCTGTCATCTGAGCAGAGCTCCATAAACACTAAGTAGATGGAAAGAATCTCAGGGCAAGGACCATCAAGCCGTTAACTCAGCAGCTGTGAGGCGGCTTGTTTCTCTAAGGGATCCAGGCTGACCAGCGCTGTGGGCTGACTGATTACTGTTTCCCCTCCATGGTGCTTTCCAGCATTGGGCTCAGGGCTCGGCACACATGTGACGGTGACTGGAAAGCTTTGCAAGTGGAGCTGTCAACACCAGGACATAAATAAAGTTAAAGATAGGGCGATGTGGCTTCAACTGATGCTTCTGGTCAGCCAAAAGCTTTTTATAGAAACACTCTGATTTATAAAAGGCTAACAGGGACTATTTTTGACCTCGTGGACCTGAGGGATATGAGCCCTGGAAACTTGTGTCACTTCTGGATATACGGCTGACCCCTCTGACTTGAATGTGTCAGGGGCGGTGGGCCGCGGGAGCTGCAGCAGATAGCCTATGCGGCACAGATCAAACTGAGCAGAGGTCTGTGATGTTTTTGGAGAGCATCCAGAAGGATCAACACAGACATGATCACACGAACCCATCACACACAGTCATGTACATTTATTAGATTTTTTTATTTTTTTATAAGACTCTCCCATAAACAATAAATCTCTCGTTTGTTTAAAAAAAAAAATAGTAATTTAGCAAGTTTGACTCAAACCTCATTTCAAATTTAAAATAGACCAGTATTTGGTGTTTTCAGTTGAATAATTAGGCTAGTTCAATTAGTTTACACTTCAAAGATTAAATTAAGAGTTTGCATCTCAGAGGTGAGTATTTGCAATGTCAGTTAAAAATTTAAACACTACAATTTTTGTTACTTCCTGTGAAGTGACACAAGTAGCTACATTTTGGTACATAATGCAATTTATCTATTGCTACAATCAACTTGTCCAAATTCACATCAGCATCTCAGAAAGTTACTTTAAATTATGACATTTTTCAGTCAGAGATTTGAAACGATATATTCATTCAACGTTTCTTGAATTTTACATAGACTAAATATGATATTTAGCGTTTTAAAATAAGGTATAGATATTGAAGGTAAAAGTTTATTTGACAATTAATATTAAAATTAAATTCTTGCAAAAAAATGCATTTACTTTATGAAATAGTTAAAAATATACTTATGTGGGGTGTTTTACAAATAAAAGAGATTCAAATTAAAGTCTGGAATTCAAAATTAAGGATCGACCGAGTTCCATTTTTTGTATTTGAAACCCAACTGTTCCTGAAGCTCACTGTACCAAATACTTTTGTGTAAAACATAAACTTCCAGATAAGTACTACAATAACCACTTAAAACTGCTTAAGCATGCAATCACTCCTGCAAACATCTGTTTTTTTATCAAACAAAATGTTTTGACATTCAGTTGTGTGTTCACTTCCTGTTCTTTTTTTCCCTTTGTTTTCAAGAAAAAGTTTCCTCCTCACTCCAGACGGACTAGAGATTTTTTTCATCAAATAGGATGAGAAAAATTGTGTCCTCAATGACGGAGAATTACATCTGCCGATCTCTTTTCTCTCAAATACTCATTGATAGTATAAGAAGCCTGCATGCAAAAGTTTTCGAAATTTTGAAATACAAAGCCAAATTTTAAATCATCAATTTAATGCCCGTTGTATAATTGAAATGATGGCAATCAGTTTATCTAACCAATGTCTGCTTTTAATAAATGCATGATATTCCTGCAATAAAATTTTTATTTTAGTGCTGATATTAGTTAATTAATTCCTATGTGTTTAATGTGTTGTTCAGAAAATTCCTAAATAAATGTTCTCAAAATTTCCAGCAATACAATGCTTAAGAATTAGTATTGATGCTTAATTAAACATGTACATTTACAATCCCTGGATTTGCTATAAAAAATAATGGCTGAAACTGTGTTTGGGGCTCCTACTATTTCTTTACATGTGATCTAGAGTAACCATTACGCAGTACCTTTACCTGCCACTCTGTTTCCATGGTTACTTGCCATGGTTACCTTCCTCACCTTGCTTTCCAGGATGGGGGTTCCCTCCCTCCTCGTCTTCTGCAGCTTGAAGGGTAGATGGAAAGAGGCACAAACAAATACAATTTTCTTTATAGTGTTGCTTATAAACCATTGGAAGGTTATTATTAAGATGTTTAGTAGCTATAATGTCTGATTAAATGCTTGGGAAGAAAACAATCTATGTTGAAGTTCAAATGCATCCAAACATGCAGATTGAATCAATATTTGTATTTAATTTCTAGAACATCTAGTGAATAGATAGACATAAAAAGCATTTACTCTAAAAACAATGTCTCTGAATTCATAATACAACAAAAACAAACTGTTTGTAACTAAAGGTGTAAATTAACTCTTTAGAAATGGCATCCCTAACAGCAAAATACAAATCTCTCCTTCTTAGTCTACTGCAATTGTTTATATGTATTTACTCAGCTAACTAAACATTCCCGACACAGATTTTAAACAGACATGTATGTAACAAATGAGGGCTGACTGAGCTCTGAGGCAGCACTCACTGTGTGTGTTGCTATGGATGTTCAGAGAAAACATCACATCTGGGGTTGAGTCAATGCTCTAGAAAGGACTCCCAAGCAAGTGCTGTTCTCCCCATCAAACCCACGGTGTTGATCCGAACAGTCGGGGGTCACCGTGTCACTGTCGTACCCCACATACTGAACACTAAGAACTAGGGTTTATCTGAGAAACGAGGCCAAGTTCAAACAATAGCAGATGAAAGGTGCCAAAGATCAAAGTGTTTATGGCATATAAGTTGACAGCCAAGTATTGAATTACTGATCATAAGCTGTCACCCAGGACAGCAAAGATCTGTTTGCTTTAATTATCCCAACAGGACACCAGTGATGGTGCTTGGAAAAGACACCTCGTGTTCTCTTTTTCTACTATTTATTATGTACTTGGTGGCCAAGGCCACTTCCCAACAACCTAAATGTTTACAGCATTTATATATTTATTGAACCTATTAAGAGTGCTGGTAATATGTGGCAGATATATTTCAAAGCTGACCCTGAGCCAGGATTAATGTCAGGAACAGGAGGGACAGCTGGTGTGAGTATATATGTGTGTGTTTATCTGATTTGGTCCAGATAACACACCCCCACCTAATGAATTGGCACTTGTCACTATGACAGGAAGGGTCTTTCTGGGAAAAAACAGGTTGGATATTTTTATTGTGTGGTTTTATTTTCTGTCAGGGTGATATTGATGGATCACTGGCTCGTGGCAAAGTGTGGACGATATGAAGCAGCCAAGCATTTGTTTTGTGGTACACGCTCCGTTTGTATCCATGGTAACCACAGCTGTGTCCTTTCATTGGGAGGTATACATGGTATCTTTGCCAATTATCGAGGAACGGAAAATGGTTTAGGAGTTGAGCATCCTGCTTTCACCTGAACTGCTAAGAACGGAAGTGAATCATGCCGTGTCCTCAACACGACAATATTCAATTCTGCAGTTATTCATATGTTGTTCTTCTGCTGAGTAAGAATGTTCTATTTTCTGAAATGTAATTATTGCTTTTTCCTCTGTTGGCTGTACAACAAATTGCTCTGTTAGGAGATAATAAGGTTTACCTTTATCCCAGCTCTACCATCATACGTCTACGTGTGCTTTTTGGCTCTTACAGTTTAACAACAGTGTCGCATATTGAGTTACATTTAAACTAAATGAATCAATCAACTAATAATCATTTTAAAATATTAGATTATATGAATAAAATCCAGTAAGCACAACAATTGAACATGTTTTTTATTGGGACGGGGTGGCTCAGCAGTTATACTAAAATGTCAAATGTGGAAGAAAAGCCCCAAAATGATTAAGCAATTTTGTCAGCAATCTTTATTTGACTGAGTCATAAAAAAACCTGTACATTAGGGATTTTTTTTTATTCACCTGAAATCCAATCCACTATTATATTTATTAGAAGAGGTATCATTGTGGTTGCAAAATTCTAAAACAACACTATCTTTTGAAACTAGTTTTTTTCACAGCTCTATTCCGATATATAAAAGACTTAGGCTATGTCCAAATTCCCTCCCTAACTACTAAAAAAATATGCAGTGCAGGGCTATTTTGGGACCTACATTTTTTTTTTAGACACAATGCTCAATACTTTTAAATATTTCTTAAAAGGCAAATAAGATTTCCTAAAGTAAAAACCTAAAAAATATGAACATTTCACCAAGACTATTCATTAATCTACTGTTTTTTGGATGTAAAAACATTGATAAAAGAGGAAATTAAACTACCCTTTTTTCACTTGCAAAATCTTTCAAACGCAATGCATTGTGGTCTATCTTCACCAATCTAGTGATCATCGATTCACACTAGTTTTTCACAGAGACTTCTGGGAAATTTCCAGGGCACTGTAATTTGTAATTGTAGATTCAGACAGCAGTACAAAATAACAAAAGCACTAAATAGTGCAACAAGTGAATAGAAAATGAATTTGGATACAACTTTAGTGTCATTATTTTCCGCTGTAACTATTATTGTTTATGATTCTTTTTTAAATGGTTGGCACTTCTGTGAATTTAAAGGATGCTACCCTGATTGTGATTGATAAAAATACAACTGGTTTAACTTTAAGCAACTGTTCGATGGCTGCTCATTTTGTACATAGAGCCTGAAAACAGATTCAAAAATTTGCATAACAGTATGAAAGCAAGAGTTTTGAACATCGAAACCTGAAAGGAGCACTGTCATGTTTACACTTTTCATTGGAATGTAGCTTGACATATAAATCAAAGTACGGTAGTAATTTAGTTTTCTGTAGTAGTATGAGACAGACCTCATCTTACTTGTGTGTGAAAGTATCATCACCATAGAGATATAGTATTATACAGTCAATGATTTTAACCATCTCTTCAAGTATTTGATTTTATAGTATTATTCAGGGATAGGCAACTCCAAACTTTGAGGGCCGCCGTCTCTGCATGATTTTACAGATATTTCAGCCCTACTCATGACTGACTACCTGGTTCAGGTATGTCGAGCCAATTAGAACATGCCAGAAAAGGATAAGTGGACTGGAAAACATACAGGAATGTGGCCCTCGAGGCCTGGAGTTGCCTATTTCTGGCATAAATCATCTTGCTTGGCCCACATTTGAAACTTTAGAGAAAAAGTTCCTCAAACATTAACATACAGTGTGTGCCGTCTCATATTTGACAACAAAATGGAAAAAGAAATGAATTTATTTATATATTTTTATTACTGTAACTCTAGTAAAACCTACAATAAGTTACTCACTTCTCACATCTCCTTCTTTCCTATTTCAGGTGATCATTTCAAGGTTATTCTATGTACAGCTCTGTTAATAATCCCCCAGGATGTTTAACTTTAGTGTTAGTTTAGCCTTTCAGTGTCACAGGGATTCTTCTTTTTTCTTATTCATCCAGCGCGTTAACGATTTGCTAATGTGTTTAAGGTTGTTATCTTATATCATAAGCCAAGAAAAACTTGAATGTGTCTTTGAGGAAAACTGTCAAACAAGCCTTTGCAGTATTTGAAGACAAACTGGGAACTTTTAAACAGTATTGAATGAATCTGACACACCACTCGATTTTATTTTATGTTCTTTTTTTCTTACGGCAACTTATACTAAAGAGAAGCTAGGTCTTTTGTAAAATATTGATTTTCATTTTTAGGGGAGTCAACAATAATATGAGTCTCTCTGTAAATGACACATTTTAATGCTACAGAGCAGCAGTTTACCTAAAGGTTCGTCTTTGGTGAAAGTCAGAATCGAGAACCGTTATTTAGCCCCAACTTAATTGTTGCAAATCCCAAAATCAGAATGGAGGACATCCAAAATGTCTTTGCATTTCAGCTTACCGTTTGTGAAATGAACAATGGCACAGCTGTCTTGTGACTCTTCTTTAATAGCTGAACAAGCTGATGTGGGAATAGGAAATGAGTGAGTGAATTTAATATGTTATCAGATGTGGTTGATTTGAGGTGGTACAAACTCAGTTTTGAAAATAAGGAAGCTGAATGTTATTACATTATCATAATTTCCTGATTTAGTTGTTATAATTGTAGGATTTCAAATGGATGTCTCTTTTTCCACATGACTGAACACCTCTACAATTTGGGATGTTACTTATAAGTTCATCCCCCTTACGAAAAAACACAAAATTGTACAAATTAAGTGTTACTTTTACTTTTTTTATTACTTTTTTCTAGCTATTACGGGAGGATTTATTCCTTTGAGTCCTTTGGGTAGGCTTGGTCTATTGTAGATTTCATCTTGAGAATGTTCAGGTTGTAATTGGATGGATGTTGGACTGATAAAACAATGCTGGATCAGAGCGACTGGTCTTTTTTTAGACTATAAATCTGTACGCCTATTGTTTGTCCTGCAGATTTGTATTTCAAAATGTTGCTTCGTCTGGGGAAAAAAAATAACTTCAACAAGCAAGAAGATAGCCCATCGCTAAAAATACATGTGACACAGTCCATTTTTGAGTTCTGACTCTAATATCATGTTACACGGGGCATCGATTGTGGCTCGAGATGATTTGCCCGCTCAGGTATTCTCAGTCTCAATAAAGTACACTGATGCTATTTTAGAAGGGTCATTTAGTCACATCTCGTGCACTTCATGTCATATATAACACTTTTTATACCTTAACTTGTGACCAAGACTCCTTTCTCAGCATTAATGTCAGAACTAGTCAAAGTAATGTAACCTCTTGATTCCAGCTGCAGCTTTAAAACAACAAAGAGACAATAGCAAGGTCAGGCAATATTGACCGAGAAGAAAGTCAAGCTGCCACCTTGAGCTGATAACCTGTGTTTCTACTGTGACCTGATATCATCTATAGATCAATACATTTCTTTACCCAGCTATTTTTCTTTTATTAGCTCATGGGTGTTATTTTTGCTTGTCTTTTTTAATCCACATATCTGAAAAACAAATCAGCTCATGAGAGTTCAAACAAAAGAGGTCAAATGCTGCCTCCTACAGGATGATCGATGAATGGCAGGACTCTCCATAAGTCATAATACAGGTTGGCAAGTTAATTATCTAATAATTTAGCTCTATTTTAATTGAAGCATATTATTAGTTTTTGCAAAAAATTTTTTTTATCCATTTTAATATTTGAATTAAACTCATACAAGCTCAATAACAAAATATACAAAGGTCGCGTGTCGCGTCCCAGCATTACTGATTTTCTTAAAAAAAAAAACCTCTGTAATAAATACAAAACATCTACAATTCTAAACATTTTCAATTTGGGCTTTTATAAATGCACTATATACATCTTTTTGATATACATTTTTCTAGGTACCACATGAGACACAAGCCTTCTCTGTGCTTTTGGTTTATAGCAGTTTTTTAAGTGAAAACTAGCTTTCCAAACCAAAAAAATGAACAATCCAAAAGCAGAATAGTTATGGTTTTTCTCATCTTGGAAATGTGTCCATGTTTAAACTGCAAGATTTGCTCAATTCAAATTTCTGACTGCAGTACACAATCTGTCATTGGTCCAATCGTTCAGGCTTTAACCTGCCCATCATTAGCTGGATGCTTATTTTTGTCAGCAAAGAGGAATTTAAACATTTTTTTTTTTTATCAATATCTTTCAAGTCAATTCTGTGTAAATCAGGAAAACAGATCAAGTACTATATCTATTTTTATGTACAATAATTTTCTATATGCCTGGTTTCATGTATTTCTGTCTCAGTAAAGCTCTTTGTTTTACTTTTATCTTTATGCTTTTGGAGTCCATATTTGAAAATCACGAGTTTACCTAAAAATATAGTCTACCATATGTATTTGTCAAACAACCAATTTAAATAACAACAGAAATAGTTGGGTTTACCTAAAATTTTATTCCAATCAACAAAAATGCAACATATCCAACAGAAAATAATGCAAACCACACATCAGTCCCAAATTTATACAATCCAAATTAATTAAAAAAACATTCTACATTTTTTATATATTTAGGTGTATTCTTTTAGGTTCTTCCTTGTATCAGTAAAATCTCAATCAGTAGAGGGAATCAGTTTCTAAAAGCTCTAAGTGCAACATAAAGGCCTCAACCAGCCATGTCTGTGTCTGTATTGCACATAAAACTGAACAAGATGTTCTGGACAAAACTGCCGTCTGCTCTTTTTAAATTCACTAAAACGGGACCTTGTTGCAACTGTGAGTACATAAAAAACATAAGAAAATTTCCATCAGTATCCAGGTCCTTTAAAATCAAGGGATAATCGACCCTAAAACATCCATTTCCCTTTTTTTTTTTTTTTGGTATACCAGAGCAGGAGATGTAAAAGCACTTCTAATCTGATTGAAGGGGATCTATGGACTTAAAGACATGTCACCACCAGGCCAGATCAACAGCACACAAGAGAGCAGTAAGAAAGCTGTTGATCCTCTACCAGCAGGATGGTAGAATAGAATATCCAAAAAAGCAGCAGCAGATAACTCTGCTGTATGAAGCTGCATGTGTGATAATGCAAAAATGCTGAGATTTGCATATTTGGTTATAGTTTAGAAGATTACACAAAAAATAATAATAATCCATTTCTTTAAATGAAACATTACAATGGCATTTCTGTTTTGACCCAACAGATGGAGTCCTTCTTACTGACATTTAACTGATACAAAATATAAAGAAAGAAACTGTTTGCTTTAGTCTAAAAACAGAATTCCATGGCATTAGGTGACCCTGAGGTCACATTAATTAGAAGAGCGGACTTTCCTTCCTTTTAGAGGTTGAGGAGGTCTGAAGTTGTTTTCCATGCGTGTTCTCTGATCTTCTTCCTCTCCAGTGAAAAGCAGCAACCTGAACTTTCCCAGCTGTAGAGAAAAACATTCATAGAAAACGGCTTGAGCTCAAATGCAAGAACACATTTAAATAAATATTCGGTTTTTTTTTACTCCAAAAGGAAAAAAAACATTTTACATTTCTGAAAGTTACAATACATAACATCTATTCTAAAATCTGTCTCTTGGCTTCTGTTTGTTCAACTGCTTGAGATGAAAAGCTATAATTCTAAATTTCTATAATAATAATAGTTGATAATTATAAAATCCAGAATCACCTATTTGTACTCAGTCATATGAATTCCAGCAAAAAAAAAAACTAAAGTTTACAACGACCTGCTCACAAACCATAAAGGATTGAATCATCTTTTTAGGGGCTGCTGACCAAAGAATAAAGAGCAGGAAGATGTTTCACTGTTCATACCTCAAAATATAAACAAACCTTTTGTATTTCCAACATTACTACTGATAATTTTGCAATACATAATACATATGTAAGCAACAAATTTAGTGTTTTAACCCAGAACACCAAAAAAGAAATTTCTTCTGCACTTTAAAAGTAAATTTGAGCTCTTTTTGTTTATTTATTTATTTTTGAGTAACTGCAAAATAAATTTAAAAAAAATTAAAAATTGTAAAGCACCCCTCAAGAAACTAAAAAAAAAGTTCCTCTAACAAAATTTTTCATAGCTACTTTAAGGACACTGATAGCTTATAAACATGAACAGGTTTTGAATAATTATAATGCCATTATACAGAGAAAACCCTCTTTCATTTTTTCTATTTTTTATTAGTTTGATTGATTTGTTTCTGAATATCAACATTCGATCTTAAAAAAAACTATGTTGGGGTTCTCTTCTCTGCACTGTCTATGATGAAAACCCAAATAAATCCCTGTTACATAATGTCTGCTCCCTGCTGAGTAAGCAAGCATGCGTTTATTGCTTAAAGCTCTGTGCCCGTCCTGTCATCAACCCATCAAGATAATCAGATGGAGCAGATGAACGATTTGTGAATTGGACACACAGTTGGCCATCCAAATTGCCCCTTGGTTTCAGTTATGCAGCAGACATGGCTTTACAGAAAACTAGACTATAAGAGATCAGTAAAAAGTGAACTTGTAATCCTTCTGGCAGACACACACATCCAGCTCAAAGGGAGGCCTGGAGTAGATGTGTTGTGGCCGTCCAGGCAGCTAGCTTAACTTGTTGACAACCTGTGGATACAGTTATATGTTTTTTGTTTTGTTTTGTTTTGTTTTTTTATTTATTTCACTGCGAAAGAGTTTGAAAGATAAAGAATCAGACCCCAATATTAGGTCCATCATTAACTATGCTCACTAATTTATCCACTATGAAGCTCTTGTTTTGCTGATGCAGCAATGCTGGACAACAAAAGATCCATACTCACGCCGATTAAAATCTTATTTTTGGTGTTTTTATCATGTTCTTGTAGCCTTTTTCTTATGGTGGAGTACATATATGAAACAATTAAGACTAACTGCATTTCTGAGGATCTCTTTATTGAATTTGTCGATCAATCGGGAGAAAGTAAAAACCCACAGTTAAAAAAGCTTGGATTTGTGACGCGCAGCAGCTGCCGTGTGTGTGGCATGTCTGCCTTCTCCACTACAACTGGAATAAATCCACTACGCTAATATTAGCTTGGGCTTGTGAGTGCTATAAGCTAGCAGGACAGAGTGTAAACAAAGAGCTAATGGGAAATTAGCAGAGACTAACTTCTGCCACTCTGCAAAAAATATGTCTTTAAGAAATGACAAAGGTTATGTGATTTTGACAAAAACTGCAAAATCATAAAAAAAAATATTTAGTGAGTGGGACTTTAAGTTAAGGGGAGTAAAACCCACTACGCAGGCCATAAAATATGCTGCAGCTTCACTGACTAATTAAAAATATTTTCTTTATTGCTCATAATGCAATTAATTAAAATTTATAGAAGTTAAGTTTGATAATTAGAGATACTTCATAGTGTGAAAGAAACATGAATATAGATAGTAAACTATACAAATAGGAATACTGACAGTAATTCAATAAAATTGTCAGTTTATAATAAAATGAAAGAAAAATCAAAGCAAGCAAATTGTAATATAACAATTATAAAGAATGTGATTACACTACTCTGAAAAATCTGCACCAGAGGGTTTCACCTTTAATTGCTTGCAAACAAGGTAGTTGGACTGTGGTTTATGCTGCAGGAGTGGCTGTGCCGCTACGCTAATACAAAACCACTGGAGATAAAAGTGGCTTAATGTTCAACAGCAGCACTAAATTTGACAGTAATCACCTGCTTCTCGGACACAGCGATTGGCTCCTTCAGTACAATCCAGATGACGCTCTCGTGTAGTGGAGGGGTGGTCAGTGATCCCAGATAAGTCCAGTAGTGGAGGCTACTGGGAAGAAGGCACTTTGGATTGAAACCTTTGAAATCTGTCACACTACCCTGCAGTGATAACACAAAAATAACCACTTTGACCTTTGATTTAAACAAAAAAAAGGTATTTAAAAAGTATTTTAAATGAAAACGTGAATTCTCTCACCTTAAATTTTACCATATACAGAGCATCTGTTATCACATGAAGCCATCTGTGGTCGTCACCTGTCTTAACGAAACATATTTAGTTTTTTAGCTTCAGTTGTGACTTCGAAACTCACTTCTTTATGCAAATAACAACACACATATTTACACTGTCATAAAACCTATTTAAATTTCAGCCATGGCCCAAAAACTTTATTAAAATAACCTAAATATTCATAATGTTTCAAAGTGAAAAGTCCAACATAACGTTTTAATCTGTATTTATACCAAAATCAAATTTATCATGCTTAGACTTTTTACCTCGAGAAAAATGCCGAGAACAGCAAGACCATCGGGAGCTGTTGCTGCTTCCCCAAACGAACGGTATTTTACTGCATTCCAGTGAACTAAATGAAGCTAAAGACAAAACAGGGAAAAGGAAAAGAAAACTGGAATTACATAAATGTGTTTAAATGGCAAAAAAAAAAAAAAAAAAAAAAAGTAGATGAACATTGTTGTTTGTTCTTTGTTTAAGTTTAACATATTTGGTTATGGAAAAGTTAGATCAAGCCCTGAGCCACATGAAAAAACAATATCTGCCCAACAATAAAACTCTATAGGATTTCTATTATTTTCAACGATGGAAAGCATTTTCCTTTTTGGATTAGAGATCTTGACAAACTCAAGTAGTTCACTGACCTCTGAAGCAAAGCCATAACCGTCAACAGTGTGCTCAGAGCCTTCACATCCCTTTCCACCCCAATGGAAGTGGAATTGTTTCAGCCTATAGGGATTGTCAAGAGGGCCTCCCTGGATTACTGCAAGAGAAAAAAGAAATCATCCACATTTATCCACCAGAGCTTTTGAAAACTTCCCACAGAACAGTTTGTTAGCCTACATTTATAAAGCGTGCCAGATTGACAGACACATGCAAAACCACATGATAAAAAGACAAAAACAAACTTGAGGAAGCCATCACTGAACGGTCTCAAGAAACAAATTTTAAAAAATAGCAAATTTTAGAATCACCATAGTTTCTCAGTTCATGCTACATTCTGTGTACAAAGTCTGTCTTTCTGCTAAGTACCTAAGAAGCTTCGCTAATGGGATTCCTTTTGTCGTCTCCTGTTAATATGTGAGCAGCTCCTAAAACCTGCCAAACTGCATTTACTAAAAGTTTATAAAGTCTGAATAAGTAATCAATCACAATTGCACTTACTCTTGTTTTGTAAGAACTGCGGTAGAGACAAAGAGCAATGATTGACTTGAATCAATTCTTACATTGTTGCATTTGAACAATAGACATTTGTTTGATCAAGTTGAGAGCACATGTTTGGTCCTCAAGTGATTATTACAAATGATTACAAACTCTTCTTCTTTACTCAGCAGTTCTAAACACAGACTTGCTCACTATTCAGGTTTGACATTGTTTTAGAAAGAGGTCACACCATTCAGGGTCTGATTAACTTACGGGAACTTGCACAAAATGTTATTTTTAAACACAATCCTTAAAAAGTACAAAGGTATTGATGATGAGTTGTAGTGGAAAAATACTACCACTCTGACAAACCTTTTGTTTATGAATGAAAATGTGGACACACATACCAATTTTACAGTCACATATTCATGAAAGTTAAAAATTACAGTCTTCCATTCTTCTGGAAAAACAAATACACCACTGTGTGTTCTATAAATCGACACTGACATCAACAGGATCCTGTCCTCATAATTAATCGTTTCCAGCAGTATTTGCTAGAGCTATAAAAACTTACTCACGGTTCCAATATTAATGCTCATCTAACTGACAGGTTGGTCAACATAAAAACACCCAGCGATAAAGACAAATATCATCATAACAGCATCTGAGATCACCTACAGGTTATATATATCTTTTGTCCAGCAGACAGATGCTCATTCCCTTTAGTCATGGCTGCACTTTCCTGCAGTGTAATCACGGGTTGATCTGCAACCTTTTATTATGGTCAGCCGAGCACATGTTATGCATTTTCCAAAAAGACCCACACACCACGCCCACTTTCTTTAAGGAAAGATTTCAACTGCACGTGGCAGGATGCGCAGTTGACAGCTGAATTATCTCTGAACATTGACCTCTATCAAAGTTGCAGGATGATCAATCGATGAACAATGTCCAAACAAGGCAATCAAAGCAAATGGATGTTGATGTTCTTTCCTCACCTGAGCGATCATCAGAGTCATCAAACTCCACTACAACAGAGTGTCCATTATTGGAAATGTTGATGGAAGTACAGTGATCATAGTTCAGGACGATGGGGCCCAGACTGCGATCCTGTAAAGCCTGATGAGGGATAATGTCAATAGGAGACTGTCGGCTTCCCTGGGCAACTGGGTAATTTTTATGCCATGCTGAGGGACCTTGAAAAAAAAAAAAAAATAATGAAATTGGTTTTAAAAATTGTTGATATTAACCAAAGGAAAAATCTGCAATAATAAAATTGCTAAAATAATAATAATTGTAATTTTTCAAACAAAGTTGTGCATGAAAATATTATATATTTTTTATTGCTGAGCCAAATTAGGAACAGCATGTGTAGACTCTGGAAGCTGAATTAACTGCACCACATCCTTTGAAAGTAGGGCTAATCTCGCATTTGAAAGCTATTTTGACTCTGTTCTTGAAGTAAATAAGGATCAAATACGTTGACAGTAAATATTGCATAAAAAGAGACAGATTGATGGCAAATCTCACCGTCCTCCTCTCCGTATCCCCAGTGGTGTCCTGTCATTGTCTGCTGTCAGTTTGGAGCGGGCTCTCCCGTGCAGCACAGCGGCGAAGGACGGACACAGATAAGCTTAAGCACCTGTACTGTTGTTGATGGGGTTTATTTTGCTCGCAAAGAAGAAGGACACGCCCCCTCACGCCTACACACTACCAGACACGCACGTTTATACAAATATACAGCCAACAGCATATTACTATGAATGGAGATTTGTATGGTTATAGCTTCTGGACATTCTTACGGCATTAAAAAAAAAAAAAAAAAATCAATACGAGTTTTTGACGGTGGTATTATTTTATTTTACTTATTTTTGTTTTGATTGATTAAATTGTTCAGATATGGATTTATTGGAAATTAATTTAGAATAAAATAATTAATGTTGTTTTATTATAAATTATACAGTGTTTACATTTGTACATAATTCAATTTAAATTGTTCATAACAATATTTTTAAATACATTAGCAATAGCAGAAATATTCAAAATATTTTGTATGCTCTTTGTTGAAAGACTTGAGTTCAATAAATAAAGTTAGAACCTAATTGATTTGTGTCGAAAGTGCTCTTTCTCTCGAATCTTTCTCTCGAATCTGCCCTCGCGGAAGTGAGCTCCATATTAACGTCACTGAAGAAGCTACGATGGCAGCCGCCAAGGCTTCCAAGGAACAAAAATACGACAGACAACTCAGGTACGTGTAAATACAGTCACAGTTTGTCAGTAAACATTTTTTTAAATATCTGACATTTTTGAAAATTTAAAACAAAAGACTGAAAAGACATTAGCAAGACTACATAGCTAATGCTAGCTGGTATTAGCCTGCTTCTGTAATTTCATCGCTTGCTTGCTTTGGGAATCAGTCATTTCATGTTTCTCTTTAGTTTGATGGTTCCTTCTAGTATTAAACAGCAACATAATGATCTTGACAGTGTTTGATTAACAGAGTTTGTGCATCATTGTGGCGTAACGCTGTGTTTTCAGACTGTGGGGGGATCATGGCCAAGAAGCTCTGGAGAATGCTCATGTATGTCTCATTAACGCCACGGCAACTGGGACAGAGATATTGAAGAATCTGGTGTTACCAGGTTAGTGGGAGATGCTGCGTGATGGCGACAGTCATCAATGCCATCATCCATAACCTGACTGATCCCCGGATCTGCTCTGTTGTCCAGGAATTGGCGCTTTTACCATCGTGGATGGACATGCCGTGTCTGGAGAAGATGCTGGAAACAAGTAAGACTACTTCAATCTAAATGCAACACCAAATGTTAAGAAATCAGTTTTTTAGTTGCATCCGTTGAAAGGCTGCCAAAATGGTTATGTGGTTCACTGTGGCACAAGGTGATGCCACAATTGTGCAGTGAAATTGAGGTCAGAATTAATGAAAAACTGTTAAATCTTCACCTTAAATCTGGAAATGGTCTCCAAAAAAAGTCAACTGTGAGGGTGAACATTGTCATCATAGAGGATAATAGTTTACTTTCAGATTTTCGAGCTTTTGGGATTACCATTGGCAACAGAATAACAAATTTTTCCATTGAGGGAGATTCCTGTCCACACATCATACTACCTCCACCAAACCTGCTTCTCTATTAGTGCAGCATAGTATCAACATTACAGATTTGGCTTATTTTCAGCACTATGATTTTTAAGTGTCATTACCACTGACATAATCCAGATAGTAGGATGATATCTTAACTACAATTCTGTAAATGTTCCAATATTGGCAGAATTTATTTTTGATTATCTACTGTCTTCTCTCGTTTGACCCATGATGTTTAAAAACAGGGGCAAGAAAAAAGCACAGAAAAAGTGGAAGAACAAACAAGGGTTTTTGTTTGTTGTGGACCATTTAATTGATTACCAATCTGTAAAACTATGTATTGCAAAGAACCAATCAAATAATAAAAAGAAAAATATCTATTAAAACTACTAAACTTTTTGTACAACAATTAGTAGATATGAAGATGGGTTGCTAACTAATTTCTATATCTGTTCTTACAGTTTTTTCTTAAGTAACAACAGCATCGGAAGAGTAAGTACTCCTACTTTCAATTTAAAAAAGTACATATTTAATCTTTTTAAATGTTTGATCTGTATGACATTTTTTTGTATGTATATTGACTTTATTCCTACATTTCTGCATGCATATGTATTTAGTTTTTTTTAAAAAAAGAAAAAAGGTAAAATAGATCCTTTCATAGTAATGTTTGTCCTGCAGAACAGAGCCCAGGCTGCCACTGAACTGCTGCAGGAACTGAACAGTGATGTATCTGGTAACTTTGTGGAGGAGGTTGGTATTTCTTTATCTATGTGACCTGCAGTTACCTTAATGGATTCTGTGGAAATTAGGAACAAATAAATTGCTGTTCTGTTCAGCTCCTTTTTTAAATAAAATGCAAAGTTTATGAAAAGGACACACGACATGAATCTGTTTCATAACAGATATCTGTTATCTACCATCTGCTTGTTCCCTTTTAGAGTCCAGACAAGCTACTTGACAACGATCCAGAGTTTTTTCACAGATTCACTGTTGTCATTGGTGTCCAGTTGCCTGAAAGGTGCAGCATCCATCTGTCTAATTGTACCATTTTGATTTTTACTGTTCGTTTTATATATATTATCCTCATAATGGGTCTTTTTTTGTGTGTTTTCACTAACAGCACATGTTTGAGACTTGGCTCAGTTCTGTGGAATGCCTCTGTACCTTTTCTGATCTGTAAAACGTATGGTCTCATAGGCTACATGAGGCTGGTGGTACAGGAGCACACAGGTTAGTGACATCAGCAGCTCTATCATCTTTTTGCATTGCTTGACAGCGTGGTTGCATTGCATGCAGCAATTCAAAGGTTGTGTACTGATCATTGCTGCGTATCTGCTTAGTTATTGAATCTCACCCGGACAATGCGCTGGAGGATCTTCGATTGGATCAGCCTTTTGAAGACTTTAAGAACCACGCTAATTCCTATGACCTTGACAGCATGGACAAGAAGGTGGGGGCTTTGTTTGGACTTCCATTTCTGTGCATTTAAAATGTTTAATATTTAGTAAAAAGAAAGAAAACTCAATCATGTTCCAATCTCCATAATCTTCAGGACCACAGTCACACTCCATGGATTATAATTGTTGCTAAATATCTGGAGAAATGGCTCAGTGAGGTATTTACCCTCAATAACCTATTTTTAAAAATATACATTAATATTAACACTTACAGTTATTGAATATTTTCTGTTATTTTCACTTTTTTTGTTGTTTTTTTGCAGCACAGTGGTCAGCTGCCCAAAAACTACAAAGAGAAGGAAGCGTTCAGACAAATGATTCGGGAAGGTATCACTGAAACTCTGTACTTTAGAGATGTTCAACTCCATTATGTGTGTGCTGTTCCTTTGAGATGTTTTGTGCTTTAGGGATCAGAAAGAATGACAGTGGTGTTCCAGAGGACGAGGAGAACTTTGAAGAGGCTATTAAAAATGTCAACACTGCATTAAATATAACCAAGGTGCAAAACAAAACTTTTTAGGAATAATTGTGTCTGCTTTTTAGAAGTCGAGTCAGCCTGCTCATCTTTTGATCTTGTTTGTGCAGATTTCAACTTCTATTGAAAACCTCTTTAAAAGTGAGAAGTGTGGCAGCATCACAGCACAGGTTTGATTTTTCTCACTATTTCAGTCACTCTAATAAGTAAAATAAGATAAAAAATGTTCTTAAAGAAAAACATGTATGTTCTAGTCATCCCCATTTTGGGTAATGCTCCGAGCTGTGAAAGAGTTTGTCCACGATGAAGGCAAAGGTAGCCTTCCTGTGCGAGGGACCATCCCAGACATGATTGCAGATTCTCAGAAGTTCATCAACCTCCAAAATGTGTAAGTAGAAATATGTGTGTTAAACATGCAACTTATTACAATCCATATAAATCCATTTGAGACAAAACTATCTCATTTTTTCATATTTGTGTTCATTTTATTTTATTTTTTGCCACAGCTATAGGGAAAAGGCCATGCAGGACGCTGCAGCAGTTTCTAAGCATGTTGAATGCCTACTGCGGTCTGTTGGAAAGGTTTGTGAAACACTCACATTTATTTTAAGAAAAAAAACTGCATTTCTAGACCTTTTAGAGATTTCAAATATTTTTTGTGTATATAAAAAACAAGGGAACTGCATTTGATCCTTAAATGTATTTCTACAGGGCGACTGTGGTGCAGTGGTAGGGCAGTCGTCTCATGATCGGAAGATCGTGGGTTCGATTCCCTGCCCGCCCATGTGTCGAAGTGTCCTTGGGCAAGACACTGAACCCTAAATTGCCTCTGGTGGGAGGTTGGCGCCAGTGTTCGGCAGCGGAGCCACCACCAGTGTATGAATGTGTGTGTGCATGGGTGAATGGGTCTGTGACTGTGAAGCGCTTTGAGCCCTCGAAGGAGGGTAGAAAGCGCTATACAAGTATACGCCATTTACCATTTACCATTCTACTTCACGATGAATTCTGCCTTTTTCTTCAGCCCCCTGAAAGCATCTCTGATAAGGACATCAAGCTGTTCTGTAAGTTGTTTTTTTTTCTTTATAACTTGCGTTAGTTATTATTAATGTTCCTTTTAATATTGGTAGTGAACATTTTGTTTTTGTTTTCTGTGTTTAGGTAAGAATGCATCATTCCTGCGGGTGGTTTGCTGCAGATCTCTGGCTGAAGAGTACAGTGTGGATTCTGTAAATAAAGATGAAATCGGTCAGTCTGAGATCCATTTTCTCGTTCTGATTGGATACTTCACGAAGACTGATCTCTTAACATTTTTTAATTCTATTGAGTGAGAAGCCCTCGTTTGTTAATCTTATCGTTGTCTTCTCAGCTTCGTACATGGACAATCCCGACAGTGAGATGGTCTTCTACCTCATGCTTCGAGCTGTTGATCGCTTCTATCAGCAGCACTCCCGCTACCCAGGTCTGTAAGAAAATAAGGAATCCTGAAGAGAAAAAGTTCAGCCTCAAAATATCAGTTTAATGATTAGTGTGCTTTATTTCATAGGTTTTCACTTTTGTTAAATTGCAGGCAAAGTTTTACCACATTAAGAGGAACATTTAAAGATATAAGTAGGGATGTAGGAGAAAAAAAATCAATTCGGCAATATACCACGATATTTCATTTTGCGATGCTTGTATTGATTTAAAATGCTGACAAAACATAATTTAATTAACCATTTACTTACTTTATTTTTACAACTAAAACCCCAGATCGTTGCTTAGCAGTACAGCAAACTGAGCCTGTTTGAGCAGCACAACACCGTGACCTAAACAACAACAAGACCTCGCGAGAACCACCTTGTGTTAAATGTTCAGTCAGCCTTGAGGTTTTTGTTGTTATGAGAAATGTACTACTTAGTTTTTATACTTGGGATTGGTACCAAATCAAAACTTTGCCACGTTGCTGCCAGTTTCAGTACACAGTTGCAGTGCATAATATTATAATCATTAAATAAAATGGATTACACTATTTTGTTAAAATAAAGAATAAAAAACTAATATTCAGGCATAGTTTTTTTTTTCTGAAAACTTGCTCTGTGGGATAAGTATCGTATTGTGAGACACGTATCGGGATACGTTTCCCATAGCCAGGTTATTGCAATACACACACCTAATTACAAGCGTAAAATTTGGTCAGTGGCTGTGAGGAGTGAAATAATTTTTTTTCCTGTAAAATTAACCTTTTAACTGAATGAAAATATTACTGAAACTGACAAAAAGGCTTTTATTGAACCTTGAACTCTGTCTTTGTCAGGAGTGTATAACTATCAGGTGGAAGAAGACATCAACAAGCTGAAGGTGTGCGTGAACAGTCTGCTGCAGGAGTACAGTCTGAGTGTCAACATCAAAGATGACTACATCCATGAGTTGTAAGTCCCAGCTTGTATTGGTTTTTTCGCTGTAAATATGTGAAGAACATAAAATAATTCTCAGCTGCTTTACTCCTGTAGCTGTCGGTATGGAGCAGCAGAGCCGCACACAGTTTCTGCATTTTTGGGAGGTAAAGCTCTCTGCTCTCTTCTGTAATAAAGCAATTTCAGAGATTCTGTGCGCCTCATTCGACACGCAGCTGATATATCAGAAATCATTCTTGACTTGTGTTTGTTTAGGATCAGCTGCTCAGGAGGCCATCAAGATCATCAGCCATCAGTTTGTGCCCTTCAACAACACTTTTATTTATAACGCCATGTCGCAGACCTCTGCAACATTCCAACTATGATCCACTCACAAACAGACACATTGGAAAAATACTGGACAGATTCTGACTGTAATAAATCCAGCTGTTAACGGCTCCTGCGGGTTTGGGAAGAAATCGGACATTCGGAAACAGGGATCTCATATGGAAGAAGAAGGAATGCAGCACCCTCTGGGATTTTCTTTAAACATTTTTCTGTTTACCCTAACATGCAAAATAAAAAAAAAACTGTCTTTTTAAGCTGTGATTGTAAATTAACATAGCAGCACTTTCTATCCTCCCAATTGTTCTGTTTTGGAGCACCTCATGTAAAGACGTGTACTGTTAAACTGCAAGGATTAATATAAAAAAAAAGGTTTGAACAATCAACCAGTTTGTGTTTGTGTCTTTTCAGAAAAAAAAAAACATGACCACTAATTGTGGCTTGATATTTATAAGTTGGGTTACAGAGTCTGAAATAAATGTTTGATGATATGCATGTGAGCGGCTTTGGAGGCATGCAATGTGACTTACCTCCAAGCAGGATCCATGTGAGACCCAGCAAAGCTGTTGGACTTGCTTTGACAGCAGGGGGCGCTATTGCTCAAATCTGTATGTGGTTCATGCTGCATTTTATATGATCATTTGGGAGCTCCCTCCAGCAAATTTTGCAAGCCTTGTTACTTTTTTTCTAATGAAAGGTATTGTTTTCATTATATAATTCAATAAGAATCAACTTAATGATGTCAGCTAGGAGAAGAATTTGTTCTTTTTTTTTTTTTTCACTTAAACAGTTTAATAGAAATGTCTCCTGGTTTGAACATGTTGCCCTCATACTGTGTTCCCACATACACACACACAGTTTCAATCTGTCTGAGAAGGGCTGAGCAGGCTGCCAGAACACACCCTGCCTACTTCCTAAATCAAGATTTTGTCCACTGTCCCTTAAAGATTATCACGTCTCCATCCGTCCTCTGCTTCTTAAGACGACAGCGTGCCAGTAGAGGGGTATTCTGGGGACACGAGATGTCTTTATTTTTTCAAGTTATAGAGATATCCCACATAATTTAATACTAATTACTAAAGTTTCTCCTTTTTTCTGTCAATATTGGAGCTTTAATTATTAATTTGCTAGTTTTGGCAGTACTCAGGTAGCTCCCACATGCGTCATCGTCTGATCATTTTAAACACATCCCTTTAGTGCCTCCTCAGAGAGTTGAGACTAACTAGTATGTCCTTGTAACCCAACACCTCCTCTCTTGTAATGAGTACTGGCCACTGATAAGACTTAACAGACATAAACAGACTAGAGACCCTGGCTGATGCAAGAAGCCAGTTACTCAAGTTTTTCCATTTCAAATGGGCGTATCTCTCAAAAAATCAATTGGAAACAGTGACTTCAAAATTGATGTTATTTTTTACGTAAGGAAAGGAACATGGGATTGTCAAACACTAAAAGAAATAATGCAATAAAGAACAAACATTTTGATTTGTTGCTCAATAGAATAAGAACAAATGAAATTGTCCCGAACAAAAATGATAATAGCTTCACTTTATGTTTTGCTGCACACCCTCTTGTTAGCAAACACGTTCTGTATCTGTCAGTGAGACTCCTGCCCCTGCCAACATGTCGTTTGATTTTTTCATCATAGGCAAACGGCTCCAGATGTCTCAGGTTTGAGGGTACCTTCTCGCTGCGGTTCGCTCCAGCTCCATATGCAGATTTTTAACGGAATTCCGACCTGAAAACAAATTATGTTATGAGTCATTATTAGGTGTTTTAGCTAAGAGTTGAATGACCCCTGACCTGTAACTGAGACCAAGCTTTCTGACCAAAGCAACCCCAGAAACCGAGTGTCTCCTTATGTTTGCAGTACGAATGGTGATTTTATCATCAGTTTGTTTTATTTTTGCATTTTGAATTTAGATATGAAGCTTTGGCTCAATTTCAACAAAGAAGACCTACCTCACTTCTGGATAAGCTAGGTTTATCAATCAAGTCTTCATTATAACCCAATAGTTAAATTTGTTTAATTTTTTAAACCAATCATATTCATATTTTCTGCTTTTAAATTCATGGACGTTTATCTCTCTAACATTCAAGACAGCTTAGCCCCCCGCCAACGATACTAAGTCGTGGACTGACCCTCACCCACCATGAGCATCTATGCCAGGCGTGGGTAAAGATTCTGACTCTTGGACCATAAAGGGTTCTAAAATTGGACAGAAGGGTCAGAGCAGGAGCAGTCTGGTGTGTTTTGGTATTCCACCTCATTAAAAAAAAAACAGAAATCTGGATGAAAATAGGCTTTAATTTTGACTGAAAACATTGAAAGCATTTTGGATTTTTTTTATTTCAAAATTGTGCCTAATATTCTCATTTTAGTGCCAATAACACCAATGGGTATGATGTCACTCAACAAAAAACGCAAATTTAAGGAAAATTTCCATTTATGTGGTCTTGGAATAATTTGAAAAATGGCTGTAAAATAAAAAATAAATAAAAAATGGCTGTCTGATTGGGAAAACACACATAAATGTCAGAAAAAAAACAAATCTTACATCATAAACAAAGGTCAATGTATTTATAGTGCGCCATGTATGGGGAGTCATCAGAATTAAAAAGGTTTATCGATAAATGTATTCCAGTTTGGGGGGCCAGATTTAATAGTTTATCGGCCGCGTATGCCTCTGGGCTGTAATTCACCCACCCCTGGTCTAGGCTCAGGGAGTTTAGTCATCTATGGTCTGAGTTCATCCCACTAGGATTAAGACACCATTTTCCCAAAGCCTAACCGCCAAAGACAACAGACTGTTTCACGCACATTTTTAAATCACATATGAATCTTTATTATTTGCATTCCTGAATTCTCTCCTTATTGAAATAGGATTTGTTTATCACATTTTGATAGTTGTGGCTTTCTTGGTCGTCTCCCATTTTGGATGTTTAAACGGGGACAGATGGTGTGATCTGACACAGATGCACTTTGGCCTTGGAGTTCACCTTTATTGTCCTTGGAGGTTTTTCTCTGCTCTTTGGTTACCATTCGTAATATAGATCAGTATGGACATTATCATCTCTACACTGTTTTTTTTCGCAGACACATCCAGGGAGGTTTACCACTGTCCTGTAGACTTTGAACTTTTGGATAATATCTATAACTACAAGTGCCATAATTTAATCTAACGTGAAATTGTGAAAGTGGCTGGATACAAACATGCATATATGCACAGACTATAGAGAAAATACACATCACACAAGTGTGTTTTTGCTTTCTGTGCGTAGGAACCAGTTGGAAGAAGGACGGGGTAGTTAATGTAAAAATCAATCCGTAAATCAGATGCAGCGCCAGCAGAAATACCACACTGCCAACCACGACTCTCGCCGGAAGCTTCCAGCAATAAAAGGAGAGGACGTCAGACGGAGAGCCGGATGAGTCAGTGTAACGGAATGGGGGGGAAACTGCACAGTCAAGGTGGCAGATTGATGGTCATTATCTTCCCCAAGGACGAGGCTGGAGCGTCCCCTTGTCACACCCTGTGAAAGGAAAGAAGCTTGCATTTTTCATTAAAGTCCAAGACTCAACAGAGACACTGAGAGGCACGCACGGGTGGAGATTTAGGGTGATGTTTTTCATTTTGAACTATTCAACTGGCTCTTATCCAGCTGGTCCACCTCCTCTTGAGGCCCAAGCTGAATTAAAACAATGTCGAGTGGAGGATTTTTTTGTGTTCGCAGGGAGACTGCAGGAGGCCGGCATACTTGAAACCTCTCAGGGTCTGCTGTGGGCTTTTCGTCCTTACTATAAACAGATGGAGCCGTTACTGCTTTCTAAATTATGCGAGGGCCGTTTTTATCTTATGTCGATTTGATAAATGTTATTTATGTAAATTGTGAGATATTATCTAAATTACTTGGAAGGAAAAAACAGCAACTCAATGTATCTAGAGACGGTGGAGGTTAATGTTAACATCAACGGACAGTAAATCATATCAAGTTTTAGGTTTTTATGGAATAGTTAGAAATATTGATGCATTTTTTACCTTGTGTGACATTTTTACTCCAAAAAGAAAACAGATGGAAGTGTCTTTATACACTTATGTCATGTTCAATCAATCCAGGACAATATATATACTGCTCAAAAAAACTAAGGTAACACCTCAACAACTTACTCCAAGTCAGTTACATGTCTGTGTAATCAAACTGTACAATTAGGAAGCAAGCATTCAATTTCAGGTGTTTTTCTGCAAGTGGAATAGACAACAGGTAGAAATAATAGATGATCAGCCACACAAGTGGCCCAGTGTAGTGCAACTCATCCAGGATGACACATCAATACAAGCTGAGGCAAGACGGTTTCTGTGTCTGCCAGCGTGGTGTCCAGAGCATGGAGGAGATAGGCCAGTCCATCAGGAGATGTGGAGGAGGCCGTAGGAGGGCACCCACCCTGCATCAGGACTACTACCTCCTCCTTTGTGTAAGGAGAAGCAGGAGGAGGACCACCAGAGCCATGCAAAATGACCTCCAGCACGTCATAAATGTGCATGTGTCTGCTCAAACTGTTAGAATCAGATTCCATGAGGATGGTATGAGGGTCCGACGTTCACAAGTGGGAGTTGTACTTACAGCCCAACACAATTCAAGACGGTTGGCATTTGCTAGAAAACACAGAGATTGATAAATTCGCCTCTGGCACCCTGAGCTCTTCACAGATGAAAGCATGTTCACATTAAGCACATGTGACAGAGTCTGGAGAACGTTCTTCTGCCTGAAACATCACGAAACATGACCTCTTTGGCAGTGGGTCAGTTATGGTTTGGTGCGGTATTTCTTTGGAGGGCCTCACAGCGCTCCACCTGCTCACCAGAGGTAGCCCGACTGTACAGAGATGATTCTCAGACCCCTTATAAGACCATATGCTGATGCGATTGGCCCTGGGTTTCTTCAAATGCAAGACAATTCTAGACCTCATGTGGCTTGAGAGTGTCTGCAGTTTCTGCTGGACAAAGCTATTGACATAATGGACTGGCCTGCCCGATCCCCAGAGGTAAATCCTATTGAGCACATCTGAGACGTCATGTCTCAGTCCATCCACCAACACCAGGTTGAACCACAGACTGTCCAGAAGTTGGGGAATGCTTTAGTTCAGGTGTGGGAGGAGATCCCCCAAGGCAGGCACTGCAGGGAAGTCATACAAGGACGTGGAGATCACACCATCTACTGAGCTTCATTCTGACTTGTTTCAAGATCAGCCTGTAGTGTGTTTTTCACATTAATTTTAAGTAGAATTCCGCATCCAGTCCTCCATAGTATAATCATGTCACATCTCAGAGTGAGAAAGATTCCTGGTGGATCGTCTGCGCTGCTGTTCTTGGCCATGATCCGTGAACCATGCCTCTGGCTTGTCTTGGCCGTGGACATCGCCACACCGGCTGTCACCAAGTTCTATCTGGATGAACACTAATCAAACATCTGGTTCTAGTTGTTAGACAATCTAATTCTTCTTTAACAGTCCTGGTACATTGCCCATCTGTCCCGGGAGAAGATCCCTCCTTCATGTGGACATCCCTGAGGTTTCTCCTTTTTTTTAATCCTAGAGAATCAGGTTTTTTAGGAATATTTCCTTACTGAGAAGGAGGGTCTAAGGGCAGCGATAACCAGTTTAGTTTAGTCTGTTCGATTTAGTTTGGCAACCAGCTATTGTTTATATTTTATGACTGACTTTCTGCTTTTGTACAATTATCGGTGTGAAGCCCAATATTTGCCCAATGATGTCGGGCTGTGTAAATAAAATTAAATTGAATTAATACATTTAATTTCCAATCAAACATTTGTGTTTGGTTATGTTCTCAGCACATGCAACTTTGTAAAGAATAACACATTTAAAAAGAGTATTTCATCCGTTCAAGTAAGATGAGTTTTCCTAGTGTTTTTTTTTTTTTTTTTTTTTGAGTTAACAGCATTCAAATATAAGGGTAGCAATCTGGGTACTACAGATTTTTGAAATGTTGAGATCTGAGATTTTGTTTAAGCTTAATTGAAAATAAGTTGCTGATAAGTCTTAAAAAATAAAACTTTTTTTTAAATAGTTTGGTAATTTAAAAAAAACATTCAAAATGTAGTATATTTAATTTTTCACAAACAAAGCCTTTCTTAATGGAATAATTTTGTTTTTTATGGTAATTTTTGATGTAGTTTATTTTTTTCAAACATGTAAAAATAACAAAAGATATATCTATAACCTCAGTGATAACAATATTCATTCATTTAGGCAAAAAAAAAAAAGTCTCAATTTGCCAGAACTTAGGAAAGGCAACATGGTTGAAAAGGAGATGCAAAAGTTGTAGTTTATTAAAGACTACTCCCTAAGACCCATTTGTCAAGACTATTTGTCCTTGTTTACAACTTGGAACATCTTACAAAACAAGCATCAATCATCAGTCATACAAATAATCATGCAGCAGATTTTTGTGGGGTTTTTTTATTAAAAAATATGCTCAGCATCCTGTCCAGGAATCTGTGGATTTGAAAAGCTGAGGATCAAATCAACGGCTTTCAAGTTGTTTGCTTCCAAAGCTGCAAGATGAAAGCATGTTTTTTTTTTTTTTTCTGCTTTTAAAGGAAATATGACCGCTGGAGTGGAAATACTCACCAAAGACTTGACACCTATCAGAAATGATTAACATAAATGACGCCAAAGCTTTAAACCTCATGAGGTAAAAGCTTTTTTTTTTTTTTTTGCATTAAAACACTTTTTGGTATGTGGCTAATTGAATTATGTAGTGGGTGCTCCGATCCCATTGCAGATGATGAATGTGCGCTGTGATTTACAGACATTTGTCTGCAACATAGCTTTAGACAGTCAAAGCCTTTGAGGGTGGAGCTGCCCTGGAAGCCAAGCCTTATTATTTGTATTCCTTCCAGATGCATTGTTAATAAATCCATGCAGCACAGCAAGGCGTGGGACAGAGGCTATCCGATTTTACTGATAAATAGGGAAAACAAAACACAAACTCATTTTACAAAAAAAAATAAAAATATATTAAATTACGGGACTAACTTTATATATTCATTTATAAATATATATAATATATAATTAAATCAAATGTATTTTCAAGTAAATGTGCAGGTTTGAGTCAAAGTTGAAAACAACACACAAATGACAGCTTACAGTTGATAAAGGATGAAAATTCCCATAAAACCATGACGTCTCGAACCATGTGTTACAAAAACAAGAACTGCATTGCAATCCCATGTTTGCATGTTAACAGACAGGCAGACGGCCAGATAATAGCAGGTATGTCTGCTGCAGCACATAAAAAAAAACGAAACTTCCACATAACTAACCAAAACAGATGTGTGCGAGTGTCTGTAATGCACGTATATACATCAAAAAATGTGCAGCACGAAAGATAGAGTTTACATTTCACAGTATTTTTAAGATATCAGAAAAGAGACAAAACAGGCTCCGGTCCACATCTGACAGAGATTTAAGAGATTTCTTTTCTTCAAAGATGTCCTTACAATATTGCCATCTCTAAGTAAATCATTGTTATTATTCATTATGTTATCCTGTCATGATGGTTTAATAGTGGTTCTCTGTAGATCTTTTCATCTGCTTTTATCTTCTTTGTGCAGTTGGCTTTTGGTGAGCCTGTATGTAGGTAGATCCAGTCAGGGTCAGAGATCCAATCTCCTCTACCAGACCTGTGCGTCACGTCCCGCTCGTAAAAAATGCACCCTCATGCACACACAGAAATGAGTGGATGCTCGCAAGAGAGAAATAGAGATCTGACACATGGCAAGACAGCTGCTTCAATGATGTATCATCGGCTTACAGAGGAAATAACAGCATTTTCTCCAGCGCTGTGTGAAGCTTCTCAAATAGTTTTGTTGAAAGAGTTCAAACAGTGTTGTGTGGAGAGGGAGCATGTTTGCCGATTTCAAGCATATCATTTACAGGGAGAGAGAGGGGAGCACGAAAGCAACTGCAGTACATTCTACAGGTGCCATTGGTATCTCTGTCATCGCACTTAAAAACAAGGCAGCTGGAATTCCATTCTGAAGTAAAACAGTTTCTCTGCGAAGCTGCATCCCTGTGTTTTTTCACAGATACGAATCTCTCCTTGCTGGAGACTCAAACGCATGCTTCCCTTCACTCATCTAGTTCCAGAAAATCCTGTGAGGAAGTTTGAGGAAACATTGTCCACAGATTTGATGCCCGGAGCAAAGAACGTTCTACACAAAAAAAAAACGTTACAGTTTAACTAGCCACTTTTTTAATGGTAAACATTACGGAGTATCGCCTCTTTGGTGAGGAAGTTTCAAAGAGTTTGTGAACTTTTTGTTCCACTGGATATTGTTTCACTCGTGGTTTTGAATTGCAGTTGTTGATTGGTGCAGATTTGCGGTTATTCAGGTCATGGTATCCTCCGAGTATACATGGACGGCAAACCGTGCTCCTAGAACCAATGGCCTGCACAGCGTGTGGGTTACGTGTTTGTGAGAGAAAGACAAGAGCGAGGGATGTGTTCCACAGTAGAGTGTTTATGAAGAGGAGTGAATTCCTCAGATAAGTGACATGGCCTCTTGCTGTTGTGAGTAGGGAGCTTGAGCTTTACAGACACGAGCTGTGACGAATGCAAGCGTTCTGGTTTTGTGCTCTTAAAGTTAAGATGCCTGTTCTGTCCAAATCGAACCCACACCCACATTGTGAGTGCAGAAATCCTCTGCATGGGGCCCAACAGTGTCAGACCCAGTTCAGATCACAGCATTGCTCAGATTCCTGCCTGTAATTATACTGGCAGCCCTGATTCAGCTTCTATCTGGTAATATGGTGCTGATTATCCTCAAAAGCTCCTCTTTTTACCACATAATCACACGCTTGGTACACACCATAGAGTGGCGGGGACAGGAAAAAATGCAGACGGATCATCCATCGAAACAGAAAAAGCACTCGGGATGAGTATTTTCCGTGTTTGCGTGTGCATATGCACCTACACGCGGGGGCACGTAGGTGTTCGTGAGTTGCACGTGTCAGCAGACCAGCAAATATCCTGACCACGGGGAATCTGCAGAGACCCATAAACGCAGCAGTCAGTGTGGCTTGGCAGAGCACAGGAGGAGACAGAGAGAGGAAGGAGGGGGTAACTTTAAGATTGAAACAAATATGTGGAGCCTAATCCTCTCATTAGACAGCAGGGGGAGTGTGGCGTAATCACGTTCAAGTGGAAAGTAGCGCTGCCATGTAGGGAGTCTGGGGAAGATTTCTGCAGCCTGAAGACGGTTATTACATAATGCAGACAAACATTCCAGTCTGCATATAAGCAGCCAAAAAATTCTGTTGTTTGCTGGATTCAAACATGTTGAAAATACCAGAGGTAGATTGAATGATAACAAAGAACTTGTCATCATAGCTGGAAACACTTGTAACAATTTGCAACAAACATACCTCAACCTTAAGTTAAATATACTTGTAGCTACAGCTTCCCTGCCTGTTCACTCATATAAAAACAAAATTTGGATTTTTTTTTTTTTTTTTTTTTTTATAGGCTTGTGGTTTACACATTGTAATTTGTTTCCGGCAAAAGAAACCATGCACTAGCAGATTTCCCTAAAAGCTTTAGCTGCTCTGATTCAGATGCTACACTCAGCCCCTCCTCTCCTCTTTAACTTTTACAGGCCCGCTGTGAAGAAAAACACAAGACGCCTCATCTTAAAACAGAGTTTTACATTCCTGTTTTTGCAGATACAGCTGCCCACAGCTTCAGACTCCCTCAGATTGTAGTTTAGTATTTGTGTGACCTTACAGAGTGCTTTGTTTGAGGCCAAATTGTTCATGGGTGGATGCATGTAATCTTATCGTTCTCCCTATCCCCATATTTTCCCAAAGCAGTGCACTGAGGGTCAGGCAAAAGTCAGCTGCTTGTTGATAAAGGATCAGCTATTGTTATTATTGTAGAGGAAACTTATTGGAAAAATCTTCCTGGAGGTTGGTTCATTGGAGTCACACACACAGACGGTGCAGTTCCTCCCACCCCTCCACCGAGCATCAGCTGACGAGGCCGTTCTGTTAAACACAGCAAGAAGGCCATTGGTTCCTTCACCCTCGACAACAACAATAACTTAGAGGGAATGCATCACTGGACCTGCTTTGCTTGCCACTTCTCCATCAGAAATGCAAAGCGGTGGTGGATCTGAGTCATTTTGTCAATGGGGCATTCTGCTTGCTCTGCCTGTTCCAGTCATGCTGGTTAGCAGGAAACAGCGCTCTGTGGCTAAGACAGGCAAGGAAAATTAACCACATCACGAAGCGGTGTTCGGTTGTCAAAGTGCACCACAAATCTCCACGTTTTACATAATAAAATGTTATTAAATTGTTGGTGAAACCTAAATAAAACCATAAAGAAAACCTACAGAAACCAGCTCTGCATGACGGAGAACTTCACTTTAAAGATCCCTTATTTCCCTGAACACATTGTACAAGTTTACTGTATTTTGTTATAAAAAAATATTTACTTTTATTCCTTTTGTTTTCTTTTTAAACTGATTGATATTTCGTGTCAAATAAAATGTTGGCTCGAATCTTTCTAAGGTTGCTCAGTATTTTTCTGTCAGGTACTTGCAAAAAGTTGATAAGAAACATGAAAATGTAAATTATTTGATTCGAGCAATTGACTTTTTACACAATTCTGTCAGGAAAACAGCAGATGCAGGACTTAAGAGACAGAAGTGTCAGAAATCTCAACACAACTGGAAAACACACAACTTGAAACTAAGCATGACTAAGCTCAAACAAGAAACCACAACTAAGGCAAAACTGAGGATCTGAATATGAGAAAATACAACAATGACCAACAATTACTGCACAAAACATTTGATCTTCAACATAATGTTAAAACAAAGTGAACTTACGACTGAAAGAACAAGAATCTGAACTAACAAGAAACTAAACCAAAGACCCACTTTTAGTTGTTCATTTAGTCAATAATGCTACCTTATGTCATCAGACAAAAAATGGTTAAGAATAAACTTTAAGTCCACCTGTCGGCAACACATGTTCAAGTGAAGTAATATTAATAAGTAATATTAATAATCGACTGATATTACAGTAATAATTGGGGTTTGTGCCAGACTCACATCTGAGTCTTTCGTATAATTAAATAGAGCTGTGAAAGAAAAAATCTGGAACATGATTTGCGAGATTTCCACCGTTTTGACATTTTGCACCAAATCTTCTCCCACTGTATGTGCAAAACATGAGCTGGTAAACAGTAGAAAAGAAGAAGAAGAAGAAGAAGAAGAAGAATGCCCTCCGTTTTATCCAGTGTAAACCCCATGGACTTTCTGTTTGTTCAAGAACGTGCATTTAGAGCAAACGCATCACATGTCCGATGTGTCTGTAGCTTTTTAGAGATAGTGTTAAATGGGTAGTGCATCATTTAGAAAACAAAGCAAATTCCAACTGTTTAGGACATGGGATTTGTGACATATTTTGTTATTTTGCGTCATGTCAAAACACCAACTCCTACTAAGCAAGAGTGGGACGACAATGCTCCACCATGTGTTTTGCGGGTGCCCTGTGGTCTTTCTGGAGCGTCCTCCCTGCAACCTAAAGGACATTTAAAGATTTCTGCTGAAGATGATGCTGTGTGAAGCTGCCAGGACTGTGTTGAAGACATATGGCGTTGGGAAGGGCCTGGGGCACGACAGAGCAAGATGAAGGCACATGGAGCTATATGGATTCTATTTGCATGTGTGCCTGTTGGGATGGATCCATGACAAAGTTAAAGGATTTAATGGGGCAAGTAAAGGCTCAGCAACCAAAGTAGGCTCCTGGACTACAGAAGAGGAGCCAGTTTGACACATCCAGCATGACCCACATGGGATATCACAAATGTATTTAAATGCAAACTAACTAACTATGATAGCTAAGAAACAAAAGATCTATTTACTTTTTGATGAAACAGATTAATGTCCTCTGTGTTGTTAGTTAAGTAGATCAGCTGGACTTATCCTGCGCCTTTAACAAGTATAAACTAATATAACCAATCAAAACCACAATGGTTTGATAGAGTAAAATTCCTAAAATGTGTTACTCATAAGATATGATGCTTGAAAAATTAAGCAATAGAATTATAGCTCAATTTTTTGGCAAACAATGTTTTTCTTTTATCAGACTAAAATGCTCTCAGCATTTGAATGTTATTATGATGCAGAAACTACAAAAGAAATGTTGACAGGTTTATTAGGTTTTAAATCATTATTACAAACAAATAGTACAAATTTCATTCTTATTTATTGCCACTGCATGGAGGGCTGAGGCATTTTTCTGTCTCAACCATTTAGTGTCTGTCATGATTAAATGAAATTTAACACACCAAAAAAAAAAAAAAAAAAAATCTAACGATATACTTAATAAAAAAAAAGTTTGATTGGATTTGATTGAGTAGATGTGCATGTTTTCAAGTATTTGTACATTTTTTGCAACTTAATAGTAACTTTTCTGGGAATTGTGTTTAGTGTTAATCCGTTTCTTCTTAAGCACTTGTTGGTATGAGCAGCTGGGTGAAGTCATTTGCATGGTGTCATGTCAAAAGTACGTTTTAATTTAGGGTCAAGGTCGAGGTTCAGAAGAAATGTCTCAACAAGAGGTTGTTGTAACTACACAGTTGTCTTCTTTAAAGCGTCGAGGCTGCTAACTGTATGTGGCAAATGCACAAAGCTGCTATTTCCAGTTAACTCTATAAATAGGTGGTTTTAACATCTATCTTCTAAAGAACCATTTTTGTCTCTAGGTTGTTATGCACTGTTGCACTAAGTAAATATCTAGATAGTGTTCAGATCTTTTACAAAAAAAAACTTGTCTCAGCTCTTTAACTTACCAAGAAATTGTATCAAGTACTGCAAAAAAAAAAAAAAAGAAGGGATGAATTACAAATAACTAAAGTGGGGAAAAAATCATGTCAAAACACATTACAGCATAAAACCGCAGGAATCTTCAGCCAAAAGCAGAATTCCGACTATTACCCAGACCCATCTCTTTAACTTGTTTGTGCTTCATGAATTTGTTCCAATGACTAAACTCAGCGCAGACTTCAGTATTAATCAGTAATGAATATCTGCATCAAGGGAATTTGCTGAAAATGCTGTCAATAAGAGAGTTTTACATAGCTGTTTGTTAAAGCAGATAATTTTGCCTGAATGGCTGTCAGACAGATTTAAGCTCACTTCACTTCCTTACTTGTGCAAACTCTATTGCCTCTTTTAATGACGCACAAACACACACATCCATACACACACATGCAAACAGATGCACAAATTAGTTAGGGCACAGATGACAATGATAATTTCATATCTATTGAACCTCTGTTTGTTTACAATGTTGATCTTGTCAACCCCCTCCAGAGGTGCCCCAAGAGTTTTAGATGTTTTCCAAATCTTCAAGTAATACCCCAAAGTCCTTTTTTTATGTTGGTGTTTTTGCCAAGAGTGACACGTGTGCATCATCTTTTTGATTTCAGCCAAGAAGGAAAAGAAAAGATGGTATCCTACGCCTGCAAAGGGTTGTCAGCCAATCTTGGGCAAAATGTTCCAAACTTTACTCAACAACAAACTGAAATATTTCCTCTCTGACAGCAAAACGCTACCATTTTAAATGTCTATTTAATGGCACTGCTGGTTAATTTTGGATAAAAACATGACTAACTGCACAGATTTGATAATTATCTTGCTCTCATAATTTATCAAATATAAACTTATGGACAATTTCTTCCTGGCTACCAAAAGGTATGCCTCAGAGTTTACTACTTGAAACACTTTTTTTTTTACATAAATTAAAACAGATATTACTTTACGCAGATGATACAGTCTTTTTACAGCAGGGAATTGTAAATGATAGTTAATTGGAAGTTAAACACTAATTTTCTTCAATACAATGTCATTTAAGATGAGACTAGACATTTTTGGATACCTCAAAACCGAACCTGACCAAATCATTCAGTTTCATGAGCTTCCCGAAATAAAATTAAACCTTTAAAAAACATTGTTTTTTTTAAATTGGCTTCAGAGTGCGGTTGGCACAAAGCGCTGTGTGGGAGTGGTTTCCACCTGCTGCCTGATTACTAGGTTGACTGATGACAGGTGTGGAGTGTGCCAGCAGAAGAGGAACAAAGAAAAATGAGAGGGGCAGAAGAACACCAGTCGATGGGTGGTCACCGCGGGGAGTACAAGTACAGCTGATCCCCAGCAGGAGCAGCGCTGGGAGCAGCGAGGACAACAGATGCTGTCAGAGGAGGAGTGAATGTTCTCACTTCTCCTTTGATTCTTCTCTGACTGATTTGAGTGTTGTTGGATTTATTTACAGCTGAAAATAGAGGTTTGGAAGCTGCTACTCACTGATTTAGAAGGAGCCCTTTTTATTGCAAAAAATGTTGATCTTCAGATTCTATATTAACCTAAATTCAAACAACTTTTGGTTGTTTTCAGTTTTTCATATTTCATATTTTCAATATGGTTTGGGAAAAGCTCACAGTTTGGTTTTTTATGTCATAAACAAAAAAATCGAACTATGAATAGGATTTATGCATAAATATATTTATGCATAATAATATTTATAGAGCATTTATGTTTGCTTTAACTTTATAGTTTTCTGCCAGAGAAATTCAGCCAGGGTGCAGGATTTGTCCTAAAAAAGGGCCTCTCTAAAGGTACACAGAAAGTCATCTCTCCCAGGGGACATTCCTCTGCTGCCAGGGCGTCTGGCAATAAAACCATTTAAAATTGGAATTTTATTGCACAAGAGTACTTACAGATAAAAACAGACATGAAAAATGGCATGCTCCAATGTTACTGTAAAGAGAATAAAAGTACAATTTTGTTGTTTGTATAAAAGGTAACAACATTTTCAGCTGTGCTCTGCAGCCTGCAAGAACTAGTTGGTTGTGCAAGATGTAGTTTTCCTATCTTGACTTCAACATACCAAACTTATTTACTCTGTCAACCACAATGACAAAAATATGTGTAAGTTCCTTTTGACAAATTTACAAGAAGGAAATAGCAGAAATGCATTTTGAAATTCAACCCTATAATACTGATTGTTGGCATTTTATTAACATTAATGATCTGAAATTTCAAGAATCGTTTGCAAAACCAAGTATATCCTTTCTATTTTCATAAGATGTTTAAAAAATGTGTTGTCATTTGCTGAAAAACAGTACTTTAAAAGTTGATGCTAAGCTGATTTTAACATATCTTAACTGTTTTCTGAGTGTTTGGTTCTTAACTGAATTTTACCTTAACGCCAAAACTAAATTAAATCTTAAAATAGTCTTAGGTAGCCAATATATTAATTTCACATTTTTATAGTATTAATATATGCACTGCACTTGAGTGGTCATTTAATCAAATCAGACCACATAAAACACAAAGATAAAAGCAAACAGACAAACATTTCAGAGTTGTCAGACTTTTTCAATTGTCTGTTTCACAACAGGGCACTTCAATTGGCTGAACAAGTGACAAATGCTAAAAAGGGTTGACAGGACAAGTACTGCAAATAGGCTTCAAAATATAGACATTAAGTTTTCAAAGTTGCAATATAAAGACATTATTTTTAAAACCACGTCTCTTGTTTTTCTATGCTCAGTAGTGATGTTCAATATTCTGACTTGTGCTGTATTCATAGTACTTACTGTACCAAAGCCTTTCACATTCGTGGACGGTAACATCAGTGTGACTGCAGCAACTGGCTGAACCAGGGTCATGAATCAGGACAATAAATAATGGACTGCCACTAAATCTGCAATATATAACTGGAAAAGTTGAAGCTGTTGCAGAGCCCGGGCAAGACATTGACCCCATCAGAATGCATAGATGAGCTTAAAGAGCTGCAATAGGTTGCACACAAAACAAACTCAAAAAGAAAATTACCTAAAATTCTAAACGATCACTTGAATTGTATTGCTGTTTAAAAACAGCAGCTATACATGAACTTAAGAGGTGAAAGTCTACATTATGTTTGACTTCTGTACATTGGTTGGGTCCTCTATTAAAAACATGATAGAAAGTTCTTCATGGACCTCAATTTTAGCCACTTTAGGGCAGCCAGAGAACGATGGGGTGAAATACTAACTTGATTACCATGGTTACGTTTAAATCTCTGCACAGAAAAATAACAGTTAGCAGATGAACGTAGCTGTTGCTGAACTGTTACTGCCCTGCAAAAACTGCGATGTTGGAGATATACAACTACCTCCAGGACACTGAAAGTCTCAGGCTTGCCAAAAATGAAAGCTGATATGAGCAATGCTGACTCATTTTTTGCTCAGCCCTTTTCTTTTTTTTTATAAGAAAGTTTTTGTTCTTCTTTTTAACCAGCAGCTCAGTGTTTCTGGATCTCATTGGGCTTGATTATGCTTCATAAAAAACTAAAGCAGAAATAGTGATGCAGATTAGACGCTTTCTAAGGCTTGCATTCACCTCTCCCTTTTGCAAACGCACACACAGGCACACACAGAACAGACAATGGGCAGCTATAAAGTGTTCACTCAGTGCAACAGCTGCATCAGCAGAGTGAGACAGAGCAAAAAGCAGGCTTGTGTGCGTGGTGAGAAAGTGCGCATGTGTAAGGAGCTGGGAGTGATAGGTTTTCTGAGCAGACAAAGAGGATTCACTTGTACTCTCAGCTTCCATTAGACTAACCCAGTGGATCAATATTGATCTTTGGAACCACCAAGCACTCTTTGATAGGCTTCTGGCCTGTCTGACACAACGACAGCATTAGTGCACTTTTCCACATGGAGAAAACCGAGGATGGTGAAGGGATGAATCCCAGCCAAAAGAAGACAGAAGGGGTGTCACAGAGGCACATTTACTCAAGTTAAGAGGAGAGTCTGGTGCAGGGGTCTGCACCCTGAGACTCTGGAGCCATATGTGGCTCTATGAGGCTTTTCGACTTTGCATTGAATTGCTAACATTTTGAATAAATGATTGTTGTAGTTTTGGTTCATTATTTTCAGTTAAATTGTCATTTAACATGTCAGACAACTGAGCAAAAATGATGGTAAAATGTTAAATCAACTGTCAGAGAGGCTAATTATTACAGTAAGCTTAAAGCTCATAGTCTCATCTTCAGCTACATAGTGATTACTGTACAGAGGTAGCGCTAACATCCTAAATATCTTGTATCTTTATTAATTTCCACAGGACTGTTTAAAATAAAACTACAATGGAATCAATGCTTTTTTTATATATTAAAAGGAGAAAAATGTGTATCTTAATGATAGAAAAATCAATTTTTGAGATGGTTTTGTGTAAATCTGCAGCAAAAGGAGGATCTTATTTGACACAAGGTGTATTTTCAGTTAAATGGTTTTACATTGTAGAATATTACAAATTCATATTACAATTTCATATTTCACTTAATTTTTAAACAAAAACAAGTTCAATTTTATAGCTAAATGGCAACAGAAACATGAATCAAGTGTATTTTGGGGGGACTTGGCAGCTCTCTATGGGTTTTGGACCAAATGGCTCTTTTCGTGCTAACGGTTGTAGATCCTCGGTCTAGTGCAAACATAAGGAAAGAAGAACTCAAAGCAGAAAAATGAAAAGAGGATTCACCCTCCTCCTTGTGTCAGCACATTTTCAAGAGGGAAATGAATCTATGAGAAACCATCTCTGCTGATGTTTCAAACCGTCACTCACTAACTTCATCTGCCTCTGAACACTTTAGAGTGAGAGACAGAGAGGAAGTGCCTTTACTTTGAGGATGATAAAAGCGCTAGACCTCTGTTTATGTGTGTGTTTGTCTATTTAGGAAGAGAAATGCGACAAGGAAGGAGCAAGCCACGTTTTGGCCATGTCGTTGATCCTCCCGGCACTTCTGCTCCATTTTTTTAAAATAATAAATAAAAATCAGCTGCTACTATGATTGAGTGTCCCAACTTTTATTATCTCCCCCCGCCCAGCTGAGCAGACAGAGTGAGTTCATAGATCTGACAGTGTTTCTGTCTGAGAGGTCTCTCCTCACTCTCCCATCCCAGATGACGAGATAAACTAAAAGCCTTTGTAGAGGCACAGAATGAGTCACAGCTCTTAATGTTTCTGCCTTCTAGAGACACTTTGAAATAAAGTTACATATTTCTTCTACTTTTACATGTCGGTCCTTCCATCTTAAAAAAAAAATGTAGCACCATTCCAGTGGTGAAGAAACTATGTCCAGCTGAAAACACAGGCTTCAAATGAGAGGCTTTGAATTTGCTGGGTGTCTAATTCTAGTCATGAGAACCTATATGTGCATTTCTGCTGGTTAATTATAACTAAGCTTAAAATTTCTTTACACATATCTGTCATTTATCCTGTTTTGAGCACTCTTAAATTCAGATGAAATACTCTTATTTTAGAATATTAAGAAACATATTCAGTTGCAAGTATATCTCCAAACTTCATCACAAAAATCAAAACAATTACATCCATTTATCTATCTATCTTCTTCTGCTCTTCTTGTTCATGACAGTAGCAATCTAAGCAAAGATGCCAATATTTCCCTTTACCTGGCCACTCCCTCCAGCTCCTCTTGGGGGAACCCGAGAGGTTCCCAGTGCAGCAGAGACTCAGGCCCAATCAAAATTCTTCCGTACACCACACCCTTTCTCCCTCACCCTCCATTTGAAGGGGCTTGTTAGGTACAAATGGTGTCCGAAATATATTTTTTTAAATATTCTCCCCTCTAAGCAAAGGTTTACATTTAAATGTAAGTGATGACATTTTGTTGTAGCATGAATTTTCATACATCCGCTGTTATGAATATTCGAGTGCTGGAATCTCTGCGCTAATGCTAGCTAACCAATGACATCATTGACCAAAAAGTGACATTTTTTTTATAACTCTCTGTTTAAAAGGCTAAATGAAGGGGAGGGTAGAAGGGTGTAAAGAGAAGGGAAGAATTTGGATTGGGCCACAGTCTCTCCAGCATGTTCTGGGTCTTTGTCTGGGCCTCTGCCCAGTGGGATATGCCCGATACACCTCCCCAGGAAGATGTCAATGAGGCATCTGGACCAGAAGCCTGAGTTCCCTCAACTGGCTCCCCTCGATGTGAAGAAGCACCGACTCTATTCCAAGCTCTCTCCAGGTGACCAAGCTTCTCACCCAATCTCTAAAGGAGCTCCCACCCATCGTCTGGAGGAGGCTCATTTCAGCTGCTTATATTTGGGACCTAGTTCTTTCTGTCATGACCCAGTGCTCATGACCATAGGTGAGTACTGGAACAAAGATCGAATGGTAAATTGAGAGCTTTGCTTTTTGGCACAGCTCTGTTTTCCCCACAACAGACTGCTACAGCAATAGTATTCAGATTGTTACGGTGAACACCACACCAATCCACTTGTCAGTCTCATAGTTCGATCTTCCCTCACTTGTTAGCAAGTCCTGCACCTGGGGCAGGAACACTCCACCCACAGAGAGAAGACAAACGACCTTTCTCCAGTCAAGAACCATCTCCTCAGATTTGGCGGTGTTGACCCTCATCTCAGTCACTTCTGTCTCCATGAGGCCAACAGGACAGCATCGTCTGCAAAGAGCAGAGGAAATCCTGTGGTCCCCAAACTAGACCCCCTACGGCCCCGGCTGTTGCTAGAAATTCTGTCCATAAAATTTCTGAACAGAACCAGTGACAAAGGGCAGCCCTGCTGGAGTCCAACACACAGCGGGAATTAGTCAGACTTACGACCAGCTACACAAGTTTTATACTAAATCTGATAAAAAAAAAAGATTCTGCTTCAACATCAGTTAAACCAAGTTATATAAGTAAGTGAAAAGCAGCGTGCTTTTATTGTGTTTTATTATGTTATTTTGTTGCCAATGCCACATTTTTATTCCTCGGCTTGAGTTACTGGCTATTTTTCTGAAGACTAATATATGAAGAAAGTAAGTTTCAGGCTACAGTTAAAAATTAAGCCATGTTAAAGGCTTACAAGTTATCCATAGGGGTAGGTTGACCATTTTTTTAAAGCCAGTTTTCTTCCACATATTTATGTAAATATTGTTTCATTGTAAATCCAAAGCAAATAAATGACATACTAAACCACGTTTTTAGCATGAGTTAAATAAAACCTCTGCTGTTTTATAGGTTGTAGGTGCATTTAGAGGATGTTAGCTCACAGAACTTCTCCTTAATACCTTCACATATTAACAGCGAATTATTAAGTAACGTTTGCAACACACAAGTTGATTCATGAAATGGGGAATATAGGCTTTCTCGATACCAGTTCCTGTGATCATCTTCATTCAAAAAGAGGAAGAAAGACCAAACTTAACACAACCCATAGTATACAGTTTGGATTTACTTTGCAAATTATTTTTCTTTCTCATACTCCGAGGTAATGATAAGATTGACTAAAAATGTAAACTCTGGTCTTCGTGGAGGCAAATTAGGCTAGGACACAGTCTGAGCTTTGTGCCGCAGTTTGCATATAGAGTACATAGTGTCAGGGTAACCAAGCAGTGCAGCTGGCCTTTCACAAACATCCAACTTTAAGGCAGTGTGTAAATCACGATTCAAAGCACAAGGACCCTGTTCTCCTACACGCACAAGCACACACACCCACACGTGCACCAATCCAAATAAAAGTGAAGGAAATTATATCAGAAAGATGTTGACACAAGCCCTCAAACTGAGATATAACTGTTGAGATCTGTTATAGTTACAATAACTGTTTTTCAGAAAGAAGTGTTTATGTTGGAATGTAAATCTATCGTTCTGTGTGATGTTTTAATGTTAATACTAACAATCATTAAAAAGTGGATAAATAGGAGAAACAAAAGCCATTCTGAAGCCACTAATCCAGGAAGCACTATCATAGAAAACGTTCCCATTCTCGCATGTCACAGCAAAGCCAATGTAAAATGTCTATTTCCATGCCAGAAAAAAGTTGCAAAGAAAAAAAAAGTTGACAGTTTTGGCTTCAGAACTATCCACAGCATTCTTCTCATACATATGCAGCTCTGTGGTGTTTTTGAGGGAAGCGAGAGAGCTGGTATGCTGCTGGACCCATTACATTGCTGCTTCTAAGGAAGGTTTCTGTTATCGCACATCAGATCCCTTCCCTGCTGCTCAGACCTATGGCCCATTGAAGTTTCTTTTTTTTTTTTTTTTTTCCAAGAGTGGATTACACTTGTTAATGTTTTCCTGATGCTTTCCTTCTTAGAAATGTGAACTGTGTCTTTTCACCTTCATCTAAACCCATAGCCAAAAAAAAAAAAAGCAAAAAAACCATTAACCCCCTCCTGTTAATGTGTGTGTTAGCACCTGCTTCAGAGTTCATCCAATGTCATTAGTGAGAGTTGCATGACAGCAAGAGGTCTTCGTGTAAATATGAAAAAATGTTTATTCCAACAGAATACAACCCAGTCAAGAAGACCCATTCACACCCATGTCTTCAAGTGTCCTTAACCAGAGAAGTGGTTTCTGTCTCTATACGGCATCAAAGGCTTTGATCCTGCTACTCTTCATCCCAGCCCCCCTCTTCCTTTTTCTCTGCCTCCTGCATGCATTCCTGCCCCCTCCCCCTTCTTCAGCTCCTATTGCCAGTATGGATCTGTGAAATGTTAGCAGGGTGTGCTGGTGTGGCATCCACCCTCAACAATAGCCATCATGATGCGACAAGAGGCAGGCGCCATTAGCGTTATCCTGAAACAGCTTCTTTTTTTTTTTTTCTGAAGTTGACTGATGATGTTTAGGGTTAAATATATTAACTCAAACATTAAAAAAACAATTATCCAGACACAGAAGTTGGATGTTTTGCATGGGTTAAGGTCTTATATAAACATGGTCAAGATGATCTGCTGCAGTTAAGAACAGGAAACTGAGGCTATGCTTCACACAGGCTCACCTAAACTGGACGACAGAAGGTTGGAGTAATGTTGTCTGGTCTCCATTGCTGCTGCAACATTCAGATGGTAGGGTCAGCATTTGACAAAACAACATGAAAGCATGGATCCATCCTCCCTTGTATCAATGGTGAAGGCTGCTGCTGATGGTGGAAGGATGTGGGAGATATTTTCTTAGCACACTCTGGGGCCCTTAGTAGCAACTGACCACAATCATCCCTCTGTGACCACAGTGTACCCATCTGCTGACCGCTTTTTCCAGCAGGATAATGCAACATGTGATAAAGCTGGAATCATCTCAGACTGGATTCACTCTACCACAAGCCTAGCGACCTTGTGGTAGGATCTAACATGAGACTGGAAGGTAGAGTTCAAATCCACAGCGAAACCAAACCAAATACTAAAAATGGGACCTATAGTGCCTCCCTGCTTGACACTCAGCATTAAGGGGTTGGATTGGGGGGATTAAACCACCACACTTTCCCAGAAGATTGGTCAAATGCGAAAAACAAATTTTCCACATCTAGCTGCATGACAGCTAATGAGTCTTGTGAACATGACAAATTCATTGTACACGAATAACCCTAACAGCCACCACATTTCAACCCAATAGAGCACCTTTGGGATGTGGTGGAATGGGAGATTTGGATCATGGATGTGCGACCAACAAATCTGCAGCAACTGTGTAGTGCTAGCATGTCAATATGGACCAAACTCTCTGATGTTTTCAGTACCTTGTTGAATCTATGCCACAAAGGATTAAGGAAGTTCTGAAGGCAAAGGGATCCAACCCGGTACGAGGGAGGTGTACCTAATAAAGTGGCCAGTGAGTGTATGAGTACAAAAGAACAAACCTAAGTAAAAAAAAAAAAAAAAAAAAGTGATTTGAAATTAAAATGAGAGAAAGTGTCTGAGAAGACTGTAAGAAATCAGTGAGACTACATGAACAGAATATAGGTGTGGACTACAACAATCTCTCTTTATTATCTATTCTCAACAATCACTTTAAAATGAACAGTCCTTACAGGTACCATCATTAAAAAAGGCCAACACATCATGTCATTGTACTTCATGTGATAATAGAAAGGATATATGGAAATCTAGATCCAGTAAAATGCTAGTAATGGATGTTTTCCAAAGACCATAGTGCGGCATTTTGCAGCAACACACACAGAGATTCATTTATTATTTAATACCATATCTACTGTCCAGTATTTTGTGTTCATGCCGTTGAGTCGCAACCTTTGCGCACAAGTCTCTTGTCTCCATTTCTGTCTCACTGCCATCCCGCCTGCATGTATCTTGTCACTCTAGGTCCTTGAGTGGTGGCGTTTCACTTTTGGTTACTCAATAAAAAGTATCCTTGTCCTGAGCGGCCACGAAAAAGAATTTAGTGGTTACAGCACTCTGGAAAGCCTTTTTTGATTGATTGCTTTCTTGGACCAACAACCAATTGATTACATTTACAGTGACAAACAAGAACTTTTCTTCTCAGACTGCCTGGGTGACCTCGGTACCCAGACTATCCATCATGCCTGATGGAGAAACTTCCTGGGCATCCCCACACAGGGTCACATCCTTTTTCAGCTCAAAATCACTCTGCTCTTTGATAGGCGTCTCCTCCTGCTCTTCATTTCCATTTACACATTCCTCTGCTGGAGCAGAGGAGTGTTCTCCAAACTCTCCATTGACTGGGCCTGCCACGTCCTCTGTAGCAGATGGGCTCTCTAAGTTTCCATTCTCCATCTTGCTTTCAACCTCTGGCTCTGGGCAAGGCAAGGCAGGCTCTTCCGACTGAGCATTCATATCACAGGGAGAGACAGAGTCTGAGACAACGATGTCAGGGACAGGCTCTGCCGCTACCACAGAGATATTTTCAGAGATGGTCATCTCTGTAGTAGCTTTTACAAATTCCAATGTTTCTGCTTCCACAGACTCAGAAATGGCTCCACTTGGTTCAGGTTCTTCTGCTCCATTCTCTACCTGCACCTGTTGTCCCGCTTGCTGTAGTTCTTCTGGCTCTGTGATTTGCTCTGATTGAGGAAGCTCTGTAGACATGGGCTCAGATGGTAGTTTAGGTTCTGTTTCTGGTTCTACCTTTGGCTCGTCTTGTTCTGGCTCTACTGTGGTCTCAGCTGCTGGCTCTGTCTCAGTGCTTTGCTCTGGTTTAGTTTCTGACTCCACTGTTTGTTCTGGCTCTAACTCAGCCTCTGGTTCTAGATCAGGCATTGTCTCTTTCACTGCTTCTTCTGGCTCAACAGCTTTTGGTTCTGGAACTGGTTCTGTAGATGCAGGAGAAACCTCTACATTGGGTTCTTCAAGGGGAGCAGCAGACTTGGGCTCAGCCTTAGCTGGCACATCATTTTCTGCTTCCAGAGCTGAAGATTCCTGTGCTGCTTCCACAGCTTTTGGTAGCTCTGCTGTTGCTTGATCTTCTACTTCTGCATCTACATCATTTATCTGTGGTCCAGCTTCCTTTACTTCCTTATCTGTTGGTGAAAGTGGTTCTTCAGCAAGAACTGGTTCTTCTGTTGCAGCAGGCATTTTTTCTATTGTGTCTTTCGGTGTTTCTTCATTAACAGTGGCTGCTTCGACTGCTACAGCAACTTGTGCCTCCACAACTGGAGCAGTGTCTACTGGTTCGGATTTCTGTTCTGGAGCAACGTCTGTTGTGACAGGAGCCGGTTCTTCTGCACATTTAGTGTCATCTGGAGCTTTAGCAGCCTCTGTCACTGTCTCTTTTTCGTCAACATCAGGAGCTTTTTCTTGTGCAGGTTCCTTTGCATGTGTAACTGGTTCTTCTTCAGCTGATGCAGACTTTTCTGCCACTGGATTTTTTTCCTCTACAACAGCATCTGACTCTTCCTGCGATGGAGGTGCTTCAGCTGCTGCTGATTTCTCCTCAACAGCAGCTGCCTCCTTACCTCCAGAGGTTTCATCTTCTGGGGGTGGAGATTTGGGCTCTTCTGGAGGTGCGGCAGCTTCAGTTGGTGCTGCCTCAGCTAACACAGCAGGCTCCTCCACTACAGCACCCTCCCCAGCTGTTGCGTCAGCAGATGGAACTCCATCTTCCACATTTCCAGACTCTTCCACATTGGAGTCAGATGGAGCAGTCTCATTCTTCTTGTCTTTGGGGTCACTCACATCGTATCCTTTTCTTTTCTTGCTCAGTTTGCCTCCCATGATGTTTCCTGAAAGCAAATAATAAATTCAATGTTTTGTATGTATTTGCCATACCCTTTGAGAAACAATTTTAATAAGATGTGATATGCATCAAGAATTTCAATTTTTATCAATATATATAAAACATGCAGGTAAAAAGCCTTAAGCTAACTACACACCAGGCATTTGATGCATGTTCAAGAACGCACTAAACACAAGTTTAGCGCATGGTGTCAACATGAGACAAGTATGGAGGGACATCTTCTTTTTCTTTTTTACTGTTCATTAGCACATGTCTACCCCTACAGTTAAGAGGCTTGGTGGAAAATGCAACAGCAGTGCAAATCTTGCTCCAGGTTTTTTTTGACAGCTCCATTCCCATTATATGAAAGACTTAGTGTCATATAATTCCAGCCAAGCACAAACTACAAAAAATGTCCTCTCCATGACCAATTTTCAAATGGTAGACACTTGAACCAACGACCAAATCCGAGTCGCTGATTGTTCAAAGTTCAACCTGGTTTAACTTGCAACATGTAGTATGTAGAGCATAGCTACATGTGAATGCAAGAGGTTTGAACACTAAGCCCGAATCATGTTTACACACATTTATATAGACTTTTCATTTGGAGTTATTGCTAGAATGCACATTGAAGAGGGTGATGTAAGATTAAATCCAAAAAGCCATCCTCTATACCCAAAAGATATGCACAGGTCTGCTCTAACTTGACATATTTATAAAAATAAAAAAAAATAGATAAAATGGCAAGGTTTGGTTGAGTGCTTGTCCAAAACAAAGGCCAGTTTTGACTAAATTATTTCAAAAGTAAAATAAATTTCTTTCAATCCCGTTGATTCTCCTGTCTGGAGGAGAAGAAAATGGAAGAGAGGAAGATACCACCTATAGGGAGCTGCTTCCTCTCAAAGACATTTTAGTAGGAAAACAAATTTGAATCCATGGGAACCTTAAAGAGGTCAGACAGCGCCAGACTCACTGCGCTTTCAGGAATGTCTGGCGAGGCTCTGTGCCAAAACGAGACCACAAGTCAGAACATTTATGATGTACAACTTTTCCTTCCCCAGTATGATAAAGAAAATCTACTTCTCTGCATAAACCCAGATACCAGTCAGAGCTTGTGGTTGGATTCCCATAACACATATAATTCCCAAATTTAGAATGTCTCTGGTCCAGGTCTGCTTTGTTTTCTAAATGTGTTGGTGTCAGACACTGATGTGGCTTCAGAGGAAGTGTATTGTTCAGGGATTGCTACATGAGGCAGCAGTGGCAGCAGAGAACAGGAAGTTTGGTTTGGGATTTCATTAAACTCAGAAAAAAAAATACAGACAAAAACAACAGTCTGTCCTTAAACTGAACTCTTGGTATCAGACATTCTGTATGTAATTTAATTGCAGTAGTATACCTTTTAGAGTTTTTTTTTTTTTTTTTTTAAACACTGCAAAATGTTTTTTTTTTTTTTCAACATAAAAGACCCAACAGATTCAGGCAAGGCCCTGATCCTTGGAGGTAATAGAAGAGCACAGGTAACATTCTCGGAACTGTCCTTAGTGCTGCAATTAACCAATAAGGATAAATTACACTGATTTAATTAAGAATACATTTAATAAATACATATTTTAATCCTGCTGTGTGTGATGAAAGGTGCTATGCTTACGAAAAAACATTTTTTTATATTTTATTACTCAAAAATATTACCAAAAAATTATGTTTTCTACTTATTAATCATGATGATGGCATTTAGACACATTTCTAAAAATTAATAAATGAAAATACTGTCCATAACGTTGATAAAGGACACATGCAAGGGACTGAGCGTAAGCACCGCCAGTATAACAAAGGATGAAGACTTTCCAGCTGCAGCTGTCCTCTAAACGGGTTTAGAGAGGGCATCAAACAACCCCACGAAAATAAGGGGAGGAAAACTCGCAAGGCATACAATATTTAGCGCCGTGGGGTACAACAGGCTTCATCAAATTGAACCATATCTTACAACCTGCTACAGTCACGAGTGGTGAAAGCTGGAAAAAGGTCTCCATCCCCCATTTGAACCCACCCACCGTTAGACTCAGCCCTTTTTTTTTTTTTTTTTTTTTTTTTGTTCACCAAGATTTCACAAACGTGCCTCTTTCACGCGTACAAATCAGGACGATGGCATGACGGGAATTATTTTAAAACTATAATTAAATTCAACTTTATTTTGATTCATATGTTCTAAAAACTCATTTTTTCTGATTGGAAAGGCGGTGGTGTCCGAACAAACGCAACTCTTCAATACAAAGAAGCCAAAGCCAGCATGAGCAGAAAAAGAGGAAACCTTAAGTCAAACCTGCAGCTACAGAAGATGAGAACAGGGGAATGCGTAATTTTATCTTTTTAAAAAACTTTCTTAATCTTACAGTTTTCGCGTTAAATTATATTGTAATTCATATTCTGTTAAGTGCAACAAAAGTCACTGACCTGAACTTCTCCTAGAAAAGAAAGAACCTGGCCTCCTTCCCAAGGTATTGTTGAATGAAAGAGCCGAGCTTGATGCAGATGAGTCCGGCCCCGCTCTCCGTGATGTGGTGTGCTGCAACTGAGGAGTGCCCCTCGCGATTCTCTGGACATCTGTCACTATCGCGATCCAGCCAACCCCTCCACTGCTCTGTCTGCAGCCCACACCCTCTCAGTCTGTAACCCCTCCTCTTCATCACACGCCCTCCTCACTTTATCTCCCTGTTGAACAAACACAATGAAGCACAGGGTGATTGTCTGCAGACTTAACACATTTTGGGGACAAACTTTTTTTCTGTTTAAAAAACAAAATAAGAGTGGCTTTACAATGTGCCTAAATAACAAACTCATCCTCATCTGATTTTAATTCTACAATTTAAACTGATGAGCTCTGACATATTTTAACATAAAACTGCTTTCAGTAACAGATTTGAATTTTTTTAAACTACAAAATAAGAGCACATAGAAAACATTTATGTACTTCACAACTTAAAAATTAATAAACTGCCATAACAGATTAAATGTTCTTTCCTGATTCTGCCAAAAAATACATTGAAGTGTGGCACCCTTATTTGTCTTGAATGTGTTAATGGGACAAATGACCCTTCCAGATTATCTGGCAGCCAACATGTGGTTCATTCTGCATTACAATGCAAAATATTTAAGGTTGAAGGGATTGAAAGCCATCTAAAACAACAACACACTCGGACAATATTTATATCTGGAGCAACGTTCATCTTAATGTGAAAAAAACATTTTCTTTTTAATTGCAAAAAAATAAGGAAACCCAGATCTGCTCATGTCAATCCATAAAGCTTTTTTGCATCTGTTTTTCAACGAAATCTGTTGTTTTTTTTTTTTTTTTAAGAAAGCTAAATATAAATAGCAGCATTTGTGGTTTGTGTTTGCTTGACCCACATGGAACAAACAAAAGGTTGTTTCAAAGTTATGTCGGTGAAAATAATGACTAATATGATGGCACTTTACAAAAGTGAGCACTTTTTTATTTGGATCAACATTTAGCTGTATTTAACCTCAACATCTATTCACTTGTTTGTGATTTAGATAGATTTGTGTGTTATTTGCTAGAGTAAAGATGAAGCCATAAAACTGAGGAGATAGCACACTCTGCTGTTACAGTAGATTATAGCACCACAAATTCAATGGGGAAGAAAATCTGCTCAATAAATACAATGGATTATGTTTAAGATAATTATGCATGAAATGCATTATTTCCACTTGATTTAGCCTGTAGTGTAATTAGGAGTCAGATTAAACTCAAGTGTGAAAGAGCATGGAAATAAATCCTACAGAGGGACACAAAAAACTAAAGCAAATTTCTTATGTTGAAATAAACTTTTTAATTTCATAAACCAAACAAAAATGTTGTTAAATTATTTTTAACTGACAGCAAAACAAGTCAAACGTCCTGAACTAAATGTTTTACAACGTGTTTCTTCCTTTATTTGATTCAAAACAAATCAGCTTAACGGTTGAGCTGGTAAAATAACAAGCAAATGGGACCCATTTTGTTTGCTTTCCCTGCTGATAGTTGGACTAAACAGCGACAAAGGGGCAGAGAGGGCTGACTTTCACATGATCCAAAAGCCCTGGAATGCGTTCCCAGGAGTGAAACCACCATCCCAGCCAACCACCACGCTCCACCTAGGCATGGCTCAAAGATACTGGAGGAGGCCTTGAAAAACCCTGCAAAGTAGCCATGCTTTTTCTCAAGCTCATCTGTATGCAAATCCATGTCCAGATGGTCAAGCCACACAGAACAGAAAACCCACAGAGATGTAAAGAAACAGGTGTTTCCACACACTAGAGGACTAGAGCTCAACACTAGGGTGAGTGTGCAGGAATGCAGAGTTGTTTGGCTTGCTCGGTTCCCATTGAGGAGTTGTTTTTACTCCCTGTACAAGTGAATAATACCTTTTATTTGGAAACTAGTTAGATTAATAGCTCAACATACTTGTTAAATGTGAATAACAAATCTAAAATAGTTTTAGATCATTCTAAAATGCACTGATTGAATTATGATGACACTCCAAAAGTGCAGTGCAATCCACAATAAAATAATCTTTTTGACAAACTGTAATGGATTTAGCAAAGGGTTGGCTTTCACTGCCAAAGTACAGGACTGGTGGGATATTGATTCACAATTTAATAAGATTAAAAGCTTGTGTTGTACATTTCCTTTCCAAGAACAATTTAGTTTTGGCCTGGAAAAACAGCTTTTCCATATCTGATCATGTAAGTAAAGGTGGATATTTACTTTTTAAAACTAAAAAATTTACAATGGAAAATAAAATAAATACTAGTGATTGCTTTAGATAAAATCAGTTCATATATATCAATATTGAAGGACCTATATATATATATATATATATATATATATATACATATATATAGTTAATCAGCTGTATCAATGCAATTGTGTGCAAAAGAAGGAAGTTTCACATGCTCAAGTATATGCTCAAGATGTCTCGATGATAATGTCACAAATCAACTAAATGCTGCACTGACGTCACAAAAAAAGCTTTGAAACATAAAGTTTGGCCCTGAAGCTGTTTGTTTGTGCCAGTATGCAGAATACAGTTAAACTTGTGACTTTTTATCATGTCAAAGCAGTCTCACACAACAGAGGGTTTTTATTAATTGCTTACTGAGGTTTGATTTACACATTTTCTGTTTTTAAAAAGGCTATTAGGCTAAAGTTCAACTCACTGAAATATTTTACAGCACCATCAATGTTGAAAATTATGTTTTTAAGTTGAATAAGTCCAATATTCCGTAAAAAAAAAGTAGTGCTATTGAAGTTTATTTCATTATGTATGATTAAATATAAGTATAAGCATAGAAAATGTGGTAGAATGTGTACATTTAGTGTAGGAAGTAGTGACTGGATACTTCAGATTAAATTAGAACATATTAAAATTTACAATATTTATATGGTATATAAAAAGTAAACTTTAAGTATACTGCTTCACTATTAGGCTCCGCTGCCCAGAGACCGACAGCGGCGACCCTTCTAGCTCTGCTGGCCTCTGGTTGGCAGCGCTCGCTACACTGTCTGCTGGGCGGCTGGCTAGCATAGCAAGCCAGCCCACTGAATCCCCACTTAAGCCAATGTGGGCGAGCACATGTGGGGCCACCATGAAAACTGTGGACAGACCCATTTGGGGCTCAAATTTTTTGCCCACTTTTAAATCATTTGGGGTCCATGCTGGCTGGTTACTATATTTGTGAATTTAACATTGCCATGATAATAAACAAATGTATTATGAAATGAGAACCACATTTTAATTTCTATCTAAAGAAACAAAATAGAATGTTTTTCAATTTTAAAGAAAAGTCCTTATGAAGATAATAAAAGCATATCTGCTCAAGTCTTTTCTAAAGTCCTTGAATGTGAGAAGAAGAGGTGATGTAGTTATGTTAGCAGAATACTTGTGCATAATTTTGAATGAAACTTCACTTATTTTGTTGTTTATTGGGTACCTGTTAGGAAAATGTTCCAATATAAATTACTCTATTAACAAAGCAATTCCACACCATATGGGACAAATATGTTATCTCTTTAAAATAAAGTGTAAAACTTGTTGTTGCTTAAGGAGATAAAGTATAACTCAGCAGCAAACAATGAGATGACACTGCTTTTTAAAAAAAAAACAAAAACATATATATATATTGTAAATGCCAGGTACAGTACAAAATTATCAATCAATCTAAGTTGTGCATTATTACAAACATTCAATAAAATAAAATAAAATAAAATAAAATAAAATAAAATAAAATAAAATAAAATAAAATAAAATAAAATAAAATTAAATTAAATTAAATTAAATTAAATTAAATTAAATTAAATTAAATTAAATTAAATTAAATTAAATTAAAGAGGATAGGAATGAATGAACAAAAGTAAAAAATAGCTATGTAAAACTAGATTTGAAAAAACATTTTAGATCTAGTTCTTTAAACAATGTAATGCTTGGAACACATTTCAAAACATTTTGAAACTCTGATTCAAAGAGCTTCAAATTAATTCAACATATAGTCTGACCACCAACGAAGGAAAAACAATAGATTTTCTTTCTTTCTTTTTCCTTTTGGAAAAATTAAAATGTAAATTTACATGTTAAATTTTGCTAGTCATAGAAAGGAACTTTTTTTTTCTAACCCATAAGTCAAAGGCATTTAGCAATTGACATTTCAATACACAATCAAGGCTTGCAATAAGAAAATGCATTTTGAAATTAAGATTTTAATATGAAAAATTACAATTTAATCATAGAGTTTTACACTTAATTTTCTGAATCAAAGCAAAATCTGGTGTTTGCTCTGGGTTTTTAGTGAAAAAATATATACATTTTGAACAATTCAATGTTGAATTTTGCCATGTATTTTATAAATACTTTGGAAGTTTTTGTTCCACCTATAATTGAATAAAATATGCAGTTTTCAACTGACATTTCAATTTACAGTTTAAGGTTGAATTGTATATTGAAATGTCAATTGGAAAGCGCATTTCCAAACTGCAAATTGAATTGTCAATTAAGAATTGCATATTACTTTTAATCATGGGTAGGAAAAAAAAAGCTTGCATAGAACACTGATACGTTTATGTAAACGGCACATTCTTGTACTGGTGGAAGTCAAACACCAGATGACACTGAGGTTGAGCATCAGCTGACAAGATGACATCATCTTTTTGGGACGCAGCCAGGGGTAGGCTGAAGTTTCAAAAATGAAAGTTTGAGCATTAATAAAACCATTTAAAAAAAAATGTTTTGTATTTGTGTAATTGTTGTTATTCTATAGAGTAAATACGGCTTTGGTCTGTTCAGAGACGCTAAGTTGAACGGCAGACGGGCTCTCCATGCGGCGTCGCGTTCAGCGAATGTAACGTACTCTCGGCTGGTTGGATGAAGGCGGTGCTAGAAGGTGGCCAAGCAGCAGGGCCTTGCCTTTGTGGGTGTAGAAAGAGAAGATGGCTCCCGTTCTGGACAAACACCTCCCCGGTGCAGCCGGTTCGGGCGAAAACAACACCGAAGACGAAGAAGGACAAAGCCTCTGGCAAGTTCCGCAGCTCTTTTAACGACTTTCTGTCTCCCCGGGGCCTCCGTCGGAGACGCGCAGCCCGCCATGGTTCTGCTTTGTCACTGCCGGCTGCTCCCAGTCACACACCGGCCCGGCTAGCAGCAACATTAGCACTGACTGGAGCGGTCAGCCCGCTAACTGTACTCCGGCTAACAGATAAGCTAACTCTAGTTTTGTGGGTAACTTTTCTCTTGTTTGCGCTACAACTCACTTAACGACGTTTGGTCATTTAGTTGTAAGTTTTCGCACACGGTGAACTCCTTTTGGACTATTTAGGCTCCCGGGAATCCTTCACATTTACAAGCGGCTTTGACAGTTCATCTGCAAGTAGTTGCTAAATGCTTGGTAGCTTCCTATTGAGGGGCACAGCAAGCTGTCAAGAAGGAAAACGTTATAAAGTAAGCTCTTATTGAATTAATAAATTGGGTATTATAGTTGCTTATAGCGGGGTTTTAGTCTGGGACATCATAATGGAGCTTAAGAAGCTTTAGAAAGGCGTTTTCTTATTTGTAGAGTTTGGGTCAGTCCTGGTGGACGGTCGTTTCCTGTTTTCCTGTGCATTCGTGGACTCCTCTGTCTGTGGGCTGCTGCGTGGATTATATTACTTTGAAACTAAAAGCAGAGAGCTGGAAAATGTTAACTGGAGCTTCATGGTTCGGGTGCTAAAAAGTTTTTGTGCACTTTTTTCCTCCATAGGTCCTCAATACTGAGTGAAGTTTCAACCAGATCAAGTTCAAAGTTGCCATCAGGAAAGAACATCCTGGTGTTTGGTGAGTACTTAAGTCTCTGTGAGACCTCACACTTCTGCAGTGCTTCTGTGGAACTTTTGGAGAGCAAACCATGTGAAAACTTTATATTAGTTTGAATGGGATTACAACTTTTTCCTGCTTATTTTGTTTGGATTAAAGACAAAATCTGCTGAAATAAATGCTTAACTAAAAGAAAAACCATTGTCTTTTGAAGTATTATGGGTGTGGTCATGAGAATGAGTTTGTGTTACATTTTTTTCTCAATAGGAAGACGTCAATTCTTGCTTATGCAAGCAAACATAACTAAACTCTTTATCTGAGTTCTAAATTAAGCTAATATATTACTGATCTGAGCATGGAAAACCCCTTTTGCCTCACCCCTGCTTCTGAACTCATCCCCAAGGAACACAAAATGTTAGTCATCAAAGCTTTGTTGAGCACTTGATTTTAAAGACAGCTTCTTTTAACATGTTCATGTAGTATTTTTTTCATGATGGAGGACATATGTAAAGAAAATTAGACTTTAAACTACACTTTTTAGTATTTCTGTATTCAAATCGTTCTGAATCAAGAGCAAATAAAAAGACGTATGTGTAAAAAGCTTGTAGATTTAACACAGGACTTACCACTGCAAGCCACAGGCTCCCTGCTCTTCTCCATTCTGATACATCCACTTTTTGACAAATAGATCCATGTACGTCTTTGTTTTCCTCATCTGAGCTGACATCTGACTCAAAACTGTACAGCTGGATAGTTCAGATTTTGACAGCCACTTTGTTGCACCACTAATGTTAGGTTGGGGTTGTGAGGGGCTGTAAGATAGGGTGAGAAAGTGTAAACAAAGGGATGGGTTGAGTTACTCCGTACCACAACAGTTCCACAACTCAGAGGAGAATTTAATTAACTCCTGCCGCTCTGCAGAAACTATGTCCTAGAAAACCACAGTTTTTTGGGGTTTTTTTGCTAAAAACTACATAATCCTAATTCAGAGGTCACTGGGAACAATTTTACAATAAATCAACAGATTATTGAAGTATGACTTTTAAACTACTATTAAAATTGAGATATTTCTTTTTTTGATCTATGATTTTTAGTAAAAATAATGATGTGCATTTTCTGCAGGTGAAGATGGATCAGGAAAAACAACACTTATGTCCAAACTTCAAGGATCTGATCACAACAAAAAGGGCAGAGGATTGGAATACCTTTACTTGAGTGTCCACGATGAAGACCGCGATGGTGTGTTCAATAAATGCTGCTTTACTGCAATAGACAAACAACTATTCAGTAACAAAACAATGTAACTTTAATGATTTGTTGTTGTATTAAACGTGAATCTTTTCTTTTTTGTGATGTAGACCTTACGCGGTGCAATGTATGGATCCTGGATGGGGACCTGTACCACAAAGGCCTTCTTAAGTTTGCTGTGACGGCTCAGTCGCTACCTGACTGCCTCGCCGTGTTTGTTGTGGATATGTCTCGACCCTGGACCATCATGGAGTCCTTACAGAAGTGGGCCAGTGTGCTCCGTGACCATTTGGACAAGCTAAAGATTCCTCCAGAGGACATGAGAGAAATGGAGCAGAGAAGTGAGTTCTTCGTTTTACCACTTTGGGTTTTTATTTTTTTTTATTTTTTATTTTTTTGATGGAATGCCAACAAAATGCTGTGGTTGACATTTCATTTTATGCATATCACAGTTAATAGTGCGTGAAGCTGCTATAACTTCATTTTTCATAACTCTGAGAATGTAAACATTTAAAGATATTTAAAGCAAATAAACATATCCACAGTGACTGCAGCAGAGGCATTTTATGGAAGAAGAGTGTGGCTCCTTGCTGACTGCCTGCTAGCGAAGGAGCAGAGCTCGGATAATGCGTAGCATGGAATGCAGGCGGGCTCTTGATAGCATTACACGTTGTCATGGAGGATTTCTAGGTCATCAGCAGACAGGCCCATGATCTTCAGCTGCATCTTCTGGCTGGAGGCGAGCTCTGCAGATCTTTGAGTGTGGTTCACTCAGATGCTGTTCCCCTGTTAATTTTAGAATCTGTCCCCGTCACTCTTATGAACTGATCTTTTGTGTTTATTAAGAATCCTGCTTCTCCAACTGCTGCAGGGTTTGGGGTGTTGCCTTCAGAGACTGTTTTTTTCTTTGTTCTTCTGAGCCAAACTTACCCCAAGAATTTTCTGGACTTAAACAGGTTTAAAATGTGTAGCTTTTAGGTAGGCGTGAGTGATAACAGTACTTGATGCATATTAGCCAAGATGAGACTTTCATCTTTGACCAAGTAGATAAACACATCAATAGGACCAGTCTTCTGTGTTGTGATTTGTCAATTTATTCTATCATATTTTGAATAGACCACAAGGAGTTTACCTGCAGCCCTGATACTACCTTAAAGTTCTCAGGAAACAGCTATTGGGGAAAAATTCTCCACCAACAGGTGGAGAACAGAAAAGTAAACTAACAGAGCAAAATGATGCAAAAAAAGAGGGCAGTAATGCTGCACATCAGAGCACACAGCTTAGTGTTAAAACAAAACTACCATATATATATATATATATATATATATATATATTCCTATGCATGAAACAGCAAATGTTACAAAATCATATCTAAAAGAATATTTATTGAATATAATTCTGTTACCACAGTTTCATAGTTTCACCTGAATTTAGTTGAACTGTTTAATATAACAAAGTGCAGGGCAGTATAAAACTTTTTTTTTTATTTCAACAACAAAAATTTTTTCATCATGAACAATTGAGCCTTGCGTAGCATAATGTTTAGTTTATTTAGAGCATGACTGCCTTCTTATTTTTTCAAAGCCTCTTATGTTTTTATTATAGATCCCAAAATGAAAATGTAACATTGTTTTAATCTGATTCAATACATTGAATTAATGAAAGCAAAGGTTTAATATCAGCCTTTGCATTGCATTTGTTTTTTAAACATTGGTGTCTCTGAAAAAAATAAGAAACAAATCAAACATTCTGCAGCTGTGGTTTTGATTTTTAGAATTGTATAACTAATGTTTACAGAACAATTTTGTTGTTTTACATGTTAACCTTTCCTTGTGTGTGTAAACAAAGTCTAAAATTGGTGTTTGCTTGTTCTGTGGAAGTGTATTTACCCTTACAGTTCAGCTGTCTATCACTCTTCTTTATTTTGGCCTGTCTTTCTTCAGGCTGTCCTGCATTCTTTCTCAGACTAGGATTGTCACTTTACCCACTCCTATTGAGATTACCTGATTACCTGAAGCATGCCCTTCAGATAAAGCATCTTTGTGATGTCTGCAGCACAATGGCACAATTTAGTCAGATTACATGAAGTTTGAGTCAGTCTGAGAGCCTGAAGTGTGTGCGTGTGGGGGTGTGTGTGTGTGTGTGTGTGAGCAAGGGAATGGCTGTTGTCCAGTACATCTTGCAAGTGTCTTGCATCATGTTTTCCCCTCTTGCAGTAGCTGCGTCAGAGAAAAGAAAGGAAGTAAACTCAGTTTGTCTGAACTCGGGGCTGGACGCTGAGGTCGCTGCTGTGCTGAAGCTAAAACTAGTTTTATTTTGAAAGTTCTGCTGTTAAACTACTGCCGGTTGATTGCATTTTAAAGAGATTGGTAATTCAGAGACTTCTGTGGCAGGGGATGTTTTTTTTTCTTTCTTTTTCACAGTAATACGTGGGATCTTTTTGTGTATTTACATTATGTATATGTATATAAATTAAATTAGGTTTTTATTGTATGTAAAGTAGTAAGTGCAGACCCACTTTTAGCCTCACCTCTGTTTGTGGAGCAGATAATCTTGGGGAAAAGTCTGCATGGCTATGCCATTTTTATTTTTAAACGACACTCCAGGTCCCATGTTCAGTATCAAGTCATCGTGTGGGTCTGAAATAAATAAAAAGCAAATGTACTAAAGCATCAATGCAAGATGCTAAATCCATCCCTGTAATTCAAAGCTCACACTGACTATTTCTTTACTGGTGCCGTAGAGAAGCAGAAAATATTGTTGGAATATTTCTTGTAATAAGCTTTAGAGAAAAAAGCTGAAGGATGATGACTGAAATTCAGTTTTTAAAACCATACAATATGAGTAAAAAATGCATTTTAAGTAGCATTCAGTAGATCTTAAACAGGAGAAAAATGATGTAAATGTTGGAAAGAAAAACACTACCTGTGTTTATCTCTTCAGGGAGCTAATGTTACTGGTAATGTTGGGTTATTAATTAGCCATGTGATCTGCCTCACGATTCTCACTGTATTTATTTCACTGAAGATACTCCCACACTATTGACATTCAGAAAAAAAGGAATTGAAAGTAGTATTTTGTGTTGCTGCCATCCTTTTTATATCTTTTTTTTTTTATCAGGTGACTTCAAATCCTATCTGTAATGTTTCATTAACTGTAAACAGCTTACCTGTTTTAAAGAAAATACTATCCTGTAATTTCACATTTTTTGTCTTCATATACAATCTCTTTTTTAAGTGTGTTTTGTTACTTTTTTTATTGCTGTGGTTGGTGTTTTATTGGCATTTAATCACCATAATTGCACAATAATGTGTGCTCTGAAACCCTCATGAATTCTGGGTAATGTTGTATTTTTAGTGTGGTTTACTTTGCTTTTATGGATAAAACTAGTTATTACGTAGGGGAAAAAAAATAGTTCCACAACTAAAAGAAAATGGCCAGACTCAAATAGACGAGCCAATCTGGCTTGTGGGCTGTGCCCCAACTTCATTCTCAAAGCTCCTAAGGAAGTCGGCCAGAACTTCCTGTGCATAATCCCCATCACCCCAGCCTTCCACAGCAGCTGAACAGCAGGAGAGCACAACAGGGATTTGACTCATTATTCACTTCACCTTTTTCTTTTTTACAGAGAAAATGGCAGAATATTTGCAACTTTATTAGTTTACATAGATTTCCTTTTAGCTTTCTCTTTAAGTAGACCAAGTTCATGTTTATAGTGCGTTCTTTCCACCTTCAGTGCAGACCGGACTGTGGCTGTTTATTGTCGTCTTGTTGAAAGGCTGTTGGACATCTGTGGAAAAGATTCCTCACTGCTTGTTGTGCTCAAATAGAACTCTAGTTTTTTTGCATGGATCCTTTTTGGTTCTTTTTATGGTCCTGTGCTTTAAAAATATACATGTTATGGATTATGTCTCATCATTTAAAATTATTTCTTTCTAAATTTTTGGATGTTGCGTTACTGAAATTCCAATTAATTTATTAACCAATAAAAATTTAGATAAGGTGAAAGGCCTCTTTAAACATTTGATATTTAATTTAATTTAGTTTTAATATGAATTATAGAAATCAAACATTTTTTACTTTTTGCAAGGATTTTGGAGTTGCATATGGATTTGGGGCATCATTTTTTTGAAGTGACACAACTTGGCATAAAAGCTTTTGTTTTAAATAAATTTAGATAATTTTTATGAACTTGTCTTTTTTAAAATGTTTGTATTTAGACATTCTATGTATCAATACTATTACAACATAGGCCTTTAAAAAATTGTAGGCAAAAATGTTTCTTTGTTTTGATGAGGCTTGAATAAAAAAACAAACAAACAAAAAAAACTTTCTGTTTCTCTCTTTCAGTGGTAAAAGCATTTCAAGAGTACATAGAACCAGAAGATGGCACCCCGTCCTCCCCACGTCGGGCCACAACATCGGGAGAAGATGAGGCTGTTGTTTTACCACTCGGAGAAAACACACTAACACACAACTTTGGCATTCCAGTGCTAATAGTTTGCACTAAGGTAAAGACTTTACAGTGCTTTTTTTTTTTTTTTTCTTTTAGATTAGCCATAATTTTTTTTAATGTTTTTTGAACACTGTTTGTTTCAAACATTTCATTAAAACACTGGATTAAAGTCTAGTAGCTCCATTTTCCACCTTAAATCTGTTGCTATGGTAACACAAAAGCTCTTAATTTTTTTGTAAAAACCAGGCTGGCTCAAATGCTTTGCTATGATCATCTCACCAAAGCTTGTGTGCAACATTCAGTAAGAAACAAGGACGACTTAAATTCTAAGAAGTTTAAACGTCTGCATCTTTCAAATTGGAAAATTCAGACTGTCAAAATGCAACATTATGTTAAAAAAAACATCTGTTTTTCTGTTTTCTCAAGTTTATATTTCTTAAAAAAAAGATCATTCACCAAACAATATATATATATTTTTGCATTAAGCTGAAAAGCCAAATACAAAGGGAACTAAAAAAGATGCTCGTGTCCTGATCTGTTACCTCATTAGGGCTCTAAACATAAATTGATGTTCTCCAGGTGCACAACTTTCTGTGTCTGTGTAAATACGTACACTTTAAACTTGAGTTTTATGCAGAAAAGCATTGCATTTGCTAAGAAAATGATTTAACTGGATTTAGCTCTACACAGAGCCTTTTAGCACATTAGTCTATAGTCTATAAAGCAAATGTGAATAAAAAATGTTGTTATTAAGTTTGGTAAACAGTGCAGCTCCTCCTTTGCTGTATGTTTTTCATATCGTGCCTTTCAGTCCTCCTGCTTTCATTGTAAATAGATTATTTTCAAGCCAACTTCTGCTAAAGTAAAAAAGCTTGATACATAAAGAGGAATTAATCGTTGGGTCAAAGTACTTTAGCTTCCTCAAACACATTTGTGTTTAGACCTTTCTGACTGACATTTGTGTTCAACCTTAATTATCAGCTTTGTCATTCATAAGAGTCTAATTTCTTGTTCTGAAGATCTCAATTACTTGTAGTCTGTCTTATAAAAAAAAAAGACTTCAACTAAGTCTCCATGACGACCTTTGGCATTAAGATCTCCTGATAAGTTAACTTGTGATTGAAGGCACGCCTTAAAGGCCCACATGGGGCTTATGCATAATGTTCATTAGCATTAGCATAGTCTGTGGCCTTTCACATCATTGATTCACCTTTTATTCTGGCAGAAAATGTTATGAAGTTTTCTTGAAGGACTGTGAATCAAGAAACATTTTTTTATTGTCAAGCATAAAGAATATTAATCAATTTCATGCAAACTTCTGCCTTTAAACTATTCAGTAATAGACATCTATGCCATTTTGATATTTTACAAATACTGTATTTTATTATTATTGAAACAAAAGTAATCAACAAATTTATAATCACAAGACAATGTTCAACTTTCCTATAAAATGTAAAGATAATTTGATCTTTAAGTTTTATTTTGTCATTCCACTAAACTGCAAATTTCTTAAATTGTAACTGTGAATGTGGAAGTCTTGCATTTTGTAAATTAAAATTAAGTTAGAGAAAATAAGTAAAGCATTTGGTCACTAAATTTCTTTAAAAAAATTTTGCTTTTGAATGTTTTTGCTTCACCAAAATCAGTGTCATCTTTCATTCTTTCAGTGTGACGCAGTCAGTGTTCTTGAGAAGGAGCATGACTTCAGAGACGAGCACTTTGATTTCATCCAGTCCCACATCAGGCGATTTTCCTTACAGTGTATCCTTTCAATGTTGAGCATCAGTTTTGTTTAAAATCTATATAATGTTTTTATTGTCTTCATTGGCTTTTTGCTCAATCCATGAACTTACTCCCTTAACCAAATGAAACAGACGGAGCTGGCCTGATCTATACCTCTGTCAAAGAAGAGAAGAACCTGGATCTGCTTTACAAATATATTGTACATAAGTTGTATGACTTTCAGTTTGTCACACCTGCGTTAGTGGTGGAGAAAGATGCAGTCTTCATGTAAGTCAAACTAAAGAAGATACTAAAGTTTTCGCACAAAACCTGGTTGACTTATTCATCTTAAACTTTTTTTTTAGTCCATCAGGATGGGATAACGAGAAGAAAATTGGGATTTTGCATGAAAACTTCACCACAGTTAGACCAGAAGATCCATTTGAAGATTTTATCACAAAACCTCCAGTACGAAAGGTATGAGAAATGTGAAAACTAACGTGGTTTTATTGTCTTTACATTACAATGGACTTATCAATGGATCCGATTATTATAAATATTAGTCATTTTACATTACCAAATTAGTTTATTTTTTCTTCTCCAGCTGGTTCACGACAAAGAGATTAGTGCAGAAGAAGAGCAGGTATTCCTCATGAAGCAACAGGTAAGTGTGCAAGGATTTAAGTAACAAATAGGTTTGTTATTTCTAAACACAAAGCTTTTGCTGGAATTTATTCAATCTATCTGTTTTGCTTTATTTTGCAGTCTTTGCTAGCAAAGCAGCCAGCTACACCAACAAGAGGAGCAACAGTAAGTCTAAAATGGATCATGAGACAAACAACATTTATATGTTTTTTTATTTATTTTATGAAAGTGTTTTTTTTTTTTGTTTGTTTGTTTGTTTTAGGAATCTCCAGGACGACCAGCTTCAGTGTCCCCTAGGCCTGCTGGTCGTGGCCAACCCACTGTAAGCAGCAGCTCGCCGTTATCTGCTGTCAAGAAGCCTGACCCCAACATGAAAGGTGGGAAATACTTTATTTTAAGTATATATTTCTGTTTTTATGCATAACATGGGTCATGTACAAACTTTGTCTTCAAACTCTCTTAGTTTTATTTATAGAGAGAAAAGTTAAAGTAAATAGCTAACAGTTGCTGGTTGTCAGTCCCCCTTTAAAATTAGTTTGTAGGTTAGGATCTCTTGAGTGTTACATTTGTCATTAGGAGCTATTACAAGAATAGAAAATACTTCACATCTTATTTAAACTGAAATGCAGGTTTTTGAACACCATTTATTTTATGAGTTAAAACACTACTCAACATTTTTGCATTACATCTGTCTCCTACATTATTGATTGTCTGTAACCAATGAGGTGCAGTCCAGTGTGGATTAATTTGCAAAAACGTCTGCATAGTAAGGAAGTGCTGTTGTTTTTATGGACACGCAAAAGTCCACATCACCTTTTTAGAAACCCAATTCTAGGCAATTTGCAATCGCAAAGAAATTATTTTTCAACATAGTTTGGATTCCTGTTTGTTTATAAGTTTCATCAAATGTCAAAAGTTCTGCTTATAACAGCTGATTTAATATGTAAAATTAAAAAACTACATTATTGAAAAGTGTTAGAAAACGTCCTCTTTTTATCCCCAAGAAAAAATACTTTTTATCCATAACATTATATTGAAAGAAAAACATGCAGGAAATGTGAAAAAAATAGGACGTTAAAAATAAAGTTACCTTAACAATACCTCAGTATAACAGATAAGTGTCCAGAACCAGTACCCTCCATCAGAACTGGAATATTGCTCGAAAAATCGTTTTGGGTTAGGATTAAGGTTAGGGTAAATTGTATAATTTCCACTACTAGCAGATATCAGCTATCATCTTGTCTTCAGCCAAGTCCATCTCAGTATATTCTCTTAATCAGAACTCGTCATTTTGTAAGCTTAACCACTCCTGTATCTTTACTCAAAAATATTTAAAACATTTTTTTTTCTTGAAGCATTACTTTGGATTTTACTTCTATCACTTTGCTAACACAAAAATGTTACTCCTTTAGCGGGGGCTGCAAACGAGGGAGTGCTGGCCAATTTCTTCAATAGCCTGTTGAGTAAAAAGACAGGATCACCAGGAAGCCCAGGAAGTGGAGCAGTCGGAGCTGGAGTGCAAGGGTCTGCCAAGAAAACAGGTATAGTCCTCCATGCATAGATCTACTACACGTGCATGCGGTTTTTATTTTATTTTAGTCTTAATTATAGCAGAACAGTCTTTTGAGGGCAATAGTAATTCTAACTTTGACAGAAACTCTTTAAAAAAAAAAAAAAAAAAAAACTGAGATTTTAATAAGTTAAATACTGATAAAAAACACCACGTGGTCAGCTAAGGAACTCAAGAGGGGGAGGGGGGTAGCAAGAAAATCAGCAATAAATAAATGATCACACTCATTCATATGATATAATGTCCTATTTTTGCCTTCTGGCACATTAAATAATGCATTTGTATGAATATATTTTCAATTTACGGAACAGTATTTCTACATTTCTGTTCTGACAATCCTTTCTATTCCACTTGAGTTTTTAAAAATATTTTTGAAGTAAAAATAAAAATGTTGAAGACAAAAAAGATTTTTGGAGAAACCGTCAGTCTTCTCCGTGACAGCAGGGAAAGTGAAAGTGATCGCAGAGTAACACGCGTACATGCTCCTGCTGTGTGGCCTTTTATCTGTGTTAAGCTCATTAAAGGTGGAAAAGGCAAAGGTATCTGTTTTGACTGAACTCCTGACCGCTGAGGCTTATGACAGACCTGTATGCACTGACACAACCCACTGAGGTGCCTGCATGGAAACAAATGTGTAACGTCGTATCTCATTGCTTGCTAAACTAATTCCTTTGCTTCAAATCACCTTTACTGCTATCCACATCAAAGGTTGACATCCTAAACTTTGCCTTTTCTCATCCTAACACAAGACAAGTTGAAAAACAGAGGAAAATATCTGAGATTTAACCCTGTTTCAAAGAGGAATTCAGAGCAAAGTTGCATGACGACATGTTAGACTGATGAGTTTTGCATGCATGCTAACTGCGGCAGCAGGTCACCAATCATCCGCATGAGAGCGCCATCATCAGCTTGCTGGCCAAAAGCAACAGTTGTGAACACGCAGAAGCTACAGGAGATTACTTTTTGGCTTTTTTTCCTCCCTCTTTGTTTTTCCTCAAGGGCAGAAGCCGGGTTTGACTGATGTCCAGGCAGAGTTGGACCGAATGACTCGCAAACAAGACTCCATGGTTCCAGCTAACAACGTACCACCGACGGAGAACGAAGCGTGAAGGCAGCAAAACCAGCTTCATTGTGTACTGCTTTATTACCCTTGGAAAAAATCGATGTACATGTGAGCATAAAAAGCAAAAAAAAAATGACCACTTTCCCAACGCCTGTATCAGTCAGCAAACACCAAATACGTTTCAGATGCTATAGAAGGTCTCAGAAAGATATCAGAGGTGGAGGTATTGATGAGATTATAACTGCTGAGGGCCTGGCCTTATCCTCTCCTTTTCTGCTGGGGATGTTATTGTGGATGTTGGATTTTGGAGGGGGCTGTGCACGCTCCCTGGCAGCCAGTCTGATTCGCTGGGTTGCAGGCCCCAGTTTTTGGGGGGTACATATCGTGGATTTCAAGAGTGCTATGATACTGGTCCTGTGGCACCTGGTTATGCCTGAAGGATTTTGTTTGACATTGGAAGGTATTTATCAAATACTCACAAACATGTAGTATGTAAAAAAAACAAACAAACAAACAAATGATTCTGGTGTATTTATGCAATGCTCCTCTTTATGTTATTTCTGCTGGTTTAAGGATTATCGGTTCAGTGCTAAAGAAAAAAAAAAAAAACTGACATCATGATTCTAATGACATGACAGCATATCATTTAACTTACCCAGTTCATCTCAAAGAATTCTGTAAATATAAAAAAAGAAAAAACGCGATTCAGGTTTACTCTAATTTTTTTGTACAAACTGCATTTCTGTCCAAAATAGCACGTCTGACTGGACAAAAACTGGTTGGAATTCTTAGAAGTTGCATTGAGTTAGCTTTTTTAGCGACAGGTGGGTATGTTGGGTGGGGTGGGGTTGGGCATCTTTCCTACTATAACTCCTAAGTGCCTCGCACAGTTAGCTGTTCGTGTCATAGTAGAGGTTCTGGTCCACTACGGAGGGAATGCACTGTAGCTCCACCGCTTGACGTTTTCCCTTCCAATTCTCACCCCAAGTTATTCACTTTTGTTGATGTACAACAAGCCCCGTGGTCTGCTAACTTTTTCTCATCAAGAATTCTGTGACCTTAAGTTTAATGGATAAATAATGTAAATTATTACGGTTGTTAAAGACCCACCTGATGGAGCTTATTTTGTTCCAACTACTGTGGTCACTTATTTTCAGCCAAAACACATCCAGTTGTTTGAAGGAAAAAACAAACAAGCCGGAACCTGTATCCTTCAGTCTTTGACAGCACTTACCTCTTTATGTTTTTGTTTTTCACTCTGTACTTTTCATGCAAGTTAAAACATTCCCAGTTTCTGCACAACATAGTTGTAGAAACATCCCTGATCTGAAAAAAAGAAAAAACTTTTTGTTTTGTTGCATCAGTGTCCATTAAAAATGTCAGCAATTACCTTCGATGTACAGAAAAAGGCCACCCTGCCTTCACAGGAAAACTCCTAATTTGTGTCTTTAAAGGGTTGCTTGATTGCCTTTTATTTCTGTTCTTTTTTTTGTAAAAGCTAAACTGTATCATATCAAATAATCTGTATTTTTTTTCTTCCGTTTGCTGACACCATAATTTAAAAAAAAAAAAAAAAAGGTGGACTCCGTAACTATATGCAAGGCCCTATTCAAGGCTATGTATCGTGTAGACTGTAGCTTTGATAGAATTATGGAGAAGGTGATGAGAGCTGTTAAAATGATGGCAAAAAAGGACACAGTTGGAATTGGGTTGAAAAACCAAAGAATACTCCCGTAGTTTCTGTTATACACTTTCGTATTCTGTAATTTTCCATAAAATTAAGATTTTTAAATATATCTTTATCCCGTCAACCATGCTCCGCTTTTGTTTTGTATCGAATTTACGTGAAATTAACAAATTGCTGTAGACGCTGATTGAAAGTGTAACTTAAATTCCTTTGTTTTAAGTTATTCTAAGAATAGCTACAGATAATTTCTTTTCACAGTTTTGTTTTAAAAAAAAAATCACTCAATTTTCTTTCATTTGTTTAATGAAAATGATAGCACTCTTCCTTTTTTACAAAATGATTTATTCAAATTAACATCTGAAGATTTGTAGCTAAAGATAAAGCACAATTAACAGCCAGACGGTAATGCCACGTTTTGAAATGAGCACCTTTTGCCTTGAACAGACACGCTTATCTTTTTGCCTTGGCTTTTTAAGTTTAGAACAAATATAAATTGAAGTTTAAACCATCTTCATGCTTTGATTACCCCTCTATTTTTTTTTTCTTTTGCCAAATGTCACTGTAAACGACTGACCACTCTGACTGGTGTTTGCGATGCGTGCCCTTACTTGGATTTAGCTGCATCGATGGAAGCTCTTCTGCTCTTCCTCTAGTCGGTTTTACTCTTGCTCTTTGCGAGGATTTCTTGTAACTCTCAATATTGAACAATGAACAGTTGCTAACTTTTTTGTACTCACCTGTCAATTGCAAGAAATTGCCTTTTCACCTCCTTAAAAAGAATTGCCTTCAACCACTTTACAGTCTTTGCCTCCACGAGACTTCCAGCTTCCAGCCCTTTTTGTACTTCAAATATCAAGACGTTTAAAGCACATGGCTGGCTGCATTTTTGTGTTTTGGGTGAAAAAAGTTTGATTGTATGCATTCAACTCATTTCTGTAGCCTTCAAGTCGCCATATTGTTTTTAGCTTATTATGCCTTCAATGATACGGAAATGTTTATCAGACCCACAGCTTAAATAAAACCAAGGATCCAGACGTGTTTTGTTTTTGTCTGCACTCATTTGACTAATCTTTGCTTTTCATCGCCAGAGGAAACAAATAAAAATACTGTTTTTCTGTTGTTTGCGTTTAACAACTGCATTGCTTTTGACATCAATAAAACACCCAAATAATCCTAGACTGTCAATGCAAAAGGTGTCTTGTGTTTTTGCACTTAGACTTCAGACTTCTCAGTTTGAAACATCTTCACTGTTTAAAGTCTCCTTGCTGAAAACATAATATTACGCTACAATTTGTGTAAACAATTATATTTTGCAAAGGCCTCATTTTATCTACTGATACTTAAACCCCCACTCCAAAATCGTTTTTGCTATTTTTAACATGTTCTTGTAACATTTTTCTGATGTGTAAAGAAAATTAAGATTACAATTTAATTTGAGAAAATCTTTAATCAAATTATTAACCTGCAGCAGAGGAAAAATGCCATAGGAAAAAGCTTGTAGATGTGATGTAAGGGCTTACAGTCAGCGGGATGTGAGTGCCTGCTCTGCTCCATTCTGATGCATCCAGATAAATAAATCCAAACGAGACTTTTTCTTCATTTGAGCTGGCACCTGGCTCCAAACTATACAGCTGGAAAGCTTCGATGTTGTTGGCCATTTTTGTTGCACTGCTAAGGTTAAGTTGGGGTTGTGAGGAACTGTAAGCTAGCAAGAGAGAGTGTAAACGTATGAACGATGGGAAATACGGTCAGGCTTACTCTCAAAGTAAGGTGAATTTCTGATTAACTCTTGCCACTCTGCAGAAACTTTCTAGAAAATGACAGGGTTTTTAAACTTAGGTCAAAAATGACAAAATCATAATTAAAAGACCACTGGAAATGCTTTTAAATATTTCAAAAGATGATTAGAGTTGGACTAATGTGTTCTTTAGGCATTATTCTGATGATGGATGACATATGGGCCTAAAAAGGAAATATTATACATTTCTAAACGTTGTATTTAGTCAAGTTGTGAATCAGGAGCAGATGAAAAAAAGTGTAGTTTGAAACAGCTTATTTTTTAAATAGAAAATACAGTCGACTCAAGGCACATTTCTAACAAACTCCTGCAGAATATTTCCAAGAAAACGTATTTTTTTTTAATAAACAATAAAACGGGCATTATTTAAGTACCACTGGTAATTAGCGCAAAAGATGATCGGAGAGGGGTTATCATTGTGTTGATGCTTCAGACTCCTGGAGCATCAACTATGCTACCCTACAGTACCAGCATTCCTCGATAGGGGGCAGTCAATGAATTTGTTTCCAATTAAATTAAGTTACACTTGATAAATTACCCAAATTTGCTTGTTTTGCTCCAGGAAATGTCAAGGGACTACAAAGAGTAGCTGATGTAGAGACGCTATTAACTTTATTCTTCACAAGAATCTTCTCAAAGGAAAAAGTGTTGAGCTCCGTCCCATAAGTAAATAAGCCTCGTCTAATCCCTGAAGAACAGCAGCAAATTGTTCGGATTGAACAAGTGTGAAAATAAGGGTCGTAAAATGAAATACAGTTGGTATCTTTCGGATCATTGTCGGGTTTGGAGACTGTTTGGGAGTTTAAAAAAAAAAAAGGCACAGAGGCTCCTAAAGAATGTGCAGTCTCCAGAGTGGGCGGGGCCAAACCTGCCTTCAGACTGGAGCGGTGAGGAAGAGCGGCTTCTGCGCGTAAGTTTACTACTGCACGGATATCTGGATGCATCTGCTTACATAAAAGTAGAGTTTTACCTCTAATTAAACGTCCCTTTTTATCTTTTGAAGGAGCAGCATATAGTTTGTGGATACCGGGACTCGAACAGGCGACCATTGGCGGCAGGAGGAGGCAGCGGGTGACATAAGCAGCACGGACCAGGCGAATATCCCTGCGCGTCATGCTCGGCAGCATCTAGCGCCGCTGCCGAAACAACCCGGGGCAGCTCCGTCCTTCTCCGCCCGCCAGTCCCAGCCATGGAACAGAGTGTGCCCTTCTAGAGTCTAGCTTCTCCAGATTAAAAAAAAAAAAAACAACAACAAAAAACATGAGGACCACCGAGGAGACGGAGGGCTTTGACGGCGAGGCCTCCAACACCTCCATGATCTCCGGGGCCAGCAGCCCGTACCAGCCCACCACCGAGCCCGTCCACGCTCTCAACGTCCTGGGCGGACTGAGATGCGACCTGGAATACCTCCGCTCATACTTTGGCATCCTGAAAGCCGTGGAAGTGGTGAGTTTAAAACACTCCACCAGCCCTGAAACATGAATAACTGCCTGTTAAAACCAACCTTTTGACTTACCAGGACAAATAGCTGTTCGTTACATTATTTATCATATATGAAACTCTAATTTACACAAAATAAACCAAAAGATGATATAGTGTTTAGTTTTTTATTTAAAAAAATATGAAGTATCAAGACATATGGTAGATGCCACTCCAAGTATTTTATTACAATTTCTCTTAATCTGATTTATTTAACTGATGAGCTAATCTTTTATTTTTTAAACGTCTATACACTTAAAAATGATTGTAATTTATAAGGAAATATGTTTGCATCCCACCAGAGCAGCAAAACATGAGTGATGGGAGGTGAGGATAGTGTGTCAGAAGAGGAAATATCATTTGCTTTTGAAGTAATTTCCTCTTTTAGTCTAAAAAAAAGAAAAGAAAAAGTAGGTCCCCATACACAAGCACTGATGTGTGTCTGCAACCGGAAACTGTTCAGTAATTACCTCCTTCAGCGTTTATGAACAACACAAACTTCCAGTGGAGTTTAGCTGCTACACTTCTTTTTTAACAGCAGTGTTGAGCTGGAAATAGAAGGATAATAGATTTCAACAGCTGGTTAACATGATCAGTCTGAGCTCGTGAACACTCACCTGTGATGTTTGCACTTGTGCACATGGGAAGACGGAAAGGAAAGCCACCTCTCCAAAGAGTTTGGAGGAGATGCCTGAGTTTGTCTTCAATCTGGAGTAAATCCACCTCAGCAGATCATGTGATTGTTATAGTTTAGGTGGAAAAAAATATTACAGTGCTTGTTTGTGAATAAGATACGTTAATTTCATTTTGAGAGCATTTGGATTTATTGCATTTTTAGTACTTTTTGCAGCTAAACTAAAACTGGATGGCCGTGATAGTTATTTGTCCTTCCAGTGGTGTGCTTTGGTCTTGTAGGGATTTTCCAGTTCAGACAGGATGACCCAAGCCTGCGTTCACTATCTCTGAGGAGGAATCCAAGGCTTCCTGCTTGACTTCAGTGGATTTTAATTTGCTGCTCTGTCCTTGTTTCACTAAGTGGCAGCCAAGGATGTATAACGACCCTGTAGCACTTATTCATAGCAGTAGTGAGCTGTGTTTCTGTGGTGCGAAAGTACCTAATGCACCGAGCATTCCACATGATCTGGAATCATCGATGTCCCATGCAGAATTTGTAGCAGTCCTTTGAGGGATTTTAGAGAGTGCAGACAAGTAACATTGTTCCACAGTGACACATTCTTTTTGATAAAACCATTAAAAAATATAAGTAATTATGCCTTACCTACATTTATTGTGAAAGGTTTAATATTGTGCCGATTAAGGCTTTGAGCATCTGTTTTTAACTTATTTATTTTTTAAAATACCTGATTCAACTACCAGCTCACTTGGATCAGGTGTGTCCTGTCAGTTAAAAACGGTAGCGGGATAGCTGGAAAAGAAACAAGACAACAACACCTTTGTTAAACAAACAGCAAGATAAATTTAATTTTCTGTCATTTATTTATTTCTTTTTTTAGGGTTGATTCTAATTTTTGTGGTTTATTTTAAACATTAATTGTAGACAATAAAGCAAAATCACACTGCACTGATAAGAAACAAAAATAAAAATGTACAGTATGTAAAAGTCAGAAGAAAATAACTGTGTAATTACTTAGAATTGATTCTTATGGCATCTTTGCAAAATACTTCAATTCCACCATGACATTTATGTTATTTTTTCATAGTCAACACCATTCAAGTTACATAATCAATAAACAAAAATTAAACTGTTATGGAATAATATATATTTTTTCTTTAATTTAAATATTCATTATACATATACACAAAAACATTTATTTAAGGTAAAAAACAATAAAAAAAAAAACACTTTGATACGCATCAAATAAGTTAAAATAAACCTTTAACTGCTATAGAATAAATGATCAATCCCATTTTTTTCTTGCTCCTAACTTATTGAAAAGTCAATCTTTCTGGAGTATACTTCCATTTACCATTTATACTTCAGTTATTTTTAGTTTGATTGTTTTCAGTTTTGTTGACAGAGATGTATCAGGAGCAGAAAGACTTTTAATATTGGAAAATATTCTGCCAACTCATGCTTAGGTTCTCGTAAAATCTGATATGCATGGCAGTGTTCTTTTAAAGCAACCACAACATTTTCATTCACTCACTCATTCATTCATTCATTCATTCATTCATTCAAGACAAAGAAGCATCAGTAGTTAAGATACCACATCAAGCAGAGGTTTGGCTCAAAACATGTTTGCGTTTTTTTTTTTTTTAATAGTTCCGTCTTTGACCTTTTTAAAATTAGATTAATGATTTGGCACGGGCAGACAGGGGAGCAACCCCCAGCAGGGTGTAACCTGAGCTAGGTGTGTCTTTTGTGTGTGGATCCGTCTCCATCCTTGTTGTGGCTGGGTCAACAAACCGATAACCGCTCGGTGCCCTCCACTCTGTAAAAGAAATTTGACACCTCGCAGCACGTTCTAAGACCTCCAAACTCCCTGTTTTCAAACACACTTTCCGTAGGAGTTTTGTTTGGGATGGCTTAAGAAAACCCTTCTACTGAGTAACAACAAACCACTAAGCAAACAGAGATATTGTACTGTTGTATTTCAGGAGAAACACAAATCCCACATAGGTACTGTACCGCCTTTTATCCTTCCTTAATTCTCCACCCGTAACAGATGGTTTAGTGAGGGGATCAGAGCCCAGCACCCATCTAAAGGTAACTAATAGTCCCTTTAATCCCGAAGATTAGGAAGTGCCTGGATGTAGGGCATGGAAGTGAGAGTTGATGTGCATGGCTACGCTTGCACAGAGAGTCTGGATTGTAGGGTGAAAGTTCACACAGAACAGCTTCCTGTACTTTTGGCCAGCATGGTGCTTCCCGACTTCCTCCTCTGTGACTGCTGAGCACCTGCTGCACAGAGAGCGGTGGAGGCAAAGCGCTTCACTCCGGAGACATGACATCATCTGCTGAAGCGGCCCCGACCCCTCTTTGGGCGTATCCCTGGATGTGTTGCAGTCACACAGCTTCCAAAGTGAGGTCTGGGTCGGGGTGTTGGGAAGATGTCCAAAGACCCACTTTGATCAAAATTGGGTTTTTAACATGTACTTGTGGCATTTGTCTAATGATGGAGGAAATGTATTAATTGAATTAATCTTAAAATTGCATTTTTGACTATTTCTGTTTTCAAATCATCTTTAATAAAGAGCAGATGAAAAAAATGTTGCAAAATTCTTGTAGCAGTGACATAATGGGTATAATCGGCAGACTACAAGCTTATGCATCCCCCTGTAGATAATAAATCCATGTATGTCTTTGTTTTCCTCGTCTGAGCTGGCATCTGGCTCAAAAGCGTAGTATTGCATAGATCCAATGTTGCTTGCCATTTTTGTTGTGCAGCTAATGTTGGATTGGGGTTGTGAGGGGCTGTAAGCTAGTGGGAGTGAGTGTAAACACATGGATGACGGGAAGGGAGAGCGGACCTACTCTGTGCCAACAGTCCCCTACAACTCGAATGTCTAATGAACTCCTGCCACTCTTCAGAAACTATGTCCTGACACAGTATTTTTTTTTTTAATTTAATAGCCTTAAAACAGCATCATAATTAAGAGACCACTTGGAACGCTTATTCAGTTGATCAAAAGATGATTGGAGTGTGACTTTAAGGGCAGATGTGGCTTTCCTACTGTGTCACTGTGTACCATAGATTTAGATGAATGAACTGGAGTTTAGGACTAGTATTGTCCCTGTCTGGCTCCTAACCAGTGCCAGTGATCAGACAATGCTTCATTTGTCAGAACTAAAACACGCCTACCTCATTAAACCAGATAGAGGGGCTTGATAGGGTCCACTTGTAAGCTGCCCGGGGCAAAAAAGGGGAGGGGGAAGCATCTTTTGTTTGTTCATCAATGTGGAGCAAGATGATGAAACTCTCTCGGTATGGCATCTGTTATGTCGGAGTTATGTAAAGATGGCTGACTTTGTTTCACTTTCAGTAGAGTGGAAGCAGTGCCACCTTGCTCTGATTTTCACACCTTTTGTTTTAGGGCACACCTGCTCATACGGTTGTACTACATGTTGGCTTTGTTAGCAGTTTGTCATAAATGCCCATGTAGACTGCAAAAACTAAACAAAAAAATAACAATAATATAGCCTAACCCAGCAGCCCACAGCTGTTTGAGAACGTGTAAAATTCTATTGGTTGTGGGCTGATCTGAGTCCAACACATAAGCCTCGTTTCCATTGAGTGGTACGGTCCAATGTTTTGTGCATTTCCATTGGTAAATGGACCCATTAAACAGTACCGAACTGTACCTCCATTTAGAATAGGTCCATTGGAACGGTTGGGGAATAATACAAAGAAACAATGTAAATTATCCCACAATCAATCTCAAATGTAACAAAAAATGTTCAGAGTTCAAAAAAGGGCTTTGGATGAAGCTATAAGCTTATCAAGTCAAAGCCCATTTGTTCTTTTTCAGCCTAAATTAAATATACTATTATCTCATTAACTATACTGAGCTACATGAACAAAAACAGAATACATTTAATTCATGAAAAGATAAGCAAAAACAATTATGTACATTTCTATTTACACCAATACACATATATACATATTACAATCAACATATTTTATCAGTTTCTTCATATTTATGCATTATATTACCCTTAATGTTTTTAATGTATGTAAGGTTTTACAATTTTTGGTACCTTCAAAAAATTCTGCTAACAACAGCAAGGTCTGGTCTGCGGTGGAATTGCAAGCCTTCCTTGCGAGGGTGTGATCCAGGATGAGCTAGTGGCACGCCTGCGCTGTGAAAACCAACCGCTCAGTGGAAGCGAGGCTCAACTGAGTGGAAATGCTCGCTGGAATTAACTGGACTTCGCTGTACCACTCTTTACTAGGCATCCATCCTACGAGAGTTGAGTTAATTTGGTTGGAAACCATTTTCTATGACTGATGTTACAATCACTCAGTCCAATTTATACAGTCAGTGATCCTACAGTGTTTTGTCATAGAATGGGATTTGTGTCTTCTTTTTTACTGACAGAGACTAAGTCCCAATCTGAATTTTTCCCTTCTTCATAGCCCTTCTCCCTTCCCCTTCATTTGCCCCTCCAAATGGAGAGTTATGAAAAAATATTGTCTAATATATTTTGGACGTCACTGTCGTTCAATGACGTCATCAAAAACCGCCGGTCCGCTGACATTAGTGCAGAGCTTCCAGCGCTTGAATATACACGGCAACAGTGGTTTTATAACTTCAAAAAGGTCATGCAACAACAAAAGTCATTACTTACATTTAAATGTAAATGTCTGTGCTTCAGTGCACAAAGAAAAGCGCTTCTCAGCAAAACGCAGTCTACCCTCGCAGCGAAGGAATTTGTTTCCCTCCGCTTGGAGGGCGTAATTAAAAAAGTATAAACGTATCTCGGACACACTTGCACTAAACTGCCTCTTCAGATGGAGGGGTAGGAAGAATGGAAGAATCCAGATTGGGCCTAAGACGCCACTGCATTAACACTGAAGACTTTGCTTTCTGATGTATTTAGAGCAAATAGATACGTTTTCAGGTATCAATATTTTCCATTGAAAGAGGAATGACACAAGAAGATGTTGTCAAAAGTCTGATTAGTCAACCTGTCTGAAAGGCTTTGAGATTTTTTTTTTTTTTTTTAATTGTCTGGGATTCTAGGAACTCACAGAATCCCAAACCAGTTTTTCTGTTATCTGAAGCTGATACCCGCTCCATCTTTACTTATTTTAATATCTTCATCTTAAATTTACTTATACTGGTGTAAATGCCTACTTGCTGGGCTACATTAGGTAAAGACCAACTTCAGTGAAAATTGTATTTTTGGTGGTTTTAAATGTTTGTTTTTTTTCTAAAATTGGAAGACATGTATAAAGAAAATGAAGGTTCAAATTGCATTTCTGAGTATTTCTTTTTCAGATTATTGTGAATTAGGAGCAGGTGAAAACATGCAGTTGGAAAGAGTTTATTTGTGACATAGAAAATAGGCTGGGCAGGCAATTAGTTCCCTGGTCCACGGGGCTGTAAGCTAGAGGGAGAACAAAAAAACAAATTAAATATGATGACAGGAAGAGGGGGTGGGGTTGCTCCATATAAACAGTCCCACCCCCAACTCATAGGTGAATTTCTAATGAGTTACTGCTGCTCTGCAGAAACTATGTCCTAGAAAACAACATGGTCTTTACATTTTCTTTAGGTTAAATTTGGCTTAATCATTACAAGACAGAACATTTTTAAAGTATATCAAAGATTATCATAGTGGGTCTTCACTGATGAGCAGTTTTTGAAAATCTCCATCTGCTCGGTGTTTGGCTTCACCTCACAGAAGTCACAGGATCTGATCGCTTAGCTTCAATCAGCTGATTTATTTTCTGAGTGACACAGAAGAGAAATATCTGTCACCAAGACCTCAATCCAACAGACTGGGATTGTAAAGTTAAAGGAGTCGTGCTGAAAATCACTCCCAGACGGTCTTGACATTTGGATGATCGCTCATATCTGTTTTTTATTTCCCCTCCTTGATAATGAAAGCTCAGCAAAAAGCAGTCAAATGTATATTCCTCATGCATCAGCAAGATCCTTGTACTTTATATCTATGCAGTCATCATCCAGTCTCAGAGACTGGATGGTGCCTTTTAGGAATCTTTGACCGTAGCGGATCATCTGAACAATAACACCAATACCTGATTGAGGTCCTGCAGCTACATTTGGATGGTTCTGCTGTGTCTCTGGGTTTCCAGATGAGAACAGAAGGCCTTAAAAGCGGAATTCTCTTCATTTTGTGGTTGGGGTGATGGATGTTGGCTGAAGGCTGACGCCTTCACAGTCTGCCAAGAACAGGAATCATGAGATGAGCTGTTGGCCCCCAGTTTATTCCTACAACAATCACCTTTCAATCTGTACAGTTTGCACTCACAAACAGATGAAGTCTTTTTTTAAGTCATTAATCAGCACAATGAAGCCCAACATTTCTATTTAGCACAAGCACAAAGGGGTCCATGTCTGGGTAATGTTTTGTTCATAGTGACCTAGTTTTCCTCTTGTGATTCACTAATAAGCTGCCTTTTATTGGTCGTTATCTTTAAACGTTGCTGACTATATGTCTTGTTTTGCATTGTAACCATGTTTTTCTCACTATTTTTGCTCTCTGTCTGTCTCCAGGTTCTGTCGATCATTGGTTTCATCTGCATAGAAACAGTCATGATGTGTTCTCCGTGTGGAGGAGTCTACTTTTTTGAGTTCGTCAGCTGCAGTGCCTCCGTGGTGACGGGAGTTCTCCTCTTGATTTTCTGCCTCAACATCCACACCAAAGTCCCACACATCAACTGGAACCTGACGGTTTGTACAGTTCTGCATCAATCGCCACGTTGTATACTTTATTTATTGACCTTTATTTAACCAGGATAATCCCACTGAGGTTTCAAATCTCTTTTGCAAGGAAGTCCTGGCCAAGAAGCAGCCACAGTAGGTTAAACATTCATTGAGACATTATGTATTTTTTTGCTTCAAAAGAGAAACACAACCCAAGTTTTAGCCTCTTTAAAAGATTTTCAATAAAAGCATTAAGTATATAAGCTTCACTGGGCCTTATCTGTATCTGTGAACTTAACTAACGGGAAAAAATTCAAACGTTTCTATTAGGAGTAACTCTAAAGTATGTCAGAGAACAGGCTCACATGTAATACTCTGCATTGAAGTCACAAGAAAATTACCAACAGATTGATATTGAGAGATGTCATGGCTGAATAACATTTTCTGGTGTGAAGACACCAACTTGTTCAGTCATAGCTCACAAGAGTCTGATCCCTTAGGAAGAACAGCAACTTGGTAGCAATTTAAAAAAAAAAAATGTTAGAGTATTGTTTCTTACAGCCTACCTAAAATTTTTTTTATCGTTTTTTTCGTGATAATAAGATAGTGGAGACTGTACTTTAGCGTCCCTCTCTTCCTTTTCCTGCCGAGCTGTTTTTGTCATTTACGCTGAAAAACTGCTCCATGTTGCTGTGGATTTTAGAAAAATGGAAAAAGTGTTGTAGCGGACTGAGTTGAGCTTAAGGCTCGTTTACACTGGAATGGGAACGCGTTTTGCTCTCTGACCCGGTAAGCAAGATATCGGGTACACACCAGGACGTTCCAGAATGATATTGCGTTCACGGTTAAAACGAATGCTGACGGAAAACGATGTAATTCACACGCCACGCCGCTATGCTCGCTGTGACCCAAAATCTTCTTACGCTGGCACGTCTAGTTACACGCTGCTCTGTAGTGCTAGACATAATACTCCAATAATTTCTTGTCTGCTGCTCATGTCTATACACTACCGCTGCCAGCATTTTCTTCCAAAACTCCAAAGTAGTCGCGAGTGAATTCAGCATCGCAGCTACCACCAGTGCTATCTCTTGGAAGTTTGCCATGTTGTTGCAGTCGCTGTTGTGACGAGCAATTGCTGCGCGCAAGGCTTATATGCGTCCTGGTCATGTGGTCATGACGTAGGGTATGAGCACATCCGCTTTACACCCTGACACCGTTCCTGACCGTACACACTAGAATGGGAGGGCGGTGGGAATGGGAACGTTTCGCAACGCTCCACTCTGGAAGGCGTTCTCCAAAGTTGTCATTCTGGGGGCCCTAAAACGCCGTTCTGGTCTAAACGAGAGGCCCAAACGATAACCAAGTTGTCGGAACGCACGCGAAAACGTTGTAATGTAAACGAGCCCTTAGAGGCTGTTTGGGTCCTCTAATGTCCAGAGCTCAGTGAACGCACCATGCAGAGACGCTCGTCAGCCCAGGGTTCTGTTATTTAACCTATCAACGGGTGTTTTAGGGTAATAAAGAGAGGGGATGGTGGTGAATGAGACAGAATTAAGGCGTTTGAGGATCCAATGATGAATAAAAAAAATAGACTAAAAAACAACTTTTTTGGAGTGTGTTCTTCTGCTGTTTTCGTTGTTAACCTCAAAATAAAGAGACTTAAAACAAGTAAAGTCTTGGCGTCTCAGTATATTCTTCATTATCTTGTTAAAACGGTATAAAAAATGTAGGGCAGGCCATTTCCAGCTTCCATAGTTTCTTTTCCTTATTATTTAAAATGTATAATCCTTGTTTTTCATCCTTTTTACTGTGAGTTTGCTAAAGTTAAAGGGCGCATCACATTGAATTTAGGAACATCTGAACATTTTATATTAAAAAAAAAAAAAAAGCAAAATAAGTTTTCCTGTTCTTCCATTTCACTGGTCATAAGCCTGAAAACGTTAAGTGATAATATGAGCGTATCATCAATTTTAAGTCTTATGTGTTGTAAAGGATTTATTAAACTGTGATTTATCCTCATTAATGTGAGTTCTTCTAAAATGAGCAGATTTCTTACATCTGCTGACAGGAAGGCTGTCTTTTTTCACTTTTTTTCTATTTATGTTTTAAAATAGACTGTCTGCAACCATACTTTAAAACAAACTTCACACCACTCAGAGGACTTATTGTAAGGGATTGCTGGATCTTGAGCTTTATCCATCCCCAACTATCAGATTGCTTCATATTTTCTTAGTACAGTTTTCTACCTCAAACTCAAAACAAAAAAAAAAAAGTCAGTCTATGGCTTTTCAGTTTGGCAGCGTAGCAAAGTCTCAAAGAGACCAGAGCCAATTAAAGACTGCTGATTTAGGAACTTTTACTGGATACCTCTGCTTTTGATCTAAAATCCTCCTGCTCCCTCTTTTCTTTACGATCCTTTTTCTCTGGAGCTCACTGACCCGGAGGTCTGGTTATCTTTCATTAAAAAATAATTTACAGTTTAGGAATATATAATAAACCTAGCTGTCTTAGAATAAAAAAAAAATCTTATATTGAAGAAAAATATTTTGAGAATATTGCTTTTTTTATGGCAGAAGCCCCCCCCCCACCCCCGCTGTTGCCTTTTTAAAGACGGTTGAAGAAGTTATAGTTTCCACTTCCAACTGTTGCCGCTCACAAACCCATGATGGTTGGCAGCTGTCCGTGCAGTTCAAAGACGCTCCTCTCCGTTTGGGCCCCTGAAAACTTTACTGCTTGTCCTCATGTCGGTGTTAACCAACAGTTAACTTTCCTGCTCTGTTTCCAGCTGAAAGCTGTGGGCTGACACTGGCACAACTCCTCCGTGGAGCGAGCTGCACTGTAATTTGGCTGACTCTCACAATCTTTTTTTTTTTCTTTTTCTAAATCAATCTATTTGCTATACGACCTTACAGCCTCCAGGTTCCTCTGTGTGATGACATTGGCAGCACAGAGTGGGACGCAAGCGCCTTTGTTTCACTTTAATGTCTTCCTCAAGGAAATGAGTTCAGTTTTTATACCTTGATACAAAACCTCCTGGTAGGAAGTATTTCTGGTTTAATTTGATGTATTGAAAATTGACCATGTTTAGCCAATTCACAGGCTAAAGAGCAGAGAGGTTTTTCCATAAAGGTCCAATGGATGACCGTGTGTTTTAAAATTTGTTTCATACAGTCAAGAGTTTGCCAATACTCAGCTCAAGTGATGTGATTGTCTGTATTGGTGGTCAAAAAAATTCTAAAATTAACCTTATTTCTGACTAACGTACACTTTTTTCCACATTTCTCTTCCATTTATACATCTTTAAACTGCTTTTCCTCTTTCTGTGGTTCATCTTATATCTCCACGTTTAGCTGTTTTTCTTTCCGTGGTTTTGTCTCTTTTGCAGTTGTTCTTCTGCTGAATATGCAAACAGCTGACTTGTGTGGGTTTTTCTCATTAACTTGAGTCGTTCCTTCATTCTTCCAGCCCACTGTACTCATTTCACATTTACTTAACACACAATTGGACTCCCATAAAAGCTCCTTTTGGTTTGGACAGCTGGAATTTGCCACCCATGTAGAGAAGAAGTATGCGCTAACGCTCTTCTTCCTGAAGTCAGATTTAAATGCTTAAAAAAATCCAGATCAAGCCAAGTTTTTGGCTTTCTGGAATTGGCTCTGAGAATTTTTTTTTTTTTTTTTTAACTATGGCTCTGCAGTAGATTTTTTTAGTTTCCATGACAACCTGCACTTATACTTTCAAACCAGAGAACAGTCTGACATTTTTTTTAAAAGGCATAGGATAAATTAAAAAAAAAAAAATCACACCAAAGCTGAAAAGCAAAGGTCATGACAGGTATAGCTACTATAAACTTTGCCCATATAGGTCACTAGAAAGGTCACTCTGACATGGGAGGGTGTGTGAAAGGCTCAGATGGGGCACATTTTAGGAAGCTCCTATCAGGTATGAGCAGGAAAAGTGTTTCTGCACAAAGCAAAGCAAACTCTGGACAGCTGTTATGGTAGGAAAAAGTCCCGCAGTGGTTTGTGTGCATGAATGCAGCTGCTTATTATCCGGCCTTTAGCTCCGAGTACCAGTGAGCCTCGTGTATCTGCTGAGCAAAGCTGTTAAGCTGTTGCTTATCTTCATCAGAGGCTGCTCACTGTGGAGTATTGACAAAGACGAGGCTAACAACCCCTCATTTCAGCAGCTGCAGCATCTTTTTTTTTTTTTTTTTTTTAGAAAATATAACTGTTTTAAATTTACCGGCAGATTTAAAAAAATAGTTAAAATCTTTGTGGTGCTTTAAAGTTTCACAAATCTTATAGAATATTTTTAAAGAAAGAGGAGTTATCTGTTGCATTCTGCCCGAAAACCGAAGCTGTGCTGGTGACTGTTTTTTTTTTTTTGGTTTTTTTTTTTTGTTTTTTTTAAAGGGTTTATGTTGGCTGGTTAAAAAGTGATATATGTAAGAGTCTGAAGGTTGACTCGGTGGACTGTAAAACGGATCTTAGTGAATTCTGTAGTTACAAAGTGGAAAAAGAAAGCACCACATTAGCAGGTGAATGTCAACAGGGCCGTTTCCTGTCGGGCTGGTTTGTCAGGATGAGTTTGTCGTTTGTAGGCGTGTGTGCTCAGCATGTGGAAATAAGTGTGTGTGATCAAAGTTTGCCATCATATCTGGTATTATCATCCGTTTCTGTGAGCTCAGAGTGATACGAGTTCATATAGATTACTCATTAAACATTAGAGGTGCTCCAACATTATCTGAGGCTTTCTGCTCTCCTGCTCCATTGGTTCATGCATGCATCTGTTCATTCTATGAGTGAGCCTTGTGTTTCAAACAAGAGACCACGCCTGTGATGATTACAGTCATGCATCTGATCACGAGGGTCTTTTGAATGACCCTCTATGACTGCCTGAGCTGCTGGGGTCTTGGGTCTTGCCCGGGACTCCATTGTAATTTCAACCAGCCTCCTTTAAAGATCCCCTCTCATGAAAATTGTGCTTTTTTGTGTGTTTTAACATGGTCTTGTAACATTTCTATGATGATGAAAGACACAAATAAAGAAAATTAAGCTTAAAACTGCATTTTTTTGTGTATTTATGTTTTCAAATTGGGAGCAAAGAAAAAAGTTGTTGGATAAAGAGGTTTTTTGTGACGGAGCTCTTGGCAATGGGGAGGGGAATGGGGGCGGGGTTGCTGCGGGGCAACATTCTCACCAACATTTCAGAGACAAATTTCTAATGAACTTCTGTCAGAAACTATGTCTAAGAAATTGACAATGAAACAGAAAAAAGAAAATGGCATAATCATAATTAACAGACCACTGTGATCGCTTTAAAAACAGATGATCGAAGTGGGACTTTAAAAAGTCAGTATGCTGTTAGAAAAAAGAGACAGATTTGCTTTGAGCGCTTGAAGGAAGTTCACCATTTCTTCCTGCTTTATCATCATACTTTTACTTTATTTTAGTCTGTGACCTGCAACAGATTGGCAACCTCGTCAGGTGTGTCTCGCCTTTGCTAGGGAGTTGATGGATAGGCTCCAGCAACCATGTGACCCCAAAAGGGTTTTATTGGGTCCTGAAGATGGATGAGTTTCAGTTTGTATTTATGTGAAAGTTTAGTTCAGACTGCTGTGTGGCTGATTTGTGAACTTAATACACAAATTTGTTGTGCAATTTTTTAATAAGATTCTTAAAGATTACAAAAAGAGAGAAGTGCGTCATTTCTTTTGTTTTTGAACTGTCAATTCAATAGCTACATTAAATAAAACCTTCTTTTATCAGAGGAAGTTTTAGTAAAGGGAAGAGTTGGTTGTTTGCGGTTAAAATTCACACATATAATGGTCATGGTGACCTGAAACAGAAGCTTTGTCGTAACTTGTGTGTTTCCGTGTTTTCCTGCAGGACCTGGGGAACACAGCTATCAGCACGCTGTTCTTCTTTCTGTCATCTCTGGTGCTGGCCTGCATCAACCAAGAAACTGATGCTGAAATAGCAGCAGTGGTGAGTCCTAAAAACCAAAATCTTTTTTAACTTTTTTAACCAGGTTTCCACCAATAAGACACAATTTTAAGATATGATTTGACTTGAGGTGGAGGTTTATCACGAAAAACGTGCGTGCACAGATTTAGTTCTGCATCAGAATTTTCGTTTTTCCAGTTCAGATTCACACACTGTAATTGCACTTCCTGTGCAGGTCTTTGGCTTCCTGGTGTCAGGTGTGTTTGGATTAAACACCTTCCTGGCAGTACGGAGGTATCGCCGCGGCAACGGGAGTCAGGGGGCAGCTCAGGCCAACGACTACATCCGAGCTCGCACAGCGTCTCGCGGAGAAATGGAAGCACGGTCTGAGATCGCATGAGAGGCGACCGGCGAACAGCTGAAGAGGAAGATGCGCTCTGAACGGCTGACTGTGAAGGACAAGGCTTTAGTGATCCTGACTGTTAATCACTTTATAACACTCTCAGTGACAGCTGTTAGAGTTAAAGGTGAGCTTCTTAAACTCGCCCTGAAGCAGCAGAAAAGAGCTGTGAGACAGAAAAAAACAAACTCTGGCGTGTGTGCTGACTCGTCTGAAGGATTTCTGTCACTGTGAATGTAGCCAAGCATTGAAGGAATGTCAGCTTTTGTACAGTTTTGTCATGACGTGACTGTGAAGTCTTAGAGATGTGATCACTGATCACTGGACCAGCAACATGCAGTAACCCGGAGTGCAAGAAAGGTAATACCCTTCAGCTCCAGCACTCTTTGACCGCCCAACTTGTGAAAAATATTTTCTGAATTTGTTTTTAGGCGTTTTTACCCACTAACATCAAAATTATCTTTTTTTTGTCAATATTACAATTTGAAGATCATTTTTTCAGAAAGAGGCTACAGCGCCTCCTACTGGCAACAGATGTAACACTAAGCATGAATAGTTCTATGGAATATCTGGAAAAACATTTACTGTCTGTTTAAGGATAACTCTATTTCCTGTTTCTTACTGTCGTGACGCTCTCATCAGTCCAGGCTTTAATGTTTATGCTCTGTTAGCTCATAGCTCCCCTGGCACTAAAAACAAAAACCAAATTTGATTAGTTTTTAATTTTCTGTGGATTTTCTACACTTGAGGTGCTTTTGAAACCTTTTGCATTTTGACAAGGCCTCTCCTTGGACAAAGTTAGTTAAAAGATACTCCTTAAACACACCTTAGTTTACCTGCTAAGTTCATCTTAATTCTGATGGAGCTGACCGTCTCCAGGTGAGTCAACACAGCCAAAACTTGCTGTCTCACAGAAACTCAGTGACCCACTCTGAGGAAATTTGTGTTTTTAAACATTTTATTGTGGCATTTTTCTGACATATTTAAAGAAAATGAAGCTTAAAATTAAAATTTCTGAGAATTTCTTTTTTCAAAATGTAGTGAATCAGGAACAGATAAAAAAAGCTGTTTGAAAAAGCTTGTAGTTGTGGCGAAGGTGCTCCCTGCTCTGTCCCATTCTGATTCATCCATTTGCAGACAAATATCTTAATGTTGTCTTCATTTTCTTCCTCTGATCTGACATTTGGCTCAAAACTACCGTTGGATAGCTCCAATATTGCTCGCCATTTCTGTAAACAGATGGATGATGGGAAATGGAGGTGGGCTTACTTCATCCCAAGACTCCCGCTCACAACTCAGAGGCAAATTTCTGATGAACTACTGCCACTCTGCAGAAGTTATGTTCTAGAAAACCACTGGGAATGCTTTTGCAACAGATTAAAACTGATTGAAGTAGGACTTTAAATCATAGTTTTCAGGGGCTCAACTTTATCAAAGAAACTTAGAATGTTTTATTCTGATCTGCCAGAAACTGATTCAAATATTTAAATATTCTTTAAAATTTTTGTGTTATAGTTTGCATCTGTTCCCCTTTGCACAAATTTGACTCTGCAGATCACACTCATTTCTGACCAAAGTGAAGTGAAATATAAATAACCTTTTTTTTCTAAATAAAATAGCTGAGATCAGTTGCTCTCAGTCTGGAAAACTGCCTCTCAGGTCCTCCCATCTGTGATTCCTTGAAAACATTTGAGGTTGAAACCACAGGGTGCCTCCATCTGAATGCTGTATTTCATATTGCCTTCCTGATTTTCAGTCATGACAGGAATGTTGCAGAACACTGAATGAGAGCTGGAGGGGGGGTGCAGAGCGTAGGAAAAAGAAACTCGGTACAGTTTGTGTTCATTCTGTTTGCATATGTACATACACAGTCTGACTGCAGATGTCATGTATTTAAAAAAAAAAAAAAAAAAAACCTGCATTGCAGCTGCTATGAAATCTGCAACAGCAGATCCCTCACTCCTGAAATGTTTTTCTGAATGCACAGTAGACGTGTAGCAAATAAGAAAATTGATCTTACTGTTGAATATGAAGGACATTTCATCCTAAATGTCTTGCATTGTTTCAATGTATGAAAAGTTCACTACACAACTACAAGCACAGGTTCTAGTATTTGCAGGACCTAAGTTGACTCTAGAGCCCCCTCTGCTGGTGCTTTTAGAACATGTATTTCTTTGACCTCACTAAGCAGCCAGAAGGATTCAGTTATTTATTTATGAATGGGACCGTTCCATATTTTTGCATTCTAGTAAAAATAATAATAAATGATCTGCAGCTTGATAAGTAGCCACACTTTGCTTGAGTAATCAGGCGTTTCTTGCATTAGAATTAACTTCCACGTTTCTTTACTCTCTTCTTGGCCTAACGACCAAACTAGCTGTAGAAAAAGACAATCATTTGTATTTATGTTGGTGACCAAATAAAATACTTTTGCTTTGGATTGATGCTTAAGACACTTTTACAGAAAGAAATTCATACAAGTGCGTATTTTCTTTTTAGTTTGATACGTTTGTCATATTTTTGTAAATGTTTAATCTCTGTGTGTGTTTTTATAAATGCGTCTTTAATTGTATATTACTAAAAATGTGTATTCATGGAGGAAAATTATTATTATTAGGCTTCTAATTTTTCTGGATTTTCTGTTTCTTTTTTTTTTTTTTTAAGTCTGTGTACTTTTTTTGTAATTATTAAACCAGTCTGACACATACAGCTCTCCATTGTGTTTCTTTACATTCAAAATTCACAGCTCAAATAAAGATTAAAAAAAGACATTTGAGAAGCTAAGTGTTTTATTTAAACACAAAAAAAGTAAAGACAGTCACACGAAAACAACACAAACCTTTAAACAGACCTGTACACAGAACAGAAGTTTTGTGTCACTAAATAAACAATTGAGCATTTCACAGATAAAACCAGGTTCCTCATTTTGTTTTTTTAAAAGTGATCAATTTTTACTGAGAGTAGAAGGTGGCCAACCGTAAATCTTCAGCATCAGTCCCACGGCTTACATCGATGTTAGTCTGGATCCTTTCAACCAATAAACCTTCATTCAGGGTGGCTAAGCATTCCTTTTGGTGCTTGTCCAACATTCATTTAGTGCCAGTTCAGACAGTCTGAGGGGTTTGTGAGGTGCTGTAGTGCATCATTTGTTAAAAAAAAACTGCATCAAACCAATGAAACAATGTTTTCACAAGTAAGAATATATCTCAAATAAAAATATAGAACACTATCATTGAAAACAAGATTTGTTTTATTGCTTTTTTTATAATCTAATTGCATAATTTCTACTACAGTGGCATCAAAATACTGCATTTATGACCCAGAAATGAGAAGATCACAAAACAGGATGTGACATAAATTATGTGTTCTACCTTGCAAAGTTTTAAGGAATTATTTAATTTTTTTCATAAAACCTTCATTTTTTTAAGTTAATTAACGGTTTATGGCACATTCTGAACAAGTGTTTAACAACTTTAATAAAGAGGTCGTGACCAGCCAACCAAGATATCCTTAAACACACCAAACATTGTTTTTCACATTTCAAATTTGAATAATTCAGCCCATTTTTTTTAAAATGTTGGTTTAGAATTATTGATTTAGTAAGAAGTTGGAAACAATTTCTCCTTTGATTTACCTTAAAAATGTTTATTTAAAGATTCTAGGCGTGATTTAAGGTGTAAAGAGAAAGCACTGAGCAGTATTCACAGTATGAAAAAATATTACAACATTTGGAAAATAAAAACTGACTTTAATCAGAACACAAATATGGCACAAAAAAGAAAAAATAAAGTTTTTTTCAAATTCGAAGGCCTGAACTCTGACCGACAACTGATTTCACTCTAAATGTAGACATACTCTCCATTAAGTTGGAGTTATGAAATAATGAAACAGCAGCAGGTCTTGACAGATGGCAGCCCTGCAGTCATCACTCCACTCGGGTTTCAATAAAACACGTCTCCTGGTGAAGGTCTCAGAGGTTTCAGTCGGAGTCGGAGTCTGAAAAGTTGTCTGGGAAAGAAAATTAAAACAAAAAAAAATATGTCAGGTCTTTTTTACCTTTAAAGTACAGCTCAAGAGTCAAAAACGTTAATGATCTTCTTTAAAGACTTCAACCAAGATGAAAATTATAATTTATGTAAATGTTTCTGCTGTTCGAAAGGAAAGACATGATGGTTGCAGAAAAACACATTTTAGTGTTGTGCCCTTTTCTTTTGTCAATTAACCGCTTGTATCAGAGGAGAATGAGAATATTGTAGACTTAAGAAAACGTATTTAAAATGTTCCTGAATTTATCTCTTTTGTTTGATTACTTTTCATATAATTTGCAACGTTTAGACTATTTAGATAATCAAGCTGGTCCTAAAAAAATGAAAAAAAAAAAACATGACTAAATGTAGAATTAAGCTTTTATTAGTATTGAATGATGATTGACTGGTGTTTACAGTGGTGTGAAAAACTATTTGCCCCCTTCCTGACTCTTTATTCTTTTGCATGTTTGTCACACTTAAATATTTCTGCTCATGATCTTAATTTTGCTAAAAACCATCTCGATGACTGCCAAGACTCTTGGGAAAATATCTTGTGGACTGTAGACAAAAATTGAACTTTTTGGAAGGTGCGTGTCCCGTTACATCTGGCGTAAAAGTAACACAGCATTTCATAAGAAGAACATCATACCAACAGTAAAATATGGTGGTGGTAGTGTGATGGTCTGGGGTTGTTTTGCTGTTTCAGGACCTGGAAGGCTTGCTGTGATAGATGGAAGCATGAATTCTACTGTCTACCAAAAAATCCTGAAGGAGAATGTCCGGCCATCTGTTGGTCAATTCAAGATAAAGCGGTCTTGGTTGCTGCAGCAGGACAATGACCCAAAAAACACACCAGCAAATCCACCTCTGAATGGCTGAAGAAAAACAAAATGAAGACTTTGGAGTGGTCTAGTCAAAGTCCTGACCTGAATCCCATTGAGATGCTGTGGCATGACCTTAAGAAGGCGGTTCATGCTAGAAAACCCTCAAATAAAGCTGAATTGCAACAATTCTGCAAAGATGAGAGGGCCAAAATTCCTCCAGAGTGCTGGAAAAGACTTGTTGCAAGTTATCACAAACGTTTGATTGCAGTTATTGCTGTTAAAGGTGGCCCAACCAGTTATTAGGTGCAGGGGCAACTACTTTTTCACACAGGGCTATGTGGGTTTGGATTTATTTTCTCCCTAAATAATAAAAACATTAATTTAAAAACTACATTTTGTGTTTACCTGTGTTACCCGTGTAATATTAAAATGTAAAACACATAAAACATTTATGTGTGTGACAAACATGCAAAAGAATAAAAAGTCAGGAAGGGGGCAAATAGTTTTTCACACCACTGTATGTTTTAATTATTAAATTAGACTCTCTAAGTAAATTTTGAAATTAAAAAAACAACCAAATTCCCTGATGAAAACTGAACATAAGTACTCCTCTAAAATTAGTCCAAAAAAAAAAAAAAACTTCCAACCAGGATTGTATGGAACCAATAAATTATTGGGAAAAAAATTTCAACCCTTTTGGTGGTTTGAGTTGCTACTTTCATATTAAATAGAGCAAAAAAAAAAAAAAAAAATCTGACTAAAGTTGAAAAAAATGGGAGTGTGATGGGCAGGGTATTGAAGGCTCCCCCTATTGGTGGAACTTCGAATTTCACACCAGAAAATCCCAGAGGAGAATAAACATGTCACCCTCAGCTTGTGACCTGCTTGAAAACTGGAGCAGGAGAATGACCAATAACAGAAGTCCACATTCGAACGCTTAGAAATCTGTGTCTTCCAAATTCTAAACTGCAAGAGCTTAAGGTTATTATGTAGATGGAATGACCAAACCTGATAGCCGGTGGAGAACTAAAAGTATGTTCTAAAGTTCAGAGTTTATATCTTCAAACATTTTCTAATCTATTTTAAAATATATTTCAAATTATGATTATGCTGTTTTAGCCACACATTTATTTATTTTTTTTAAAACTGTCGTTTTCTAGAATAGATTCTACAGAGCGGCAGTGTTGCATCAGAAATTTGCCTCTAAATTATGAGCGGGACCGCGGGCGGAGAGCAATGCCGCCCCCCTTCCCCTTCCCATTGTAGAGAGGAACAGACAGGAGGCTTGTGGCCAGCGCCCACAAATTTTCTTCATCAAATGACACATCATAACAAACACACGGACGCGCAGACACTCACAGTAATAGTAAACTGACCTGAATTATGTCTTTAAATGAGCTTTATTTTAGAAGTCAAAATGGTTTTTGTGTATCATGCTATTTCCCTGTGCAGCTAAGTAAAACACATATTTTATAGTTTTTTTTTCAGGTCTATTCTTGGCATTTCAAAAGCTTTTTATGCAGCAATCTTTCCCATGTGTTGGTACCTTGATGTGCTGATGGTTCCTCGGTGGATTCTCCTCCTTGTTTCAGGAAACTGGCCAGCTCGTTAAAAATGAGATAAAAATCTAAAGCAAAAACAATAGTGGCAATAAACCCAAAGACCTGTGGAGAGGAGGAAGGCCTGATGAGATTTCAGTGAAAAGAACTCTATCAAAAGATCAGAGTAGATAGTGTTACCCCAGCAGCTTTAGAGGAGCCGTCGGCATATTTGGACACCGCCATTATGGAGATGATGAAATAGATTATGGAGGCCGTTACACATCTCACAAAATCCTTTCAGAGAAAACAGACAACTGAAAAGGAAGTACATATTTAAGACTGTGTTTTGTACAGTGTGGAGGTGCTCACCATAAGTGGCCAGCAGAAGCCTTTAAACCTCTCGTTGAATTTTGTAGAGTAAGCAAACAACAAGAAGATGGCGCCCAGGAACTCCAGCAGGGGGACGGTCACAAACGCCGCTGCTGCCGAAGCCGCAAAACACAAAAACGAAATGAAGGAAAGACCCTGCAAAAACACCAAAAAATGGAGCGCAAAGTTAGTCAATGATTCCATCAGTGAAGAACCGTCATTCGTGTGTTGAAAAAAACTTGATGAGCTCCAACTGATAAAAGTTTATCTCTGATCTGCACTTTCTGCATCACCTTAAAGCTGCCCACTTCCTGCAGACAGACACAGCTGGTGGAGCTCATCTTCATTCACACAGACCAGTCCCTCATGCATTCACAAGCATTAAAAAAAAAGAAAAAAACTTGACTGCGTAACAATGAAAGAGGAACTTTTACGAGCAGCTATAACTGCTATGTGAGAAGACTGAGCCTGTCTGACCTTTGATGCGTTCCATTAGGAGCAAATGACAGCAAGTCCAGACGCTGCACTCTCACACGCCATCTTGTCTTTGTGTCCAGTTATCCTGAGGGAGAAACTCCCCAAAATACTGCAACTGTCCACACTTCAGTCATTATCTAGCAGGAAGTCTTTGAGATCAGAAGGCCGTTCTTTACATCATATTCACTATTTATGTTTTATAACTGTTATTAGTTATGCACTGAGCTTCTGTTTTAGGTGAAAAGGAAAACTTCACATTTTCACTTCTTTTTTTAGGAATCTGCTTGTTCAAACTCTGAAAATCCTTCAGATAAAACAAATCTCTGTTTTTCTACCTTAAGTCTCGTGTATTTTTTTCTTAGGTTTGGGCTAATAACCCACAAGCAGCTTTCTTTTAATATATGTTGCAGTACGGGTACTTTGCATGAAGAGAAAATGCCTGCTCAGCAGGAGGTCAGGCTGACTAATACTACAAAGAATGGCAGAGCTGGTCTGTTTTCTCTTTGACCTCGCCACAGTCAGATAAGTGACTGTGGTTAGAATAACACTGAGCTTTTAATGTCAGCAGCGACAAAGTAACAGGAAGGATATTTTAACCAGCACAAGATAATGTTGCGTTATTAGATTTATAGGTTTATTTTAAGTGTTTATTGTCGACAGTAGAACATAAGTACACAGATATACCAAACTCATAACATAAATGGTGAAATGTATAAACAAAAGGAAAAATGAATAAAACCTTTTTTGTGGTTAAATAAGCAGTAATTTTATTTAATTATATAAACATGAAATTAAAGTCAAACTCAGAATTTACCTTTTTTTCATTGAATACAGGGGTTGATCTACCACTTTCAAATAAGTGCTACCACACAGCAGTGGATGCAGTTTATTTTTTAAACAGAAACCTAAATGGAAAAGCTTGGTTAGTTTCTGAGACAGACTGTGAGTAAAACTCAGATTGAATAGTCCCAAAGCTACTATTTTTTTAATTGATTGATTCTTAAGAGTCTGCAGAAAAAAAATGTTAAATCAGCATTTGGGAATTAAATTAAATTACATTTTATTTATATAGCCCAATATCACAGAGAAAATTTGCCTCATTTGGCTTTTTTCACAGATGCAGAGAATTAGTCATAAAATATGAACAATAGCTAAAAACTAAACAGACTAAATAAAACTGGTTATCCCTGAAAACTGGTTATCCCTGATAACCCCTCCTGGCAAGGAAAACTCCTAAAAAAAACAGAGTCAGGAAAAAAAAAGAAACCTTAGGGATCCCCACATGAGGGAGAGATCCTATCCCAGGACGGACAAGCGATTTACTATTAAAGAAAAATTAGCTTCTACAATTACGTATTTGAATAGAATTGATTCAGAGAAAAACATGCATGGTACCATGTGCAATGAAAATCATTTCCGTAAAGAAATGTTTTAAGCTAGGTTTACACCACCCTCAACAATCTGCCTTCTCGCGACCACTTACAATGAAAAAAAGTCTATGTAAACGTATGTTTCTAGTTTCCACGTTCAACACTTTTACTAGTTACGCATGTCTTGACCAATTTTTGGCTTCTTCATACCTGACGCGTGGCCACTGAATGCGTGTTGCAAACGGAATCAGATTGAATTTTGACCAATCAAGGACTTGAATTTGGTAGTAAAGAATGGATGGCATCGCTTTCGATTCACAAAAGTGACAACCATTAGAAAATTGATCATGGCGGAGAAATTAGTGATTTTGGTTTGTCCCTGGCTGGAACTCTATGACATCAAGTTTTTTATGTATAAGAATAAAGTTGTGAAAAAAAAGCCTGGAGTAACATTCGCACGATTTACACCTCTTCAATATTTTTCACCAAACCTCTTCGACCTGTAGATGGTGGAAATGTGCTGGTAAACAGTAGCAAAAGACAAAGAAGCCCCTCCCTACTTCTCCAGTGTGAACACTGTGGGCTAAACATGCATTCAAGAATGAGTATCCTTGAACGGATGATAAATGTCTGGTGTATCCGTAGCTTTACAATAACGTTATACTGTTATAGAAAATTTTGATTTATATTTCCAATTAGTACGACCTGTTCCACACATGGTGACAAAAAGATAATCACACATCAATGTAAGGGTGGGGTCATCTGGACCCTAAAAGATAACGCAAGGCCTAACAAGGGATGCTGGGATTTCAAAGTAGGGTTACTTCTGCACAGTCCTGCCCACATCCCATATGTGAATTTCTAATGAGTTACTGCTGTGCTGCAGGAAATATGTCTTAATGGTAAATGGTGTTATACTTGCATAGCGCTTTTCTACCTTCCTTGAAGGCCCAAAGCGCTTTACACTCACACATTCACACACTGATGGCGAATTCGCTGCCAAACACTCATGCCAAACTTCCACCAGAAGCAATGTGTCTTGCCCAAGGACAATTCAACACATGGATGGGGCAAGGCAGGAATGGAACTTGCAATCATCTAATCAGGAGTCGACTGCCCTACTGCTCCACGGCTGCCCCAAATACGACAGATTTTTTTTATTTTTGCGAAAGACTACATAATTATAATGAAAAGACCATTGGGAACCATTTTACAATGGAAACCAATATAGTTGGAATGTACTTTTTTTCCAGACAGCTCCTACATGTGAAATAACCAGTGCAGAAATATGGGAACTCACACCTCTCACTACCCTTTTCCTATTGGTTATAAATGCCTTATACATGTATTCTTATTCCAGTGCAGCTCCATTTTCCACGTTGGGTCAGAACTGCAGATTTAAACCAGTCTGTCAGTTCTGTGCAACAAGCCAGCAGAAAGTCACAGCTTCAGGCTGAAGCTGATCAGTGTCACATGCTCTCCATGCATGAAGACCCTGCAGAAGTTGCTGACCCTCAACCCCACCCAAATGACCAAAACACCCATTCCTTCAGCAACGTCAATCACTTTGATTGAAACAACTTAAAATGTAAACTTTCATAGTGTTTCATCAAATCATAAACTTATTTCATTCTAATAATATCTGAAGGTGATAAAATATCATTTAAACGCTGGAAAATACAGTTTAAGAACTTATTTGTTACTCTCCACTGAATCTGACATAAATGCGCATAACTTTAGCGTTGCATAAACTGGAGCAACTTCATCCCTCGAGGTGTTTCTTTCTCACCACTTCAGCGATGAGCAGCATTCCTTTCCTGGAGGTGGCGAACTCTTTACTGGGCAGAACCGAGAGCAGGGCGGACTGGCGCGCCCCGCTCGAGTCCGGATCCTCGATGTCCCCCATTGTTGAAAGATCCACTTCCCCTCGAACCCCCGACGCGCTAAAACCAGCGGATCGAGCGCAAAGGTAGACACCATAAAGCGGAAAAAAGACCCCCCAAAAGAGACGAGACACACGCAGGAGGCGCGATCTGGTTCGTCTCTGAGGTGGAAACGGAAACAATGACAGCGCGGAAACGAGCTCCAAAAAGGCGCAACATCTGCTTCGTGCAGATGTGAAATGTGATCCGGGCAGAGCAACTCACTCACTGGGAAAATCCAACCCACCTCCTCAAATCACACACTTTTTTCAGCTTAAAAAAAAAAGTATACTATTAAAAATGTATGCAATGTAATCTCGGCTTAGACTTAAATCTAAAATGAAAATGCATGTGATTGGGAGGTTGAGGCTTTGGGTTATGGGGAAGTGGAAACAATGCAAAACCACCCACAAGAGTTGGAAAGACAATGTGTTTTGATGCACTTATGTGCAATCATAGACCTGTTCACGTCCATGTGTGCTATGAAACTACGAAAGTTATATATAAATAAATAAATAAAAGTTTCTCCCGCGCAGGAGAAACAAGTATGTATCAGATAAAAAATAATAATAAAATAAAAAGCCATCAACTAGTACCTGCATGTCAAAGGTCAAAGCCATCAGATCAAATCAGTCCCCCAAAACTATAAGCAGACAAAATTATTTAAAAAAAAAAGTTTCAGAAAAGGGAAGCAAAAGTGCCATCTTCCTCCTACAGCAAGTATCCAAATTCAACATTTAGGGGGTGCTGTGTGACTCACAAAGAGGGCAAAAGAGGAAAGTCAGCCTCTTGAGTTCCAGTAAGTCCAGGAGCAGAGAAGTGACCACTCTGTATCCATTTGTGTGGATCCTGCAACAAGAGACACAAATTCCACGAAGAAAGTCACCTAAAACAAAGAGAAATAGCTAGAATAAAAGCTAATAACTTTTGATTATGATGCAAACTGAACTCAAAATCTGCACAATTCGTATTTGCTGCCTTCCTTCTTGCACGATTCTGCAGAACTAGAGGAACTGAGCTGAGTTAGGCTTTCAAACAGGTTTTGGTGCTGAGGACTGCTAACGTCAACACACTAAATATAAAACAAAAGCATGCAAAACAGAGTTCCCGTTTTTTTATATATATAGAGGGCAAAAATTAAAATTAAAACAGAAACGTCTTTGTTGTGTTTCAGTAATTTAGAAGTAAAATGTCAAACCTTCGAAGACAAACTCTTACCATCTCCAAGCTTTCCAATTCCATTTTTTTTTTAATGAACTTGAGATTCAATTCCAAGATTGTTGTGTTGAATTCTTTGACATGATGTGTGAATTCAGAGAGCACAAAGACTTCAGTTTGTTTCCTGAAACTTGCAATCTCTTTCAAGATGGAAGGAAATGACAGCATATTAAGTCTGGTTTTTTTTTGTTTGTTTGTTTTGCAGCACTGTGGCCTAAATAGTGTCACAATTTTGCATCTATAAAGAAAATTAAGGTTTAAATTGCCTTCCTAAGTTTTTTTTTATTCAAATTGAGGGGAATTGCCGTAAGAGCAAACAAGAAATGCAGTTAGAAAAAAAAAACATATTTGTGGCATAGAAGGGAGGGCCACAAGCTCCCTGCTCTGAGTTTTCAGCAACGGGGAGAGGGAAGGGGGCGGAGTTGCTCTGCACCCACAGTTCCACCTACAATTCAAAGCTGAATTTCCAATGAACTCCTGCCGCTCTGCAGAAACTCTTCTAGAAAATGACACAGCGTTTTCAATTTTGTCTAAAAACAGTATAATCATAATTGAAAGAGCACTGGTAAAGATTTTAAAATAGATCAAAAGATGATTGGAGTAGAAATTTAAAAATGATACACTCTTAAATCAGTAAAGATCTTTTAGCAGGGGTGGAGAATCGGAACCAAACAGAATCCCATGTAAAAGGAAATTATTCAAAAGTACAACTCTCTATTGTCCCTGCAGTTGTTTCCAAATTATTTGATCGTAGATGATTTCATTAAAAAATTAAAAACATCATCTTTTACAACTGAAGCAACAGAGAAGATGCAGAGACATGAAAGGCTCCCAAAGGAAACATAATGCTGCCGAGTTAACTGGTAGAATTACTGAGAATAAATACACTCAGCCATAATTAAAACAGAGGGGCGTTTGAGTTAAAAAAAAAAAAAAGATTAATTTTCTACAGAGTATTTTTTCTACTTTTCCATTATAACAAATCTTCCAAGATCCCAAAGCCTGGTTTATTTATGCTAACGGCAGCTTTTATGATCTTCGGGTTCATAAGAGTCTGCTTTTGCTCTAAAGTTCTGCTTCGTATTAAAATGTCCTCTGAAAATCTTAAAACTACATTTGAAAGGTTGGATGTTTTTAAATAGTCAAAATTGAGTTTACAGGATGACTCTTCAAAAGGTCTTAACATTGAAGCATTGATGGAGGAGATGATGGAATGTGAATAAATCTTTCTTACCATGTCGCCGGTATCCTCGGCATGTTTACATTAAAAGTGAGGTCATCTGGACCCCACAAGACAGCACACCTTCACTGGCAGACATGAAATCCTGTCCACTTTTGTCATGAGAGAGATCACACATCATTGTAAGGGTGGGGTCATCTGGACCCGATAAAGTTAGAGTCCCATTAGCTGTCAAACACCTGGGTGTGTGACACTTTCTCCACATCTGACCCCTCCCCTGGGGGAGTGTTGAGCTGCAGACACCCCCAATCCAACCCCCTAATGAGTGTCAAGCAGAGAGGCACATTGGGTCCCACAGTGGATTTGAACTCACCACGTTCCAGTCTCATGGTGGACACTCTACCACAAGGCACTGAGTTTAAAACTATACAAACAATTCTTTTAAGTTCAAAATCTTCACTTGTTTGTGACACATTTACTATTATGAAGCTGCTTTTATTTTCTAAGATAATGCAAAAATTAAAAGAACACACAAAAAATAAAAGAGTTGTATGCAGTTTTTATTCTATAAACAGCAAAAAAAGGAAAATCTTAAAAAAAAGAAAAAATGATTAAAAAAATTGGAACTTTGCATCATTGCCTTAACCCGTTCGTTATTCAGAATAAAAGCATTTCCCTTTTATCTTTCACATTCTTTAAAGCACAGAAACACTAAACAGTGAGAGACAGAAGTTTCATCTGCAAGTAATAAAAAGGCAAACACAAAATTCAAAGCTAATTATTATGTAATTACTTTAATGTGAGATCATTTATCCTCTTCTTGTCAACAAATTATCTGATCTGCCAAAAAAAGTTTTCCACTTAAGATTTTCTATCTCTTCTTTTGATCTAGTGAGGCCATTCACACTTCCAGGGTTCAGACTTGGGAACTTTCAAACACTTTCCTAACTTCTCACAACCAGCAGGCGCCCAGTTCTACAAAAGAAAAAAAAGAAGAAAATTCAGCAAAAAAACAAAAACGTTTTACCTGAATATGTATTCTTTTACCGACCACTAGGTGGCAGTGTTATCACGTGGATGGTACAGAGAAAGGCTAATGACTGTTTTGACATCTTTAAAATAAGCCACAGGAGCATTTAAAAATGGAATTATTAAAAAAAATATATATATATATATATATATATATATATAATAGTTAACACAATTTAGGAAAAAAGGTAAAGAGTCTGAAAGAGCTGCTATTCATAAGCTCTGTATACATTTCTCTGAAACAAATGCATCTGTTTTTAAATATAAAAATACATTAATATGTACTAAAATTATCAATGATATTTAAACATAAAATATCTGTGAAACTGACCATCACTGCCATGTCACACATGTTAAGCTGGGGCATTCCAGGCACCAGAGTCTCCTTATGCTTCTGCACTACCGTAGAGATCCAGTTCAACGCGTCCTGGTACTCCTTACTCAAAACACTGAAAACACATGCAAAATACATGATTTGATTCACAGCATTGGTTATTTATTAATCTGATCAATAAAATAACAAAAAAAAAAAAAAAAACACCGGGAGCTCTGGAGAATAAACAGAGACAGACAGTAAATTCCACATTTCAGTTTTACCACAATATTAAAAAATGTTTTGCTAAAAGCACACCTAAGTATTTACACTTTTTACTTAGAGACCAACTCTGGTGAAAATGGTGTTTTTAGCACAATCTTCTAGGTTTTTTATGGGAATAATATCAAGAAAACTAAGATGAAAATAATAGTAATCATTTATTCAAATTACTGTGAATCTGGAGAAGAGGAAAAAATGACTTTGGTGGGTCATAAGCTCCCCGCTCTGCTCCCTACTGATGCATCCACTTACAGACGACTAGATTCATGTGCGTCTTTGGCAGCTGGCACCTGCCTTAAAACTGCTTGGCTGGATATAGTAGCTCCAATATTGCTCACCGTTTTTGATTCACCAGTAATGTTGGGGTTATAAGGGGCTGTAAGCTAGTGGGAGACACTGTAAACAACGTGATAATGGGAAATAAGGGCTGGCTTACTCCATGCCAAGGCTCCCGCCCACAACTCAGAGGCAAATTTCTGATGAACTACTGCCGCTCTACAGAAACTATGTCCAGATTTTTTTAGAAACATTGATTAATCATAATAAAAAAACTGATTACCTTACTGATTTATTTCCAAGGTAATTTGGTCATAACAAATTTACATACTGACTTGATGAAGACGCCTGACTCTTCACCAGCGTGTGGACATGCGGTCTCTAACAGAACAGAAGCACAAACAGGTTGTCCACTCTGGCCAAATCTAGCAAAGCAAACCCAGCAGGGGTGAACTGTAACCCCCATCGCATCCCCCCGTCTCTCAATTACTGCTGTTGGACAGCAGTGAGCCCCAGCACCTCTGTGCATTATTATATTCAGAGTGTAAAACACAGGGGCCCTGAAGGCTTTCAAAGGAACGCCGCTCTCAATAGGACCTGTAGGGTTAATGGGCGGCGTGCACGTGTGTGTGTGTTGGGGGGAAGTGAGCGTCTGGTGGCGTGACACAGGGATAGACAAATATCAGCAGTGCAATTACACCCCTGATACATTTGCCAGCAGCACCTGTGCCAGTCTTCCATCCATCCCTCCACCGCAAAGCCAACCCTTTGATTGGCCCCCGGGGACCGTGTGCATGTGTGTGAGGTGAAGTGTCAATTAGAGTAATAACCCCGGGCCCTGTCCAGCTCACACCTACCCTCCCTCTTAGATCTCCCACAGGGCAGCAAGGCTTCCTCCATCAGCCAACACCTGCTCCTTCCCTCCATTCTCACTCTTTACTTCCCCTACAATTATACGACTGGTGGTGTGCTGCCTGCAATTAGTCTCTCCCCTCGTGTGCCACATTTGTCATAATTCATTGGGATCCATTTTAATAGGGAACAATACAGCTGGTTAAAAGTCCAACTCTCCGATTAACTCAACTCCTGCAAATTCTGCTTTTTTTTTTTTTTTTTGCCTGATCTTGATCAGCATTGGGGGTGTTTTATTCTCCACCGGGGCTCATTTTGTGATGAAGCAGCTTAATAAAAGAAAGGTGCAGAGATTTATCAGACTGTTGCAGGGAGCTGGATTTCTGCACACCAGCGTGCAAAGTGAGGCGCGCCCCGAGAAAGTTGGCAAAAGTTTGCCGTTGTTTTGTCTATGCGCTGGAAACCGAACAGTGCACACCTCTAAATCAAAAAACTAATAATATCATTTGTTTATGCCCTCCCTGCATCCGGCAAATGAAAAGCTCACAGTCAGCACAGCTCATTATCATAATTATAACCCTTAGCTTACGTACGAAGAGGCAAAATCTGGAATAATAAGCAGGCCTTATGCAAATGGAGTCTTTTGATTTATAATGTATGGCACCCAAGAGGGATGAGGGCATTGCTCAGGTGTGTCACCGCTCTGATTACTGATTCATAACACTATCGCTGGAACACAAACACACACACACAGATTTTCAAACAGCCACACAGTAAGCAGAAGGTGGGGGAACTGAGGAGACAATCAAATACATCTGTCCTGCCCACCCCTCCCCTTCCCCGGCTTCTCCACCCTGGTGGAAATTGAGCACTCCAGTGAGGACTATTGATTGGAGATACAAGAGCTTGGTGGCAGGCAGCAGATGAGGCCAGACTGTGTGCGGCTGCCTGCAGAGTCGGAGCAGGGCCCGCGCTGTCGATGAGCGGCGGCTCTGGGGACACGACTGGCGAGAAAGCAGGATGTGTTAATCTCGCCGCATTAGCTCTCAGCAATCTGTAGCCGTCTCGCCACGTTAGGCCGGGTCAGCGTCCGTCTTCCGCTCAACACGGACGGAGAAAAGCGTGCGGAATCGCTGCCCGGGAAGCAGGTGAAAGTGTTAGAAACGAGGGTAAACTAAGACAAACTCTTCTGGACGCTCAACTGTGCTTGTGTGTGTTCTTTGGTGTATCAAGGCACGCGACAGTAGTGAAGGTATGTGTTCAGGCAGGCCCTACATCATCTTAAATGGCTCTTTAGGTGCTGACAGGTATTAATGATGGCTGGCCAGCCAGTCCAGCTGGTGGATCCAAGAGCACGGGGACACACGTGAACGCACAGCCATGAAAGGGGGTGGGATGGGGAGGCAGAGGGACATCAGTTGAGAATAGACCTGAATAAAAGATAAAGGAGTGAAACAAAGTTGGTCAGTGCATTATAAGTGAAGGGGACTGTCAAGAAGCGTAACCTTGGAAACAAAGACGAGAAGCCATCTCTCAAAAAAATGGCTGCATAGTGATTGATTCTTTGGATTTTTTCTTCCCCATCTTTTTTTTTTTTTTTTGAGTGAACGGCAAGGCTAAAAGAAAAACAACATGAATGTTTTATCAACCAATCTCACTTTAGAAAAGAGTTTGAGCCGGAAGCAAAGATGGAGATAAGGCTGCAGCAAAGAATGTGAAAGACACAGAAGCAGAAAGGAAAGGTCAGTGGAAGAGGTTTTCTGCCAGGAGGGAGCCAGAACACAAAAAAAAAAAATCGTTTCATCAAAGCGTTCTGGGATTATCTTAATGCATTAGTCAGGGAATCCGACAGCGCTGTTATTTTTTTAAAAGATTGCTTTAATATTCTGCATTTAAAGTGCACAGGGAGGCACAATGCATGTCTATCTCTGCACCCTTGTTTAGTAACAGGTTTACTTTATCCTTGGCTGTCTCGTCCTTCGGCGTGGATGCCCTCAGAGTGATTCTTAACTCTCATTGAGGCAGGCGCCAAATACATTAAACAGCAGCCGCTCTCAAATTTAGACCTGGACGATTTATCCTGCAATTTTAACCTGCAAGCAGCCCGCTTGAGGGTGAAGGTCCAAGATAGCGATCATTAAAGAGCTGTTTTCAGTCACAAAGAGCGAGGTGTAATCATGCGCTCACTGAGTGGATCAATCCTTCAGCGTCTTTTTCATAGCCGCATCGATCACACATATTTGCACCGCTCCAGCTCCTCTTTTTTTTGTATCTGAGCCACTTCATTCTCTTTACTTGCTGATTCCTATCTCTGAAGATGAGGCTGAACTTTCTAGGGAACTGACCTGAGAGGGTACTTTTCTCCAGGGTCCCGCCCCAAGTGGAAGATGATTGGCTGTAGAGTGTGCTCTTTCTGTTCGTGGGTGGTCACACCGGCGACTTCTTGACCCGGACAGAAGTTCACACCCTAAAAAGAGAGCAATGAACCAAATGTTAAAGAAATACAAATAATGATACAAAATGTATTCATCCATCCATCCATCTTCAGAATCTGCTGTATCCCTTTTGGGCGGAGCTACTGTTGGGTGAAGATCAAAACACTCACAAACATGCACACACACATGTACAATTATGGGAAAATTAGTAAAGTTATGAAGCATCTTTTTGGACTGCGGGGGAGACCTGGCATGAACGAGGAGAACATGCTAACTCCGTACAGAAAGGACCAAGCTGGGATTCCAACCCCAGCCATCTCGCTGTGGGATAAGAGTTCTATGGAGAGAAAATAGACTCACTGTGATTTGCGTGTGCATAATTCATGAAATATGCATAACTTAAAAAAAAAAGTCTAATTATTCATTTTTAAAACACTGAGCTCTAAAGAGAGCTGAGCGTAGAGCTGATTGGCTCAACGCTCCCTTGTAGCAGAACCCGCCTTCCCTTATACAGCGGGAGCAGACAGTGCAAGGACCTTCTCCACACCCAGGGAGCGGAGCGGGACGTATGGTTGATCGACTCTGTCCGCTCTCTGGGTGTCGAGGAGGACTTGTGAAAAAGTCCCGCAGCAAAGGCGCTGCAAAGACAGTGCAGCCCAGAGGCGAGAATAAGAGAAAATTGTGAGTGATTTTCTTATCAGAATTATTTATATAAATATCAGGGATATCTTTTAAAAAAATGGTGGAAAATGTCAGATTCACAAATATATAATATCACATATCTAAAAGTGGGAAATGTCAAGTTTCACCAATAAAAACACTGATGATCAAATCGAAAAGGAAACTCTGATGACCAAGCATTCTAGCAGCATTTAATCGAATCACTTATACATAAATCTTGGAGACGTGAAAGAGTCTCCCACCAGATTTGTTCAGAAAACCGGTTTTGTGTGTATGCATCATGTAGTATCAGGAAGTGGATACCCGATACCTCTCACACGATTCGATACACATCTCAACACATGGTCCTCAAATCAATACATAAAGGATTCAACTAACTTTTTGGTGATATGATACAGTCTGATTCTTTTACAAAAAATGCTAAAAGCTAGATATTTCTTATTCATATAGCGTTTAGAGCAATAAATAATAATGCATGGCATTTGACACAGAAATTTGTTTAGGTATTGACTAAAAAGAAGCAAGTTTATAATTGGACGCCTTTTGTTGGCATTACATGTACATAAATAGATAAAGAAGGTAGAAAAAATTATTTGTTCTTAATTAAATTTTTACCTTTTAACCAACATACTGCTAATCTCATTCACATCTGTGGTTTTCAAACAATACTGCAGTTGTCCGACCAATTTTTCAATGCATATCTAATATCTTTTACATACCTAGTATCAGGTGATTTGTTTGTAATTTTTAAAAGAGTTGTGTTTAGTTAGTTTCAGGCTGTTGTATTTTTAAGTTGTGCTTTTGTAATTGTATTTTTTGTACAAGTAAAGTTCCAATTGCAAATGCAAAAAAGTTATGGACAAAATCTATTGTAAAAGATACAAATTAAAAATTACGCACACAAAAATCAGGGTGAGTCTATTTTCTCTTCATAGAGTGCCATCCACTGCACCACTGTGTGTGTGTGTGTGTGTCATATTTTAAGAGTGATTTGGGAAAAATTCCTTTATAAACTGTGTAAATTGGCTTATGAAGAGCCAGTGTGCAGGAAGTTTAATTACAATCAGAAAACAAACAGTTTTGTGTCATCCTGCTAATTTGAGCAGATCTGCACACTCTTACAATACAAGAGTTTACAGACAGTTCACTTACAGTCCCTGTACAGTTTGCTCATGAATAATAGTCATTTTTTTAACCATTTGAGGCCTGGATTTATTTCCAGCTATACTGTAAATAAAAAAGATTTACTAATGTTTTTGCTAAATTAAGGTAATTTTGGAGCCACAGTGGTTTGTCTGATGGTGTCTAGGGGTTAAATAAGTTTAAGTTCAAGTGTAAATAATGTATATAGCGCCTTAAAATAACCTTGGTCAACAACATTAAAAGTTCAAAGAACAATAAAAACAACAGCCAAAATATGAAAAAGAATTACTGATAAAAAAGTACAAATAAGTGACATAAATTCTTGATTTATCTCTATGATTTAAACACAGGCCACAAATCCGGGAGCGATCACATGGCAAGCTGCTGATGACCAGATTCCCTGGAAGCCTTTTGTGGTCATACAGATTTGAAAAGCAGCTTTTTCCAGCAAAAGTTAGGAGAGCAAACGCAAAAGAAATCTGACACCATTTTCCCACTTTGTTTTCCCGACTTCAGCTAAAACACACACAAACAATGACTGTGCAGCTTAAGGAAAGAACACTCAAAACTGAGTGTTGTGCTTCCAGCCACCTGCTGCTGGGAGCTAAATACCCATTGTCACACGGTGCACACGCATATTGTCCTCCAATCTGTTTCGTTCAATCTGCTGCACCGGGAAGTGTTTGGAATCATTCAGACTTCTTTTGCTGCCTCCTTTTCATCTTTCTGCTCCTGCTCCGCGACTCCTCTCTCAGGAGGCTGGCAGCGATCGCAGTCTGATTGAGTCACACTCCCCCCCTCGGAGAGAGCTTCCCTCTCCTTTCGCGCATGTACACAAACACACTTTTTGATGAGCAAAACTAATTTTGGAAGAGCATTCATCTGTAAGGGAGTGCGGCCGCCCTCCCTCTGAGATCACTCATCAGAGCACCTGAAAATACATATAGAGAGGACAGAAAAGCGGAGAGACGAGATTTATTTACCCCCTGTACAGCGGGGCTTCCACTGATCCAGGACTTGTCCCGTCTTTTGAAGCCAACAGCTTAGAAATGCAGACGCACAGAGAGATGGAGAAAGCCTTCAGCTCAGAGAAAGCCCGCTGCGCACATCAACTCCCATACTTGTGCCCAAGATACTGCAGTCAGGGCTCCATATCTCACATGACATTAACAGTATGGATACAGAGAAGCTGCTTTCAAACTGGAGCACGAGTTATGACAAGATAAGATGTAGGAAACATGGGAAACGTGGTCCTTGGGGCCTTTTTTTAGGAGGAAATCTATAATTATGAAGGATCGTTTTGTGTATCTAAGAATCCGAAAGAGGAATGTTTTTAACCGAAATAACTGTAACAAATTATATTTTTCTACCAGCAAAGAGAGAGCAGACCATATAGCTCTCTCTTTGGCTCTCTCTGTCCAATTAAAATCACAGACTTCCTCAGATTTATCTTGCAGACACCATACTCTAACCTGCAAGAATACACTGCCAAGCCGTATATACAAGATGAATTAGTTCCAACTCAGTGAACAGTGAAATGGAGCTGAAACAGTAAAAGTAGGTTTCCTGCAAAATAAGAGAGGGGTGGAGGGGGTATGCGTAAGAGTTGATAGAAATTCTTTAAATAAAAGCAGATATATTTTCATATCACACTTGTTTACTTCATGGTCATCACTGGCTTCTAAACGAGGTGACCAGTCCTGTTTGAGGAGCTTTTACTCAAAAAAATGACTTTAAAAAGGTGTTCACGAAAGAAGATGAAAAAATAAGATAAAAGATCATTTGTTTTGAATTAATTTGGCTGTTTTTCAGTTAATCATTTTTACTCATGTCAGTTTTAACTTTGTTTACTTTGTTTGTTTGTGGATTTTCCTTTACTTCCCTGTAGACTTACAACATTTTTTCCAATCTGAGTGACCCAAACCAAAATTCTGCTTGAAACAGATACTTTCCCCTCATGACCCTGAACAGAAATAAAGAGAGTTTAGTAGATAGATGGATGGGTAGACAGACAGGTACTTCCACAATGCCTATTTTTTAAACAATAAAGGTAAGTTTTGATTCTGGGACTAGCTTGATTCAGATTAAATCTCACACAGAAACAATACAGAGAAACGCATAATATTTTCCTTCTTTTAAGATCACAATTGACATGTAAAAAAATAGTAATCTGACCTGACTAGAGTGTGTTTCTAACTGTATATTTAGCTTTATGACACATGAACAGGAAAATGAATGACTGGCAAAAGTTGGAATACATGCTGATAGTGATATAAACATGAAACAATTACAGCCTAAATGTCCAAAACAGGCCCAAACTGCACCAGTGATTTAAGTAAAAAAAAATGAGATAAAGCATTTTTAATGCTTTATCTCGTTTTTTTTTTTTTTTATTTAGTTTACCCACTATTATGCCTAACAATTTTATTGATGTAATTTCAAATCTTTCCAATATTTTGGCACCTGATTTCTTCATATATACATTATACAGCCTATTTCCCAAACATATGAATATAATGGAAAAGAGTATACATTTCCATGATTCTTAATAATAATTAAACTTTCATTGAGTTTAGATTCGAGGGCGCACTGTTTTTACTTTAACATCAATTGCGGTTCCAGCTCTTAAAACCTACAAAAAGAAGATTTCAGAACGTTATAATATTGTGGAGAAATCACTACAAACTTTTCAGTTTTTGCAAAAAGATAAAGACAGAGAATGTGATCAAATCAAATCTAGTACTTTCAAAATGATATGTATATCCTCAATATTCCAGCAGTTATGGCACGGGTCAGGTCCGATTTGAAATTTGCATCTCCATCCAGATCCTCAGCAGAAGAAATCATGAAGTCCTCCAGAACCTTCTGCTAGACTGTTGCATTGATTTTAGATGGAAGAAAGTAGAGTTTATCAACACCTGGACATTGCACCCTAAACCATGACAGACTGTGGAGATTTCACACTGGACCTCCAGCAGTTTGGGTTTTTCTTCTCAACAGGCAGACTTTCCTTTCATCAGAAAACAGGAGTTTGGACCACTGGCCAACAGTCCAGTCCTTCTTCTCTTTGGCCCGGTCGAGATGTTTCAGATGTGGCTTGACCCGAGGAACGCAACAATTGGAACCCCAGTATATGTAAAGTGTATGTAAAAATGAACGAATGAATATTTGAAATCAAATCAACAGTAGACCCCAAATCTATACTGCTCACAAAAATTAAAGGAGCACTTTAAAGAAACACATTAGATCCATCAGATCTCAATATTAAGTTGGATATCTATACAAATAACGACAGGGCAGTGTCTTAGGAACAAAAGGATGCCAAGTCTTTTCATGTTGTACCACGTTGCAGGCAGCATAACGTTCTCCTTGTCTTCTCCAGACTCTTTCACGTCTATCACAGGTGCTCAGGGTGAACCTGCTCTCGTCTGTGAAAAGTACAGAGCGCCAGTGGCAGACTGTCCAATTTTGGTGTTCTTGAGCAAATACCAGTGGAGCTCCATGGTGCTGGGCAGTGATCACAGGGCCCACTAGAGGACGTGGGGCCATCAGGCCACCTTCATGAAGTCTGTTCCTGATTGTTTGGGTAGAGACATTCACACCAGTGGCCCTCTGGAGGTCATTCTGTAGGGCACGAGCAGTGCTCAGCCTGTTCCTCCTTGCACAAAGGAGCAGGTATCGGTCCTGCTGAGGGGTTGAGGACCTTCTACGGCCCTGTCCAGCTCTCCCAGAATAACCACCATCTCCTGAAATCTCCTCCATGTTCTGGAGAGTGTGCTGGGAGACACATTAAACCTTCTTGCTGCAGCACGTGTGGATGTGCCATCCTGGAGAAGTTGGACAACCTGTGCAACTTCTGTAGGGTTAATGAATCTCCTCATACTGTCAGTAGAGAGAATTACACAAGACAAAATCAGCACGAGTGGAAAACCAGCCAAAAAAGATCAAGAGGGAGAAACTTGAAATGACCTCCACATGTAACACCAGTCCTGTTTGGAGGGTTTTCTAATTATTGCCACTGAAGTGCACCTGTTGTTAATTCCATCCACACCAATACAGCTGAAATTGATTAACGAGGCCCTCAGCTGATTAACCAACAAGAAAATGATCAGACAGGTTTAATTCTATTCATGACAGGCCCAATAAAAAAAGTGTTCCTTTAATTTTTGTGAGCAGTATATATTCTATCAACATTTTAGTTTTTTGATTGGAATTATGGAAATGAATAGACTTTTCGTTGATATTCAGATTTTTTGGGATGGATCTGTTGCTGTATATTAGATTATGGCATGTTGTTTAAACAGAAAAAAAATGTATTAAACTAATTAGCTTCACAACACTTATATATGGTGTATAAATATGCTAATAAAGATCTTTTTAGACAAATATTTGTAAGGATTTTTTGTACAAGTAATGTACAGACTAGGATAAAACACTAAGTCAAAGCGTTTTCATCTGTCTGAATGATGAATAAGATCTTCAGTCTTTGTGATGAGTTGTTGCGTTAAGTGTTTTAGCAAAGCAAGTGTTCCCATCTTCAGATAAACTTTGTTTCATTCCAGATGATGAAAGGAGCAGCAATGAAAGCATGTTTTCTCAGAAAATACATTTTGACATTTGGAGTAAAATCAAGCATCTGTGCATGAGAGCAGCACACGCTCAAGGACAGTTTAAGCCTTAAGGATTCTACCATGATGCCACTGAGAACACTGGACATTTAACTGTAGAAATTCAACAGCCTCTCGCTCAAAACGTCCACCTATTTGTGGAGAAACAAATGTCTATGCTCCTGTTCTCCCTCATGCTCTCTCCCATGTTCACACAAACACACACACCAATCGATGGGCAACTCAGAAGCAATCAGACGCCATTATTTGTGAAGTTCCACTTCAGTTCACATGAGTTGATAAAGGAGGCTGCTATTGATTCAGCGGCCCTGAAGGAGAGAGTAATTTAAGCGACCGATGGGGCATAAAACAAACTGGATCACAAGAAAAACACATAGCCATGCAGGGCGGACAGAGAGACGGAGTTTTGCGGACAGAGGAGAGAAAAGAGAAGAAAAATGAAGCACAAACTCCCCTGCTTCTCAGGTGTCAGCTCTCCCATTTCTCCTGATGCATTTAATCCATACCGAGTTGATTTAATTACAGAATAGCTTAGCTCCATGATGCTAAAAAGAACAAGCAGGGGATGACGATATGTAAATGGAGGAGAAAATTTCCACCGGAGCTTGAACAAACAAGTCAACTGTTTGATGAATGATGCAGGTTCGCTCTTGTGGGGGTTCTTCATTAATATTCATTACACTCTGATGTACACAGCAGTCAATTGATGAGCCATTTTGAAGATAACACTAACAACAGCCAAAGTGTTTGCGTGCTTGAATGAGATTAGGAAAGACAAAAGAGTACAACGTGGCAGTGCCAGTCTGGGACAGACTTGTTGGGTCAAACAGGAATCTTACTTGTTTGAACTCCTCCCACGAGTTGCTCCAGGTCCAGAAATGTGCCTTGTATTGTCCGATCCTCACAGCCATCAGCTCATTCCCGCGGTAAAAGAAGATTGGCCTGTGGTGGACAGTCAGAGTAAAATGATTCTATTTTCTGCTTTTAAATAATCAAACATTTCAATTCTCCACATTTTTATAAAGAAAATAAAAGCAACCAGTCACTGAAAACCATTTTTTTGCATGAATGTGTTATCATACAGTTACTTATTTAAAGACACAGGACTTGATGATGGCAACTCAACCTGGAGAAGCAATTTCTTAGTTTCAGTATGATTTACAAAGTTCTTTTTAAAGGACCTATATCATGAAACATCTGCTTTTTTGAGCTTTATAAGTGTATTATAATCTTATTTCCTCATGAAAAACAATCCCAAAGAGGTATTTTAATCAATTTACGTATTTTCGAAGTATTCCTCTGAAAACCTGCTCTCTGAGCACCAGTCCCTTACAACCCACAAAAACAAGTGAGCTCCAAAACTGTGACATCACAAAGTCGGAAACAGTCCCTTCAAAGAAGAATCTATTGAGCCAGCACTGCCCCCTGACTAACATAAACCCCACTTTCTCCGCAGAACTAGCGGCGACCAGCAAAATCCTTTCATTTAATATGCACTATTTGCACATCTATCTTTGCAAAAGCACAGATTTTGTTTGTTTTTGTGCGCAAAATGCAGGTGGAGAAGGTCGAGAAGGCCCTGGTTTGAATATTGGCTGGGGCCTTTCTATGTGAAGTTTATGTGCTCCCCTCATGTATGTGGGGAGCACATACATGAAACATGCTTCAAGGTTTAATTGGTGACACTACATGACCTTCATGTTTGAGTGTGTGTGAGTTTGTGGCCCTGCAACAGACTGGTAACCTTTTCAGGGTGTATTCCAGCTTTACCAACAGTAGCTGGGATAGGCTCCAGCAACCCAATGAACCTTGAGGCATTTTGTGGACAGATGGGTAAATGTGAAGAAATGCAAATCTTGAAAAGGTCGGATTTTTTTGCAGTGATTAAGTTGAGATATTTCTCAATATATGAAAAGTCTCTTCTCTTTTCTAGTTAAGGCAGTAACACTCCGAAAATAAGGAACATTTTCAGGTTTGCTTTTGTTTTTGGTCCTCTCTCAAAAATGCAAACCCAAGCCAAACTACAGTATAAGACTTTCATTGTTTTGAATTCAGTGGAATTGATTCTCCTGAACTTGCCTGGAGTAACAACCACCTGAAAATGTGAACCAGTGTTTTCCTGCTTTGACTCAGTATCAGGGGGTTGCATTAGGTGAATGAATATTTTAATTGATGCACCTCCTTGCTTGACGAGTAATCAAACCTTTAATCAACTTTTTTTGGCTGTTGATCTTTATAAATGAGACTTTAAAAGTGCTATCTGTTGGTCATTGTCACATTTTTGACAAATTAAAATAAACTTATTGAATTCTTAAAAAGATTAGTCAAAAACCATCAGTGTGTGGCCCTCTAAAGGTTAGAATGAAGTTCGTGATAGGTCATGTAAGTTCAACATCATTTCAGAAGTCCCACATCATGTTCTGCAGCTCCAGTAATGGTAACAGTCCTGTTCCCAAGCCCCACCCCTCTGACTGGATTTTAGAGTCAGGCTCCAACTTCCCTGTTTAGTTACCCTTTAAAGTAGTGATGGTCACTGAAGAGGTGCTCCGACCACCAATGTGTAAAATCAGTCTGGATATTCTAGCATGAATGTGTGTGAAAACTGCCTTCACCTGCTTTGGAGAGTATGGGAGTGGTTGAACAGGACAGGCGTCAGGTCCAGTCCGTCCAGAACTCGGTCACCAGGAGGACTGATGCCAGCGAGAGCAAGGCTTGTAGTAAACAGATCCATGACATTGGCAAGCTGGAGACTCACCTGCATGAGAGTAAAGGCTTTAAGAGTACAACTACAGAAAAGAAAAAAACATCTGCTATTTCATGCAACCCAAGCAATTTTGAAGAGATAAGGAGCCATGACAACTTTACAAAAACCTCCCACTCTGTATTAAACTCTATATGAGAGGTGAATAGATGCATTTAGTCCCTCTAATCGCTGTATGCAGGTTTACTATCAAAACCTCAAAATGTCTCTCCGTCTTAAATGTGATTTTTTTTTGTAAGGAGGTTGACAGAAAACAGGAAAGGATGTAGGGAAAGGACACGGACCGGGCGAGCAGACTGCTGAAGCTGGAGCTGGAGCGAGCCGGCGTTTTATCTCCTTCTCCCAGTTGCAGTGAAAAGCTTTATTTTATTTATAAACTTTGAACTATTTTCAGATAAAATGCCATTTTTTCGCTGTCATCCTTGATCTTCCGTTCCATTCTCTCCTGAGCGAGCCTTAGAGGGAGACGGCACGCTCACAATCAGATAGCGCTATCAGGCCTCTGCAGCTGCACCGCCATGTGCCGCTGTGCTCCTATCGGCAGCCCGCACGCACGCGCACGAGCTACAGAGCACGGAAATAAATTCCCCCCTTTCCTTCTGTATCCAAAGAAGTAGCCGAAGAAAAAAAAAAAAGCTCTGCAATGCATTCCATGATCTATCTGCACATCAATACCTCCTCTCTCTCAGACATTCACTTCATTCCACTTTTTTTAAGCTGCACTCAAACTGACACACCGACCAATAAAGAAGACCGAACAACAGCAAAAAAAGAGAAGCTGTTCTGACATTTAGTTGGTAATAACTTGCACAAAAAAGCCTAAACTTTCAAACTCAAACCAGCCAGACAGACGACTTTATCTCAGGATGTCCTTCCGGTATTAGCTCTACACTTTTCTGCAGGTTGCACTAAACCTTGCCTTTCATCACCCTTTGTTCCTTCCTCTTTTTTTTTTTTGTCCAACTCATCACTCTCTGTAACGCTGCATTCTCCCTGTCTCATTTCTCTCTGTGTTGCAATGCTGGTTATCAGAGGATGAGATGTTTCCATCCCCATTTCTTTCACTCTGCCCGCGTGTTTGCCGCTGATAAACCAACAAAAGGGATTGTGATGCTCCACAAAGTGGTGAGCCTGACAGACCACCCAACTCCCCTTCCAACAGCCACCACAGCTCATCACCATCATCATCAACCCTTTCCCCACCCAACACTGAATCTGACCAGCCGTGCACATTCATTCCAGTGCATAACCTTTTTTCCTCTTAAAAATACAATTAGATTAGTTTTTTAATCTATTAATTATGATTATGACATTTTGAGGTTTTCAAAAAACCTTTCAATTTCTAGGACATAAATTTTGCAGAGCAGCAGTTGTTCTTTAGAAATTCACCTCTGAGTTGTGGGCAGAAATACTGATGCAAAACAAGTCCGCCTCCATTTCCCATCATCCCGTTGTTTACATCCTTTCCCTCTATATTGCAGCCCCTCAATTCAATTCAATTTTATTTTTATAGCCCAATATTACAAAAGAATCAGCTCATTGGGCTTCATGCTGGTAAATGTACAGTAGGTTGGTCATAAAATATAAACAAAAGCTGATTGCTAAACTAAACAGACTAAATAAATCTTAACCTAACATTCCCGGTGCAACAAAAATATTGGAACTATCCAGCAAGACAGTTTTGAGTCCTATAAGAAAAATAAAGATGTTCATGGACCAATTTGTCTGTAAGTGAATGCATCAAGATGAGATGGAGCGGAGAGCTTGTATTTTCTATGATTACAAGTTTTTTCCAACTGCAATTTTCGTCTCTTCTCGAATTACAGCAATTTGAAAAAAATAAAAACTCAGAAATACACATTTTAAGCTTAATTTTCTACAAAAAAGTGAAAACATCAAAAACACAACTTCATTAGTATGAGTCTTAAAATATCAGTTTGTTGAACTTACTGAATCCAATAAACTTGTTTTTGGTTTGATCTTAATTTGTAAACATGATTCTAAATCTGTTGAAATTCCATTTTATTTTATAACAATAAAGCTTAAAAAGATAAAGAGCTTCCCAAAGCACATATCCACTAACACCAGAGGGTATAAAAAGGGCCAAACTTAAGTCCCACTCTTTTAAAAAAACATGCAAATACATAAATTCCAACTCCAACAAAGCAAGTTTGTCACCACGCAGCTTCAAAACGTATTTCTCCAAGCTAAGTAACAAGTGTGCCAAAATGTGTCCTTTTGTGGTGGTCTGCATTGGTAGAAGTAACTAGAAGGTTATCTGTCAGGCAAGCCAGTAATCATGCAGCCGTGCACACGAACACAGAGCACATTAGTCAGTCGTGACATGGCACAGGTGCTGCAAAGCCCTGCCAGCACAGCAGCATTCCTCACTGTGTGCCAGTACCTGTGTCTTTAGCACTGCACTCCTCTCTTTCTGCTCTGTACAACAGCCACCTTTTTCAAGTCTTTCCTTGCTTCCTTCCCTTAAGAAAAAAAAAAAAAAAACACCCCCACCATCGCTCCCCCCGCTCCTCCCCATTCCTTTATCCTGAGCGCCTGGCATATTCAGATACTGAAGTCCTCATTACAGCTCAATCCAACCTCAGCAAACACACAAACAGATTAGCCGCTTAAGACGCTCCCAATCCCCCTCTCCCTCACTACTCTGCTGCGCTATCAGGCCCCAGCACAACCCTGTGAGATGAGCCAGGGGCAAGGCTTACTGCAAACTGCAGCCTCCGCTTGCTCCTCCACAAAATCCCTTTGCGTCACAGCCCCGTGTCACAGCTGGCCCTAATACAATTAAAAGTCATTTGCAGAACGCACAGGCTTATGGGATCGTGGAGTGTGTGTGGGGGGTTAAACTGGGGAATGGGATGGAAAAGAAGAGACTTGGGGCATTAATTCTAGCCAAAAATATTTGAGGAAAGAGTTGGGGTAGAGAGGGGGGGGGGATTGGCCACACGCTTCGTGGCTGAAATCACAAAGTTTAAAACCTGGATTTCAATCGCGTTTTTTTTTTTTTTAGAAAAAGCTTGAGGTTAAGATCAAGGGATCCCACTGAGTTGATGAATGATCAAAAATGATAATAATCAAAGTTCTCTGACCAATTCTTCCTTCAAAAAGAGATACAGCTGCCGAGCTGATGTAACAGGACATCAGGGAACATTGATGCTCCTGATGCTTGGTTAAGCCTCGTCTGCATTCTGCTGAACCATTACCCTGTATTGTTTAGGGTTCACTTGCTAAAAGCTTTCAAACACAGTGAGTGGTCGTACAGTGCCCCCTCTGATGTGTCCAGGCCACCAGGCAATGGCAGGTTCTCTCATGCCCCCCTCAAATGTGGTTTCCTTCCCGCAGAGGAACGGCCCATTGCTTCCACCTGAGGATCCAGACAGAAAAACATCTATCTAGTTATCGAACGATGCACTTCCTTAATTACATAGAAGAGAAAAAGATAAAACAGTTGTTCCTGCCTTCATTTGGGCCAGACATCAGAGCTGCTCCGTTGTCTGAGGTGAAGAAGACGAAGGTGTTGTTTTCGATCCCCAGATCCTGCAGCTTGGTCAAGATCTGACCAACGCTGTAGTCCAGCTCCATCACTGCGTCTCCATAGCTGTAACCAAAAGCTCATGAATTAACATAAACACATGACCCTGTAGTTTAGACTTTTAAATGGTGTGGCCACATAGGGTCAATAATGTAATATTTACCGGCCTCGCTGGCTCTTCCCTAAGAAGCGCTTGGAGGCATAAACGGGGTAGTGAGTAGCATCAGCTGCCCAGTAGAGGAAGAAGGGTCGCTTGGCTTCAGCTTGGCGACTTATGAAGTCTAGACCCGCCTTCAGAGGAGGAAGACACTTTTTACAATACCCTGTACTTTACTTCAGAGGAAGACACTTTAAACAAATCTGTTTATTAAGGGTGTATTCAGACTAGAAAAAGCTGGGGTCAGGACCAAATGTTTTATTAAGGCATTCTGATTGGCCTTTTATAACTTTAATAATGTCGATAAAGAAAAAAAAATTTGAGAAATACCCTAGATGTTAGCAATTGAGGTAACGCTGGTGGTCTTCTTCAAGTTAATCTGACTGCCGATCATAATAAACCACTCTGGCTAAACCAGAATATAGACATAGGAGGCAAAACCCATCCACTGGAAAATTCAGCTCGAGCGGCATGTTCTAATCAATGTTTCGAATCTGAGTCAGAGCACCAAATGTTTTTTATTAAATCTGATTGCCATTTTATAACCTTGAATTCTTGTGATGGGAAAACTTAATTCAGGAAATACTCTTTAGAGATCTTCTTTAAAAACGCGGCGAGGAGTCGATTACAAATCTTCACATCCAAATAAAAACTAATGCGATTTATATATTTTTTAATAAAAATCTATGGGATTTTGGCTTTCTGAGACTAGGGAGTACTTATTTGGAACGTCGGTGTGTGACCCAGTCCAGTTCACAAATACAGTCTATGCCACAAGCATGGAGTCTATTCAGGCTGAGGAAACAGAAGCTCAGTGGGAATGGAAACAAACTGAGACCACCTCAAAAGATGGGTCGAGGAGCTGTTCCTGGTGTCGGACCAGGTTCCGTTTGGGTGTCTTACTTTTCCATTTTAGGTGTATGAGACAAAAAATTAGTTACGAAATATTGGAGGTAACGCACTTTGGTTCACTTTAAGCAAAACAAATATTTCTAGTCTGAACACACCTTTAGTGAGTGTTTTTAGTACAAAGAGAATAAAAAAAAATCACACATAATGAACTACAGCTCTGAGACTTTTTTTCTGAATACAAATTTGTTCCATTTTGAAGCTATTTCTGTTAATATGGTTAAAAGAGAATTATACAGGGTGATCATTACATCACTTAATGTGCAAAAAAGTAACAAAACTAAAGGCAGTGTTGCCTTTAAGGACTTTTAAACAGGCACACCAAAATGCACTGATATCACACTTTTCAAGGAGGCAGTGTCTCAGAAAACTGCTTTACATCTTGTTAACAACTTCTTCAAAGGAGCTAATGCCTGCAAAGCGTGATGTAGTGTCAGCTCGTAAGAAGGTACAAAATCCACTTCAGCAGGTAGAAGCACGTGACAACAAACACCTTGGTTTTTATTTGGAGAGCATTTAAAACAGTACTTTTAGTCAAGAGCAGTGGTTCAAAACCTTTTTTCCAAAGCTGCCTCAGTTAATGACTTTTTTTTTTCATTTAAGTACATCCTATTCAATGCAAGGATTATAGACCCTTATAACAATGAAAAAAGCTTAGGAGGCTTTGAAACCACGAGAAAACATTTTAGAAATGAAGCAATATAAGAAGCATTATAACAATAAAACAAAAAACAATCAATTTTTTGCTTGACATTTTTTATGCACATTGTTGTTTTACCTGTATAAAAAGCTTTATTTAGAGGATTCTTTCAACAATTTGAATGTCAATGACGTATGTACTGTTATGGGTTAGATTCTGGGATCTTAGAACTTAAAATGATATATATATATATATATATATAAATTATTAGCAAAAAATAGGAAACTTAGTTGTGAATATATGTGATTACAGAAATTACTATGGATTTTTTTTTTTTACTAAACTACCTTTATTTGCGAACCATTAGCAACATAATATTGTAGCTTGGTAACTGTTTTTAAAGAAACTGAATAAATACTGGAAGTAGGATTTTAACAATTTACTCACCTCCAAATACATTTGAGTGAGGTTAGACTCTCCGGTCTTTTTATCAATCTTGAATTCCTCAAAGTATCTGAAAAACATGGGCCGAGATGATTTCATACACTATCTCCACCAGTGAGCTGTCATTGATTCAAATAGCCTTCATAACATAACATCAAGTCTTCTGTTCTTGCAGCTGCACAAAAGCTCATTTTCCTGACCGCGCAGCTTCATCAGGAGTTTCAATCTTCTCCTGCACTGACTGTAAAACAAGATTATCAAGAGAATGGAAGTACATTTCCAGCTTGTTGACTGTTTGTAGGATTTTTGTGTGAAACAGGGATACTCTGTGAGGATGAGCAGAGGGAACTGTTATAAGGTGCTGCTGAAGCATGACGTGAAGAAGCAGTGACAGAAATCTCGTTCCTATGCTTCACTTCCTCCAGGTGTCCTCGCGCACAGACGACGCAACCTGCCGTCTCTTGAGGGCGTGTGTGTTTGTGTGTGTGTCTGTGTACGTGCATATGTGCGCATGTCTGTCAAGGGCCCAGGTATGCAGCGCTGATTAAACCCACGGCTAAGCGAAAAACACGCCCGGCTGCCAGTTCCAATGACCCTGAATACACATATGGCTGTTTAGGGGAAAACAAATGGGCGGAAAATGGAATACACAAGCACAGCTGGTACAGGGAAGTATGGGGGGGGGATTGATGTGAAGGGACGCGTCTCATCCAGAAGAACAGCCAGAGAAATATATAACCTATTACTACAACAATTTTATTTCATTTGTGTGTCCTTATACCTCCCAAGCATCTCAGAGTTGTTGTAGACAGGGATGTTGGGTCTGACGGTGTTGTTGTAGGGACCAAAGTGGCAGTTTGGTGCACCAAACCACTCATCAAAGCCGTTCTCCAGAGGAAGGTACTGTGGTCTGTGGCCTAGATGCCTGAAGTGACAAAAAGGTGGTTCAGTGTATATCTCTGAAGAACCCATCCACATTTTCCTGTGTCAAAATTCAAATTGCAGACCCTTTTTCTGAGGTCTGTTATCTCCTCGGCTCAGTCGTCTTATCATGTCAAGTTTGACATTAGGTTCTGTTTTTAGGGTTGTTTTTCTTCAGTCACAGCTTTACATTTTAAAAAAGATGACACAGAAATCTTTCAGCCTCTGTCCAAAGGTGAAGAGCTGCTTCAATGTTTTGTGATCATTACCATATCAAACCAGATTGTTTCCTTTGACAATAGGTTTAGGTTTTAGCTGCCTTTTTCTGAAATTATCCTTACGCCTCAGTCACAACTGCCCTTACAAGTGGATTCAGGTGTCTATGGGAAAAAAAGGGCAAATCTGTACAGAGCTGCGTGGATCGCTCAGTGAAGTGAAAATGTTTGTGCACATTTTTTCAGGCGTTATGTTGTAGCAAACACTTTTACAACACTTAAGAGTAAGTACAGGGGAAGTAGAGAGGCAGGCCCATCGTATAGATTTTTAATATTAAAAAACACCCCTCCAAACTCTATGCACTGCACAAGAAGCCTGTTAGTGCTTTTGTAGTGATAAGTGTGAGCTCCCCTTGTGCATAGCCTGGCTGTTATAAATAAGGAAATTAGGCAATTGGAATGAAGCACTTACAGATCACCTGCACACCCTGCGCATGCAGCATTTCGTAAGGAGCCAGTTTGCGCGTCTCACTAACGACTGTTGTGCAGCATAACGCCTACTTCACACCAGACGCGGAAGCGCTGTGCAGGCTTAGTGTCTGTTTGGTTTTTTTTTATGTATTGTATAAGTGTGTTTAATTTAATCTCTGCAGTCTGTTTAGACAAAACAAATATATACAAAAATATGATCCCATTTGTCAATCGTTGTATTTTACTGTGAAAAATTGGTTATATTTTGATAATTGGCTAGATTTTCTCATGTGTATTGGGCCCAATCTGAATTCTTCCCTTCTCCCTTCCCCTTCATTTGACCCTCCAAAATGGAGAGTTATGAAAAGTAGTGTCTCATATTTCGGACGTCACTTTCGTTCAATGGCGTCAACAATAACTGCCGGTCTATTAGCTTCCAGCGCTTTAATATATATAACAACAGCGATTTCATAACTTTAAAAAGGTCATGCTACAACAAAAAGGCATTACTTACATTTAAATGTAAACGTTTGTGCTTCAGAGCGCTCTCACATGAAGAAAAGTGCTTCACAGCACGACACGATTAGCCTCGCGGCGGAGGACTTTCTATCCCTCTGTTTGGAGGCTCAGATTTAAATAATACATTTCCTGGACACACTTACACTTAAACAGCCCCTTCAAACACAGGGGAAGGAAGTAGTGCTAGGGAGAAGCGAAGAATTCATATTGGGGCATGGTGTAATTTCCAGGATTGACGTGGATCGCTTGCAGCTTGGGCAGAAGTTAGACAAACGATCGCTGCACGGTACGAGCCGGCCACACAGGAGTGCAGCAATTTGCTTCTGGTGTGAACTACATCATAAGTTAACAAGAGTGGCAAATGGAAACGGCCTCCGTCGGGCGCTGCTTTGCAGCGTTTCCGCGTCCGCTGTGAACCAGGCATAAGAGCCAACCCCTGACTGTATGAGTCAACCCCCGAACGGGTGGATGTGACCAAGGTGCATCCACACCGGCTGCGTCGACCCGCGTTCACTTTCAATGCAACGTCAATGCAAACGTGGGTAGACCAGAATTTCGGGCTTCCGCGTCTGGAACGCCTGTGATCGTGCGTGGGTATGTGAGTTTTTACGTCTGGTGCTGCACTCCATGTACAAAACGAGAACTTCATTGATTGTGCACAAAAAGTTCAACCAGTTGAAGATTTTTATGCTGAATTGCGGTAATGCGGTACTGTGACCTATCAGAGACTTTGATTTGGTAAGGATGTATAGAGTCCCCGCTTCAGAACACAGAAGTACCAACAGTTGTAAACATGATCACAAAGGAGAAACTAATAATTACGGTTTGTGCTCAGTTGGATTAACATGAAGACGGACATTTAAAGGAACAGAGCTGTGAAAACAAAAAGTCTGGATCAAGATTCGTAGAATTTGCACCGATTTGACTTTTCGCTCTGAGGCTCTACCTATTGTAGGTGGCGGATAAGCGGATAAAGTGAAATGGTGAAAGAGCTTACCATTTCCCAACTATTTTGCTGACATATCCTTTCTTCTTCAGCATCTGAGGTAACAAAATCTCATCCTTAGAGATTCCTCCCACTATCTCCTGTGGTGTGTATGCTGCAAAAAAATAGACAAGCGATGTTAAAAGACAAAGCTGAACAACTGAAAGCGTCAAAATATCCTGAGACTTTACCATTTCTAGCGTGACCGTTAGTAGTGTAGAACCCATTCCTGATAGGAAGTCTTCCAGTGAGAAGTGCAGCTCTAGCTGTGGACAGAATTACAGACAAGCTTTGGGGATTGCTGTTCTCTTTAAATGTCTCATACGTAGAGAAAAAGTAACCCATTTTTCATCTAACAATCTGAATATTAGAACTATTTCACCTTTTAAAGTGTTAAAGTGATTGAAGTTATTGTGCTATCTCTCAAAAATGTTTTTTTTCTGTTACTGATCAGATTGTCTGAAACTAAAAAACAATTTCTTTAAAAAGAATACATTTAGAAACACTTAAACATCTGAACATAACCAATTATGACTGTGATGGCCAGGTGAGCTTTTGGATCTTAATAGTTTGGGTCTTTTCACGGTGTCAATGGTTGACTCAAATAAACAACAGAACTGCAGCTGGTAATTTCTCTGTGGAATTTTTTGAAACTTTTTATAGCAGAAGTGTTTCCAGGGTTAAAGATGTCAGGTGAGCTATGTAACTTGTTTTGCTTGGTGTGGTTTGAGTTGAACGTGTTACGGGAACTGATTATATAATTGCAGATGCTTTGTGATCATTTCCAAAACTGGGCTTATCCCGAATGAGAAATGTTTTTTTTAAATAGGATTCTATCACTGAAATTAACCTTTTCTTGAATTGAATTGAATTGAATTGAATTGAGCTTAATAGTTGACACGTCATCGAAAATTCTCATTCCAATTGACAGTTGATAACTTTTGTGACAAATACCTGCTAGACTTTTGTCATTAGATGACGTTTAAGTGCATTTTTTTTTAAGGTAAATTGTTTTTTTTTTTTTTTTTTTTCCAGCTGTAATGCATAGTGATGCATGGGACATTGGACAACTGTTTTAAAATGTTTTTAAAAAAAAGAGAGAAAACAAGCTGTCCATTCAGGTTTTACAACATTTTCTGCAGACTCACATGGAGAACAAAGTGGGTTGGCAGTATAGAAGTCTGGAAAGAGAATTCCCTGAGCAGCCATGGCATCCAGATTGGGGGTCTCCTTTGAAGGCTGGCCAAACACCCCCAAATCCCCCCAGCCCATCTGAAGAGCAAGAAAAAGGAAGCAAAAAAAGTTATAGAAAGAGGACACTTCCTTTACAACTAATTGATGGATAGTAACGGAGAATAGAGGATTGTATTACTGATCTCAAACATAGCATCACATTTATTTACATTCTAAAACTAATGAACAGCATGGTTATAATGCCACATTACAGCTCAATTTGGATCTAAGACAGACAGAATAAAGGATTTTAAAAAATCATCATAAAGTTGATACATATTAAAGAAAATAATCTAAAGAAATCAAAATTTCCATCTGATTAATAAAAATACCCCACAAACCCAGACAGTTTCAGATGTTTTATCACTATTTTAATGAGTCTGGTATATTCACATTCATAATTAATCATAAAAATGATCAAATAACTTACGTCATCCATGAGCATGATGATAATATTTGTATATGAGGCATTTGGTGTTCTTTCCGACGAAAAGCAACATATTATTGCTGTCAAAACACCAAGAACAGGAACAGATACCACTCGCTGCATTGCCGCTCTGTTGTCATGTGAGCTTTAACTTTGCGGAAAAGATGTTATGGAACATTTTACAAATGCATGCACGTCTGCATCCACTTTTATGTAAATACTATAAATCTGCAACTCTTGCGAGATACAAATAAGATACAACAAATTTAGTAATTTTGGCGTAATTTTAGTCAGTTCGCATTTGGGTTTCTTGTGTGAAATAAATACTTCCTTGTTTAACGCTGCATTCACTGAGTGCAGATCTTCTCGCTGATGCACAAATTAAACGGTCAGAGAAAAAAAACATTCTAGTTTTACTTTATTAATCAATATACATGATGTTTCTTGAGTAAAATCAATACGTAACGTAAATATGGAATTCCTAAAAATAGACATCTATGCCTTCGTTTACTTGAGATACTCATTTTTCCTACAGTCATGAATGCAACGTGTCACATGACTGCAGCTGACAAGTCAGGGGAGGAAATTCAACATGGCGGTGTGCATAGCAGTGATAGCTAAAGAGGTAACGATTGAATAGTTCCTAGCTTGTAACTAACGATAACGTCTGTTGTATTTTTTTTTAGCCGTAATTGGTAGTAAGAATATGAGCTGTGACATTCACCTAAAACGTTTACGTGTGTGTTGTCAGTCGATGTATTAAGCCAGTTTTGCTAACCGAGTTAGCCAAAGCTGTAATATTTTAGGGCACAGTGGATGCTTCACTTTTCTTTGTGTTTCCCCTCAGAACTACCCGCTGTATATCCGCAGCGTGGCTACTCAAAATGAGCTGAAGTTTCACTACACAGTGCACACTTCTCTAGATGTGGTGGAGGAGAAGATCTCTTCTGTTGGGAAAGCTCTGGGAGACCAAAGGGAGCTGTACCTCGGTCTCCTCTACCCAACCGAGGACTATAAAGTGTATCCTTTGGTTTTAATGTGAAAATGTGCGGGCAGACTAGCATTTATGATTCAAAAAAAGGAATATCACCTAAAATAAACTGATTGAATTGTATTGTTTTCTAACAAATGAGGAAAAACCTCTATTACTGCTCAAAACAAATGTATGTTCTGGATACTTAACCTGTTTAATATTAGTTTTACAAAGATAAAAAGTGTCTGTAGTCAATGGATGTGTAAATAAAATCAAATTGAACTTTTGAACTGAATTGTTCAGGAAAAGTCTTTACAAGTGTCATTTGTTAACCCTTGACTGTGGGGAAAAAATCAGTTATGGATATGTGACTAACTCCAAGGTCAAGTTTGTTATTGTTGTGGACTCATCAAATACATCTTTGCGGGACAACGAAATCAGAAGTGTAAGTAAAGGGATTGAATTATATATCCACTCTGGTAAAAAGTGTGTTTTTGGTGTTTTTAAACATGTTCTTGTGGATTTTTTCTCAGGATGGAGGACAAATATAAAGAAAATTAATTGCATTTTCGAGTATTTCTCTATTCAAATTGTTGTGAGTCGTGTGCAGGGGCTAAAATGTAATTGGAAAAAGCTTGTAGGTCTGACGTTGAAGCTACTACAAGCCACAAGCTCCCTGCTCCACTTTATATTGATGCATCCACTTCTAGACGAATAGATTCATGTACTTCTTTGTTTTGTTGGTCTAAGTTGGCATTTTGGTTTAAAACTGCACTACTAGATAGCTCCAATTCTGCTCACCTTTTTTGTTGCACCACTAATGATAGGCTGGGGTTGTAAGGGTATAAGCTAGCAGGAGAGTGTAAACAAAAGTTTGATAGGAGATAAAGGCAGGCTCCCTCTGTACAAACAGTCCCACTTACAACTTGGAAGCAAATTTCTGATGAATTACTGCTACTATACAGTAACTATGTCCCAGAAAAGGACACAAGATTTTTGATTTTGGTTGACAACGGCATAATCATAATTAAAAGACCACTGGGAACAATTTTATAATAGATCCAAAGATGATGGGAGTAGAAATTAAAGCCTTTTGATCCTAGTTTTTTATTCTCATTGGTTTAACTCAATGTTTTAATACATTTTACAGATTTATTCACACTCAATATTTTAATCTGTTTTGTGGAATTTTGTTTTAAATAAAGTTTTGCTTTGGTTAATTTATAGAGAATACCATTATTTTGCATTTTTTATTTTGGAGAAATTTCTAAAACATCTTTTTACTCAGATTTATTTCTTCATTTTTTAGTTTGATTTTGTATGCACATTTGAAAAATCTGAAGATTCTTTTTGGTCAGTAATCCAAAAAACAATAACTGGAACTGTTTTATTTACAAAGCATAGCTTAGAATGCCACTTTACATTTTAATTTTGTCTTTCAGATGTTCAGGAAGTTGCACAACTCTTTTACAGATGTTATGTGTAATCCATTTTACAATCCTGGGGACCCCATTCAGTCCAAGTGAGTCCCCCCCACCTTTAAAAATGTTTCTGTTGAAAGGTAATGCACTGCATTTCACACCAACTTCTATTCTCTTACATAGGGCCTTCAATGGAGTAGTTTCTGGAATGATGGTTCAAACCGGCTGACTGTCCCTCCTGCTAAGCATTCGCTGTACATATGGCCTTCTATTGTGTTTAAATGTTGTAATGTTAAGTTTTGATTAAACTGTTTGACAACTGGCATAACTTAAACACATGGGTTGCTTAATTGTTTTTATTTATTCACATAGTAAAGAAGTTGCACATTACAATGGATTTTAACATTTCAGGCACACACAAGACACACCCATCACTTTGTAAAAAAAAAAAAAATAAACCCAAAAAACAGATGCAGCTAAATCAAGAGTTCAAGGCTTGTCCCATGCATTCAAAACAGCATAACTTTAAAACTCAGCATTTGGATCTCCAGTCTGATATCAAAAGGAAAGAAAAGCCTTTGCTGCCTAAAAATCACACCCATCCAACACGGCGGGAAGCTGCGAGTTGCTCTAGCGCTGCTGTGGGTAGTGCTGTCCGTTAGATCCCGACCCCACCTCCTCTGAGGGCGGTGTGATGAGGAGGAGACATGGGTAGCGCTTTGATGTTTGGTCGTTGTACTCAGTGTGGCCCCACTGTCTCTTACCCCCAGAAGCTCCCTGGTAGTAAGGATGGGGGGCTTGGTGCTGTGGCCTTGTTGACTGGTACCGAAATCTGCCTCGAAAGCCATTTTGATATCTAGGAGGACGGTGGCCGCTTCCTCTCCCTCTGGTGTGACTCCCTCTGTGTCCTCCCCTGTCAGTGGTGCTAATGCCTGGCATATTGGTTCTTTTGGGCAATACCTGTAAAGCAAAAGATGGAATAGATTACTCATTTGAAATATAATACTCAGAATTCTGAAATGTGAACAAAAAAAGAAATTTAAATGAAAAAAATATAGTATTTAGACATTTTAGATCTGCATTTGCAGCTCAGCAAATGCCCATTTACACAGCAAAACTACCATCAATTTATATAAATAAAAAGAATCCAAAAACGTCACTTATACTGGATTGAATAGCCAAGAAGAGCTGTGAAAGCGCAGCAAGAATGTCTGCCATGACCACGTTTTACTAGTAGTTCTAATCCAGACCATTGACAGAGGGAAGTTGAAGTGAATTACAATTAATTTGGTCAAGCTTTGGGATTATAAAAAAACTGAGTGAAGATATGAGAAAAAAAGAGAAACGTGTTACAAAAAAAAGGTGATTAAAAGAGAAGAAGTGTGCATCAATGTTTCCACATCAACCAAAAGCTGCTGGAGTCTAAACTATTTCAGCTTTTTTTCCCTTCTACATTTGCTCAATTTGATTTTTGTCTGGAATTTAGTTTATACAGTTTTGTGTGTAGATCACACAAGTAAAAAAAGAGAGAAAAAAAGGAGACGGGGTCATTTGACAAAAAAAAAAAAAAAAAGTATGAGCTGAAGATAACTTTGACACATTTATCTAGTTAAAAGAATTTTCTTTGTACATGAAAGCACTTTCTGCATAAAAAAAAATATTCAACTAACCCTCCAAGTTGCAAGATTAAACGACTTTGGTTCAAAAGAAGGTAACAAGAGTTTCATGGCAGCTTGTAAACTTTTATCCAATACACTTAAAAATATGGAGCATCTTTTATACTCTGCACTCGTAAGCTCAGATGAAATGATCAAAGACGCTTATGAAAACAAACTTTTCATAATCAATGCTGTATATGTGCAGATGCATGTTGTGAGATCACAATGAAAACCAGACAATCAAAGAATTATGCCATTTTAAAACAAGTTCAGCTGCTTAAGTGCAATAAATTGTATTTCACAATAAGATGAGACAGATCTGACACACACTAGCATATGGTAGACCATACCTTAAGGACTCGTCCTCTGAACATTGTTTCATGCAGACCAACAGCACTTTGCGCAGAGCTTCGGTCAGAAAATTCAATGTAGGCAAAACTGTTTGAGAGGAAAGAAAAAAATTAGATGAACCACCAATGCCAATCACTGTATACATTAGTCATATTAGCAAATGAAATACGCACCCTTTAGGATGCCCAGAGAACCTGTCGCACAGAATTGTTACTCTGTTGACAGGACCACATCCATTGAAGTGGATCTCCAGCTCATCTGCAGTGGCTCCATAGTCAACCTAGGATATGTTCAGAAAGTTGTCAGATTGCAGATAAGAAAAAAAAAAAATAAAGTGATGTAAAGAGACAAGCCTTACATTCCCCACATAGACTGATCTGTTGTCTGCATCTATTCTCTCTTCAGGAGTCATGTTGTAGAAAGGCCCTGCAATGGAAACAGACTGATTAAACACAAGAAATGTTCCACTTATGCCAGAATGTTTAATAAACATATGATTATCTTTTTTAATTCCCTAAAACAGCTTTTTGAATTCAACAAAATTAAAGACATAAGAGGGCATCTGATTTTTACAGCTTCGTCTAACTAGACCGTGATGAAAACTGCTCTGACTAGAATGCAATGTTACAGAGGTTGGCGTGGCAGTGCAGATAAAAATTCCCTCACATCTAGTAAATGCACACAGATTTTGAGGTGTTGGGCAGCAGACAAATACATTTATGTTTTCTTTTCATCTAAAGCCAATGAGAAGAAATCTCACCAGGTTGAGGGCTGCTGTGCATCTCCTCTGCATCACATCGTTCCTCCTCTTCTTTCATTCTCTCTGTTTGTTCTTCCATCTCCAACTCTTGAACCCTGGCTTTAATGGCCATCAGTTCCTGAGACACAAAAACAGAAAAGGGCTCTTGAACTCAGTGTGATCAAAAGGATGATAGCTTGAAAAGTTCAAAACTGGAGTGAATAAGTAAATAAATGTGAAATATGTGCAGATAATTTCATGTCAAAGTATCCAAGTGGTGATTTTTCTAGTTGGTGGTTTCATTTTTAACTCATTAGCTGATTTTTTTAAAACGTTAATATGAATCTTGAAAAAATCTTTTAAAAAAAATTGGATAATAAATATGTACTTTCAAACAAAGTTGAAGCTCATTCCTCTAAAGTTGCCACATTTTCATTAAAATAAACTTAAAACTGGAAGAAAAAAAGCTTTAGTTGGCAGCTAATAATTGTATCCATCATCACTGAACTGTTATATTTAAGGTATATTCATTTAAAAAGATGATAAAGTGATGTAAGTGGAACTTTTATTGGAGCTCAAGTGTCCTATTAGCATGCAATTTGATGTTCAGGTACTCTTGACAACGTCAGCCTTTTGTTATGGACAACGATTACCCATCATTCACTGCAGACAGCTCTATTTGTCCACGTCTCACGACAAAATCCGAATAAAATGACATTATAAAACCTCTGTAGATCTTTTAACAGTCCTTTTGAAAAGTAACTTGGTATTTTTGGAGAAGGAAAAGCGTCTTTCACACAAACCAGCACCGAAAAATGCTAAGGCCGTAAGAAGAAAACGATACCAATGCTAGCCTCGTTTGCTAGCTAAGTGATAAGATTTATCACTTCTTCTCCGAAGCGCAAGAGTTTAATGAACCGACTAGCATCAAACAATGACGACTAACCGGGTCCTCGGTGATGTTCTCATTCATGGCCTCGCCCTCGAGGTAGCGGTACTCCATATCATGATCAGCCATGTCCCTGGCCCAGGATCTGCATCTGCTACACGCTCACCAGCCCACCCAAACCGCCGCGAAAGAAAATGTCTCACCGGAAATAAACGGACGACGATGAGCCACCGGACACCTCTTCACAGCACGAGAAGTAAGCTAATAGATATCACCTGTGACTGAAAGAGATGACACGCCAGACCGATCTGCGCGTGAAGGGGAGGGATTGTTTCCAGGGCCGCATCAACGGCCTCTGACTGCAGGGGGCCCAGTAGCCTCCTTCATAAACGTCACTGCATGCAAAGGAGGAAAAAAATGCAGAAACAATTGATAATGTGCAAAACATTTCTGCTTGCAGGGAAAATTTGTATCAACACTGCAAACTTTTCCATAGAGGACTTATGCTGCATGAACACTAAACGGGATTTGCGCATCAAATTCATGTCAGATGCCTCTTTGCTTCTTATGCTTATCCAAAAATGTGTTTGTAAAATTTATGCTCCACCTGACAAGTGTGAAAGGAACAACCAAAACAGTTGTGCACACATTTATATTTCGTGCACAACTTTGCAGAAAAAATGTGAATAGTTTTATGTTTAACATGTCTCTTTTGAATACGAGTTTTCCTTGTTTTGATTTTTTTTTCTGCAGAATTGTGCACAAAATATAAATGTATGCTCAACTTTGTATTTATGAATACAGATTTCTCTTTATGAATACAAATTATTGTATGAATACGTTTCTTTAAGAAAGTTATCTTACCTTATAGCACTGTATGACACCATCAACCATATGTCAGAAGTGTTTATAATTGATATTATCCTCATTGATCCTTCACAATACACTTACCACAGTCACAACAATGATACGTTCCATTTTTATGATACCCAAGTCTCAAAAGAACTGCAAGACACACCTGCTTTTACCTTAAAATACAGCCTCTCCTGTCTAAGACCCTCTACGGCAGGGGTCCCCAACTAATTTGGCGAGAGGTCCAGTAACTTTGGAACCAGTCAGCTTTGGAGACCAGGATCTGAGCACGCAAAAACATTCAGACAATAATTCCCTTTTTTGGTCTTTTATTTAATTCTAATGTGTAGGCAAAGACTTTTTTTTTTAAATCTTATTGTATCAACACGTATTTCTCTCATTCATTTTTGCACAAACATACTTAAATGTATGTAACTTCATTGAAGAGTATAAAAAAGTATTGTACATAATCTTCCTTTTAGTTTAATGATATGTGTGCTCTTTCATAAACTAACATTTTGCTTTATTTCACTTAAAGTGCAACAGGTAACATGAATATACCTCAAAATGCATTCATAATGTATCCCTTTTCTTGTGCAAATGTTAACTTTCTGTTTTACAACCCTTAACAGGAGGTTGTAAATAATACTACATATTGAACATTCAATTAATAACTTTGATAAGTGCAAAAAAACCTTCATGAATAAAGGTAAACTGCAAAATAGACTTCTCTCAGTGTGAGAAATGTGCATGAGCACTGGCAGCTAAGCCCTTAAATCTGGGAAGGAAAGGAATCAAAAGCATTCTGAGGCACACGTTTTTTGTTTGTTTTATTTTATTCTGAGACAAATGTGCACATGCTCGTGGGTAAGCTGGGAGCAGTGCTTGTTTTAATGATGTTAACAGTTGAGAAGGCGGATTCACAACTGTAGGTAGAACCACACAATAGCTACGTTTACATGGCCACAAGTAATCGGAACAAATGCCTGATCTGAACAGAAATGCATCATGTAAACACTCCATTCGGAATACTCTGGCCCGATCAGACTCTTTCGGATCCAAATGTCTTTCCAATCAAGACAGGTGGGTTATACTGATCGTTGATCCGATCGTGGTACATGTAAACACACATCCCGATCGCGTGTCATTTCTGCACTGGATTGTACATCATGCATAGAGGGTATGGCAGTCTTTGGAGTGCGAACAGAACTGATCGGTTGCTCTCCGCGAGCAAACTGTCTTTGAGCAGAAAAACCAAATTTCACAGCCTTCATGTCTGGGTGCTTTGTTACACTGTGTGCTTCGGACTGCAGTCCGTCCAGCTGGTCTGCGCGAGAGACCCGTCGGATTCTGGAAAACCGTGTCTCCAGGGAGAACTGTTCTCCGAGCAGCTTCAGGGCGGTATGAGCTGGCGGAGGCCACTCTGCGGACCGAAAAGTTCTGAGAAACCAGGCAAAAATCCCATTAATTCATGTTTCCAATCACATCCAGACAGAATATAGGCTGATGTTATTCCCACATATTTACATTCAGATACACATTTCTGCACGGATTTTGAAAAGTACGAGCGACCAGGCTCTCAAAAATATTAATAATAATAATAATGAAAGCACGCTCTGTGGATCATCTCGCTCTATACATGATCTTACGGAACTTATTATTTTGTCTTCTACGACTATTTCCAACATTTTAGAGAGTTCTGCGCATGTCAACAGGATTTATTCGGATCAACCGTGTGGCGTATGGAAACGTTTGTTACAATAGGATGAAGTTTTAACAGGCCCATGTGCACAGTTCTACTCTAATCTGATCTTGGATCTGATCGAGGACATTTTGCACATGTAAATGCAGCTAGTGTTATATGCACAATGCCACTTTGATGAGAGAAGGAAACTTCTCTTATCCCTCATAAGCCTGTTTGTGTTATGGGCTCGTTGTTGTTCTGTTAGCGTCGGTGTGTTTTACGTCCTGTCCGTACAGTTTTGTTCCTGTGTTGCTCATCCTGGCAGTTTTTTGTGTCAAACCTTCGTGTCTTGTCTCGTAGTGCTGCTTGATATTGGCACTTTGAGAACAAGCAACAGACTCCTTGCTTATATTACGCTCTGGCAAAAGGAAAGTGAAAGCTTCGGTCCACTCATCTCAGAAGACACGATTTTCAGAGTCCACTTCTCTCCTATTAGACAGCGTAATTGGTAAAGATAAATTAAATATCATACTTTTTATTTTAAATGCTTGGCGGTCCGGATAAAAGGGTCTCGGGGTCTGGACCTGGGCCGTGGTCCGCCTTTTTGGGACCCCTTCTCAACGGGCTCGGACAACCCAAAAACCCGTAGCACCCATATGGGTACATGTGACTTAGATGTCACTTCACCAACATGCAACCATTTATGCCAGCAGTATGTTTAAATTCAGTACCATACTGGATAGACCCTTTTGTTGTCATATTTGCACGATTTGTTTTTGCCAATAAAATAGTCTCATAGTATTGGTATTGTATTGTATTGGTTTACTAACAGTGTCACGATGTTTTCTGTCTAATCTTGCACTCTTCACACAAACATCCTGCTCTTGTGTCCAGGTGCAGTACCACACCTTTGTCAGCAGGCATAGGATTCTATTCACAACAATGGAACAAGAGGGATCAAAACAGCCAGACGTATGGTATATGGAGGTCAAATGTATTCAGGCACAGCACAAGTGTGGGCACTCAACAAATGATGGCAAAAGAAAATTACTAAACAACTTTGCTGTATTTGAGTCGCAAGGACAGAAGGGAAAACATGTTTTCAACAAGAACATGACATAATACAATAGATACAAATAAGAGATGTCTAACTGGATTTAAAGCATGTGTAAAATGAAAAAAAATATATATAAGTAAAATTGATACACTGCTATTGAAAATTTTGGGGTACCTTAGAAATGTTCCTATTTTTTAAAGAAAGGCACTATTTTTTGAGAATATTAATTTAAACTAATCAGAAATAAACTACCGGTATACATTATAAATGTGGTAAATGATTTAAAAAGGATCATTCTAAATCTGAATGTCTGGTTTTTGGTGCATTATCTACATGGGTGACTAGATGCCAATTTGCAGCAACTATAACTCCAGTGTTCTAATGGTGCAATGTGTTTGCTCATTGTGTCCGAAGGCTAACAGATGGTTAGAAAAACCTTATGCAGTTTTGTTAGCACAGCTGAAAACTGTTTGGCTGGTTAGAGAAGCTCTAAAACTGACCTTCCTTTGAGTAGGTTGAGTATCTGGATCATTAAAATCGTTGGGTGGATTAAATGCACAAAATGTCAAAAAAAAAAGAGAATTTTCATGTGGATCTCAACAGTCTGTTGTTCTTAGAAAATCAAGGCTATTCTATGCATGACAATGCCAAGAAACGAAAGATTTCCTTCGACGGTGTAGACTTCTCTCTTTAGAGAACAGCACAAACAGGCTCTAACCAGAGTAGAACAAGTGGGACGCCCCGCTGCACAACAGAGCAAGAAGATTAAAGTACATTAAAGTCTCCAGTTAGATAAATATACACCTCACACGTCCTTAACTGGCAACTTCATTAAATAGTACCAGCAAAATGCCAGTGTCAATATCGACAGTGAAGAGGCAACTTTGTGAAGCTGGCCTGTAGGGCAGTGCCGAAAAAAAGAGCAATATCATAAGAAGTGCCCATCCAGCCAATCCAAATTGTTGGTGGGGCTTCTAGAAGAGTGAGGTAAAATCTTTCCAGAGGACCTCAACAAACTAACAGCTAGAATGCCAAAGGTCTGCATATATACAAATGTTACAAAAGTACAATGAGTGCAGAGCCTCTATGAGCACAGCTCCTCTTTTATATTTTTATTTCTTAATCAGATGAATCAGATGCTCTCAAGTCACTAAGGTCAACTGGTTGCAATATAATCATTACAGGTTACAGCGTGTTTAGAGGTCTCAATCAGAACTGTTTCTGCAAATTTGATAAGCACAGTTGTGATGTTAATTACACCAAGACACATTGACTATGCACTACTGCATTATTTTAAGATGGGACCCTGAAAATTGTATTTAAAAAACTAAGCTATTACTATATTAAAACCTTATTTTGATTGCTTTAATAAACAGTTAGTACTCCAGAGAAACACAGTGGTCTTAAATGAAGACTAGGGTTTAGTACTTTAGCCATTATTCCAGTAGTGAAAATTGATAATCATTTTTTCAGGTGACCTCTCTTTGTTTTACTCTGACAATACTTTCCTTAATGCCTCATTCTTTTCTAATTTCTTTAAACTTTTTGGATATTCAGCTTCTGCTGTACATTAGGTTTTTATTGATCTAAAAAATGAACATGAGTTCTGTTTTGTTCTTCACCCACCTGTCACTGTGTGTCCAACCTTTGGTCCTCTTTGATCTTCTTAAAGTAGACACAAGTTTCAGTGCAACACTTAACATGCACACCAAATCATTCCCTGATTTTAATAAGTGCCATGTGAACAGAGCAATCCAGTGTCCTTTACTGGATAACTGTAGTGATTTTGATAAGGAGACATTGAACAAACACATGTAGATTCATCCCCGAATAGATAGTATTATTTCCCACCATGTGTCCACCTTTATCCAGTACATTTAGTCGTTTTTGTATTTGATGGGTTGAGAATTCTAAAAGTGACAGGAAGTTTAAAATTACTTCAAAAATGATAGATAATGGATTATAACGCATATCAGGACCTTTTAATGGTCGCATTGTCAGTCTCCGTATAGCTGATTTCTTTTTTGTGAGCATGTTAATGAGGTCACAGATCAAGCTTTAACTTCTCAAAATAAATCTGCTGACCTAAAAATTGTGATAATTCTAAAACATATACCTGTGTATTTATTCGTCTGATTCTATTTTTAACAAGTTTTTTCTATTGTTTTATATTATTATATCTGCAAAAAACACTTATAAAGTAGCAAAAGTTGTAAGAAGCCTATCAATTTACATAAGCTATGGTTCCCGAGGCATACATTTCTTATACTAAAGACCCTTTTGGAGAAACCTCTTCTATTGTAAAGAAGTAATGAGAGCGGTGAATGCATCATTTCATGTTTTAATTACACAGTTACATTGTTCAACACAGACAATAACCTGAATTAGAATGTTTTACAGCTTCACACATCCAACAGAGCAAACAGTTAAAGAGCAGTATTAGCAACAGGGAGGAAAGCATGCAAGAAATAAATACAAATCAGAATTTCATTCTTCTGGCACAGTTTACTTCATCTAAAAATAGCAACAGGACTGTTGAAAGAGGGAAATGAAACAAACTAGGAAAGACGTTCATAGTGCCAACCTTTCCTGTAGAAACATGGTATTTCTGTAATAATGTATTGCACAATACAGTATAGAATCTGCCCCTACACATATTAAACCATAAACTTTTTTTTATCTTTTAGTTTAAAGGTAAAAACAAGACCATCCTGAGGCATGGCTTATGGGAAAACAAGTGCTGTATCCACTGCTCGCCTACTTAGTTTTCTCGTCATCGCAGCCTGTTTAACAGGAAAGAAGGGACCCCATAGCATCAGATGAGCTTCCAAACATCATCAAGTAGTAATTAAAAGAAGACAGATGTCTGTCTGCAAATATTTGTCCTCTCTGAGTGTTTTGCCCATGTCCAGTACACTTTCAAATACAAATTGGTTGACGCAAAGGTTTTGGAGACCCTTAGACAGTCTTAGAACAGCAGAGCCCTTATGCATTTGCCATCTAGAATATCAAAAAAAAAATGAAGAAATGTGATACCACAGCACAAACTGAAAACAGATCATCCATCTTTTTGTTTCCCGCCACCCAACAATTTCAAGAGGGAATATCTCAATGTAGGACAGTTTGCTCTGTCCGCTGGAGCTCCAGTAGGTAGGTCGGTGGCCTCAAACAAGCGAGTTGAAGATCTGCACTGCTGGGATGTAACACAAAACCTCGAACAGAAGACAAACCGAAAGAAGAGGAAAGCATCTTTTGGTTGCATTTTGGTCGTTTAGAAATGTTTGAACGGGTTTGGCTTTGTTTAGTTTATCTGAGGGCTTACTCACAGACAAGGAGGTACACACACAAAGTACTCCAGTTGAATGGAACTGTCATTGCAGTGTTGTTTTGATGTCAGTGCCATAGACAAACATGGTGCTTTACTGCACAAAGCTTCTGCTACATGCTGTTAATCAATATGCCACCATTGTCCGGATGATTTTTTTTTGTTTTGTTTCTTTAAAGCTCCAAAGGTTTCAAGTAGTTTGTTGAGACATAAATAAAAAGTTTTTATTTCATTTTCTTTTTTACAAAAACACAAAAATACTCCACCCACACACGGAGCACACACTCACAGTGCATTCATTGTATCTCTGCGAGGCTTTGTTACTGTAAGAACATGCAGTAAGCAGGCTTTTTCAAAAAAGAGACGCTTCTGTTTTGTACACAGAAGCACTCATAATGTAGTCAACAAGCACTTAAATTGCTTAAGAAAAAATTCTACACAGGTGAAACTCAACGGGTCCACTGAGCATGCTCTCCACGCCCGGACTCTTCAGAGTGTGGACGTCAGAAACTTTGGTTAACTGGTGTAGCAGAGCTCTAACCTTATTACTTGCAGTTTTACACACCATTTTGTAGTCCAGAATGGTGAGTTAGGAGTACTTTGGTCTGTGCTTTTATTGGTTTCAGACAACAAATGGCATGCTGTAGCTGAGGCTGCGTTCAGTAAATTTGGTAGGACTCTTGTGTGCTTAAGAATACATTCCAGCATTATCTGTTTAGCTAGTTATCTTAGTATTAAAATGTGAACATAAATAATGACAATTTCTTTCATGTGAATTCGTACGAGTCTTAGTGTGTGTCCTTGTCTGCTCTCAGCCCAGCTTTTCAGTGTCCAGGTAAGCATCTCCTGGGGGTTAGCTGTATGCTCACAGGAGGTAGCGAGTGTGAGGGTGGGAGAGGGTTGTAAGGAGTGGTCTGCAGCCGTAGTGAAGGAAATTAGATACTAGTGGGGATGGAGCACATAAAAGGCTGAGGTCAACACTATAACAAGGTAATTATAACACATACACGTATATACTACACACAGATGCAGGGGTACCTTACAGTTTTCTTACCTTTCTTAGCTTAGCTGAATTAAAGGACTCTGATAGTCCAGAGAAAATAAGAAATCTATTTCATTTAATAGCTTTTGTTTGGAGTTTTTGCCCCCATGCTTGTCCAAGTGCTATTGAGATCAGCCATGTGTATAACAAAAATGTGCTTTTGGTGAAGGATGTGGGAAGATCTTTTGAAAAAACTTTAAAAATGAAAGGAAAACAGCAAATAGATGCTGCTGTTTCTTGGTATTAAGGTCTTGTCTCAGATCTGCAGCTTATTCTACAATGTCATCTTAACAAATAAATGATAAAAACAGTCTAGAGACCGGGTGTAAAAAAATCAGCTTTGATGTTAGCTTAACACTGGCACAACCCTTCATTCTGCATTAACGGCTTGTCCTGCACCATAGGGAGAAGATAACCAATCACACAGACTGATGAGAATCATGAGACAAGATTTCTATGGTCACCACTAGGGCATGATCTGACAAAAATCTTTCGAAAACAAACAGGCTAGTTTGGATATTTTAAATTTGATGTAACTAAATTAAAGTTGATTTCAGTTAAACAGATTCTAAAACTGAGGCACAATTTTCAACCCTGTTTTACTAATGACTATTGGACTTTTCTGTCAGTGGTAGACAAAAGTATTGAACTGCAGAATGGAGCTGATGATCCCTAATAGTCTCTTTCACTTTGAATTAAATGACACTAAATGAATTGAAAACGTGCTCAACTTTCATGGGTGAAAAAATTTAGAAGCAAGTACTGTGAGGAAGTCTGGACATTAAAGGTTTTTGTTATTTGGCAAACACATTTTTGGACCTTTTTTTAAATACTATGTACATTCACATTAAGTTACCGATGTTACTTTAAATATATCTATATGTATCTATATTATATGACACCCTACGGGCAGTTGCTGAGGTTCCATTCAGTAGCTGAATTCTCTTCATATTGCACCTCCGTCCTCTCACTGTCTTACAATGCGAGCAATACAAAATATTCTACAAGAGGGGTTTCATCTCGTCAATATAGATACAAGAAGTCAAACAAGAAGTACAATGCGGGGCTTCCTTTCACAAACGTAAGCATCGTTGCTCTGTTTTCACTGCTCAGCCCAAACCTAAAGGAGGACAATTAAAGAGAACAGACCCAAAATAAAGTCCGTCTTATAGGATATACACTAGGCCAGCACATGTGGACATCAGATACAAGAGACATTATTGAAAAAAACAAAAAGAGGAACGATATCTACAAGCAGGTTTAAACCTCCTCTTGAGACTGCTTTGTGGCTCTGTCCAAGGTCGGCCGTGGTTGGTGCAGATTGGAGTTGGGAAAGAGTGAAGAACGGAGGTGTAAGGTAAGGGGAGGTAGAAAGAGAGGACAAGGTTCACGCTATCCGTGACTGGGCTCTTTAAGCTGTTCATCGGGCTTTGGAAAAGGAAGGAGTGAATGTAAAGGTAAGAATAATCCCTTGAAAATTCCCCTTCTTTAAAAAAAAAAAAACACCCAGAAACACCCCATCCCACGTGTCTTCGTAATAATACACAGTCCCTTTCTGATCAAGAGTTTCCAGCTTGTGTTGAAGTTTTTGGCAGTTCAGTTGCCACGTTTGTTATTTCCTTCCTTTAAAGTTGAGTACATTTCCATCTTGTTGTGTCCTCTCCGTTCACAAAAGTACCACATTGTGGTAAGTTTCTGTCCTTTTTTTGTGAAGTGTTTCTTGCAGATTCACAGCATTGTCCATATTAACTTGTCTAGACCATCGCCGAGGAGTCAGTGTAGTCTTCTATGGGCAGCGGGAGGCAGCTGCAGCTCAAAGCAGATCACAGTTTGTTTTTTTAAATCATCAGACTCTGGGTCTTGTTCTGCCGCTCCTCTGGTGCTCTCAGGGCAGGCTTATCTGTTGAAGAGGTGATGTTGCTTTGTGTTTGGTTATGAGTGCTTCTCTTTATCGCTTGTTTACTCACTTTGGCAGTGTAATATAAGGGTTTGGATCACGTTACGTTTCATCTTTGAATTCATTTGGGTTCAGAGAGGTGAGTCCGGTGTAGATTTTCTTGGCTCGCTAGCAAGGTAGTTAGCAGTTTAAAATTTTATTCATCTTCTTCAACATCACTACTGTTCTTTATTCAGAATATTTGGATTTTTCTTTGTTTTTCCCCTTAAAGCCAGAAAGAAACCTTTAGTAAGTACTAAGCTGTGTTTCTGAGGAATAAATCCCATCACAAGTTTTCCCCCCTTTCCTCAAAAACCATCTCGTGCTATCTGCATCAAGAAGCTTTACAAGTGCTACAGCAGTGAAGTATCTTGACTGTTTCTGCACATTCCTGGGCTGATCTTCTTCCTCCGTTGATGCTAAATTAAAGGGAAATCCTGTTCAAGTGCTACCAAACAATCCTAAATCAATGCAGACCTGTGGTAGCCCTAGCCTGGGGTCCTTACATTGCTACTGGGGATGTTCTCTGCAGACAGACAGGAGATGCTGCATTCCTCATGCTTTAAACTATGTTAAACTCCTGACTGGATTGTTTGTGTCTGTGGCTGCAACTGTAAAACAGGCCGAAACACTTAAGGTGGGAATACCAGTGAGCTGTCTGAATGTTTTCCAAACAATTTTAGTTAAGAGTGAAATAAAAAGAAAGGAGGAGGAGGAGAGGGAGCAGCGTGCGATGAAGATTCCTCAGTTTGGTTTTGGATGGATTTTGGGTGCTTCACTGTGGGCGGGAGGGTCAAGTGTCAGCGAGAGGTGGCATCCAGTAGGGCGGGGGTAGCTGGAGTCGTGGATCGAGAGACACTGCTGGAGCTGCTCTCCTTGGGGCTGGCAGAGACACTTCCACTGCCACTGCCAGCCCCTCCTGCAATACTGCTCTGGCCTGCCAGGGACAAGGGCCCTGGAGGAGTGCTCTCAGAGTGCGTTGGGGGGGCACTGGAGGATGCTGACGAGGCGGAGGAGGAGGAAGACGGGGTACCCAGAGGGACAGCGCTGCCCCCTGGCAGCCCCTGTAGGCCTTGACCACAGACGTGGTGGTGCTTCTCCCAGTCTTTGTGTTGGCAGAAGGAGCCGCAGTAGCGAGCTGTGTTGCAGCCGCTGCACGTCTCGCTGGCCTTCCTCCCGCAGTTCCAGCAGCTCTGGTGAGACAGTAATGCAAAAGTGGGTTTATAAAATTAAGTCTTCTTTGTCTCCCAGGAAATTAGTTTTTCCCTTTCCTATAGAAATGGCGCCAAAACTGAAAATTGGTAACCAAGCTTATGTTTGTCAATTCATTTGGTTAAATTTTGCACACCAGTTTGTGTTTCAGCAAGTGCTGGTCAATTGCTGTGTAATGGCTTCAGCTTGGCAGGCGGCTCACGCCATCTGCATCTTTCTGTTTTTATTTACACAGAACAATAGGGTCTGTACTGTAAAATAAAACTCAGCATAACACAGATACACTTGATTCTTTTTTTGCTGACTAAATCAGCTGAGAACATATAATTTAGCATGTCTTTTATTTAGTAAATCTGCTCAGTTTGAAGAAATCCAAACGCTATTGATAAAATAATGCATACCCATAGGTGTTGAGAAAGAAAAGATTCAATTCTCCTCACATTAGAAATAAAAAAGAAAAAACTCTGGGATACCTTCAGAGATGTGATACTCACTTCACTTGAGTCTTCCTGCTGATTGATGACGGTTAGGGCATCCTCAGAGGCTTGCCTCTTGGCCTCGGCTAGTGCCCTCTCCATTTTGGAGCGCTCAGCAGAAATCATCTCATGAGCCTTCCTCTCAGCGTCTGACACAGCCTTCTGCAGCTCTGACATGGCCTGTCGCTTCACTTCATTCACTGCCTCCTCTGTCAAATAGAGAGAAAACAAAAAGAGAAGAGAGATATCACTTTTCATGGCTCGTTACCATCCTTTATTATCTTTTACTCAAACTTGTTAGACTTTCGACTCGTTACATCTCTGTGAGGAGTGAGCACATCTATGAAACCTTCCACCAAGTCGACATCACTATTCTATCAACTTGTGTTTTGTCAATGGAACCACTGACATTAAAAGTAGTTAAAAGAATGTGCATAAAATTACTTTATTTTCAAGTTTGTCAAAGATTTTAAATATTCAAAGCAGGTTTTTGACCAAAAGTTTATTTTTTTTACTGTCCTTCGTGGTTTTCTTTCAGCTTGACCCCTTCAACCTCCTTTAGATATTGGTTTCAAAGTCAAAAACATGATATCTCAGTAAACTCCATTCATCTGAAGAACAGCCTGAAGCAATTTATCAAGTTTTAACGTGAGAGGCAGAAACAATTTTTTCGTGCTCCAGATTTTGCCAGATGAGCACTTCCAGTTGTGTCAGATTGACCAAGCAAAGGTTGGCACAGTTCTTGCATCTGATTGAAAGGGGAACTCATAGATGGGACTTTTCTTCATCGATTCACTCCAGCTGTTTCAAACTGACAGATGATAGGGGAACTGTATCCTCACCTTTGTTGGTACATGCACTTTAATGTTTTCTCATTTATTCTTTGAGGATTTTGTGTGCATGATTACTTTTGATCAATTCTGTTAAAAAAAAAAAAGTTTGTGCTCTGTCAGGGGCTTACACATAGTTCTACTTCTAAAGGCTTTTCATCATTCACTCATCTTGTTTTTACCTTTTGCCTTCGTTTGCACCTCCTTTTTTTCCCTTCCGGTGCCCTTTCCTCTTTCTTCTCCTCCTTTTAAACACTATCTGTATTATTCCAAGTTTCTCAATTATCTGCCCTAATGCATGCAGCACCTAGATTAGTTTGCAAATTTAATTAATTCTTATCAAGGAGACCGCATAGCAGATGCTGTGGCAATTAGCACTTAATGGAAAACACGGGGGCAGCGATATTAATGTTTTAATTCCACAGGGATTTGGCAAGTCTCTCAGACGTGTTATTTCTGTCAGCTTTTTTACTTCAGATCCCCGTTCTCTAAAGAACTGCAGGCTCTCAACCTGAACCAGACCAGAGAATATGTGTCTCGTTTTAATTAAAAGCGAGGTGCAGCGGCTACACGTTGTAGACTACCCCGGCTGCTGAGATAGAGGTGACACATACACGCATTTTTATGCACACAAGCACTAGAGATTAGATGTCGAGAGTGAGATATGTTACTCACCCTGCTTGTTTTGGAGGTGCTTTAGAGCTGGGGAGAGCGGGATGCTTGTAGTACCTGTATGAAAAACAACTGCAATTAAAAGAGCCTTTCCTGCTGGTGAAAATGCAGCACAGCATTTTGCCGACAGCAGCAGCATCTTTCCTCCTCAGGGTATTGGAGTATGAGTGCAACATAATAGTGCTGGGACTGAGGTGGAACAAGGGCTGAGCCATACAACTCCTGAGATGGGCTCTATGCATCCATGCAGTGAAGAAGGCCCATGTAGTGCTTCTCTTTGGCTACGAACAGTCGAAACAGTATTTAAAGTTGGGGTTTTTTGGTCACTGATATCTATTTTGACTCTCTAGTTGAAAGCGATCAAATATGAAGAAATTTAGGGAACAGTGGTTAAAAGGGAAGCTCCACCCCATGCTGCGCTGCTGCGGCCCAAAGTAGGCTTGGTGGCTGCATTTTCACTGCAGCCTTAACTGCAGTGGCTTTTCATAGGGGTGACAAATGGAAGGCATTTGGCTCCAAATGACACAAACCCCTGACTCTCTTGGCCTGATTTATTTACAACACCAGGGGCCTCAGTTTTCTCTGTAGGCACGACGGGGGTCATGAAAGATCACGATGGTTGTTGTGTTAGTCTGCGTGGGGTCAGCCATGAAGGCAACAGAGGGAAGAGAATGCTCCACCCTTACCAGCTTTCCTCCAGATTTCTTCGGGGAGATATCCCGAGGGGGGCCTGTGTAAGAAGTCTCTGTGAGTTTCTGAAATAGACATGCAGAAAGCAGTTATAAATGCATGAAAGCAAACACTAAAACTTTCTATTCACACATTCGTCCAATTCTTGTTACAAATGTCATGTTTGGCTTTAGTACAAACGTGTGGCAACACCAGCAAACAAGCTGTCAAGCAGGTTTTCAATCGTTTGTGGAAAAGACAGGGTACACCCAATTTAAAAATGAATAGGAATACTAATTATGAGCATGCTCTTAGCATAAGGATGCAATCAGATGGTTAAAAAAAAACAAGATGTTGCAACTAGGTCTGTATTGCCTCACAGCATGAGCACAATTTTCCAAATGTGTTGAAAAATATCACCATCTGACTGACTTTTGTGTCTAATTTGACGCATCTTAACAGCTTCGGCTTTTACAAATGAGCCCTACCTTGCTGTGAGTGTTTTGCGTTGCCAAACATGCCCTGCGTGTGTTGGTCTACCTGTCTGTCTGCCTGTCTGCCTTTCAGCAGCCGAGGAAGTTCCTATAGGCAGTGATTCGCTGCTGCTAGCTGTGTTGGAGGAGGAGTTGTGGTGAGGAGTAGGAGGAGGAAGAGTAGGAGGAGGTGGAAGGCATTGCTGTCCGTTGCTCCCACCTTTTTTCATCTCCTCCACGTCGCTGTAGCGCCGAATCCAGTGATTCATCTCCTCTCGGTCAGCCTCCTGGCAGCGCCGTAGCACCGTCAGGGAACGCCGTGTCTTTTCTACCATGTCCATGATGCAGTTGAGGAGCTGAGAAGAAAAAGGGTAGATTGTGGGTTTACCTAAAGTGACAAGAACAGTAAATTAAATGTTTGGAGGTGTTCCTTAATTTAACAATACACATACACTTACAAAAAAAAATCAAAAAACAGAAAGCGACTTTACAATTAAAAGAGGTTTAAATTGAAAAAGTTAAAACTGAATGATCAAGCAGGTTTTTAACAACATACCACCAATCTAGAAGGTGTTCACAGTGTTTCTACATCAGTCTACCTCTTCATGGATTGTATGCCTGTCAGTGAATTTTAATGTCTAGAGCAGGGGTCACCAACACGGCGCCCGCGGGCGCCCGGTCGCCCGCGAGCACCTCATCAGTCGCCCGCGGGTCTCTTCTAAAAATAGCCCAACTCGTGAGCTGCTCAAAATTTTAATTTTATTGTGATGTATTTTTTTGAACTCACACTTGCCTTCACAAAGAATTAAAACATCTTAACATATATGTTTATTATAGCTGAAGCCAAAAACGGCCTATCCCACTTTTAATTTAATCGTTTTCTCGTTAAAACGAGAATCAATAACAAAGAATGGGGCGCCCCCTTCTCCTTTTCCCGCATGGAGACACTGAGACTTTACCTGTGTTGAGATTCTTTATTTTGTGGTTAACAAAAACAATAGAAGAAAACACTCCACTAAAGTTGTTTTTGGTCAGTTCTTTTACTTATTAGTGGAGCTGCGCTCTTCAAATGCCCGAGTGAACCAGCCCCCTCCGTTTATTTCCCCCAAACCCGGCTGCTTTCACATTAATGCTGACATTTCGCGAATTGGGTTTTTGATTATTAATTTTCTTTAATGGAAACACAGTTTATAAAAATAAAATAAAAAAAAATAAATGCATTTTTCGAAGAAAAAAAAAGTATTTGCGCTTAGAGGAGCTGGTTTTGGTGGCGTATTGAAATTGATGGACATTTTTCGAAAAACGGTAATGGAAATGGACTTTTTTCTGATTAAATGCGCTTCTGGAGTGTCTGTCCGAGTACAGCACAGCGGGCGCCACAAGAGATCCACAGCGTCACTGCTAATCGTGCATCTCCTCTGTAAAATCAATAACTAGGATCAGACTTCTGACACCTGCACCTGGGACTGAGCGAGTCAGCGCTGCAAGCGCGCACCACACTCCTGTGACGTCACCCAAATGCTCCCTTTGTTAGTGAATCAAATAAAAAAAGCACACACGTCGCCGTGTTTTTAATGACTTATCGCTTAAGTTGGTTTGTGTTTTGTCACATTTTTATAAAATCGTGTCATTACGACACTGTGTTTTTTCGAAATTCCTAGAATTTGGTTAAAGTCTCACGCTTAACGGAGACAGAGCCCAGGGCTGTTGATGGTGCGTTCACGGAGCCTCGGATATCGGCAGCAAAACGAAGCAGTTTATCAGAGAAAACATGGAACGCCGGCACGGATCCGTACATAATCGACTGATGAAACAGTGTCGACGTTTTCTCTGAAGAACGGATTTGTTTTGCTGCGGATTGTATAAAAATTACAGTTTGTAGCGGACTGAGTTGAGCGGCTGTTTGGGTTGGTTTATTTCCAGAGCTCAGTGAACGCTCCATGCGCGGATTCTTGTCTGCAGTCAATCAATCTGTGCGGAGATTTAAGGAGAATAAATGGACGGGTGCATGAGACTAAATTAAAGCGTTTGAGGAGCATAGATCCACTAATAAAAAAAAAAAACAGTCAAAGAACAACTTGTTTGAAGTGTTCTTATGCTGTTTTTGTTGTTAACTACTTAAAAAAAACAGTTTTCTCGCTTTCTCCTTTAAAAAGATTTAATATCTTGTTTCTCTCAAGAAAAAGATTTTAAAAAAAGAAGTAGGGCAGGGCGTTTTTGGCTTCCTTACATCATACATGAACTTTAGATAAGCTTAGGTGACCTGGAACCTCGTGGATATACAGAGAAAAAAGTGCTGCACTTTCCTCCATGCAGTCGGTGCTTAAAGACAATGATTCTGCATCCCAGGCATTTGACAGAGTGGCAGAAAAATACTGTGATGTCATCAACAGACTTGAGCAAGAGTTTGAGAATAGGTTTTGTGACATTGATCAGCTCCAACCCTTTCATGAATGTGGACACGACATGCTTTTCTGAGCAACTAAGTTCAACGTTTGACTTGGATGCTGGACAGGTGGAGATTGAAATCATAACACTGCCAAATGACCTCCACCTCAAAGCCCACCAGGGTGCACCAAACTTTTGGTGCCTTGTTGACTCAGAGAAGTACAGAGGAGTATGCACAGCAGCTATGAAGACTGCCAGCCTGTTTGGTTCAACCTATCTCTGTGAATCAGCATTTCTGACATGAACTTCATCAAGTGCAAACACAGAACACGCCTCACTGATGCACATCTGAAAGACTCGCTCACAGTTGCAGTATCAAGCTACACACCAGATTACACTAAACTGGTGAACAGCATGCAATGTCAGTCTTCCCACTAACAAAGAAACAGATACAGACGTATGTGGTAACATGGCAGTGCCATGGCAAAGTTAAATTATAGTATTGAAATTTGTTCAATTCAAAAGTGTGTTCATAACACGTAGCAGTTGTAATTTTGTTAAACACATTACATTTTGTCATTACCTCAAAATGTGACAAGATTTGTTGAGATTAATCAAGTTTTGAATATTCATATTTGTTTCCTGGCTTGTTGTTGTTATTGATAATTACGATGAGAAATCAGTGTCTTCACATAGAGGAGTATCATTATTCATTATTAATAATGTATAACTAAAGGCAAACTAAGCAAATTTATTATTTCAATTTGGTAGCCCTTCGTATGACTCAGTACCCATGAAGTAGCCCTCGGTTTCAAAAAGGTTGGTGACCCCTGGTCTAGAGTGTCACAACAATGATAATGAAACAGCTGGGCTGTTGATGAACAGGCTAAGTAAATTTCTTCCACCCCTCTGCTCTGTTCCCTGCAAACATATTTCCTGTTTTTCCTCATCCTTTTTGAGCGTCCTCAAAAATCAAACAAGGTCTGCTAGTTGTAGGTTCGTTCTAGTTAACTAGATGCATATTCCTATCCAACGCACGCATCTCTGCCTCCTTTTTCTCTGCTTCTACAGAACGGCGTCCCTCCCCCTTCCAGTCAGCTATATTTATTTCAGCAAAGTGTTTCAAATTTGGCAAAGGTCCAAGCCTGGCCGGTTCCCTCCATGACTGCAGCTCTTGTCTCAGCTGCTGAGCCCAGCTGGAGCTGCTCTCTGCGGGGTCCTGAGCTCCATCTGGGGCCCCGTCCCTGTCTAACACTCTACATGCACGTATGCATCTGTGCCAAGTATAGGCGATTTTCTCTTGACTGAGTTACTGTAGGTGGAAGAAATCCTGAAAGGTGCGTAGCTCTCATCGGCTCAGCCCTTTGGCACAGACCGTAGTGGTCAGCTGTGCCTCAACTGGTAGGTTAGCTGGGATAGAAGCTGCTCTGTCGCTCAGCAGTTCCTGTTGTCATCAGCAAGTCAACATCAATGCTCTGCTGATCTTGCTCTTTTTGCAATTTGTGAAAGGATTGAGGCAAAATATGAGTGTCGAACACCATAAAAGCCACTCTAACATACGTTATCAAGGTGTTTCCATTCTTCTGCCCACTCCCGGTCTGTAAGACGGTGGTCGATCACCTCTTCTTGACGGGCTCCATGCACTGCTGCCAAGAAAACAAACAAGATGTCATGTTTGGACCTTATGCTGAGCACTTTGAAGCTGTTAAAAATCTCATTATTGAAAGCTTGTTTGGTTTAATGCAATCTTATCCAAATGTTTCTAATTGTTGTTGCATCAGTAAGATGTACTCAATGATACATGGCCTACATACTTTATTTGCATGTTATTAACCTTTTGTAACTTTTTGTATTATATTTGTGCATTTCTGTCACCATCTCATTTGCATGGTCCATACTTTCCTTAAGACCCACTGTACATGTTTTCTACTCTGTAGTGCATCATCTTTCCACTAGAGGCAGTAGAAGGGCTTGTCCTGCTCATTTTAAAATGGCTACATCCATGAAATCTCAAAAACACTTTTGTGAATTTACGGAACTTTAAAATGACAATAATCTATTATTGATGGTTTCTTTAAATGACTAACTTTTGTATTAAAATAATGCAAACTTTTTTGATAACTGGATTTTCATAATGCAGTTAAATGGGTCTGCATGGTGGCGCAGTGGTTAGCTCTCTAGCCTCACAGCAATAAGCCTCTAACTAGCTGGGACCTTTCTGTGTGGAGTTGGCATGTAGTTTATTAATATTAATAAGTTACATTTTTATACTTCAAAAAATTTAGCTTTAGTCTGTTCAATAAAAGTTTTTACTGTTCGGTCCATCCCCTAAGGTGTGTTTTGGACTTTGGGTCCCTGTGCGACTGAGTTTGACATCCCTGCCGTAAGGGATAAAACGGGTTCGGAAAATTGATGGATGGCAGTTACATGTTAAAAATGTATGAATCAAATTGGAGACAGTAGCTAAATAAGATGCTTTTTTTCCTGAACATTCTTGTCAAAATTTTGCATCTTAAACCGGTATTGTTAAAAACAAAATCTTACCAATTTACCCAATGAATACTCTATATATCTAATAAAAAGTATTTTGAAAAGTTTTTGTGTGGATTTTTAAATCTGAATTTTCTGTCATTTCTTTGATGTAGTAGGTCAATTTCCTGTCCCCAAGTAGCAGCAATCAGTCAGTTGAGCTGTTGTATTTACATGAAAAAAAACCTCAAACGTTGAATTTATCAAGCAAAGCTGTATTTCTTTAAGTGCCATGTGCATTTTATATATATGCCGCTTTCTCATGTTTAAGCAATGATACAATGCCTTTTTCTTTGTGGAAAAGCAGATGGAAGGCATATATGGTGGCCACAGTTGGCCACTAAGCACGTATGGCTGTGGTCTTTATATAGACACATGGCCACGAGGATAATCACATTGGACCGACAACTGGCCTTTGTTCACTACATACACCCTACTTATATTTACCCAAGCTCACTCAGTCCTGACCATATAAGTGTGCAACATGTGACTTCTGATCAATAAATGTATCCAACTGCATGTGTGTTCTGCAGTTGCTGTACCTGTCGGCCGGTGCCTGTCTCGCCCGTCACGGTGATCCGTATGTCTGTAAGCGTCTCTGTACTGGTGTGCCAGAGCCATGTCCTCCAGGCGATAGTGCTGGGGTCCCACCTGGGGGTTGGGCGGGTGGGGAGGCCATTGGGAGGGTGTGTGGGGAGACCGTTAGGGGGCGGGTGAGCGGGGAGACCGGTGCTGGGGCTGAAACGTTGGCTGGGACTGATGGTGCAGGGTCTCTTAGCCAGGTGCTCGGGGTGCAGTCCATCCCTTTCTGAGCTATCTTTGGTCCTGAAGAGGGAGACATGGGGTAAGAAGAAGAATGTAGAAGAAGTTAGGGGCTTTTAAAGAATAGAGAGAGAAGTTAAATGACTATGGAGTGACAAAATTTATGGAGACTAAACTACTCGTAAAAATTTTACAGTTGTTGGTGTAAAAAGTGCAGACTTTTGATTATGAATTTAACACATTTGAATATAAGATAATGACATGCACTTTGCAAACAAGTCACCACATTGTCACAAATGCAGACATATTTAGTACATTTTTTGTAACATGCTAGTTTCTAGACCCTTATTATATAAAAAGAATAATAATAATGGGACAACTGCTGACTTTAGTTTCAGCTAACAACATTAAATTTGACTCTCCTAATTGAAGCCCAGACCGCAAAATGTGTATGTGGATATGTAAAATAAAGCATTTTGTCCATAGCATAGAAAAACAAACATTTACATTTGAAACATTTGATGCAACAAAAATAGAGAGCAATATTAGAGCCATCCAGCTGTACAGTTTCGAGCCAGATGCCAGTTTAAAAGCAATGACATACATGGACCTATTTTTCTGCATCAGAATGCTTTTGGCCCACCGATTGCAGCACCTATATCACTGCTACAAGCTTTTTCCAACTGCTATTTTGCATCTGCTCCTAAATCACATTGATTTGAATAAAGAAATAATCAGAAATGCAACTTAAAGCTTAGTTTTCTTTATATATCCTCTACCATGAGAAAAATTCTACAAGATCATGTTAAAAACAGCAAAAACAAACTTTATTGGAGTTCTTTCAAGTTCATATATCTTCACTTTTTTATCTCCATATTTAAATAATATGTTGTAGCTTCAGATCCTCTCTTATGTTAAACTTCCCATTTGTGAGCTTTAAGCAAGAACCACAAATATGTTTTTTAAAGTTCCATAGCAACCATATGGTGTGAGCTAACACACACATACTTCCACACACACATTTGAATGAGTGCTGCTTGTTGTGCAGATACAGTAAAGCACTGCTCCTCTAAAGCTCCTGCACAGCTGCACACCATATGTATCAAACAAAACCAAGTCCAACTGAACACCCTGCATCTCAAGCTCTTAATCTGAATATCCGTCTGCCTACTCTTAGATTGCAAGTATTTCTCCCTCCCACCCTGCTATCAAGCTTAGGGGGCAGTGGGGGCTCAAGGCTGTCTATTTGACAGATGTTTAGTTGCGCTCATTTGTGTCTGTGCGGTTTGAGCGAGTGTTTGTTAGAGGGTTGTGTTTTCCATGCCATCTGGACGGTTTAAATGGGAGTGTTGATATTAATCTTTTTAGCTGGATGGCAATAGCCAGGCATTCAGATGGAAAACACTCTTTATCATCACAGGGATCAAAAGGGAATAAATGCAACGCTGCTGCCACATGTAAATGGCGTGCGCTTGTGTGTGCTCGCTCTGTTTGTGCTCGCTCTGTTTGTGCGTCCTCGCGCATGTCAGCCCGGCTTGTACACACTTCTGATTGTGGAAGGCAGCAAATCATGGGAACAGCTGGCACAATATTGGTTGTGCTCCCCTCCCCTAACCGAGTCTGACATGTTGCTTATAAGCCAGAGGCCAGGAGGCTGAGGTGTGCGGATTACAGTGGGATTGCGTGTACGACTTCGACCACTGGTCCTGTGTACGTCCAAACCAAAACACCACGCACCTCCTCGCACCCCCCGTGTCAGGATGTGCTCTGTGTTCTGGACATCACATTACCATCTGGAAAAAACTGAATTCAGACAGCTGTGGGGGGGCAATGGGTCAAGGAGAGGGCTGAATAAGTGATGAAATATGAGGAAAGTGCCAGAAAGAAAAGTTAAAGAATGGAAGTAGGTATGTGTGGTAAGCGCAAAACTGGGTTTAGCCAAAGCTTTTGTTGATGACTTCTTATAAAGTTTACTTTCTTCTTTGCATCTACTTTCATTTCTTTCTTAAATACATTTGTTTCCTTCCATGGACAGTCTGGCATAAGGGCACTCTGGCTCTCACCCTCCCTCCATAAGATTTACAGCCTCCCGTTAGTGCCCAGCTTTCTGAAAAACTCCAACAATTCACTGGAGTGAGTCCGTGCCAGAGTCTGCCAGCGCCTGTGGTCCTCTGATGTCTGTGTTTACTCGTGTTAAATGGAGACATGCTACCTGTCAGGAGTCCTTCTCTTGCCGTGCTCGTTCATCTCCAGCATGATCTCGGATGAGTCGAGGGGTGAGCTGGCGTTGGCGTCGAGGAGGAGCTGTTCGTGTTGAGCCAGATACTGCGCTGGAGTCTGTTTGGCCAGCCTTGCACAGTGGAGCAGTTCTCTCTGCAGCAGGGGCAGGTTCGCCTTGAGTGGTCAAAAAAGGAAAGACACAGATCTCTGCTTAGGAAAGACATATGTTTCTTCAGCAGAGATATATTTTCATTGAACTGATGTTAACTCTGGGAGGAGAGTTAAGTGGACAAGGGGAGAGTTAGAAACTCACAGTGGAACATTAGATGGATGGGGTGAGAGTGAAATAACGCCAGATTAGGCTAAAGGAGAGTGATAGATGAAGAGACAGGACGAGATAAGGCAGGTCCCCTGACACATTCCTCTCCCATGCGTCTCACTCTCTTTGGGGTGCACTCTGGTGTGCGTTTGGATCCGCATGTGTGGCTGTGGGTGAACGTGTGTGTAACAGTGCTGACGAGAAGCTCTCTCAGACCTGTCAAGTTGATAGAACACAGATACCGCTGCAGTGTCCCAGATGTGGAGGATCACCACAACACTAGGAGGTCCGACACACGCTTTTATTTACCCGCGGACCTTCCACTGTCTGCATTAAATATGGTTGCCGCCATGGATGGCTTCCTTTTAAGGGCATATAAAACACCCCATGTAAATATTTGTAAATGAAAGAAAGGCTTCCCCCAACGCTCTCCAGTCCTTTATCTCTGAAGACAATCTCCTTTTCCATGAAGACGGTGTTATAAACTAACTCAGTGCTTCTTCCTAGTGGTGTAGCAGTCTCTTGGACATTTCATGATATTTTTAAAGACCGACTCAGAGAAAAAAATGGGTTTTTATCATCTTTTTGTGGGATTTTTATGAAGGGAAATATATAAAGAAAATTAATTTTCAAGTATAATTTCTGAGTATTTCTTTAAATCAGCAAAAGATAAAAAAAAAAAATACTGTCTGAGAAAGCTTGAAGATGTGACGTAAGTTCCAAAATCTGTTTCTCTCTATTCTCATGCATCCGCTTGCAGACAAATAGATCCGTGTTTGTCTTTGTCTTCCTCGTCTGATCTGGCATCTGGCTACAACTTTGTTCAACATTTTTGTTTCACCACTAATATTAAGTTGGAGTTGTAATGGGCTGTAAGCTTGCGGGAGAGTGTGTAAACAGATGGATGATGGGAAATGGAGGCTGGGTTACTCATTGCTAACCATTTTGCCCACAACTCTGAGGCAATTTTTAAAAAAAAACTACTTCTGCATCATAATATTCAAAATTATTCATAAATATTCTTACATACAATCATGATTAAAAGACCACAGGGAACACTTTTAAAATATATCAAAAGATGATTGGAGTAGGTTTTTAAATATTTTCAACGTTTCCATGGACAGTATTTAAATTTTAACTCCATTATGTAATAATGAAAGTTTTATTTATTAAACAAAAATCTTACATTTTTTGCTTTATTCAAAGTGTATTACAATAAATGTTCAAATAACTTAACAAAAGTAAAACAAAAAAAATCAGTCTTCAGATAAGACTTTTTCAACCTTTGTAATTATTGCACCTACAGAAAGGATCTGAAGTTGATTGTGAAGAAAAGTAAGTGTTTAGTATTTTTTTTTTTTTTTTTTTTTAGATTCAACCTGTCAAAACAGACTTACCTTAAGAAAAGGAATGACAAAAGGCCTCAGGGGGAAGTTGGTGTCCTCGTGAAGTTTGGAATGAAACTCCTCAATGGTGAGAGTGGAGTTCTGAGAGAGCAACAGGGAGAGAAAGAAAAACTAGAGGGTCTTTTTACAGAAACCACTGAAGTCTAAAAAGTTACACATAGACTATACATGACAAATATTTAGTCATTGGTTTTTATTTTAATAGATTATGACGCTGGCTGTAAGCTGACAACTAAAAATTGTGTATGGGATGAAGGTAAGATGCAATTTTTTAAAACAGTAACATACCACCAGTCCTAACACGAGGCTGCGCACTCTTTCTCCAATCTCAGGTGATATGTCGTTGCCAAACTGCTGCAATGTCGTCAGGAAGCGCTTCAGTTTGCAGAGCTGTCGAGCTCCACAAGCTGGCGGGAGCTGCTGGTTGGACAGCGAGGCCGTCGAAGACATGGCTGGCCCGTTACTGAAGCCGTTAGGGGTGGATGGAGCACCATTTAGCGATGTCGGAGAGTGGCTGCTTCCGTTCAGCACTGCGGATACAACAGACAGACGCATGACTGTGAATTGAGTCAGGAGCTCTGGGGTGTCTTGTGAGGGCACCTGACAGATCTTGGGACAAGTTGAGGTCTTTTATAGCTTGCTGACAGAGAACGATGTACTTAAGATGATATAGAAGGAAAGCAGACAAGACTTAGAATTCGATACCGCGTCGGCTGGGAGCGGGGTGATGCAATTGTCTGCTAGTTTCTGTGTGCTGCAAGCGTGTTTGCGGGAGCTTCAGCTGTCTCACAAATGCTACCATTTGACCCCCTCGAGCCCTTCCATCTCTGCGTGTATCAGTCTATTCCCCCCTACTCCTCACTCACTCACTAGGACACAACTATAAGAGGAACTTGTTAAAGAGGAGCCAAAAATATTCCTTTGGCCTGTGTTACTTTTATTCCAGTAGCAGGTGTGTAGCTAAATCTGGTTCTGCACATGGCCACCAGCTGAAAGTAGATTTGCAGCTCTAAGGATCAGTAAAGACACATCGTTTTATATACAAACACACGCACACAGACGTATGCACAAAAAAATACAAAAATAAATAAATAAATACACCTGCTCGCCTTCAAAATTTCTGATATCTTTCCATAAACAAACTTTGTGTGTACATAAAAAAGGGTCAAATCAACAGCGTATTCTGCATCTGTGTACATTTTGTTTAAATTAAAAGTTATCCATACCGATAAACAGTTTAGATATGTAAGAATAATCATTTATATTGCTGTATGACTCTGAATATTGAGCATCGTTCAATATTTGCTTCTCTTATTTTTACATGTAAACGAGGAAAAGACAATAGACTGGCCTGTTAATTTTCTCACGATCTGTGTCACATCAGGTATGAGTTCTGGTTCTGTCACATTCACGGCCAAACACGCCCTCAAGAAATAATAATCACATTTTAATCTTCAAATAAACCAGAAATGTTCCAATGGGGTAAGAATTCTAGAATTCCTATTTTAATGAGAAACTCTATTCACTAAGAAATATTTTCTTAAACAAAAATTATTTTGCGCCTGGAAATAAGATTGTTCTTCTTGCAAGACAGAAGCTAAGATTTAAAAAAAAAAAAGTATTTATACTTTCTTAAGAATCCATTTTTGGAGTGTTTGGATTGACTGTGCCATCCTGGTTGTCTCCACTCGTGTTCCGATTTTAGTGAGAGGCACGGAGAGAGCGACAATGCTGAGCACCCACCACGACAGGTGAAACAACATGGGCTGTCATTACTATATAGGGAAGAATGTCGTGTACAAACTGCAACAGCATTCAGCTTGATGCGCCCTGTAACCAGCGCCGCCTGACCAGCTGATAAACAACACGCATGCATGCACAATGCCACAGACACACTCACACATGCACCCTAAGACACTTGTTCCACCAGCAAGGGCATTGTTGACACAAAAAGACACGCACAAGTCTGCAGGGAGACACACCTGACATACACAAGTGACCAAAACACTTGTTCATCATGTGGGGTATAGATGTATATTTGGAATTCCCCACTCTTTGTGCAGCAGACACACAAAGTGACAGTTGTGTTTAGAGGAATAGTTCCCCGTACATGATTTTAGGATGTTGCACAAATCTATATTAACTGAGTAACTTACTAGTTTGGGCTGGACTCATCTGTTTTTCGGTGCTTTTAAAGTCTAGAACCTCATTGAGAAATAAGTAACTAAAAACATACGTTTTGAGATATACAATAAGGAAAAACCAAGACCAAAATTGAAAACATAATATTCTTTTCACTGATTATGTCTGAATTCCATTACCACTCACAATTTAGAGCACTTTATTGTGCTTTTGGCATGTTGTAAAACTGCTCAAATCTACAATTCTAGAATCCAGTATTCCTAGAAATTTCCCAGAAGTCTCTGCGAAAAACCAGCGTGCGTCTATGCTCATTGAATTGGTGAATGTAGACCACAATGCATTAAGTTTGAATGATTTGTCACGTGAAAAAAATGTTTCTTAATCTTTTCTTTTTAGAAGATCCAAGTTTTCATCATCAGAACATAGTGGATTCATGTTTTTTTTTTGTAGTTAGAGAGTATATTCGGAGATAACAGCCTTTGTCTCTTCTGCTAGATGATTTTGCTCTAACTTTTAGCAGTTTGGATGCACCATCAAAGGTTAACATTATAATTTATTTTCTCTTAAAATTTTGACATCTGATAATGTAGACCATTTATCTTTCACAATAGCCACAATCTGAAATCCAAACTTTGTCACCTTTACATCTAGTAACCAGGTAACGGAGTTAGATCCATTATTAGCCCAAAAAGGTCCATGTTTGCACCTTCTGATCTGCTTCTGTTGTTAGTAGTGCTGTAGATTGTCCATTCAGCTATCATATTAGAGGCTCTCTGTAAAATTAAATTTGAGTGGGTTTTTGTCACTGCAGTTGAGAACTCAAATCTATAAAGAAACTCTTTTGGAATGTGTCTTAAAGAGCTCTAAGTTACACATACAAACAAAAAATAAGCTGATTGTTCTAGTATTTTTATATTTTTAATATTAACAGAAAAATCCAATTTCAAATTATTTTTTTTTAAATAAAAAAGCAACAAAAAAAGAACATTACTTGATTTACTGGTGGTCGGAGTAAAAGAGGCATTGCGACTTGTTGCTTGGCTTACAGCCGGGGGTGGAGGAGGCATGGTGGGTGGGGTGGACCTGGGCTGGGTTTTCACATCCGCAGGTGAATCTGGCATTGTTCCAGCCTTCTGCACTCTGCTACCTGCATTATAAGAGGGGAAAACCACAGAGAAAAAAACCATGACAGTTACCACGATGAAGTTCCAGCTCTGGAAAAAAAAAACCAAACACACTTTTAAAAGAAGTTCAGACAGAGAGCGCTGACATTTTCTCCTGAGCGCCATCGATTGTTTCCTTTAAGCAAAAGCCCCATGTACAGAACTAAAACAAATCAATGCAGGCAGTGGAAACGAATCCAAGCTTGTATTGTGTTTCTTGTTGGAGATTCATGGGCCTGGGAGACATACACGAACACCTGCTCTCTCGTTCAGCTGCTGGTGACTGAGATCCCTCTCTACTTTTTCCCAGTCGCTCTCTCCTTCACACATACACAATCCGTGTAGCAATGACATCCCAATCAGTGTCCCCACCCACATGTAACCTCCAACCCCAAGACACGCATTCACAGGCACACACACCTCCCCGCCTGTCCCTTCTCGTTGCCGGGCTCAGACAGCTGGCTTGACAGCCTGTGACAAGTGCAGCTGGATCTGCTGCTGTCCATCACTGCAGACTGGCTTTCAGCAGAGCTCTGTGTTGTCCTGCTATACCAGAGGCTGCACCGTCCTCTGCCAGACACCCTGCCAGGACCAAAGAAGGCAAGGCCAAGCTCTGTCACATGAAGGCAATAGATGGTGCAACGAGGGACATGAGGAAAGCATAACAAAGTGACACGCCAATCAACAAGGTCCGTGACCTCCAATTGTGTGTGTTTGAGACCAAATTCTTCCAGTAAACTGGACTGTTTTGCAGAGATCTGTGCACAGGTATGACACTCTTTTAATTGATCTATGAATAGAGCATTAACTAACTCCCTGTCATTGTGTCCGTCTGCCCGTACAGCTGCTGGAACCAGATCTTTCAGCGATGTAAACCCGAGATGAGGCTCTGATGGTTCTTTCAAACAGGGAGAACTTGGTGGATATGCATGACTGCAGCATGCACACAGTGCAAGAAAGAATGGCGAATAAATATTACAGTTTGATTCTCAATATATTAAACAAATACTATTGTGTCCATATTATGTAATGAAGAAAGAGAGACACACATAGAGCTTTCTAATAGAAGGAAAGCTAAATTTAAACATAAAGTGAGTTTTACATTTTCTAAAGTAAGAACTTGTTTTAAAAAAAAGTACATTATTTTACATATTCTTCTGTGTATTTTTTTTGCTAAAGTTTGTATGGCTATAATAGGAGTATTTCATATAAACACTTTTGAAACAAAAATAAATCTTTATATCTCTAAATGAAGAAAATGTTTTGATCAGATCGTGCTAAAATTCTGTTGTTTTCATATTCAAACTGCAGAAAAAATATCAGAGAAAGTTGTCAAAAATTGTTACTAATAACAACTATGTAAAATGTTTTATTCTGTATCATTATCAAGAAAAATTTTAAAAACAGTTACCCAATTTATTACATAATAATAACAATGAAACAATTGAAATTTAAAAAATGTCAAGTTCTTCGTTTGAATTGAACTCATCGTGTAAAAGTTAAATGTCATTTGTCTATAAAATGCCAATTTATAACTGAAGTTGTGTCAAAGAACTACTTAAAAATAAAAGAAAAAACCAATATAAAGCTAAAATCTGTGTTTTTAGATTCTTATTTATGACAAATTATTCAAGATTCTGAAGGCCAAATTATTCCAGTAAATAATAAGACAGCAAAAGCTAATAATTATCTTCCCTAATAAAGAGATACATTTTTTTAACTTAAGTAAAGTGGAGCGTTTTGATACTTGAAATGTTTTTGGCAACAACGGGGCTTTAACTGTTTCTTGGAAAATGTGGCACAAATGTTACAAGCAAAATAAGTAACAAGAAAATAAAGTCTAAAATAATATTCCACTCAAGTAAAAGCTATAGTAAAGGAAAATTACTCTTGGGAGTAACATTTTTACAGAAAAGATAACATGAATAAGTATAACTCATTAAAACCCATCTTTGCAATTATAATGTCTTCTTGGAAAAAATAGAAACATTTGCATTTATGAGCTGAAAAAAAATCCAAACACATTTTCAGAAATATTAATATTAATACTTTCAGAATGATCCCATCATCTTACCTTAAACTACTTTAATAATAATCTGTGGTAAGAAGGAAAAATATATATATTTACTCCAATGTGTTATTGAAGCAAATTTTCAACGCACTGGCCGTTTTACTCTCACACTATTATTTCAAGTCCTGTACATCGCTGCGCTGTAAACATAATGCCGTCAACAGCTATTACAGCAAATCAGTGTCACTTAATTTGTCTTTTGCTTTCATGTTTCGCCCCGTGTCATTTGGCCCCGGTGCTTGGTGTAAGCCTATTTCAGAGAGCTCATGCAGAAGCGTTCAACAGCTGGTGTCTGTATTTAAAGAGCGCCACACTGGAGTGTGCTGTGCGAGGGCTACTGACACAGTGATCCACAACAACACAAGGGCCACTCTGCTCTTTGGCTTATGCCAGACGCTCTGATCATAAACACACAAGTCGGTGGCAGACGGGAGGCGGATGGTTCAAAATAACCGTACTCTTTTGCATGAAGGCTGATTTAATGAGCTTATACATTTACGTCTTCAGGTTATTAATATGCGCTTTAAGAATCAAACATACCGTTGTCTCCACATAGTGATGCTCAAAGAGCCAGACTTCAGAGTTGAAAATCTGAGGAGGGAGAGAACAGAAGGATACGGGGAGCATCCTGTCTGTCTGCTCCCACCATGGGATTACAGACAGCTGTTTAATCTGGCCAGCTACAGACGGGGCACACACAGACACACCGTGCTCTGGAATTTACTTTTAATACATTAGGAAGCCCGCTAGCACTGCATCCTCATCTGTGACCATCTGTGCTCCTATTGTTCTTTGTGTTGAAGGACAAAACATTTCAAACAGGAGAATAAAAACAAAAAGGGACTAGGATCACCTGCATAAATCGATCTGTTCTCCAGATTCAGGTCTGGATCACACTGCAGTTCTGCTCCATATTTAAATCTGCAGCAAAAACCAATAAAATTAAAAGTAAATCTTACTCAGTTGTGCTGCTGCCTGTGTTAAATAAGATCTAAGATTGTGTGGATAATAAAACAGCGTGACACAATCACCACCTACTTTGCCAGAGCCTGTACCTGTTTGTTGTTGTTTTTTTTTGGTTTTTTTGGACTGCAAACAGCTGAACGTCTGTTTGCTTGACGTAATGAGGACTAAAAGATTGCTCGCCCAAGAAAAAGTCTGCAGCGTGCCTTCTAAAAATGTTCCCTGTCTTCTGCTCTCCCTTTATGCCATGATGAAACCAGATGAAAACACAACTCCCAGCAAGACACAACCACAGATAGCATGCAGCACAATGGCACACACACAGCCCTGTGGTTTGTCAAACTTTTTTAAAGACGGTTTGATGTCTTGTTAAATGTTGGAAGACGCGCACGTTCATTAGAACTCCTGATGGAGTGCATATATAAAGAAAATAAATCTTAAAATTCCATTTCTGAGTATTTCTTTATTTAAATTGTTGTGAATCAGGAGCAGAAAAAAATGTTGTGTAAAATCTACACAAGCTCTGCTCCATTCCGATGCATCCATTTGTAGATGACTAGATCCGTGCACATCTCTGTTTTCTTTGTCCAAACTTAAAAAAACACGATGCATAACATTGACAACTGCTCTTCAGTCCTATTTGTGTCTCATTTTACCAGTGTGTGTGCCATTCTGTCAACTGAGAGCACCCTGCGTCTGTGTGCATGTGTACTTCCACTGGAAATACAGCTGCACCTTATTAGCTCTGGCTAACCACTGCAAAACAGTCCCCTTAAATCCCCCCAGTCTATTCAATCTTTCATAGTCCGCAGAGACTGTCGTCAGTGACCACATAGGCCTAAAACTCTCCCTCTGTCTCTTGCAGCCTCCCTCCCTCCCTCCCTCCCTTTCCACTGTAATTCCCCCAGTCTCCAGGAATGCTGTTGTTTTTAATTTCTCCCAGCTGCTCTGGCTGGCTGCCCAGCCGCCTGCCTTTCCACATCTGTTCCCCATCCAGCCGCTGTGGAGTCCACACAAACAGAGCCTGAGCCTCTGGCCCTCCACGCCCCCACCCTAGTAGGCCTTCATATCAAAACATTCAGGATTGTAACCCTGTGCCCTGGACATAAGGGATACAGCATCAGGTATTTGTGCACTACTTGCTCAAAGGAAATCGTTGGCAACAATCAACCCTCGAAAAGAGAAGCATGCTCCATATCTATCTTTAGTGAACGCTCTTATTTTGGAAGCCTCCTTGCTGTCACTTTGAGCCTGTTTTGTGTCACAGGTAAAGCAGGAATGTAGGTGCGTGTTTGCGCATCCATGTGTGCGCACATGTATATGTGTCAGCACAGAGGCTGCAGAAAGATCCCAGACTCCTCTTCATCTTGAGCTGATTTAGAGTTCAGAGGCTTTAAAGCCTTCTCTAATGACAGGGTGGGATGGAGGCCGGTAGTGTACACACATGCATACACGCTTGTACTCACACTCCCATCTAAATCTTATTCTAACTTCAAGTCCCTGGAAAATCCATTTAAAGACATGCAGAAAAGTTAGACGCTATCAAAGCATCTCAAGTAGATGCATTCACACATGCATTTGTAGACTCTATGTGCTCACGCTGTGTGCAGAAGCTCACACATTTTCCCCCATGTTACTTGGGAATCTGTGTGTAGTTCACATGCAGCGCCGGCTGAGCAAACATGTTTAATGAAAAGCAAATGGGAGAATGAGAGGACATGGGGCTGGGGGTCAGTGGTTCTCCCTAATAAGCCATGAAAATAACTTTTTTTATCTCTTTGACCCCATTACTACAAGAACATGCCTCACAAGTAACCAGTTCTTCTTTAAACTGGCACAGAAAGCAAGAAAAAATGGAAAATAAGCAAGATTGAGGATGAATCAAAGGCAATTTATTCAGGGCCAAAAGGTGCTCAGGTTAGATGACTTATATTCCTGTCTCTTAGAGCGGCAGGGATTCTGTCGTACCGCGCTCATATCTGTGAGAGCTGTTGATGTAATTGTATTGAAGTTCTGGCGACCATCTGTTCTCCTCAGGGAGGGCCCGGCTCTTCACGTCGGCAGTGAAGTGGTTATATGCGGCGTATCACTACTGCCGACGTGCTCACAGTGGAAAAAAACAAAAAACAAAACTTCCTTTTCAGATTTTCCCAACGGCTGCTAATAAATTCCAGATGCTAGACTTTAGCTGTTTCTCCCGTCTTTCTCCGTCTCTTGTCGTATTTCCTTTTTTGACTGTTGACCGCTCATTTCTCTCTTTTCATGCTCCCTCATCTCCTACCCAAGAACCCAATCTATCCTGGCGTCCCTCTTCCTCCAGCCACTAAACCCGGAGTCATTCCTAAATAAAGGAAGGTATTTGTGACATTTGGTCAAGGCAGGCTGTGCCAAGAACAACTCTCTGGCTAGTAAGACACATCTGGAGCGTGTTAGACCTGCGCTGGTCACTAGTACCGACACGAGCTCTCACAGCAAACATCACACTGAATAATCAGCCAAAGCTTTGCGCAGTAAGATGCCTCAAAAACGGCAAACAAACATGTTGGTTGTTTTCAAATCATATTGAAAACGGTAATTCTCAGCAGACAAAACAGCAGCTGTATGTCCAAATTCTCTGTTGTACTTGTTAGTTTGCTGTTTACATTTTCCCAGAAGTCACAGCACAGACTCTCTGAACGTGCTGTAGTGGCGTGACATGACTGCTCACATGTTTTCTACACAAGAACTACATTTGAGTGTTTTTTTTTTTTTTTTTTTTTTGTGGTTCAGCATCTATGTGTGTGCGTGTGTGGGCATGCGTGTGTGGCTCCGGGGTCCCAGTGTGAGAGGAACTGAACACCTGAACATCAATAACTGTCATGTGGGCCACCTGGGACCCCACAGCCAGCTTGCACCATGGGCACACAGCCATCACCAGCACAGCTGCCACTGGGAGGGGAGGGGAGGGGGGCGCGAGGGTAAAGACAGACAGAGAGAGCTGAGATATGGGGGGAGGAAGTACGAGACATGAAACACACAGACACGAGGAAGTGACTGCGTGTGTGTGCATCTGGACTGAATAGACGGACAGCCAGACATTTACATGGAGGTTCTGCTCCAGATGAAAACTCTCCCTTTGTTTCCTCTCATTTACATCTCCTTTTCCTACTCCTGCCAGCTGTGTGTCTAATTTTGCCAGCTGAAAGCTCAGCCTCAGGCAGTCATGAACCAACATGTGATCCGACTTTTTGTTGTTTTTCCTCTTTCTGAGCTGAGAGACCAGGCTGCATCAGTAATGAAGCTACGTTTGCAACCGCTTCCAATAAAAAGTCTACTGCCTCATTTCCAATGAGCTGTCCGGTCCAGTCCAGTACGGTACAGTATTTTGAGCGTTTCCATTCTAAAATTAGAAATTTAACAGTACCAAACCGTACCTCTTGATAGTCCCCATTCGATGTAAGTCCATGAAAAAATAGAACGGGACGGATGGGGCGGAGTAGCTGTTGCCACCCGATGATTGGCAGAAAGTGATGACGATATTAGAAAGCACCAGTATAGCGCTAAGCTAACATTTCCGTTTTCCCCATTACAGCAGTATTCTTATTAGCCGATAGTAATCTTTTTTCAAACATCACTAAATTCCTGTTATATGATGTACAAACCGTAAAGGAATACAAAGACGAGCTGCTGGGTGACCTTCATTGTTGATACTTTTCTAGTCGTTGCACTATCATGGCGCTAGTAGTTTAAACCACACCTACACCATGAAAATAAACCACTCAGTGAGAGCGAGGCTTAATTGAGGGGAAAGCTCACCAGAATTAACTGGACTGTACTGTAGCACTCCTTACTGGACCATACCGGACCACTCAGTGGAAACGAGGCTTATGTTAACGTGTTTTGTGCCTCTGCATGTAAAATTCTCGCGCTTATGCGACGCTACCAGAGTCTCCTCCACTGTTTTCTGTTTCTACATACAAAACAATACGAACGCACGTTTGATTAGAGACTTAGATTTGGTATTTGACATATGTATGGCGTCTCTTTTAATTTATGTATGTACCAACCGTTTGATAATTGATCAAGGAGGAAGGATTAACAATTGCAGTTTGCGTCCGGATGGAATTATACGGCATCAAGTCTTTCATATGCTGGAATAGAGATGTAAAAGAAAAGTTTGTTGCAAGATTTGCTAGATTTCCACCGCTTCAGCATTTTGCACCAAGCCTCATCCAACTGGAGGTTGTGAACATGTACTAGTAAACAGTAGCAAATGATCAAGAAGAAGATGCCACTCCCTGCTCGTTCAGTATGAAAACCATAGGCTAAACACGCGTTCAAAAGTGTAGCATGATAGGAACTGACAATATTTGAAACACTGGTGTTCCAGAGTCATTGAAGCCCAAAGTCTTCCCATGACATAAACAACTAGAGTGGGAGTAGGCCTTCAAAAATGTCTGGTTTTGAATCCAAATGTAGAACTAGCAGAATTGGCTCACGGACAAGCATCAAAACACTGACCTGAATTCACAATTTTAAAAGCTGGTTTTCTTTTTCCCTTTCAACAATAGTTTTACAGTCAGCCTGAAGTTATTCTGTTCTCATGCACAGTTTTTACAATTTAAAATGACTAGGTGTGCATTCAAGTCATTTTCTGCAGTAAAAATCTTTGCATTTTTTATTCAAAAGACTAAAACAAATGCCTTTCTCTTCTCCAAGCACGTGCATCCACTTTAATAAGCTCCCCCATCCAAACACCTGCAGCTTCAACCAACGCCTATTAGCTCATCAGGCTTTTAATTACTCTGTTAATTGCATACAGGCGGCATGAAGGGCAGCCTGGGAATAGGGCAAGGAGGGCCTCGTGAGAACTCCGTCTGATAAACCTGACAAACAAGAAAGGAGGCTTTTCCAGCAGCAGCAGAGCAGCTCTGGAGGCTGGGAGGAGAAGGAAAACAGGGGACGGCTCTGAGTGATTTCACCTTCTGCTCTGGTCAGCTAGATCCAGCGGCCGAGGCTGGATGATGAGTGACGAGAAAGGCTGGGGAAAGGGGAGACATAGAAGAAGCTGTTCATCTGTGAATGACTGCACCACATCTGGATTAACTCATATTGGTCAGGGACGAACAGGGGGGTGGAGTGGGCCGTAGCTGGAAGGGACGGCTGAGAGAGGCTAGCGTGGGAATATCTCACTGTTAAGTTTAGGGCATGCAGGCTTATTGTGTTTGTGGGAGAGTTAGGCTGGAGTCTCCACAGAGTGACCTGTCTGTCACAGAGCTCTGCCATAACACAAACATCCTCTAAGCTGGACACGCACACATGCATGCAAATACGGAGCAGCTGATGTGAGAAAAAGCTTGAGAAAGTCTCCGTTCGAGCTATGTGACATTTAACTTTCACTCTTAGCGCGCTTCTTTATTGATCTAGCTGCTGTGTGGCTCTTGCCTCGCAGCAGATGTCCTCCCATCACGTCTTCCAGGAGCGGTGTTTGAGGAGGTGTCTCCAGGAAACGGTGGCCGGCGGCTCGCTTCCTGTGTGACAGGTGCGCGATGGAAGCCCGACAGCTGCTGTCCTGCTCCCTCCCTGTATTCCTCTCTCCTGTTTCTCCTTCTTCCTAGCCAGCTGCAGCCGCTCTGTTTGTTCTTACATCACCGCCGCTGCCTGGTGATTTATTGAGGACAAAAGGCTTGGTTTTGACCCTGGCAATATCCGCACACACACAGACAGCATCGCAGGCTTGATATCGACATGTGCCATGGTGAAAACGAGTTTGAGAACGGCTTTGTGAGCTGGTAAAATCTGACACCGAGCTGTCACTTGGAGCTGGGATGGGAAAACAAACAGCAGATTAGCCATTTATGCAGCGTGATGTCTTGTATCCCGTTTCATTCTGTGTTAAGTGTCTGCCCTGTCACTGCGGAGCTGTCAGCACTGACAAAACTGTCTGTAGCCTGAACTGCTCCCTAGCCTGCCATTGCTCTCATACCTCTTCATTTGGCTCACAGGCACAGTAACAAAGCGGCTGACATTAGCCAGGCACGGGGAGGGTATTGTGTATTATCCTTCGAGACCCCATAGTTTGCACACACACACACACACCAAGAAATAGAATGTGCTCGAGACAGGGAGCATTCATGTGACAGGTTACAGAGGAGCTTTGACAGCTTCTCCATTTAGCCTGCAGCCAGCACTCGCTGGAAGCTGCAGAAACAAATACCAGCTACTCCTCTGGGCCACTTGCCGACTACAGGACGCCACCACAAAAACAGAGCTGGTGAATGAAACAAGTGAGTGGCGGCTGGGCCAATAACACTCTGATTATGTTAGCTAATTGGTAAATTGGAATGACCTGCGCTCATGTTGTCACAGTCAGGAACCGTGCTTTAGTGAGATGTTTTCATTTTATATTTTTTTAAATTGAAATGCTCTTACTGTCTTTAGCTCAGGACTGCATATGTACCCTAAAATCCACTTTTATTTTCTCATGTTTAGGAGGAACTTTTGTTCTGACTCCTCAGGCCCTTTTCACTTATGAATCTGAGGTATAAATATGTCGGTGAAAGTTCTCATAAATACAAATCCAACCACGAGGTGCAAAGACATCAGCAGAATCTTCACGGTTTCATGTCGCTGTCCAGGTTTTTGGAAAATTGTTGGCATGATCAATTATTTTTTTTTCTTCTGGGTAGAGCTGGGCGATAAAACAATGACGATATATATCACGATATAACTTTTTCTCGATAGAATAATTAATCTATAATGACAGACTTTTATTTTGAAGGGTAAAACACCCCTGTGATCACGTCCGCTACTCTGTGTAACTTGTAGTTTCGGCTGATGAAGCAGCGGAACATTTGGCAATTTTTAATGGGCTCCATTCAGAACTGGAGGACTTACCCTCTGGATGCTTAAAGCAACAGAAAGTTTAATAAAAAGTATTGATTTAGTTACCGCAATATAGCACAGCATTATGCTTTGTTTTTTTGTGGAACTTATCAGTTTTGTGGTCTATTTTACTTGTGTTCTCTTGAAATTTTAACATTTTTGCGTCAATTTTCTGTTTTTATATATATATATATATATAATATATATATATATATATATATATATATATATATATATATATATGTATATATTTATATATATATATATATATATGTGTGTGTGGGGTTGTGTGTGTGTCTTTTCTTAGTTATCTGAAAAAGCAGTTGCATCATGTTCAGTGCATCTGTTATGTTTAAAGTTTGACAGGAAATGAATATTTAACTCTAAACAAACTACTGGTGATTAAAGAGCGTTTACACTTGACATAATTATTTGGTTTATATCATGATATATATCATTATCGTGTGATATGAAAATACCTATATTGTGATATAAAAAAAATCCTCATTGTCCAGCCTTACTCTTGGGCTACCTGGCGGCACTTGATAAGGACGGCCGCCGTCCATTTACACATTGTCCAGTCAGAACAATTCTGGCTGCCACTGACCTGTGGCCGCCCAGCTGTCACCTAATTTCATAATGCCACCTGCCGAATTGACTGAAAAACTCACATTTAGGTTGCTGCCCGGTGACATTTTAAGATATGTGGCTGCAGTCTTATTCAGAGGGCATTGTCTTAAAGTTGAGTCGCAGCATTTGGACTTAAAAAGTCTAAAAAGGTTTCAGTGGTGAAACCTTTCAGGGAAGGAGATTTTAAATGGGTGGTATAACAAAAACAAATTTTCCTAAGATCTAAAGGTTTCACCACTCATCCAAGTGGCTTTAGCCACTTGATCTAAAGAACTATGCAAAACCGCAAGATGAAGTAACTAAGTAAGTGGGAAGTGGGATTATAAAAGTTCGCTTCTTCCCTGTCCTTTTTAAGCAATAAATCAAACTCTACTGACTTTAGTTCATAATTACAAAAATTAATGAACCAAATGCGACATAAGTGTGTTTTGTTTTAGTTTGTTTGTTTTCTATTTTCTAATCAATGTATTTCATGTAATGAGTTAGAAATAATTGTGTGTTTTGTCCTGTATTTTTCATTATCTATGCTTAAAATAAACCAATCAATCAATCAAGGGGTGCCCAAATCCAGGCCTCGAGGGCCGGTATCCTACATGTTTTCAATCTAACCAACCTGCCACTGAAGCCCCTTATTGGTTAAACACACCTGATCCAGGTAATCAATAGAATATAAGGGAGGGTTTCTGGAAAACCAGCAGGAGGCCGGCCCTCGATGCCTGAATTTGGACACAGATGATTTAAGGATTTCTCCTTAACACCACACAAAACACAGTTCTGTCTGTCAGACTTTTCTAATTTTAAGATTATTCACGGGATGAGTTAAAATCTGCTAACAAAAACAGCACTTTTATAGAATTTTCAGACAAATGTGGTCTAAAAGATTGACAAGCTGGTTAACGATGTAAAAGTTGGCTGATTTTTTTTTTTTTTTTTCTCTTGGTCAGTTGAGTTTAAGCTTTCTGATGACTAACATGATTCTGAATAATCTCTTAAAAGTGAATCCAGTTAAAGACTGAAGAAAATCTGTGAGGTCTTCTTTTTTATTCATATACAATATGTTTATCTGAGAGCAATATGCGTATGTGTTTTCTGTATGTGTTTTGGATGGGGGGGTTGGGGGGGTGTCAAGAAAGACCGACAGGCAGAGGAAGGAAGGCTGGAGCCAAGATTAAGGTCTGCACAACTGACTGGTAACACAACGGTACTCAGTGGTTCAGCTTCCCATTCGGAGAGACGGAACCATCTGTGTGGCACGAGATCTGTTTCCAGAAGATAACGACACCTTTAATTTAGAAAAAAAAAAAAAAATTGTGCTGAGACAAAGAGAGCAAATGTGAACGAGACGCGCCTTCCTTCCCATTCTCCACATGCGCGCTCCTCCCTTGCGGCACTTCCCCAGACGTCCAGAGAGGACCTCTTTGGAAGGGGTCTGTGCTCCTTTGCAGCTTGTTTACTTCTTGTCCATGATAAAGGGGAAGGGGAGGGATCCTTTATATCAAGTACCGGTGGTGATATGAACTTCCCATTCTCTCTGTCGGTCAGTCCTCTCAGTTTGATAAGAACCCGCCCTCGCCGCTAGGTTATATTGGCCCAGCTGTTTCCTCTGTTTGACTCTGATCTGAGCCCGTTTCCTACCACCGAGTAGACGGGATGGGAGGTGAGAAGGTGCAGAGAGGACAAAGGGGTCAGGGGTCAGTGGGCAAGAGAGGAAGTAAAAGGTGAGTCGAGAGAGCAGGAGGTGTATTTGGCACAAGCCAAGGAAGGGAGGAGGGGGATGGCATTTTGTCCTCAGCTGTCAGCAGTTCAGATGCTGCAACATTTGTTTGCTACGATTTGAATCTAACAGTTTCTATGATGTGGAAATTAGCATCCTCTTTAAAAAAGGCATTAACATGTACTTGCAGATGGATTTATGCACGATAAGCAATCAGCTCAGCATCTTTACTGTCAAACGCTCTGCAGTTTTTAGCCGATACGATAAAAATGCTGAATATTTTCTGTCCCTGTTCACAGTCTGAGTGTGTGCATGACACACCGAGGGGAAAAAAAAAGAGTTTCCAAAGCCCAGTTGAGGTTTCACTTGGCTCCCACCCTCTGCTCTGGTCCCACGGTGTGGCGACAGCAGACCAGCCATCCGCTGAGTGTTTCTCATTCCATCAGATGTTGGTAAGCTGCCTGCTCCTCCACTCTGGTCTCTGACATTACCCCGTCTCCCCAGGGAGGCTGGGAAGGCTTGTCACAGTAATATCAAACACATGTGAAACAGACCAGGTCAAAATAAGAGCAGCGCACACACCCATGGAAAGTGGGAAAGGGCGGGAAGCGGCCAGAACTTTCTCAGAAGGAGTCAAGATGGCTGATAGCTGCGATCCAAACGGTTAAAACTACTTTCTGCCTGAAAGTTCCTTTATTAAACTTACAAACAGAACTAATCAGCCAAGCTGATTCGTCTTTAAAACAGGAGGTTCCCCTCTCACATGTGGGGAAAGTGCAAGCAGATCCCTCTGAGCGGGCCATAAAATGTAACACCAGACCTGCATGCTTTAGGCAGACAAAGACATGCCACATATCTAGTTTGTGAAGGTCCCAGGTGTCTGTGTTCTGCTGACCACCTGACCGAGTCGCGGCGTGCTTGCTGCTCCCACCCACCCAGGGCCATCTGTTCCCCTCATTAATTAGAAGATAGTCAGGTTCACCTGTGCAGCACGCGTTTATATCACTATAGTCACCACACACAAACAGCAAGCAGGTCCTGCAGCATCCAGCCACGGGATGGAGGAGACGCTCCGTCCGCTTGACACTGAACGATGAGGCTGCTCAACGGCAATTTTAGTGATCAAACGCGTCAGGAGCCGATTGCCAGCATTTGCAGGTACTAAACGGTGACACAACAGTTGTGAGGAGCACATTTCATCATATTTCTGCTTGGGAAGCAGAAGACATCCAAAGCATGCACCTGTGGTGGATGGAAATGAACAAACACTGCACACCGGGGTCATAATGAATGGCCTGCCTTTTAAGAGTGCTACTTAGTGATGAAGTGGGGACATCTGCTCCAGCAGCCGGAAGGATCTGCTGATTGGCTGCGAGGAGGGAAGACGAGATGCTCGCCTGGTGGTGATGAAGGAATATAATGTGCGGTGAGGCAGGGTGTCTGCACTGCGGTTTCACCTCTGCAACCTCCCATCCATTCTTCAAGACTATTATCAGCTGTTCAATTATTCAGATGATATTTACCAGGGCCAATTATACAGGGCTGTGTCCTGCAGAGAAAATGGCTGGAGTGTTTTACTGTTGCATTCGCAGAGTTCATCGCTGAGGCTGTTCAAGTGGGAGGGAGTGAAACCCTCTAGTTATTTCCTCTTGAAGGTGTAATAAATCAGTGGTTCTATTTGAGCTTTCTAATTGATTATTTTTCTGTGGATAACATTCTAGTCTCCCAAAGCAAACGCCCCACACTCACCAGAAAAAGCACTTTTCTTCTGTTTATTTAAAGAAAAAAAAAAAGAAAAAATTGATATTAAAAAAAGTCGATAAGCTAAATTTTGAGGCAGTTCAGAGTAAGCAAATGGACGGTATTTATCCTTTCACACCAGTTACTTTCATCTGGCGTAGATGTATGGTAGATCTACTATCATCACTTTGTCTTTGATGTGCAGCACAGACAAACAAGTCATGACCTCACCTCTGCCTTCCTCTTTCAGCTCAATGAAACGTAAAATAAAAAAAAAATACTCATCTGTCTAAGAAACATCTAAGTTCCTAAATTTACAAGGATTCAAAAGCAAGTAAACATATAAGTCACCACCTTATACAGAACTCTTCCAATGTCTCCTTTCAGACTGAAGGCTTTCATTTCTACTTTTCTAGAAAATCTGAGAGCAGCTTTAACCAACTCTCAGCCACTAAATCAAACCTGCCGCCGTGCAGGGAAGTTGCTTGTTCCAGCATCTGTGCAGGTTTTTACTTACTTTGTCAAGGTCGAGGTCGAGCTGAGGTAATGGCAAAGGTGGTAATCCACACCAAATAGTTTCTGAGCAGGTTTTTAAATAGTCTCAATCCGCATCCATGGGAGGGAAAAAAATTAAAGCCTTTAGTCCTCTTTTTTTCTCTATCTCTGAAATGCTGAGGAAAAACGTCAGTCTTTACACATATGGAAATGTTTAGCTTCCTTTGGGGGTTCAGATGGGGTCCAGGTTTAATAAATTAGGGTGTGAGGTATCTTGCTTAGAGAGAAAAAGATAAGAGTACATAAAAAAACAAAGCCAAATCTTATAGATCCTTAATCAAACGGATGTCTTTGGTTGATTTTATTTTGAATATGCTTCTTTTTTTTTGTTGTTAATCTGTGTCTTCTGCTGTCTCTGTGTCACATTCAGAACTTGCCCCAGTCATTTAAATCCGCTGTACGGAACAGTTCTGCCCCTCCAGACAGAAGAAACAATGGAAAGCAGTTTGACCTGCAGCAAATGACGTCCTTTGTGTTCTCCCTTTAAGGAAACAAAACAATTGATCGGCCTCTGATTTGTGTCTGGAAGTCCTTCACCCAGTTGGGATGCGGGTCTTCTGCGTCCCAGCGCGCGCGTCCCAGGGTGTTTCACCTGGGACACCTTCAGAACCGCTGTCACAGAGGAGCCAAAGTCCGAGGCGTCACTCAGGAGAAAGTTGTCATATCCAAAGAGGAGAGCAGACCTCGTCTCCTGGGTTTTTATTTGTTTCTTGTCCTCGCCGCGTTTTCCTGCGAAAAGCACATCCGCGCGTGTGCGCTCTCGCCGCTTGTCCGCCTCCGACGCGCCGCTCCTCACGCTCAGACGCTCGTGTTGAGAAACATTCACGTCTCCGGAAAAACGTAAAAAAAATAGTTTTACGTTTGTAGAAAGGTTTCTTTGAACGTCAGTTCACAATATTTCAGTTTTTGAGGGGGGGATTGGGTGACTTGTTTTGTCTTCAGTGATGAGCGGAGCAGGCGAGCCACTGTGCGCAGGAACCGTGGCGCTCTCCTCCTCCTCCTCTCTCCGTGTCCTCGCTGTAGCCTTCTGTCTGCGTTTAAACACCATCTGGAGCTCCTGACTCCACACTACCTCCCTCTCTCTCTGCCTGTGTGTCTCTATGTCTCTTTCTCTGTCTCTCTCGGGTACCACGAGAGCTTTCTGTTATTGCACAAGAATCATGTCTAAAGTGGCAAACCTTAAAAATTGTACCTAATTTAACTTTATTATCATTTTTATGCGCATTCAAAGTGCAATTTGGAATCTCAATTACAACTTTAAAAATTATTTCATAGAGTGCAAACAAAATCTAATAATAAAAAAACATATATTTAAATATATCATTGTATTAAGTTTGACTAATAATAATAACTCAAAGGTGATAACTGCTGCTGCATCACTTCTAATCTGGGACTCCGCTGTGTTGCAGTACCATCGCTCGCCCGTGGGAGCCGCTGTTTCCTCACATCAGCGCCACACGGCCACAACAAGGGCAACAGCAATCTGCAGACTTTATTAGTGTTGTTTAACACTTTCACAACAGCTTTCTGGGAGCTGCATAATGCAAAAGAATGTGTCAGTCGGCTTGTGAACGTCCGCCAGGAATTATTACGAAGCCTGTGAAAATTTACAGTTTGCTCAGTGTTCAGGTGCCATAAACAGCCGGGGACTGATGTTAGGGTGGACAGATGGAAGACAGGGCTTGTGTAGTAAATAGTACTACTATCAGGGCAAATAACGTCTACTTGTTAATACCATGCATATGTTTTTAGGTTGTTTTTTTTTTTTAACACATCCAAAGCACTCGTATTCTTATATAGTTTATTGTAATGATTCCTTCTTTTTAAAAGTTATTTTATAGGTGTCTATAATATTTTGAAATTAGATTTGAATGGCTATTTATGAACCAACTTTCACACAAGATTTGTAAAAAAAAGTCTGTATTTATCACCTAATTAAAAATGTGTGAATACTAGGTGGAATGGAAAGATGTATTGAAGTGCTTCCCTTAATCTAAAGTTTGAAATTGAAGAATATTTTAGATTTTGAATTAAAAAATAAAATAAAAAAAATGATAAAACTGAAAAATAATCTTATAATTAAGGAAAAGTAAATAAATGTTCCAAGATAAAAAAAGAAGTTTTTGGTATATTCGCCGCTAAAAGATGTATAAGAAAAGACAGAGGAAAGGGCAGGAACAGTACATCTGCCCTCTATAGTGAGAACTCTCCACCTGCTAGCCCCTCTGTCCCACCCATCTACACTCTTTCTGTCTGCGTGCATGCACACACGTGAACACACACACTAACTCTCTCTAAGCAGGGACAGAGGACAAAACTGACCTCACCTGTGTCTACAAAATCAACAGAACCGGCTTGTAAAGTACACATAGACTGAAACAACACTGGTTTCTCTGATATATCCCTACCTAGAAACAAACACAGCTTTCACACTGAAGCAGCAAGTACGTTTCTACACCAGCCAATGCAGTAAGTGACATTAGGAGGAGTATGAATGGGCAAACCAAAACGTCTCACATAAAAACAGATATTATTATACACCTACAAACTTAAATGTAAAGGTACCATAGTTAAGCTATGTACACATGTGATGCGTGTGCAAGAACGCTCTAAACGCAGGTTCTTGAACGTCTTCTTCCTTTTCTTTTGCTACTGTTTACTAGCACGTGTCCGCCACCTGTAGTTGGAGGCTTGATGAAAAATGTAAAAGTGGGTCAAATCCCATAGTTCTTGCTGCAAGCTTTTTCTTTCACAGCTCTATTCTGATAATGAAAGACTTGGTGACAAATGGTCACAAACGGACAGACAGCTGGTTCCTCTTACAGCAGGTCTATTAGTTCAGGCAAGAAGACAGAAACTAAGCACGCCTAACATTTCACAGAGCTAAGTCGGAGCCAGGCAGACAGAGGTCAGTCTCGAGCATAGGAGCATCAAAGACAAAACTAGAGCTGATAGGGCCCAGGTGAGGGTCAGGGCAGGTGGCAGCCAATCAGAGATAAGCTGGGTCAGGTACACAGAAGATCAGGTCCAGTGATGCAGGGAGAGTGGCACAAATGAAACTACACACTGAGTGAGGCTCTGTCCAGTGCTTAAGTATAATGTGGGTGATGTCAATGAGTGTCAGCTGAGTGGCATCCAGGGGGTGTGTGCTGGGGTTTCTGGGAGATATAGTGTGTTTAGTACTCTTGAGATGGCTCCCACCGGTGACCAGAGGGGGAGACAAAGCACTGACTCCTGACAAATACAATTCCGTCTGAAATTATTAGTATAAACTCCGTGATCTGCTTTCAATTGGTTGGCACTTCGGTAAATATCGGTGCCAAATCTGAGTCTCTGATTGGTCAAAGTTTGACTTGGTTTAACTTTCAACGCATGTTCAATGGTCGTATGTTTTTTAGGAGTACATAAGCGTTCGTAAAAACTTGCTAAGTTAAATGTGAATTCAAGAGTGTTGAAGCCCAAAATGACTTTTCATTGGAAGTGACCGCTTGAATGAGCTTCCGACCACTTCCGAGGGCAGTGTAAGCTTAGCGTAGGAATTTTTCTTGAACTTAGATTATACACTGCACTGAAGCTGGGACATTGCATCAGGACACATGAGACAGTAAAAGACCCCTTTAAATCATGTATTTTTTTTACCCACTTTATGCAAAAAAATCCCTTCTTTATTTGCACACAATAATCTGTTTTTGTGCTTCTGAATGTGTCTCTTCAACCTGTCTGTGTATATAGCTTGTTTTTTCATTGTGCAGAATACTGAGAATGATAGAGGTGTGTCTGTGTGGCCTTGACTGACAGAAGGCTGCTGATGAGGGTTGCATCCAAAGAAAGGATCCCTGTCAAGGTGACAGCACCAAGATTGACAAGATGTTATTCTCCACGGGAACAGTGTCAGTCAACCTGTCAGCCTGCCTGTACGACAGCCTCTCACTCCACTTAATTTGGCCTTTTGTTGAGCGGTCACCAGGTTAGCCGCGACGCTTCATGCGGCAGACCTGATAAACTGCACAAAGAAGGCGCGCAAACGCCCGCCGTCACCTTTATGAACTCTCCGCGCCACAATGCTGAGATTGGAAGCATCTTTGAAGACATTAACGACAAAGACACCTTTGTCTCACCTTCCCTTTCACTCTATCTCTGCGTCACCAGACACCCCGTCCACCGCTCTGGACTCTTAATATGCTGAAAGAATCTTCCGGATGCTGGAGCGCTCACTGAGACACAAAAACAGGGTTCAGCCATTGTGCCGCCGTGCTGAATATGTAGACGAAAAGCAAGAGGGAAAAAGAGAAGTTCGCAACATTTCCTCTGCTCACACATTGTAAATCCCTTCCTATAGTGGCAGTCACAGGCTAGTGTGTTGAAAGGAGATAAGGCCTTCAGCTGGCTGAAACGAACGCTAGACCCATTGTATTCCCGCGCTTTTCTCTCCTCTACTATCCCTTTCTAAACACGCCACACTCCTGCGAAGCTGCTATTACCATCACCAGCGTTGAGTCCAGAAGCTTCTCTCACACCAATAAAAGTCAACAAAGGAAAAGAAAAGACCTCTTTTGTGTTGCAGTTGAAATACCAACATTTGCCTCTGAGTCACATGCATCTCAATATGAGCTCTGTCATTTTAGATCATGTTTGTGTGTGTGCACATGCATTAAAAGGATGTCTAACTTTTTAGTCATCATCTTTAACCCAAACATGTTTCTAAACTAATTTATTATATTATAAGGGTGAGACAGAAAGAAAGTTTCCCAGCGCTATGGCTCGTCGTAACGGATCATTGACCCATCCACTCAAGCACACGCGCTCAAATGCTGCTTTTACAAATTGCAGCCATAGACCCCCTGACATTTTGTCTGAAATCGAGCAATAAAGTGGCAGCTTTTTGAGACACGGTTGGAATTCAAAATGCAGGCTTCCCGATACAGTAACGTCCTTGGAGGTTCCTCAACAAGTACAAAGAGGTCATTTAACTGCTGTGTATAATCCACACAGCCAATAAGTCTATACTTTTTTATCATATTTTTGAGGAATGACGTAACTCTCTTGAAAATGTTCATTTCTGAGCCAAAAAAAATAAATAATTGCCTTTTTAATCATCTTTTATTCATGGACCGCTAAAAAGTAGAGAGTAGAAGATGTTGGTTAAACAGTTAAAGATCTACTTTAGTCTGGTACATGCATCCAGCTAAACAGCACATGAGGAGGAATGCCATTCACCAACATTAATAGGTGTACAGATGGGAAGTAATAGAAGTCCAAGTGTTTGGTGGCTAACAGTGAGATGCAGCAGTGCAAACTGACCAAGGAGGAAGTCACACCTGATTAAATCAAGTGTTGACTCAAGAACAGGATATGCAGCTCTGAGCCGCAGAGGGAGACGGACAGTCAAACGTTCACAGAATGCAGGTGAGAGTGGCAGGCGCATTCACATGAGACAAGCGTGTGTGAGAGGGCGCCGCGCAGGCAGTTGGGGGAGCTGGCACTGATAGGGAGTTGAGGGGGATGAGACTCTGTATCGAGTTGTGAACATCTGTTCCTCATAGAAACCACAAAGCTGGTGCTGAGGAAATAAAGAGGATAACTGCTCTCTCTGTCTCACACAAACACACACCTCTTCACCATCTTGTCTTTCCCAAAAAGAGGCAGCCCAAAGTTTTCTCCGCGCTTATTTGCTTGTATTTCATCTTTTCTTGCAATGCTTCGCATTTATCTGCTTTCATGTTTGCATGATGTTGTCACTGAGCAGGAAAGATGGGAGAAAGGAGGAATTTCTAATGTGGTTAGAAACTTGTCAAATTTTGGCTCATGGGGAAAGGATCGAGGCGCAACGACAAAACAAACCCATCAGAAATAAACGAAAAAGGAGGACAGAACTTCGACACGAAAGCATTAGATTCTAGATTCAAGCAGCTAATTCTGAACCTATACTGCAAAAACAGGCAGCCCAGCAATCAGTCAAAACTCTTAAAATGTGTGTCTTATCAAGAATTCTTATTTTTAGAAAATACCATTCTAGTCACTAAGAAATGATTTCTTAAACTTTTGCCGTTGAAAAACTTTCTAAAAACGATTTATTAAAAAATCTATTTAAAAAAAATTATAAAAAAGATACATTTTCTTGAAACAAGGCCCTTTTTACCTCCTTAAAATTCAGTTTTTGCAGTGTGGGGAGATTTTATTCCTTCAGGAGTCAATAAAGTCATGTGTGTTATCGACCCCCAAGATCATTATGGGGATTGTCAGGGTCATTGGGTCCTGGTCAGATCAAACTAAAGTATCATGGGCTGTTTTTTTTTTTTTTTTTGTCATCATCACATTCAATCGATGCTTTTGTTATTTTCATCTGAAATTTAAATGGCAATTTAGACCCCGATTATACCATCAACTTTGGTCGACTGGCAAAACTAGGTTCTTCTATAGGTGTTATTTATGGAGGCATGCCTCTTTATGCCAGATAAAAGGGTAAAGAATATCCCATTCATTTCTGTTGAGGATTAGGATTGGCACAAAATTATAAAGTCTATGATATAGCAGACGTGAGCCAAGGCTTTGTTAGGGATCCTCTGCACCTTTTCCGTCAAAGTCCCTTGATTTAGTTCGTGCTGCTTTTCTTCCTCTCTCCATCTCTCCCGTTGCTTTAGTGGCTCTATCTGGGCCTGCTGTGAGAGTGTGCTGGTGCTGGGTGGCAGTTCCTTATTGTGGAGTGTCTGTGTGATTGTGTGTGTGTGCATGTGTGTGAGTCTGCGTGCTGCATGTGGCTGATAAGACCCAGGGAGAAGAGCCAGCGTGCCGACATATTCTTGCCACTGCGGTTATCGCCCGTCGCAGCTGTGCCTGAGCTCTGCGACATCTGCTCCCTCACAGGAAGCCTATGTTGCGGCTCACAACACCTCACACACATACACCCGTGCTTGCATGCACAAACACATGCAGCGTTACTGCTGGACTGTACACATATATATATTATTAGTGTTCAGATGGTAGGTCAGCGTCTTGAGACAAAAGACTTTGTTTACAGTTCCAAAAATTACATTTGGATTTAGTGAATGCACTAGTGTGATGGAGAACCAGCAGCTGAATTCTGCTGGGTTTTTATCACAGAATTACAGGGGGGATGCTTATGACTAAGCCTAATTATAGAGGCCTTATCACAGCAACGTTCACAAAGCTCATTACTGCCAAGAGACGGTATGCGCTGCAGGTAATTCACTACGCTGGGTATTAGTCCTTGGACTGGCTTATGGTTCCTACATATTAACAGTCTATAAAATGAGTCCTTTAAAGCCTGATTGTCAATGCATCTCACTGAATGAAGCCTTTAAGTTGGGTTTCCATTTTTACTTTTGTGCTTTGAGTCCTCTTTTGAAACAGTTACGTTTCCTCGTCGTCCTTTTTGGTCCTGGGCGCCTTTGAAATACCCCCTCATCTGCCTGCAGAAGGCTCACCTCTGGGCTTTACCGTGTCAGTCACCCCTATTGACCTGCAAGTGCTTCGTGAAGCCACTGAAGCTGAACCCTCCCCCCGTCAGTGACATCTTTATTTTCCCTGACAGCCCCTACATGAAGATGTGACAACAAAGGATGCCATAATGTATAATACTATTAGAATGCAGCAATTGATTGAAGTTGTGTCGCACGTATTCATTTACGGCAAGAAAATGTGGAGCTTTCTGGAGTCCTTCTAACCTTGACTTTTCTCTCCTCAATCATCAAATAACTGCTCCGCAGTCGAGATTAAAGAAGCCCCGCGATGCCCTCATAGCATTGCGGCACTGAGTCAACACAAACTGATTATGTGTCAATCACCTCTACTTAATGAACAGCCCTGACATCTGCAGGACCCTCCATCACTCATCACAGTTTACGCTGCCAAAAGACTGCATCATGTGACGGGCTCCTACCTTCACTGCATCTGTAGAGGCTGCTGGCTGTCAGGTGAAGGTCCAGGCTCCTGGGCTGGACTCTGTGAGCAGCGTGTTTCTCCCTCAGCTCGCGGGGGCTGATCAGCGTGACCGTGGGAACGCGCGCAGCCAGCGATGGAGTGTAGGATGACCCGGCTGTCAGGTCAGCTCTCTTGTGGTGTTCCAAGTGGACCTCAGCAGACATGTTTGGCCTGTCTGGAGACTTTTGGACCGGCAGTCAGTTGGTGTGGACACAAAGGTTGCTGAAGCCTCACCTTTAGCTCCAAATTTGTGGGAAGTTTTCTCTCTGCTTGTTCTTTTGTCAACAAATTTCAAGCAAGTCCTCCTTATTTTTTTCCTTAATTTTACATTATAAACATCTGCTGATGCCCCAGGAACTTATAATTTGAGCCATTGAACTTCCAGAAGGAATAACTGAAAATTGGGTCTCCAAAGTTGAAGAGAGACAGAAGAATTCCGGGTTGATTTCCAAGGTTGTTGCAGGTTTCAGCTGTGTTATTCCTGGGAAATCCTGGATTTTTCTTTTTTCCACCACTTGTCTGGTTGACGTTTCCGTTCTCTCTCTTTTCCGAAGTGTGACCGAAACAGTCAGCAGCGCGTGTGAGTGAGTGTCAGCAGCAGGTCAGCTTGTCTTGTGGCTCTGTCTGAGGGGTTGTGCTCACAGCTGAACCCTCCTCCTGCCCTGCCTGCCTCTGCAGCTCAAAAGAGAAGTGTGTATCTGGTGCCTGGATGTTACAGTTTATGTGTGTGTTTTTTTCTGGTGTTGCAGGGCTTCAGTCTCTGGGGAGGCCAGGGAGCAATTCTGCTTGAGTTGATAGCAGCAGATGACAGCAGTGAGTAGGACCTGGGCCTCCATGTGGGCTTCCTCTGTCAGGAACCAGCTGTGTCGACCAGCAACCACTCCTTCCCCTCTGCATGTTCCGTTTGACTTACATCTCTTTTCTTCTGTGCACCTTGCCTGGTAGCCACAAAGGAACATCCTGTTGTCCCTAATCAAAACATCCTATTTAGGGGACAAATGGATTGGTAGTCTTAGAAGAATTTTGACTAAAAATATGCTTAAACAAAGTAATTCCTGAGCATTGACAGGGGGATGCTGGAGCCCACCCACCCACCCACACTATAAGGCAAAGGTGGAAAGACCCGCTGGACAGTTTGCAAGTCCATCGCAGGACACAAACACAAAGTTTTCCTAAAAATGTCACAGAATTAACAGTGAGCTTTAGTCTATTTTAGGTTCTGTTCTTAGTTTTTGTTCTTTAATTTACATCCCTTAAATTAAAAAAAACAACAAAAAAACGTAACTTCTTTGTTTTTAGTTCATTTTTCTGTTGACATGGTTGTTTTTAAATTCTAACCTTTTGAAATATAAGATCACTGACAAGTAATCTGTTATTAAAAATACCATATTTTTGTACTGTAAGTCACTATAAGTCGCAGCAGCAAAAAATGTCTTATACTGAAAAAAAACATTTATAAATCACACTTTTGGGGAAAATATATTTAACAAAATATGAGAACAAGCATTTCGTCTAGAAGGGCAAATCCTAATATTTGAATAGATAATAATAATGGACTAACATGTCACTAAACCATGACACATTGACTGTATAATCGCTGGACACATCAACCTCTATCCTTTCGTGTTCCGAACAGGAAGTACCCACTGGTTCCAAGAATATCAAAATCCCATAGAAAGTTATGCTCAGTCATTTTATTTGTCAGAATAATCATTCTTACTCTGATACCTTTTTCTTAACATCTTTTTTCTAATCAAAACTTATTGAAGTCATAAACTGACTAATCAGATGGCTCAGTAAGAACATGTGGTGTCCATTAGACACACCTCAAACATTATATTGAGTGATTTCAGTGGAAGGGGTGTGGACTTCAAACAAGTTCACTCATGATTGGTGACAGTGGTTCTTCTAAAAACGTGACTCAGACTGACTCGGACCAATCACTGTGAGTGGGTTACAAAATAGCAGACAATTAGGAATTGATGGAGAAGGCTCTGGACGGCTTTCGTGACAGGTAAGGGGATGTTTTTTTCTATTGGTGACATCAACACCTTGATATGTCCAGTAAAATATTATATGTCAATTACTGTAACACGTTGATACCTTCTTAGCTTCATGATCCATGAAAAGAATCTAGTATAGTCGCACAACATATGAACAATTATTCAGACAACAGTAGCATAAAGATCACGCTAACAACTCAAATGAACTCTTTACCACCTAAAAGCACTAAATCCATTGAAATATTCATCCCTTGTGTCTCTTTGGAACACTTCTGCCAAGGCAGATATAAGACTGAGCGGCTCTTCTTCTTCTGTGTTGATAGTAGCAAATACTGACACAAACACCCACAGTGCCCTCTAGTGGTTCTTGCTATTTTTTTAATCACACATAAATTGCATGAGTATGAGTCACAACCCTCAACAAACTGTGCACAAAAAACTGTGACATTATACTCCAAAAAATTATAGTATTCCAAGCAAAGCCACAGTGGATCCACTGATGGAGTCATTGAAATGCTCATCTGTCAGTCTGGTTTTGAACTTTGACTTGATGACATTCATGTCAGAAAAGGCAGATTCACAAAGGTATGTCAACCCAAATAATGCTGCATTTTCAGAGCAGCCTTATTATTTTCTGGATGATCTAATTTTCTGGATGAAAAGAATGAGAATGCTACCGGGATTTTAACTGAACATGATTGTGTAGGTTTATGACTTCTATCTCCACAGGATCAACAGAGAACAGGTCAGCATCTGTCCTGACAACTCACTGATGTCCACATCCAGAAAAGATTCACAATAAATGCCATACTTTATCAAAGTTGCAGAATCTTTTTGAAGCTCTTCTAACAGCTTGGGCAGCAGATCACAATATTTGTGAACATTAAGGAGTTTTTCTGCTCCTGAATAAACTTTCAGCATCTTTGCAACTGAGGGGAAGAGCTGAAATCTGTAGTTTTTATTTGCTGTATGAATAAATGGAGTTTTACATGAAGGTCTTCACAGCACTGATCATGTCAGATTTTTTGTTTTTGTAATTGTTAGTTCATCTCACTCTGGGTGTGTATCTGAGCTGCTTCCTCTGTTTCTGTTTGAAGACTGTTCCGCATCAACCCGAGAGGAGTGAAAATAGGACCCTTTTTTTTTATCATTGTCTCTATGAAAATGAGTAAAATATCACAGTTCAGAAGAGCCGAGCAGGGTGCCTGCGCTCCGGACTCCTCTCCTGAGCAGGTGTCTCCCTCCCGGACCAGCGGAGCTCAAAAGCTGCGCTGGTCTGGGACTCTGTCTGCAGTCAGAGATCTGCCACGCTGCGACAGGACCAAATACTCGAATTTGATCAGTGCTTTACCCGCTCATCTAGTCCCTGAAAACATGTAGCCAAAGCTGAGTAACTGAAGCGAGCAGCGACTTGTCAAACTAATCTGCTTTAAAATGCAGTCAGACATTCTTGTGCTCCGTGGCACGTGCTCGCTCCTTCAGTTCTTTTACATGAGCCTGCCCACTATCAATGGAATTGACTAGAAGGTCAAAGTGCAGACTTGATTGATGTGTCTAAAGACCAATAGAAACTTAGCACTGAAATTAGCACCGTTTGCAGTGGCTTCTTTCGGTTACGGTAGAACCGTGTAAATTGTAACTGTTCCCATTTGGAACCAAACAGGTGCCCAACCATAGTTGACACCAAGTGACAAATCAAACTTGGTCATCTGTGTGGTATTGCCATGAGCTACACAAAAGGGTCTCGCGAGCTAGCGGTAGCTTATGAGCAACCGGTTGGAGACCCCTGCTCTGGATAGAGCTCTAGTAGTGGTTCTGAGGTTGTCTGTTTCTGCGTGGCAAACTGTCCAAGGCACACATGACCCTGCAATGGACTAAGCAGGAATTGTAGATGGATGGATAGATGCCAAAACTGCTTAATATATAGCACCTTTCAAGATAGTAATCAAAGTGCTTTACAGTAAAACATAAGTAAAACAGTATAAAAACAGATTTAAGAAAAGGTCTTTTTAAAAAGATATCTTTAGCTGCTTTTTAAAAGAAAACACTGAGTCAACAGATCTGAGGCTGAGAGGCAGGGAGTTCTAGAGAGATGGAGCCACTGCTGCAAAGGCTCTGTCACCCTTAGTTTTTAACCGTGTTCTTTTAACCACTAGCAGACCCTGGTCACATGATCTCAGGGACCTGCTGGGAGCGTACGTTGTACGAGGTCCTTAATGTAGGCCGGTGCTTGGTTATTAACAGCTCTATAAGTTAAAACCAGGATCTTGAACTGCACTTAGTGGATAGGGACATCGGGGTGACATGAGAATATTTGGAGGATTTAGTTAAAATGGCTTGCAGCAGCAGCGTTCTTGTCAGGGATAGTGGAGGAGGACCCAAATGCAGGAGAAAAGACATGGTGGCAGAAACATACATAAACATGTACTAAATCAACTTAAACATGACAAAGCCAGGAGACCGAACCAGTGCCAGAACATAGAAGAGCAGCTGACCTGACCATGAGAACTGAAAACCAGACACTTAAATACACTGAGGTTGATTAACTAAATGAAAACAGCTGTGGATGGTTAACCTGAACATGGTGAGACTGACAGGGAAAACAGAACATGACCAAACATAAGCACTGAATCATGACAATTCTGGACAACCTGAAGCCGTTCTAGATATTTTTTACTCAGACATGTGAAGATGGAGTTGCAATAATCAAGACGAGAGGAAATAAAAGCATGAATAAGCATCTCCATCTCAGTACGTTATACAACTGGACTCAGTTTAGCAATGCTTTTTAAATAATAAAAACAAGAATGAACAAGTGCAGCAACATGAGAGTCAAGAGATAAAACTGGATCTAAGCTTACCCCAAGGTTTCTAACAGAGGGCCTGACAAAATAGGAAAGTGGACCGAACCACTGGACTATCTGGGAGTGGTATTTCTCAGGAGCACAAACAAGGACCTCAGTTTTATCATCATTTATTTGGAGAAAGTTGTCGTTCATACAACTCTTGACCGAATCCAAACACTAATCTGTATCTTAAAAACATCCTGAGGTCTAAAAGACACATAAAGCTGAATGTCATCAGCATAAAAGTGATAAGAGATGTCATTAAAAGTGCTTTAAATGCGCTGCAAAGGCAACAAATAAAAAATGAATAGTAAAGGTCCTAAAACAGAGCCTTGTGGCACAACGGAAGAGAGAGATGCAGAGGAGAACTTAAATTTAGAGGATATCACAGAAAAGGATCTACGAGTAAGATATGATGTGAACCACTTTAAAGCGGATCCAGATATTCCAACCCAGTTTTTCAGCCTGTCCAGGAGGACGCAATGGTCGACATTGTTGAAGGCTGCGGTTAAGTCCAGCAACAGAAGCACGGAGCAATTTCTTGCATCGGGATGTCATTTGTGACTCTGAGAAGAGCTGTTTCAGTGGAGTGAGCTCTGTTAAAACCTGACTGAAACTCATCAAGAATGGCGTGACTGTCTAAAGCAGTTGTAAGTTGTTTAGCAACAACTTTTTCTAAGATCTTGGAAATAAATGAAAGATTAGAGATAGGTCAGTAACTGCTCGGGAGGGAGGGGTCAAGCCCAGGTTCTTTTAAAGAGAGGAAAGATGATAGCTTCCTTAAAATACTCAGGAACTTGACCAGACAGGAGGGAGGAGTTAATAATTAACAGGACGCAGGGACCAATGGACTGGAAGACATCTTTAAGTAAAGGTGTTGGAAACACATTGAGGGAACAGGAAGATGACTTCATTGAACCCACTAATCTGACAAGCTCAGGGAGAGAGACAGGTGAAAATGTGTCTAAAATCACAGGCTATGGTGGGATAGGAACAGAAACTAAAGCAGCTGTGTGACACAGAGTTCCTCACCGACCTGACTTTTTCAATAAAATATGATCAAAACTTTTCACAATCATCATTTGAGTGGATGGGAACAGCAGGTAGACTAGGCACAACAAAATCACTAACGGTGTTAAACAGCACCTTAGGATTTCCTCTGCTTTTAGAAATGAGATTGGTGAAATACGCAGCCCTCGCATCTCTAACAGCATTATTAAAATAAACTAAAAGATCTGTTAGATAAAGGAGATGAACATGCAGGTGACTTCTTTTCTATAAACGCTCAACTTCTCTGTAGGACTGTTTTAGACACCGAATACTGTCGTTTATCCAGGGAGATACTTTAATGACAGGGGCAGGTCTATTTTTAATAGGACAGACTTCATCAAGGTGGACAGACAATGACTGTTAAAAAAACCGAGTAAAGAATTCACATCAGTACAGGGAGGGAAATCCAAATTAAAAGCATTTGGAAAAGGCCTCAGCTGAGGAGGAGTTTAGGATGTGAGAGCTGACTTCTCTGCGTGCAGGCAAAAGCAACAGAAAATGACAGGTTAAAAAAAAAAAAAATGATGGTCAGAAATAAAAATGTACAGTCAATATTTATCCCTAAGGTAAAAACGAGGGCGAGCGTACCACCTTTAACATGTGTGGGCCAAGACACATGTTGAGTAAAATTAAAAGAGTCCATGACACTGCAGAATCCTCTGGTGAAGAATCATCAGAAATATGAATATTAAAATCATCCAGAAAATCAGATCAGACAGCTTCATGGTGGAGGATTAAATAGTCACTGAATTCATTTAAAAATGGTCTGTTTGGTCCAGGTGGACGGTAAATATCAGCGCAGCATAGGGTTTTTTGTCCCCGATCTTAATCATTTGGAGTTCGAACGATGAAAATTGACCAGCGCTCACTGAACAGCACAGCAAACAACTCTGGAAAACCGCGGCGACTCCCTCTCCACGACCCGATGACCGAGGCCAATCGATGTAGGAGTAACCAGCCAGGCAAAAAAAATTACAATGTAATCCCTTAATTTGAAACCACATTTCATACTAAAAAAAGTGACTTAATTTAGGCTTTTTCACCATTTCTTTGAACAGAACCTACAGACAGAAGTTACAGGGTTTTTAGGATTAAAATCCCAACTCATGCTGAAATTACACAAGAGTATAGATTAATTCATAGTTTACTGTTACTTGAATTTATGGAGAATGAGGCTGCAGTTTAAGTCACAATCTCCAGTCTGGATTATTGTGAAGCTGTTGGAGAATTGCTGGATTTCAAGTAAATGAAACAGCATAGCGGCTCTAAGTAAAAGCAATATTGCGTATTTGTCTGGCAGTGTTCTAATGCTTGCAGTGTTTGGCCTGCAAGTTTCTGTAAAAGAAAAAAAAAATTACTCCACAGACATAAAGACTTAGCTCAAAAGCACAAAAATTCAATGGTGTAACAGTAAATTCTCAGCGCTGATCGCGGACAACCTAGTTAAAATAAAATACAAAGACCCATTTCTGATGGTGCAAGTACAGCTCTGATGAGAGAAGTGAGAAGGGATGTGAGTACACAGATGTGCCAAGAGCCTGGCTGAAACCAGCACACAGATGGTCATCAGCAGAGAGGAAGTGAGAACCTTCTGCGGCTTTTTCAGTTTTTAGGTGTGGGGGACAAGAGACAGAGAAGTGATTTTTCTATAAACCCAGAGTGTGTGCGAATTACGAAATTTAGGTGTTTTCAGTGTCTATTTTAATCTGTTAAACCACTGGAATTTCCCACATTAATAATACCTCATGCACAGGGTTTTATGATAAAGTTAGAACATTATCAGCGTGAAAAGGAGCGAATTGAAAGTGCAAATTGCATTTTAAATAGCAGTTGAATTCCCTGTGCAGCTGATTAAATTAAATCTACTTTTGGGAAATGGCAGTAAAAGTGCAGTAGTCAGCAAAATGAAAACAGATGCTCGTTGCAGGATATGAAGTGCTGTGAGAACATATGAGGTGAAAAAGGAGGGGAAGCAGAGAGCGGATCATCACTGAAATGGATCCTGGAGCAAAAAGTCAAGTTAGTGAGAGAAACAGCCAAAAGTAAAGACTTTCCCCAAATGAGAATTAAAAAAGGAAACGTCAGTATATTGTCCTTTTACACCAGATGAAGAGGGAAAGAAGGGAAGGCTACAGATTTAGATGAGCGCAGGGAAGTGTTGAAGTCCAGGATTTAACTTTATATTTCATTCATGATCAAGATTTTTACATAACATATTTTCTGTATCATAAGGCCCACTGAAAAGTCTTAAAAACCACAGCCTACCCTGTAGTCCAGAGTGCTTTAGAAATGAATTAATTCTCGTTGTGCTTTCTTACTGATGTTTAAGCCTTGGCTGGATATACCTATTAACGGTGAAGGGCAATGCCACCCTGAATGCCTTGCCCCCCCTCCAGTGATGGCTGATTTGAGCATGGCTCATGAATGCAGTCAGTGTGAAGATGCCATCTTCTTTTCTCCGGCACCTGAGCTAGACATGCTAGCCGAGGCAGATGAGGGGTTTAGTACATGTACAGCATAGCTCTCGTGCCGTAAAGAAGGATAATTCATTCAAATAAAGGAGAAATACTCGGAAATGCAAAAATGTGATGATTTCCTATTACATTTGCTCTTTTTCATAAGAAAAAAAGCTACACGTTAAAAACTCAATAAACATGGTTTTCATAGGAGGGGGACTTTAAGAACAAATATTTCTTAAATTACCAAAAGAAAAGCAGAATGCATTTGGTTGAGTAAAAGCAATTTGTGTATGTGATACAGATGCAGAGCTTAATGTTGTGGTCATTAAATAAAATGTTTGTTTTTTTTATTTCATTAACATGAAAGGTGTATTAACATTCAGGTAGATTTTTTTTCAAAGTCATAGTTTTTAAAGAAATACTGAAAAATCGTTGTAGCTCAGTCTTGGGATATATTGTGATGGAAATTATACGTTTACGTATACATTTCATCTTTACAATTAAATGTGTCTAATCTTTGTGCACAGCCGTGAGGCCACAGACTTTGCTTTCTTATTGTCAGGACGCCTTGATCACAGTGTATAAACATTTTGACTTCATTAGAAAATCTTGTCCATATTAGATATGGCGCTTACCTTCCTATCCTAAGTTTCTGATTAAAGTTGTTTGTATGGCTCTATAAAATACAAATGTCCTTCATCACAGGCAGGGCTCTGCAGACCTCTCCTCCATGCTTGCAAGACGTGTACTTTTCTCTGCTCTGTTTTAATAAACATTCTTAAAACCGTTTGACAACATTTCTTTATTCCATCGGATCCAACTATTTTTCCACCACAATATGACAATATACATTGTATTGTCAGTCGCGTGTTGCAATACATATCACCAGACTGTTGCCAATACACGCCCCTAAAAGATAGACCATACATTGCCGGTGCGCCCTATAGTACGGAGACTACAGTGTGTGCAAAGGTTCTTTGATGTACATGTTCTTGCCTTTTGCTCATGGATCCCAACTATGACACACAGCTGAACACACACAAGTGCAGAGTTTTATGGGTTACCTGTTATAGAAGCCCATGCTTCCCCCAGCACCCATCCCCAGATGTTGCTAGGTATAAAATGAGTTTTCAGGCAGAGAGAGATAATGACTCCCCCCATAATCACCAGAGGCCAGCTCTGGTTCTGGCAGGTGCTATCACAGTAGCAACCCAGTGGTGCCTTCTCCCTCCAGATAAGGTCAGGAGGATGATGGGAGGTAGGATGGTTGGAGGGAGGAGCAGAGAGGGAGAGGAGAGCATGGCAAAGGGAGGGAAAAAAAATATGCGAGTTACAGGAGAGAAGCTAGCCTCTCCTTATCAACCCCCAGCGGCTGCTGCTACTTGCTCCCAGATGCGACGGGCCAGAGCAGTTGTGTCAGAGAGATCCCTCTATCAGCAACACACAGGCACCCTTCACCAAATACAAACCCAGCAGGAGGACACACCAGGACTTCATTACCACTTTAAACCTCCAATCAGCATGCAGGAAAGAAGCTAAATAATCTGCAACTTTGGTTGGTGCTTCAGAAATCCTGAGAAAATCCAAACCTGCCAGTCTCCTCTCCGAGTCTCTTTGTTAAACAAAAGCAGCGTCCTATTACTGATAATCCCATTCTTCCATTATAAATGTAAACACGTTCATTTCGTAAACATAATGGTTCAGTGCAATGCTACTTTTCACCTTGCACAGTAAAAGTAGAGCATGTGAAAGTCAGCAGTTGGGACGGCTGGCATCTGTGGGAGAGAAGCCGCCATATGGTGTAGTGTCTTGCCTGCCTGTGAGACACCTGGCCACCACTAAGAGTCTGAACTTTTCAACTCTACAGCCAACCGAGGGCCATTTTGCCCCAACATACTGCAGCATTGCACAACATTTATACACTTTTTTTAAAGGTATTCTACAATATGGAACCTTGAATCCCAAACCCAGCTGATAAATGAGCTTTTTAACAGTAACTGAGAATTATGGCTTTACACGTTTGTGAGTGTTTAGAGATAGTGCTCCAAAAATTACACCTATTGTTTTAACAACCGTAGCAACAGTGATGTTTTTGTTCATAATTTACAAAATGGAAGAAGTTGCTGAGCAGTTTTTAAGGCCAAAAGGAAGAGGAAAGCACACCCACAGCTTTTGCAAAAACATTCCCACCAGACAAATAATTCAGTGGAAGCTTGTTCACCTTTTTTTTTTTCTCTGAGGTGTTTTAGAATACACACCTGTTTGGCACAGACAGCGTCAGACAAACCTACAGATCTTAACAGAACTCTATATGTTAAACCGTCTCCATCTGTCACAGTGGAGCTCCGCACAGATGCACAACGAGCGCCTCCTCTTTCTTATCCTTCACACAGCAGCCTTGGCACTCGTTCAAGAACTGTCAAAGCACACCTGCTAAATTAAGCCGAGCATCATACTCACAGAAACAGACACAAGCTCAGGATTACACGTTGTGTACGCACGTGTTGGATACACAAAGCTGCGAAACACACATGGACTGAGTGGTGTAACTGGTGACATTGTTTTTGATAAGTAGGAACCTGGTGTTTGGATGTAGCGCAGCACAGTGTGCTGTTTATTCTTTAGGTTCAATGAGAAATAACTGACAGAACAAGTCTAAAAGGAAAACCGTATTTCAATGAGGTTAATGTGACATGAGCCGGGTTAAGTGTGCCTCGGCCAAAACAAAGTCCTATGATTGTTTTGCCTTGAACCAGAGCATGTTGATATCAACCTCTCTTGACCCTCAAAAACCTGGCCTCTTCCCCTTGCTCGTGGCTCATGGCATGCACAGCCGCTGAGCTGCTCTAAATAGGTGCCACTGTGAATTGGAGACAGATGGAAACGAAGGTTCCCTGCAGAGTGGTTCCCCTGCAGCTGTGCAGTGTGCAGGGTGCCAGGGAGTGATGACAGCTCAGAAAGGGAGCACCCAGAGAAATAGAAGATGGTCCCGTCTTCATCTCATTTCCCTCCTCTGCACACATACACACGCATACACACACGCATTTAGAGGCGGGGTAAAGGTGCAAAGATGACACTGTTAGCTCTTGTAGCCTACTAGCCTCCAGGAATGTGAAAGTAGTGATTTAAGTGAGGAGACAAGAGACGGACAGCTGTAATGCAACACATTTCCACTTCTCTATGGAAACCAAACAGACACACCCGGTGGCTATTAGCTTATCAGATCACCAACAAAAGATAATGAAATGGTAAAGGAAGTGAGATGTATTGGGCAAAGTGTTGGTTTCCCTTAGCAACTGGAACACTACAGAACCATTGAAGTTCCTTTAACTTCTCACAGGTTGTAAAGTCATTTGACTGGAGAATTTCAAGAAGATCTGAGGGAATGCTGACAGCTAGCACCGCTGGCTAATCCAGCTGATGAATGTAAAATGCTAGACAGCAGCCAATTACCACATCCGACTTCAACACCTGGGACAAGCTGGTGTTGAAGTTTGGTGGGGTTCTGTCAAAGCAGTAAAGTAAGGACTTATTTATAATGATGTCATGTTATCATCAAAAGTTGTTTTAAATTCTTTTTAGAATACAGATGAAAACCAACACATTTACAAATTCAATTTCAGGCTACTAAAACTGTTTCTTTAGATAAGGGAGGAAGAAGGTAGAAATAATTCAACCAAACATTTGAACCTAGCATAACATACCTTAAGCTGTTCTTTTTTGGTTTTTGTGGTGTTCAGCCATTTATTGTAAAAGAGAATTTGAAGTTTTGTCAAACGAGAAGGCAGTCAGAGAGTGGTTTGACATAAAAGCTTAAGAACTACTTCCTCAGAATGGTAATGCACTGAAAAAAATGAAACCTATAGGTGACACGGTTCACATTTCTGGTAGTAAAATCTTAAGTAAACCCATTTGCACCACCTCTCTTCAGTCATACCTGGCTTGGGTGCCAATAGAAATTATAGGGAAGCTTGGAGCTTCACACTGCAGTCAAAAGAAAACTATCCATCCATTTTATAAACCTGTTTTATTACTTTTGGAGGGATGAGGTTGCTGGAGCCTGTGCTGGTTACTGATAGGGTACGCTGATAGGGTACACTCTGAACAGGTTGCAAGTCTGCCGCAGGGCACACAATCACTAGCACACGCACACCTGGGGACACTTTAGAGCACATGTGATGTGTCAAAGTCAAGGCCCGGGGGCTGGATCTGGGTAATTATATCAGGCCCTCCAGGTCATTTTATTTTTTTGTTATTGATGGCCCAATGCCATTTTGTGCTTATTTCTATCTTGTATAATTTTGAGAAAATATATTTTTATAGAGAGTAAAATATTGAAAGTTATTTAAGGTTTAAGTTTATTTATTCTGTAATAATATTTTTGCCTTTGTATTGGTCATAGTTATATTATACAGGTTACATTTTTATATATTCGGCATATAACCTAAGGTATGTTTTGGATTTTGGCCCGCTGTGCAACTGAGTTTGACACCCCTGATCTGGAGTAACTAGTTAACCTATGAAGCATGTTTTTGGAGTGTCGGAGGAAGCTTGAGAGCCCAGAAAAAACCTATCAATGTGCAAAAGAAATCACTTGGAAAAATAATTCCCTTAAAAAAAATGTTTTCATCTAAGATAAGTCTGCAACAGACTGGCAACACCCTGCCTTGCCCAACAGTAGCTGGGTTAGGCTCCGGTATCTACGTGACCCCGAAAGGGATTCAACAGATGGATGGATAAGTAAAGAAACTCACAAAATGTAACAGTATGGCAAAATTTTTTTCTATTTTTTTGTTATTTTAAAATAACAATACTGTTCTTGAACGTAACCTTTGTATTTAATGAAAATTTGGCAAAAAGTAAATAATCTCTTCTAACCAAAAAAAGTTGGCATTAACCATGTAGAGTCATTGGAATAAAAGAAAAAACTTCAACATTTCAGTTTGTACTTCCAGGCAATGGAGATTGTTCCAAACTGAGTTTTAAAAATCATTTTCAAGGAGCAGAGCTCAATGTTCCCACTCTAGGCTACAGCAACAGTATGGTCATGTAATATGACAAACTGCAAGACGAACAAGGAACATATGTTGGAGATGAAAAGCATGCAAAAAAACAACAGTTATTACATATTTTTGGTAGATTATAACAAAAGAAAATAGAAAAGATTGCTGGATCTTCAGTGTTAAACCACCTATCTTAAAAAATGTAAAAAATAAATAAAATGACCATGCATGTTTTAAGATCTTACACAAAAATATAGTAAATAATATAAGGTAGGGGTAATATTTAGCAAGGTACTCCTGATTTGAAAAGTGGGGTCAAGTAATAAGGGTCAAGTGACTCTCAGTTCTTCTTAAAAGTGTGAAGTACTCTTATACTTCTAAATACAAACATTTTAACATGATTTGGTTGTAATTTAAAATGTAAATGTATTTTCAGACCATAAGCTGTAAGAACCCGTGGTGTAATCAGTGTAACAGAAGAACATCAGAAATCCGTTATGTGGACCACTTGGTTTGTGGTATTTCTCACTTTTTTCACAAAAAAAACTATTTAAACGATACAACTTTCACTACGGGATTTCCTAATGAGCTACTGTCCATATGTTTGTGAAACCGGAAGGTTAAAATTAAATACACAATAGTGAAGCTTGTGAGAAGACAACTGTTGATCTAACAACATTTAATGTTCACGTGTATTAAAATATTTTTAGCAACATTTTGCTGGAGGATTTTTTTCCAATATCAGTGTTTAGCCGTCAAAGGCGGCCATCCTTCCATATATACGGTCATGTTGTCTTCAGCCTGAAGCAGAAAAGCTTCCCTTTTGCAGGCATGCAATTTTAGAGATTACTGCACAACTCTTTGACTTGAGAACTGCATCACACCATACAAAAGAAATGTGTTTTGGCCAAGGGGGTTAGTGTTTGGAAAGAAAAAAGGTGTCCTCAGAATTTACCTGCAGCTAATTATCCTTCTCTGATTGCCATTCTGTGTTCAGGGTCATGTATATTTCATGAGTGCAGCTTCTTGTAAAAGGTCATTGAGTGATTTTCAAATGAATACGGGGCAGCTTTTAATCACACGTATTTGTGTGAATTATCAACATTATACCTGAGGCTGTGCCAAATATTGAATTTTATGTTGCTTTGTGATGAGATTAAGGTTCATCTTAGCAGGAAGACCTTAGTTCAAGACAAATTTACAGATACACACTGCATGACGTGATGTGAGGTACTGATTCTCTAGGAGTAAATCTAGAGGGAAACTGTAAAAGGGGCTAACTACAGTAACACAATCACTCATTTTAGCTTCAGTAGCTGCCAGTGCTGCTATTCTGATGGAATACTAATATTATGGAAACAATTTGCACTATTGAAAACATATTTATAATTGTTTAAATACCTTTTTTTTTTTTTTTACTGTTTTTATCTGATTTTTTTTATTACTTAAAAAAAAAAGAATTAGGGATGTTAAGCAGCCATGACATACTATTTTTTCCCCCTTTTTATACACATTTAACCCTTGGTGCTAACTCTTGATGAGCAGGGAGAGGCTTTTTCTTCTTTTTCTTTTGTTGCTGTTTACTACACCATGTTCACCACCTACAGTTGGAAGGGGCTTGGTGGGAATGTTGAAGCAGTTAGAATCTCGCAAATTTTGCTCCAGGTTTTTTTTTCCACAGTTTTTTTTCGGTAACATATATCCAATAGTGGCTGCCCTCTTATTGATGCCGATCTCCAATAGATCTAACAGGTCCACAGTCATACAGATGCCAGGTGTCTGTGGTATTTGTGTCCTTAGCCAGTGTACCAATGACCAAGAAATGCTCACTGTTCAATTTGGCGTTTGTAATTTGTGGGGTGGCATATGCCAAAGACCATTCTGGTGAAGAATCTGCACGACATTTTGGGGTGGAATCTAAACGTATCAGAGTACTGCAAAAGCAGACGGATGATATTGAGAAGACGGCAGCAGAAAAAGGAGCATCAAGCTCCAATATACTCCTCCACAAGGCAGCCGTTGCCTACGTCTAAGAACTTTCTAGTAAATGTCTGGTACTGCATCCGGTGCGCTTCGCAGTACTGGACCAGCTCTGGTTCACAGCCCAGTGGTTGGAGATCAGGGATTTTATGGAAACTGCCAGCACGACAAAAAATGACCAACAGGGGTGACACCAAAGTGTCAAAAAGTCTCGCGGAGGGGTCCTTAACCAAACGTCAATATGTGATGACTTGGGAGAGGGAATGTGTTGAATAAACACCGGTTTCCAATGCATACCTGTCTCCAGTAAACGCTGGCCCAGCTGTCAAATTTTTTGAATTAATGCTCGGGCTACTGTTTGAAGATATACGATACATGAAAGAACTGGAGTAAAATAATTACAGAAAACCAAAATTTTTATTTTTTTCTTCATGATCAATTTTCAAACCGTTTGAACTTCTGTGACATTAAAGGGACACCATCCGTATGTCACTACCAACTCCGAGTCCATAACTGTTTACTAGCGTTCAATGGCCGCACGTTTTGAACAAAGACTCCGAAAACAGTCATGGAAACTTGTGCAGCGATGTGCAAACACGAGAGTTTTGAATGCAGTATGCATATAAGCGTCTTTGCATAGACTTTTCATTGGAAGTGGCAGCTTGAACGTGCATTGCTGAGGGCGGTGTGAACAAAGCTTCACAGTACATTGGTGATCTTATCAGAACACTGCCTTATAGCTCCATTGTGTTTGTAGGCGGTGTTGTTACTTGGTGTTGAACTGTTGTGTCACTTTGCACAGACAAAAAGGTATGGATCAAAAAACACAGGGAGATCTTTGCGTGTCAGGGTGCCCTTCCTCATTAGAGTTGTATTTTACACACAGACAGGAGTTCAGGGAATACTGTTCTTTGATCTGCTTTACATAAACCAATCCAATCTAACACAGCCTGTGCAAAAAAAAAAAAATCAATGGCATTCTCTGTAATTGGACTGACACTCCAAAACAGAGCAGCAGTCGATATTAAAAATGAAAAATTAAGCCAAAGGCCATCTTAAGTGTATTGATTTGCAGCAAGAGGCAGAGGAATCTAGATATTGCCACACAAGAATCTGAGCCATTGAGCACCATAATGCTGGCATTGTCTCAGTACTGAGGTGGATAAGCTCCAGCGAGCATAGAATAACAGTGCTAATTAAAGTTTGCTGATCTGTAAAAAGGCTTGGGTCCAGAAGTTGCTGCTACTTTTTTTTTACATGTTCTTTTTAGTTGCAGTTGCACAGATACACAATGACATCAAGGTCAAATACAACATTTTTTGTGTGTATTTAATGCTTTCAACTAAAGTTTGTAAAGGTTTTGTAAGGATGATCACAAAGTAACCTATAAAACTCTAAAATAAAACCATTACATCTTTTTTCCTAAAAGGCCTTCACATTTAATCTCCCTTGAATGAAACTATGCTCAAGTGCAACCACTGACCAATGAAGTGCTTCAGGGTCTCAGCAATGTGGAGAAAAACTCTTTCCTAGTCTATAAAACTGGTTTTAGACCACCTCCTGTGTACTATGGTACATGACTATGACATTGTTTCTTTGAATTCTTGTTTGTCCATCTTTTTCATGCATGCAGTCATCATCGCTTTGCTTATTACAGTTTGCATGTTGTTATATTGGCAAAACTGTCTAACAGAGTGTCCTTTTCATTATTGTTGTCAGTCAATGCTGCAGAATAGCAAATGATCCTGCTTGAAGGGCTTTCTTTTTGCAGGTTTAGGTCCAGATCTAAGTATTCTACAAATTTCCAATTAAAAATTTTCAGTGGCATTTCTAGTTATAATACATTTTTATTTTTAAAGGCACTTTTCAAGGCTCTCAAGGTCACTTTACAATAAAAACAGATAAAACACAATTAAGGAAACAGGATAAAAAAAAGATAGATAGTAGTGGCAGAAGACAGAACATGCTATTGATATGTTTTGTAATTACGCATGCAGATGTAGTTCCTGTCTCTACAATGTAAAAGGAAAAGAGTTTAGCATCCTTTGTAACTTGTATTCACCATTTTCTGTTTCCACATCATGTCTTCAATGCAAGAACCAAAAGAGATGTAAAATCTTTAACAAACCTAATGTACACCACTGATACCTGTAGTTAGGACTAGGAAAAGGTTATGTATTACTACTTGGCTTATTATTATTAGTCTCATCAGTTCTTACAGCTATATATGGTTTGTCTGTAGGAGAAAAATAGGTCCACCTGTATTGGGCATGCAGGTGGCCCACGCAAAATACTTGTGGACCAAGCAAGGATAAAGGGGGAATTTCCTGAGATGTGAGACTTTGACTCCTCCCAATTCCTGCATACTGCCCAAGAGGCCTGCAAGTGCTATTCGTGTGATACGTGGCCTAAACATGTTTGCCCACTTTTGGCCCGCTGACACCACCAATCTGGCAGTTTTGAGTGTGGCATAAATGCACTGTAAGACAGCATAAAAAGTGGATTAGCCTTACTAATACTTCACAATACTCTTATCTTCCATTCTCAACAAGCCTTAAGAGGACAACAAGATACACTTGGGCTCTCCTTAAGGTGCAACTTTTACTTCTCGCTCTTTTTTTGGACACCCTCACAGACCCGGACAACCTAATAACCTGTACACGGTAGAGCTGTACAGGTGTATGTGATTATATCTGTTATGAACCAGTCCCGTCTCCCCTTCTGGCTATCAGAGAGAATCATCTCCAGAGTTCTAACAGTTCCTGGTTCTCCACACGTCACTTTCCATCAGCCCCTACTGTCACTTCCAGGAGCTCCCAGCTGTTCTCAACAGTAATCCCCCCCACCAGCAGTATTTAGTATTTAGAGCACTAAGCACTACTCAGTGCGAAGTCTTGCTTGTGCCACTCTGCCTGCATCACTGAGCATTCTCATCCTGACCTGATCTTCTATTTAATCCGACCCTGCTTCATCTGCCACCTGCCCTGACCCTCGCCTGGACCCTGACCACTCTGATTGATCTCTGATACCCTCATGCTTGTGCTTGACCCCTGCCTGCCTGACCCTGATTTAGCTTTGTGGACTTTAGGATGTGTTTCACACCTGTTCTCCTGTCTGCGCCAAAAAAAACCTGCTGCACTTGGATCCTTCCATCTGCCTATTTCCTAATCTTTATGCAGTACAATGACCATCTAACAGTCTTTCATTTATGAATCTTGAGTCAATAATTTAAAAAGTTATTATTAATGCGTTTGTTACTAAGATTTTTATTTTTTTTATTATCAAGAATAATAATGTAGATCTATTCTAAACATGCCCCATCTTAGCAGAAAGTCTGTTACTTTCTACATGGTAGTGTGACAGCAGGATGCCTTCAGATGAAACAGCAGCACACATGTACCCCCAAAACCTGACACTGATCTTCAGGAGGAACAGAAAATATTGTTCTGGAATTTCCACCTGGTGAGGAAACTTGCTGCTGTATATAGATCATACCTCTCGTCATGAGCATACTGGCTCATAGGTAAAATGTAAAGGTGCAAAGAGATATGTCTTTGCATATGTGGTACCTTTTTTTAGTCAAGAGTGCTTATATTAGCTCTCCTCTCCCTCTATTCTCTGCCCTTTGTCACCTCTGCTGCATAACAAGAGAGTTCTGCCATTCGTGTCTCCAACACCTTGGCTTGAAAAGCCGAAAAGCTGGCAGATGGAAAGACAGACAGATGTGTTCTAATCACCAGACAGATGGACTGACCAACCATCAAAAGAATGGCAGATGTTTGGATAGTTGGATGACAAAATTAAAATTCACTTATTGGTTGTGGAGGACACAAAACATGAAAAATAAACATGTCCTGTAATATCCCTGGAGGTAACACAACATAGGTTTTAGGGTTTGTCGCTGTCACTTTCTGCATTAAAAACTAATATTTTCATTTTTGTCTTTTAACTATCAATATTGTTTAGTTTTTCTATCCCAACTACTGTGGAGTCCTGCATTCTCTGATAAAATAATAAGAATAAAATTCTTAACCAGAGAAATAGGCTAACAGAGAAGAGTTTCAACAAAGACTAACAGCTTTTATACATTGATAATGCAGTTTTAGAAGCCTCCTCTGATCATCTTTTGATCAATTTTAAAGTGTCCCCAGTGGTCTTTTAATCATGATTATGCCATTTTTATCCAAAATTTTAAAAATCTGTAGGTTTTTTAGACATAGTTTCTGGAGAGCAGCAGGAGTTCATTGGAATTTTGCCTCTGAGTTATGGGCAGGACTGCTGGTGCAGAGTTCGCTTGCCCCCTTCCAATAATCCATCTGCCTACTTTCTCCATTGCTAGCTAACCCCTCACATCCTCAACCTAAACTTAATTCGCAACAATAATGGCGAGCAAGATTGATGCTATCCAAGCTAGATTCCAGCTCAGATGGGGAAAACAAAGACATAAAGATCTATTTATCTGGCACCGGATCCATCAAAATAGAGAGGAGCAGGGAACTTGTGGGTTGCTGTTGTAACTTCTGCATCTCTTATGCACCTTATGTCCTGGGGTGCAGAGCATAACTTAAAAAAAAGAAAGAAACAGATGCCAATAAAACCACCAAAAATACTCCAAAAATGTAACCGATAGAAAACAGGAGGATTTAAGCTCTGGGTGAACCGAGGCCAAAATAATAAACAAAACAGAACTAACACAATTGTCAAATGCTCCTTTTGACCTGCAATTAAACAAAAAGGAGAATAAATGACAGAGTCTGACCTGTCTTCCTGAACTTAACAAAATAGGAGGAAACGATCAAACACATTGGCAGTTCACCCCGGCTGCTTCACAACTTTCCACAACTACAAGTTTCAACATTTTTTATCACAGTCAAAAGCCTCAAAACCCTTCTTCCCAAGCTGGAACCAGCCTTTCTCCCTCCAATCTAGCTCAGCCACCAGTCCTTTGTCCTCCAGTCCAGAGCACCTGAAGCAAAAACAAAAAGAACCTACACATTTACAAAAAAAACTTGCACTCCATACACATTAAGTAACAAACATGCACAAATGCGACAATGGTTGTCACAACGTCGCAGTTACAAGTTTTCACCAACTGCATTTTTTCATATGCTCCTGATTCACAATAATTTGAATGAAAAAACTTAAAAATGCAACTGTATGCATAATTTTCTTTATATATTTTCTCCATCCTGAGTAAAATGCCATAAGAACATGGTTTTCAGTGGGTCTTTAACAAACTGTTGCACATACAACCTATCAGCTTGGTTGCTATGTTTCAATGTAATACTTAACTGTTTCTTTTCCACTGACCTGGTTTCAGCACGTAAACATTTTGTGGTTCACAAAATTTACAATGTTGATTTTGTTTAAAGTGACAGCAGTTTAAAGTTTTTTTTATTTTTTAATAGCCTTCACCATGAGTAGTTGTTGATTTAGCTTCCCTTTAAGAATTCTTCTTTTAATGTCCAAAATGGGAACAGTCAGTTTCAGGTAAAATAACACTAAAACAGACAAAACAAAAAACCCCTTTCATCTCATATGAAACAGGAAAGGGGAAAGTCTCTAAGGGTCTTAAAAAAGTTGTCAGATAAAAAAATGTCTGATGAACCAAAATCACGTCACAACAAAGAAGGAAAAAGGATTAAACTTCAAAAAAGACAAAACAGGTAAAGCTCAAAGCATGAAGTGGTGTTTCAAACATGTTTTGAATTTATTTTATTTTAGCTATTTTAGAATTTTGCACTTCCTAACAAGTTAAACTATAAAATCATTCAAACGAAGCAATAGTTAATACATTAAGGACAGATTTTTTAGTTGACATTTGTCTTAAGAGAGCAGGTACACGCCAAGGTCAAGTTTCTCCATTAAACATTTACATTTTTTACATCTATCCATTTTATTTAACTTGCTAAATCTTTTTCGGGTCACCAGGTTGTCAAAGCCTGTCCTAAAACCTGTGGGGCAAAGGTGTGTACACTCTGGACAGGTTGCTATTCTGTCACAGAATCCCCACACACACGCACAAACACCTAGTGATCCTTCAGAGAAACCGATTAACGGATGAAGTATGTTTTCGGACTGTGGGAAGCTGGAGTGCCTGGAGAAAACCCACCCATGGACGGGTAGAACAAAACAAACTCCACACAGAAAGGTCCCAGCTGGGATCTGAACCAGAGCCTTTTAGCTGTGAGGCAAGAGCGCTGACCACTGCACAACCGTGCAACCCACAATTTATTTTTGTTACCTTGAGAGACAAAAAAATGAACCAAAAAGATGTGTAAGGCATAGTTATTGGTCAAGAACTATGGTGTATCTAAAATTAGCAGACCAACTTATCTTTTACAAAACAATTTTACTTTTATTTTGACAACACCTTTTCTTTTTACAAATTATTTAATACATTCTGTCATTTCTAACAGCGAGTGTGTGTAGGTAACACATGCAACACAAGAAACATTGTAATTTCTATTCTTAAAAATAAAAAAAATCAGGTTTTTGCATTGATTCCACAGAACACAACCTTACCATATCACCTCTACATGAGTGTTTCTCGAAAAATATGTAGTTGCAACATGATGCAACCAAAAGCATAAAAAGTTAGCTTGCACTTGGACACCTTTCCATATTTAACTTTTTTATAGAGCACGTTTAAGATACATGTTTCTTAAAAGATTCCAAAAAAGATATATAGCGATGCAATGACTATAGAAAAATATAAAAATTATCAAAACATGGTTTGACTGAATGATCTTGTTCATTCAGTTAAATTTAGTTTACTTTTGTTGTATCAATTGCAAGTGATATTTTAAGATGCAGGAAGAAGTAATCAGTTAAAAAAAGCATCCAATTAACCATTTGATATGTTTGTTTCAAGTCTCACAGTTCATCTGCTTTGGTGATCTGATGAAGCTTTATTTCAGGGGAATCTGAGGCCAGAGCAAAAGGTAAACTGTAAGGGGACAAGTACTAAAAAGGGCAAGATAGGCAACACCGAAAAGAGAAACTGAAAGAGGAAAAGATGAGAGACAGCAAAGTGCCCTGTCAAGGGGAAAGGAGGAGAAGGCAGTGGGTAAATAGTCAGTGGCTCTAATAGGAATATCAAGCTAGTGAAAGGTAAACAGGCTTCTCCTAGCAGATACAAAGGGAATGTGGCGGCTTTGAGAGAGCTGGAGTGCCGGCACGCCGCTGTGGCACACTGATAACGGCCCCAGGCCTGCCTGCATCCCAGAGATAACGCTGAGCACTGGCATGTGTCGCCCCTGATCCCAATTTCACAGTCAATATTCATCCAGCCAGACAAACAAGCAACATTTAAGATAAAAAATAAATATAAAGTCCTTCTGCTATTACCTCCTGTTTATTAATCCCCACACAGCGCCAGCTGCCTTTTAAATAGTGGTAAACACACCACCCTCACTACCAGATCCCCTCCCTCCAATCAGACCTCCTCTTTGCTCCTTCTGGGCACTCTCTCCTCCTTTGCCAGTCCTCTCTCCCTCATCTTCCTCCTGTCTTTCTGCACATCTGGGGATTTGCAAGGCTCGACTTATTCTTTTGAGATTTCCTCGGCCATATGTGTCTGTGTGAGCTCCGTGTGAGCTTTTGAGCTTGTGTGTGTGTTTTTTGTTTTTTTTTTTCCGGTGAGAACACCTGTAAATGTATGTGAGTATTGTTCACAGATCTGTCTCTAAGAGGAGCATGCTCACATGTGCACATGCAGCCACTTTGCTGTCGTTTTTGTGAGTTGGAATTCCTCTGTTTAACACGCTGCTTTACAAAGAAAAGTTGAACGCACAAGAAAAATTATCTGTAGCTACACATTTGCAGATCTCCTGGTGCACTGGTCAGAAAACGTAGGTTTAAAAACAAGATTAATATACTTGGCAAGACTGGAAGTATTTTGAATTCTGCAGTCGTCTAGTCATCTGCACGCTGATTACCATCTGCAACAATCACAGAGAAGAGCAAACCAAGAGCCAATCATAGCTGCATGGCCCACAGCTTCTTTTTAATTCCTTCTGGTGAACTAAGCACAGAGACCTTTATTGAATTAGCTTCATTCATTAAGTGACTCAGAGCAGTGAGAAAAGGCAACAGAGCGATGAAAAACAGCCTAGTACTGACGCAGCTCCATGTTAGTCACAGAACTGCGTCTGACACTGTAGTTTTTACTGTTTGAGCCACAGACATTACATTCAATCAGTTCCATTATTTGCTGGCAGCTGGACTCTAATCACTCTTACCAGTGCTCTTTAGTGCTCCCTGACCTCCAGTCCTCAGCTCTCCCATCATCCTCCTGCCCATTACACCTGGCCTGCCTCATTGCTGCTCACTCACTCATCTCCTCCTCCCATCCACGTGGCCTTCTCTTGCCCTTCCTTTCTCCCCACGGTACAGACCTGTCCATCCCTGACCAGCTGGCCATATCCCTTTAAATCTGGCCTGGGCTGAGCCGCTGTCTCCGGGAGATTACTGCACACTTCCTAGGCTCCACAGATGGGATAGACAGGCTGCCAGCTGGCACAGGGACACCCACTATCCCCTCTGGAAACTGGCCAGCAGGCCTGGCTCTGCGCTTCACACACGCTCATTCACTCTGGCCAGGATTCTGACTCCCCGCTCTAGATTTATCCGTGTCATTTAATGACTCTTTCTGCCACAGACTTTCACCCTTTTTTTGCTGCAGCGATGCAAGCGACCACATCCAGTGGTGTGTATGCAGAGTGGTAAAACAACACCTACATGTGGCAAGGTTTTATTTTAAATATTTACAGACTTGATTCTCTTCTAAGTAACAGGTGTATTATCAAAAACTGAACTAAATATTAAAGAGATTCTCATTCTGGACAAGAATATGCAGTTGATTCATTAAATACTAGTGACAACATTTATTCAGTTTGGAACTTATTCAAGTTTCACACAGACTTTGACTTCTCCTTGGACAAAAAAACATAGAAGACACACTGCATGTGATAAAAACCCATGAAATGTTTAATTTAGCCAAAACAGCTAGCATAAGGCTAAAATATTAGTTAAACTCCAAATTTGCCAAAAAATAAAAAATAAAGACTGAAATGAGCCTAAATTAGCCAAAACAGCTAGCAAGTATTTGAAATTTAAGCTAAATGCAAAATTAGCCTAAAAAAATGTTAATATATGAATCACTATTAAACCAATAAATAGTCTATCCTCTCCCATCATAGTTCAGACTGCAGAAGTGTGGAATAAAAACTCATGTTCTATGTGGGACTCAATCAGCTTTTATAATAGTGTGTGGGGGGATGGGCAAAATGTGTAGACGGGCCTGATCTGGGTTTGGGGACCCCAGCTCTAAACTGAAAGTTCAAATTCAGACCTCCAACTTCTGTGCATCAGAGTACACCCACGTGAAGAAATAAGTTTTTCCTCGTTTCAGCGAGACGTAGAACAACGGTGGAGAACTCTGCATCCCTCCGCCATGAGGGTAATCCTTAAAAAACAGTTTTGAACAACTATACCCCTTCAATTGGATGGGTTAGGGGAAGAATTTGGAATTGGCCCTAGCTTCTCATGTGGCAGTATTAGGAAGAAAAAAAAAACACCTAAGCAAATATTGAAAAAGTGGCATCTTTAAGTTTGTCTGTGACGATCTGAAATTATGATAAACGTGACAAATCCCTTTTTTTCCATGTTTTGTTTTAAAATGTGGTAGCACTTTACGTTTGTGGTTGTTTGCTTTTTTTTTGGTTTGACATTTAAGATTTCCTATCTAACTTTATAAGTATTTTTTTCCCTTCATGCATCTCTGCATTGCCTTCTGTTTTACCTGCTCCACACCTGTTCTGGGTTCTGTTGATAGGTTACCTCTACACACCTGCTTCCCATCAGTTATTCCCGTCTCGGCGCATTCACGCCCCAGTTTTCAGTTCTCATTTGTCAGATCCTCATCAGTATTAGCCTCCCTGTTTTCAGTCTGATCATTGTTCCCTTTTTTTCCCTCTGCATTTGTATTCCTGATTTGGACTCCCAGTATCTGTAATTAAAGTTTATTTTGGTCCTTCACCTGCCTGCCTGCTGCTTTGAAAGCTCGTGTTCGGATCCTCCATTTCCATTTGACATGGAAATAAATCCAGTTTTTTTTTTTTATTATCTGGGTTGGTTTGACCTTATCTAAACATAAGAAATGACTAAAACCTATCTTCAGGTCCTTTGAGGGGGGTGTATATGCTATTTTTTTGCTATCTCTTCTGCTTATTCAATTTTTTTTTTTTTTAACTCAAAGATGTTGTTTTGTCCCAACAAATCCTGTAACTTTGTACCACAGATTGCATTCGCTTAACACCCTTTCAGCTGATTTGTAGAGATTCCCCTTATCGAAGTACCTTTTGTTTGTAGAACATAAACAACCAGAGAATAAAAAAAAATGCAGGCAGACATGCTTTCCCCTTGCATTTTCCTCTTAATACCTCACACACTTGTGCTCCTACAGTACATGAATATAGACTGCCATTATAGGGAGCAGTGAAAGGACAGAAACCGAGGCTTATTGAAAGGTGTCACATGTGCAGATGTGATAAGGGTGCCGGACAGAGATAACCGAGCCCCTCTTCATCACTATGTAACAACCGAGAGACTGAGTTAAAACAGAGCACACGGATGCACCGGCACATTCAGATGTGTTTAATGTTCCAGGAGAGGACAAGTTCATTATCCCTGTGTGTGGTGGCTTGATAAGACCTACATCTCCTGAAATAGCTACACTACCGAGCTCAAGCCTGTCAGTGCAAAACTACAAAAAAAATAACTAAATTAATGAAGTTGTAAAATTTTTAATAAAGTGGCTTTATCCCAAAAGTAAACATCATTTAGCAAATTTTGCAATGAGTTTATTTTCGTCATGTACATTTTTTATGAAAGTTTTAAAAACATCACTTACTATTGTTATAATTTTTTTAAACTATCATCCTTTTGGTCCCTGTTGGGCTACAGGAGCGGCAAAACAAAATTTATCCAGATATTACTCATTACAATTTAGCACATTCACTACATTTTTTTTACAGTTTTTTTTCCACATGTTTCAAGTTCCCTCAGGAATCGTTTGCAACTGCATGTAGCAGAAAAGCTTTAGCTGGGAGAAAACATGTAAAAACTTTCCTCCCCATCCTTCTGCTGCACCACCTGCTGAGCACTGCGATGATTACAGTGTGAGATTGCTGTGCCAGATTACTGTGACCCCAAGGATCCCTGCAGAAGGATACAAACACACACGGATAGATACTCATACATGCTCTACGCACACAAGAACACCTGGCATCTCATTTTACTGCACTTGGTTGCAGTCATAACTGAGAGCGTTGACCAAACATGCATTTCCCGCTGTGTGCAGTTATAAATATTAACATCCACTGGCTTTGTGAGTGAGCAGAGGAAAATAAAAAAGCAAGTTATATTTTTGGAGAAGAAATAGAAAAATGTGGGATGGTGTCTGACAAACGTACACTTAATTATTCTGAGGGATAGTATTAAATCAATATTAATCAGTCAGTTTTAAATTACTGTTCAGTTTTTTCTTTGTCATATAGGTCATGTTTCTGTCCTTCCCCTGAGTCACGTTCAACGCAGGTTTCTGTTAGTTATCACCGCAGCTGTTTCAGTTTAGTTAATGACTCCCCTCAGTGTGTTAAAAATCATAAAAATCCATGGTGTTAGTTACTCTCTGTCAGAATCACAGCATGCTGCATTTTGTTCTTTCCTAGCTTAGTTTAAGTGAGTCATGTGTTAGATTGTCTAGATCTGTTTGTGCGAAATCTTTTCTTCGTCTTTATCAACCTTTCTTCCACTTGGTCTGTTTCACAAACTACATTTCAATGACAAAGTATCTTAGGAATGAGAGTATAGTATTATTTTTTATTAATAAGGTCTATTGTCAGGCAGGGGTAGAGCTACAGGGGGCCAAGTAGTGGTCCCAATGTTTAGGCCAATTTTAGTATCATTATTGACAAAGGAACACTATGAATTTAACCCCATAATATTGAAAAATACACTTTGACATACTCCTCAACTGTTCAGACAATCAGCCTGAATTAACTGATTCTGGTACAAAGAAAAGAGACTTTTCATAAGGGGGTTGCACTGATATGCAAAATATTACCAATGTAAAGTGTTGCATGACGGTGCAAAGCGTTTTCTCCACCATAGAATGATGTAAAAGGGTTACAGATGAAAAAATGATTTTGAGTGACTGAGAATGAAACAGTGACATGATAAGCTAGCATATTTGAAGTGAGGTAGATCTTCCATGTTAAAATTGCGCCAAATGCTTCACTTCCTGTCAACAAAGGCATGATAACTCAAGAGAAGACATTCAACGTGTTAAACAAGAACAGTCAGAAAATAACCAAATGCTATTTGTTGCCAAAGAAAGTCAGAAGAGTGTGGAAAGTTTGTGTTGTAGCTCTGTTCAACATTCATTTGTGAGGGAAAAAAAAAAAATCTTCAGATTTGAATGACCTGTCATTCCTCACTAAATGCCAGTAGCAAATAGTAGATAAGGTTGCTTGAACATGTTATTACAGAAATTCAATAAATATACTTACAACTGGTTTAAAAACATGGATTGAAGAACTAACTGTTTGCAAATAGCACATCAACTTTACTGACTAAGACTATGGTCACATATCCCAAAATAAAAATTGCCATATCCCAAAATGCATGTTTTTAAGTAAATTTGGCAGATGGCCGAGCAGTGGCATTTGTAAACAGGAGGCGGTGGTTGCATTTTTACACACCACATAGTGCCTGTGGAAATTTTAAGTAGAAGTTCTAATTTTGCCCCAAACAATTTTTTTCTAAAAGTTGAAATTGGTCAGTGGCCAGACACATTTTGGAGGGGTTACCTGGCTGAAAATCATTAGCTGGAAGGAAGTCTAGAACCAGACCTCTCCCACTGCATAAGCTACACAATACTCTTTTCTTTTGGTTGAAAAAGATTAATATAACCGCTGGCGCCAACAGTTGCTTTTCTGTATTTTAAGCTTTGAATCTTTAACACTTGAAGTGTTTCTGTCAAAACCCACAATGCTCTTTGACATACCATAACTCCTAACACAATCAAAGTGAATTAGCTTGTCTGCAGAGAAAAACGGCTTGGCACTGGTAAGCAACACTCCAAAACAAGCACCTTTTCACCAATATTACTGATAAAAAGTGTTATATTCCAGCACCAACCTACTTTTCTCTGCACAGAATGAGCAGATTCACGTTGATCGCGTAAAGGGTTGAAGATAACTACAATCGAACAGAAACACTCTAAAAGTATTGACAATTTTACTAATCTGAACACCTATGTTAATATCTTTTTGGAAATGAATAAAGGTTTTACCCCCTTGACACATTTTAAGATGATCCTGAACACTAAATTGCTCATTCACAATAAAACGTTTTAATTAAAGTAGCTAAAACTCTGAAATCTTGTGGAATTTCTGATTCTGGTTAATGATATTTGTTCATTTCCGTTTCCGGCAAATTATTTTTAGCCTCCATCTTATCTGCCACCAGGTCCTTTTGGATTGGTAGGCGGGGATGACGCCATTATGAAATCGAGTGACAACTGGGTCACAACTGGATCTCCGGCCATCACCAGCTCAGACTGAATGATGGGTAAATGTCTCTGGACGGTGGCCATCCAAATCAAGAGCCATCAGCTGCCAGTTGCTCAGTAGTTATACAAAAAGTGGGCCATTCTTCCTGACGACTGCCTGACTGGCGACGTCTGCTATCATCACCACACCAATGACTTGTTTAAAAATTGGGCGGCGGAATGAAATCTTGAAGATTCTGCCAATGCCTTTCCATCACAAGGTGGCAATTGTTTTTGTGACTGTAGCATTACAGAGCCTGAAACAACTTTTTAGAGATTCAGAAAATATTTTTCAAATTAGTTTCGAGTTTAGAAATAACATTGTTTATTTCTATGCAAAAATAGGTTGTGAACAAATAAATCATGATGATGGTGATGATGTGTACATACAATGTAAGACAAATTTTAAAGGTGCAATGAGAAAAATGTGAGTCTCGACACCAAACTGGCTGTTCATGCCAATTGGTTGTTTCGTTTGCTTATCCTAATTAATTATATCTATTCATACAATACTGGGAGTCTAAACTTTCTGCTGACATTGTGATTGCACTCTCAGAACACTGTTGACAAAACAGCAGCAGATCTCCACCAACAGAACCAGGGCCAAGAGGAGATGGCACGGAGAGCTGAGGCCTGCATGAACTAATGTGGAGGCGCATCAGTCACACATGTGCTGCACATTACTCTGCATTCTATGTGGATCTCAGTGAAAAAAAAAAAAATGAACTTCTCTTTTCTTCATAAACTCCCCTTGTTTTTTTTTCCTTGAGCCTCACCTCCCTTCCTCTGCTGCCATGTTTGTGAGAGTGAGGGCTGTGGAGGGTGGCACTCTTATGGCGTGAAGCCAGATGGCAGCCACAAGGCAGGCGATGTGGCGCAGAGCAACGTGGGGTGCACGGGCACGTCCACGTCCGCACACAATCGCTCACTCACACGTTCTCTCCTTAATGAACTGCCATGAATTATTCATCACACACAAGCACACGCGCATATCTCTCACAGGACACATACACAGCTCCTGTCAGCAACAGAAGGCCCCGCGACTTCTCTCTATTTTATTATCATTTCTCTAGGCATTTTCCGTGGTTGTAAAGGAATACCAGGTGGTGCTCGACCCCTCAGACTCTCAACTCCTCCTCCTCCTTCCTCCCTCCCATTTCCTCCTCATTGCACCTTGTCCCCGACTCTGTGGCTCTGTCTTCGTGTACCACTCATTTATTTTCCGCTTCTCCTTCTCCCCCCATCTTTAAAAGCTCTCTTCTCCACTCATGAGCGGGGTGTTTCACAGGGGAAACAAGAGGAGAGCAAACTCGGCTTGGAGGATAGGACGTAATGCAAATAATTGACATAGTAAAATACCCACCAGAAATGAGCCCACTCTGGTATTTGTTCTTCCTTCTATGGCAAATACACCCAAACACATTTGCACTGTTGTTTTTGCATGAAAACAAACCTGCACTTGTGTTGCAACGACTTCTAAAGATGGTAAACCATCAACCTAAATGTGCATGTTGTTTATGATGATGTTTTATAGCAACGGTTTTCACGGAGCAAGGCCGACCTCCCCGGGGAGCGCAGTGAATGGAGGCGATGAAAGATTACATTAGTTATAAAAGGAATAACTTAAGCGTTTGTGGTTGGGGAGCTTAGAGACATTAGTTCTGGAAAAGCATGATGGCTCAAGACAGAACTAATGTGACAAAAGATGATTTATATGTGTGGTAACGTCAAAGCACAAGATGAAAACACATCTTCATCATATAGATCTCTACAAATTGAACTGAAACAGTAAAAAGAATCTAGTGTGCAAATTTTTATGACTATTATGTTAAGATTACCACCTCAGAAATAGTGCACATAAATTAACATGTTTTGTCACTAATTGATCATTCTCAGATATTTATTCTCATAGGATAAATCCAAATTACCAACCTAATCCCTAACTATTAAAAAACTATATAGTGCGGCATTATCTAGTGCCCTGGATTTTAAAAGCAATTCGGACACCATGCTCACTACTGTTCTTATGTTTTTCTAAATGAAACGTCGTCAATTTCACAAAGTGAAAGTCTAATCAACATTAGACATTTTATGATGTCTCTTTGTGAATCAACTGTGTTCTGATGATGAGAATGTGGATGGTTTATTAAATTAAATTTAAACTTTTTTTTTCAGAAAAGTTGTTTAAAAGCAATGCATTGTGGTCTATATTTGCTAATGTAGTGAGCATCGGATGCTAGTTTTTTGCAAAGACTTATGGGAAATTTATGGGGCACCTGATTTTGGAATAGTAGATTCGGACAGGAGTAGAAAATGGTGAACACGCTATATAGTGCACTATATATTGAGTAGGAGGGAAATCGGACATAGCCACATATGCTAACCCCTTGATCCGCATTGATGCAAATATGCATTCTTCAACTCCAAAATTATTTAAAAACTTATGTGATTTTTTTTTCATGACTGGAAATAAATTCAGGCATTAAGGGGTTAATAGACTTCAAAGACTTTTGACAAATATTTTCCTTTCCTCTAAAAATAGCTTATTCTTGATTTTTTTTTTTTTTTAATATATATGATCCAAGTTTTCTCAATCTAAGTACAAAGATATTCAAATGTTATATTGAAGACTACAATTAGCTTGGTAAATAAATCCGGTCGGACTTTCTCATCCGCATGCGGAATGTCTTTAGCGGACATGGATGCTGCTATGAACATGTCTGCATCTCTTAAAAGCTGAAAAAGTATTGTCCCTCACTCTGATACATCAGGACCAAAAGAAAAGAGAATAAAATAAAAATATATGCTTGATAAAATGGTAACAAGGCTAAAGGACATTCGGAGCAGTGTAAAGTGATAAAGTGACACATGACAGATGTGTTCAGGAAAAGTTGCTCTCGCTGTCTGAGAGGTTCAAGGTACAAAAGGAAGATGTGAAGGAGAAGAGATGTATTTTCTGGAACTGAGGGAGGAGCAGAGGTGTCATGGGAGCATGAGGATGAGGAAGCCTGATAAGGTGCTTGACATGTGGGTGAGAAGAGAGAGGGAAAGAGCTGCAGAGTGACAGAAGGAAAGGGACAGGCTGAGCTGCTGTGGTAAAGGTCACCAGTCTCCCCTGTGAGGTTGAGTGGTATTTGAACCTCACTTCTGTGGTTACAATGTACATTCACTGTTCCCTGTGTGTGTGTGGGTGTGTGTGTGTGCTTGTTGCTAGAAGATCAGTGCTAGGTTTAATTTTTAATAACAAAGAGCTATTTCCTTTTGGATTTATGCTGTGCCAAGCATCAGTTATGAAACCACACAAACACAATTCACGCTGAACATATAAAGTATTCGGGGACCTGAAGGCTTTGTGAGTAAGACAGAAAGGATGGGAATCGCAAAGACAAAGTGACAGAGGTCTGAAAAGGGCAGGAGATTCAGCGGAAAAACATCTTCTGTACAGAGCGTTGTAACCTTTTCTTTAAATAGATTATCTTAAATGAAGAAAAAAAAGATTCAAAGCTCAGGTCACGGTGGCACCAGTTTAACATCATATTCTCTAAATTCTATTTTTCTTACACATTTTTTAGCCTTTCTTACGGTAATGAAAGGGATTTCTTCATGATGAACACTTGCAACAAATGCTATATCTCTATATCTGGCTATATCTTTTGAACTCTTAAAAAAACATAATAGTGTGGATCTTTCTAGTAGTGCTTTGGATTTTAAAGCAATTCAGACACCATGCTTGATATCTTTTTTTTGTTATGGTAAATATTTTGTCACAAATTTCCTGAAGTAAAATAAATATGAATATTTTACGAATACTTTTTATGAATCCACTGTATTCTGAGGATGAAGCCTTGAATGGTTTATGAAAAATAAATGACTTTTTTCTTTTTTTTTACTTGAAACATTGTTCAAACGCAATGCATTCTGGTCTATACTCCCGAATCGAGTGAACATCTTTACACACTGGAACCTTCGCAAAGACTTCTGGGAATTTTTTACGACACTGTAAGTTAGAATTGTAGGTTCGGACAGCTCTACAAAATGATGAACGCACTACATAGTCCACTATGTAGTGAGTAGTGAAGGAATCGAGACACAATCCAAGTGTCTCTGTGATCATAGTCTGTTGGTTCAACAACATGAATATTGTAAATTTTAGATGTTGCAAAGATCAAATTTGCTCATCATCTTTCAGCAATGAAAACGCAATAGACTACATCAAACTTGCCATATCTTCTGTGGTATTGACAGGTATTTCAAACTAGAGAATCATCAAAAAAGATGAGCAAATACTAAAATAGTGTCTTTGTGATTGTAAATGCTTATTACCATATATTGTGTTACACAATCTATCAGCATTAATGGGAACGTTTGTGTCCTTCAAAACCCTGTTAAAGGATAATAAATCTTCTGTATCAATTTGCACTTTCATTTTAACGTCTGACTTTCTGATCAAGATCATGACATGAAAAACACAATCCAATTATAGACAAAGGGGAGCACCATTGTTCTTTGTGTTGCATTTCTGTGAAAATAAGTGTGACTAATTTTGAGAGACATGGCAAGAGTAGCAGGTGTGTGTGCATGAATGCATGCGCCTTTATCTAAAACACAGAGACCCAGTGTGAAAGCAGCGGGAGGCCGATGGAAGATGTTTAAAAACAATGTGATGAAAATGAAGCAAGGCAAGGATCATCATCAACATGCTTGCTTCTTACAAAGACATACTTCAATTCACAAAAGGACTTTTTTCTTCTCTTTTATCTTCAATTAATGTCTTTAGTTTGATTTGTTACAAAGAAAATAATAAGACAACAATGATGTGAAAGATTTCACTGTAATTACCTTATAAAATATTTAATGAAATACAAATATATACATTCTGAAATGTAAAAATTATTGATTCTTTTAGTCCATAGAAATCCATTACATTGGCACTTTTCTTCTGAATTTGCACTTTTCCCTTCATAATTAAATTATTAATTATGTAAATACAAGATTTCAAAGCTCACAGCAGGGGAGCGTTGTGTTCTGTTATGCTAATAGTGTAGAATATGAAGCTGCTTTCTCACTGAGCTTTATGATCCCAACTAGAGTCCCTTTTATTTTTGTATCTGAGATGAGGAAGCACAAATGTTGGTCTCATTTGATTGCAAGTGAACTCTGCTGCTGTTTAACAGCATTATTGAAGTAGAGTCCAGATGAATGAAATAACTTTAAAATATATCATTTGGTCTTAAGTATCCTATACTTTTTTTCTTTTTAAATAAAACAAATCCTTTAAAAGTTAGTATTCACAAAGACCCACATCACAAATGGCAAAACACTGATTTTAAGTAACAGTGGTCCACATTAAATCCTTTTTTCTGCCCGTTTGTGACGGCTTTTACCCAACCACTTTCTGGCATTTTTGTGTGGATAAAAATGTTTTACATGTGGCTTTTTCTGTCCCTCTGCTGGAAGATTGGTTTAAGCTGACATTGACAGCCCTGGTTTGAGAGCTTTAAGGGGTTAGCCCCCCCACCCCCCTCTGTCTGTTCTAAATGGCTATGTAATTGTAGGGCTGCTGGTCGTGGACTTCCTGCTGTGGTGAGACGAGAGCTTGACTGCTTCAATTTTGACCTTTTGATCCCGCCTCTCTTTCTGTCTTTTCCCACTCTCCTTTCCCGGCTTCTTCTATTGCCTCATCATTTCTGCCCCCTTCACTCTCTCATTGTGCTCGTACATCTCACACACAAACACCGTGAAACGTACCCACTGACCGCGCAGGCACACTGCTGTCTGGGGTAAGTAATCAAATGTTCAGCCCAGTAGGGGGATGGACCCATGCAGGGCTGCGGCTGGTCAGGCAGGTTTGTTAGCGTGAGGGAGTTTGGGGGCATAGCAGGTGCTATTTTAAAGACTTACCAGTGACATGAGATAAAAGCAGAAGCAGATGCAACCTGCAGACTGAAACCACTTTGTCCTTAATGCTATGTTCACACTGGCTGCATTGACTTGCGTTCGAGTGGCCTTTTCCAATGAAAAGTCAAAAGAAATGCACGCTTTTAGGGCTTCCAAGTCCAGAATTCTCACTTTCACAAATTTTACAGTCTGGCTTAAAAATTTCAAAAACTTTACATACAAATCTACTGTAAATTGATCTGGAAGTTCAATTGGTAGAACTTTTTACGGGTAAAATCCAGAAAATGCTAAACTTTTACCAATCTGGGACTCGGATTTGACCTGCGGGTAATGTCCTCTTGAAAACACGTAGGGGCCAATCGTTGTAAACATGATCACGAAGGAGAAATTCATAATAGTGTTTTTTCTGCCTGGCTGGAATTTAATGACTCCAAGTCTTTCATATAGATAGAATAGAGCTGTGGAAGAAAAAATCTGGAGTAAGAATTGCGGGATTGGCACCGCTGTGACTTTTCGCACTGAGCCTCTGCCGTAGGTGGTGGACAAGCGCTCCTAAACAATTATAAAAAACAAAGAAGAAGCTCCTCCCTGCTGCTCTGTGCTCGTCTGGAGTGTGAACACCACTCGCTGGGTGCGTGTTCATAAAACCATGCATAGCACGTTCTTGAATGCGCAATACAATGTAGTCAATGTAGCTTAATGCTACATTCAGACCGCCCTTGGCAGCATATGTTCAAACGACCTCTTCCAACTTAAAGTCTATATATAGTTAATGCATGTATGTGCGCATATATTCGGGCTTCCTCATTCAAAACAAGTTTTCAAGTCTGTTTTTGAGTTTTACATACAAAATACATGCCATTGAAGGTGCATTGAAAGTTAAACCAGGTTGAACTTTGACCAATCAGGAAGTCGGATTTGGTAGGGATGCAGGAGTGGCATTCTTTTTAAAATTCACATCAAAACCAATGGTTTGAAAATTCCACAGAGGAGAAAATAATTTATCCAGTTTGTGGCCAGCAGGAATTATATGGCATCAAGTCTTTCATATATCAGAATAGAAATGTGAAAGAAAATATCTGCTGAAAGATTCTCAAGTTTTCCTCTGTTTTAACAATTTTCACCAAACTTCCTCCATCTAAGTAAATTCGCTAGTAATGACAGTCCAGTATGAACACTGTATGCCAAAAGCGGGTTCAACAACCTGCATTCAGAGTACTCTTGAAAGTGCATTAAATCCCAGAGCACCTACAACAGAATTTTCTATTAAATATGTCTAGAAAAATTATTATCTTTGAAGCTAAGATCTCCTATTATGGAACTAAGCACAACAGTGTTAATTCATTCAGACATTTTATATCATTTTAAATCAAAACCAAAAGTTTGTTAAAAATTTTGCTGCAGATTTTAGTCGCACCTTCTTCATGAACCAGGTCATCATTTTAAGAAATATGCAGTGTTTTGACGCTTTTGCACCGTCTGTTCATAAATTCTTCTGAGCTGAACAAGAATATTGTGCTTCTGTCCAAAGTTCAGAGGGGTTTAGAAGAAAGTGCTATTAAAATTCATGTGTGCAGCTTTGCTTCACAGCAGCTGTTGACACAATTATGGATGAAAAAAAGTGTGAAATTAATTTTGAATTTAATGTAAATTGCAGTGATTGGCAGAGTTGCACTAATCGCCATTCATCGCCAAAGAAAATATGCATGCCTCAAGCTCATGAGAGAAAAAGAGCAGCTCAAATAAATAGGCCACTGGAGAATGGACAGACACGGACGTGCACGAGGATAAGACACACAATCACAATTCTTTCAGCAAAGAGAAGAAATGATGCTTCATCAGACATACTGATAGAGACAATTAAGATGAAACAAGTAACATTTGTTTCAAGCCAATCATCTTAGACAGCAAACATTAAGTGATTTCAAACCTCATAAACAAATGATTCATAATTTCTAAAAGAAACACACAATTCTACAGAATAGTGGGAAGAATAAAAAAAAAAAAACACCAATCAAAAACCTAAAAAAAATCCAGAGAACAGATATATACCATTAGGCTTTCAGGTGGTAGATTCAGTGCAAATATGTATTGTTAAAATTTACCTGCGTTGCTGATAGCAACCAAACATAAAAACTGTATATAAAAAAAAACTTTGAGTAAAGAAGTAAATGTTAAATATATATTTTTAAAATGTTTAACTCCATAGGATAAACTGTCCTAACTTCTTGTCAGTGTCTGAACTGAATAAAATACACAAAAAAAAATGTTTTGAAATATTTTCTAAACATCTGCGGGCACTTTTTGATTTCAACATTTTGCCACAAAAGCATATAAAAAAAAGTCGCCCCCTCACTGATTCTGCCTTGTACAGCACCCATTAGACACATAAGAAAACATAATCCTGTGAATGATGTCGTTAAAAAGCAGTTTGTGGAACTGCTTGAACAACTGTTGATTAATTTTGCAAACAGAAGAGGTGCATGGAATTTATGGTGAAATTTCAGAATTTAGAAAAATCTGAAGAAGGGCAGAAAGAAGAAGAAGAGATTTATAATCACAAATACTTTCTTTTTTTGTCCTAATAAAATCCCTTTCTTTTCAACTCTTACCATTTTAATAAACACAATGCAAAATAGATAAAGCTGATCAAAACACGACAATAGATAATTGAGATAGGTGCGATGTTGTTTCTTAAATTATAACTATTTTGCATAATCGTATTTGTTCTCGTTGCGTGGCCTGCTCCGTCAGCCTTCAGGTATTGTCTCAAATTACTATGGATTCAACAGCACATTTTTCACTCAGGTTGTATCACCTACATTTGCAAGCCTTAAATCTATAAGAGAAATCTAAATGGAAAAAAGAATGGAGTGAAAAATGGACGGGACACAGTAGGGAAATAATAGAAGTATTTTGTTAACAATTTTGAGGACAACTCTACAGAAGACAGTGGTCTTATTATAAAAGGAATGAACAATAGTGGATGAAACATCTAGAGGCTCATGTATGTGGCCACATTTTGTGTTTTATTTTCCAACATTCCCATACATAAAGACACGTTAACGCTGCTTTCCATTAGCTTCCGACAGGAAAATCTCAATGAAACATCATCGTTTTTATGAATAAACACAACATAAACATTCCTTATCGAAACATTTGCTTCGGTGTCATGTTGGATTCATGCCACTCCGCATGTCAACCCAGCTCCTGCAGCACACCCACCTCCATCCAAATTAAAACAAGGAGGGTAAAAAGATATTTTCCAATTCAGCAGATGTGAGTCATTTCATCTTGTGATTCAAATGAGTTTGGTGTTTTGTGTGAACAGATGTCCGTTCCCCGCCTCTTTTATCAACATTAGCTGATTGGGTTTTAGCATGCAGCTTGCCTTGCCTGTGCCTCACAGGTACTAACACACTAATCTGCCTCTGCACAGCTGTGCAGAGCAATGAAGACGGGAGGAGAGAGGGGGGGTGGGGGTGGGGGTGAAAAACCGAGCGCAGAATGGAAACATAGAGATGGGCTGGGAGGGATGAGGAAAAAGATGAAGAAGATAGATAGATGGAGGGAAGGAGTGTGACAGGGGAAGCCAAAGGGCTGAATGGAGATGAGGATGATTGTGAAATAAAAAGACTTGAGGGGAGAAGTCAATGAAAGAGAGGCAAACAAAGAAAAAGTGTAGAGAAGTCAAGCAAAACAAATAATGAAGATAGTGGTGGAATCCTAATCTTTAATTTCCCATTCCAACTATATATTTCTTCTATTTTAAAAGCATTCCCAGTGTTCAGTTAACTATGATTATGGAGTTTTTAGCCCAAACCAAAAAATGTGTCATTTTTTACACAGCTGAGTGGTAGGAGCTCGCCTCTTTTGCACAGAAGTTAGCCTTTCGCTCATTTCCCAGCATTCCTTTGTTTATACGCTCTCTCACTGGGAAATAGCACCTCACAAGCCCAAGTTAACATTAAAGTAGCAAAAAAATGGCTGGCAAAATTTGAGCTATAAAGATGTACAGTTTTTAGCCAGATGGCAGGTCAGACAAGGAAAATGAATATATTAATGGATCTATCTGTCTGCAAGTGGAGGATTTAGACCTAGAATGGAGAACGGAAACGCATGGCAGTTGCTGCGTCACAAACCCATACTTTTTCAAACCCGCAAGTTTTCATCTGATCCAACATGATTTGACTTAAGATTAAAATCCAGTTTTAATTTTAAATTCTTTGAGATAGGTCATTCATTTGGAGAAAAATGCCACAAAAACATGTCAAAGCATAAAAGACCGGATATTCATCGGAATGGGTCTTTAAGGTTCCCTCCGATCATCTTTTGAGTTATTTTTGAAGTGTTTTTTAATTATGTCATTTTTAGTCAAAATGAAAAAAAAAGCTTGTCATTTTTTAGGACATAGTATCTTCAGTAGTTGTGAGTTCAGAGTTGTGAGTGTTACTGTTAGAACTCTCCCGCTAGCTAACAGATCCTCACACCCCTAACCAAACATTAGCAGTGCATCAAAACTGGCGAGCAATTTTTGAGTTATCCAGTTGTTCAGTTTTAAGGCCAGGTGCCAAAGAAGAAAACAAAGATGTACACAGATTTAGTCTACAAGAGAATGCGTAGGATATAGTGGAGCATAGTGCTTATGGTTTGCTGTAGCATCTGTCACAACCGCTTCATCTTGTCCTATCCAGATTGACCAGAGTTTGAATAAAGAAATACTCCAAAATTCAGTTTAAGCCTAATTGTCATGAGAAAAATGCCACAAAACATTTTAAAAACAGCATTTTCACGGGAGTACGTCTTTAAGACAAGAATGCGTATTTATGTATGTGAGACGGTGTGTGTGCGTGCGTGAGTGTGCATCTGTGGCGAGGCCAGTGACTCTCAGATAATCCCTCAGCGGCTTCCTTGCTTGTAGCAGTTCACACAGAGAGCACCTGCAGCACAGCAAGGGTCACACTGTGGCGACACTCTATTCTAATGGCGTGCGCTTGCAGGTGTGTGTGGCTTCATCATCATAATGCAGCTTTGTGCGCCTCTCTGTCTCTCGGCTATCTTAAACTCCACTCTGCTCTACTACCCCTGTGAACTGAGATGCTAGATACACAAGGGGGTGGGGGGTGGCGACTACAATTCCACTGTTTTCTGTGTGTGGCAATACAATAAGGCACGGACCTCTGTTGCGTTTGTTTACCCAGCCATCGCGCCACAACAACGGGACTCTTTCTGTCCGCACACCTGTTCAGCAGCACTGACATCAGCAGCACTCAACACACAAAGACCACCTCTGCACTCCAAGAGGGAGGGGGAGCCAGGCCTTCAGGAGGAGCATCCACTGATGAGAGAGCGAGGTAAGAATGAGTGGTGGGAGCCTGGATGAGAGTCAGATGCAGAAGTCAGGTGGGAACGCATAAAAAACAGAGAAAAGAAGGGATGATTTAGGCTGGTGGTGACCATGAACCAGGCTGGCTTGGGGCTCAGTCCCCTGTTTCCTTCTCACCCTCCCTGAGAGTTGATCGGGTGCACTCAGCTTGTGAGCTCATTAAAAAGCACCCATTATCCCAACATTTGCACGCATCACATGCAAAACTAATTTACTTGTAAGAAATTAAAAGTTCATTTTAATTGAGCTCGCACTGCAGTATGCAAATGAGGGGTACATAATGTACACTGATGTGGAGCAGACACAACACTGAAAATGGACTTAACCCTTTCATGACTACATTTTTGAAGTCATAATGTAAATTGAAAACACGAGATACGATGAGTTACAATAAAATAAAAATACTATTTAAAAATCACAAAACACTTTATTCAAAAGATAAAGAATGTCATCCCCTGTGCAGAGTTCGAGTTCTTAAAACTCCATTTGCCAGAAAAGTCAAGAAATATCTCATCCAAACTCACATAAAAGAGGTAAGAGATTGTCACAGCTGCCCTTATGGTTTGATATGGGGTGTCTGCAAGTGAAAAATTGTCAAATTATCACAGGGCTCGCATAGTTTTTTAGATAATAGACAGGCATAAGAAAAACCATTCCCGCTTTCTTTTCCCCTATGGGCATGCTGCGGGCTTCAGGGTAAACAATTAAGACACACATTAGGGTAAGTGAGGGGGAAGTAGGTGAGACACAGGTGTGTCGTAAGGGAAGTTTCATTTTTTTCAACCCCCCTGAACCACTGCACTTTTGCTCAGAACCAGACAGTTAGAAATTAGAAAATTAGACAGTGTAATTTGTGTGGGATTTGAAGGGTTTTTACACTATGTTACATTACTTTTTTTTTAATACTTTTATATAATGCTATCCTTTTATTCCTTGTTATAAACAAATTGATGAATGCATTGCTACATTGACTCACTTGGAGCTCCAGACCAGTGGATCGTGGATACTGATCACTGGTGATCATTGAAGATGACCATTTAAGGCATCAAAGACCATGGGGGGGGTTACTGTCCTGTTTGAGTAAGGAGCCAGTGCACACACATTACAAGCGACTGGAGTGCTATATAAGCGCATTGTATGACAGCATCATCTGTACTTCAGAAGTACCAGCTTACATTATCCTTACATTTACTTCATAATTCATTTGCCACAGCAATGGTACACTCTATTTTTATGACATCACTTAAGGTGGCCACTGCAAGACACACCTGCGCTTCCCTAAAAATTAAACCCCTCCTATCTTACGACCCTCAACGGATCCTGACAGCCCAAAAACCCGCAGCACCCGTACGGGTCAACCCCAGTATAGGCACATCATGTGACTGAGGAATAATATAAAGGTTGTGTGTGAGATCAACATTTCATTTCTTCACAGGATGTTTGGCTTGTCCTCGCAGTCAGCTTGACCTGAACCCTGTGCTCTGACCTCCCTCCTCAAGTCTGTGAATAATCAATAAAGTGTCAATAAACTGGCAGAGACACCTGGATGGTTCCATGAGAGGAAAAGAAAGGTTTAAAGTGAAGAGTGTGCAAACGTCTGTGCACACTGATGGGCACAAGTCAACCAATTTAGTGAGACAAAAGAAACACAAACTTTTGATGGGTCTATAATTTGGGGCTGACATGTTTTTGTGTTGCAGAGCTTCTTTTAAAGACGCCAAACTAAAAACGTTTGTGTTCACTGGAGGCTTTCTTCTGCTACCCTCCTTTGGTGTTTTGAAAAGACTTTTCTCTGACTTGATTGGTGTTGTCCTAAGTTGATAAAGATAGATGTTTTCCAGTTATATTACAGTTCTGAAAGGAATACTGTAAGCTGTAATGCAGGTTAGATTTGATGAAAAACTGAAAAATTATCTGGTTAATTATCTTTAATTGCTGACCTTTAATTGCTGAGGGTTTTTCTTAACCCTGAAGTCTCGGGTAAGATTTTTAAATGAGAGGCATTCTAAATTAGGCACAACAACCCTGGAAAAACAAGATTCATGACCCAGCATATTATAATCAGAGGGAAAGAGCAGCCTTTCAAAGCTGGAGCTGATTTGAGTGATCTTTTTAAAAACATGCAGACAGAGAAATCCCAATTAATCTAATATATATATTTTCCCACAATGTATAATAATCTGAATCTGTGAACATATTTTTCTATCACAAATTTCTGTCTAAATAAAGAGAAATACATGCAACTGTCTTATTTGTCGATGTGCTGACTCATCACTAACTTGGCCCTCCTCTGCTGCGCACAAACAGGTGAGTCTGGCACTCGCCGGGCACAGATAGTTGGCACAGAGGGTCATCTACGGAGCCGCACGGAAGGTGGGCGCATCGTTAGCTGGCTTATGCGTGCCCTTAATGAGCAAAGTGTTGATTTGGCGCTGATCCTAATAGGATCAAAGCTGTCATTTGGCTCCCCTGATGGCTGACAGTAGGCCAGGCCTGGCACACCACCAAGAAGGAGGAGACACAGCGTCACTGTCACAGCTACATAATAACAGAGTCGACGCTCCTTTTCTTTACCGTTGGGTCCGCCTCTGTCTCTTGCTGATGCACATGCAGCACGCATGAAAAAATAAAATAGAGCTAATGGAGCCCCCGGATCACAATGTGAGTCAGTTATCACAAAAGCTCGTTGTTTGTACATTTCTCTTTAGATGTCGCCACAGCGAAAGCGTCAAGGCCATTACTTCCTGCAAACCCAAATCTCCCACAGTGAGGGGCGGAGGGAGCCGTGTTTATTGAATGTAGCTGGATGATGCTGAAATGCACTAAGGGGTGTCTCAGCTGGCCTCAACTCATTGAGAGGAATGATTTATTGTGCAGGAGTAACTGGGGTTTATTTTGGCTTGAGAGTGCCGCATGCCCTAAGGCTCGCTGATGGATTCGCTTACACACACATCCCTGCATTGTCATTTAAACATGCATAGAGAGCTAAGAACTACTTGAAGGCAAATGTAGTCACATTTGCATACTTAGCATACAAGACAAAATAAATTTTAGACTCCCAAACACAGATTTTAGGAAGAATGCAAAAGGAAGTAGACAAAGAGAAACCCCTGATATATGAAACCCCTCCCTCAGCTTCCAAATTAAAATGCTAATGTTTTTTTCTTTCTTTCTTTTTTTGTTATCATTACTTGCCTCATCCTCTTCATCCCGCATGCCATCCCCCACTCTTTCGCCCTCAAACCTTACCCCCACCCCCTCGTCTCCACCATCCTTTTGTCTCAAAATTAGTGAAGCAGAGTGCTCGGGCGGCTAATTATGTATTCAAATGAAAGAGGCTCGTTAATGTTGCACTGGGGAGAGGCAAGATGATTGGGAGAGGGTGATGGAATTGAAATGAGTGCCGGGGTGTCGCTCGCTCGCTCGGGTGGCGGCGGCTGTGGCGATGGTGGAAGAGGCGGTGGTGCATCTGGAACCAGCCGAGCGCATCCCAGCAGATGTCACCTCCCGGGGGGTGATTGGAAGGCACGGCGGAGGGAGGGGGGGTTAGGGAATAAGGTAGTAAGACAACTGGGGAGGGGGAGTGTGGTCAGACAGGAGAAGCACACTTTACAATGACAGGATGGGTGGGGAGGAGGTTTTGTGCACGGGGGTACAGGGCATGGCTTTGTTTCTGCAAAGGACACACAAAGAAGAGAGACGTGATGGTTAATTTAGCTCAGCGGCAACAAAGAGATGGAAAAAAATTCAAAAATGAACTAATGAGCATGCTGTTGATCTAGCTGTCACTCTGTATGTTGCTGTGCTTTATGGCCTGCTGCTTCACATCAGTGTGGGGGGAGGACAACCACCAGATTAATTATCACAAATGGAGTGTACACCTGCATACAGTAGGAGAAGTTTTCAACCATGTTTGCATTTAGTTTGGATTTGCAGATGCAGATCAGAGATTCATAAAAACAATTCGATTTATGTCATAATTTGAGGTTGACAATCGGATTCATAATCGTTATAGTTTTGAATGATCAGACTATCTGACCTAAAATCCATTTTTAGTCAAAGCTTCAACCAGCGTGATTCAAATATGATACCTGGAACCGAACAGAGCAGGTGAAGTTTTCCAGACTCCTTGTATTTCTAGCAAGATAATCAAGTGTAAATTAAATTTGTGTACAAACAAGTAAATAAGAATTAATGGAAAATCCACTCATATTTTATTTTCAAAATTCTATTTAATTTTTAAGTGATTTTATAACAGTATAGGTCAATTCAATTGAGAACTTGCCTCAGACAGATGAATCTGCTTTGATTATAGGAATATAAATCGATTAATTGATTTAGTTTATTAATCGTTACACCCCTAATGCAGATTGGTGGAGCAAAACATATTGTCCTCACATGAAGGTTGCTTGTGTTCACTCCTGGTATCTGGGGCTGAAGTAAGTGAGGTGTGAGGCTCCCCCAGTTACGAGCAAAATACTCAGGCTGAGGGAGGGAGAGGTGTTCTTCCAGCTCAAACCAACCATCTGCTCTGGTTGTCCTTCATCTGACTTACCTCTCATCCATATTGGCCCGCACAAACACACACACACACTGACACATTCGACCTGTAAATTGCAAACACACACACACACAGAAGTAGTTCACTATACTGTATTCATGAGGGCTGTTCTGCCAGCTCAGTACCCTCAGGCTCCCGGCCCTGTGGCCTGCAGCTATCATTACAGAGAGCCCATACTCTCATTATTGATCCCCTGACTGATAATCAAATGCAAGCTCTGTCCCCAAGGGGCACCACTGGGACCAGTGGCCCTGAACACACTGCACCTCTGGGGTGAGGGTGTTCCCAAACAACACTTCTATATCTGTCTATCTATCTATCTATCCATCTATCCATCTATCCATCTATCTATCTATCTATCTATCACCTTGTTTTTATGTGAGTCTCTGACGGAGATGCATGGTGTTTCTAATTTGGCATGCAGACATTAATTCCAGCACAGCTGCTGCCGCCTCCTCCTCCTCCTCCTCATCCTCCCTTCTCTCTCTCCCCCCACATCCCCACACCTCCAACCCCACGTCTTCTCCTCCCTCACTCTCTCCCTTAAGGCTTCTCTCTAATGTGCTGCTTCAGAGAGGCGCGGCAAATTAACACCATTTGTTCTGCGGAGCATGCCTTCTTCTCAACACTACAAGCATATCTTATGAGGTTTGTCTAAATGTAAGAAGGAGCAGGAAAGAGGAGGCTGCATGTATGCAACTGCGTTGTTTTAACCCCCCGTTCTTCATAAATCCACAGCAGATACAACAACAAAGTAAATCTAAAAGTGCTTAGTTTAAAAAAAAAAAGAGGATAAAAAAATGTTGTCACTTTTTTATTGCTTTCATAGTTTAGCCTTCAGTTATTTGCCTCCTCTCAGCATCCCTGACAGTGATCAAACCCTACAAACTGTCTCTGTCACAACGGCAAAACATCTGTGTTGATGCTGAAACCACATCGCCTTTATTCAAAATCCACCATTAGCATGCTCACCGCACGCTCAAAACAAATGTTTTAACCAACCTTAAACACCCCATTAGAAACAAATACCTATTTTGTCAGAAAAGTACTTGCTGAAATGGTGGGCCATATGTGTGAGAGGAGCAGCGCTGGAGAAATGTGGGGGTGGAAAGGTGCAGAGAGGCAGGAACATCTGGAAACTCCCAGAAAGGTTGTTTCTGTATTCTCAGTCTGGGCTGACAGGAATATTGAATATGGCAGACCTACCTTTGCATTTGCACACAAAGAAGCACAGCCACATGCACAAATGTGCTCAGACAAACACAGCCCTCCAGACTTCCTCCTGCCCCACCGCCTCCTGCGCAGACCCAGCACGGCTCTGTCTCTCTGTGGGAACAGCTCCTTTTGAACCATGAGCTGATTTCTTCCTCCCCTCCCCACTCCCTTCAAACACCTGTTCTTCCTCTTTTTATTCACCTTTATTTTATCTCTATATCTCCACTCTCCTCTGCTTCCTCTCCCATCGTCCTCCTGCTCCTCCTTCCTCTCAAGATAACAACCTTATTAAGAGCTCTAGCTGACCTATCCTCCTGATAAACGCATCCCATTGAGGGTCCCTGCTTTCTTCCCCGTGCTATTATGTGGGGATTACTCTAATCTGGACCAGCAGAAGCTGTAAACATTGAGTGATGGCTGAGAATTCTGCGTGGGAGAAAACATTTGATGCCCGTACATCTCAGACAATCAAAATGGAGAAGGACATTCAGTTTTGCAGCGAAAAGTTTAAAAATCAATCAATTAGGGAATCTGATGCATTAGATACTAATAAGCTGATTGTATGAAAGCAGTTTGATTAACTGGAGTAGAAATAGTGCCGGATGTGGGCCAGAGAGTAGTCAGCTGTGTCTCAGCTGGGAGAGAGCTGAATAACCTCTTTTCCACAGGTGCATGCTGGGAGGGGATCAGCTTCCCAAGCTAAAACAACATGTTCTGCATCAAGAGAGTTCATTTCTCCATCACAAGCCCTCCGTTGTTACAAGTTCAGCGAAGTTGAAGGGGAAGTCTGAGAGGGGCGCAGCCGTAGACTTGTGCTGAGAGACGGGCACGGTTTTTTCTTAGGGTGGCAAGAAAAAAAAAGGAGGCAGATGAAGAAGAGGGTAACAGAGAGGGAGAGAGGAGGGATGAAGTGCTGCTGCACTTGGAAAGCTGCCGCCACATCTGCTCGTCCATGATGTCTGCGCTGCAGCCGTCAGCTGTCATTTTGGACCGCAGTCAAGTGGAGCAGAGGTACCGCCTGGCAGCCTGCCTTTCTGCCTCCCATTTCAATCCAGAAAAGCTGGCCTGTCTTTCAACTACTGTAAAATGTGCCTACACCCCCCCAACTCCTTTTGCCTTTCTCTCACTTTCTGCTTGTGACCTTGACTTTCTTTAAAGGAATTGTTTTGTTTGTGTGTCTTTTAGAGGGAAGCAAAGTGTATCCGAGCTTCTCAGGGTCTCTTTTGCAATGAATTTTGTTTTCCATTTTTTTTGCACAATAAAGCGAATTATAAATGCTACTTGAGCATATATTGATAAACACTGGCATTCAAACAAAAAGCCGATCCATCATGGAAAACGTGCCACTAACAGCCCAACAGGATGCATTACTGTAGAGCATTTATCCTAATTATCACCACCAAACAAAGAATTGGAGAGTCCCAATGCATTAGGTGGGGTTGTAAATAATGGCGCTGGATTTTAAGCACCACCATTAGGTTTCACAGAAAAAATATGAGTTATTCAGTGCTTTCCTTGTGCCCCACCCATCTGCAAAACAAAAGTGAGGGTGTGATTGTGACAATGAAACAGATCAGCCTTAATAAAACTAAAAAGGGAGGAAACGTACCAGGCAAACAATTAAATCCCAAATGTTGGGATTTAAAAACACACAAATAAGGAAAAAAGAATGAAGGGAAACATCACAATACTCTCACATGGCTAACTTTTGTATGCTGGACAGGGAGGCAAAAGGTTGATGAAGTAAATAAAAAGATAAATAAATAAATAAACAATCCCCTGTCTGTGTGGTGCTCGGCTGTGCGGTGGTGCCTGGTTGCCCATGAATATTCCATGAGGCAGAGAGTGGGGAAGTGTGCTGCCTGGAACATCTGGTCCGGTCCGCAGGGACCCTCGTGGCGAGAAAGCTGCAACTTCAGGAGGAAAGCACTGGAAGGAGGACTAAAATGCCAATAAAAAAAGAGAAGCGGAGAGAAAAAAAAGGCAGTAATCAGCAAACTCTCACATCATATGGTTGATTTGTTTTGCTAATTTGTTTTTAAGACCAACTGTCCCAACTTTGTACAAAGCAACCGAGATCAAACGGTTTGATGTGAAAATCCCATCACCGTGGCTTCTTCTCCAACTGTGGTTTTTGTCATTAAATATGGATTTCACGCTGCATTTTCAAATGAAAACCACATCTCATACTAATGACTTATAGGACTTAAATGAGCAAGAATAGAATAAAACTGAAGGGGATATAGATTTACATCAAAAAGTAGGTTATTGAGCATAAAGTAAAACACATTTTTATTTAAAAAAATAAAGGAAAATAAAGTGAGATTTTGAGTTTAAAAATGCATAATGCAAAACAATGTTTAAATATTTCTTAGAAATAAATGTTATGTATAGAGTATGGCATCAATAATTCCTCTTGAAGACTTTATTTTTTGTTATTTTTTGCTGCCATCATAGTGTTGTCTACTGTGATTAAACTTTGTTGTTTTCATGTTATAAAAAATGAACCTACCATGTTTCAACCCAAAATATATTTTCAAAAATGTATTTGAAGATTGATTTATCTAATTTTTATATTTGGTTGGTGGATTGGTTAATTTGGTGGATGTTATTTTGTTTGGATTGTAAGAATTATTGCCTTTATTTTGATCTTATTATCTTGATAATCCTATTTTTTACATGATGTTTTTGTCTGTAGAGCAAGTTATACAAAATGGCAAAACAGATGTCTCAATAAAAGAATGGGGTCTCACGTGGAACTTTTGATTGACGGATTTTCCTGTGGCGGCATTCCATGGTAGGATTTGGACTTCTAATTAGCTTTTTCCTGACTGATGAAGGTGGTTTCCATATAAATGATGACTGAGACTGACCTAGACCAATCACTGCTTACTGACAAAGTCAAGCTCTGACATGGCAGAGTCTGTATCGTGAATAAATGGTGACGAAATTGACTTAATTTGGTTGAAGCCTGAAGTAAACCATTTACTGAGTTATGTCACACTCACTTGGTCCAGTTCTCATTTACAGTCAATGATAAATACAAGAAGTTCTAAGTTAACTGATTTTAACCAATTTGGAGAATTAAATGTCATACCACATTGTGATGTTCTGAAAGCAGTTGATGGAAAAAAATAAGAGATCAATTTAACATTATAGTCTAAGCAAAAACACAGGCAAAATTTAAATTCAATTCAATTCAATTCAATTTTATTTATATAGCCCAAAATCACAAAGAATTTTGCCTCATTGGACTTCATGCAGGTAATTTTACAGTTGCAAAAAATAGTCATGAAACATGAAAGAAAGATCACTAAAGACTAAACAGACTAAATAAACTGGATATCCCTGCTCTTAGACCCCCCCTCTCGGTAAGGAAAAACTTCTAAAAAACCTGAATCAGGAAAAACGAAGAACGAAGAACGAAAAAATGCTTTCTAAGCACTAAAAACATGGATTTGGAAATTAAACATTTGGCAGTCACAATTATTACTTTTTTTTCATCACATTTAGCTTACATTTTCCCTTTCAAGGTGTAGTAAGTCTTTTTTTAATTTCTTATAAAATTATAGGTTTTTTTCCTATAACTCACTACTATTATTCATGTAAGTGGGAATGACCTGGAGCTCTTTTGGATAACTTGTGTTGAAGAAATAGCGAAATAATCCAAAATGGTTTAGAAGGCAATTCTGAAAATTGTTTCTAAGTGTTTTGAATGGGAAGAAAAATTGAGTCCGCTATAAAGTTGGTTGGCCTCTCTGCATTTTACCTTGTGCTACTTAAATAAAGTTGTTCTTTATGGCTATATGGATTTATGTTTACAGGTTTGAAAAGATTAAGTGTCTGTTTGTTACATTTATACATACAGATTTAAAAAAAAAAAGCTGAAAACAACTTATTTTGTCTATAAATTAGTTACATGCATATGTATTTATAAGAAAAAGTTTTCTAAAGTAACTTCACCTTTTTATTCAAGGGGAAAAAGCAATTGATAAATAATGGCTGTCTTTCAGTGGAGGGAGAATACTCAGAATGCTGTAATTAAGTACTTTACAACATGTCAAGGCTCTCTGTTTTAAAAAGAATCTGACATTCCTATTTAAGAGCATGAACAGTGGTCCTTTTTTTTCAATACAGAAGGTGCAAGGTTATTTCAGACACCTCTCACAGAAAATGTCTGAGCACTAATAATTGCTTTTTAAGAATGAAAAATCGACATGTTTGAATAAAAATGCTGCCACTGTTGCTCTATTCCTGACCTTTCTGATACAGCTAATGCAGGCTTGCAATCACTTTTGCTGTCAGATTTTGTAAATCTCTTTATATATTAAAAAAGTTTTTCTAAGGGTTTCATACGTTTCTTAATTCTGCCAAGCTGAAGCAATATTGCCATGTCAGTGTTCTGACCTCTGCTGGTATTTTACACCTTATAATTCCTGCTGTGGCTTTCACTCTCCACTGTATTGGATACAATTTTATTCCTGGAACACCACTCAGGAACACAAATGTAAAAAAAGATATATGGATACCATTGTTTGTACAGTTTTTAGGAAATTTACCAAAATTATCTTTACTATAAGTGGCTCGTATTAAAGGCATTATATGGAAATTTGTGTTTTGTTCTGGCAATAATGCTCAGTGTTAGTCAAACAAATTGAGAGTGTGTGCTCCCTAATTTTCATTTTGTGGAGGTAGGCCATAGGAGCAGCTGGTGCCTGGAGCTGGGAGGGCTGGGGGATGAGGGTCAAGATACCCTGTCCTGGATGCAGGATCATGGAGATCTCATTATTAAGTAAGGCAAACTCTGTGATGATTGGCCCTCAAAACCACGCACCTGAGCTCACAGGCAGACTCTTGAAAAGTTGTGTTCCTCACAAGATAGTATATGTAAGGGATAATGCCCCAAGAGGTGTGCACTCATCAGAAATTAATTCAGCCAATCGAATTAGAGTACTCGCTTGAATCTTGGTATAACAAAAATATATAGAATATTTTAAATTAAATTTAAAAAACTTTCAAACTTTTGATTTTTTTTCTCTCAGAATTGAATAAAATATTAATTTCTCAAAAATAATAAGTATCATTTTACATTTAAACTACCACTATTTAATAGTAAGGTGCTGCTGACTCCAATTAGACACTGTTGGATATTTTAGTTATTTAAAATATCTTTCACACTTATTAATTCATAATCTTTAAAAAATATTTTCATATCCAAAATAAGCCAAAAACACCAGTTAAAATTCTGACTAAGATAACATTTTTGGTGGGTTAGCATGTTGTCCTCATGCATGCATGGTTTTTCTCCAGGCACTTTGACTTCCTCCCATAATCCAAATATATGCTTCACAGGTCAAATGATGATTCTAAATGTGAGTCTGTGTGATTGTGTGCCCTGCTATCTGTCCAGGACGTACCCCGCTTTCATCCAACAGCAGATGGGATAGGCTCCAGCAACCCAATGACCCCCCCCCCTGAAAGGTTCAGTGTATTTGAAAAATGGAGGAATAAAAACTTTTGCTTGTATCAAAGTCATTTTACAGAACAGAAAACCAGCAAAGGATTCAACGCATGTTTGAACCTTTTCTACAAACACTGTTTGTAATTTGTTGCAGACAATCACAGGCCAGTGAGAAACTTATTTAAGGGTTGCCGCTCACTGTGCTGCAACAGTTGGCCATTAACACAAAGTACAAGACATTTGGGCAAAAATTTGTGACAATTTCCAGTAGCAAACACACCAAATTAGCAATACAGAAACATTACAGAAAAAGAAAAACACAGCAAAATTTAGACACACATCCAGCAAAAAAAAAAATCCCACAAGGACCACAGAGCATTTTCACTACAGAAATCTCACATAGACTGTTTTTGTCTTCAATCAGTCACAATTTAATGTAATCTGTCACCAGCTGCTTGACAAACTTTTCTCACCCTGCTCACACACTCTGATTGAAGAAGTGTGTTTTTACTTCAGAAGCTTCTTTAGGTTTGCTTTACTTTAAACTACACAGTGAGCTACTACACATCTATTTCTGTAAATCTATTTTTAGTCCTTTGATTGAAAAGAAGTTGTTCTAAATAAGCATGTGCAGAGGACAGATGTCTGAGCGTCACAGAGCGACAGAGTGGAGGAATCTGGTAGACCAGTACACACTGATGGATTGTCTGTTTGACCATAATATCTGTACAGAGAAACCACATGAGCACACCTCATCCATCACACACCTCCCACACACACACCAAGCATCTTTTCAACCCACATATTTCCTTTTCCACCTGAGACCATCAGTTCGTAACACACACACAGACTTACCTCTGACCCCTCCACCACAAAAGGTATGACCTTTCAATCTTGTTTTGTCACAGAAGGCTTCATCTCTCTGCCTTTGCCAGAACGTTTTAAGAATAGAAATGAAGAATTTTTGTAAATAAAATATGCAACCACAAACTATTTAAATCAGTCCTAATTACTGCACTTTTTAACAACAAAGCTGGGTCTTTGGACTGTTTTACTTCACTGCTCACATCCCCTAAAATCAGGGATTTCCACACATTATTAATCAGATCTGTTTGGATTTGCATTGATGCTCAGCTTTAGAACAAATATTTTCTGCGATTCAGTTCATTTTGAGATCCTGCTTGTTTCAAGCCATATTTTAAGAAATTGTGTTTAACTATGTTGCGAAAAAAAAACTTGCAATTTAAAAAGTTTAAAAAACCTTTTGCACAGCTGCCATTTAGCATGGACTATTGTCAAAGTAATAACAGCAGTCTATTTCTATGAAACAATTATAAATGTTTATATATAAGGAAATACGTAAAGCACTTTTCCTTTTTTTTCCTGGCAATGAAATCTTCTCGTATGCAAATCCATTGTGTTTTAGGGGATTAAACTTGACCAGCAGCAACTTTTATCGAAGCAAACTGACCTGACGGCTGCAAACTGTCACCTGCTTTGAGAAATGCACTGCTGCATAAAACTTTTCCACCTACAATCACATAAAAAACGATCAGTTTTTGTGAAACATTCATTTTTAAAGATTTTTTTTTTAAACTTCAAAAAGCACAAACGAGCATTAACAAATATATAGAAAAACAATCAAGTACAGCACTCCAGAAAATGAGCTTTTCCTGAGAGACTTATATTGTTTCTTTGACACATCAGTGAAAAACTGTGTGACCTCACATTTAAAACTAATTAACGCTTTTGATATCTAACAATAAGGTTAATATTACTACAAAGAGAATTACTGAATGTCTGTGCAGCTGGTGCATATACTTTGACATCTAAATGTAAATATCTAAAAACGTACACCTATCCTTTTTTCAACAAACGGTTCTGTCAGTCTGCTGAAGCTGCTCCAGATGACTGCAAAAGGACAAAAGCAATCCATGACAAGACAACAAAGACATACAAATAACGCAACCAGAAGATACAAATTACAATGCCAAGGCAATATTAAATTAATGTGAAAAAAAGCACAAGCCCCATTTATTACAAGATATTTTCAAAGATTAAATGTTTTGTTTAAAAAAAATGCTTTCCAAAAAGTACCTGCAGAATGGCATAAAATGTAGATTTTTGTCTCCCTGGTGAAAGTCAAATCTGTGTATAATTCAACTTCCTCTTTTTTATTCCACACACCACATGTTTAATACACACACAATGCACAAAAGTACAATGCAGTGCACAACCCCTCCATCAAATCAGCAATTTAGGTAGGATGTTGGTCTGTTTTCACAGCAGACTTAAGGAGTAAATTAAAAGCAGTGGCTGACAGGGAACCATATGTTACCCGTCTCTGCAAGAGAAAAAACACAGCAAAGATTAATTGATAATAGCTGGCACTTCCACCACTTCCAACAGTGATATTAGTGTGAGCGTGCGTGTGTGTGAAGGCGTCTGTGTAAATGAATGGAGTTCATGTGTGCATGCATCCTGATTGCAAACAGCGTGCTCCCACTGAAAAGCCCAGGAGGGGAACCTGTCAGACAAGATGGTTTATATTGTCTGTAGCGTCAACATGCCTGCATTTTTAAACCTGCCATCTTGTAAAAGATGCCAAAGACTTAAACAACCAACACATTACTCATGTATGAGCTTGCAGGATAGTGCTGAATGCCTTTTTTTTTGACTGTTCAGTTTGAGTTTGCTGTGCATCCATTCACTGAAAAACCTGACTCTTTCTCTTAATTGCTGCTGCAGGATGCAAAACATGACATTAACAAAACTACTGAGCATAATGGAAGGGATCTAACTGGCAGGGATGTGCAAACAGATTAGCACTCTCCCAGCGTTGTTATGAGGAAAAGATCAGAAATCTGACTATGGTTCTCTTTGTGTGGTGTGATGGTTGGTGACCTCTCCAGCTCAGGATTGCCTGACATCAAATCCGAATGTCAGACGGGTGAGGCACCCTGCAGGTTTCCAAAAGGGCTGTAGGGGAGGGGAGAGGGGTGGTGGTTAGGGAGGAGAGGTATTGTTTGATTGGATGGGCTGATCAAGAGAAAAGCATAGAACGAAACGAAGGGAGAGAGGGGAAGAGAGAGAGAAGGACCACTCAGGGGAAATCAGCTCCCTCCACTCATAAACAAATTCATCATCAGCTTTGACAAACCACATGCCGCATAACGATGAGCTTAAGTGCACAGAGCCGGGGGGAGGGCGGGGTGGAGACGGAAAGAGACAAGGGACAGATTGCAAGAAAAGCAGGAGGTGTGTGCATACTGAAGAGTGGTAATCTCTTTACTCCTCACAAATTTTCCAGTACGTCTGGAGTCCATATTTTTTAATATATGTCAGTATTTGTACAAATATTTTTCCACCACAATCTTCGTCCCCAAATAGATTTTCTAAAATAATTTCTTTTGGTGTATCGATGGATTACAAATTACACAGGTGTTGATAGTCATGATGTACATGATGAAAAAAAAAAAGATCAAATTAAGTGATGGGACTCCTGGTGTGCTGCAGAAAAGGGGAAGACATGGACCCGCGAGATGCAAAAAGCAGAGAGGGTGTCAGCGGCTGGACTGACAGCCCATAATTATAGCTCATTTTCAATCATTAAGCCATGGAGTGTGAGCAGCCATCAAGCTAACGAAAGAGCTCTGATTAATAATGAAGGTCTGCTCTCCTCCCTCTGAGGCACGCACACGCACACAAGCATGCTCACAGTTAACCCCCAAGAATTTCCATGCCCGCTGCACTTTGACTTCTGGTTAAAGTGCCGCATTTTGGCACAAAAAATGTTGATCACACAAAGAGGTTTCACATGGCGAGCCACGTTTAGTACCTCTTCGCCCAGTTCTTTTGTCTGTACAAGGTTGTGTTTGGGAAAAGCTTCATTGCTAAAGGACAAACAAATGAACAACAAACACTAATAATCCACCCTCCAACCTTCCAAAGAAATGCATTTTATCTTCACCATCTTAAACCATTAAAGTGTTATTTATTAGAACTCACATTTCAAGGTAAATGTTATATAAAAGTGTTTTAAAAAACTTTCCTTCTAGAATTCAGAACACCTCCCTATTCTCACTTTAAAGATCCACTTTAAAGTGGTTAAAAACTGCATAATCATAATTAAAATACCATTGGGAACACTTTTACAATAGATTAAAAGATGAGCGGTGTGACTTTAAAGTTAATTTCTGGACCCTTTAACATAGTTACTTTTATTCTCTGTTTGCTATATGCTGCACAACACAGATCTGTTGCTGCAACTACAAGGAAGAAAACAGCAGAAGTTCCTGCTTCCTGGTGCACTCTGGATTGAGGGAGCTGTCCAGGAAACTGGTGGTGCTGAATTTAAACTCAGCAATACCTCCCTACCTCACCACCCTCTCAACTTTCTTTTCTTCACCTCCCCTTCCCCACCTCTTGCCCTGCACACCCCTCCTCTGCCTCCTTCTCATCTCTGCTCTGGCAAGCTGTCAGAGGACACACCGTCTCCTTTGAACTCCCACACCAGCATCCTGCAACGATCAAACTTTGAGCTCATCCCTGCCATGAAATATTTAGCACACAGAGGAACATATTCAGTTTGTGTCGATTGAGGTCCTGGTGCACAGGTACATGAGAGGGGGTATATATATATAAAAAGAGGAGAAAATCAGTTTGAATCTGACACTATGAAATCAAAAATATACATGACTTTCCTTTTAGCGATTGACACCGTGATGTTTGGCAAAAGGTGAACGAGGCAGAAAAATAAGAAGGACAACACACAGCAGTTCTTATATGTTTTTTATAAACGTGATTAGGTTTCTGTTGCAAAAAAACCCACACTGGTATGTGGAGAGAATAGAATAGAATAGAATAGAATAGAATAGAATAGAATAGAATAGAATAGAATAGAATAGAATAGAATAGAATAGAATAGAATAGAATAACCCAATGGATTCACTATATTTTGTAGTACAGTGTAACATTTGTATTTGGGAATACCCAACAAATCTCCATCATTACTGATGTTTGCAGGTGTCATCTTATCTGCAGTGCATACACGCACACACAGACACACACACCCAAACACGACCACACCAGCAGCACCAGCACAGCACAGAGAAGGATGGGACAGGGCTGCTGGTCCCAGCTGGTCCTTGCTAACACATTCCACTGCACCCTAATGACAGCGGGGCCCCCCAGCCTCTGTGACCCTGGCCCTAACACCCTTTCATGGGCCCCCAGGGATCCCGCAGGGCCAGAAGGGGTGAGGAAAAGGAAGGATGAGGGGGGAGAAAAGGGAGGAGTGACACAGATGAGGGAGGACACTCCAGGTGGCGGGACAGCTCTGAGGGAATTGGAAGTCATGAATATATTAACTGACAGGAGGGGGAGTAATGAATTCAAATTAAATTATATGTGCTGAGCACCAAATGAACACGAGCGAACACGCCAGGGATATTTCAAGGGGGCCGATATAATTATACCTTTCAGGAGATTTGATAAAAAGGAAATATGGGTAAGACAATCAAAGATGCAAAACACAGATGTCAAGCTTGTGTGAAGAAAAAAGTTGGGTACCAATGAAAGGATAGACTTTGTAAAATGTTTATTTATTTATTTATTTATTTTACAAATGGTCTGTCCTTTCCTTTTCCACTTTTTGTCCCAACTAATTCTCTGACCTCTTGGCTGTTTGTTAGCTAGCAGACATCTGACTCAGACAAATGTCTTAAAAAATGTTGGTCAAGTTCCAAGTGAAAGACTTGGTCCTTATGGCTGTGGTATCAGGGCTGACCCCCCTCCAAGCCAGGGCATGAGAGGGATCCCAGCTGTCTCTCAGGGCTGGACCCGACAGAGGCAGCCCTGACTCCCTTTTTTCCCCACACCTCCTTCCTCCACTTTGTCCCTCAGACTGTCTTTGCTTTGCCAGGGGCAAAACTGTCAATCCCAAATCCCCAGTGTTGTGGTGTAGCACCAGCTGACCAGAGGGCAAACAGGGCTGGAAGCTGATTGGTCAAGAACAACCAGGACAAGCAGGGCCTGAAAATTGTCCGACACTGAGGAAGACGGGCATACTTGGGGGGGTGCCAACGGACAAGAACAGAGGGTAAAAGAAGGAATAGGTCAAGATGGAGAGGAGTATTGGGTTCAGAGGGTGGAGGGAAAGAAGAGGGTGGAGCAGTCCACTCTAATGCCTGAGGCAACATGGAGCTAGGGAGGGCAAAGAAAAGCTCTCCTGCCTTTTGTTCAACTGATCCTTTAAACAATAATCCAATCCTTGTGATCTACTGAGTATTATGCCGTCATTATTGGCCAAAATGCTTAATGACAAGACAAATGAAAAACAAGTAAACTGGCTAAGAATATAAAACCCCGTCTTTATGGATTCACTTCTAGTTACCATTTATGGATTGGTCTACTTAGTTCAAAATCCCTCCATCAGCTATGTGATAAACTTCTATCAGGTATCAAACATTTCTTCTATCCGTGGACAGACAGAAACTCTTAGCAAGTCATGGAATGTGTTTTAATTAAACCCCGCCATAACCCTGACTTTGTTTCATTGTGTTTGTTACAATAACATGGTGACATTGCAAGAGATGGCAAAATAAAACAAGAAGAGAAAGACACAATTCAGTCTTATTTATATAGCCCAATATTATAAATACAGATTAATATAGCGACAAATGTGCTCATCTCAGACTTAGCATTTGTTAGGCTTCATCCTTTGTTTATCAACATATCCATTTCCACTGCTTCTACTTTGTTAAATATCATGCTATTGATTTTATCCTCCACCCCAAATTTTCTTTCATTTTATCCCAGGTTTTGAGAGATGGATAGACGGACGGATGGACGAGTGGACGGACAGTAGGATGGAAGGTCAAACAGATAGATGGCTAGATCGCTGGTGGAAAATGAACAGCCGGACTGACTGACGGATGGATGGATGGTCAAACAGACGGATGCTAGATATGTCAGGGTGGTGGTGAGGGACCCAAATGGAGGAGACCAGGCTAGGTGACAGGAACTTAAAGCAATTGATAAATTAACCAAAACCATGAGAGCAACAAAATGGTAGCAGAGCAGATGACCTGACAATGAAGAACTGAAGACCAGACACTTAAATAGGCTGAGGGCAATCAACTAAATGAAGGCAGCTGTGGATGACTTGACCTGAACATGGTGAGACTGACGAGGAAAACAGAACACGACAAAATCTGAGCACCCGATCCTGACAAGATAGCTGGTTGACGGACGGACGGAAGGTCAAACAGATGGATGCAACATAGCTGTTGGACGGACGGACGGACAGATCAAAGTCAAAACATATAGCTTAGGGATACAAGCACGCACACACACACATAAGGGATAGCGTTTGTGCTTGCGTGTGTATATTTCAGCGTGTTTGCATGTGCATCCTTGTGTGTGTGCGCGCATTTGTGTGTGTATGTGTGTTCATTATGTTTCAGATTAGGAGGTGCGAGACAACAGATGGATATGTCTAAAAAAGCCCCAAGCTTCCAACACCAATCATGGATTGCGGGTTCAGATTGATGTTCGGTCACATACTATTCCATCAATCCAGATGAAAACTGATTGTGATCAAAGATTTCAAGATTAAATTCATGTTGTGTCTCAGAGCAGAGAATGGTTTATAAACAAACTGAATTGAAGACTCAAAATTTGGTTTTCAGTTTCATTCATGTTTTTCCAGTAAAACCACTCCATAAACCTCTTCTTTCTTTAAGTGTTGCTTATGGAGAATCACTCCTTGCTTTGTCAGTTTTTCGTGTGTGTTGTATGTCAGTTGTGACTTGTGTGTGTGTGTATAAAAGATGAATATGAACTGGAAGTGTGTGCTCACGGTGCCTGATGACAATGACAGGGGCTTGATGAGCAGAGATAGCCCACTGCTGATGCCCTGACCATATGGATGGGTATTGTTGTGCCTCCCCCTCACCACCACAGATGGTGCCCGCAGCATCACAGCACAACAAAAACCTAAGCCATTGTTTTACTAGCAGCAATCATAATGAGAGGAAGGAGGAGAAAGACACAAAAAATAATTACTTCTGCGGCCAGAAAAAAAAAATCTGTTCTTCTTCAGAGTTGGTGTCCAGAAGGGCAGATTCCTGAGAGAAAGCAGCCAGAGCGGTTGATGGTAATTGACTGATATGGTAATGAGTGCCTAATTATACCCAGTACATGGGCGCAGAGGGCCGCCTCCACAGTGACTGCCCCATGACCCGCTTTCTGACAAACTGTCACTTCATCTTGCCACATCACTCAAGGGCTTATCAAATATGACCCCAAAATAGACAAGCGATAACACACACAAGTGGGCACACGCACACACACACACTCAAATTCGTACAGTTCACTTGCAGGCGGTGCACACACCCAGACATATGCTTGCACACTTCAACATTTAAGTGACACATGGACAGCTTTATAAAGAGTCTGCAGGGTGCAGTCAGAAACCTCCAAGTCATAACAAACTAGGGAGCACTATTGGACAAATAATTATTTCCATTTCAGCTTTAATTTGGCATTCAAGAGCGTGTGTACACATCTAAATATTCAAAACAATCTTCACCTAAGCAGAGTCGGGGCCTGTTTCTTTCTAATCAAGACAATCAGTATTTTTTGTAGGTGTGACAGCAATACAATCTAATTTACCGTGCTGATAAACAGGCTGGACTTGTAAATTGATTGCACTGTGCTTGTCACCCTTCGTGAAATAAATCAAAATATGTATGCCACATAATTACAAGTCTATCACACAATAAAGCACTCTTTACGTGTGCTCAGTGGTTGCACCACTTCTCTTTGAAATCTGTTTCATAAAACATCAGCTGGAAGAGAAACTAAACCACGGTAATTTTCAACATTCACTCAAATCACTTCCTATTGTTCACAAGGTATTCAGAAAACCCCACATCTGGCTTTATTTTTGACAGTCGTTTGAATGGTATTCAAACGTACTCAGTGGGAATTCCAGTTTCTTTTTTTCTCTTTTTTAGAGGCACTTGAAGCAAAAAGATTTAACCCAACAGAGACACCATGAAAAGGCAGCGCCGTCAGCTGACTCGACAAGATTTCAGTGACCTCTTTTGGTGATTCAGAAATATAGATGTGGCCAAAGATTGTGTCAGTTTTGCATAAAACTAAAATACATTTGTCTATGCACCATTATTCCAGCAACACTTTGGGAAAATAAAAGATATAGTTTTATACTTAAAACTCCATAATCCAAACTGTATTTGATTTTATAATGCTGTTGGCTGTTTACACTCCTAAATTTTCTTACATTTTTTTGTCATTTAAATCTTTTCTTCAATCTGTTCTTCAAATGGGAAAGATTTTAAGTGTTTTTTTTTTATGTAGTTTTTCCCTTCAAAGCTTTCTTACCCGTTTATATATACAGTATAACTTTATAACAATGATGGAGGCTTCTAAAATTTCGTCCTGTAATAATTTTTTAAGGGTCCTGCAGAACCTGGCAGCACCTCAGGACACCAGGCAATTTGGGGTGAATAAAAGATACAAAGGAAAGGAAAAAATAATTAATTTGAATTAAAGAGCCACAAACAGCGCAGATTCAGTCTCTGTCGTATCTGGTGATCATTTGTGTCTGGTCAGCATGCTTGGTCTGACCCTCGCGGTATCAGTCCACAGACAGCCCACACTCCAGATGGCCTCAGTCCAACAGGTGGTCCCAAAACGGGGGTGGGGCTGAGAAGTCTGACATCTGCCACTCTTAGCTAACTAACCGCGCGCAAACACTCTGTAGCACAGAGCACTTTGTAGTAACACATTTTCAGTTTTGTCACTACTCTGCATATCTGGACTGGTGAGATCTCGGGGCCCTGGGGCTCCGGCTCCCACTGTCTGCCTGTTTCTTCTATCTGATTTCACACTCATCTCACACATTCAGCTCAGCGTGAGCTCTGTTGCACGGCTGAGGCTTGAAACAGCTCATTAGCATGTATTCTCTTCATATTCCTCTTTTTTTTAGGCTTTATTTGATTCCTAATTCAGACATCTTGCATCAGCATGGTGTAGCTGTTTACATGTATGCTATACAGGCTTGTGTAGTTTGTAAATAAACAACATAATAGAGTTCCACCATAGACCATAATAGACCACTCTTTATTGTGCAGGGATTGTGCAGCCACTTGATTATGGGAGTCAAGGTTGTGCAGAGAATGTTAAAAAATGGAAACAAACAAGAAAAACAATTTTTAAGGTGAAGCATGCATAGGAAAATAACCTAACAAAAGTGTGCATCTTTAATTTTTTAATATTAATAAAAATCTTGATAGAATAGTAGAGCAGTGAAATCTTGGCCTTTAACGCAGATTTTATTTTTTTACCCAGATTTGAGATACTTCACCCAAAAATCTGCCACTCAGCAGTGTCTGTAACTTTGTTTGAAATAACAGAAATAATGGCATATGGTAACAGTGTTCTGCAATGAGGTATTTTAACTAATTTACATTTTTACAAAATTGATATTGTAGAGAATGTTACAGACAGTACATTACTACGAATTGTTAAATAAACTGTTAAACGACTGTCCAGTTTTTGTGTCACAAAGTGATTTTCAGCAAGAAAAAAACTGGTTGAGTTTACACAACAAGTGATCATGGTTGTCTAAGGCAAGGACCTGTTTCATGGTAGCCAATCGAGCTATGGGAGCTGAGAAAGGAGCTGGGAAATACTGTGGAAGGTGAAAGCAAGAGTGGTCCCGTAGCAACTGGAAGACCCCCAAAATAGTAGAATTTCTCCAGCAAACTCCAGGAGCAACACCTGAATACCTGGCTCTCACGCTTCAAAGCTTCTGATAGAGGAGCTGAGCTTGAAGGGAATCAGACTATTTACAGGGAAAATTGTTTTATATTCATATATGTATTATATATATATTTCCTCTCTCATTAAAAAAAAAAATACTTGTTCAGAACAAAGTCAATTTAACTCATAGCAGAACACGTTTGCCTTTTTTGTGTGTGTGTAAAACCCTTTTTTAACTAAAAAGTGGCCAATAAAGGAAATCTGTTGGTCAACTATGGTGAAATAGTGTGTTCCAGATGCTTGATAATATATAGCATAAAAAAACAAAGTAATTACAGCTGAAGTTGAATTATTCATGGGAATTTTTTTTCAAACCTGCTACTGACAGGTGTCTGTGAATCCATATGGTACATGTGCCTGTGTACAACCACCAGCCCCGCCCCACACATGCATGAATATATATCACCAAAAGAAAAGGTGAGGAGGAAAGGCGCTGGAAAAATAATTGTAACCAAGTTATGTGTGTGCGTGCATACATAGATACTAATCTTGTTAGCACTACAAGTACACAGCTATATTAGTCTTCTGTTCTGATCAGTCTGTCTATCCTTGATTATGCTGGAGATTTTGATTTATAATGAGATATAATTTCGTCAAGGCTCTGGCCACATTTGTATTGTTGCATTTTAACCAAACTGGAATTCGTCCTTGTTTGCTGCTTGTTTTTTTCTTTTATTCTGGCAAATGGATTAAAGTTGAAAAGAGGATGATTGGAAACTTCAGCAGAAATGTTGAGTTAATACTAAGAAGAGGTTTGTTACTGGAAGATAAAAAGCCTTTTAATTGTAAATATATATAAAAAAATATAGTTTGTGTTTTTATGTTAAGAACAAATAAAGATGTACTGTATGATGTATAACCGTTGAGCAGTTTTGCTTAAATGAAAGGAAGAAAAACAATGCCACCCACCGAGGTGCTCTTTTGACATGCAGAAAGGACAAGATCACAGCATTCACACTTGTTCAAATACAAAACCACAAAACCAAACTGAAATCTGTCAAGTTGAACATTGAATGTAATACAGTGACAGGAAATTTTAATTATACAATTTACAAACCTAAAGTTTGTCTAATACCCTTTGATGCCTATCAATGCAAATTTGTATCAAACCCAGTCAGTTCCAAATTCTTCATTTAGCATCAACTTGAAGGCAAAACATGAGGATATTTTTTTTTGTAAAAAAACTGTATTCAAATATTAGTAGAAAAGAAGTCAAGGAAATAGTTCATGAAATAATGTAACCTTAAGGTTTTTTCCGTACACTTAATGTTACTGGGTTTGCTACATTTTCATCCAGCTAGGATCAAACTCTGCATTTCCTTGAAGAAATAAACTGATCTAGTCAATTATCTTTTACCTCTATCTTCTCCATATCGCCCAAGGTAGGAATAGGGGGGTGCAGCTACTGGACTAGAGTGAAAATGGTTGTTACCGCACTGAAGAAAAAAGGTGTAAAGGTCACTTTGGCCATGACCTGTGTCATTTATCAATACTGTCACTACTTCACCATCCTCAGACTTCTTTGGATACGTCTGGATTCCCATGGAGACAAATTTTCTTCAAGGTAAAAAAAAAAAAAAATCTCTGTTACAAAAGATGTACAACCATTGTTCCTTCTTGTTATTCTTCAAAACTGTCTTCATTCTTTTTTTGTCTTTCCCTTTGGCTAATTGATGTGTTGTGACCTCCCTCCAGCATTCATGCTGCCTCCCTGAGCTTGCAGGGACCTTCACAATATTGCTTTTGAGCAAGGTCCAATAAACAAACAATTACAAGACAGGAAGATGTATCAGACTGAATTGCTTCACGATGGGGAAGCATTTAATTTCTGATTTCACAGTCCTTTGGTTTCAATGGGCATGCAGAGGGGAGGGGGCGGGCGGGTCTGGCAGAAGTCATTTTCACCGAGACAGGCGCATTCACCGACTTCCACTGACACAGCCCCTCCCACGTACACACACACACACGGACACCGTGCAAACAAAAGGTTTTGAAAGGGCCAACATTATGGCTTCATGTCACGGTTCCCTCTTTGAAGTTAAAGTATGGATATCTGTGAAGAGTCTCGTTCACCCAGAATGGCTCCACAGCGGAAAAAGTTTTAAAAGGGTCATCTGGACTTGGAGCCCAGGGGACTCTTTTGAAAAGTTTTTCTTTCAAATGGATAAACTCCAACCTGAGGTATACATCCATCTTTATTCGTTTTTTTTTACATGCTCCTCATAACTTAATAGCATTTTTAATAATTTAATTGGCAGCCATATATAATCACTAAGCATTGTAAGAGTGACCACAGTTTCACTCTTCACTTAATGGATTGATTCAGTTATAAGAGGGGCTGCAGTAAGTAGTTTTCCAACTGGCTTGTCTAACCACAAAACAGCCATAAAGACCAACATTAAGCTGCAACACCAGATCAATATGTAACACTGAAAGGAGGAAGACCCTGATGAGGGCATTTTCTGTTATCTTCTAAACCCTTTTCCTCCTCAAGATGTTTTTGTGTTCCTCTGCAGGCACAGAATGTAGGAGCTCAGAAATGATGACGGCTCTGCTTTCACTTTAAGAAGTGTCACAGTCAATCAGCTTCTGAGCGGCTGACTTAAAAAAAACTGCTCCCATCTATCTGTCTGAAAGAAGGAGCAGGACAAAGCTCACTCCGCTGAAAACGACTGCTATCAAACTTTGAGGAATGGTACAGAAGAGTGAGCCCACGGACCACAGTGACTCATTCGAGAGGCTGGATCCTCATGAAATATTCATGTTTTAATAATTGAGGGGAATAGTAATAGTGTACCTCAACCAGCTGCTTCTTCTTCGCTCTACTTCATTTTTAAAGTAGCAGGTACATAAACTATTTGTGCGGTGTAGCTCTGATCGTGTCATAATTAGCCTGTTATTTAGTTGTTCCTACTGCAAAGAGTAAAAAAAAGTGAAGAATTTCTCCTTTTCTAAATCGTCATTCACATTTTCATAAAATCTATGTGATCCACTTTATTATTTTATACCAACAACCATGTTTCTCCCAATTATTTGTTTCTGTTACTTCAAATAGGCAAACACAACAACATATGGTCGATCACCTGAATCCTAAACTCGGTTCATATTGCAGTGGTACACCAAAATTCTCTGGAGCTGATAAAAAAACCTTATTGTTGGGAATTGTTACCAAACTCACTTTTGAGTAAAGTTTTGTGTTGTCTTCAAATGTAATAAAGGTAGTTTGGTATTTTCTAAAATCAGTTATGTTGATGTAGTAAATGAAAATAAATTACTATTAAAATCTGCAAAGTTTTCTTCTGATATTTTCAGGAAACATCACACAAGAAACACAAAATAAAAGAAGAGACACTTCTTAAGTCTTTTGAGTCATTCTTTTGAGCTGTACTGAAAGAAGAAACATGGGAATAATTTTAGAAGTAAGAACATGAAAATAAATCAAGTTTGGTTCTGAAATACCAATCTTTAACTTTCTATCTCAACTTTTTAAGAACTTGCAGTCCAATTTCTCCACAAAAAAAAAAAAAAGAAAAGAAAAGAATCATGCACAAGTCCTAATACAAGAGAAGTTAAAGGGTGCAGAAGGAAGAAAACACATTTTAGAATAAAAATAAACATATATATATATATATATATATATATATATATATAATAAATTAAAAAAGGTACTTAGGTACTTTAACTAATCATATTTAATTTCCCTCCATCATGTAAGCATCCCTGAGGAATTTTAATTTTTTTGTTTTCTGTAGGAGTTTTTTCTTACTGAGAAGGACTAAGGTATAAGGGCAGAGATAACCAGTTCAGTTTAGTCCATTTAGTTTAGTTTAGCAATCAGATATTGCTTAAATTGTAGGACTGACTTTCTTCTTTTGCAAAATTACCATTGTGAACCCCATCGGATAGTTATTTTGTGATATTGAGCGATAAAAATGCAATTAAATTAAAGGGAATCTACTCTACAAAATCCAAGTAAAGCAACAGTTTTGTAGAAGCGATCTTTGTTTTGTGACAAACCTGAGAAAAATGCTTGAAAGAAAATGGGTTTTATTTGAGTTGAAGGGCAGGGCCTCTCAGACAGGAACCCACACGTCTGGTTTACAACAAAAAAAGAAAAAAAACTCATGCCTAGAGATATTTAAATAAAACAAACCTTGAGTCAAATTTGATTCAGTAATAAGATTAACCATTTTTTAGATTAATGTCTTGAATCTAACCTCATCTTCATGTTTGATCTATAGATCTGTCGGTTGTATGTACAGATCCCCCACAGGGGTTACTGTGTTGTTTGTGTTTGCACTTCTGCTTTGTTCTGGATCTACGCTGGATTATGTAAAACATTGACTATTTCATTTGACCACTGAGATTGCTAAATTAAAAAAAAGTCTCCCAGCTTCCAGGATGTCAAGATTTTTTTTTAAATTTTACAAGTATATTTAGACAAAAATGAACTATTTCTAAAATAAATTTATGATGTTTACACGTCAAACTGTAATCTTTAGCTGTGTGAATAAAACCAAGAGCATGTTTAGCTTCAGCTGGCACTCCTGGAGTTTATGTTTTGCACTTATCATTTGGGTTGTGAAATCAATCTACTGTCAAATATTTTGATTCAAAATTTAAGTCTTACCTTATTTTTTTTACGCATTGTAAAAATTAAGTAAAAACTTTTTTGCAAGTCTGAGTGACAATTTAAAAAAAGGGAATGATGATAGATGTAGAGAAGAAAAAAACAAAATGAAGTTCATTTTAAAAGATCTAAATTTTAAAAGTTGTTCATGTCCATGGCCAAATACACTGATCTGGCAAAAAAATCATGAAACTTCTGCAACAAACTATATCATAATTTTTTTTTTTTTTTTTATAAATATTTCGGGTGTTTTTTCATTATTAAAAAATAATACATGTCCTAACCAAACCAATTTGGCTAAAACTGTAGTTTTTAGAATAATCAATAAGACATTTTTCATCATCTGTAACAAAAAGAAACTAATCCCAGACACCTAATTCAGTTAAATAATATTTATAAAGTGTGCTTTATTAGAGTACAACAAGCACAGTTGACAGAAGTCACATAATTCTAAAGTGTGACGAATTATAAAATCCTCTGCTATTTTCCTTTGCGCAGATACAAAAAAAAGGATAAACTTTAAACAAAACTCAACCATTGCAAAATTATTTAGCATTTGGAGAATGTGCAAGTACAATATTTCCTTAGTTTCATTTTAAGAAGGAAATGGACAACTTTTCTTCAAAAATCTTTTTGAAAGTGATCACTTGCACAGATCAGAACATCATAAATACACTAAAAAATATATCAATAGAACGTGCTTCACTGACAGCTCTCTTATAGATACCTGTATTTTAAAAAAACAGTGGCTCCTGAAACTGTTTTATAAAATAAAAGCACAAAATGGGCCATGGAAAATCAATATTTTCATGTATAAAAAAAATAATAAACAGCGTGAATATATTAAGCATTCTTTGACAGTTTGTATGTAAATTTTATGCAAATTCCCACTTAATTATGGGAATATAAAACAGAAGAATTCTCGGAGCACAGAGGAAGTTACAGTGTCTGCGAGGAGCCTGTACACAGTTAGCTGGTGGGAATCTTAACTAAAATATGTCTGTAAAGCATTAAAGAAACAAAAGAACTAATGATTTGAAGAGGGTTTTTATTTCCTCTTTCATATGTCAACTTCTTCTATTATGCATTTCGTCTGGTGTACAAAAAGATACTGTTAATCTGCTCTCAAACTTCATGGTTTAAGAGAACCACAGCTAATTAACCGCACACCAAAACAGGAATACATTTTAATATTGATCCCCTTAAGTCCCCGGTGCATTGTCTGTGTGCATATGTGTGTGTGTCAGACTGTGAGTGCAGGCAAGAGTATGATTATGAATATTTTAAGAGCGCATTTAACATGGCGAAGCCAGAGCAGCCTCGGTGAGGGATTTGCGCCTACTCTTCAGCTAATGACCCCAGGCGCTTCCAGCAAAGCTTCTTCATATTTTAAAGAAAGTCGATAGAGCTGCAGCCCAGTCAGCAGCATTAAGATTCATACAGACGCCACAGGGACCCTGAAAAAATTAATAACACGCGTGTCTAACAATCCTTCCTGCGATTTAGTGGAGCACCCAAGCTCACTGGGTGAAATGCAAAGCAGTAATGAACACACAGATAAGATACGTACTAAAGCAACGTCCCATACCCTTCCAGTCAGTGTAGATAAAGTCTCCCACCCCCTCGTTGCCCCATTAACAAATATAGCCATCACCACTTTGCAGCCTGGTTCAAAACTAATAAACACAGTCTTTACATAATGCCATCTTTCTATAGTATCTTGTTTCTCTGTCGGTCTTGGCTTGTTTGCAAATGAAAAGAAAGCTCCAATCAAAAAGTTTCAATAGACCTTACATGACACCACTGCAAAAGAGCTTTTTTTATGGCAAAAAAAAAGATTCTCAGGCTCAGAATTGTTGCAGATTTGAACTGGCAGGCAAGAGACTGCACACAATACATTTCAACAACTTTTCGGTGTGTTGAGCATCTCTAAACAGACTGGCCTCAAGCACTAGTTTTGTGATGCGCACACCTCTGGCAAATATTAAAGATGTTGGAGAACAATGACTTATTCAGGTCTTTAGTCTGAAATCAGGCAGGAAAAAAGGCAAAAGTAAATCCACTTTGAGTCAATTATTTTCAAACTTCTATGTGAATTTTAATGACACGATCTCCACATCAATTCCTTAGGTTCCTAAATAAAACAATTTAGAGTTAAAGGGAAAATCTAAAACCAAAAAACAATTGGTAAAGCAAATATTTATGCATTGCAAACTTTAAAGGGCAAACGTACATATCGTAGCTCATTTATGTCTCAATAGATAATTAGAATTTGTAGTACCAGTCACATGAAATGAAATATTTACATGAATGATAATCTTCAGGGCCAACCGTGATGCTTTTATTGCTGTAAGTTTCCTTGAGAGTCTGGACAACACTACACCAGCAGGCTCTGCCCTCTCAGGGACGCTAGACAGCATCTGCCACTGTTTCCCAGAGAGCTCCACACAGAAAGCCACAGCGCCCGTCTGTGCACGTGTGTGCACATGTGTTTTTGTAGGCAAGTGATGAGCAAGCGAGTTTTTTACACTAAGTTTTTTTTATTTGCAATAAGATGCAGTTGCCCCAGGTATGCATGTTAAAAATGAAAGAAGGCATGGAAACAATCTTGCCTTAAGTCGATTGCACAAGACCACTAGATCCAAATGTAAATAAAATCCATTTTGAGCCACTTCACTGTAAAAAATTATATTTATATATATATATATATATATATATATATATATATAAAGCTGAACCCAATCATCTGACATTGTTTCCTTGACTGACAAGGTGTAATTCTTCTTCAGAGAATGTGTGGAGGCTAAAAGGGAAAAAAAGGAAATCAATAAGGCATTACTGGAATGCCATAAAAATGTGATCTCGTCAGCCGGTTGGTCAGGATGTTAGATGTAATGTATGTGGATATGTTATCTTAAGGCTATGATAAATAATTTTTATTTTGTCTGATCACAGCTTAACCCTGCATTATTGAAGGTGCGTTTATGATGGTAGAAATTTTCAAAAGCTAAAAAAAAAATCTTCTTCAGTCAATTAGTGCATTGTGTAATAATCTGAAGGGAAAACATCTGCATATATGCTCCTGAAGCAGGAAAATACAAAGCCAACAACACATATCCACAGCCCAGTTTAATCCTCTGGTGGAGATGTGTCTCTCTAAGGCCATGATGAGAGGCTCATATAAGCAGCTCATCAGCAGCCTGTTCGCCCATATGTGCCTCACACCCCTCGGTCCCTTGTGGGCTGCGGCTCCGTGCAATGAAACCATCTCATCTGCCAACATGGGCCACTTGGAAAATACCCCAATTTCTTCTCAGATGGGCCAATTCTGTCTTCGTGGACTGGCGCTGTGATCTGTGCAGATTGCGAGAGACGTCTGTGCACCCAGTCAAGCGCAGAATCCTGGGCTCCACAATACAAGTAGAAACGCTAACTGTAAAGTTAAATGTAATAGTACCCACAAAAAAAAATACAATTAAAACCTCTGTGTGCAAACGAAAATACATATAGAGTGAAAAACACATTGAAGGTTAAAAAAAGGAGCTTCTTTTAACTAACTTTTATAAGTTATCACGTTTACACCTCTGACAGGTGTGATAGTTTAACACAAGAAGCTGAAGAAGTATGACATATGCTGAGGGACCCGCACAGACAGAAAGGCAGGGTCCAGTGTTATATCTGCAGGTCCCGCACCGCCTTGGTTCGCTTACCCCCTGACACCTCACATATGTTAAGAACATGGAACAGTTGGACGTGGCCGAGGGCTAAAATGGGTCAGACCGACACAGATGGAGAAATAAATCCCACGGGGTCACAGTCAGATGACGAACCGAAAGACACGGCATATCTGTGTTTGAAAATGACACATATTCAAATATTGACAGACTTTGGCACACCATTTTTCTATTTAAACAAGAGCAATGGAACAGTTAGAGCAAAAAGAAAAATCTACAAGTTTTAAGAAAAAGTCTACAGCAAGCACAACATGTGGGGAAAAAGCAAGGGAATGCCATAAGATAAAATAACTACATTATTTTTTTATTATTCTTTTTAAGTCAGATGTGTCAAAAAATATATAATATAAAATGAAATAAAGAAAGTGTTTATAGTAGCTAATACTCCATAAGGGCAACTAAAAAAAAACCTTAAATAACTGTGTCTTGTAGGAAATGTAAAATAAAATGTTTTGCAAGAAACACAATCAGCTGAAAGTGTAATTTCAGTGCTAGGGAAGCCTGATCAAACTAATAAAACACACCCCAGAGATAAAAACATATCCACCCACACTTTTAATCTCTAAAAGCAACAAGATAATAGTCTGTGAGCCATCTTCTTAGAAAAGCTCATGAGAACTCTTCTTTAAGATGCCAGTATTTTCCAGTGGGCCGTTATTCTATGGTGTCACAGCTGATAGGTGTTCAAAATAAAACAAGCACATGTCCCTGGTTATCAAAACCTTCATTATAAGTGGAATGTGGAGACGTAAAAGTTGAGTTCAAGAGGTTAACCATCCGTTAATTCACTATGAAGAAGGAAGAGAATTTCCCATCAGTGTAGTCCTTGGTGTTTGAGGTGATCTTTCACCCCTGTTTTCCAACCAACACAAAGAGATGTTGCAAGACGAAGAGCACTAATCCTCTAGGGGTTTGTGTTATGTTAGCCTTTAACATGGTTTGTTTTTGTTGATTTGAGGCTTTAAACCATCTTTTATAATCAGCAAGCTTCCAGTTTCCATTCTGACTCATCAAGAAAGCATTAAGAGTCCTCATAGAGCAAATTGTTCACCCCAAATGAACTGTAGCATCACAAGAGGATAAAATCCCTCCGCAGACGATAGAAACCATGGTGTCAACCGAGCGATAGTTTGTGGGTGGCATGTGTTCTGTCAGACACCCGTATGTTTGCTGGGAATCTTTTGGATAAAAGTCAAGTTTGCAGCTGCAGCCGCAGAATAATTCATGGCTCTGCTTTTTACCCAAGAGGAGCCACAGGTAGTTGATGAAGTGGCGGTGCCAAGACTCCCAACTGGCGAAGACGAAACGCAGCTGCCAGGAGTCAGCGTGGCCAGATGCCGCTGCTGATGTACCATGTGTTCCAAGCAGGGCAACAGTGTGTTTTTGTGCAAGCTGAGGTGGGAGGGGAGAGAATGGAGTGCTTGCCAAGACATTTTCACATTGATGCCAACCTGACACATGCTTGGGTACTCCCCATGGTTTGTGTTACCCTCTCAGCCTCCCTCAAAGATCTGCGGGGGGTCCGCGTCCTCTCTTTTTCTCAGATGCAAGTCCGATGCCAAAACAGGAGTTGGCGCCGGCTTGCGGCCACCCAGCCCATCGGTGGATAGACCGATTCAGGTGGTCTTTCCTGCACTTGCAGAGAGCCGTCAGAGAATAGCGGTTTCAGCTTACCCAGGTTGCCTGCCCTTTGTTTGTTTTAATCGTTACCAAAAAACAGTCTTTTCCGTCATGGCAAGTACAAACGCATGTGATCGATTTTTTTTTCCTCCACCCCTGATTCGTCCCTCCTTACATCCAGTAACTGTAAATTAGTATCCCACTGGCTCAGATTCTAGTACCCACACAGGGCATCTTGAAAATATGGCCAACTTCCAGGAAACAAATCCGAAACCATGGGTGGTCGGTGCCTTTTTCTTTTAATCCTAGATGGCATAGCAATATTTTTTCCCGTCAAATCCTTAGGTAATGGAGCAGTTGCTTTCATTAAAAATACCAAAAATTGTCCAGAGGCTGTATAAAAAAAAGAAAAATCTGATTATCTGGCAAATAGGGGTAGCAATAGCTGCAGTGTCCCCACGAATGGGAAAGAGTGGACTTTGACGATACTATTCCTGGGAGTGGAGGGGAGTTCTCTGAAACAAAGACGGCAATTTCGTTAGGAACATGCCATCCTTGTCTGCAGTGTAGGGGGTTTAGGGAGGGAAGTAAAAACTTTTTGAACGTGTGCCATGTCTGTACCATTCCCTTATCTGAGGCCCGCGACTGCCAGCTGGCGGCAGAATGTGCCCACTTGCACGGTGATGATAAAGCCAGCCAAGCTAGTTGGCACATTAAGTAGAAGGACTGGCATGTGATCTAAAGCCAAACACAGCACTCTGTGCGGTATCTGCGTGGATACGTGGCACTGACTCCCTCCCTTCTATCCCTGCTGTGAAGCTTCTCCACTGGATCTGCAAGTCTTGAAAAATCAAATAGGGATCAGAGAAGAGAAGGTGGCTGAGGTGGGGATGTTTTCAGAAAGCACAAGATGAAAAGGTATAAGACACGTTGACAGGTTCACACAATAATATTAATACACAAAATCTCTTATGGATCTATCCAGGAAACATCATGAAGGTTTTGCCAATGCACTATGGTCTTTTGGGACTAATAATTAAAAAAAAAAAAAAAAAAAAATCTTGTATAATTGTGTACATTATTTTGTGTTTTTGTTCTATAAGTTAAATTTTGCATTGCATAGACTGTTTTGAAATGTTATACTGCACTTTTTTTGTATTCATATTTAACACTAGAGTTTTTAATAATTAAAAAAAATATATAGGAAGTACCACAACCCCTAAATCAAGAAGCCCTAAATTAAACAGTTTAATGTACTTAAATCAAAATAATAATAAAAAAATGAAAAAGAAAGAAAGTAATGTAATTATAATTTGAAAAAAAATAATGCACAGTTATAAGTTAATAAGCCAAATGAATTTGGACACACCTGATTTGTGTGTACTCACCACGTGCATGAAATTCTGACGATAACGCGCAATAGGAACTATGTCGAAGGTTCCTGTTTCCCACCGAGAGGTTTATGTAGTTGCACAGTCCTTCCCTTTAGAAGACGAAGGTAAGGTAAAAATGTATGAACTGAAGTATTTTTTCGTTGTTTTTTCTCAATGAACAAATTAACGCTCACCGTATTTCATGTTTGACACAATCAAAATCAGCTGCTTCGGCTTTCGTTTACGTATATTTACTAAACAGTGCTAAATGGCTTTGTTTATTTAAAAAATAAGTAAATAAATAAGAAATAAAATCACTTTCACAAGTGTTTCGCCAAATACGAAATTCAGCGTAATTAGATGCTCACATTTGACACATTTGTGTTTGCACATTTTTTAATTAAATATCTCCAGAGGCTTAGTGGTTATGAGGCTGTCATTGACTTTGACTGTGATCAAATGAAGCCTTATCCACTAATACTGGATTCAAACTGAACAGAAATAGGCAAAATATGGGTATTACGTTTTGTTATTTTTAATGTCTATTTTTAATTACTCTTAAATGCACATTAGATTAGGTTGATTAAACTTTATTGTCTCTTGACACGTTCAACCTAACTTTAACTGCAAATGAAGTGCATGCTGGATACTGAAAGAAGTGCAGAATCTATGAATACTGTATACTGTATCATATTGTAGCCAGAAATACAAGTCAATAAGTTGTCACTTTTTTGGAGTATTGTTAAAGTTGAACTTCAACAAAAAATATTAAAGTTTACTCTAAGGGGAAAAAAAACCCCAAAAACTTTATGTATAGAATTAAATAGAGAGACATGCTATTTGAAATACATGTTTTGTATATTTTGTAAACAGTGTATCTTGTCTATTTAAATATATTGTTGTGTTGAGGTTAAAAACAAAGCAAAAGTTGCTGAGGTTATACACTGTATTGTAGCTGAAGAAGAGAAGAGGACTGTTGTTGCTGTTTTTATTAAATCAAAAGAAAATTAAAATTAAAGTAATATGTGAAGCGCTATGAAACTACTTTCAACAGTCTATGTTAAAAGGTATCCTTTGTAATATAATGTTCACAAAATGGTACCTTAGTAAGTTTTTGTTCTGACCTGTGCATTTGAAAGATATGAATATATTTTACATAAGTCTTCAATACTTGCTTTATATGTAACCTTTATGCTATCTTAGGCATGTTTATATTAAAAACGGGGTCATCTGGACCCCACAAGACAGCGTGCTGACCTTTTTTCCTAGGATTTTTTTATCTTCACTGTTGTCTGTGGCATACATAAAATACTGTCCATCGTTGTCCACCTTTTTAATGGGAGGGATCACACATATGAACATAAGAGTGGGGTCATCTAGACCCCATAAGAAAGCACAAGGGTTAAGTGTAGTGTAGTAAAGTTAAAAGTTATAGTGCTATTGTGCTAGCTTTTTGGACCATTTTGGCATTTATTAAGATGTTTTAGAGTATTTTGGAGTTTAGCTAATATTTCAGCTGCATGATATTTGTTTTGGCTAACTTCAGTCTTTTTAGGCTAATTTTGAATATAAAAAATGTGTTAGCTGGTTATCAGCTTCAGTGTTTTCAGCTATTAGCTTCAGCGATTTCTAGTATATTCAATATCTATATAGTATTCGATATCTAATTTTTAGTTCGTTTAAAGCTAATGTTGGTTAAGATGTGTACTTTACATCCAGTTGGCTCATGACCCAATTAGCTGATTAGTCGACTTATTGGAAAAAAAAAAAGATTAGTCGACTTTATATATATATACATTAGACTTAATAGGTTAATTTTTATCAATTTTTTATCAATTTAAATCCCAGTTTTTTAAAAGCTGCTTTGGAGAAATAAATTGTTATTGTATTTTACAGGTCTTTCTTTTTTTTTTCCTCAAAGGCCGGATGGAGAACACTTATGATGGATTTGTCTTAAGATTTTCACTGTGGAGAGACTAAAAAGCTGAGTTTCAAACATGCTTACAAAATTTGCTGCTGCTGCCAGATGTCCCCGCAAGTGGGCTTTTTGTCACTGCAAAGCCATCCTTTACAAGACTTTTTGTCAGCTGCGCCCAGTGCAGCTGTTAGGAGCGTCAAGGACTCACACATGGACTACAGCCCCATCCTCCAGGGTAACCCAAAAACCTGTGTTTAGTAGAGCTCCAGCATTTGGGGAAAGGCTTGCGATCATAGACAGCAGTGGAAGACACAGCTACAAGCAGCTGTACTGCTGCAGTTTAGGTCTTGCAGGAAGAATTAGCTCCGCTCTAAATGTTGACTTTGCAGGTCTGAGTGGAGAGCGGATCTCCTTCATGTGTGGAAACGATGCTTCCTATACAGTGGCTCAATGGGCCACTTGGATGAGTGGAGGAACAGCGGTGCCACTTTACAAAAAACACCCTGTTTCTGAACTTGAGTACATAATCTCTGATTCTCAGAGTTCCCTGCTTGTGGCAGGACATCCCTACGCTGAGACCCTTGAGCCCTTGGCACAAAAGCTTGGACTGCCCTGCCTGACTCTACCCCCCACTTCTAACTTAAACGCTCTGGAGAACGCATACACAAATGATAGGGAGACAACTATAACAGACTGGGCTGACCGTCCTGCTATGATCATCTACACGAGTGGGACTACAGGGCGCCCCAAGGGTGTTCTGCATTCACACAGCAGCATCCAAGCCATGGTAAATGATTACATTTTTTATGTTCAAACTCTATATAAAATTCTAATCAACTAAATTTACTAGTAGTTTAATTGTTGTTATTAATTATATATTAATATTATATACAGTGACACAAAGACATAATAATGTAGTAATAGTAATCTATGTAAAACGGGGATACACAAGGATGTAGGGGTTAGCAGTCGCCTCACAGAGAGGAGGCCCTGGTTCAAATCCCAGCTGCTGCCTTTCTGTGTAAAGTTTGCATGTTCTCCCCATGCATGTGTGGGTTTTTTCTCCTGGCACTCTGGCCTTCTTCCATGGTTAAAAAATAAATTTCATAGGTGAATTGATGATTGTAAATTGTCCCTAGGTGTGAATGTGTTATTGTCTCGTCTTGCGACCGATTGGGTGCCTGCTAAGGGTGAACCCCGCCTGGGATAGGCTCCAGCAACCCTGAGACCCCAAAAGGGAATTGGCAGGTTCAAAATATGATGCAAAATACAAAGAGAAGCAATATATCACTTGAAGGAAAAAAAAAATTCTTTCGGTTCTCGACTTTTCCTGAATCAGATTTTATCTTAAGTCTTTATTTATTTCATTTTCAAAGCACACAACAGAAAATTACTTAATATTCTTGTCTATGGTGAAAATGTCAGGGGACAGAAGGAAGAAAAAACTTAATATTTCTGCCCCATTTAACAAACTATTTTCCCAAATATTCTTTGTAATGCAAAACAAATACATCAACCGGTTGTCAAAAGCAACAAGAGCTGACTGATTTAAAAGTACATCAAAAATGAACTAGCCTTTTTTCATTTTTTGCTAGAAAATCTCAAACCTTGTTAAAGCGTTAAACATTTTAAAATAATTTTCAGTGGCTATATTGGTTGTAATAAAATAACACAAATTTTCTTTTGTGATCTTTTTGTATTTATTTGTACATTATCCACACACTCTTGTGGTTTGTAATTAAAAACCTAATATTTTCTCTTTTTGTTTCTAACCTAAATTAGAATTCCCTGTTAGCAGTTAAAACATAGTGGTACAACTGTGAAAATAGTTTATTGTTTTAAGTCTATTCAGAAATCTGACAGAGTAGCAAATGTGAGCGTATTGAAGATCATAATAATACATGTTTGAAGCAATGTTCTCTAGATGTATTTAAAAAGCTCTGCATATCCTCTTTTCCTTCCTCCTGCCCTCTTCAGGTCCAGGGTTTGGTTTCAGAGTGGGCTTGGTCTAAAGATGATGTCATTCTCCACACCTTGCCACTCCACCATGTGCATGGCATCGTCAACAAGCTGTTGTGCCCACTCTACGGAATTCCACCCCCAGAAGGTAAAAAAAAAAAAATGCTTTCATATATTGTTTCAAATTAAGCTAGCTTCTGTGAGTGCTGTACAGCAGCATCACAAGTTGAGTTAACTACGGGGGCAATAAATATTTTGGATTTTCATAACTATGTGTTTCATAAAAAAAGATGTCCAGTTGTTTTTGTAAACGATTATGTTTCTCTATCATGCTGCTCCTCTCCTTACTCTTTTCTTTCTCCCTCTTTTCGTCCTTCCATTTCCCTCTCGCCCTCTATCAACCTCTCCTCCCTCTCGTTCTCCTCTTCCCTCGCTGACTGTCAAACTAAAGGTTTGGGGCTCAGTGATGAATTGCCCTGTGTGGCTTTGTATCTGACCAATGCCGACTCACGGCAGGGGCTTAAGCAGCAGATCAATCGATGAGCTGACATTGAAGGATGATAGCACTTGTTCAGCCCTGAGAAGAGGGGGAGGACAGTGCTCTTTGTGTGTCCGTGTGGGCTTAAAGGAGTGCAGGTACAAGTTTTTTTTTACAAACGGGCATTTTCTCTTGCAAGTTGGGGTGTAGGCACGCACACACACCGTTAAAAAAAAAAAAAAAAAGGTCTTAAAAGGACAAATGTATCCGTCACCTCATGCAACACAGCTATCAGTATTCAGCTGTTATCCCTGCCCTTGTACACCAAACCACTAAGCCCTCCTTTCATCGTCAGAAAAAAAAGGCTTTTTTCTCTCTGTGACATTACGGTGCATTGATAAAATGATCAATACACGCTCTCTTCTATTCCTTAGATCTCTGAGTCTAGTCTAGTTTATACAGGCCAGAATTGATTTTTCTCTGATTTTTGCCTGAAGGTGGTGGCCAGAATTTTTTTATCGGAGAATTTGAGATTCATCAAATCACATCTTCTTTTGTTGCAGATTCTCCTCTATGGTTCATAAAGTAGACATAGAATAGTGGGTAAAGTGTTTACTGTTTTGTCTTTTATAAATAAGAACATAGACATGTGGGAATTTAAATGAACCTTTTTGAGACAAGATATTAAAACTGGAAATATTATCTTTGAAGATTGAACATGATTTTTGATGAAAACATAAAGTGGAGTTAGTTTTACTAACTCTACTTTATTTTTCTTCCACTTTACTCAAATACAAACTGAAATGATAAAGTCCTCATCAGAAAAAAAAGTTCTGATTATATCTGATACATGACTGAACTTAACACATTTTAGGCTTTAAAAAGTGAATAGAAAGCGCAGGATGCTGTGTAGACAATAAAATGTCCTCGCAGGGGGGTGTCAAGCACAGGCGTGCTCACTTCATGAAAATGTTTAGGATGCAGGCAGTGGCTTCAGGTTCTCATTGCATCTTGTCCCCTAGGTGGAGACCAGCTCTTTGACAGACATAAATTGCCTTCCTCTCCCCTCCAGAGTGAACTTAGTGGAAGCGCTCCACTGCACTTGATAGACACCCCCAGAGTGGTCAGGGCACACTCAGTTAATAATCCTTCCCTCTGCACAAAGTCTTATTTTGTATTCTTACAGGTGAACTGTAGATGCCCACAGATTTTAGATCCACTTTCCACAAGTAGAGGTGCGCTCTGATTCACACAAGTCGCAGGTTCTGAAGTGGTAGGGATGCCACACTTGGGTTAAAACTGGGAACTTACGTTACGCTATTGAATCAAATCATGGTGAAAGTGAATGGTTGCATTCTTACTAGATTTGAATGTTTATGTTGAAAGTGAAGGATTTTATACTCATTCTTTTATTACATTACACCAGGCTTAGTAGAATCCAACTGAAAGGTTTTTCTTATTCACTTATTAGCAAGTTTCTTTGTTGTTTTAAATGACAAAAAGAATATATCGAACCAAAACAAAACAAAAATTGAGTTTTGAACCAAACCTTTGGGAAAAGCTGAATCCATAATTCATGGAGACCACGTCCTCTTGCTGTATTGATGGCAGTGGTTGGGCTGCCTTTGTGAAGATCTTCAATATGATGAAAAAATTGATACATTTTTATCCAAAAGAAGCCACTTAACCTGTCTTTCACTTAAATCCAGGATCAAGGACTTTTTAAGTTTTCAACAAGCATATCTGGCAGTTGTGTTGTTTATTAAAGACTGAGAGAGTGAGCGAAGGACAGTTTAGTTAATAATGGATGATGTGAGGCAGGGATGAGGTGGAATAAAGGAGTAGTGGAAGGAATGGTGGTGGTACATTAAAAGGAAAGTGGATAAAGGTGAGGCGATGATGGGAATAACTGTGTTTTTCTGAGAGTCAGTACTTTGGTGTGTGTGTGTGTGTTTGTGTGTGAGACGCAGAATGCCGGGGCAGTCAAGCTAGAAATTGGGGGATAGAGGGAGAAGGTAAGTGAATGTCACAGAGAGACGAGTCCAAAGAGGAGGGGGGAGAAAAAATGATGGAAGAATATGTGTCGGGTCAAAATAATAGAACACAATGAAAATGAAACATGTGGAGAATGAGAGGGGAACAGAGGAGGGCGATAAAAGAGGAAGCGGGGGAATATTTTATCCTCCCTAAAGATGAAGGGAAGCCACCGCCCACCTTCACCTGATTCATGCCCCATCCTCTCATCAGAGGATTGGGCGTGGAGCGTTCTTGTGATGTGACTCTGTCCTTGGAGAAGGGACTTCATATGATATTCAAAATGCATTTTTTTTATGCGTGCAAATTATTCTGCATGAATGTATTGGAAATCTATGAGAATAACTGACTGAGCTTTTGCTGGAGGTAGTGTGTGTCACAGAACAACACACACTCACCTTAGAAAACAGTGTTTTTTGCTTCTTTATTTCATCATCCAGGACTTTAGTTCTAAAATTAGTCCAATTTATATAAAAAAATCATTTTTGATTGAAATTTAATGTAATGACAAATTGTTTTTTATGAATCATTTTAATACATTTTTCAAACATATATTTTTATGTTCATTTATGAGTCTAGCAAAGGGGTGGGCAAACTACAGCCATATGCAACCTGTTAAGGTATTTAATTTGGCTTGCCAAACTGGAATAAATTATATTGATAATCCTAAAAAATGTTTTATTTTCCCTGTTATTTTGCTCTCTCCCCATAGATTATGCCCTACAAATAAATTGACCTTGTTTGGGTGCAGAAAGTTATTCTCCATTTATGTGGTGTCGGAAAATTTGTTCTTTTTCTAACGTGCATGTGTGTTTCTGAGTTGTAAAATCAATTTTTCAATCTTCCACAAGTACATGAACGCATCATTTCTCTAAGTTTGTGGTTGTTCCTTGATGGAAATGGCACTAAAATAGACCAAAAGACACAATTTTAAAAACAAAAAAAATCAAAAAAAGCTTTCAAATGTTCAGTTTTAAAATGCTTATATTGATTTTCAGCCAAAATGAAAGCATGTTTACAATCCCTGGATTATTTGTTAATTCACTTTTCAAAGTAAAGCCAACATCAAAAACAAACAAACCATTTTTTCCCGCGTCTCAGATGAAATCACAAAAAATAAAATTTAACATTCATTATCCGTTTGCTTAATTTTTGATTTAATACACAAATTGAAACAAAAATGAAACAATTTTTTTTTTAAGTTGAAAAACAAATAAATGATACAGGGATTGTTTTTTTTCCATGTTTTTTCTTTCTCTTATGAGGTGGATCACCAAAACAATCCAAGCATCTGATCTTGGTCTGTCCCCTCTGTCAAATTTTAGAACCCTTTGTGGCCCATGAAAAAAAAAAGTTTGGCCACCCCGGTCTAGCACATCATTGATTTTTTTTTTTTTTTTTTTGTTTCTTTGGTTCTATTATAAATAGTGGACATGCAGTCAAAAGTCTGCAGTTCTTCTTAAAGGCTGTTTATTTTGTAACCACTGTTACATAAAGTGTGTGCATTTACTGAGGTCTCACATTTTTGACCATTTCATTCAACAGAGTAATCTGAACAGTTTCCATCAGACATAGAGAGGCTTTACAACAGTTTATAAAATAAAAAATGTATTAAAGATTTTACAGTTGGTGTTGTAAAGACAATGATATTAGTTGTAGGTGGATGCATAGGTGCAGGAGTGGTGTGACAACAAGAAGCCGAGGGAAGACGCGTCCACACCACTGAGCCCCAGGACATTTTTAAAGAGTTTATTGAAAGAAAGCTTAAAAAAGGGAGACCCAGGTGTTTCTAAACTTCATCATCCACTCACAGCTCAAAGCTTATCTCACTGTATACCCTCATTACTCGTGAATTCCCCCCAAAAACAAGTGAAAAGCCTAAGCTGTCCTCCTACTGGACTAAACAACCTAAGTATGTAATGTAGCTTTATTTTTTATAAAAAAAATGTTCACTGTTTAGTGGAAATTCTCTTTGAACATTTAAATTTTACTCTTAACCTAACCAGAAAACACAGCAGAATCAAACGGTCTGTGCATGTTTGATATCACATTTTTCAAATTGACAAAAGTTTTTTTAGCCACTCAGTTTTATAATGACTTCATGACCTTTACAAAGCGAGACTTATTTTCTTTTATTCTTGTTTTTTCAATGTGTTTCTGGGTTTTACAAAAGCTTGTTGTGAACTCTTTTCTGCCTTTTGCATCAAATGAAATAAAAAAAGGTTATTTTTGCGCTCTAATGGGCTAAATCTGGATAGAAGAATTACGCTTTCAGTGCTCCTTTGTTGGCTCCCCTTACCTATCTTTCTACCATTCCTTATCTCATTTCTTTTCTCTCTTTTAGAATTGTGTTGCGCTTATCTCCCCATGTCTCTCTTTTTTTTTTTTTTCTCCTTTCCATTTTCATCCGCAGGTGTGGGAGATGTTTTTGAGCTCCAAGGCTCCAGTGGTTAACGTGTTCATGGCTGTGCCAACTGTTTACTCTAAACTGATTCAGTATTATGATAAGCACTTCACGCAGACACATGTGAAGGACTTCATCAAAGCGGTCTGCAAAGACAGAATCAGGTACTGGTTAATGGCCGCCTCTTTTCAGTGAAAAACACATCAATGGAAACATCAGCAAAGTGATAAAATGTCAGTTAAATTAACGAAATACATTTATACTCTAAATTTACTCTATTGTTATTTTAAGAATAATATATCATATCCTTGTTTTAAGTCTGCTTTTGTTAATTAATTCAGAAAATGGTAAAACAGTTTTCTTTAGAATTTTTCTTCAAAAATTTGTTGATTAAATTATTTAAAATTCATTCTGAGGTATGAAAATGACACTGATTTCTACCTTAGATCTGGTGTCTAAATATTTATTTCAATTGTATAAAAAACATCCTTTGCTGATGTTAAAGTAATCATGTGCATTTAAAAGTATTTGTTCAAAAATGCTTGAAATTTGATAAGAAAATTAACATTTATATACATATATTTTTTCAACTTTACATTGGGTCTAAGTCACTTTAAAATCATTACGTGCTTACTTTAGTATTTTACATCATGATAGTGGTGACAAACTGCCGCATAACTTCATTTAATGATGTATTTCCATTTAAAGTAAAGAACATAATTTTTACTTATTTTTTTAACTAATATTCTCAATACTTTAAATTTGGACTGCAAATATCACACTAAAAGAGTGTCATTATAAAATGTGGACATGGCTTATTAATTTGTAATCATGGAGAATTATGCTTTATCGTCTATGTTTTACATCTAATTAGTCAATTCAATGTAATATCAAATTGATTGATTATGGTTTAAAGGGAACGGGTGATATTATAGGAAACTTTAAAGGGCCGATGTCATGCTTTTATTAAGCCTTTCAGAGTAAACCAAATCCATAAATGATAATTTATTACCTTTCGCACACTAAAGACTAATTTTTTTTTATGATATACAAGTTATTTTCGTGGGGTAATTTCACCAGAAGTAAGAGGTCTCGATCTTGAGGCCCCGCCTTTTGCCCCCTGCAGGTGCCGCCCATTTCCTGATGTCATCCTAGAACCAATCTCGGAAGCATGTTTGCGTTTTATCCAGAAAAAACAAACAACATTTGAACTTTTGCAAAGATTGACGTGCATACAGTAAAAGGAAAAAGTGTGCGTTAGCCTGGGGGCCGTCCTGGCAGCGGAGACTTTTCCTGGAGGGTTCTGTTCTACACTTTGTGACATCATAATGTGAGAACCTGTTGGTTTTTGTAGAATGTAAGGGATGAATTCGAATTGTGCCATTAAGTAATGCTCAAAGATGCACGAATGTATCAAAATGCCGCTTTGGGGTTGTTTTTCGTGAGCAAGTAACATTATAAAACGCTTAAAAGCTCATAAAAATTAAGGCCCTTTAAGGTCAACTGACAAGGTAAACATGTTGCTTGATGGATTCTATGACAGGATATTATTTTTATATTTTAAAGTGCTGCTTCCCAACGCTTTACCCTACTTTAATTTCCTCTAAGAGCCATTTATTACCGCAGCTGCTGCAGCCACAACTGTGGGTTTTCTGGTTAACTGGACAGTTGGAGGATCCATCAGTTATAACTTGCCTACTGTTGCACTTAAAAAGCTGCCACACACCTGTTCCTTTCACCTCACACAACATCCACACTTGAAGTTCTTTTGAAAAGCTTGCAAAGCCCCAAGGTCTGATGTTTGCTTTCCTTTGAGTTGTCATGTATTGAATCAGCATCAAATCTGTTACTCCTCATTATGTTTGTGCTTGTTTTTGTTCCGTTTGTTTCATGAAGGTAAGCGTTTCCCTGCATTTTTATTCTGCTGGCTTTGTGCTGGCAGTAATTTGTTCCTCCGCATGATGTGATTTTGTATATTTATGTTTTTCATAAAAAGAAATCAATAGCTGTGTTGACCACAAGAAAACACGGTCTCCTGCTTATTGATTTCTGCAAAGTGCCTCCATCACACATGACTGGAGGACAGGACACGGAGGTGCAGATGTGTCAGGAGTTACGAGCAGATCTTCTAACCACAAAGCCTGTGCGCGTTTGCCTGATTGTGTTATAACCTTGAAAAGCTTTATTCAGCGTGCCTCAATCACATGTTTGCATCTTTTGTCAGGCTGATGGTTTCTGGCTCAGCTGCTCTTCCTCTTCCCACCCTGCAGCGCTGGGAGGAGATTACAGGACACACACTGCTGGAACGCTACGGCATGACCGAGATCGGCATGGCGCTGTCCAACCCTCTCAAAGGCCCCCGCACACCAGGTACAGGAGCTTATTGCCCCCTTACACCTGTATGGAAAACCAAAGCCCAGCTATGTTTAATTCATGTGTTTCCTGTAGGTTGATGCCATAAAAGAAATCACAAATCATTCATAACAACAGTTTTGAGTTTTCAAACCACCTGCTTGATTAAATGAGCAAAAAAAAAAAAACAAAAAAAAAGTTAAACATTTGATTGCTACAGTTCCTCCATGAATCACAACTAATCAAATCAAGGGTAAAATTTCCACAAAGGCTTTTAGCTGACGTATTTGGAAGGAAATGAACATGTGCGGTGCGAGTCCATCACACAGCCAGAAATCAGAACTCAAGAAGTCTTTAAAAAAATGACTGATAAATGAAGAGTTGTCATGCCTTTCACAGGGAAATCAGAAACTCAGGAATAGACCGGGGTTTGTGGTGCCGTAAATGTCATTTCACAGAGGAACATGTGGCTATTAAAGTGAAGAGAGAAAATGACCCCCAAGTGAAATTTAATCAGAAAATTGCACAGGGCCAAGCAATGAGTTATGATGACTGGATAAGAATGGAAAGAAATGTTTTCAGAATGTTGTTTGCTTTTCTTGTTTGTTCTTCAAATCCAAAAGAAAGAGGGCGCAAGGGTTTGTGTTTAAACAGTTGTAAACCGTGAAATGAAATAAAAAAAATATGTATTTTTTTTGCCAAGATGGGAATTTTTTTTTTGCCTGATGAAAGGCTTCCATATAGAATGTATACACAAAAAGGAAGCTGATATTTAAATTGTTTTAGGTGCTTTTTTGTTTGGATTCAAATATTTGTCTGTTACAGTCTGATCATTTAACAAATGAAGCTTAACACGTTGTGTTCACATACTCGAAATAACGCTAGTTTAATTTCCAAACACCCAAGTTTACTACATTTTTCTAATTTCTTTTGAAAACAATCCTTTTTTTTATATCTCCCACTCCAATCATTTTTTATGAATTATAAACGAGATCTTGGTGGTCTTTTAAGTTACGATTGTGCTATCTTAAAACTTGTCTTGTTTTGTGGGACAGTATCTGCAGAGCAGCAGCAGTAATTTAGAAATTCACCTCTGAGTCGTGGGTGGGACTGTTGGCACAGATTGGTTCTCATATTCTGTCACTCATATGTTTTCACACTCTACAGCTAGCTTACAGTCCCTCACACCTCCAGCTTAACATTACCTACATTGAAGTAAACATTTGAGCTCTCAAGGTTTGGAGCCAGATTTCAGCTCAGACGAGGAAAACAAAGACATACATAGATCTAGTCGTCTACAAGAATGGAGTGGGCTGAGAGCTTGTGACTTGCCGCTGGAGCTTCTACATCACATCGACAAGTTCTTTCAAGCTGTATTTTTTTCATCTGGTCTTGATTCACAGTAATTTGAATAAAGAAATACTCAAATTTAATTTTAAGCTTAATTTTTTTATGTTTGAACTCCACCATGAGAAAAATGATACAAGAACATGTTAAAAACAACAAAATCACATTTTAAAATGCCATCAGTAATATTATGGAAAAGCTGCATCATAACTATCTTTTTTAATCCTTGTTATAGTTAATTAGCTGTTATTTAATGCTATTATTAATGCTATCCAGTATTTTCATCCACTTTCATTCAACTGAGAACATTTTTGCCCCCCCTTTTTTTGTTGTTTTGAATTGTGATATGACAGAAAGACAGGAAGTGTAAGAAGTGATCAGCTGCATTATTTATTGCTCTTGATCTTATTCCTTCCCTGGCTCCTTTGATTGAGCGTTTTGCTCTGTGTGTTTTGTTTATCGTGAGCAGTTTTCTCTGTTGTCGTGTCAGAGAAAACCCCCACGATCCCCGAACTTCCGCTCCCTCGCTCACACAGAGACAAAGATGAAATGAGGTCAGATCTTCGCTTTATTCTTTCTTCTCCAGCACCACACCCCATCCCATCTCTCATCAAAACTTATTTGTACAGGTAACACTAATTAGCTTGCAAGCAAATTGGCCAACCCCATGTCTGCTGTCCTGTTGGGATCTTGTGTTGTCTGGGGATCTTTGGCAAAAAAAAAAAAAAAACTGAGCTAGTGTTTGATTCCTCTCAGGCGATTATTAAGAATATCTTAAAGAGGTCTGTGGTTCTATTGATGTTGCTGCTGCGCTTGAAGGAAATACTTGTGTGTCTGTGTTGTGTGTGTTTGGGTGTATGCACACCAGAGCGTGTGCCTGTTTGAGTCGGTGGCTTCCTGTCTCATCTTTAAGTAGGTTAAAATGGATCAATAGAAACCGCAGGAAGCACTCTCAAAAGGATAGTGCCGTGGAGTCGCTCCCTGCCTTCCACACACACTGTTCTTTCTGCCTCTCACTCTTTATGTGTAGAAAAAACACTGCAACTTATTTGACAAATATTTTATTAAATTAGTGCATGCTTAGAGTGGCTAAATAAGTCATGCTGATTTAATGTATCTTCCAAATTGACTTTATTCTTGTTTTTTTCCTCTCAGATTTTTTTTTTTCTTTGAAGAAATGTAGAATAAACATTCTTGTTTTGATGGAAGATTTTTCCCAAAGAACAAAATTAAACATTTATTTTTAGACAGTTTTTTTTCTCTTGAGATTGTTTTGTAGCAGTTCCAGTTTTCTAAGTTTTCTCAGTGGCTCTCTTGGCAATTCAACAGTATTGTACGAGTCTTCTCCTAATTCTAATATCAGAAAAAAATATCCAATTCCAGAATTAAAAGAAACAAAAAAAAAGTGGAAATTACTGTATTATTTAGATTTACTCAAAATTGGGAACTACTTGTTGCAAATTGCTACTAATTGTGATTCAGTTCTGTGTGAGAAAGTTAAGCCTTGAAAAACGTCTTGAACTATAAAACTAAGTCTAGTTGAGCATTTTACACTTATTTTAAGTTCCACTCCAATAATGCTTTGAGTTGTTTTAAAAGCGTTCCCAGTGGTTTTTTAATTATGATTGTCTTTTTTGCTAAAATCAAAAAGCCTGTGTTGTTTTCTAGGACATAGTTTCTGGAGAGCAGCAGGAGTTCGTTAGAAATTTGCTTCTGGACTAATAGCGTGAAGTAAGCCTTTCTCTGTACATCACGCCTGTTTATGCCATCTCCAGCTAGCTTACAGCTTCTCACACCACTAAACAAACATTATCGGTGCAGCAAAAATGGTGAGTAATTTTTGAGCTATCCACCTATACAGTACGGAATCAGATGCCATCTCAGACAAAGACGTTAAGCTTCTAGTTTTTTTAAGTTGATGCATCAAAATGGAGTGGACCAGGGAGCTTTTGCCCTGCCAATTGTAATTTGTGCATAACAAAAACAAGGTTTTTTTATTCGGCATTTTTTTTTTGTCTGCTCTTGATTCACAATGATTTGAATAAATAAATACTCAGAAATACAATTTTTATCTTCATTTGCTATATATATTTCCTCTGTCATAATTAAAAGGCCAGAAGAACATGTTAAAAACACGCTTTTCTTTGAACTGTGTCTTTAAATAATTTAAAAAACTTTTCCTGCAATAAGACATGCTGTTAACTACTTATGCAAGTTTTAGTTTTTGTTTTGTTACAGCATTAGAGGCTGATTAACCCTTCACCCTAACAGTTTGCACATTACCTCAGACTAATCGACTGTACTCTGTCCAACTTTAAAAAGATTACCACTAAACACCCTTTAATGTGTTTTTTTATGCTTTACAATAAGTCAGTTAAGTGGAAAAGAGTCATTAAGACTAAGATTTGGCCACTTAGTAACAATAAGGAAAAGCTTTTAAGACTTCACTTATAGAGAGCTCTTTTTACACAGAAACAAAAAAAATCGGAGAAAATTAAAGCATGCCAGCACCCGCTGGTGCATCACAGTCTCTTCAATATTAAGAATTGTTTTGCTCTGGGTAGTTCGAAGGGGAAAGAAAAGATACGTTGCCAAAAAAAAAAAAATGTGTGAACAAGTCAAAGAATAAAACTGAAGAAACTAAAAAGAAGCTCTCACATTTCCTCACTCTTCATTATAGATCCCAGGTGCAGGTTTCAGAAATCCTTTACTAATTAATTAGTGATAATGCGGGTTACCATGCATATATACTGATAGTCTGTTTTAAGTAATTGTTTACCAATGGAGAATTGCCTCCCCCTTTCATACACTTAAACCCTTATTCTTCCTGTTGCTGTCTCCCTGCAGCTCTGACACAACATTTAAGAAATGCAATCAACAGTGTATCACGTTAAACTAATTGGCCGGTGGTCTGCATTTAAATTATATATAGTCAAAAGGCTAACTTTCATAAATGCAGGTCTTTTTCTCCTCCAGGCACAAACTTACAACTATATTTGCCTAAAACAGCCTGTTATAGTTTAGAGTTTAACAAAGTTTCCAGCTAGTCGATATTAAAACTAAGGAGAGAAGGTTCTTTTGTTGTTTCCTGGACTATAGTTTTTGCTCAGTGAGAGAAATCAAAGTAGAACATTTTGTGTGCACCAGATTGAGAGAGATCCAGACTGAGGCAGAAATATCGACCTTTTCTATTGACTATCTTTTGTTGAGATTGTTACTGTGCTTTTCAAAATAATGTCAATTTTTGATCTTTTTTTTTTTTTTCCTTTAATCATAGAACTAGACTGAGGCTTTTTTTTTTTCTCTCAGATACGCCAATGCTCCTTTATGCACTTCTTGGGGAACTTCTTTAGAACATCAGCAAAACTTTTTTTTGCATTTTAGATCAAATATTAAATTTAAAAAAAGTGTATTTCTTTAACTGTTGAGTGTTGTTAAAAATATTCGATTTGATCCACATTTTTAAAACTGATTGTGCAGATGGGTTTTCCCTGGAAACAAAATGATATTGCAGTTTATCAATAAACAGATAAAAACATAATTGACGTATTTAAATACACATTAGTAAAAAAGGTAGATGGCGTATACTTAAATAACACTTTACTACTTTCCTTGAAAGCCTAAAGCACTTTACAGTCACAAATCCATTCCCTTGCGCACACATACATTTAAACAATGACAGCGGCTCCACTGCCAAACACTGGCGCCAACTTGTAACCACCAGGAGCATTGTGGGGTTCAGCTTCTTTCCCAAGCACACTTCAAGACATGGACAAGCAAGGCAGAAACCAAACCCACTCTACCTCTGCACCACGGCCAATGGGCACTATTTGCTAACTCCAGAAAGAAAGACCATAATATTCTAAATTTACTTAACTTTTATCTTTTGTCCATCTTCTTCTTTTAGCTACAATGGTGTGAAGTCAAAGTTAACACAAGTCAGCCGTTTTCAAACTCTATCTTTCTGACCTGACATAACTTCTAACTGGCGATAAACTCCAGTCATCCTTCAAATTGCACATGAATCCTCTTTGTTCAGAGGCAATTAGTCCATAAAACACTGCAGGATTTTTTGCTGTCTTTGAAATAATTACTTAAAGGATGAAGCGTCAACACTCAGATAGGGAATTCAGTTTTAGTGAGAACATGGGGGTTAAATGTAAATTATAAAAATATGAATGCCTAACTTTAAAGCAAAGATCAACCAAACTTATGAGCTCCCTAAATTTGCATCAAAGATGCAGTTAAATTCAATAATTTGTCAATTCTCAGAGATTCTGTAGGAAAGAACTCGTCCAACATTCTGTAGTGGTAAATGACAGTGCATTCAGTTTCTGTTTGTCAGACTGGGAGCCACACAAGTGCAAACAAGGACAAATGTCCAATCATTTCTATTTTATAACGTTGACTTGATGTTGATGAAAAAAGCAGAAAAAAAGCTGCCTCAGGCTTCGCCCAGAAATCCCCATTACTGTCTAACTAAGCTGGCTGGTCTTGACTGAGACGAATTGCTTTCAGTTTAAAGTTTTACAAGCTCAGCGAGCCCTTAAGTCACCAGTCAGGGTCTGGAGATGAAGGTTTGTTGGAGCAAAAGACTCCCCCGGTAGAAATGCCTCACTAACTGTTGCAGTTGTCTCGACTGTCTTTGGGAAAACCTGAAATCCTGACATTTTGCTTTTAATGGGTCATTTTCTTTTTGCTTTCTCTTTGTGTAAATGGTAACAGGAGCTGTGGGATTGCCTCTTCCAGGTGTGGAGGTTCGAATTGTCATGAGTAATGCAACCAACACCACGATTGTGGAAGGAACACACAAAGAGACCCAGGTAATGGATGTGGACAGTATGTGTAAAATATGAATCATCATACAAACAGAGCAATTGGAAAAAAAATCTTTAAATGTGTTCTGGTAAGTTTTAAAAAGATGTGAAAGGTCTCCTGAATTCCTTTTTATTTTATTGTTCATCACACTGAAATGTTTCAAATTACAATTTATGTATTTGAACTCAGATGAACACAAAGTGCTGTCCTTCAAATGAACATGTTTTTTATTAAGTTATAATGTTTACCTCGCTGTGTAAATGGTTGGATTTTCCTTAGTAATACGTTTTTCTTGCTGGGTATGAGTCTTTAATGGTATTGGAAACACACCTTTCTTCTTTCCATCATGTTGACCAACTTTTGAGTTTTTCCTGTCAAAGTCAGAACATTCAAAGCTGCCTTTTTTTTTTTCTTTTTTTTTGCCTAAAAGCATGTCTCCTCCTCATCCTCTTTGACCAGCAATAGTCTAATTTCCACCAGTACTCTGTATGTTAGCAGGGTCAGCAGGGTCATTATCACCCTGACCACCAACGGTCCAGAATTAAAGTTCTGTTCATGATCTGCATGCTTTGCTTTACACCGCATGGTCTTGCTGACACAACCTCCTGGAATTACCCAGACCATTGACTGTATATATAACTGGACAAAGCGGGTGTGACCCAGCAAAATGAACCCAATTCAGTCGCTGTTTTGACACAATACGGACGTTTCTGTGTTGGAGCCAGACATAGTAGAATGGCAAGCAAAGTTCGTAACTCTAAGTCCATCCATTGGACAACCCTCCAATCAAAGTAAAAACAAATAAAAAATCCCATCTAAATATGAGCAGTCTTGCATCATGTTGTTAATGGCGAGTCCAGCTCTATTCCCACTCTGTACTCTTGATTTGCAGGATCATCTGCCAGTAAGTCAAAATCTAGGAAAAAAAACTTTTTAGACCACCTCAGAAGGGTGAAATCAAGGACCACAAAATAAGTTTGTTTTATTTATTCCGTCTTAATTTACTGGTTCAGGTGATGCAGAAGACACTGCAGTAAAAGCTAGAAAACAAGAACATGCAGCCAGATCTGAATGCATGAAGTCTGGGTATAATTTACTCAAACAGATTATGACATTTCGGTTCTCCTGCTGGGACCTTCTCAATTATATTAGGGTTGAAATGCGGGTTTGTTGCAATGTTTGAAAAAAAAAAAAAAGGTTGTAGGATAATAATATCCCAGCGTTGCTATGAAAACAGCTGCTGTTTCAAACCCAGTGGCGGTCACACAAGATTTTAATTAGATTTTGTTTTGTTGAAGGCTGCGCATTATTAAGATAACCCACCATGTACAATGTCATTGTTGAATATTGCAGTGACAATATGAGTAGCAATGCATAAACAAATACTTCATTGTGTGGCATTAATGTCCTTATGCATTTCATTTACTGCTAACTGATTTCAGTCAGTAAGTAACATCCAAGAATGCTTCTCTGAGATGTTAATGTTGCATACGCTAATAGTAAATTCACAATGATCCATTGTGCCTAAATTAATTTTGTTTATGGTTTGGAGTTAATAAATGAACAGATCTTAGTATAAATGTATTTTTTTAAATCTCTGAGCTATTTTTGATTTGCTGAAACTGGTCATTTTAATAAAATACTTAAATACTTGTGTATTTATGGCTCAGAAAATACTGTCTTTGCCATCTGAATGGAGACAATAAATTTACTTTACCAAAAAAGTATTATTAGGATAAGATTAGGATAAGATCATATGTGGACATCATAGCGGTAAAACTGTAATTTGGAATCACACTTGTAACCAATATTAAAAATTATGTTATGTCATAATTTAAAAGTTTGTGTTCTCTTTTAGCCGTTTGAAGCTGCCACCCACATTCTTTCCTCTTTCTCTGATTTTTTTCCAGTGCTTTTCTTTCATTTTTTTTGTCTAGACTTAATCTAATGTCAAGTTTAGATCCAATAACTCGTTTTCAATTCCAGATTTTTTCAAGTTTGCTGCCAGCCAGCACTTTATGGAGTTTATGGTGTAGAAAAATGAGACAGACATAGTTAGGAAGTCTTAAAGAAAAAAAGGCAAGCAGTGCCACTTTATAAAATCCCTGCACTCAGCTTGACAACAATCAAAAGTAACTTGACAGCAGTGGTATTCCCACCCATGGCACTGATTAGCTAAGTTCCCCTCTGGCGCTCATCACTGCGTTATCATTTTAACTGTTGTTTCATGTCACGGCAGCAGCAAATCAGTGAGCTTGATTAGGAATAATTTAAATGTGTCTTGGGTAACTTCAACTCCTAACCAGACGTTTCCTGCTGGTCTTTTTCGGTTGTCTCTTTGAAAATGCTGCAGGTACGCTCAGGCCTTGAGGGAAAAGAAGGGGAGCTTCTGGTTCGAGGTCCATCTGTCTTTAAAGAATATTGGAACAAACCTCAGGAGACCGAGCAGGCATTCACTGATGATGGCTGGTTTAAAACTGGTAAGAAAAAAAAAACACAGGGAACATAGAGTTCTGCTAATAATTGCTATCTTATGATTTGGTAAAAACAATTGCACATTTCACTTTCAAGACATGATTTCCAACTGGTGTGTATTAGAAGTGCAGTCCTGGTAGCACGTGTGTACACTCTGAGTATGTGTGTGAACTCTGTGTACATGCTCAGATTTTGGGGGGATTGTGAGAGAGTGATAAATGGAGTGTGTGTGCTTTTGGTGCTGCAGGGCATTTTTCCTCCAAAGTGGTTGTGACTGCTCTGGGTCTTGAGGAACCAAGTAGTTCTTTCTCTCCTCTCTTCCTATTTTTCTTTTGTCGGTGTGTGTGTGTGGGGGGGTGTGTGTGTGTCAGGTAGCACAGAAGAAAGCTGTCATCTGAGGCTTTCTCCCCCTGCAGACTAAAAAAATAGAACAAAAAAGCATGCTTCACTTTACTGCAAAGCTACAAGGAGATGAGCATCAAGGTTTGAAAGTTTTATGTGTGAATGTTGAAGGAAGAGGAAGCTAGAAGTGTGAGAATGTGTCCATAGTGGAAATGTGGTGGATGAAGTATTAGAAGGAGTCAGCCACAAATTACAAGAACAGAGTTCGACTACGTCAGTAGGGGTGCGGGTGTTCCTGCTGGAGAGGAGGTATGAAGGGACTCCAGCTAAGGATGGAGTGATGGAGAGCAAAGCTGGATGAGGCAGAGGGAGAGCAGGAGGGGGGACTGTGTGTGTTTAATTGGCTTTGCAGGCTGGAAGGACAGAGATCCAGAGCACAGCACGCTGCTGTCACACACCATTACAGCCACTGGCCACATAATGAGAACCCATGCAATCAGCGCTCCACAGACCGTCCCCTAAGCCACACACATGCACACTCATTGCTCCCAAGGAAGCTATCAGACATGTACCTTCCCCACCCAGCTGCCAGGGCCCCCTTCAACAAACATGTACACAGAGCTGTGGGCTTGGATGAGATGTCAAGTTGGTTCATTTGCAATAATTATAGTAAAAATAAAGTTAAAGCAAGATGAAATCTAAACATCTAGGATCACATATCTAAAGAGCCTAATGACAAAATACAATTTTGATTTTTTTGTAAAAATTTTATGCAGTGTTTTGCTTTTTAAATTAATAAAGTAATCAAAAATGTAAAGGTCCGTTTTATGCAAAAAACACCTGAAAGACTCATTTTAGTTTTCCTGGCATACAGTTCTTAAATTATTTTATCAATCCTTACTACATATTAAGCTATTGTATCTAATCATTGTTTTTTTTTTTTAGTTTTACTATGTTTATAATTAATAAAGTTCATCTGGTTAAAAAATAAATCTTCAGCAGCAACAGTTTCAGATTTTATTTTCCTCTTTTGCTGCTTAAAAAACCCAAGATATGTCTGTTTATTGAACAGCGCTGTTGGGTTGCTCCAGGAAGGATCTCTGTACCTGAACACTCAACATGCAAACACTGTCATATTTTTCTGTGCTGCCAAAAAGCGCTCCTGATGCACCAGTGAGCTGACTGAAGTTGCAACTTTCTGATTCTTTTACAGTAGATATTTAAACATTCTTGTTCACGCCCATCTGTTGTTTTCACCAACCTTTATACATTTTCAGCCTTCAAAATAAAGATTACAGATTGCTTTTGCAATAAAGTGTTTACTGCTGTTGTATCACAAGAAGACACATCTATGACATCTATTGCCTTCAGAAAACTCAAATGTCTAAAGACAGGATTCTGAAGCATCTTTTTACTCCTTCTAGAGTCCTATTCTTTATACGTTCACACCTGTTACCTTTTTCACGCTGCATCTTACTTATTTCCACTCTGCATTTTGACTTTTGAACACTTAACTTGATCTCTTTTCACCTTCAGATGGACTTTTCTCGCTTCTCTTCCAGATTCATATGTCTGGTCTGTAAAGGAGGAAGAATAGTGCTTCTTAAGCATCTAACTTGCATGTACTTTTTGTGTCAGGAGCTATTCATCGGAGGGCTTCCTTTTGTGTCTGCACTTGTTTTTTAAGCATTACAACATCAAAAAATACAATGATTAAGTGGAATCAAACATCCTCTACTCAAATCCTCCAGGTGAAATATTTCCTCCCTAACCCAAATATGTCTCATCTCATTCTGACATGGAAAAGAAAAAAAATGTTAAAAGTTTTCCAGTGTTGACTAATATTTTACCAAAACATATTTCTGATAAGAAAGTTTGGATATAAGGCAAAGGAGAAAAAAAAAGACAAAAGGAAAATGTAAGCTCAAGAAGTGCAGAAGAAAAGTGTGAGTTTAGATCAATAACTTCTCAGTTGGTCAGAGGTGTTGTCTCTAGAGTCAGCAGGTGCTGTGCAGCATGATTGGCAGTTCTATGGGAGAAGCTGTCACCTGAGTGCTCTCCTTTCACTCATCTTCACAAACATCTCTGAGGCCATTGATTCCCTTTCAGGTTCTTGAGCTCTCTTTTTGTGCTCTGCTGCAGTATAGTGTCCACGGTTGAAATGGGTGTTCAGTCGGAGTCAATAAGGTGGTGAAATATATATTTTTTTCCAGGGTTTGATGTTGACAGGAAGAAGAGCACAGGAGAAGGGTGCTGCTTCAGCTTTGGGTTGTCTGTCAACTTTTTGAACTCGGAACCGTCCTCTATAAAAAAGAAACATATTCCTATATTGCTTTAACTTGTGAATTCATGAGGATTTTTGGAGAAAATGGAGCACATCTCTAAACTATTTTTTAAGTCAAGAATACTCAAATTTAAAGATTTATGTTCTCTGCAGACACTGCTGGTAATGTTTAAGGCCAAAGATTTTATGTTGCCATATAGTTTACAAAATATTTTTGTTATAAACAAAGGAATTGGTAGAAGAAATTCTAACTTTAAGATACCTAAATTAAAAACTACACTTAAACAAATGACCATTTCCTTTGCTGGGGTTAAAAATGGAATGCGTTGGATAATGAGCTGAAAAAGTGTTTGAGTATTGTTTGTTTCAAGTTTAAATGTAAAAACAAAATGATTGATTTGTATGCAGCATGATGTAAATATTGTGTTCCTGTTTTTTTGTTTTTTTTTTTTTGTGGGTTTTCATTTTGTGTTTGTTTTGATTAGACCCACTCATTTAGACATGTGTTACTTTGTACTTTGTTAATACTTTGTATTCATCCCACTACTATTCTTCCTTAGTGGATTATATATTTTGTACATTCTTACTGAAAAAGAACAAATAAATACATTTTGGAGAATTTTCCAAATGTATCCTGTTCGTTGTAAATTCATATTGGATGTAGGTTTCATGGAGTAATTGACCTTTGGGGCTAAGCATTAACAAGACTTTATCTGCAGTCTTATTTAATTAACTGATTTAGGCTTAGGGGCAGAAATGTTAACAAGAGTGTTAATCTTTTTTCCATTTTACCTTAGTTTTAAATTCTTAATGGCTCATGCCTAAAGAAACCATTAGTTTGAGTCTTTTTAGTCCTGTATGAACCACAGCCATAAATAAATTCAGTTAAATATGTTTAGAAATGATTCATGTGGTAGAAATTAATTCAAAGACTCTTATGTTTTATGCATTCAACCATTCAGCTGGTATATTTTAATCCACGGTTGTGTTTTGAGATTGCATGATCGCTTGAGAAACACAGTGTGTGGCAGTAAATGTGTTTTTGTGCCTGTTTGAGTTGACTGTAGAGAGGTACACACGTGCTGTAAAGGTGAGCTTGGGATCTGCAGGGTATGTCTCTGCAAACAGACAGACAGGAGTGTGGCTTATATCCTGCAGAGCCATCACTAGTCATTTGTGAATTGTACTTTAGCTCCCAGCTGTGCTGTCCTCTTCTCTGCCTTCATCTTTCTTTGTTCTCCCAATGTCGTCTTTTACCTCAAGTCACAATGTGTCCTTATGATTCCAATGTCAGACCTCCCACTAAGCTTTGTTCAGCGTCCTGCCCCCTCCTCCCAGCTCTGTGCTCAAAAACAGCCCCCCCCCATACTATGTGCAACTGAGACATTATTGTTTTTTTGTTCTTGTGGTTTTATCACTCGCAGGTAAATCTAGTTGTAGGGCTTCTATTGTAAGTAACAGACCTAGACCCAAATGTGTGAAAACCAAGGGGTAGCCTTCTTACTTCCAGTTTATCAAGTAGCTGCTTAGTGATGGGTTACTCAAGCAAATCAGAAGTAACTTCCCTAAATGCCCCATCATCTTGTTATAAACCAATAAACACACTTTTATGAGAACACTGGAATTAATAATAGTTGGGGTGTAGGAAAATATTGATTCAGTGAAATATTGATACTTCATTTGGCGATACTTATATCGATGTAACCCTTCTGCTCTCCTAGGCTTGTTTACATTAAAGTGGGGTCATCTGGACCCCATAAGACAGTGCGCTGAACTTTATTTTTCAATGATTGTCGATCTTTACTGGTGTCCAATGACAGACATGAAGTCTTGTCCACCTTGTCCACTTTTGTCATGGAAGTGCTAACGCCTCAATGTAAGGGTGGGGTCATCTTGACCCCATAAAAGAGCATGAGGGTTAAAAGTACTGTCAAGACAATACTTACCTAAAAGCAAACATGCTGTTTAGCATATCTTTTGTTTATCACTCAAGCCCCGACTAGTAGTTGGCAGCAAAGCTCACCTCTTTCAGCATGTATACACAGTGCCAAAACAACAAGACTCTCGCGAGAACCATCTTGTGTTACATGTTTACTCATTATTAGCCTCTCTGTTATTGTTACAGAGCTCAATAAGATAATTACAACTTAATTTTAACTTGGGATGGGTATCAAAACTTTGTCAAAGTTTTTTTCTTAGTCCAGGGTTCTGAAACCTGCAGCTCCAGATCCACATGTGGCTCTTTTATCTCTCCATTGTGGCTCCTTGGCCAAACATAAAGTAAGTCTGAGAGACTGCTGACCCAGCCATGTTGACCGTCGGCGTCAACAGCTCACTGCCCAAAACTACCTAAAGAAAACAAATAAACAAAGCCTGCCAACTAAGACTACCAAGGTCCAATCCCAAACTAAGATAACGAAACCCAGCAATGCAAGACTGCTGAGTATAAAGAGGGGGAAAAGAACAAAAATAATAAATTCAAGAAAAACAAAATTACCTTTTTTTAAGGAAGGATCACTTAATTAGCATTCATTAAATTTAGATTACCGGTAGTTAAATTTATAATAATGTTTGATGGCTGAAGTGCACGTAGATGATAAACTTTGTAGGTTTTACATCCCTGTTGACCTAAAGATGTCTTGTTTTTACGGCGCTACGTCCAGAATGCACAGATTTTATATGCGAAGCAAAACTTTGGCAAAGAGTTTGATCTTTTATGAGTTAAAAGCACATATGATCTTATGCTGTACAACAATGGGTAACAGCTGTCCAGAGCTGCACTGACATTTTCTCTGTTTGGCACAGAGCAAATTTTATTTTGTTTTTAAAAATCACATTTTGAGAGGTGCTAGGTTCTATTTATATTTTTGGTTTTGTATGTGCAAGTAAATTGACATATTTCATATTTATTATTTAAAAAACAGAAGGTCATGAATGCAAACGCTAAAGTAAGACTATACAGTTCCTTCTAGGTTTTGATCAGTAGAAAACTAGCCTAAATGGCTCTTTTACTGTTAAAGGTTGCCAACCGCTGTCTTAGTCACACTCTTTAACCCTTGTGATTGTTCACATTACCATATTATTGTAGAATCCACTATAATCCATCTTTCAAAGTCATTGTTGAAATGACTTCAAATGTCTTTTTTTTGTCCTGATCAGCAGTCGCAGAAATAACACGTTATTTCTAATAAATCTCAATTACTCTGAAAGTGTTTGCAAATAAATTTAGCTGACTTCCATCTCCAGTTTTAACCATAAATGAATTCAAAGATATTTACTTATTAAAGCACAGTTTAAGCTACATCTGACTAACTAGGATAAATTGCACAACAGCTGTGAAAAAAAGAAAAAGAAGCACAGTTTAACCAATCTAAGATTGTTGTTTAATTTAATGTGGAAAACAAAAACAGAAAACCGTTTTATTTGAGAAAGGACCTTTGTGAAAGTATTGCAATCAAGAACGAAGAAATTAAAATTGTGAAAAAGCAAAGATTGGTTCTTTAAACTGGTTGCAGTTTATAAAATTCTGTAATCATTTAGGGGGGAAAAAGTCTAAGTCAAGCTGGACTTTTTTTTTCAAAAAAGGAAAACTTTGATTAGGAATGAGACAAAGACGTTCAAATACAGAAGCACGCTGATGTGGCATAACTCATTTTGCAAAGCCTTTATGACGTGCACTAATGACAACATACTTTTTACTATCACACATTTCTAATGGATCTTTGTTACTGTTAAACTGTGTCTTAAAAACTAATTTGAATAGTCAAATCTGGATTCTCACTGTTCGGGCCTCATAATTGACTTCTGCTGTCTGGAGTTGGAGCATCTCTTGATTGAGATGGGTCTAATGTGATTGAGTGTGAGGAGAGTGCATGTAAACGGCAGTTAAATGGTTTCTTTGATGAGTATGCAGATCTAAGACAGACATCAATCCTCAAGTTCAGTCTGTTATCTGCTGCCGGATAGGCAACCCAGCAATGAAGTATAATCAGAAACATTAACATAAAGCAATTGAAGCTCCTTTAATCGCATTATATTAAACAAATTAGATTGCTCATCCAAGTGCAAAGTGCCTTCTTGTATGATATTAATTACCAAAAAAGGAGTTGTGACAAAAGTTAAGGATGATAAATAATATCAGTGCTGGAGTTTTGCTGCTCGCTTGTCTGTTATTTATCCTCATTAACACTTCCATCTCGGCATCAGGGCTTAAACGTTGAGCATTAATATTCATATATGTTAAGTGTTTACAGTTAGTCTGTGAAGAGGCATGACTCATATTTAGACCTCCTTTGTCTTTGTTTAGACATGGGTCTTGTTTCCACGGTGATGGATACTGCAGCTGCGGTTCGAGTTTATGTTGTGCTGAATAGGTAGAAGCTCTATTTAAAGAGTCATGGTGTTACTTATCACTTTAGTGATGCCCATATACAGAAATGAATAAACACTGGTAGGTATGTTGCAAAGCAGTTAGAACTCACATAAAAGTTTGGTTTTCTTAAGTTAATGTTGTATTGAACTTTGTATTAAACTTACCTCAAACCTTGAAATCCCTACAAACGATAAAAAAAATAACTAGCTGTATCTGTGAAATCACTAATGTCTATTCGTTGATTTATTTGGATGTTTTAATGGACAACTTAAAATTACTTTAAAGTATTTATATCAAAATTAGGTGAAATTATATCTGATATAATTTTGGATTAACTCCATGATGCTTAGAATTATTTCCAGCTCAGGAAAAAAATGCCAGTTAGGATTTTGCTTTAAGTAGATGTTAGACTAAAATAAGCTTGGAGCAGAGGTGGTTTAATGCATATTTGAATCAATGGGTGTCAAAGGGCTAAAAGCAAACTATTATTACAACCTGGGAGACAAGTGATTTATAAAATAGACTTAAAAGCCATAAAAAGTTATAACTCTGCATAATAAAAATGTGAAAAGGTCTATTGCTGACTTCAGGATTTGCAAAAATGGTATGCTACCATTTGGCGGATGGGGAAAATTGTTTTTTTTTATGTGGCCGATTTATCAGTATTTATAAAATACGTTATGGTTCTCCTCGGCTTTGTCTACCACCAAAGTTAAACTAGCAGTTATTTTCGTATTTCTCTGTGCTGTCTGCTCCTCAGCCAGTACCTGCTTGTCACTGACTGATTTCAACAAATGTCAAAGGTCTAACAGCAAATTCTCAGTTTATGTTGTTCCCTTAATATCACAAAAATATTGTTGCTGATGGTCTTTTACTTTCTATTTGTGCCACACCTTTAGACTGTTATTAGAACTGTCCCTTTTATAAAACTTATTTGCTATGTTGGAGATTTTAAAGACTATAGTCAGTCCTGCTGAGTTCAGTTACTTCAAAATAAACCATCAGGAAAGGGTCCCCTTTCAGATACACATACATAAGATATTTAGGAAAATGTTTTGTTTTTGTTGTTTTATGGAAATGAAAATAAATCATATTTTTATTTTTTGTGTTCTAACTTGGACTCCGCAGTTATTTTAAAGAGAGACAGGCTTTCCATCCCCCTGTTATGGTGATCTTTGAACATAGTTTGACTTTTAAAGGAAAGTGAAAATTGTGACATGAAGAGGCAAAACCCAACTTTATTTTTATAATTTTTAATAATTAAGATATGATAAAGATTAAACCACTTTATTTGAAAATAGTTTTTAATGAACTTTATTCTTTATTTCTTTGGACAGTTATATAGCAGCTGAATTCTATTTTGATTGTGTCCATAACGCTGCTGCTCCAGTTGGATCCCTTAGCCCTTATGCAGTCTTATGGTCTCCAGATGACCCCACCCTTATATTGATGTATGATCCCTCCCATGACAAAGGTGGACAGGATGTTATGTCTGTCATAGATACCAGTGAAGATAAAAAAAAAAAAAAAAAGTTCAGCACGCTGTCTTGTGGGGTCCAGATGACCCCACTTTTAACGGGAACATGCCTAGAATAGCACAAGGGTTAAGGGGGACCACATCACCTCCATCCTGGCTACCCTTTTGTGGTGCCTGTGAATTTTCGAGATGAGTTTAAGATTTTTTTTATCTGTCTTTAAATCTTTAAATAATCGTCGTACTGTCCAGGGCTACGGTCCAGGTGGATGCTCTGACGGGAACGAGCATTTTCAATCTGTGCACTGAAGCTGTAAAACACGTTAATACGGAGCTTTCTGCAGGCATCTATAGTGTCTTCTTTTAAAAAAATCTTTTAAAAACTATTTTTATTTCCAGGCTTTTGACAAAGCATGAGATTCTCCTCTTTGTTCTTTTTTTTTTTTTTACTGTTCTGCTTTTGCTTTTATCTTGTGTTTTTTTTACACTTATTTATACTTTTTATCTTCAATTGTTTTAACCTCCTCCAATGCTTTTGAGCTTTTAGAGTATGGCGTCTTTTTTTGACTTCGGTCATTTTAAGACATCAAACAAATAAATGAAGTTAAACTTAAACGTATGTAAAATATCAGGAAGAAGCAATCTTGTTTGTATCTTTTTTCATTTTACAATAATTCTTTTTGTTTACTTGATTTATATTTTTTAGAAGGTAAAAAGACAAAAAAGTTTGGACAAGTTTATGTACTTGCAATATAAAAGCAGACCTGATGTCATTGGGTTATTTTTTTCCTTTACAGTTCAGTTTAAGTCTGGAATTGTAGAACAGTTTATGCACACAAACTGCATTTTTTTGCCTGTAAGCTGGAATGACATTTAATGGTATTGTGGACACATTTCAATTTTATCATGGAATAAATTAAAGGAAGCTAAATGTCAGCCACATCTCCAGGTCAAGCGGAGTCTGCTGATGAACAATGGTACTTAGAAAAAAGCTGCCCTCGACCACATTAACATTCACTTTCTGATTATTTCAGCGGCAGAGCAAATTTGTTTAGGTGGCTCAGAGGTTCAGACAGACCCAATATTCTGAACTTTGAAAGAGCCTGTGTTATCACCACAAAAAACATTTGAGTGAATTCTCGCTTTTCCGTTTTCTAACACCTTCAGCGATGACAGGAACAAGGGGATTTTGTTCGTTTCCTTGTCTTGGCCTGTTGTTTGCCTCACTTTGCTCCTTTCTTTCTCACACTTTCCAGAAAACAGGAAAGCAACACTCCCTAAATCTTTGTGTGAGTGGCAGCATTCAGAATCCACACAATGATGTTTCTGTCTGGATGCAGATGCTTCTAATGACAGCCATTAATGATTTATGAAAAGCATTAAATATAGCCCATATCTCCTTTTGAATCTTGTCAAGTCATCCGTCACTTTCTCTGAGACAGCGCACACACACACGCCGCCTTCAGCGTTCAGCCCTCGCTCCGCTTCCCTCCGAGCGCGTTGAGCCGTACTCAGCGAGGGAGGCGAAACTGTTCATTTTGACGGGTGAGGAGCTGACAGCCTGGTGCAGCCAGCAGGATCGTGCCCGTCTGAAGCTGCAGCCAGAGTGCATGGCACAAAGCCCCGTGACTAAATATGAAAAATATTTGTGGTAACCACTTTCATGTCTGGGCAATATATTTATGTCCACCTTTGATAGCTGAATTTAGCTAAAATTCAGTTAGATTTTAGACTTTAGGTTTTAGTTTACAACAGACTTGATTTCTCTTACTTTTCTTTTAATTTTGAGTCTTTTAATGGATTGGTTAGGATTGGCACAGTGCATTTTAAGCACTCCAGTAAGTGATGTTTGATCAGCTGTTGCAATGAAAGAATGAAGGTCATACATTTTTTTGACTAATTCCATCCCTGCAGTCGCTATTAAAACACGTAAGTTTAATTAATTTATCATTTTTGTTTAACTTATTAGAATACAAAATATTTATAAAATAAAGGCAAAATCCATGTACACCAATAAAACATGTTAACAATAAAAACAAATGCATAAAAGTAAGAGGAAGTAATAGCTTACAAACCTGTGCAAGTCGTCATTAGCAGTAAAAGTTTTGGTTGTTAAATAAGTGAGTGGGTTTTGTTTTGTGCTTAAGCTTCGAGTCAGTGATAGTGACAGGGATTTTATTTTCTTTTTTTTGGAATGCAAGGATTCACTTTCCCCTTAATTCCTCAATTTGATATGATTTCATTTTGTATAAAACCACAAAAAAACAAAAAATTCAGAAAATCTATGAAGAAAAACCCTTTATTGTCTTATACTAAGCCTGGTGTAATGTAATAAATTAATAAACAATATATTGTTGTTAATTTTAGTGTTTCAACGCAAGCATATGCAAACATATAGGGATGCAATGATTCGCTTTTCCCACTATTCAATTCAATAGTGTAACATTGAGCAAAGCTAAAGCCACTTCTGAGTTTCAATTACAGAAACAAATCTTGTCCGAGCCCAGGTGTGAGAAAAAGACTTGTTCAGAGCAGCTTCCTCCTAATTTTGGACTATGGTAACATTCTGTACACGAATGCTGCCTCATCAGCTCTCTGTAGTCTGGACACAGTTTATCACTGTGCCCTGCGTTTTATCTCAAACTCTATTACAGAACCCATCATTGCGAACTGTATTCTCTTTTCTCTTCACTTAGATAGTTTCTCTGTTCCCAGATTCCACCTTGAATTAGGAAAAACAGCCTTTTCAATCGCTGCTCCGCTTTCCTGGTATAATATTCAAAACTCTCTGCATCTATGTGAACCAATTCCCTTGAATTTCTTTAAAGCAAAGCTTTTTGAGCTTTTAAAAGAAATATGCACATCACTCTTGACCTGACTGTACCCCTCTTGATTAACCTTGTAATTATTGTCATACTGTTCATTACATTTTATTTCTATTGTTATTGTTTTACCTGCGTTTTATTTTCTTGTGTTTAATGCCTTTTTGGCTAAGATCTCCCTTGAAAAAGAGATCTAATCTCAATGGGATTTCCTGGTAAAATAATACAAAATAAATAAATAACTTAGGGTTCTGATTTTCAGAAGAAGATTCTGATGGCTAAAGCTTCTTCCTCAAAACTTAGGTCTGGACTCTACAAAAAAAAAAAAATCTGTTTTTGTTGTGAGGTGTTTCTGCAGGAGGTTTAGTGCTAACAAGGAAAGTTTTCTTATAACTTTAAGTTTTACGGCTGCATTTGGAGCATCCAGTTAAAAGGAGTTTAAAGAGCTCAAAGCCCAGACATGTTTATTAAGAGAGTTAAAAGTAAGTTCTTCACAGTATTAAGCGCTGCAGTGGCAAACAGTAATGAATGGAAATGACTGCTGTATCAATTGAACTAAAACAGAGAGTCTTCTGCAGAACCATCTCATGTCATTTTTCTTCTTTCTGTAAGACATCACAAAGTTTTTCTCTGCATCTTCAGTTAAATTTTTTTTCTCTTTTTTTTTATTTATTTCTCTATTTTCTTCACACTGTGTGCCTTCACTTTCTTTAATGCCTCAGAATGAGATGAAAGCCCAGTGCAATTAGGCTTCTTATCGTTTTAATTAAGAAACCCATTCGGCCATATCTGCCTCAGACGCCATAACACATAATGGCAGCGAGTCTCTGATGCCTGAAGTAGTGATTCTGTGTGTCTGTTGTGTGTGAGCGCATACAGTATTTGTGTCGGTGCGAGTTCAGACGGGTGCGCGCGCGTCCTAATAACACAGTTCGCAACAATCTCCCTCCTGCCCTTCTTTCCTCTTTTATCAGTCCGCGCTTCGTTCACTATTCCCACTTGTGCGCCTCTCCAAACATGCAGTTCTATCCCTCGTTATTTTCTTCTCCGCAGACAAGGTCAAAGAGTCCTGTGTAAGTACTTGAAGCTCTACTGTGTTGCCTAAGTGTTTTTTTTCCTCCTCGATCCTTTGTCAGAGATTGCTTCATTAATGCCGTTTCCTCATGTTATGCTACAGCCATATGGAAGGATTTTATGGTTTTATCTGTTTCAGTGTGTGCTTATACACAAACAGCTTATCATTCTGCTTGTAAAGTGCTATTTTCTCCATATCTATTTGCATAACATGAAGGCAACATGTCAATTTATTCTGTTATTTTTTTCTTTTAGCCCTTGTCCAAAAGAGGAGGCGACTGTAAATACCCTGATAGTGGTGTTAACACCCTCAACTCCCCCTCCACCCTCTCCCTCCTCCCCTGTTACCCTGGCCTATCAGTGCAGAGCAGTGGTCTGTGAAGAAATTCCCAATATCTAAATTTACACACTGTATCAATCTTGTTTAATAGACTGGAAAGCTTATAGCCGCCGTGGCAAGCCGGCGGAGAGGGCAGCAGTGATAAATTGTCGGTGTGCAGGCGACAGCAACCCGTGATGTATAATGAAATATTTATGATTTATCCCAGCTAATAAACTAAAATGAAGTGCATGATGTATGGGAACAGATGGGCCCTCTATTGATGCTGAGGTGGAGCGGCAAGAGGGGGAAGAGGAGACAGGAAGATGGGTGGAGAGGAGGAAGCAGGAGATGTAATGAAAGATGCTTGAGGAGTGGGGGGAAAAAGGCACAAGTGAAGGGTAACGTCTAGACTAAAAGAATGAAAAAAAAAAAACACATTTGTGTGTGACTGGTTGACACTAAAAGAGGAAAAACTGAAAACGTAGACAAATGGGATAGATGGATGTGGGATGCCTGGGTTGGAGTTGAAAGAAAATGATGGAATAGAGAGCAAATGTATGGTGGCACTAAAACCGACCACCATTAAAATACAATTGCTCTCCTGTATGCTTCATCTTGTTGACTCAAACTGAAGCAGCTTTATTGTGTTTTATTGACTCTATACTCGAGTGGTTGAAATACACTGTTATGCTGTTTGCAAATATGCACCACTTAATTTTCCCAGCTGAGCTCCAGCCAGTACTTTAGGACTCTAGTGTAAAACCCTCCAGTTCAACCACATCTAGTTAAGACTACTCCAACATTATGAAAAGTATTCTTACGCTAACAGAGTTAGCCTAAATGGTAAGGAATACACTTTCTGCCTCTATCTCTAATAAGCAGCATTATATGTATTTGTTTATCAGAATGTCATGGATACGTTAATAGGACCTTAGGAAACAGTATAACTAGTAAGAAGGGGAAATCATTAAGTGTTGCTGTCATTGTGACAAGTTGCTTGGCAACTAGCAAAAAACTCCTGGAATTTTCTCGGGTTAGTCCTCATCGTACACATTAAACCGTCTTAGAACACTTTGCTGTTTTCTGATAAAACAAGATTGGCATTTAATTTTATGCAGTTGAATTACAACTCTTGTTAATAACGATGCACAGTATCTGGAATTACCCAACAACCTTAAACGACAAAGAAAATCCACATTTGGACACAAATTTAAACCTTGAAACTATTTCATAGAGAATGTTCAGTTACCTCTCTGGTAAGCATGTTCTTACCATTGAACAAACAGAAAAGTACTTATCATGTTGTTTTTTTTGTTTTTTTTTTTGGTTTGTTTTTTTTAATTAAATGTTTTATCTAGTGTCTTTTTCTGCCATTTTATTTTGTAAAATACAGAGCTCTGGGCTCTGAAAGATTTGGGAAGTTGAACAATCACAGTTTTTAATACCTGAAAGACACGGTCTGCTTTCCTCACATCATGATCCTCTTTCACTCCAAAAAAAAGTGACACAATGTTTTACATAAATAAAAGTACATGAAGTCTGGCTCTATTAAATTTTGCCAAAAATTTTGTTGAGAATCCAAATAACTTCCCTGGAGCTGATTTTTTTAATAAAATATTTTGTTAATTTTACATCTAACCTTAAACTGGGGTGACCCCCTCACATGTGACTGACAAATCATCTCCAGAACAACAGAACTTGGAAAGTTTGTTGCGGCTTGTTTGTCTAACTATTTTTTTCCAATATTTGGGAAAAGTGAGGGCTTGGGGATGTCATATCCTGTCAAGATGGCAGCAATAGTGAAGCTGAAAAACTGTCTTTTAGTCAACACATCACAAACTTACAAGGTTCCATAACTTACCTTCTGTTTAGTCAGTAAACCAGAGACGTCACCAGTGACACCTAAATAACACACGCTCTTTGACTTTCCATTCAACTGTTTCCGCGATCAACATGAATCAGCTTCTTCTGACATGTAGAAAACGTGGTATACAAAGTGGTACATGACGGTGCATAGACACTTTTCTCCATGACAGAATCAGCTGGAATTACATTAGTTGTGTTCACAGTTAAAGAATTTTGGTTGTCGAAAGAGAGGTTTAAAACAGTAAAGCTGATAAGGAGTTAAATATCGCTACACCATGGTCCAGGTGTGAGTTCTTGATTCTGATTGGCTGCTGGGTGTAGATTAAAAGGTGATAATGGACAGTGGAAACCTAAAAAATAAGTTTGGTCGCACAGCCCAAATGTTCTATATCACTCCACATGTCTAACGCCAGTTGGTATTCCAGTTGTTAACATGTTTTAATCAAATGAAAAAAAAGAACAGGTTTTAGTAACTTATTCCACAGTTTATAACAAGATTAAGACAATAGAATCAATCCTTTAGCTACTTAGTTAATTTGGTCATTTATTTGACTGGAATAAAGCAGAAGAGAAAGAGAGAAAAGAATCTAAGAAAGATGGAATAAGACACAAGTAGGAATTTAACTATTTAGCCTTCATTTTTTTTTTTTTAGACAAACTTTTGCTTCATCCTCTGTTCAGAAACTAGCGGTAAGAGTTTCCCTCTGAAGTGACGCTTTGTGACCCATCGTGACAATTACCGTATATATCGCTTTCCTTTGCTGTGACAGTCGAGGTCGGTGTAAGCTATATAGTGTCGTACCACATATCAAATAGTCTGCTTTTGGGGAAAAAACGATTTAAACCTAAAAATGACAAAATTGCAGTACAAAAAATGATTGAATGCATATTCCTTTACTAAGTGACCATGGGATAACTAAGTGGGATAATGCCCTTCGAAATGTGCATTATCAGACATTAACGGACGATGAGGAAGTCTGAACCAGTCATTGCATCAGTCAAATGACTGCGCCTCTATATGTTTGCACTTTTGAAAAGAAATATAAAATAAAATGTTATCGTAAAGTGCATAAAATTTCACCCTAAGTAGAGAAGTATGTATTCTAACCATGATGTTTTTGGACCTTAAAATTATGTTATTTTGTAGATACTTTGTAAAATGAACTTGGTTACTTTTATTTTCAACTGGGCTTCATTCCAGAAGTTTGTATTTGTGATTCAACAAGAATAGTGATGTTCATCATTTTGCAAACAGAGGATATTTGAAGTAGTGTCCTTTGTCCATTTGTGCTTTACCCCAACAATCACTGTTTTCAATAAAACTACAAGAGTGAGGGGAAAGAGAGATTGAACCAATCACATTTTGAAATACTGTTTAAAATGACATCTTTTAGCTTGTAGCTGCCGCTTCAACTCGGGTTTCTACCCTCTCCAACCAACCTTCCAAACCTGCTCAGCTTCATCGCGGCGTGTCCCGTGCACCCTGTCTTTTGACGGCAGCTGTGCTCGCCACGCCACCTGTAATACCCCGAAAGGACATCTTCCCGTCATTCTTGTTTCCATTTTTCTCCCCTTCGTCTCTCTCCACTCATCCATACTGACCCATTTCCTCCACTCAGTCATCCCCTTGGCCAGCTGCGCCCCTCATCCTACATACTGTACGCATCTTCCCCCACACCTGTCCCCCAGACAGCTACGCCTGTGTGCGTGTGGTGGGGGTATGTCTGGAGGACGTCGGGGGATCTTAAACACTCATCCATCCACTACACTTTGACTTTCTGTGTCTCTAACACACATGGCTTTTTCTCACACACACACACAGTTTCCTCTGTTATTACTCATAAAGTAGATGCAGTTTATATTAATGGCAAACATTTTTATTTTCTCTAGAACAGAAAAACATTTTATATCATTGAAAGCACCTCGTCCTAAAACAGAAAAAGTTGATTGAAACTTGAAATGTTACCCAGGTTTGATATATAAAATAAAACAAATTCACATCTGATGCGATCATGTTTTTTTCTTTCAGGAGACACAGCAGTGTACAAGGACGGCGTGTTTTGGATCATGGGCCGCAGCAGTGTTGACATCATTAAGAGTGGTGGCTACAAGATCAGCGCACTCGACGTAGAGCGCCACCTACTGGCCCATCCAGACATCTTGGGTGAGAAGGCTGCATATGGGAGGACAATAATGTGCTTCTGTGTGATTGATTCTGTAGGACAGGACCATCTGCACCATCACAAACAGGACAGGAAAAGAAAATAAAGTCGGACAGGACAGCTTTTATACTTGATTGCAATGTACTGATACCATGTTGGTGTTTTTTTTTTCCTTTTGGATTAAAAAAAATAATAATAATTTAAATATAGCTAGAAAGTACATTTTTGTCAAAGTATAATTCTGTTTTTACCCATTTCATTTCATACTTTCAAATAAAACCTAAACAATTACAATGTATTGATGAGAATTTACAAAATTCCAAAGATATACTTAAATTTAGTTTTTTTGGTAAAATCTTTCTGTTCTCATTTAAAATCTCTCATATTTCACTTGATTTCCCTGAAATACCTCATGTCTGTACTGTATGATAACAGTACTGTTATCATACAGTACTGTTATCATACAGACAAACAATTCTTCTGTTTATGTTGTAGTGAATAATAATCTACTCCAACAAAGTGTCATCAGTTTTAGAGAAAATCCATTCATTCATAACAGGATTTTGTTTCGGAAACATTTGTTTATTCTGGGTAAATTTATGTTTTCTTATTCAGATTTGAATTTAAAGAAACTTTTCTCAAGATAATAATCAATTTATAAATATTCAGTAATTACCCAATAAATAAATGCTATTGTTTCATGTGAAACAAGCAGCAAACAATAGTAGCAGTCCAGTTTAATTTTTATTTTATTATTATTTTGTTGTTGTTCATTTACCTGTGTGTGCGTTTGTTTAGATGTGGCTGTGATCGGTGCCCCTGATGCCATTTGGGGTCAGAAAGTGACTGCTGTGGTGCAGCTGAAAAGGGGGCGGAGTCTGAACCTTTCGGAGCTTAAGATCTGGGCGAGGTACAGTACCATGAATTTCACCCTAATGATAATTTTATTTCAACTGTTTGTTATAATACTAATAATAAATAATAATGTCTTGTTCTGTCAGTAAATTACTGACAGAAAAGATGAGCTGGCAGTAATTATCATTTTCCAGACAAAGCTAACAATGGTGAAGCTGCAAAAAAAATGTAATGTTTGCTACATTTTAGATGCGTGGTAGTGTATTGGTGTTCGCCTCACAGTAAGAAGGTCCTATAGTTTGAAGTCCAGCTGGGTCCTTTCTGTGTGCAGTTTGCATGTTCTTCCTGGAGTTTGTATGGCTTTTCTCCAGGGACTCCGGTTTCCTCTCCACAGTCCAAAAATATGCTTGATAAATGAATTTGTGACTCTAAAGATTCTCCCTAGGTGTGAATGTGTGTGTGTGTGTGTGTGGTTGTATATCTCTGTGTGGCCCTGTGATGGACTGGCGAACCATCCAGGGTGTACTCCACTTTTGCTCTTCAGTAGCTCTGTTGCCTCCAGCTTCCCTGCGACCAGAAATGGTTGGATGGTTGCTAATTTATTATAGTTTTATTAATGTTAAACATATTTGAGGTATTTTAATAAACTGAGGTTGTATAAATCAATTGAAGCCCCTTTTAGTTTTAAAATATTTTAATATTTCTAAGATTATCTTTTACATTTTTTGTGACTTGTTCTCCCATTGAAGTCTAACTTGACTGAATGTGTTTTTATAAATTAAAAAAAGTCTTTCATTATTAAAGAACTTGATCTGAAAAAGTAGTAATAGCAACTATAGACGTGTTAACTGTCAGCTTCAGAGAAATGTTTTCTCGACACACAGTGATCCTACCAAAATATCCAAATCATATATTTATCATTTCATTTGTCATAATTTAATAATTTACTGTTTCCTAGAATGGAAAATTTTGTGAATATTTGACTTTTAAATTAACTTTTCCAGGAATTTATTTACACTTTTGTTTTTTTAATCAGATTTTTTTTTTATTATTGTTATACAGAAAGGTAAAAAAAATATATTTTCAAAGAACACAAATCACTGGACCGTTTTCTGCCTTTAGGAGTGCTTTTTGGTCCCAGGTGAGCTGCAGTTCTGTACCACCAGAGGAGACTGTGACCTGAATAACTTATAACTAATCCATCATCCTGACTCCACCGAAACAAAACACAAACAGAGCTCTGCGGCCCGTTATTACGCGAGGTGTTATTGTTGAATATTGTTACTATTATTCCGCCGTTGCATTGTTGGTGCTTTCACCTGTAGCGGGCAAATAAAAGCTGCTAATTCGGACTCTGCAGATCTCGGAGCAGCGGTTGGCCCTCAAGTACTCTGATCGATATGAAAGGAGGGCGGGGGGCGCTGAGGCTAGAGATGGACTAATGAGAGAAGCACAAAGAAAAACAAGCAATGAAAAAGAGGAAGAGGAGAACAAACTATACAAATAATAGCTTGCTTTCCCCCCCCTCTCCTCTTTCTAAATGTCAGTAGAGTTTGCTGGGGTTTTTTTTTTATCTGCGTTAGACAATAAATGTTGACATCAGTCCCACGATGATGCTTCCTTTTTGACTTTAGGCCTCACTAAAACATTTCAGCTTGCTCATCTGTGTCCACAGAGCATCACTTTTGCTTCGTCATAACTCTGAGCTCCACACAAGAGCATTTTGTGTGAGTGTCGAGGCTGACAGCTCCACGCGGAGTGTGGAGTTTACGTCCTGCCGGTCCAGAATGGTAGATTACTTACCTCAGCCTGTGGCCCCAGTTAACTCACATATGCATAAACACACACACACACACACACAGTGTTTGCTGCCAGAGGTCCAGCCAGAGAAAGCCCACAGCACGCCGCCCAAGCCAGAGAGTAAAGGAGACAGGAGGAGATAAAATGAGACATAAACAAGGAGATGGATGCTCACTCTTCAGTGCCCTGGCTTCAGCTGTCAGCATGGATCTCCGTCACACCCTCTGTGTGCCATGAACACACACACACACACCCCCCAGAGAAATTGGTGACACAAGTGAGTCCTGTTACAGGAGCGTGTATGCACACACTCACTCACTGAGTCATGGAGGCACAGACATCTGCTGAAAGGAGCTTTAATGGCAACCGCATGAGTCATACTTTTTATTTATTTATTTATTTTTTACCAACACAAGAGACGTGCAGGAGAACTCACACAAACAAACTAGGTTAGCAGATAATGAAAGAAAGCTTCAGGCTTCAAGACTTTTCAGCCACTGGAAAAAAAATAAATAAATAAAGAAGCTTTTAATTATCTCAGCCTTCAGTTTTTCCATATTATTTTTATTTCTTTTTCACCTCACAGTGATTAAATTGTTTTGTATGAAGGGGAACTGTCTGTGTCTGGGAGCGAATTGGAGATATTAGGGAGGAGAACTGCAGAGTGTATGAAGGACATTTCTTTCCTTATCTCCACTGCTCTGCCACAGGGCCAGCCTTTGTTTTGCAATTGTTTTTTTGTTTTCTTTTATGTTGCCGCCTGCGTGTGCGCTTGCGTGTGTGTATGTATGTGCGCACGCTTCCATCTGCGGTGCTTCAGTAAAGCATGTCCTTGTGAATGTTTGTCTTTCTCTTTATTCTTTGCATTTCCTTTCTAAAAAAAGTACTGTTGTTTAAATGTTTGTGGCAGGGAGCACATGGCGCCGTACACCGTGCCTACGGGCTTGCTGCTGGTGGAGGAGATACCCAGAAATCAGATGGGAAAAATCAACAAGAAGGACCTCCTGCGACAATTCTTCCCATGACTGGACAGCTGAGATATGTGTGGCAGCACACGTCTTTGCACCTTCTCACCAATGCGAATATTTGCACATTAATGACGCTAAACCGTGGATAACGAAGAGATTAATTTTTTTTTTAAATTTATATTATAAGCATTGTTTTGCTGATTGCTTTGTAAAAAAATCCTCACATTTATTCATAATTTTACCTTACTTTTTTTTTGCTTTTTGCAAAACTGAAGTTGTATTTGGTTCTGACCACTGATAAATAATAATCATCTTTTGATTTATTGTAAAAGTTTTCTCATTGGTCTTTCAATTAAGATTATACAGTTTTTAGCCAAAAACCAAAAAAACGGTTGGTTTCATGGACATAGTTTCTGCTGCATGGCAGGAGTTAATTAAAAATTCACCTGTTGTGGGAAAAACTGTTGGCACAGAGTAAGCCTGCCACATTACCCATCATTCCTCTGTCTAAACTTTCTTCCACTAGCTTAAAGCCCCTCACAATCCAAACTTAACATTACCAGTGCAACAAAAAATCTATCCATCTGTACAGTTTTGAGCCAGACACCAGCTCAGACTAGGAAAACAATGACATACGTGGATACGTCATACGTTGCTATTTTTCTGCAAGAGGATGCATCAGAAGGAGCTTGTGGCCTGTTGATTGAAGCATCTACATCACTGCTATAAGCTTTTTTTCAATGGCATTTTTTTTGTCCACTCCTTTGAATAAAGAGACTTGGATATGAAAATGTAAGCTGCATTTTCCTTATATATGTACTCCAGAAAAATACAAAAGAAACATGTTAAAAACATCATTTTCATTGGAGTGAGACTTTAAAATCCCTGTGTAAATAAATAGTTGAAAATTAATAAAATCTAAGTTAAATTCTATTCCACTTTTTTGATCATCCCTGCGAGTCACTTCTCTTTGACTGAGTGTGCAGCTGTGGTTACACAGGTGCGGTGAGAGCTTGAAGGCAGATTCTCAACACCCCAGCTGGATGCCCCGCACTCCATCTGACTAACCCTCTTCTCGCCTCTCATCCTTTCTCATCTCAATTTCGGCACGACTTTGCCTCCTCCGTCGTTATCACACGTCACAACAGATTGCTGCAGCAACCTGAAACAACTTGACTGCCACTCTTCCTGTTTGTGAATGAGCGCTGGCGGGCCGCCAGGAGAGAGGAGCGAGGACGAGAGACGCAGAGGAGCTTTGACCAGAGAAATTTGATGGAGAGGGATGGAAGAAGTGGGGAGACACTGAATGCCGAGATAAAGATGAGCAGAAGGAGAGAAGAATGGAATCTGCTTGAGATAAACAGTCATGATGAACAGCCGGGCAACTGTAGATGGAAAGATATACAAGTGCAACCCCCCCAGCCGACACACACACACATTTTGCTCGTCCACCCACAGCCACCAGAGACCTGATTAAGAGAGCAGTGTTATCGATCTGTGGGCTGGCAGGCCAGGATGGATGAGCAGGCAGAGCTGCAGCAGCACCAGAGGACGACTCCTGTGCCCCCAACCCCCAGCCTCCACACGGCCACAGCTACACACCCACACCCGAGCTGGGAGTTGGCAAAAAGGTTGTAGATGCCATGCTGAGGCTGCAGCCAACAGCAGGGGGTCAACAGGAGCTCAGAGCAAGTGAAGAAGGGGGTAATAGGTGCAGTGTGCAGAGGGGGAGGCTGAGCGGAGCATATTCCCTGGACTCAGGTGATGGAGTGCCCTTGAACTGTCTCCACCTCCTTTTTTTTTTACTTCTGAAAACACGTTGTGTTTGCTGAAGCGTGGTGGTGAAGCTTGTCTACAGATGGCTGCTTATTGGGCCCCAGGGTCCAGGAGGGTGGGGTCACAGGGGACACGGGTGAGATTGTTTTGGACAGAAAAAAGGTTTTACCGGAAGGAGATGTCTCGGGTGGAAGTTTTGGAAAAGTTTTTGATGCTCTTTGTATTTCGTACAAGCGCATTAAGCCCCAGCTGGAACCAGCTGGCATCACATGCTAACTAAGGATTGAATCAGTATTGGATTCTGCTGTTGTTTTCTTTTGTTACATCAGGCTCACTGATAAGATGCAGGATCTTTCAATCACCCATTCATTTTCTCTAACTGCTTCTCAGAAGCACATCTCATTGAACACCTGGCTGAAGATTGCAGCGCCGTCGCCGGGCGGACAGAGACACACGAGCAGAGATTAGAGAAGACTTACACGTCAGAGCGAAGCTGTTCCGCCTGTCCAACCTCTCACTAGCCAGCCGTGATGAAGAGGAGCGCTTCTGCTCCCGAAACATTTTAGAGAAGGATTGATTTCCTTTTAGGCTCTCATTAAGTTATAGAGAAAATAAAAATGCAGATCAGCCACATTACCAGAGAGGTTGTTTATCTTTTTGCAGCTTTACAAATTTACATCAGTTGTAAAGAGGGTAGATAAGGAGTTTGAATGAAGACAAATCTTCCCAGTCTACACTTTAGCAGAAAGTCTGAAGTCTTTTAGGGAATTTCCGCAAATATTCTACAATCTGCAAAATTATCAGAAGTTGCTCACTTTTTTGATTTTCTATGTGAATTTTACACTTGATAACAAGTTCCAACATTATAAACTAGTTCAATAGTTTAAGTCAAACCAGCTCATTGCTCCCATTTTCAATTGGGATTCTGTCAATCTTTATTTTTCCCCAAATTCTTCCTGTTAAGGATCACAGAGGTCTGCTGGAGTTAATCCCAGCTCACCAAAGGAGCTGAAATACATTTTTAACAATTTTCACACGCTTTTATTTTGAAAGACAAGGATGAAAAATTGTCATTTTATTCATTTTTGTTACTTTAGTTACAAATTTTCCCTGTTGCACCAAAATTTTCCTTGTCATCACAGACTTTTGCAAAAGATTTTTCCGTTTTAGTTCAAATGAAGCTCTGGCAGGATGAACTGGTTTTGTAGGACTCGATATGCAGGAGACAGAGTCTGGTGACAAAAACTGAAACATTTTATCTCAATAACACATAGGATCAAAAGTGCTTGTTTCAAAAGGTTTTATTGTTGATGAGCTGTTGTTATTGGCTTTTCAGAATGAGAATCTCTCCTTGCCATTGCATGGAAATAATGCAGATTTTGGCTAAGGTCAGGCTGCTGACAGTCCAGATTGGCTGGAATACAGAAAACAAGGGTGAAGCAAATAATTTAAGGGGCTAAAGATTTTATTTAGAAATATTGCTTTTGTTCTTTAAAGAAGCCTGAATTGATGGTTTCTTGAACTGTGTTAAAAATGATATTAAATTTGATTTAAAAATGTGAAGTGGGGGGTGCTACTGAAAGCAGAAAGAGATTAAAATCCAAATACCTAAATGACGAAACAAAATCCAAGCACACTCAGGACAAATTCCTGTAAGAGCAAAACCACTGTCACTCTTTTCTTCTGTATTCCTTCATGCAGCTTTATTAAACTGCCTTCTTCCTGCAATAATTCATCATTGGCTCAAGTTGCTCTCTCCGACCGAGAGTTGCATTAAACATGTTAAACACGTCTTTATCTGGAAGAATTGTAAACACAATGTTGTGAGATATGCAGCGTGTAAATCCACCCTGACCTTGTAAGGCTCAAAACAAAGAAAGCTGACTCTGATGTTTGCTTTTAACAGTTTTAAGTAGGTGTGATTTAATGGTTCTTTTACAAACTCCAAAACCTCACACTTTAGTTATAGCCGGTTTATGATGCACATGAACAAAGAGGCAACTTTTGATTTATTGTAAAAGTGTTCCTTGTTTTTTTAATGATAATTATGCAGTTTTCAGCCAAATTTTAATTCTTTTATTACACCTTTATTTTACCAGGAAATCGAATTGAGACTTACACCTCTTTTTCATGGGAGACCTTGAAAAAGAATTAAAAAACAAACAAACTATAATTTCTATGAATGAAAACCCACTTTTTTCAATGGGTCCTGATTGAAAATTATTTAAATAAAGAAATCATCAGAAATGTCATTTCAAGCTTAATTTTCCTTACATATGTCCTTTCATCATTATGGAAAAAGTCACAATAACATATAAAAAAAACACAGAAAACACAAGGATGTGTGCCTGACATGAAACTTTAACATCCACCTTTTCACTGGGATTTCAGTCATGATGCATTCTGGAGAAGAAGTGCACTCATCTTTCTGTTCTGAAATACACAATCAAGCCGTGGGACAAACAATGCCCCCCAAATTCATTGGCTAAGCATTTCATTCTCTGTGCTGCGCGCACACACAAACACGACACAGACTTTTAATTATACAGTCAGACATTTGCATGCACACTCTTGACAAAAGGCTACGGGCCCGCAGCCACTTGATCAACGTGACAGGCTTCATGAATGTAAGTGGGCAAAGAGACGAGTGATGCGAGGATGACAGGCAAGACTCTTCAGCCCCAGGGACACCCCCATGTACAGTGCACACAAACATAAGCACACATCAGTGGATCCAGAATGCCACCAGGCCTGTGTGGGCGCGTAACTGATGCTTGTAGTGGTAGGTTGTTGTTTACATGGAGCTCATGTTTATTCTGAAGCGACTAACAGCTCAGTGGCTCTGCCGCAGGCTTCATTCCTGTGAGTCCTGCTGAGTTTTCTCTTTTCTCTCATTTGTTTTCTCTCTGTCTTTTTTCTTTGGTAATATTTGCCCCTCTTTGTTGTTCCCTGTCTCATTTTTTTCTCGTTTGCTCTCCTCACAGCTTGTGTCGTTTTCCTTGACATAAATGGAAAAATTCCGATTTTTTTATGTAGAGTCTTTCCTAGGCAGTAGAGGTCTGTGCGTCCCTCCATGGATATGCCTCCCCAGATCATCGCTGACCCACCACCAAACCTGTCATGCTGAACCACGTTGCAGGCAGCATAACGTTCTCCTTGTCTTCTCCAGACTCTTTCACGTCTATCACAGGTGCTCATGGTGAACCTGCTCTCGTCTGTGAAAAGTACAGGGCGCCAGTGGCGGACTTGCCAATTCTGGTGTTCTTGAGCAAATGCCAGTGGAGCTCCATGGTGCTGGGCAGTGAGCACAGGGCCCACGACAGGACATCAGGCCCTCAGGCCACCTTCATGAAGTCTGTTCCTGATTGTTTGGGTAGAGACATTCACACCAGTGGCCCTCTGGAGGTCATTCTGTAGGGCACGAGCAGTGCTCAGCCTGTTCCTCCTTGCACAAAGGAGCAGGTATCGGTCCTGCTGAGGGGTTGAGGACCTTCTACGGCCCTGTCCAGCTCTCCCAGAATAACCACCAGTCTCCTGAAATCTCCTCCATGTTCTGGAGATTGTGCTGGGAGACACATTAAACCTTCTTGCAGCAGCACGTGTGGATGTGCCATCCTGGAGAAGTTGGACAACCTGTGCAACTTCTGTAGGGTTAAAGAATCTCCTGATACTGTCAGTAGAGATAATTACACAAGACAAAATCAGCACGAGTGGAAAACCAGCCAAAAAAGATCAAGAGGGAGAAACTTGAAATGACATCCACATGTAACACCAGTTCTGTTTGGAGGGTTTTCTAATTGTTGCCACTGAAGTGCACCTGTTGTTAATTCCATCAACACCAACACAGCTGAAATTGATTAATGAGGCCCTCAGCTGCTTAACCAACAAGAACATTTTCAGACAGGTTTCATTCAATTCATGCCAGGCCCAATAAAAAAGTGTCCCTTTAATTTTTGTGAGCAGTATATTAAGGAGGTATCAAAAATGATACATTGGGTTATTTGTTAAGTTTTTGTTCATAATTTTAGCTTAAGGTGCAAAAATAGTGACATAAGTGTACATAAAAAAACATCCATTTTACCAAAAAAAAGAATCACCTATTTTAAAAGATTTTACTCTTAAACATGATAAAAACATTCTTAACAGGGTGTAGCTCTATTATAAATAATTATTTATCCCTACAGTTTAAATTATTTCAAAACAGCAAATAGTAATAAAAAATTAATACCAATAGATGAATTATTCTTACCATAAAGTTTTAAAAGTTAGCTAAACATTTTCCTGCCAAAAGTGTTTTGAAGATTTCATGGAAGCAGAGCGTTTTGAAATATCCAGAAAACTCAGTGAACTGCCCTCAGTGGAATGATGATGAGTAACAAGGATGAGTAGCAGCGTTCCTTATAGTAGCTCGCGGTGAGCTGCTATAAGGAACGCGGCTGCTTTGTTTATAGCAGCTCCGCTCAGGATCCACCGGGTGGTTTAACCGGACACCGGAACCGTTCTCCTGAAAGTAACCCTTCATCTGCATTTATAACTGTCAGTACGCATTTAGAAAACGACGCGCGATTAGACCCTATTTGTATTATGGCATTTCATTTCTTGTTCAAGTTATTTCAACAATTAGCATGTGCTAGCATAAAATCAGTTATGAACCCCAGCTAGTGCTGCTCGCTGGTGCAATGCTGCCTGAATAGTAATGTTTTATTTTATTTTTATTTTTTCATGGGCTTATCAAAGTGTGTGTCTCACTAGCATGTCGGGGGGGTGTAAGGGGTGGGGTGACACAGCTCAGCACCATAAGCCACGCCCACACTGGAAACTAGGGGTTAAGATCAACAGGAAAAATGGCTTTTTAAGACATTTAGGATGTGGATTTTTTTGTTAAAAACTTCACAGTCCTAATTAAAACCCCACTGGGAGCATTAAAAAAAAAAGTAGTTGTAAGGGGACTTTAAAGGAAAGTGTTGATCATGCTAAGGAGAAATGCATGTATCAAATATGTTGTGAATGGTACGTATGGTTATGCTGAAATTTGGAAGATATATCAAATAACTAAAGGATTTTCTACAAAATTCTCATTTGGATTTTGCTTCAAAATAAAAATGAAAGTGGCTGTTGTAACCCTCTTTTCTGTTAAATCTTTCTCCAGAAGATGAAAAGAATCTCATTTAGGAGGACAAAGAATGACCCTCACATGTACAATTTCTTTCAGGTGACAGAAGAGAATTTTTTTAAACAAATTTTTTCTTGGAGCTTTTCTGATTTAAAATGAAAAGGGCAAAAACTGTTTGGTGAAAGTCAAATAGTCAGACACACCAAACGTGGCAGGTCCTGTTCGGAGAATAAACCTGTTCTGACTGCAGTAGAATAACTGCTTCAAGGTTTTTATATGTTGGATGTGAAACTCTGAAAACAAAGGGAGAAGAGTGTCAAACGACATGAAGTATCAAGCTGTTTTCTTTAAAGCCAAGTAACAGCTTGATGGTTTGCAATAAGGTCAAGTCAGTCCATCTAATTGATTTATTATTTAAAATGGTGAATGGTACCTATATAGCCTTTTACTTCCTTCTTTGAGGGCCCAAAGATCTTTACAGTCAGAGTCCCATTCACCCATGCACACACACATTCACACACTAATCGGCTTCGTTGCTGAACCTATAACCACCAGAAGCAATGTGGAGTTCAATGTCTTCCTCAAGGACTCGTGGACACATGGGCGGGAACCAAACCTGCAATCTCCCATTCAAAGGTCGACCGCTCTACCTTTAGATCACGGCTGCCTCTGTCAACACTCATACATGTACGTGTAAAAATAAGCACCCTGAAACTCTGGTTTCAAAACTTTCTTAACTTCAGTTTTTACATTTTATATCCAAGAAATTAGATTTTTCTGAGTTGTTTTTTTTTATTTGTGAGACCAACATTTTGACTCTTTTTATTGCCATATGAGAACTGATTTGTCAGCTCCAGCAGCTTTATTCTCTGTGCAATGACAGCTGTATTTGCCCCATAAATCTGCCCTCTACAGGAAGGAAGTGGTCTGATGACATCATATTCGGAAACGGTGGCTAGATACCTCAAAAAAGCGCAAATATTGTTTTGTTTAATTCTTATGCTACATACACAAAGGGCATGTGGTGTGTGTTCCAGAATGCACTGAACGTGAGTTCTTGAACAAGCATCTGGTGTTCACACTGGACTCCATATTAACGCATATATTCACAGTCAGAAGACGTTTGGCGCCAAATGTTGAAGTGGTGCAAATCTTGCTTCAGGATTTTCCATTCACAACTCTATTCCAATATGTGAAAGACTTGGTGTCATGTAATACAACTTGCTCACTAACTGTAATTATTAATTTCTCCTTCATGATTATTTTTCAAACCGTTGCCACTTTGTTGGATTGAAAAGGACACTACCCATATGTCATTACCAAATACGAGTCCATGATTTTTCACAGTGTAACCTAGTTTTATTTGCAAAGTACATTCAATGGATGTGCGTTTTGTTCATAGAGCCCAAAAACAGACTTAAAAACTTATTTAGCAATGCATAAATGCGAGAGTTTTGAACACTGAAGCATTGAACACACATTTTCAAAACTTTTCATTGAAAGTGGTTGCTTCAAAGCAGGTTTCCAAGCCCAGAGTAAGCAACAAACTTGTTTAGGACTTCAGCACAAATTGATTGCTTCAAAATCTTTTTCAAAAAATGTCCAATTTTGTGCATGAATGATGCATATTCAGCAAATCTAAACAAATGTAATAAGAAAAATGAAAAAGTAACAGGTCTTGTCTACGGGTTGATTAAAATGTAAGAAGGTCTAGTGGTGGTACAAGCTATACAAAACAAAGTCCAAGAACTGATTTGTTAGACTCATCTCTGCCTCTTAACAAGCCATACTTTCTAACTTCCGTCGCCTCCAAACAATTCCAGCATCTTCAGATTTTTTGATGAAGTGATGAAAAGTTAAGCTGTTTGCAGAAAGTTTTCCTCTGTCTTTTTGCAGCTAAACACAGCTTTAAAAAAGTTTTTTTAAGAGGAGAATCAATAGTGAATTATCATGTTCCAGCACTCATAACTTGGCTCACTCAACAGTGGAGAGAGACAAGGTCACGAGAGAATAAATAGCAGGCAGACTAGCTAATGATCTATCATTCTGGACAAGCGGCTGCACCCGAGAGCGGGCTGGCTGACAAGATCATTAATAAAAGGTGCTGGGAGAGTGATCGATCGGCTTGATGGATGATCAGGGCCACAAATACTATAAAACACCTGGATGTCAAGCCTTGTCTCTTTGAAGGGAGGGAGATTTTTTTTAAAAAGAAAATGTAAAAATCGCAGCGCTAACTGGAAGTTTATGCGTAGTATTAAACCTTGATCCCAAAGATCTTCACTGGATAATAAATTGATTTAATGTTGCAGGATTTTGTTGGTGATTTCACCCCAACATTTACCTCACATAGAGGCTCATTGATGGAGTTTCAGGTGTGAGCAGGTGTGGTGTGGGTGCTGCTGCAATCACCAGACTGTAACAGGGGTGTGGATTTTAGTTTTGCCCTTTCTCTATGTCTCTCCTGCATCTTTTTCCCTCTTTTTAATTTTCTATGTAACCATTGTCATTTTTTCACCTGTATGTGCAAATACACTCGCACCTTACTCAGCAGCTCATCTCTATTCCTAATCTTTTCAGAAAGAGGGGGAGAATCACTTCAGACGTGGTGTAGTCTCCGTGCATGGCTGCCCGTATCAATATCTGTACATTGATTTGGCCTTGCCTCTCCCGCTCCATTCATCCAGATATAGATTGGTTTTCCCAGCAGGTATCTGAGCCTATAATCTGAATGATGGGCGGAGTGCGTCGGGGAGGGTGTATTGAACCGAGGTGTCCCACATGCCGCTGGAGTATGTTGAACCAGTGAACAAAACGAGCTGGAAGGAGACGTTTGCGTGAGACACACTACCGTCAACCGATGAATCAGAACAGAGATGGAGATTTAGTAATATTTACCAAAAATTTAAGGTACCTGACTTGAATCTTACTCAAGACGTGGTGGTAAAAAAGCACAGACATGTAAATGTAGTGAAAAAAAACTTTCTTTGACCAAAAGATGCTGAAAGCTCCAGACATTTTCTTAGACGCTGGTTTTCCCAATTTTTGCAGTAAAATTTAGGGCATCCTCTGCAAAAAGATGTGTCCTAAAAATAGGAAAAGAGCGCAAATCTTAAGAAGAAAATTACAAGAAAGTAGTAAAATTATCTATTTATGCAGCAAATAACTTTTACATTACAACAAACCTACAACAAATGTAGAAAAGAGGAGATACACACAAGCACTCAAAAAGGGAAAAAGAAGCTATAGAAAGTTAGATATTACATTAAATTACTTGTAAAAAAATAACTGAGTAGACTGATAAATATTTTTGGGGATTCTATGCAAATGATTTGTACCTAACTGTTGTTTATTTTGATTACATTGACAAAATTTGAGAACAAAATAAGAATATTGTTGTAGTACGAGTTGACCCCATTTAATAAATCTTCATAAAATCTAGATCTAGCACTCATTCTTGGAGCATAAATCTAAATTTCTTTTTCAAATATAATAACAATGAATACCAGTGCAACTTGTCTACATGTTTTGAACTTTAAATTAACATCCTTGAATAAAAAGGTATGAATATCAAAAGCACACGCCTGAATGTTCTGAAACCAATATTGCATATGTTTAAAAAGTGTACAAAGAATTTCACAAGAAATTGAAAAATTCCAAAAAATTTCAAAAATTGTAAAATGTATGAATACCAAATTTAGAAGCATACATTTCCTTTTTGATACCAATGCTGCATAGATTTCAAAGTGCACAAAGTATTTGAAGAATTTCTCATTTCAATGGGGCTAAAAAAAAATAGCAAAATATTTGAATGCCAAATGTATAAGCCAGAATTTCCTGAGCTCGCTAAATGTTTTGATAACAAGATTGCTTAAGTTTCAAAGGTAGATAAAGTTTTTGAAAGATTTGAAGAAATTCCCATTTATTTTTAATGGAGCTGAAAAATCTCATAAATTGCATAAAATCCTAAAAACCTTTAAGTTTATCAATACCAAAAGTACAAGGAGTAATGTCCTGAATGAGCCGAAATTTTCCATACCAAGATTTCTGAAATCATTTAAAGTGTAGTTAAATTTTTTTGAGCTGAAAAACGTACAGAAAGGAGCAAGAGAATCAGCTTAAAACCTAGTCAAATATCTTAAATGTAAAAACAAGGCATTACATCTTTGCATAGATCCAACAGTTTGCAGCGTTGTTCCTCAAGTATTGAAAAAATGTTCATGATTTAAAAATGAAAACACATTATTTGAACTTTAAATGGAACTTACCTTCCTCACTTAAATCATAGACAGCGTCATTGCTCTTCTGTTTATCATTCAAGTTCACAGGAATGTTTGATAACTTTGTGTGAGCTACAGTTTTTGTCTGCATTATAAAGAATAAAAGTTGGATTTTTGTTTCAGGTTTATTTAAGACCAGATTTGCGAATGTGATGTTTTGCTTTTGCACACCAAGTCGCAGGCTAACGGAGCCCATTCAGTAAATAAAAAGGCGTGTAATGCGGGTTAGGCTTAGTGTGCAAAAGATGCAGAGGCATTTTGTCTTAATGTGTCTGTGCTGTTGCCATCAGTGCCTGACCATAAATCAGAGACCCTCAGGCCGCGGGGTTGCCCAGCTCGTGGCTCCATGTGTAATTACAAAGCTGACATTTAAACAGCGGCGACCATATTTCACTCTGTGCTGGATGCAGAGTGTTCCACAGATAGAGAAAAAGTTTTTCAAAAAAAAAAAAAAAGGCATAAAGGACAGGGAAAAGAATCAATAAGAGATCGAATGCATTCTAATGTCATGTTAATGGACCCTCATATTAATAATTCAGCGATGGCCATTTTGCTTGCTCATTAAAGTGGCAGCTGAGAGGAGAGATGTGCAGAATTACTCTGCCCTGCTCTGCTCCAGCAGCATCATTATCACATTGTCTTCTTCTCACAATGTTACACAAAATGTGTGTTTGTGCTGCGCTTCCTTCCTTGTTTTTGTTGGTTCTTGTGTCAAAGATGTTATGCTTCATCTGGCTTGCTGCTTCTGCACAACATGTTATTTCCTGTGTGTGAGTGTGTGTTCACAGCAGTTTTTATTTCAAAATAATGGCTTGTGCAGTGATGACCACTTTCACGAGGAGCTTCAATACAAATAAGACTATAGCTTTTCTGTATACACCTTTTTTTCTGTTCAAGTACGTTTTTATCAAGGAAAATCCCCTACTAAGTTGCACATTTATTGCATATAATGCATTTTTATTGGCTTATTTTGGTCACTTTTTGGCAAAAAAAAAGAAGAAATTTATCAAATTGTGAAAACTTCCCAGATTTTGTATCATTTATATATTTATTTTTCTCTTTGTTAAAGGTAACATCTTTTTCTTTCACTGTGCCAGGCAGCTTTTTCCAAAAGCTGCAATAACTTGCTAAATGATTTCAGGTAGACGAGGCAGGCCCAGGGAAAATGAGAACATGAAAACTGCAATTATCTGTATCACCTCATCACCAGATAACGCTATCTCTGCTCCATGTCTCAGTCCCGTCTCCAAGAAAGACATTGTGTTGCACATTCTTTTCTAATAGGAACAGTTAAATGTTCATTTCATATTTCTAGTAACTTTCAATTGACTTGTTAGATAATCTCTAAATTAAATCATAGATTTCAAAGCGACCACACTGGCTGCAAACCTCAAAGAGTCAAGGCCAATTTAATCTATTTTCTAGAGAGAGAGAAATGAAAAATACATTATTTTACATTAAAAGATCCATAAAAATGTAAAATACACAAAAATAAAGACTAGTTTTTAATTCACCTGAACCATTCACAGATTTATAGTTACAAAAATGACTAATCCTCCTTAGAAAAGGTGTATTACAAGTAAAGCAAACATGAGACAGATACTTGAAGTTTATTTTTATGCAGCCTTCTATCCATACGGTATATTGTAAACTTAAAATGTTGCTATTGAACTTGAAGAAATATTCAATTATCAAATTTCCAACAAAGTGTTTTCAGCATAAAGGTTTATTATCATGACAGTTAATGACTATAATCATAAAAAATTAAAATAAAAGTTTAATTAACCAAGAACTTCATTAAAGCTAAAGTGTTCAAAACCAGTCATTTTTATATATTTGTTTAGTTTAAAACACATAAGTATTAAGTTAAATAACTGACATAATATTAACTAATATTATCTATTAGTAATCTAATAATCTATATATAAAAATGGAAAAATAGTGTAATACACATAATAAATGTAACAATTTATAATAATAATATTAAATTTTATTTATATAGCGCTTTTAAAAGATACTCAAGGACGCTTTCTTTGATTTCTTGTTAAATACACAACATCTAACCATTAAAATTACCCATGAATTTAACTGGAAGTATATTTCATAAAGCAATAATATTGTACTGTGCTAACACCTTATATTTTATGGTGAAGTTCTGGCAACCCAGCTGCCAGTTTTTTTTTTACAGTAAAATTTGCAATTTCAGCTTCAAGTGAAGCTGATGTAAAAAAAAAAAAATGAAATGAGTTACCTCGCAATGAAAGTTTCTTCGTTGTGACACAACAGCGATCACCCCTGCCTGCATCTCCCTAACTTTGTGTTTTGTGGCCTTTTCCAAGTCTGCCTGTTTCATACATGGAGCAGGTCACATGACCTGATCTAGTAATAGCTGACAGTTATTGATCCAGAAGCGGTGTGTGAAACACCTTTGCTTATTTTTGAGTGAAAGACTTCAATGGGTTTAATGAAGGGAGAGATGCTGGTAGTGGATAAGTTTGAAGGCCACTATTGGCAGCTCCTAGTTAGGAAACGTATCAGAGGTGGGAGATGTGAGACAGAGGGGAAAATTAAAATTCCTCTTTGGCCTGCTGTCAACCTGCGCCTGCTGACTGCTCAGAGGAGCTGCTGCGTGACGGGCTTCCTAATGGCGCTGCAGCAGCCGTTGCCACGAATTGCTTTGACTTGATTTATTTCTCCCTTTGCCCCCCCCCATCGCCCACCCACAGGCACCCCTCCTCCTTCCTGCCAACGTCACCATTCAAGCATTCAGTATCTGCCCCTCTTTCTCTGCCTTTTGTCTTCATTGACACGTATACGAGATACCATCTCCTCCTCAGCACCACGCCAGTGGCAGGGAACATCTGTCTCGAGGTCCAGCTGCCACTCAGAGTTAAAGTCAGGCGAGGTCGCACACTCCACTGGCCAGTCCAGAAAGGCCCATGGGCAGAAGAGGGCAGCGCTGGCTGGCATCTGAGTGCATCCAGCCGGAAACTTGTCCTCGGGTTTATCCCGCTTTGCCCGCCTCACGCCATTTGTATGTTTGCATGCAAGCCTTGCGAGCACACTTGGATTTTGTAGGTCAGAGGGCACCAAGGCATCAAAAAACATCGAAAGGCTCTTCTCAGACTTTTCCAATCGTGCGCCCACATAGCTCATCCTTGCAGCCGGGCCAGATCCCTGTGCTCAGCCACTGTTTGACCAGTTTTAATCTCCTTCCATTTGGAGTGTTTAAATTGTCTCAGTTCACTAAAGTTTCTATTTACCTAAGCAAAGTGGAATGCTATCAGAGGCAGCAGGCGGCAGCCTGCCACTCACGCAGCAGATAGCTCCTTCATGCAGCGACAGCGCAGATAAAGAGGGAAAGTACTGTTTAATCAAACAGTGAAGGGAATGGGAATGAGCACAGGGACACTGGGATGGGATCCTCCATCTCTTCATGATGCCATCCCCGGCTTCATATTCAAAGGAAAAGGCTTCTTTTGTTTCTGTGGGGTTTATTTTGACTGACTTTCTTTTTGAAAAATCGTGATAATAATGATGATTAAAAAACAAGAATCCAGCACAGTTCAGTCACAAGATCACACTAAAATTTCCTTCATAGTTGAAGCACATTTGTGGAAACATCTACAGTAAGGTTAATTCCCAACTGGACTGGTGTTCTATTTCTTAAGTCGATTAGTTAGAAGGGATTTCAACTTTTAAAGAGTTTCTAAAAAATGTTGTGTTTCTTTATTCAAAATCTTCCAAATTAAATACATGATCAAAATTTAACCCCTGCATTATCTCTTTAGTTCATTAGAATATATTTTTACTTTTAAACAAAATACTTTATTGCCCTTTTAAAATATTTTTCCAACTTTTAAAATTTAAGATAATTATACAACTTGAGTTCGGTAAAGCCTGGAAGTTCTGCTTTAAAGGTAAGATTTGGATTAAACAAGAAACAGCAGCAATGATTCTTGAGAAAACCTGGCAACATAGGGTAAAGAACCTTCTTTAATATGCCAACATAAACAGCTGTTTTTATCACTTTCTGGTGCCAAAATTCCCCTTTTTTTGAAGTTGAACCATGTGCTTTTATGCTTTCTTTTTATTTTTTTTCTTACAATAAAATATTACACATTTAAACTGTTTATAAAGGAGGAATTTTCTCCACTACATCAAGCCTATTCTAAAGTCTCCATTAAGGTCAGTGGGAGTTTTTCATCGTTTGCTGACGTTCTCCCTTGTTTCCACTGTTTCCCGTAGTTTCTTTCCTCTTAAGTTTCCCTTCATTCTTCTTCTTTAACTCTATTACTTTTCCTCCCTCAGTCCCTCCATTTTGATATCTCTAACTGTCTCTCTCCTTCCATATCCATCCATCTTTTTTTCCTGCCCTTTTCAGGGGGCTCCGTATTTATCATCCTTATACCTGGAGGTTTGAGGGGCCATGCAATGGTCTGATAGATGGGCCGACTACTGATGTGCAACCACCTCAGGAGACACAAACCAGACAGCTATTTAGTAGCTGAACAAGACACATTGCTTTTCATGCATTGTTTTCTAGCTGCAAGGGTGTAAGTGTGTGTGGATGGAAGGAGGGCGGTTGGAGAGCAGGAGGAAAGACAGAGAAAGCAAAAACACAACAACAGATCCTCCCTGGCTGTCCAGAAAAATGCAGCAACTGTGCACAAGATGGGCCATTATCCCTCCACAGTGTATCACCGTGTTGTTGACAAATCAATGGCTCTGCTGGCAATGTCTCTGTGTTATAACAAACATGCAGACAGCGTCCCTGCCTGCTATGGAGATTTTTAGCGAGGGAGCGCTCAGGGCAAGGGTGCCCGTCGCTGAGGGGGGTGAGCAGTTGAGTTTTGTGTCAGATTTGATGAGGGGAGCTCAGGTTTTTAGCCCCGTTAATGTTTCTTTTGAGCAGGTGCTGATGTGAGAGATACATGCAGATGCACAAAAGATGCTCAAAATTGTTCATTCTGGTGATTCAAGCTCATAAATCTCACATTTAATTACTTCATTATAAAGATTATTAATTAGAAATATCTCTATAATTATTTTTTTTGTAGAATGTATAGCAGAAGTTAGTTTTCTTTAGCTCTACATTTGTATCTAACATGCTCTATGACCACGCTTGAGCTGGATCGCAAGTTTTACCTTAAGATGCTTTCTGACAAAACCCTACTGAATTTTTCAAGAGAGTAAAGCAGAAATAAACTTTCTGCTTCATGTAAATTATATTAACCTCTCAAGACCTGGCGGAAAATGGATATCACATTTTGTTTTTTATTACCACAGTAGTTAATTCTACATGTGTAGAGGATTCTCTCAAATATTAGCTTAAGATGATGGTGTCGAATGATTTGGGTGTGTTTTGGCAAGCGTCTGACAATACAATACGTATCACAATACACATGTCATGATACGATATGTATCCTGATATATCCCAAGACAATACCAGAGAATATTTCTCAAGTTTTTTAAATAATGCCTTAAGAATTTTTTGAATATTAATACATGTTTTGCACAAGTGAAATTGTAAAATACATGTTACTTAATGATAAGAACATTAAGCCCTTTAACTGTATTTTATAAAGGTAAAAGGTGTCAGGGATTGTGGTGGAGGACCCAAATGCAGGAGACCAGACTTGGTGACAGAAACATAAACATTTACTAAATCAACTAAAACATGACAAAACCAGGGGAACAAACCAGTGCAGTGACAGAACATAGATGAGCAGATGACCTGACAATGAGAAACTGAAAACCAGACACTTAAATTCACTGAGGTTGATTAACTAAATGAAAACAGCTGTGGATGATTAACCTGAATGTGGTGAGACTGACAGAAAACAGAACATGACAAAACCTAAGCACAGAATCATGACAAAAGGTAAAAGTTGCTTTTACCTAAAAATTCATGGTGCTTTTATTTTAGAAATATATAAGTGGAAAACAAAGGTAAGATTCAGCAACATGCTTAATTTTAAATAATAATTAAATATCACCTCTGCCGTATTTTAAAATCGATACAATTATAGTTAAATAAAGTATCGCAATACTTCACTGAATCGATATTTTCTTATACCTCTATTGAATGGACTGTGATTTACTTCAAATTAACATTCAATTCTTCATTAATTCTCACATTTGTATTTACCTTTCCTTGGCGTTAAGGCTAACATGCGTTTGCTGCAAAAGTGATGTGCTCCAGTGCAAGCCTGCTGTCAGACTGAGTGTGGAGAGTGATGATTTGGGCGAGACTTGCATGAAGAGTCCTGTGAGCGGTGAGGGTGATGCTGGGCTTGATTGACAGCTTGTTTCACAGCCTGATGTGGCAGGTGCCAGGGGCAGGTCATCGGGGCAAGAGCGCAGCTCCACATACAGATGTGAATCCCTGACTGCTGTTTTCCTGCAACACTCCTGGTTCATGAGCTCAATGATTACCAATCTGGAAATAGGAGACAAGGAGAGCTTTGAGCTTTTTGGGGGACAATTTTGAAATATTTAGCAAAATATGCCCCATAGGAAATGAACAAGAAAGTCTTCAGATGTCAAACATTTAAATAGATTAGCCACAAACCTTTAAATATATTGATGGGCTATGTTTTAATCGTTTTTAGTAATTTTCAAAAAAATTGGAGTTTACCTAATAGTTTATCAACATTTGGGGCTAATTTGTTATCTACTGGGGTTTTTAGAATAATTTAGTGTTTTGCTTCTATTTTTGCAACATGCTAACCTTTTTGACAAATTTAGTTTACTGAGGAATTTTTGGCTACTTTGAAGTTTAGCTAGTATTTAAGCAAAGAGCTAGCTTTTTTGGGCTAATTTTGAGTTTAGCTCATAAGCTACACACAATTTTTTTTTTTCAAAATTGGCATGCTTGAGGGAATGTTAAGCAATTTTACAACAAATTTTTCAGAAATTTATGTTAAGTTCAGTGCTCATTTATATTTCTTTGACGAAATTTCCAGTCTTTAAGCAAATTTAAAATTTTGCAAATAGCTTTTGCATTAAATTAAATTAAATTACTTCACCATTTTCAGCAAAAAGCTTCAGCATCTTCAGCGACTACTTTCAGCAAAATGCATTCACACTTGCATTATCGCAGGTAATGCAACTTTTCTAGTTCAATTAAAAATGTAAAATTAAATTCCAATCAGAGGTGCTGTTAGGAGTTGATGCAGAACACAAAGTCACACTGTTAGAAGGTTGTAGATGAAAGGAGAGTATATAAACACCTGGGAACAGGTGAGTGCAGTGAGCATGGTAACCAAAGCAGCAGGTGTGGAAAAAGGTGGGGCCAAATCCTGACAGTTTTGAAGCTCTAAGACAGGGATGGGCATACTTTTTTCCTTGTGCCTCAGAAAGTTCTAAAATTTGGCGGAAGGGCAGGACTTGTAGAGTGTTTTGTTAATTCGCATCATAAAAGGAAAAAAATAACAAGGGATCTGTGCATTTTGGAATTTTTATGTCAAAACTTGTTTTTTTTCTCTCATTTTAGTGCCTTTCCCCAAATGTACTTTAGAGAAAAACTTAAACTCTGGGAAATATTGCTTTCAAGTGATGTTGGAATAATTGGAAAAATTAACTGTCTGACTTGGAAATCCCTCATGAATATCAGAAAAACAACAAATCTTCAAAACCCACATCAATGGAGAATAACTTTCTGCACCTGAATAAAGGTTAATTTATTTGTAGTGCGCCATCTGTAGAGAGAGACCTGAATTACATGGGAAAATAAAAACATTATTAGTGCAATCAAAAATAATTTATTCTAGTTTGGTGGGCCAAATTAAATAGTCTAACGGAACTGCATATGCCCCCCAACCTGTAGTTTGCCTACCCCTGCTTTACAAAATTATCTACAAGCTCAGCAGCCTTGTGGTAGAGTGTCCACTCTGAGACTGGAAGGTTGCGAGTTCAAATTTGCGGCAGAGTCATACCAAACAATGGGAGCCCAGTGCCTCCCTGCTTGAGGGGTTGGATTGTGGCGTTAAATTACTAGATGGTTCCCGAGTGCAGCTGTGTCTGAAGCTCACCGCTCCCCCAGGGAATGGGTCAAATGTGGAGAACAAATTTCATACACCTTGGTTTATGAGACTAACTTTAAATTTCAGAAGCCAAACAGGTCCCATAGTCCATTTAGCGTAAAACATTGTGCTGAATTTTGTTGTAAATTTCCATTGAACAACAAAGAAAACAAAAGCATGTGTAAATATAAACTTAGATTAAGCGGGGTTCAAAGTAAATAACGCCGCATAGCCATGAAGGAGAGTGTCATTAGTGACAGGAAGAAGAAGAAGAAGGAGGCTGCCTGTGTGCCCATGCCTCCTCCGCCCAACCGCACCCCCGCCCTCCCCTCCTCTGCCAACAAGCATATGTGGGCTGACAACATGACATTGCCAGTGAAGGGAGGGAGGAAGAGGGAGGACCCACAGCCTGGGGTAGGCCCGACATCCACGACTCTGACAGCTGACGTAGGCAGCCTGATTTCACACGTCTAGCCTCTGAAGGATCATGCAGCAAGCGGCCCTCCTCTGCTCCTCTCCGCCAGCTTCTCCTCATCATCTCCTGGGCCTCCAGACTCTCCTCCCTCTGCTCCTTTTTTGTGCACACCAAAGCGAACAGGAGCCGTCAAACTTTGGCTGTGGCAGAGAAAACCAACACTTCATGAAATAGTTTCAACAGGGAAGTCTGACGCCCAATTCAAAGATGCAGCAGTGATCACACCTGAAAGATGAACCCAATTTCCTCTGTGCTGAATATCATTTAATGTTGCAGTGAGCTCTACAGTCCGGTGGATCAGGAGACTTCATCAGACCGGACGCCCCCTGTGGGGTTGCTATGGTGCACAACACGTAAAAGTTCATGAACTGCAAGGATCCATCCATGAAAACTGTTTGTTTTTAGACCTGGATTCTATTTCCTGATTGAAATTCACCCCCAGCTGCTTGAATAGACAGTGAATGTGCTCCTTTTAAAATGACCCATATTTGTGTGTAGGAAACACAACGCAGACATGTCGCTGTCTGACCCAAAGTAAGAGGAAAAGAAGGAGAATGTGTGTTGCCTGTTTGTGTAAAGTGAGGCAGACATCCACCCTGGGACAGTGTGCCATCGATTGAGCTGAAGGAAAAGGCCTATTATATCCAGCCATGGTTCAAGCGGGGAGTCAAGTGTGTCATATGTGTTGGCTCTAATTGGCAACCCAGTCTGGTGGAGGCTGACTGGAGGTGAAGGCAGAGCAGCAGAAACCCCACCACCTCCTGCTCTCGCCTCCCTCTTTCTGGTTTGCAGGTTTTGTCCATTGTTTTCTGAACTGATAACAAAACAGGAAATTTTGAACAGAAAGATAAGATTTTTTTTTTTTTGACAAAATACTAACTGGCAGGTGGGTTTAAATGTGAAATAAACCTTTTTTTTGGGCTCTCTTATTTCTGGAGATTTTATCTTTTCTGCAGATAAAATTTTATATTTATTTATATATTAATAAATTTATAGTTTAGCATTTATGTGGTCTACTACTGCCCTCTGCAGGTGCATTTAGGAAAAACATGATTCAGGAAATTTTGATCAAAAATTCTGTTTTCAGATGGTGTCAAAAGTTTCTAATAAAACTATATTTTATTTTACTTTTTCATCTTCTTAATGCTTATGGAGACACGTTACCACCTATCCAGGGACTCCAGATGAAAATTGGGCCTTTGGATAACTCTGGTACATTTGCAGAGATGATTTTTTTATGTGCAGTGTTCCTGTCAAATAAAATAATATACAAATGAAATATTTGACTTGTTGTTTCTCAGTTTTATGTGTATTTGGTCTGTATAAATATTTAACAGGAACGTTTGCATAAAAGCAAAAACCCCATCTCATAAATGAAACCCATCTCAATCTTCTTTTAAATGAACAACGATTTAACATCAGGAAGATGTGTCAAATTTCCCTCCTGATTTATTTTAAATTATATTTAAAAAGTTGGGAACTCTTGAAAGAGTAAGTTGTCATTTATGTAAGCGTCCTATTTTCTGCTGATTTAGAGAGTGGTTTCAATAAAATCTTTTCAGCTGTTGCATTATTGAGGAAGACTCTAACAAACGTGGAAATCAAACACAATCTTACAGAAACCCACAAACCAGATCACAGCAGATCTTTTGTCAAACCTGTTTGTTTGTTGTTTGTTTTAAATTCATTTAAAGAGCTGACAGATGCTAAACAAGAAAGTTTTTTTTTTCCTTTTAAAGACTTGCTCCCTACTTTCATCCTCTGGATCAATGTCTTGCATTAATTATGTTGGGTTCACTTCAGCATTATGCATGCAGAAATGATGTTAGTGCTTTGCAATGCAACTCTGAATGTCTTTGAGTTTTGGCCTAATTGGCTGCTTAATAAGAGGCTGTCATACTTTGTTGGCTTTGAAATTGACTTCCTGTCAGGAGGGAAAGGCTGCCGAAATGATCCCAAATATGACCTTAGCCTCATTAAGCCCAGAATAATTAGCGCTCTTGTCGACAGCGCCTTCTGATTTATGTTTTACCTGAACAAAATTTGCAAAGTCGCATGCAGTAATGGATTACAAAAACAGAACAAATCTGCATTGAGCTGCATCATTACTTTAGGAACTAAGAGACGGAATGAATACACAACAAACCCGACGTTTATCAGTATTTTTGGTGCGGATTTGTCAAATTCTGAGTTTGAAAAATAAAAATATTAAATGTTTCAACAAATCAGTAATACTTGGTTTCTTCAACTGTACGAATGACAACTAATTCAAAATTATAGATTGTAATTTATTTTCATACTGAATGAGATCCCTCATTTAAAATTTACCTCAAAATAGTGTAATTAAATATATGCTATATTGTTTCTTTAGTACCTTGAAAGCCATTAAAGCTAAGAAATGTGCACAACTAAATGTTTTCCCGTCCGCCTTGTTCTCAGGGAAGGTTAAATAAACTGTACTTCAAAAAGTTAAGACGTCCACTCAGACAAATATATGTATGCAAATTGCTGTATTTGGTTTGAACAGTTTTTAAAAATGTAACTTTTTTTGAAAATTTAAAAAAACGTGTTTGACAGAGGTCCCTACAGATTAATAGGCTGTAGTTCTTTTTTTTTTTTTTTTTAGATTTCAAGTTAAAAAAAACTATCACTTATGTTTACAAAAAATGATGAAAAATGCAGAAATTATTTAAAAGAGATTATTTTTTGTACATCTGTTTTAGTGTTCTTACTTGTCAAATTATATTTAAACACACAATCAAGTCATAAAGGTGCACAACATGATTAGCCTGCATGTAGGGCCATTGATCTATTTGCAAATATATATAAATATATTATTCATGTATGTGAAACTTATATCAATACTTGTTCTACTTGCTCTGGCCTGAGTCTTCTTTTCCTTTTGGCTTTTCCCTTCAGGGATCACCACAGCGAATCAGCTTCCTCTATCTAAGCCTTTCTTCAGCATCCTCTAACAGGAGCAACCTTCATGTCTTCATCTCAATTCATGTGAGCAATAATTCTACCGCTAGGGGGCAGCAGAGTGCTATATCATCAAAAAGAAAAACTTTTAGGAAGGATTTAAACTTCACTACCTGCAGTTTTGACGTTTAAACTTTCGTTTAACTTTTATCTTCTTTACGCCTTTTAGTCACCTGGAGTTTGAATCAAGGCACACATGGGTCTGTTTGGGTGAAGGACAAATGTAGAATATCTTCTGCTTACTGCCTCAAGTGACATAGACAGGTGTTTTTAAATCAGCCTTTTCTATCAGAGGCTTTTTTCATCTTGATGAATATTTATTAAGCCATTTCATTATTCAAATACATGCAATAATTATTGCTGATTAAAATGTAAAGTTTTTTTCCTTCTATGAAAGATTTTAAAAATAAAGTCAGTATAATTACCTGTATTTTTATATTAAAACCATGGAAACACCGTAGGAATGATTCAGCTTCCCTTACAGCCTGCCACTCTGTGGAAAATCTTTTATCATTGTTTTCACTAAGGTGTTCTCATTTAAATTCATTGATTCATCTATTTCTCATTAATAGAATAATAAAAAAAAATTCAAACATTTTGTGTTCACCGCCAAATTGAAAATGCAGCTCATGATTGTTGAAAGCTACAAAAGTCAGATTTCTCCAGACAGTCCTGGCTGGTGGTGCTGGAGGTAAACTCCAACGCAGGTCACTTAGAAGCAGCTGAATAAAAACTGAGATTTGTTTTTAACACCAAGCACAGAGCTGCTAAAGTGGGTAAACAATAAACCAAGGCCAAACTCTGAAAGAAAACATGTTATGATAAAAATATGACAGAGAAAACAAGATGACCTAATACTATAATTAATGACAGACATTTAACACATGAGATTTTGAAAGTGTAGTTACAGACAAACATGCAGCCAAACAGACAAAAGTGTTTCCGCCCCTCAAATCCCTGCAAATTACTTTGTGTACAAAATTAAAGCCAAGATAAAAAGTTTGTGTTCTAAAAAAGGTTGTTTTCCTTTAGAGTTTCCATCAATCTATCTGATAATTGACATTTTTTCTGCTTTGTTATGACTCACTGAGATTTACCCCCTTTGCCCAATAACAGCTGCCCCACTCAAGATGAAGCAGGTACAGAAAATGGGTGGATGTTTTCTCACGCCTGTCTAGCTCGGACTCCTGGCTGACACAGTTTCCCATCACACTTGGACTACATCGATAGCGGCAGTCTTTGAGTCAGATTGAAGGCATTACTGAAATGGCATCCCAGCTTAGACGTACCCTGCAGAGCACCATGGATCTTCATCTTCTCTTTCGACAGAATGTTCAAAATAGCACAGGATCAAAGGGCTCTGGTTGAACGTGGTGAATGTGCGAGGGCATGACACATACCATCCAGAGGCTCCATGCGCCGCCTTACTGCAGGAAGCCTGACCTGGATGAGAGGAGGTTTTTACACTTTAATGAGGTGTGCAGTGCTGCTGGCAGGGCATGCACGCTGTTGAAAATGTTGTTTGAGAGTGTCAGTGCATCCCAGTGCAAAAAAAGAAGTTACGAGAGCAGAAAGTTTGAGTGTGCTGGCCAAGAGGCAGGTCTCAGTGTCTGCTGAAACTAATTTCCAAGGCTGAGACGAAAATATCTTTATTATTACCCTGCTATTTTTAAACTGCATATTAAATTCTATTTTAAACACAAAATCCAATCCAAATGCTAATGTAAATTCTAATCACATCATATTTGAATTCAAAATCCAATTTCAGTTCATAATCAAATTCAAATTTAATATTGATTTTGAATTTAAAACCTGGTTTAAATTCAAAATGTAATTCCAGTTTAAATGTAAGTTTATAATCTAAATCTAAACACTTAAATCAAAATCTAGTCCATATTTACCACATAAATATACATACAGTCAATGGACAATATTTTGTACAACTATTCAACATGTTAATATTGCAAGGTGAGTTTTAAAAGAAAGATAAAAATTCAATTCATAATTAAATAATTAAAATACAAATGGAACTGTGTTATCTGAGGTACAAAATAAAATATAATGGAAATTAAATATAAGATACAATCCAGTATTATCAGAATCCTACTCTGTGGGACCTAGAAATAATTTGTAAATGACAATATAGTATTTTACTTTCTTTAGTTGGCTTCGGCTAAAGGACATGAGATTAGATTCAAAGAGTGAACATGTCTTTTTTTTCAAAATAAAAGAGCCTATGAGAATAAAGTGTGATGATTTTAGTCAGACTTGTGGCAAATAAACAGCTTTTGATCATTAACTACTAACAAAAACATCTTGAATTGAATGAAAATTATAAAAATGACTGACAACAATGAAAAAATAAAATACAAGTGGACATTCCAGTCAGACCAAGAGACTTCCCTCCTTTAATAATCACAATATCATGTAATGTGTCAGTCACTGCATCAATAGGAGTGTGACACTGAAGTTTTATTTCATTTACAAACCAACTCACTGACTGCTGAAGAATGACATTTCACCTGAATATGAACATTTAGAAGCTGAGTCACAATTTTAACATTTATTGACAACTCCAAAATTTTGATTGAAAAACCATAATTTCTCCAAATCTTACAAGTATGTTGTTAGAAACCCGTTTGGCTTCTGTTTGATAACATTTTCTCTACTTTTTAAAGCACGCCTGTTACCGGTATGTGGAATTAGTTTGAGGTGATATTTTTGGACAGCTTTGACACAATTTGACCCCCGGCTAATGTCTAATAAATGTAGTTTAAAGTCTCCACAACTATACAATTCATGTAATCACAATTAGGCGAATAGAGCAGATGACAGAAACTAAAGAGAAATGCTGCTTAGCTTCACTTGCCTGTGTTAAGCTCTGTTGTTCAACAGTGTTTTGTCCTGACTTACTGCTTCATTCTTTCCAGCCAGCAGCTGCCCTGCATCTCTCTCCTTCTTTCACTGGCCTTGTGAGTGACAGCACATGTGCTGGGGTTCATGGGAGGCCCGCTGCTGAAACTCTAGCCCCCTTTACCCCACGACTGTGAGACATACCCCAGCTATGGACAGGGTGGAGCAGTGAGAGACAGTTGGAAGGGGAGGAAAGGAGCAAGAGACTCTTACGGGGAGCTACTGCGGGAGACAGAAGGAAGGGAACGGTCTGAAAGTTGGATTTTGTGGACAAGACCCATTGAAGGAGGTGCACTGAGCTCTGTCCAGGCAGCGTCTCTGAGTGCAGATGAGGATGGAGGGGTGGATGTGGATGGTGTGTGTGCTGGCCGCTTTGTTCCATCAGGTAAGACATCCTCAAACCTTATTTTGAGCAAACTTCTGTTTTGAGAAGATGTTTGATGTAAATCAATCAGAAACTCTGAGACATTTTCAACCACCAAACTGGTATGAGCCATTCCCTGTAAAGACACTGTTTTGCACCACTTTCTGTACCAAGATTGTCTCTCTGCTTAGAATCTGACTTTTTTCCCACCATTTTCCCTCACAATTTATGTCTTTACCTGAGTGATGTTCTCAATCCAGATTTCATCAATGGTGACGCCGCACTGACTCTGCAATCAGAGCTTGTGAGCGATCCAAACTTTTCGTTCTATCTTGAGAAAGGATGATGAAGTGCTTTGAGGAGGACCAGGCTCCAGATGTGTACAAGGGCTCAGGGCATCATTAGAAGCCCATGTCAGAAGACGCCATTATGAGAATGGATGACAATATAAACTGACTTATTGCCAACTGCACTTCCAAGCACCATCAGTCTTCTCGTGTGTTTGGAGTAGTAATGCAGTGCAGGTTAGACGGATGATTCATTTGGCCTCCGACTGGACTTTTTCGAACTGATTTACCGCAGTGAAGGGGAATCATTCAGACATTTTTACTTATGAGAGTTTGTCTTAAATGCTAATTGTTTAATGTTAAGAGCAGCCAATAGTCTCCATGGTTAAAGTTTGCTGTTTCTGTGGTTGGATTTAATACTCTGTGGTTAGTTTTTACTGTGAAGAAAAACTGCTTCAGCTTCTGGATTTAAGCTCATGTGGAAAGGAAAGTTAAGTGGAGACAAATGCAGTTCACCAAGCAGCCACCAGAAGCCCAAAACTGTCTCTATTCACTCCAATGTAGATAAAGTTTTTTAATTATTTTACCTGGCAAGATGGATTAGGAAAATGCTCTAATGTACAGGGAAATAGCAACAAAAATAAAATTGAAATAGGAAATTTCAAGCAAAGCAAAAATCATTTGTTTGTATTTGATGTATTATCAGTTACCCATGACTGTATAAGTACAAACTAGACATGTAACCTCGGCAAATCGGGCCAGAGCCTTCGCCGTCACTCCCTGATACGTCCACCGCCATATTGCAACTGATTCCCACCCCTTGACAACCATTAGTCTGAGTTGCGCTGAGTCACGTTTTTAAAGGAACTGCTCCTGCCAATCACGAGTAAGCTTTTTCAAAGGCCACACCCCTCCCACTGAAAGCGGCTTGGAGGAATCTGTCAATTAAATGTTCAAGGCGGGGCCAGCAGGAGCCACATGCTTTTACTGAAGCATCTGATAGGTCAGCAATAAAGAGAACTTTTTTTTTTTTTTTTTTTTAAATAGAAGAAGGAAGCATCAGAGCAAGAACGGTTATTCTGACAAATAAAATGACTGAGATATAACTGTCTATTTCTCAATGGAAGTCTATGGGACTTTGGCCTTCTTGCAGCCAGTGAGTACTTCCTGTTTGGAACACAGAAGGGAGGGGTTGCTTAGTCCAGTTCCTACTTATACATTTTGAAATTTGAAACAAGAAAATCAAAAGCAAATCAAAATTTACCCTGAGAGGTGTTCGTAAATGTGGGCAGAGTCTTTTCAGACGTGAATGCCTCGTGTCCCAGAGTGCGGTCAAATCCTGCCAGGATAACAAGCTTTATTCCAAAATCTGGTTCAATGTCAGAGGGTCATGTAACCCCATCTTCAGATCCATTTTATTATTACCATCCACACACGCTTCTATGCATTACAGTTGTAACATTGGGGCCTCAAAGCGCCTACAACACTTAAGAGAAACCTTGTTTTTATAATCTGCAACACAAAATGCTCTAAACCATTGTTTAAATTGTATTTATTACAGAAGAAACCTAAACCTTTTAGAGATCCATGTCACCTACTCATTCATTAAATCAAATCTCTGAACTGCAGCTATGTTTTTACCTTCTTTGTCATCTATTTTTTAGTCTTTGCTGTCTATTTACTGGAACTTGGTAAAGATTATTATTATTATTTTTTTTTAGAAAATTAAAAATCCTTTTTAAATGGAAACAACTTCATTCCCGGGTCGACGCTCTGTTTCAAAGTAAGGTGATCAGGAGGTCCAAGAGGTTGCTTTAATTTCAAAGCTAAATGTCACAGCAGCAGAATGTGTAAACAGGATCCCTCCAACATGTGTGGCTTTCCAGGAAACCTATCCGAGGGAAATTTGACTTTTAGACTGCTTCAAGTCCCCGATGTTTAACATTTTGAACACTTCTTTTCCTGTCATCGATGAAACTGTTCCGATATCATATGAATAATTGATGAAAAAAGAAGGTATTTACCCATCAACAGCTGCGGATCCAACCAAAAGCTTTCAGAGTCACTCGATATCTTTGACTTGTTTAATGTTCTTTGTTGGGGCTGAAGCGTTTTAGGCCTGTTGGCTGGATGTTGTGGTGATGAGTGGCCAGCAGCCACAGCTGCTCCCAGATGCATACACAATGCCATTTGTCCCGCTCTGTAATCCTCCTCAGAGAAGCAGAAGCAGGTTGCTCTTGAAGCATGAAATCAGGTCCACATCAAGCGGCCAGCTGTGATCCCGCTTATCGGAAACAGTCTGTGGAGCATTTTCTCTGAAGCTCGGGTCCTGCTGCGTGTCCGTACCTTCAGGCTTTTTTAGCTCATTTTAACCTAACTATGAAACCAAAGGGTAGAGAGACGACTTCCTGCTCCTTAAAACAAGTAAGATGAAACGTAAAGTCCATTTCCACACTTTTCTTTTTTTCCTCCCTCATTATTTTTTATAGACTGGGACATGAAAGAACAGCTGGTGACAGTTGTTGTTGATTTAAAAGGCTTACACAGAAGCAATCCAGCACCGGCGCCAAGATGAGTTTGCAGTTTGTGCCTTTATACTGTACGGAACAAAGCAGTTTTCACTGGAAATTGAAATATTGTTTCTTTTTAGGCATAAATCTCCAGAAAACCTATAGAATATTCTTATTTAAAAAAAAAACTAGTGATGTTTTGGTGGAAGAAAATTTGAAAGGAAGTCTCCAGCGAGGTTACTCAAAGAATAACCAAAAGAGGCTGTGTTTTTGGTTCACTGGCATTATTGCCTGACATTCCTTGTACAGTAGTTTTTTCTTATGTTTCTACTAACATCTAAACGCCTGATTAATGAACCTGGATCTTTTGTTTTAAAGAGGCCTTTTATGCACGCTCAAAAACAATTTGACAACATTTTTTAAATGATCTGTTTTAACTGGCTGTTTTAATGTAGATGATCACATTTTTTTTCAGACAGAATTAAAAAGGTTACTCAATCTCTAAAACGTGCATTCAACATGTTTTTCAGTCATAAACTCTCTGTTGGGATTCAAAGCCATAACCTTGCTCTGCTTCCCTAAGCCCGGCACATTTGTTCAAAGGAGGAGAAACATTTGCAGTGCCACCAAAAATAGTGTTCCTGCCCATGCCAGGCATTCATGACTTAGCAAAGAGCTGAAGGGGGGGGGGCAGCTCTGCTGATGACTGACAGCTTGACTGTCTGATGAACAGATGCAGAAATGAAGCGAGGTGCACCTGTGCACAGTTGCACCACAGTTGCTGAAGAAGCAGACTTAATCACAATGCGAAAGGAAGCAGAAAATAGTCAAAAATGACTAACTAGAGAGTTTATCTCACTTTAAGTGTTGAAGTAAACCAGCATTTTTACCAGCTGTAGCTCTGACGGCTTTGTGAAGGAATGTTTCAGGGTAAATGCTTTAACAGCCGTGTCAACCCACAAAGAGAAAATTTACAGTTATGGTCTTACACTGCAGGCTTGTATTTGACATCTAACCCTTTATATCTTCAATAAATGTTTAAGTGCAAGTTAACTTTCAGGAATAAAGCTGGAAACAGTGTAAGAGTCTCAAAGGTGTGGTGTTGGGTCAAGATCTTCACCAGATTAAAAAGCATCTCCACACACTCGCTGCAGCCAGAAGCAGAGGGAAGTTAAACTTGGCAAAGACAGCATAATATAGCATTTTACAACTCCGACTGTGAGGCCACTTTATATCCAAACAAGCTGCTGTTACCTCTGTCGGGGTCCCGGGTGAAAGGCCGCGCTGTAAAAGTATCTGGGAAAAGCCTCTGAAACAGTTCATCTGTGTGTGGTGTCATCACCCAGCCTGTCAGAGGCGGGCCCCGCCGGCCTAATTGGAAACCCGACACTTTGGTGTTGCTGTGTGCAGTTCTGGTAAAAACATTAAAGTAGATACTCAGCGGAGCCACTGTCCATGACTCTGTGTCATGTTAGACGGTGGAAAGAAGGTAAAAAAAAAGGTCTGTAAATGTACAGATTGGGTGTTCTGCACAGTCTATCTCTGCTTACTGCTTCAATGTTTCATGCTCTGGAGCACTCTGTGGCTCTTAACAGAAATATTTAATGCATCAAACTTGGCAGATCTGAACTCGACTCTACAATACTTCATTATCAAAACAGTGTCATAGTTCATGTATCCACCAGAGCGAAGAAGGAGATGGTTTCTTTCAATGTACACTCTATTATAATAGCAGCCACCATTTATGGAGGCTTTCTCTCAAGGTATATTTAAGTTTTCTGCCTTTTGGTGAGTAATATGTCAAATAACTAATCCAAACCATGTCAATTTAATTCATTGTTATTCTCTGCAAAAAGTTGAAGTCCTTTTTAAATAGATTTTTTTTCTTAGATGCTGTGGTGATGATGTCCCTGTCTCTGCTCCAACACATTTCTTTTTTGTCAAACAGGCTAGAACAGGCTGTTCTAGGATGGAGAAAACTGTCATTTAAGCCTCCTTTTATGTTAAGTCATACATAATCTTTACTTTTATTTTTAAAGCAAACCCGTGGCTTCTCTTACTTAGAGTATATTCAAACTGAACACATTTGGTTTGCTTAATGTGAACCAGAGTTCATTCCCCCGACAATCTGGAACAAAGTTTCAGTCTGAACACCCCAAGCAAACTCTGGTCCAGGACCAGAACCCACTCGCTGACCCATCTTTTTAGGTGGTCTTGGTTCGTTTCTAATTAGACTGAACTTCAGTTCGCTCTCAGATTCCTCAGTCTAAATAGGATCCACTCCGATGGCAAAATAGCCGGTCAGCCGGTCACTAGCGGACAAACGTGGAGCGGCGATGCAACTGCAACTCATTGAAATGGGGTTGGATGAACACAGGCTCATTAAAAACAACTTTTGACGTGATACACATCCCTCACTCTGTTTTCCAAACAATATATATGTCATAAATACTCAGAACTGTACATCATAGACATAGTGTCCCCAGTAACTGTCTCGTAGCATGCCTATCAAAGTAGCAATAAAAAGTGTGGAACCTGGCTTTCAAAATTGATCAGCGAAATAAAAAGTTTTAATAAATGAACAATTATGGCGTTTTTTTCAATGTCATAACTCTCCAGAAGACAGAACAGAAATCTCCAGTAGACCCCAGTCTGAATACAAATCAAACGCAAGGTTTAGGACTCGATTCGGACCAAATTTAGCAGACTCGGAATAGAACAAAGGATTTTATCAGTCTGAATATACCCTTAAATTCTGACTGTTAAGTGGAAAAAAATATATTTGTAAAGCTTAATTCACAGCGGGAACGTGATGCACGGTCTTGAATCCACAGTTAGTATACTGTGTTCACTGGATTTTTGGATTCTACTGCATATCCACTATCCACAGTTAGAAGCTTGGTGAAAAATTCAAAGCAGTGCAAATTTTACAAATCTTGCTCCAAGCTTTTTCTTTCCCAGCTCTATTTCAATATATGAAAAACTTTGTGTCCTAAATTGCGGCTCCAATGTTCACAGTTGGAACTTCCTTTAGGTAAAGTTGACATTATCCATACGTCACTACCAAATCCGATTCCCTAAATGAGAGAAGTTCAACTGGTTTAACTTGCAACAGTACCTGTAGAGCACGAAAACGGAACCTGAAACTTGTGTGACGATCGGTGAACTTGAGAGTTTTGAATGTGGAAGCCCAAAACGCGCTATTACTCGTCACTGGAAGTGACCACATGAACACACGTTTTGCTGAGCGTGAACGTTGCTGAAGAGTTGTGAGTCAGACTGAATTACAGGGAAGCTTCCTGTCCTTGTGCTATTTACTTTGTGTGCATTCTCAAAGTAGCTTTAATAATCCAAATATGTTTAGAAAGGGCTATTCTTAGAAATACGACTGCTACTCAGCTGTTAGCCTTAAAGGCTGAATGACAGAATCAACCAAAAGCATTTAATAAGCAGTCATTAATGCTTATTAAAGTTGTAAGAATGGAAGTGTTGGAAAACTTTAAGTTTGGACAAATGTTCAAGAAAGATTTAGCTCTTGCATGTAAACATGTGTGAGTGTGTGCTGGACAATGGCTGAAAGCGCTAAAGTGTTAGGGGTCAGGAGTATAGAGGAGGCTGAGATTAGCCTGGCCTCTGACAGGGCCTGCAGATGCCAGCCATGGTTACCATTCCTCCTTTAACAGGCGAGCAGCGTGCCAGAGGATCAACACAGTCTCGGTAAAAGACAGAGCTGTAATCACAACCCAATCACAGCATTTATACAACATATACACAGTTTACATCCATGCATAAGATGTGCATCTGATGAGATGGATTCATCATCATTATCAAGTCACATGTGCATGAGATCACAAGGATGGATAAATCTCTCTGGTTCCGTGGATTGTGCATTTGAGCTGTTCAACATGTGTGATGTAATGCCAGATCTGGAGAAATCCCAGAGAGGAGCAGGAAGTGAACAAAGGAAATGTGTGTGTGAGCATGTGCGTGGGTGTGTGTTCTATGCGTTTGCCGTGGGAGAAAGCGTGCATGAGCGTGGAATTCCTCCAGCACTGCAGATCCGTAAGGTGACTCCAAACTCCCAGTCAGGTGCAGAATTGAGCATAGAGGGGAATTTGTAAGTGTGAGCGGGAATGCGAGTGGGAAAGCGGGGTATCTTAATCCATAGACGGCAGCTGTTGTGAGCGTTTTCTCACATGTGCTGTGCGTGGGCGTGCGTATCTGTGTGAACACAGCCAAAACAGAAATGTGATGATGGAGGCCTTATGAGAAGAGCACGCCTGTTTGTGTTTGCCGAGATGAATCCCCCCCCCAAATCAAAGGAAGTAGACGAAAATACAGATTGGTGAATGAAACTTGAAGCTGCTTCTTCGACCCGGACAGTCCCACATCAACCAGCTATTCTCTGCACCACAATTAGACCACAGTAACTCCACCAGGACTCAGGGAATGTCAAAGCCATGGGGGGACATCAAGCAGCTGCAAATGCATACAAGGCTGTGTTTCCTTCCATGAACACGACTTCCTAAAGCTTACAAAAATCCATGGGATCTGAATGAGTGTGAATGTGTTTCCTTCAGGTGTTGAGCTCTGCAGAACATCACCACAGTGAGGCAGAGCTGCATCCTTGGGCTCTATTTCCCTGGAGAAATCAAGGCAGGAGTCTGGCCAGAATGAAGAGGGACTGGATCATCCCTTCAATCAGAGTGTTGGAGAACAGCAAGCAAGTTCCCGAAAATCTTGTTGAGGTAAAAAAAAATTAAAAAGTCACTGCAAAATGTTTTATCATTTATCTAGTTAAAGTGGACATTTTATGCCTTTTAACAATGGTAATCAGTCCTCATGTGTCAGCTCGACTAAACCTTTATAGTTTTCTTAATATAAACATGGTTACAATGCATTTTTTTCTAGTTCAGGAACAATGGAATAATACTGGACTGTATTTTTACTGGATGCTGCCCAGTGGTGTAGTGGTAAACCCTCACAAGGAGAAGTCCCTGGTCAAATTCCAACTGGATCCATTCTGGAATTTGCATGTTCTCCATGTGCAGGGGTCTGCAACCTGAGCCTATGAAGCCACATGTGGCTGTTTTATCCTTCACAACACACTTGTCTCAATGGGCTTCACACTGATAATTTGTACAAAAACAAAATTAAGTCATAAAATATAAACAATAGCTGGTTGCTAAGCTAAACCAAACAGACTGAGCTTAACGAGGCATCCCTGCCCTTAGAACCTTCTTCTTGGTAAGGAACAACTACTACTAAAAAAAATAATGGATTTTGGGGGAAAAAAAATTAAGAAATCTCAGGGATGTCCACATAAATGAGAGATCCTCTCTCAGGACAAGCTGGTGATGCACCAGATAAGTTAATTTATGTTAGTTCAGTTTTCTCATTTATGTTTCAATTTTTAACATAATAACTGATAAAATGATGGTAAAAGATTTCAATTAATGTCAGAGTGGTTAATTGATGTATTTTTATATTGTTTCTGAATTTTATTTAAATATATACATATATACATATTTATATTTAGTTTCTTCATCAATATTGTTATGTTTAAAATCCATTTATGTATGTGAAAGGAGAAAAAGGATGAGGGCTCACCTAAATTGTAATGGAAGAAAATGTTTGGATCAACAGAAAGATCTTATTTGACATTGGGTGTATTTTATTTTGAAAAAAACTTGTATGTCAAAAGTGAAAGAAGTTTTAAAAAATTTAAATGAATAAGAAAAGCATAACAAAGTTATAATTCGTTTTCCATAAATATTCATAAGCTAAATTTTATAAATGAATGATTTAATTGCCAAAAAAACATAAATAGTGTATTTTTATTCATTTTAAGTGAGACTTAAGTGGCTCTCGCTGGGTTCTGGTCTGTAATAAATTGAACCAAATGTCTCTTTTAAAGGTTAAAGGTTGCAGACCCCTGTCCTTGTGTATGCTTCAGTTTTCTCTGGTTTCCACCAAAGAGAGAGAAAAAAAACATTCTTCATAGGTTAATTTAACTCTAAAATGTCTCTAAGTGACCCTTCAAGGGACTAGTAAACCATTCCTGGGTTTACCCCACCCTTGCTAAACAGAAGCTTGGATAGGCTCCAGCAACCCCATGACCTTAATCTATTTTTATTTTGAAGTACCTTGAAAAAAAACTTAACATTGCTTCAAATTGTACACCTCTTACAAAAGAAAAATGTAAACTGTTCCCAAAAATAAACAATGAGTGCTAACACAAGATTTACATTTTTAGCTGCTTTTCTGAAAGTTTGAAACTTTCTGGAATTGGGTTTTGGACTTTTACATGTGCTGATCCGTACATATGTCAAAGACAAAGCAAAAAGAATGCATAAAATGACTCTTTGTTATTATTAGCTCAGCATCGCAGAGGCCCCTCTGAGTTCAAACACATCTCAGGGTTTATGTTGCACATCTGGTATTAAAAAAAGGCCCTGCAATATTCCTCCATACCTTCTCAAGAGCAGTCACCATCTTTTTTTTTCCTCCTTCCCAGATCAAATCAGACAAAACCTTCTCGGGTGAGGTGATCTACAAGTTGGAGGGTCCTGGAGTCGACCAGGAGCCAAAGAACCTGTTTGAGATTGATGATAAAACAGGAGTAATCAGGAGCAAGCAGCCACTGGACAGAGAGAAGCACAACAGTTTCACGGTAAGGCATCATTAAAGAGTAATCAGGGAGGGGTACTTACATCAAACTGCAGTGCACAGTAAGAGCTCTCACATGTTTTAAAGCAAATGTTTCTGTCCTGCATCATATATCAGCGTGTCAGTACAAACAGCCAAGGGGCAATTTCTCAAGGATTTTATAGGCGTCTTGGGGGATAATTCTTCCAAATGTGTCATGGATGAATGAACAGGGCTTTTCTTTCTACCAGCATGTGTTGTGGTCGTCTACCACATTCACCTTGAATCAAATTGAGTAAACTGTTTATTTAATCTTTATTTAACCAGATCAAAATCTCTTTGACAATCGACTAAATCATCTAATATTTTTTTTTCTTGTGCATGTTTGTGTGTAGCTCAAAGCCTTTGCCCTGTCCCCCAGTGGGGAGAGGTTGGAGAACCCCACCACCATTGAGATCGTGGTTCTGGATCAGAATGACAACAAACCCGTTTTCACTCAGAGGCAGTTTGTCGGCTCTGTCTCTGAGTTCGCTGTCCCAGGTAGGACTCATAAATAAGATGAAACCCATTACACTCAATACCACCATGCAGTTACACATTTTAATAAAATCTACCAAATGGTTTTGGTTATGTGTTTGAAAATATCATAGAAATAATAAATATTAAAAAACTACACACTCTTAATTAATTCGAGGAATCAGGGAAAGCCTTGTTGCTACCAAAAATACAGTAATGAATTATCCTGTATACTCACATAGTCAGATTAATGCTGTGATGCCTACAAATAACAGAATTTTCACATTAATTTCCCTATTTTATTGTCAGAATCAATATGTTTAATTTAAACTCTAAATTCAAACTATTACTTGGTACTTGAGAACTTTTTTCCCCAGGTACTTTTTACGTTTACTCCAATACATTTTTGGATGACTACTTGTAATAAATAATATTACTCTGATACAAAGCTACTCTTATACTTTTGTACATTCTTGGACCTTTTAACTACTTGTGGTGTTGGCCAAGCAAGTCTCAAGTCCTCAAATTTGTAACCGATTGAAGCGGAGTAAATAAACTCAGGTTACAGATCTCTAGAGATTTCTATCAATGCATATGAAATCACATGTCCATATCTGTTCAAGGTGTACAAACTACATTAATTTCCCTTTTTATCTAAATATTTAATGATTAATCTTTTATTGCTAATCAACTCAATGAAATCATGAAATCTCACTGCAAACTCTTACATCAGAGGATGTTCAGTTTGACTTTTTCTTCCCTCTTGAACCATGAATTTATGTGATTTACACTGACTACATTTGATTTTTACATGCGTTCTGTGACAGGAACGTCTGTGATGTCAGTATCAGCCACAGATGCTGATGACCCAATGACAGATAACGCTGCATTGAGCTACTCCATTATTAGCCAGGAGAGCATTCCTGCCAACGCCGTCACCAAAACCATGTTTGGGATCAACAACGAGACAGGCGCCATCTACACAAGAGATGTAGGTCTGGACAGAGAGGTAAGTAAAAGGATGCAGACTTATCCTTTCTGAGGGGTTCATCCGGCTGAATCCTTCTGCTCTCTGTTCTAGGTGGTAAAAGGTTTCAGGTTAAAGCTTCAGGTCGCTGATATGGGGGGTATGGGATTAACTGCTGAAGGGGAAGCAATCATTAATGTGTTGGACATCAACAACCATCCACCACAGTTCAATCCTACCACGGTGAGTATTGATCTACGATGGACTTATAAAAAATGTTTTTGAGCCAATTAACAAGAGTTAGGATTTTTCTTCTTGTTAATCACTGACATAAAAGTGTCAGATATTTAACCTGATTGACCTACATCATTTCATTTATGTGTTCTGTGTAGTACCACATGAAAGCAGAGGAAAACAAGTTCTACTCGGAGATTGGTCGAGTGAATGTGACAGACAGAGACGACAGAGGAACAAGAAACTGGGAGGCCAGATACTCATTCTTACCCTCCAGTGACCCCAAACACAGCTTTGCCATCGCAACGGACCCTGCCACCAACCAAGGAGTTATTAGTGTATTAAAGGTACCACTGTTCTGGACTCATGAGTACATGTTTCCAAAACAACACAGAGAAAAGGAAAATCAGGAGCAGAAGTTTTTTTCTGTATAGTAAGCAACCCTGGTGTTTACATCACACCTTAAATCGGTTTTGGGATCCTTAGGTTGAACAGATAAAGTCAAAGGGCATAGGTGGATTTCAGGACTTCATTTAACATTTGTTAATTTTGTTAATTTTCAAACAAAACCCAATTACTGAAAGAAACAGATAAAATCATGACACAATCATGTAAAGTAGCTAAACTTGGAAAAGAAATGTCTGCAAGGTTTTCTCTGGCCTTGTTATTTTTCAGAAGAGGTGAAGTTAACTTATACCGTTTAGTAATAATTAACTAACAGCTATTTTTTCTTTTTTAATCCAGAAGTTTTCCAACAAGCAGAGTTAACAAACATTGTTCTTGGGCTAATTATTTTCAAACAATGTTACTCAAGTATGAATAAAAAAAGTAATCAGGAAAAAAAAAATATATATATATATATATATCCATCATGGAGTAGAAGCTTAAATCATGGAGGATCAAGCGACCAATTTGTAAATTAGAAATGCTTGGTAAGATTTGATTAGGTATATATACAACTATATTTATAATTATATATAATCTATATTTTAAGGAATGTAACCCTTAAAACTGAATAAGAGTTGTGGATCTAAATGTAAAGTAAAACGATGTTGCAAGACTGATTCTTTTCCAAATCTTACTTGCCTTTAACTGAATACATGTGATTTATGTATATCCACTCTTGTTTATGAAGGAGGGGCAAAAAGAGGGTTATCTAGTTATAAAATAATAATACCTGTTATTCAATTTATGAACCATTTTTCTTTAATACCTACTCGCCATATATCATATATACCATATATAATTTGCAACATATCTTTAAATCCAGGACTTCACTTAATTTAGCATCAGCTTGAACAGAAAAAAACAGACACATTTATTTTAAAATAATTGGAAATACAGTGAGGCATGATGAGCTTACCAGTCCATTGGAACCTTTTATAAATGGAAAGTAATTTAAAAAAGATCCGAGTTTATTAACTATTCTTTTACGTACCGGTACTTTACGTGGTAGTAACATCTGATCATTTGTAAACAATTATTGCTTAATGTATAACTTTTACCTTTTATTTGTGTCTGTATTTTCAAAGGTAACTTCATGATCAAATCCCACATTTGTACTTCACTTCCAATGCAACTTTTTGAGTTCCAACCAAATCATAATTAATGTTTCCTGAAAAAACAGTAAACTTACTGTAACTTACAGTAAACTTACATTAAACTTAAAGTAAACTTACTCAACCAATGTGTAACAAAAAGCCACAAGGTTGTGACAATTGTTCCTCACAACTTAAATAACTTTTGTTGTTTAGAATTGCCATAGGTTACATTATTAAGAAAGTAAAAAGCAGAACTGTAGTTGCTTTTTGATCATGCTCAAACATGATACTGCCATGAAACATCCTAATTTGAAGTCAGAAACTTCTTCAAATCCCATTGTGTTCTAATATTTGTATTAAATGTGCCTGAGGGTGTTACTGTCAAACACAGCTGAACTCTACCATCTAGTGGTTCATTTTCTTTAACTGGAGCTGCAAAAGTGATAATTTTTCACTTTTTCTGGAGTTTATATCTGAATTTAGATCCAGCTTAAAATCATTTCATTGAACTGAATAGATTCCCTTTATTTGTTTTATTATATTTATTTACTTTTTGCTGTTCTGCACATGAATGACAATGACTGTCTTGTGCGCTTGCAGCCTCTGGATTATGAAGCACAAAGAGAGCACATCCTGCTCTTGACCGTGGAAAACGTCAATCCCCTGAGCGGGAGGGCTCCCAAACTGCAACCGAGCACCGCCACAGTGGTGGTCACAGTCATGAACAAGAATGAAGGTCCATACTTCAGAGAGGACCCCATCGTGATCAAAGCCCCAGAGTCTCTGCTTCCTGGGGCAACGCTGATAAGTGTTCCTGCCTTTGATCCAGACAACTCTGTGCTCAGGTAGGAAACAGCAAGAAAAGGTTACTATCCCCCCAAAAATCTGGCTCTAAAAACAATCAATTTCTCTCATGTGTGTATCTTAGTTATGAAATATTTAGAGACCCAGAGGGGTGGCTGGACGTGGACAAACTCACAGGAGACCTTTCAGTGAAGAGAGCATTTAACATGAGATCACCACATGTTGAAAACAACGTCTACAGTGCTGCGGTCAGAGTTACAGGTGAGTTATTCCACTTACTGTGTAAGGAACTTTTAAATAAAGCTAGTATGAAGCCAAACACCATGTAAGCTTCATGTCATGCAACAAATGAGAGAGTAAAAGGTGAAGTATAGCTTGTAAAAGATCATTTTCAAATTAATACAAATTCACAATAAAAAGCATAAAGAAACATTGTTTTGGCTAAAATGAAGGCAGGGAGTTAAGAAAAAGTTTTATAAGATTTGTCTTTGCTCTTTATAAACGTTTAAAAAAAAAGGGATTTGAAAGCATCACTCTATGCCTGCTGATGTAGTCCACACTCTAAATAAACTTTTCAAAAATGTTCCTGAACATTCCTCCTAACTGCAATTTTCTTTTATCATTCAATTTTTAATCTTTTTTTCTTAAACAATCTTTATTCTTTGCTCCAAATGGAGACCAAATCATGATATACCACAACAGGGTTTTTGTGCCAATGGTGGACTGCTGTAACAAGTGTTTTTAATCATAAGCTATTTTGTTTTTGTTTTATTTCATTTTGTTTTATGACTAGGTATAATGATTCATCTTTGATTTGATTCATATCATAATTTGTGGTTGCTGATGCGATCTAAAGTCGATATTGGTTCATTTTGAACAATTTGATCCGATTCACTGACCTAAAATCCATTCAAGACGTCTTAAGCTAAAAATTCCACCAGTGTAACTCAGAGGTGAATACCTGGTACTGAACAGTGAAGGAGAAGTTTTACAGATTGCTTGTATTTATATTTATATATATATATATATATAAATACAAGGTTATATATATATATATATATATATATATATATATATATATATATATATATATAATATATATATATAATCAATCTGGCTGACAAATCAATCTGGCTGTATCGTAGGAATAGAAATTGGTTAATCGATCAATTTTTATACCCCTATCGATAACAGCTTAAAGCTTATGAAACATTAACATATCAGCCCATCCCTCAACACTTTTCCCAGTCTTTAGCGTCAACAAGATCTTGATAGATGTCAGAGTTGTTGATTTTTTTTTTTAATCTGAGAACAAACTTGCAAATTGTGTCATCTCATTGGTTCTAAATATTTACTAAAGAGATTTACATCTTTCCCACTTATGTGGTTCATGTTTGCCCTCATGTAAACAACCAAGGAGCTTATTTTTCTTTCATTTGTTTTGTTTGACTTTTCTTATTTAATCCGTCAGGACTCAGAGTGATGATGTTTTAGATTAATGTTGATTATTACTAAAGCAAAAAAATGAGTGTTTGTTTTGTAAGTGTAAAAAAATGTTGTGTTTGTTCTCTCATTCTTAGATGCTGGTGGTTTGTCATCGACGGTCACAGTGAAGGTGGTTCTGGAAGAAACCAATGACTTCCCCCCAAGGCTTTTCCCTTTAAGCAACTCCATTTGCAGCGGTGTCAGCAGGACTCGCCGTGGCCTGTTTCTGACTGCTGTGGATGAAGATCGCCACCCACACGCTGCACCTTTCATTTTTGAAATGCTTTTTGATCAGTCAGTCAACTGGACAGTAATTCAAGTCAACGGTAAAGACAAGAACAAAGTAGTGGGACTTTAAGTAAAACAAAACATTATTTACATTTAAAAAATGCTATTTTTGTGTTCTTTTTCCAGACACACATGCTGTGCTCCAGCCCATCGTTGAGCTGGAGGCAGGAGAGTATGCGGTCACAGTGGCGGTGAGGGACTCAGGCAGCCCGCCTAAGAGTTCTCACAGTCAGATCAATGTCACAGTGTGTCTGTGCGACTCCTATGGAGACTGCAAATCTGAGGCGGGGGCCTACTTAGGCTCCAGCGTGGGAATCAGTTTCATCGCTGTCATCGTCATCATCACCTGCGCTTCAGTCCTGCTGTGTGAGTGTCAATAGGAGCTCATACATTTCTTATTCATCTTTCTGAATGTGTGGAAAACTTTAAAACCTGTGTGATGATTGCATGCTTTGCAGTAAAATTAAAAATTAAATATGTCATAGAAGATTTAAAAAAAAAGGCTTCATACTTCTGTGTAGTGCTGCTGCTTCTCGCTGTGACTTTGACCGCCTGTGGAAGACGCCACCACATAAAGAAAGGAACAGGTCTGCTTGTTGGGGAGTCAGAGGACGACGTTCGAGACAACATCCTCAACTATGACGAGCAAGGAGGGGGTGAGGAGGATGAGGTAAACGCTCTTACATTTCTCACAGAGGTCCGGCCTGCAGCTTGATTATGACAAACTCACTTCCCTTCATTGTTTTTTTTTTTTTTTTTTAAAGTCTGCATTTTGTCTGTGTCTTGCGTCTCTCGTTACAGAACGCTTTCAACATTGACCTGCTGTGGAACCCAAATGACGCACCTTCCCCCCCGCGCTCCTTCTACACGGGGACTGGAGTTCCTCGAGGCAAGCAGCCCCTGAGGAGGGATGCCCCACACAACTTGCCCTCCCCGATCTACCCCCGAAGGCCTCCTGCAAATCCCACAGACATTGAGGACTACATCAATGATGTGAGGAACTCATCAAATAAAGACCCCTTAGAAATAAGTCAAAAATCTTTACTCTGTCTTATTTTAAGAAAAAAAAATTTCTATTTACTACGATATTTTCTTGAAATAAAATTATAATGACATTGAAAAACTTTCTTGATAAGATTATTTTTTTACAAGATAGAAATTAAGATATTTTTTTCTTAAAACAAGAGTCTTTTTACTTTTTTAAGATTCGGTTTTTCTAAATCATTAATCGTCCAAACATACACATTTTCTTGCGGAATTTTTCTTTCAGTGACAAGTTCCTCTATTACGTGAGGGCAAAGCGTTGTGCTGCTCTCTGGGATCTTTGAGAGAGGTAGTAAATTAAGTAAAAAGGATACAAGTGGGTTTTTCTGTTGCTCCAGGGGGAGCTTTGAAATGTCTGACAAATGGCTTAGAGTGAATTTATTGGAGTGCACTGAGAGAACAAGATCTTTTTTTTTTTTTACTCTAAATTCTTGTTCTTCCTACTTTACTTTTTTATACTTCTGTAGGGGATAGATTAAGTTGTTGTTGTTTCCAGAACATTACTCAATTTCCTCAGGGATAAATTAAGAAATATGGAAAAAGAAAGAAAACTTGTGCTTGTTTTAGTGTTGTAACAACACTTCCTGGCAATAAATATGCTAAAAATGCTGTACTTTGTATTTTAAATAGGGAGAACATTTGTAAGAAACATGCATTTGTGGGATCAGCTGCAGAGCTGAGTGTCTGGCTTCTGGACATTTGTTTTCAAATCTTTGTAAAACAGCTCATTTTTCCATTGACTTTAACAAGTTTGATGGATTGAGTACTGTAAGTTTGAAGAATAAGAAAACATAAAAATTCAATGATTTAATCTTCTGACACATGGTACAGTGTGGAAGAATCATGCCCCGGCTGATGACACCTCCTCTTCATTCAGGACAGATCCTGCTGAGGTGGTTTTAACATTTGTGACCAGTTTTTTCAATATTTACAGCAATACAACTGATTTGAATATGCCAGAAATATGCCAATTTTCTTTCTTATCTTGGGCACATAATCAGATTTTTATTTGGTATGCATGTTCCTTACAAATGTGTCACCATTTAAAAGGGGGAAACAGGGTTTTGATCATAACTTTTTGTGCTATCCAAATAAATTAAGTAAAGCCCTGAAATACATAGTACTGTGCAAGTTAGCAAAATATGGCATGAAGCGGTCATGTTGTACCTTTAAGGAAATAATGTTACAACTTTAGACTGTCTGTTTTATTTGTTTGTTTGTTCACTCATTCATGAAGCATCAGGAACATCAGAAACACAAAATCATGTACAGATCACAACAGAGTCCTATGAAGGGAAAAGAGCAGTCAATAGAACAATGTTCTTATTTTACGCCTGCCCCTGCTAAATTAGGATATTTGTATACTGTATGTATTAATATACATCATTTAAATAGCCCCACTGTTTGCCATTCACAATTAATACAATAAAACAAGGAATTATGAGATTTCCACTCTTCCAGCACGAGTATTTTCATATTTATGCCACCTCAAACAATACCTGAATATTATAAAGTATCAAATATTAATACATGAGATTGACTTTAAGCATCTGGATGGCAGGGTGCAGGTCTGGCACATGGGAAACCAGGGTTGCTGAAGCCTGGATGAAATACAGGGTTGTGTCAGGAATGGCATCCGGCGTAAAAATCTCTAGTAAACCAAATGTTTGGATCAGTGAAGCTGATTTGCTGCGGTGACTCCCAACGGGAAAGGCTGAAGGGTGAACAACAACAAGAATATATAAATAAATTAATATGTTACATGCATTTAACAGGTACAACATTGTTTTGGAATTAAAGTTTATTTCCCAAAAGAGCTTTTTGTCCCAATTCTTCCATGTGGCCACATTTCACTGTAAGATTCCTAAAAATGACTCCCAATTTCTATCTATAAAGCCGCACTATTGTATGTTTTTGGTGTATACAAGTTGTGAATAAAAAGTTGTGATTTTTCAGTTTCAATTAGATTTTTAAGTCTCTGGGTGTCATGACACTGGACTATAATCTCATTATAAACGTTTCCTTGTTTTCAAAGGGTTTTCCTTCACCCAAAGGGAAACTTTCTCTTTAGAGATTAAACAGAGCCTCCAGAGCAGTTTGAGCTCATATGTTCTGTATTTTTTTTCCCTCTCTCAGGGCTTGGTGGTTGCAGATACTGACCCGAACGTGCCCCCTTATGACACAGCCCTGATCTACGACTACGAGGGAGACGGCTCTGTGGCAGGCAGCCTCAGCTCCATTGCTTCAGGCAGTTCTGATGAGGATCAGGACTATGATTACCTCAACGACTGGGGACCTCGCTTTCAGAAACTGGCTAATCTGTATGACTCGCATTAAAGAGGAAAGAGCTCTCCATGCCAGGACCTGCTGGGTTCATCAGTATTCAGGGGCACAGACCATGCCTCAGGTGCTTTGTGGACTCTTTTAGAATGATTTTAGCCCAGCTCAAGACTGAAAGTGTCACATATTAAGAAAAATTCAACAGAAAACAAATTTCCTTACGTTGAATGTGGCTTGTGTCTCTTTTGAGGGTGGCTGTGATGCAGTTAGATAGACTTCAAGCAGGTTTTTGTGTTAGATCAGGAAGTCTGTGCATGGAAAGGTACATTTAAGGGGCTGTGCATGCGACATAGCACAAATAAGTGTTGATGTTGGGCGTTTATTCAGCCTGCGTGGTTCACTAATGATGCACAAACATATAAAATATGAACAACCAGGTAATTGTGTATCTTTTGTTTTTTTACAGGAGTGCTTATTTTATTAGATTTTTTTCCCTTGATGTTTGACTTTTTAAATCCTTCATTCCATCATCCATTTTTCAGAAGCATTTTCTGCAACAAACACAATAATCTGTAATGACTTATCTGGATTAATGACTTATAAATGTGCTTTTCTTTGATTATTACAGTCATGGAAATCTCATTTGACTGATGTCTGCAAATAAATGTTTTTTTTAGTTACATGAAAGCATTCCTGACTTCTTTTATTCATCATTTTTACATGTAATATGACTTGTAACTTTATGTTGTAGTCAAATTTAAGTGGACAACTCTAAAAATGTATATAAATATTATTGTAAAATAATACAGCTGACATTAAAAAATGTCTTCCTTTATCAAAATCCAGAGATGAATGAAGGAAAATATCATGACCTAAAAAGGAAGAACAAACAGATTTAACATATTAAGTACATGAGTCAGGACTGAGGATGAATGGAAAAGTGTGTATTTTACCCAGAAAAAACAATTGTAGATGCCTTCCTGTAAATTTTTTATTGCAGTTTAATTCCAAAATAAAGACAATAACTCAACCTTATGGAGAGCAAAGAGCCCAGTGAGCAGACCAACATCTGTTTGCTCAACAACATACCATGTGTTTGAATGTTTTTTGTATACGATGACGATAAATTCTGTTTTATTATTTAAATAATTTAAAATTCTTTCTAAGGTTCCTTAGCTGACATGTTGTTTCTGTCAGGTAAAGAACAATCCACAAAAATAAAAATAAAAAAGTGTTCTTTACAGTCACATGTTGCAAAAGTCCTTTCAAAATAAATTGTTTTATTCTAAACCTGAATATGTTCCTGTAGAAAATCAGAGCAGATGGCGATTATAAGTGCTGGATCCAGAAACGACAGCTTGTTTGAATCGTTACTAAGGTATAACATATGAGCTGCAGCAAACACATAGAACATATTTCTACCATGAGAATAACTGAAGAAGATTCATTCAGAAAAACTCCATATGTCATCTGATGGCTGCTTCATGTGATCCTCTAAACCTGCACCAAACCATCACAAAAAAAATCGGAGACGAGCGTGGAACTATTCGGTTTGAATTCAGGCCAACTGAGGATTAACGTCGTCCTCTCTGCGTTTGCGGGGGGGTGGCCGAGGTTCGTCTTCTCCCGTGTCTTGCTTGTCGCGCTCGGCCTCCACCCAGCTCTGGGGCAGGATCCTCTTCTTGGGGCCATGAGGGGGCGGGCCAAGCAGAGCTTCAATGTCGTCATAGTTTACCACCTCGCGTTCTAGAAGAGCATTGGCCAACTGGGGAAAAACAAAAAAAAAAACCTGGTCATTTTTACAACCTTATGTTTGAGTCAATCACATTGGTTGCTTACGATGATGTAGATATATATGCCAGCAATAGCATTCATTAAAATTTAACCTGAAAGTTCAGAGCTTTAAAATAGTTGGTTTTAAACAAAAATAACTGGAGTTATGACCCATTATTGTGATACCATTTGGAATAAATTCTTGGAACATTGTTTATGGTTTAACTCTGCTGCACCTGTTTTTTTGTTTTTTTTTAAAAGACATTTTTCATATATTTTGATCTCATCTTTGCTTTGTTTTTGGATTTATACTTTTTTATTGTGTCTCTAAACGTATGATCTTTGTTATAAGATATAAAAACGTTTAATGTTAGTTTTTATGGTAAAAAAAGAAATTTAGCACAAGGAATTTAGTTTTCTGGATAGTTTCAAGTTCGTTGTCGAATTATTGTCTAATACAATCAAAAATATCTGTAGAAAAAAAAGCTGGGGTTGGATCAATACTAACCATTGCCATAAAAGGTGAATAAAGATAAATTAATAGAGCAAATTGTTAAATAGCAAAAAAGCTTAAATATGTTCTGAGTTAAAAAAAAACAGACATCAGAACTGAAGCCAAATACAAAAAAAAAAACAAACTGACCAGTGTGAGTTTGTCTCTGTTGTCGAGAAGCAGCTTCTCTGTGTGTCTGTAGGCGCGAGCGATCAGCATCTTAGCCTCCTGAGAACAATCAAAGTTTAGGGGGAAATCATTAACTACCAGATAGATAATGAGCAAACACATAATCTAGTTGTGGAACCCACATGGTCCATCTGTTCCTGAAGGCCCTGGCTGAAAGGCCGGCGTCCCACAGCCCCCTGCTCCTCTGTGTCTGGAAACGAGACCTGCCCGACACTGTCACACATGCCGTACTGCTTCACCATGGAGTACGCCACCCGCGTCACCTTACGCAGGTCATCTTGAGCTCCTGAAGATGCAAAATGGTTTATGTTGTAATGAATGCAACCTACATTTGATATTCATGATGATCTGATACAAAAAAAAAAAAAATGATGAGAGGGGTGCAGGTTGTACCTGTGGTGACTTTGTTAAAGGTTATGGCCTCTGCGGTCCTTCCACCCAGCGCCATGCACATTCGCTCAAATAACTGCTCTTTGGTGAACAAGTGCTGGTCGCGGGGCAGAATCTGAGCAAATCCGAGAGCAGCGTTTGTACGAGGGGCGATGGACACCTGGAAAACATATCAAATTTGAGTCTGTTCTAGCAGCGTGAACAGCTTCTGCTGCTTACATTACATAATTATGAACTGGTTAAAGGAAATTCAATGTAAAAACAAAACACTTGTTGCCAACACATTTCCACTTGGTGTTACCTTCATCACAGCCTCTGTGTGCTCAAGCAGCCATCCCACTAATGCATGACCAGACTCATGGAAGGCAACCACCCTCTGCTCCTCTTTAGACAAGATCTTGCTCTTTTTAACACTCCCTGGAATGAAAACAAACAAAGCTTAAGATATTTCCCATAGTGTTTACTCCAAACTACTAGGATCACTGTACCTGCTATGACCCTCTCCACTGCATACTCAAAGTTGAAAGTATCAATGGACTTGAAGCCCTCTCTGGCAGCATGCAGAGCTGCTTCATTACAGATGTTAGCAATGTCGGCACCTGTGGAGAAAAGAAACATAATCTGTGATTACTGTGTGGGTTTACAGTTCCCAGATTTTCAGCAGACGTTCACTGAAAAATTGTGGATGTTTCAATTCATTTGTTTCATAGTGCACCATTTTCTGCCTCCCGATTAGCCGGAGACCTCCTCTGTACCACATTGTAAAAAGTGAAATATGGGATCAATTTACAAAAGTTTGTTACATGTAAAATTATTCATTTTCATCTAATTGAAATTTTGAGTTTAATTTAAAAATTTAATTTGATATTAGAACTAATATCAAAGAACAAATAGCAAAACTTTTGTTAATTGATTCACTTTTTACAGTGCATGTCCTCTTTACAGATCCATGCAGCTCTCCAAATCTAGACAAATCTTCCATCGCGAGCAGATCTTTGTTTTATTATGCAAAACTGAATTTATTTTTTTGAAGGTTTGTACTTAAATAAGAAAGGAAAGTGTGAGCATGTTCATCTCTGTCTGAGAAAAGTACATAAAGTGTGTATTGAAGGGTTTTACAGAATTAAAACCTCTGTATTACTTCTTCACAGATTCCACGTTGCTGAAATACTATATTTCAGTGCTGTCATTTGCTGAAAAAATTGTTGCTTTAAAGTGCTGAAATTATGATCAGGAGATGAAAAAAGTGGAAGAAACACCTCAGAGGACAAAGGAAAACAAAAACTAAAAAATGATGATTCACTTTCAAAGACTCATTTGTGAATAAAAAAAAACTAAAGGAAACTAGACAAAAAAAAAAACAAATTGCCAATTTAGCCTCAACTGCTGTAATTATGCTTAAAAATGTGTATTTTTTATTTTAAATTGCTGAATTTTGCAAAATAAACACAAATTAGAATTTTACTCAAACTCATGTAGAAAAAAAACAGTTCTGGGTGCCCCACATCCTTTAAGAATGTCAATACTTCAAGGATAAAGAGTGTTAATTTATTGTAGCTGCTGACTTCCCTTTATTTAAAGATGCTGGTGTGTGCACGTACCACTGAAGCCCGGGGTGAGCTCTGCCAGGCGCAGGGAATAAAAGTTAGCGGGCTGAGTCAGCTTCAGCATCTTCAAATGCTGCTCAAAAATCTCCTTCCTCTCCTGAAAAGAACAAACATGGATGAAAGAGTCTGCTTTATGAGCACTTTGGAGAAAAAAAAAAAAAAAAAAGAGTAGGACAGTACCTGCAGCGTGGGCAAATCTATGAAGATGTGTCTGTCCAGCCTGCCGGGCCTCATCAGAGCATTGTCCAGGATGTCTGCTCTGTTGGTAGAGGCGAGGACTATAACGTGGTCTGTTGTTCCCATTCCTGCAAAAGGAAGATGGTTTTATTTCTTCCTCCGTGGCAAGTCGATATGCAGCCTTTTTTATTTACTGACCGTCCATCTCTACCAGCAGCTGGTTGAGAGTCTGCTCCTCCTCCGTGTTGGAAAATCCCGACATGTTGGTGGAGCGCTTTTTTCCTACGGCGTCGATCTCATCAATGTACACAATGCAAGGCGCCCGGGTGCGAGCTTCTTTAAACAGACTCCTGACCCGCGCAGCACCGAGACCTGCACGCAACCACAGCAAAAGCAACTCCGGGTGAGAGGGGCAGCACCCGTCTCAGGGTTAACCCTTTAACACCTGAGGCGTCACCGGTGACGCTTAAACACAAAATCTTTCACGTACTGTAACTTTTCAACCATTAATACGATCAACGTAATCCCAGCAGATTCCTGAGGGAGAAAAGCAGCACAAGCTACGTTTCTCCTCCAGAATCTGCGGGAATTACGTTGATCACGTTAACAGTTGAAAAGTTACAGTAAATCAAAGAACATAAACACTGGAGCTCCAGCGTTAAAGGGTTAAACATAATCACTTTGGTCATGAAAACTGTGAATCTAACAAAGCACAAGTTTGTAAAGAAAATACTGGTCCTCTAGGCCAGTGTGTCACTATGTTTCAATGATCTATCCTTCAGTTTAACACGTCTTAAGGCTTTAGTCCCAACTTCCCTTACAGGCACATGTGAAAAATGTGGGAAAACCTGTACGGGGTCACAGGTGCCCTGCAGGAAAAAGCAAGGTCATAGGTGAAACTGTGAGGAAACGTAAATTTTCTATGGGCATGCTGCAAGTGATAGGTCATACCAAACACTTAAAAAACACGTAAGCTTTGTAGGTGAGATGCAGAACAGATTTTTCATTTTTTTGTCAAGTAATTTAAAAAAAATCTTTACAAAGAAGCAGCAACATTAAAAGTATAAAACACTTGACAAAAGGATTGGTGGTATTAAAATAATGAAAGAAAAAGAGCAGTATGCCATCGGTACTTAATTTCTTCTTTAAATATCTAATCTAGGAGGTGTTTTGAATTATTTCCGTGGGTATAATCAATAACATGCAACAGTCTTAAGACTTCCTAGAAGCACACATACCCATATTTGAGAGCTGCTGCTGAAAGCCACAAGTCCTATGAAATAACTTATTCTGCATTTTTACATTATGAACAGCTATCCTCCATCCATCCATTTTCTAAACTTGTTTTGTCCCTGTCAGGGTCACAGGTTGCTCGAACCTAACCCGGCCAGTCGTGGGTTAAGTTAGGGTGTACCCTGGACAGGTTGCCAGTCTGTCGCAGGGTCACAATCCCACACTCACGTAATCAATTAACCTATGAAGCATGTTTTTGGACGGTGGGAGGAAGCCAGACTCCCTGTAGGAAACCCACTTATGCACGGGGAGAACATGTACTCCACAAAGAAAGGTCCCCAGTTGGTGATTCTGTTTCAGGTCCCCCAGCCAGGACTTTAACCGGGGACCTTCTTGCTGTGAGGCAAGAATGCTACCGACTTCACCACTATGCTATCATGATTAGTTTAGGTTGTAATATTGGTAATTTTGGTACCCACCTCCAATAACCTCCACAAACTCAGAGCCAGCCATGGCCAAAAAGGGGACCTGGGCCTCTGTAGCGACAGCCTTGGCCAGCAGGGTCTTGCCACATCCCGGAGGCCCGAGTAGCAGCGCACCTTTGGGAACTTTTGCTCCGAGCTGAAGGTATCGATCTGGACTCTTTCATTAAAACAAAAATAGAAATTTCATTTTTTGTGGGATACAAGACTTTGCTGCAAATCTAATTTAAAATCAACAAATTGATCTAATTCCTGGCGTCCTTAAAATGCATGCGAGTATGTTTAAGGGATTTCAAGCAGCATTAAAATGTCATAAAGTAGTGGCGGCGGCTCATCACCTTGAGGTAGTCGACGAATTCCTTCACTTCCATTTTAGCTTCATGCATTCCTGCGACATCTTTGAAACTCACTCCTTTACCCGATTTACCGTCCACTATGGTGAACTTGGCCATCTTCAGCTGATTCTGTCAAGTTTACCGTCACTTTTGATTAGTCCACAGTCAAACTAAAACCATAGTGAATACATGTGTATTTTTTTTTAAACTCACAAAAGCGCTGAAGCCACCTTCTCTGCCGCCCATTCCAGCCAGACGAAAGATATACCAGAGGATCGCCACACCGATAGCAGCCATCCCCAGAGCATAGACTGCACTGCACAGAGATAAGAGTTGGCAGTTTGGCAGAAAGTATGATGTGTTTATTTAAAGTCTGCCAAAAACAAAAAAAATTCTTACTTTCCAAAAAATCCTGTGCGTTTGTAGGACACTGGGATTCTGTCTTTGGTGTCAATATTCAGCTCTTCCTCAGCTGCCCTCAGCTTTTCCTCAAATTTATCGATGTTGGCAACCTGCATCCTATACATGAGAGCCAGCCTCTGCAAGGAAAAGGAACACAGATAAACCCTCCGTGCTTTTGTCAATTCAGAGAGCAGTCGATTACATATAAAAACATCCAAGAAACATACAGGTCTTCCGAAGATAACAGCTCCAGGATGAAGGTAGATTTCTACAATGTCGCTCTCAGGAACCACCTGCACACGTGACACCTCCCCCTTGGACAACATCTCGTTGACAAAGTCATTCCAGGAGATGTTGCCTCCGCTGGTATTAATGGAGTTCAGCAGGCTCATGATGAGAGCGATGATGAAGAGAGTCCGCAGGCGCTCCCGGTACATCTGGTCCTCCTGCTCACGCCTCTTCTTCTCCTCTAGCAGATGAGAACAAAAAAGAAACCAAAAATCAGGGAAGGTAATAGCAACTTTTTTTTTATCCGAAAAAAAAAAAAAAAAAAGTGTGCTAATAAGAGCTTGATTTTATACCTTCATCTTCTTCAGGAGATTTCTTCTTTGGCCCATCATTTTTATTTTTCTGTTGCTGAGACTGAGATGTGCTGAAAAATGCAGTAGCCCCTGAAATGAAAGAGTTTCCTTTGATTCATCAAGTTTCTGTGGACAGGATGAAAAAGAGTAACAAAACCAAAGTCCTTACCTAATAGATTAATCAAACCAACGGGGTTCCTTAACAGATTGTTCCGGATTAACTCCTTACCAAGTCCAACCATGCCAGGACTCAAAGGTCTGTGCAGAAGACTCTGAAATTTGGAGGGGAAAGGAGGACAACATATCTAGATCCTCTTAATAAAAGACTTTGTGAAAGAAGAATCAAAAACAAAATTCTGTTTGTGTAAAAGAAAACGTTTTTTCTTTCTATTTATTCATTTTAAAACCGTTTAAATAAAATCTAAAGTTTGAAAAGGGCTTTGAACCAAGATTAAAATCCTCTTCGATAATCTTTTGATCTATTTTAAAAATGCTTTAATTATGTCATTATTTGACTCTAAGTTTTGGGTATAGAGTGAGCCTTCCTCATTTTCCATCGTCATCATCAAACACTCTCACGAGCTTTCAGCCTCTCACAACCCCAACCTAACATTACCGATGCTGAAATTTCAAGCTACATCAGAGCTATTCAGCTGCACAGTTTTCAGCAAGATGCCAGCTCAGACGAGGAAAACAAAGATGTAAATTGATCTAGTTGAAGTGAGGAGCTTGCTTGCCGACTGAAACACCTATGTCACTGTTACAGGCTTTTTCTAATGATGTTTTTTTTTTTTTCAATTGCTCCTGATTCATAGGGATTTTAATAAAGGAAAACTCAGAAATGCAATTTTAAGCTATTTTCTTTTGCTATGTCTCCATTATGAGAGAAATGCCACAATAACATGTTAAAAAACATGAAAACCAACAACATCAACAACTTATCGACCTCAAGTTCCTTTTTTAAATTTATACAAAGTTATTTTTTAGAAAATTACAATAAAAAAGCACATGGAAGTACATGGAAAACCACCAATTATTCTTAAAAAAAAGACAGAAAAACAAAGTACATATCAATGAATCTAGTCGTCTACCTTATATAGTTGTATTATACCAAACTTTACTTTGATCTAAAGGAAAACACTTTTGGATGTTCTCAACTCGTAAATAAATAAAATAATAATCTTGTTCTTTTTGCACAAAATGCATGAATAAAAGGAAACACTTGTATTTATTGTCAGAGACCAGAGTGTGGACATTTGCTTAGATAAATTGGATTGTATGTCTTACTTACCTGGATGAGTTTCTCCTGTGGCTGACCTTTGAAAGTCCGCTCCGATATGGAAACTAATGTCTTTCTAGCATAAATATTTCTGGACAGGACATGTTTGACCGCGTCCCTGGATGTCAGTCTTGTAGCTAACATATACAAGTTTCGCCTTGACGGCATCCAAAAACATTTACTGCATTTTCTACTAGCGCCAGCACAATGCTGTAACAACGCTGACATGGTGTGCGGTATCTTCCAAACTAAATATTAAAATATTTTCCGTGATGACATGTCCGTAGATCGTCCATGAAGCTCAAACTATGTGTTATGAGACGCTTGTTTACCGCAGCTTCAACTCACAGCTAGCATTATTCAACAGAAACAGTGGGGCTCACTTCTTCTTGAATGGCATTAACAGTTTCCAGACAAAATCTGTGAGCAATACTGCCACCTACTGACAGGGAGTTTAAAAAGACCAACTGGACGTACAATAGAAATTAAAATGGAATAAACCATGATTCTCATAATACAAAACGGCACAAAGTTCCAGCTAGGGGTAATCCCCATGCAGTTAAAACATTTTTTTTTCATTTGTATTTTATAAGGTTTTTCTTATGTTAATCCACTGTTTTAGTCAGCAACTGTGTTAAGTCGAAATCAACTATTGTACTGCACCAATTGTTCACCAGAGGGCGATATTGTTCAGTGTTCGACTGGTTTCTCATTTGTAACTCCAGGGGTTGTTTTTGTGGGACAAAACTCCCTCTATAAAGGTAAGTACGCTTTCGTGTCATTTTATATCGCACAATTAAAATGTACAGCATGAATCTCCCAAGCTCTGGTGAAATAAACGACTTTAGAATTATACATCATTCTATTATGTTTCAATCGTCCTTTTCGAAAGAGTTCGGGTCCTTTTCATTAATTTCTTCGTTCTATTTTACCGCCACCAAAGTTGTAAACAATCACGGCAGTGTTGAAGTCAAATGGGACGTTTACAGTTCCTTTTGACTGACACATTGATTGACCCAGTAAGAGAAGAGTTTTTCTTTCTGCCCAATAGGAGTCTGCCTGCCATCTCTTCCCGTTGCGCTAAATCTTTAGGTGCGTTAGTTTTCTGATCCAAGACGTCCCGCTTTTGGTGAACTCTGTCACATATGACCGTCAATCGTTGTATTCCCTGCCCTATTTTTAATGTTTCTGTGACGCCTCTTGGTCTAAGCATTTACCGTTTTATAATCGCAAAATACAATTTCTATTTTTATTTATGGTCACCAAATTTATGACTGATTTATCGGGCTGAGGAATAAGCTTGTCGGACATGTATTTATTGATAATAATACTGTCATCTCACGTATGACGTCCTTACCGTTCTTTCCGCATTTGTGTGTTTGAATAGCAACCCAAAACACACATATAAGCGTAAATGAAAATGCGCTATGCGCCCACAAAAAATGAAAAACGAGTAGACCCAAAGTCTGCGCTCCATTTCGTTTTCTTGGCCTTCCAACTATATAATGGAGTTTGGTCGGTTGTGTTTGAAACTGCGTGCTGTATTCGGCCACGTTGGAGTTCGACGTGCCCTGACTGTGAATGCAGCTCTGCACCCTTTGAGGATCCAAAATGGCGTCCATTTCTCGATCCAAAGGAAAGGGACCCGCCCCCAGCAGAAACACCAATCAGAGCTCTCGTTTCATCCCGGACGTGTTTCCGTCCCAGCTACACACTGAAGTCAAAGGCCGCTTCGATAACCGCTCGAATGGGTTGGCTGAGAGGATTAAAGCGAAACAAAAATATGGTCTTTTGAAGGTTTACCTCCACCATGGCAAACCTAAAGACAAACCAATGGATCCCTAAAGATTCTTAGTTTGTGGTGAAGATGAAATTGCTGCGCCGTTAACGAATTCTCGAGGATATTTTACTTTTTTCCTTTGGACGTCTGTTTGTTGCTCTTCTCGGTTTTAACAAGCTAGCGCTAGCCTCTATCCTGGTTAGCTTTTTTTTTTTTTTTTTTTTGCGATGGTCGTCGCTAGTTTATGCGGATGTCTTCGGACCTTAAATCGAAACAACTGCTGCTAATGGGACCACCCACCATCCCCCAGAAACATTGTGACATAGACTAAACGTTTAATATTTGGATATCTATGTGATTTACTTGGACATCCACTAGAGAGGTGAGTCTCATGTTACTCCTCCTGCATACTGAACATGGCAACAACAACAAACTGATTTCTGCTGCTTTGCTGTATAACACGAGTTAAATTGTTCTACTAAAAATGTCAACGTCCAATGTATCTGATCATTTGTAGATTTTATAAAACTAGAATAATAGATACAAACGTTCAAGTTGAATAGTTATATAATTAATCAGTTTTATGTTTCATTTTGCTTCCTAAATATCTCGTGGTCAACCTCAGCAGGGTGATGGGAAATGCAAAAATAATTAATCTAAGAATTCAACAATAATTTATACTATTTTAGGTTGGAATTTTTTATTTTTATTTTTTTGCATGGACATATTATTTCAACTCATTGTAAATATGGTAGTGCCATGATGATTTTTAATTAGATGTAAGTATTTAGTATCAGTGAACAATTACTCGTGTTTATATTTACACCGTCATGTTTGGGAATACTAATATTTTTGGCTTGCATGTGTATTTTCCCCCTAAAATCTGAAGAAAAAAGCAAACATGATTGTATTAATTGTTAATACTTAGTACTGTAATCGGTTCCAACTGTACATTGAAAAGTAAAAAAGGGGCTCCTTCATTACTCAGACAATAATTAACACCATATTTCTCATGAGAATGCACTGTGTAACGTCCAAATGTTGACCTATTTCCCTTTTAATGATGCAGAGGCAGTGCTGATTTAGCATTTGATACAACGTACTACTACCTGTTTTTCCAGTTTGGATTTTCAGTGATAAGGTTGTGGCTATACAGTCTTGCTCTGATGTTAGAAATGTGGGAAATGTGTAAGATTTGTTCGCAGGGAGGCAATGACTTAGAATATATTGCTGTGGTAATGGTATGTTGTTAATATGGTTGCTTGCTTGTTACACATGTTAGTGTTAAGGTGGATCAAAGTTGTAAATATATTGTTTACTGTGTAAAATAACATGAAACGAAGAGCATGACTAGGTAGATTTTGGAATAAAACAGAATTCATGAAGATGCTCTTCGATCTGATGCAGCACCGTCGCTGTTGAAAACACTGCAGTGGGGATGATGGTGTTTTCCACCAAGATGCTCTGTGTTGTGGCTGTTTTGAGGCGTTCATGTTTACTTCACTGCAGGGGCAGTGATGCATACCTCGATGGCTCTCTTTTGCCTAATATGTCTTTTATTCATTTTAATGGCTAAACATTGGTAACTTTGTCATTTATATGATTGTTTCCTGCCAGAAATTCAGATCTCCTTGTTTTTAAACCTATTTTTTGCTTTTATATTTTTGAGTTTTTAATTCCCGTTTCTGTAATCGCTCAAAAATGAACCGTGCCCTCCATCTGCAACAAAACAGATTTATTTTAGGCTGCAAAAGTCACGAGTCTGAAAAAGAGTGGCAGGGAACAAACCAGTACCTTGTTATAGTTGGCGGATTTCATTATTGTGTTATTACCCCATTGTGTTTAACTGATAGCATTCTGTCTTCTACAAATGGGTCACCTTTCTTTTAAAATCTTCTCATTGTTTTATGTAGATGTCCTATGAAAGTCAGTTTAGGTGTTTCATATCAAGCCCGGAGTAGCATCACAAAGCTTTTAGAAACCCTCTTGAGCCTACTCAAACTGCAATCTGCAAGAAATTTGGCAACTGAATTACTCAACACAAGACTTGCATTGGACAATGTCAAGTGTATATTTTAGTCCAATGTGCATTTATGACCAACTTAAATTTGCTTTTATATAAAGATCTCATCTTAGTAATATCTGTGTATAGCTTCTTTTTTCATCCCCTTTTAAATGAGGACCATTACAGATGCTTTTATCAACAAATCTACTGAAGCAAGTTCCAATTCAATCTAAGAGATTACAGAAAATTACATTTGTTAATATGGCTTTCAGTTGGCCTTGCACACAGTTAAAGTCAGTCAAAAGGTTGCGGAAATGACAAACTAGAGAATAGGTTTAACATCGAAAAGATAAAAGTGAAAGCAAATGAAGACTGTTTAGTCAGCTTGAGCAGAAAGTTGGTTTTGTGAAGCTACATACATCCCTCTTTAATATAAATATTTAGAAAATCACGTATGTTTTATTGGTTAATTATGTTGGTGATTATTATTTATTTTATTAATGTAACAAAGATGGATTTCACATTTTTTGTTTTCATTTTCTTTTTAAGATAAAAAATATACTTATATGGAATCGATATACAACATTTCAGTGTGGTCGCATTTTTCTGTTGGTTCTCTAGAAGATCAAAGTAGTATTTTTGGAGTTGCTTAAGCTAAATGAATAGCTGTGTATGTTGTAAGAGGGATAAGTCTTTAGCTGCAAGTCTTGCTACCACAGTCTGTTTTGGTTTATGAAGGCTCTCCCCTCCCCCTCCCACGCTTAGTGTGGTCCCTTTAGGTAAACAAGCATGGCTACTCCTGTTTCTTGACTCTCTTTGCCTCTTCCTGCTTGTGTGTAGGCTCTTCCTGTGCTGTATGTTTGAGTTTGATGCTTGTTTGATTGCTGCTTTGCAGTTCTGTGAATAATCTAATGTCATCTGAAGCTTCTGAATTTTATCCGGGTTCTTTGCCCCCTTCCTTATCTTCAAAGGGAAATGGAACAAAATGGCGGGCATGCTGTTTCCCTGGGGTGGGGTGGGCTGGGGGCAATAGTCTTATTCCTGATTTTAGGAAGTACTGATGGCTGATGGTCTTTTCTCTTTGCTAAATGTCTGAATCAAAAGGGAACCATTTCTCAGTGGAAACATCCTTCCCCCAGTTACTAAAATGTACTTTACGCCATTGACCTTTTTAATTAAAAGTCTTTAAAAATCATTATCTCGACTATTTTGAATTATGGCTATGAGAATTGAGATTTTTTTGTATTGTTTTGGGGGATTTTTGTCTAATATTTTTAATTTTTCATAACACCATACAACCAGTTACTTCTGTTGCACATATTTAATTCAGGTTTGATTTTAATCTTTTCTTTTAAAAGCCATGTCATAGTCAGACAAGTTGGTTGCATTAAGACTTCAGTAACTACTATTGATTAGTTCAACTTAGAAATGTCTAATATTGTTTTTTATGCTTTAGTTGAAATGTTTAAAGCTGAGAGTCCTCAGTCTAAATACAAAGCAGTCGGGGAGGTAATGACTGAACCAAAACGGCCACCGTAGTCAGTGGTCACGTGATGCAAACAAAGTAGCAATGAAGCAACAGGACAAATGTAAAGCAACAACTGCTTTCTTATCACACAGGAAAAACTCCTTCCTTGTTATAATGTTTATTTTAACGCTGCTAAAAACGCTTCTATCTGTGTCTCTTGATGCAGCACACGCGTACCACTACTGTGATGTCATTTCACAAGCCACATTGTAGTTCCTTAACAGGATTCTCTTAAAAACAATGCCGTAGCACCACAACTATGAGGCACAACAACTCATTGAAATGTGGTCAGATGAATGTAGGCTCATTAAAACAACTTTTAATGGGTTTGAGGGCTTATTAGCGTACCTCGTAGCTGCATTGTCCCCAGTAATCGCCTCGGAGCGTGCCTCTGCTGTACCAAAGTACCAGTGAAGCCTGGGTTTCACATAGATGGTCAAAATTGTTAATTTACACATTATTTATCCAAATAAGAAGTTTGGATAAGTAAACCATCTTGACAAGTATTTGTCAAGATAGTAGCTTGTTTACAAGCTATGGTCCGGAACAGAAATCTCCGGTAGGTTCCAGTCTGAATACACCCTAAGTTTCACATAAATTATAACTTTATATTAACACTCAGAAAGCCTTAATTCTAGTAAATCAAATGATCACATTGGTCAGCCTTGGCAAGATTTTTTTTTCAATAGAGGTCTCCAATCTGGTGACATTTGTTGTTTGATTGCAACCACTACTAAGCAGGAGGCCTCTTTGGGTAATGGTACTAGTCATTTGTGAGCTTGGAAATATCCTAAGGTTTTCTTGGTTGGCTCTGGAGCTGATAGCAGTCTGTGCAATCTGAGAGGGACCTGTTTGAGGACAGGATTGTGCATGACACCATCAGCCAGAAGCAGAATTTATGCATCATACCCTAACCATAGCCCTAACCCAAAACTAAGAAAATTACATTTTTATCTCATTTATTTTTTTCCCATCTTTTGAAGTAACACAAAGATGAATTATTTACATTGGCAGCTGGGGGGCATGCAAGTTGCCCAGTGGGATAACTTGGTAAGCTTTAATGTGTCCATTCTGATGGTCCTCACAAATATTTTTGAGGCCAGTTGATGGTAGATTTACCTGAGAATAGAATTCAGAGTGAATGGATGGGATCACAAAACCACTTTGCTCTTTCACAGCGGTCACTCTAGTTTTTTTTTTTTTTTGTCTATTTGTTCTTTACTTGGCATAGTTGACTTTGGATATAGGTAAAGAAATGTAGCTGGTTTTAAAGACCTCAAAATTAATAACTTTTCTGTTGTGTTTTTCCTAACAACTTTGCTGAACCCACAAGAAAGTATGGAGTGTCACTTACTCTCAAAAAGTTTTTTTTTTTTGGCAGTTTATTAAAATAAAAATAAAAACTGCAGTAAAACACATTACTATATTAGAGGATAGCTGCTGGGAGTTTGCTCATTACTCCGGATGCAACCAGTGTAAGATCACTCCTGTCCTCAAGTGGGATTACAGCTACCAACACTGAAATACTGCTCAAATAAAAACAAAAAACTCTAGCTTACATGAGATGTTTGCTGACTGCAACCCAAGCATCTAAGAAATGTTTTTATCTTTGATTTTTGTAAAGTAATTGTGTACAGACTTAATCTCATCACTTTTACTAAACTGTGGCATATACACAAAAGATGATTTATTGCTTGCAGTTCCAGGCTGCACTTAAAAAAAAAAAAAATCCTGCATACCGGTATATCATGTATACCGGTATGGTAGATGGTCACCAACATGGGACCACCACAGATATTCCATTACAGGTCCAGACAAGATGAACCCTTCTGATGTCAGTAATGTTTATTTGTGTGTGTGTATTTTGTGCTCTCAATTCCCTACTGTTTTTGAGTTTAGAGAATGATACAGCGGCAAACCTCTGTAAGCATTCTGTGCCTGAGAATGGAATACAAGCGATAACAGCAGCCAAAAAATTCAAACTTTGGGGTCAAAGGTTGCCCTGCACAGATAGAATGCTTTGCTTACAGGCTTGCAAATTCCTCTATTTTAGCACTTTTGCACCTCTATTTTAGCAGTTTTTTTAAAGACTTTTTTTGTCCCAAAGCTTGTTTGTTTTTTTTTTTTTTTTTTCTTTGAATAGAGGCTAAAGCTGGATCAGTTAGTTTTTTTTTTTTTTTTTAATAAATAAAATGTATTATTATTATTTTATAGGTCAACTAGATAAAAGTAGTCTAGGTGGCCAAAGATAAGCTAAGATTTTGAATCACAGACTTTGGATGTTAGCTTATTTTTTTTTACTCAGAAATCATGTTATTACTTTGTCTTTTTTAACCCTAGATTACTATTGCTGAGTGATTTTTCACCCGACCAAAAGTATTTACATGATATTCATTTTGTTGTTTTTTTCTGTTATGGGTCTTTGTGTAAAATCTCAAGGTGCATTCACGCCAAATGCAATTCACACGATGTAGGCGGCGAGTTTCAATGTTAAGTCAATGGTACAAACGTGAATTGAGGCGATCTGAAGGCCCGCAGCATAATTGTTTGGCAAGAACTCAATTTGAGCAACGAGACGCAAATTGGGCGGCCGTTCCAAAATTTAGATATCGAAGGTTTGACAGGTAGCTACGTCACATCTGGGACAGCTGTTTTCAGTGACTCTGGCAGCGGGAGAATATTAATCAATGCAAGTTTGGTTTTTTTCCCCTGACTTCCATGTAATTCTTCAACTCGATGGGGCCACAGAGTTACCAGGGCGTGCAAGGACGAGATGCACCCCGAGTAGATCGCTAGCCTACCGCGATGGCTCTCTGGCTGCAGCTAGCCAGTCTCCTTTAGTCTAGCGAAGCTTGCTTGCCAGATACGCCGGCATACAAACACCTGCTACAAAATTAATAACAAAAAAATGAGTAAATAGAAAAATACCAATATATATTTATATCAATTTTTCTGTGATAGTTTTATTTAAATATTTTTTATTTTTGGCATGTTTTGGATAGGACCTGTGTCACACTACAGATATTTTATCATTTGCCTTACCGGAGACCACTTATCACCACTTGTGCCTCCTTTATGGGTATACATAACGTACTGGCCTTGATACTATAATGTAGGTAAAATTTCAGTTCATTGTGCAGGCCTTATACCAGTTTTAGATTTATGTTCAGCCAAAGTTGATCCAATATTTTAGGTTAGTTGTTTTTGTTTTTTATTTTCGTAAAGACATTATGCATCCCAAATAATCTGCTGTGTAAAACATAACTTATTTGGCCAGTGGGATTCATTAAACTGAATAAAGCACTTTAATGCAGAAAATTGGGAAAGTTGGGTTTTTGTAATCAAGCTACTTACTTGAGGGTTTGTTTCAACCTTAGCTGCAGGTCAAAACTATCTGCTTGTCTTTGACACTTCTTTTTCTCAGTTATGATAAAGTTATATTTAAAAGTATTATATTACTTTGATTTAGGTCTGCTTTCCATATTACTGACTCCTATTTTGAGGAACTACAATAAATGGTGAATGCGAAGGGGTCAGGACAAAGTGTTAGGTGGGGGATGGAAGAGGTAATGTGGCCTGTCTGAATCTCAATCACCAAGGCTCTTCAACAAGGCTGGCCTTTTGATGGGCCAGCTGCAGCCATTCATCCACCCATTCACATTGAAATGCAACAACAGGAAGAGGGGAGGGTGTGATGGGCTGGGGTTGCATGCATGGGCCTATGAGCTTGTGAGGGTGGGATGAAAGTGAAAAGCAAAAGCATACCTAAATACCAAAGGGAGGAGATCTGCCAGTTGGGCCCCATACCCCTGCTCACAAACACACAACCATACTTTGTTTTCCCCTCATATTGGGGAGTATACGTTCACACAAAGAATCCGATCACCCCTTTTGACTAGCAAATGCATTTTTACAACTCAGCTATTTTCTTTCTTTGCACCTAAGCTGGTGTTTGTAAAGCAGCTGATTCATTTTGTTGCTTCTTTATTTACTAGTACTATACTGTGTATAGTACACTGGTTGATTCTGTTGTGTATATTTAGATACTTTATATTTAATGTTTGTATTTCTTTCCAAACGTGTTTATTGTTATTTATACAATGGTCCAAGTGAATACTGGATTCTGATTGACTGCTGGATATGGATTAAAGAGTGATATACCACACCTAAAAAACAAACTTCCGGTCACACAGTCCAAGTGTTCTTTATCACTGTGCAGGCCTCTTTAATACCTAATTTTAAGTCCTTATCTGGGTAAAAACAAGTGGTAAGAGGTGAACCCTCTCTCTGAACTGATGCTCTATTTAATCTATCGTGAAAATAGGCATTTATATTGTTTTTCTTTTGTAAGAAAAATAAATACATATTGAAAGATTAGTCAAACTCCCTACTCCATAATGTCTTGTTTATTTTCTGTTTTTTTTTTAATTGGTAGTTCACCTAGTCATACAAATAACTAAATATACTGAATCTTGTATTCTTCTGTCTCACCACAAGAGAGTTTCTCTTTATTAAAAAGGTCTCCTGAACCTTCCGTAAAATGAAACACAGAGACGGAAGTTGACTGTGTGCTGATTTTGTGTTTTAGCTGCTCATTAGAGGTTTAACTTAAAAAAAAATCTACATTTGTCCGGATCTTTCTTTTAAGCATGTTACACTTTGCCGCTTGTGTTGGGTCGGTCGGCTCAGTGGCATGTTACCATGACAAAACGCTGAACCACATATCAAATGGTCTGCTTTCAATGATCTAAATGAAAGAAATATCAAGACATTGTTTCCTGTATGTGCTGTCTTTGATAAATTTATGATGGAAGTTAATATTCCATTTTTTAGTTGCTCAGCTTGGCTTTTACTTATTGATTATATAAATTGTGTTCACTTATGGTCTTGTAGACAAGTGCTGCAAATTGAACCTGTCTTCTAGACTGCTTTGCACAGGGTTGAAAGTGAGCCTTTAAAAACTGAGTTTATGTTGTTCTTTGTGGGATTTCCCAGCTCCTATTTTCATTTTCTGCCACTTCCAGGATAGAGCCATTGAGTGCATGTTTTAGAGCAGGGGTCTCCAACCTTTTATGCTCAGTGAGCTACTTTTACATACTGAAATAGCCGGTGTGCTACTTGCGTTTTAAAACTTTTATTCACACTTCAAATTTTCACACTTAACAAATAAGAAACATTAAAGTCAGAACAAAAAACATTTTGTGTTGAAAACTTTCTTAACTTTCTCGTGTGATTCTGTTGGTGAGAAGCCTGCTGCATAGATTGGACCAGAGAGCTGTAATATCCACTGAGGTTTACTTTGATGGAGTCATTAAAATACTCGTCTATCAGTCTGGTTTTGAACTTTGACTTGATGACATTCATGTCAGAAAAGACAGATTCACAAAGGTATGTCGGCCCAAATAATGCTGCATTTTCAGAGCAGCCTGGAGGAGATTTTTTTTTATCATTTTCTGGATGATCTAAACTCCAGAAGAGCTCAGAATGCTGCCGGGATTTTAGCTGAACATCATTGTGCAGATTTATGATTTCCACCTCCACAGGATCAACAGAGAACAGGTCAGCATCTGTCCTGACAATTCACTGATGTCCACATCCAGAAAAGATTCACTATAAATGTCACACTTTTTCAAAGTTGCAGAATCTGTTTGAAGCTCTTCTAACAGCTTGGGCAGCAGATCACAATATTTGTGAACATTAAGGAGCTTTTCTGCTCCTGCATAAACTTTCAGCATCTTTGCAACTGAGGGGAAGAGCTGAAATCTGTAGTTTTTTATTTGCTGTATGAATAAATTGAGTTTTACATGAAGGTCTTCACAGCACTGATCATGTCAGATTTTTTGTTTTTGTAATTGTTAGTTCATCTCACTCTGGGTGTGTATCTGAGCTGCTTCCTCTGTTTCTGAGTTTAAATGCTGTTTCACATTAGCGGAGGAAGGAAAATAGGGGACCCTTTTTTATTATTATTGTCTCAACAAAAATAAGTAAAATATCACAGTTCAGAAGAGCTGAGCAGGGTGCCCACGCTCCAGGCTCCCAGCACCGCGTGTCTCCCTAATGGACCAGCTCTCGAGCTCTGCTGGTCCAGGAGTCTGTCTGCAGTCAGAGACTGCAACAGGACCAAACACTCATTTTTGATCAGTATTTTACCCGCTCATCTAGTCCCTGAAAACATGTAGCCAAAGCCGAGTTCCTGATGCGAGCAGCTACCTGTCAAACTAATCTGCTTTCAAATGCAGTCAGACATTCGTGCTCGCTCCTTCAGCTTTTTTTATATAATTCCGCCCACTATCAATGGGATTGGCTAGAAGTTCAAAGTACTGACTTGATTGGCATGTCCAAAGACCAATAGAAACTTAGCACTGAAATGCAGCACCGTTTGCAGCGGCTTCTTTCGGTTACGGTAGAACTGCGTAAATTATAACTGTTCCTATTGAACCAAACTTTGGTGCCCAACCATAGTTGTCACCAAGTGACAAATCAAACTTGTTCTTCTGTGAAGCATTGCTGTGAGCTACTCAAAAGGGTAGCTCGCCAGCGACGGGTTGGGGACCCCTGTTAGAGCCATTAAATGCCCACTCCGATGAAAAACTTGTTTTTAGTGTTTTTAACATATTCTTGTAGCATTTTTCTCATGATAGAGCATGTATATAAAGAAAATTTATTCAAATCACAGTGAATCAGGAGCAAATAAAAAAGTTACATTTGAAAAAGTTTGTTGTTGTTGCATACAAACTATGATCGGCAGGCCACAAGCTCTGTACTCTACTTTATTCCAATGTCTCCACCTGCAGACAAATAGATCCATTAACATCTTCATTTTCTTCGTCCAAGCTGGCATCTGGCTCAAAACTGTACGGTTGGATAGCTCCGTTATCGCTCGCCATTTTTGTTGCACCAATAATGTTAGCTTGGGGTTGTAAAGGGCTGTGAACAAGAGGGAGACGGTGTAAACAAATGATAATGGAAAATGATTGCAGCCTTACTTTCACACCAACAGCCCTGCCCACAACCCAGAGGGGAATTTCTGAGGAACTCCTGGCACTCTGCAGAAACTATGACCTAATCAACAACACAGTTGTTTTGATTTTGACAGACAATGGCATGATCATAATTAAAAGACTACCGGGGATGCTTTTTTTAAATAAATCAAAATATCATTAAATTGTAATTTCTGCACATTATTTAGAACTGTCGAGCTATAGATTCAGCTTAATGTAATAGTCAGTGCCAACAGTTACTATTAAGAAAGTAGTGGACTTTAACTCTCCTGTAATTATGTCTTCCAGTTTTGTAAGTAACTTCAAAATAGGAGTAGGCTAAATATAAATTTTGGGTAATTGTTAACTCAAGTGTAAAATTGCAGATATTTAATAAATTGGTCTGCTTCTTTTCTGGCTAGTGGAGCTATTCCTGTGGCCCCCAGGTCCTCCAGGTCATAGCCATTTGCTGTATTTTTTGCACTAGAAAGAGTACTTACCAGCCTTAATTTAAAAAAAACAAAACAAAACAACAGTGCTTTAACTATGTTCACTGATGTCTTAGATATTTTGAGAGGTACTGGCACTTAGTCAAAAAGTTTGGATTGGTGTTGTGATTTGACCCGGCTTACAAGTATCTGTTTTTAACATGTTGCTTATAAGGTTGGGACTTGGCGTAGTCACAGTAATGCTTGTTTTAGCAATATTGGTCTGTTTTTTTACATGTTACAAACAACGTTGGGATTTATATATATTGTAAATATATAATGTTATATAATATGTATCATGTTACAAACAAGTTTTAGGGTTACTGTAAAAGCCGTTATTAAAGTCTTACTGAATGACGGAGTTATCTCTGACTCTTATCTGGCTTATTGCATGTTGGTACGCCTTATATATGATGTTATTAAAATAGACCATTCATTTAGAGTGTGAGTTTATTATTCTGTGCAGCTTATAGTTCAGAAAATAGTTGCACCACAATTTTGCTTTGTCCACAGCTTATGCTTTAACTGGTACTTTTGAGAAATGACAAAGACAACTTTGTCTGCTGCTTGTGTCTATACAATTTATCAAAAACTTTTTAAAAAGTCCCATTTCGAATTGCTTTTTTTCCCCTCAAATTACTACATGAAATTGTTCCCATTCCATTAGAACCTCATTCCATATATTTTTTGTTTTACCTATGCCATTTTTTTGCTGCGTACAATTAATATTGATCAAGTCGAGTCTAATTCCTCTAAGAATGTATTTGAATTGTTTTGTTGTAAATATTGACTGTGTTCTTTGTTTTTCCCAAGTATGTTTTTTTTTTGTTTTTTTTTTTTTTACTCCTAGATTTTTTTTTGAGTAGTCACAGTTTGGCCATGATTAAACACCTAAAAAAAATTCTGAACAGTAGAGCATAATGCATTGTCTCCTCTGGTACATGTTTGAAACATGAAGTAATTGTAAAGGATTTACACTAAATAAATGGAGCTTGTTGTAGTTATGAGTGCTATCTCCATGTCATGGAGATGCTGTGCTCAGTGGATTTAAGACAAAAATGCTGTTTAAGTAGTTGTTAGTATTTGACAGCTGTCATTGTAGTATTGGCCATTGTTGGAAACATTGAACTGTTTTTTTTTTTTTTTTACAATTTACAGTCATATTGATCAAGTTTGACAATTTATATGTTTTGGATTTTTTTTTACATTTTGACTAATGCCCCTACAGTTTTTTGAGTATAGAGACCATAACATCTGTAGAAAATCTGCAGGAGACTGTTGTCTTTGTGAAGCTTACAAATCTGGCTATAGCATCCTGTCTGGAACTTGCATCTCTTGTTGGGCTACTCGACCTTGGTCCTCAAGATCTACCACCCTGTCTTTTTCCTGTGGTTTAAGTTTACTATAAACTAAAATTATTAAAAATAATAGTTGCGTTAAAGTTTATTCATTTTCTCCTAATAACCTGAAACACTGTACGTTGCTTCAATTCTGGAAAAAGGTAATACATGCTCATACATATGTTTCAGTTGAATCTTTTACTAGGCCTCTGTGTTTTACATTTCTTTATTTCACATTGTGAAAGTGCTCAACTGATCTGTTTGGAGACTGATGAAGTAAGAGTCCGCTGGAAATACGTTAATCACGTTAACTGTTGAAGAGTTACTGTAATCGAAGAACGTAAACACGGAAGCTAAAGCTCCAGTGTTGAAGCAAATTTGTTTTTTCCGAACTTATGTCAGTAAATAGAGCTTCAATCTTGTTTTTTTTCCTACTACAGAAATGTACTCGAAAATGGGAAGCTTCACAGACACTTTACTTTGAAAATTCTTTTTTAATTCCAATGAAAGTAGCGCAGCACATTAGGCTAATTTTTGGTCTATAAACTTAAAGTCCAACGTAATCTACATGAGAATAGAAAACATTACACCCACTATCTTATGTTAAAAAGTGAATAAATATTACCTTGACAAAGATGTCGAGGACAGTAAGGAAGATGGCAAGACAGCGGGATTCTTTAGTTTCAGGTGCCTGTGCGTGCATGAATGCTGTGCTGCTGTGAAACGCAATTTTGTTTCTGTCTTCTTCTATGGTTGAGGAAGTGCTATACCACCTCAAAAAGTGCAAAACTTCCTGTTGCACTTTTTGATCCAAATTACTTTGTGGGTGGTGGTTATCATAGTCATTTGAAATGACAAAAAAAAAAAAAAAAAAAAAAATTTAAAAATGCATCAACAACACCAAATTAGTGTCAATGATTTTTTTTCATAGTCTTTTTTCAGTGGCCCTTGTGAAGTCACATTTTAAAATATAACACCTTAATTTGTAGCAGATTCAACATTCTTGCATCCATTCCCAGCACTGCTGTTTAGATATTAACTGCCTCCCATCCTCAGATATTTTGCTTGATGATGTTCCAAAGGTTCTCAATAGGGTTGAATCAGGACGGTTAGGGCCCAAACCCTCAGTTTGCAGAGGTACTCCTTGCAGCTTGAGATGGTGCAATGTTATGCATGAAGATGATTTTGTTCTGGAAAACATAGTTCTTCTTTTTGTACCATGAAAGAAAGTGGTCAGTCAAAAGCCTCGTTCCCACTGAGGGGTCCGGTATGGTTTGGGCCGGTACGGTCCGCTTTTTTTGAGCGTTCCCATTGTAAAATTGACCCCTTAATCGTGGCATTTTCTCCTCTATCGTTTGTCTCTTCTCTAAGCTAATTTGATCAATAATTATGTCAAATATATCATTAAATAGCCCTACACAATTGTGCAGGTGTTGCCTCGTCAGTGTGTAAGCAAAAAAATGTATAAAAGTGAAACTAAAGACAAATTAAAAAGGTATTCTTCATAAAGAAACTCCGTCTTGTGGTTTTGTGACGTAAAACTGCTTTACGCTCTTTGATCTTTTTGATTCTCAGGCGCGCAGGTTTTACGACATACTTTGTGTTACTTAACACGAGCGCAGAATGATTGACGGAACAGTGTGAATTTGCTTACCCAGAGTAGAAATAGACATATACACCGATGCAGGAAGCCCAAGAAGAATCATTTTCAGCAAAAGAGGGGTACGTCTGTGATTTGGTTGCATTTTGGATTCAAGGCGTCCAACAATGAGCAGAACCCAGCAGTATGTAAACAAGCTAGGAAGCTATTCCCACTATCACAACAAACCTTGTATCACTCAAGGAAAAAAATGAACAAATGAGATTACAAAAATAAGAGATAAACCAAAGTTGTGGAAAAGAGCTGAAACAAGTATCCAAATACTCAGATTCTCGTGATCTGCTCCCAGAAATTTGAGTCTCAAAATTCGCAATGTTCAAATCCCTGATTCATGATCTTTATAAACATAGTACAGTTTCATCAAATATTTTATCCTCCGGAATACAGAATATTTTTTTATTTTAAAGCCAAATGTGCTGCGCGACTCACCAGAAGTAAACAATTCTTCAAAATAAAATGTCTGTAAAACTAGCAAGTGATTTTCTATCCGTTCAAAAAATTGAGACAGAAGTTCTGCTCACTGAATTAAGTTCTGAGGAAAAAAAAAGAATAGCTTCAATATCGGAGCTTAAGCTCCAGTGTTTATATTGTTTTGGTTACTCTTCAACAGTTGACGCAATTTATGTAATTGTTGCAGAATTTTGAGCAAAAATGTGTTTTTCTACTCATAAACATGAAATTGTTGTGCAATTTAAAAAAATGTTTTTTATAAAAAGTTTTTTTTCACAAATTCAGTCTAAATATCTTTTGATTTTTGGAACAAATGTGAAAGCTGCTGCATATCAGCCACATCTGTTTTCACTGATTTATTTTACTGTACCAAAATTTTTGTTTATTAATTGTGCCTATTCAGTTATCTGTTACTCAAAATAGTTAGAAAAATGAGCTATGGCATTTTTTTCGAGAATTGCTGAAAATGTACTTCATTGTGTGTATCGTGATATATATCGTTATCGTGATATAAAGTATTTTATATCGCATTATACATTTTTTTTCCCATATCACCCAGCACTATGCTCTATTATGTTATATCTCTTATGCTCTCCAATTAATCTGTTTGCTGGAAACCTTTCTCATTCTGTCTTTATCTGCACAAACTCTTAGTACTCTCACAGTACAACGATCATGCTTAAGTTTTTTTGTGAAATATCTGAGGTTTTCATACCTTGTCTAAGGCATACCATTATCTCCTGCTTTTCAAAAGCAGATAGATCCTTCTTTTATTTTCCATATTACTTGAAAATGTTTGTCTACTTACTTTTTCCTCACCTGGCAAATTCATTCACAGGTGTCTGAGATTGATTTCAGAGTTACAAAGATCTCAGAGACACTATATCATCCATGCTTAATTGAATAACATTTTTATAGTTTTTTGACACATTTTCCATTCATCCACCCATCTCATTGGCCGCTTTTTCTCTTTCGGGATTGCGGGTGTGCCGGAGCCTAACCTGGCTACTGATGGGCGAAGGCAGGGAACACCCTGGACAGGTTGCTTGTCTGACGCAGGGCGTCAATCACACACACACTCACTCTCACTTTCATATCTAGGTTTAATTTAGAGTAACCAATGAGGCATGTTTTTGGACTGTGGGAGGAAGCCAGGGTACCTGGTGAAAACCCATCCATGCATGGGGTGAACTTTCAAACTCCACACAAAGGTTCCCAGTTGGTGTTTCTGTTTCAGATCCCCCTGCTTGGATTTTGAATCGGGGCTTTCTTGTTGTGTGGCAAGATTGCTAACTACTGCGCCACCGTGCATCTATTTTACACAATAATTAAATTGCATTAAACCTTGGAGAAACAATAGCAGCTGTTAGTGTAACCTTTAAAAATAATTTTTGGTATGATATTTAATGGTAATGTATTTTGTAGCTTTATATCATTCAGCACGGATCATATTTCTGTTCCTTGGCTGTCTTTTAGATCCCACTCCGATCATCTTGTGATCCCAGTGGTCTTTTAATTATGATCATGGAGTTTGTAGCCCAAAAAAAAGACTGTTGTTTTCTAGGACATAGTAAACCTTCAGCAGTAGCAGTAGTACATTTGAAGCTATTTATAACATGTGCACACAGCTTTTGCCATGGTCCATAGACAAAAGCTTTTTTTAGATGAGCAAAGAAACGAAAAAAGAAGAAAAAAAAACTTAACTTTTCAAACCAGTTTGCAATATTAGTTTAATCCATGTCAGGTGTTTCTTTAGCTAATTAATTATTCGAATGTTGCATTGTGTTATAAATTAAAGACTGTAAGCCACCTTTTTCCTCTCAAAATAGTGCTGTCATGCTGCATACTTGCACTCATTCCCAACACAACGGTTAATCTTTCTGCTTGTAGAGAATGGAGCGGTAACGAATAAATTAAGAGTTGTCTCTGTGCCACAGTTTCATATTGAGCAAAATGGCATGTTGGATTTTTACCAGGCTGTAATGATTTTTTGTTTACTGCGTATGTTTACTGAAAAAATATTTTAAAATACAAAGCCTGCACGTTCACATAGTAAAATGATTTTACCAATTTTGTGCACATTTGGAGTCAGATACAAATGTGTTTATAAATACATTTGTCATGTATGTCTCAACTTTCCACTTATTGTTGCTTTTGGGTTATATGGTCGCTTTATAAATTAAAAACGATTGTTCAAAAAGTTTGTCTTGAACTATACTTTACACCCCCCAGTAAACAAATGTCCCTTTTGTCATCAGTTTTAGTAGTGGCAAGTACAACAGAGCAAAAGGTATTTATCAGTCACCGGTTTTGTATGTTCTCCCACTTAAACAGATGAGAGGTCTGTAATGTTCATCATATCTAGACTTCAACTATGATAAACCGAATGGAAAAGTAGGTAATCACATCGTACGATTTATTATTTTTTTTTAAATTTTGTATTCATTTAACAATTTGTAAAATGGTTAAAGACGAATTTGTCATTTTGTCAAAAGTTTATCAGAATATTTTATAGGGGTGTAACGGATCACGGATAATCCGTGGTCTGTACAGATTAGGAGCCTAGGTTTGGGACACGCGTGTACCACGGTCCAGATGACCCCACTTTTAATGTAAGCAAGCCAAGGAGAGCGGAAGGGTTGGGAGTACTCCAGATAGATTTGGCATTTTCAACACAATTTTTAAGCATTCTTTTCCCTCAGGTTTGGATATTTAGTCTAAAGACATGTAAATGTAATCAGAAACTACATGTTTTAGCATTTTGTTTGTGTTCAAAGTTTAAAGAGGTTTTGTTTTAATAAATAGGATTCAATGTTTTGATGTTGAATATATAAACATTGTGTGTGTGAAGTACTTTATATGCTTATTGAATATAAGTTTCCAAGAATTTAGTTTTTATCTTTTGTTTTTTTGCTGTTTTTTTTTTTTGCTTTTTACTGATCCGAAAAAAATCCGAACCGTGACCCAAAAACCGTGAAACGATCCGAACCGTGAGTTTTGTGATACGCTACACCTCCCTATATTTTACAGTGTAACTGGTTAGCAATGAGAGAGGTCAAGCTTAAGCCTTGTTTCCACTGAGGAGTCCTATATGGTATAGTACGGTTCAATCCGGTATTTTGAGCGTTTCCAGTGTAAAATGGACTCATTAAACAGATCCGACCCCTACCTTTTGAGGGGCCCCCATCTGTTGTTGGTCAATAGAAAATAGAATGGGACGTTTGGGGTTGAGTTGCTGTTGCCACCTGCTGATTGGCAGAAAGTGATGATGACAGTTGAAAGCACCAATATAGTGCTGAGCTAGCTTTTCTATTTTCCCCTTTATGGCGGTCTTCTTCTAAGTTGCCCATGATATTCTTTCAGACAACATTAAATTCCTGTTATACACGATGTACAAAAAGTAAAGCAATGCATGCGCCATGAAAACAAACCGATCAGTCGAAGTGAGGTTTAACTGAGTGGAAACGCTCGCCAGAATTAACTAGTTTGTCTCGTACTACTCCTCCCGCGCTAGACTGCCCAGACAATACCCACTATGAAGGATGGATGGGAGTAGAAAAATCATGCTATGAGTCTGCTTTTCTGTTGATCCAGATGGAGGAAGGAAGAATAGGCCCATGTATGGTGAGATTTTATCAAATATTTCCTGTTAGTGAGAGCATGACACCTTGTTGGATCTTCCTTAAGGACAATGATCCCAAACAGATCCCCCGCTGGGAAAAAATAAATGAATAAATAAAAAGAGCATTTCAAAGTTCTAGAGTGGCCTAGCTAGTCGTAGTGTCTGGACCTCAATCTAATTAAAAAAATGGGGAGGATGAGGGACGAGAGGTGGCCAAATAGAAAGTTTCCATACTACTGCAAGGCTCTGGAGGACCCTTTACTTTGATGCTCGTGGGACACCACCAAAGTCACCAGCAGCTATGTGCTTGCTACCTTTATTGGTATTTTAGAAGCTGCTCTCTTAAAGCAATGTGTTTATCTCACAGATACCCTCTTCATTCTGCCTGTTTTTGCACAAACCTGTGTGTTCTCTGAATCGGCTACAAATTTCTTAATAGTACAATGATCATGCTTTGGTTTTCATGAAATATCCAAGGTTGATATACCTTGTCTAAGGTATATTCCTGTATTGCTTGAAAATGTTGGTGTGGAACATGGAACGTCCTTCTATAGTAGTTTTTCCTTTAATTGAACTCACCTGGCACACAAATTATCACAGGTGTCTGAGATTGATTTCAGTGATGTAAAGATCCAAGAGGCACTCTATCATCCATGAGTTTATTTCACAAATAGAGAATAGTAATAAATAAATAATGTAATAATTTAATACTCACTGATGGTGAATTTTCATCAGGTACCAGTTACTTTTGAGGCCTCTCCCTATTGCCCAGAAAAATCAGCATAACAGCTCCTGAGAGCATCTACATGAAAGAATGGGCCAAAATAGCATGATATAGGATGTGCAAATCTGATCAGGAGCTGGAGGAAATGTTTGATAATTTGTCATTGACAACCAGAGTAGGGCTGCCACGATTAGTCGACTATTAAAATAGTCTACAGCTATTTTGGTCGTCGAAGCATAGTTTTTATTTATTTATTTTTTTTTTTAGATTTTTCCTTGTTTTTATCTCAAAACTACGGTGTGGACTTTCTAATTCTGGGTCTGCCATTCTCTGCAGTAGTGGTAAACCGGTTAGCGGCGATGTCATAGAGTAGGCTGGGATTATCAACAACAATACAACAACACGCTAACGGAGCTTGAAAATTTGGGAAACATAAGAAAAATAAAAGAAGAAAAAGTGTCCAATGTAATTTCTGCAAGGCAGAACTTGTGTTCCATGGGAGCACTATGGCGATGCATGAAGATGAAGCACGTTGTGACTAAGTTTGATCACGTTGAACAGAGCTTCATCTAGCTAATCTAACATCGACACTAACGCAGCTAGCTCTGCTGCGGCAGTTTTCCAGGTTCAAATGGATCGTGTGCGGCTGCCATTAATGCGCTGTTTAAGATAACCCATAAGCAGCAGATCCGTGTCTACAGTTCGTCATTGTCTGCATAGTGAACGTTTCATAATCCGCTCTCTTCGAACCAAACGCAGCTAGGGCGGCACGAATTAGGAGTTTACACTGGAAATGTACTGCTCGGCCAAGGCTTCATTTATATTTTGCGACACAATCATGTTGTTCGGTTCAAAGAGCGTGGATTTTAAAACGTTCACCGTGTACCCAGAGAGGCTGCGTGCCGGTAGTGATCTGCTGTGGAGTTATGGAGCGATATGCGAGTCCCAAAAAGTGAAGTAGCTTGCCTAAAAGTCCAGAGCTAAGTTGAAAAGTGTAGCATAATATTAGCTGCATGAAGCATACAATTAAATGTCACAAAAAAGGCAACAAACAGCATAGTAACCACAACATTAAAGAAGTAGCACAGATTTATGAGCGGAACTGGAAAATATGATGTAATTTCGGTCTGCACATATGCAGTGGATGTAGGTAGTGAAAAAATGAAAGTACTGTTGTACATTCAAACATCCCTTGCTTTTCTCCCTTTTTTGAAAATATACACTTCCCCACTTTTTTTAACGATGTAATGTCTCAAAGCTCTTTGTTTATATGGGCATCCTCAGGTTTTTTATGTATAGGAATATCTTGAGTTCAAAGATATAATTAATGATTTGCTTTTATAAATAGGTCTCAGTGAGCAAATATTTTCAGTGTTTGTATCTGCAAATAGCTTTTGAAATTCTTTACACGTTTTATTAAATATATGTTTTAAAGCATTAAAAAAGAGTTGCAGGCTTTTATTAAGTTTTCTGTAGTTGATTCAGATTGCCTCATTTGATTGAATTATTGTTTTAATGCCAAAAGCAAATGGAGAAAACCTGCATGATTCATTAAAGGGTTAATAAACAATTGTCTTTATTTTTAGTTATCAGATAGCTTAAACACTTCAAGTTTAAAGCTAATTATGGTTAAGATGTGTGTTTTACATCCAGTCGCTGCACGATCCGATTAGTCAACTGATCGAAAAAAAATAATCAGAGATTAGTCGACTATTGATCCTTTGTGGCAGCCCTGAACCAGAGTTGAATTACAAAATATTAAGGTGAGCTTTTGTTATTGACCAAATACAATCTGCGCAACTGCACCATTATAAAAAAAATTAATTCATAAAAAATCATGTAATGGGATTTCCTGGAATCTTTTCTCCCAAAGTTGAAGTGTATTTATGATGGACATTACAGACCTTTTTAAGACAAGTTACAGAATCTGTGGCTGCTAAATACTTGTTTGTACCACTGAAAGGTAGTGCTGGGCATGATACATGACGATATATATCGTGTGATAGAACGGTGTCTATTGTGGCATTTCTCCTCTATCGTTTATATTGTTGCTAAGCTAATTTGATCAATTATTACGCCAAATGTATCATTAATCGGACCCTCCAGGATTTCGCGTGATTTGTTAACTTTACCCAATCTACCGTCACAACAGTCATGGATGACGACGCAGCTTTGTGACTGTTTCTCTTGTTGTGGTGCGCACAAACGTGCACACAGCAGTATGAAGGTGCGCTGTGCGCAAAAGTGCACGAGGCAGAGTGGAGTTGTGCTGTGCGCAAACGTGCTCGCGGCGTGGTGAAAGTGCCCTGAGCGCATACGTGCACACAGCACGGTGGGGTGCAGTTAAGGAGCAGTTGTCAGTGGTGCACAGCTGCTGCACAACATGAATATGAGAGAAAGACTGGAAATTTTGAACATTGAAATCTGAGGATTAATCTGATTATGCAGTTTTTTATTTATTCACTGGAAAATGTCATTTTATTCTGAATTATGTTTAGATCAACACATAAATATTTGTGTTTATTATGAGTAGCAAGGACCAAAAGTTCATTTTGTGTTTCACAGTTCTGTTCAAGTTGAACGACAGGTCAACAACATTGTATATAGTGATGATGAAGTATTTTCCTAGTGCATCTGTCACAATAAAAAGAGTTGGAATATGAGAATGTGAAGTTTCTTTCATATTTAACATTTTTAGGTGCTTTTCAAAACAGCATCATGTTAAAAACATTGTAACTTTTGTCACAACTTTTCACCAAAGCAGCTGCAACATCAGGCATTTTTACTTTTTTTCCATATCGCCCAGCACTACTGAAAGGACAATACTTCTGATACCTGTTTATACTCGGAGGTTTTCACATCTTTGAATGTAAAATTGTACCATTAACGTTTATTTAGAGAATGCACGGCAGATTGTTTTGCACACAAATGATAGGAATGAAGCAGAATTAATTTTGATACTTAAAACAATATTTATCTTAAAATTGCTTAAATGCATTAATAAAGCTAGCATGCCATAATTACCTCCATCAACATTAAAACACTGTAGTAGTTGTTTATGAAGATGTACTTCCTATAACGAGAGTTACCTAAATATTTTGGAAGGGTTTTGGTTACGCAAATTAGAGCATTTTTTTAAACAAAATTTGCTAGAGTACTTTAAGTAAATACACAAAAGGATACATGAAAATACGAGATATATATTTTTTTAAAACCCAGTAATAAATTAACAGTCTTAAAAACATTGCTAAACTGCCTATAAGACAGTTAAAAAGCAGGTTCACAAGTTATAACATAGGAAGGAAAAAATTTTTTGAACATGAATATTTTTGCTTTTGTGTCATACTACTGAGACGTGACAAAGTAGCAGCTAATCTTGTATCTGTGCATGGTTTTGGATCAACCACTTTGACGTGAGCTTGATTATAAACCACATCAACAGTGGTTTTAAGATATGAAGCTAAGAGTAATTAATTTTTTTCGGAAAACATTATGTATGACAAAGGATCTAAACCTATTGCATCAAGGGAAGCTTCTGCATTTGTGTGTAACAAGAGAGAGGGGGAGAGAAATCCTTTTAAACTTATTAACTATAAATAACCTGGCCATGACTGGTGGTTGGACTTTGCTAAAACATTGCATTGATAACTTTTATGAACTTTATTTGAAGAGGCCATACCATGTTTTTCTTAAGCTTTTCAGAGCAAACTAAATCCACTAGGGCTGGGAATCTCCGGGTAACTCACGATACGATTCACAACACATGGCTCACCGATGTATCTTGATATGGCAAACATTGCAATAGTCATTATATTACCATGGTAATCTATGATATTTAACTATTTTTAAAACAAAGATATATTTTTATTTTCTTCAAAAACTTTTTTCGATGTCAGGGCCCAGCCAGTCATGTCCTTCTCAGACCACCAGAGGGAGCCCTCACCTGAGTACTAACTGCATCTGTCATCTTTTCGGACTCAAAGTCCATCATGCTTCAGCCGCCGTTTTCATGTCACCGCCAGCTGTTTGTCATCATCATTAGTGCTGTATATATTCCTTCTCCTCACTCTGCTACCTGCGAAGTCTTGATTTGTTTCTTTGTACATTCATTCTGAGCATTCCTACTTTTGCCTGCCTGTGTTTTGATTCTTGCCTGTTCTTCGTCTCCCGCCTCGCTCCTATGTTTGACCCTGGCCTGTATCCTGACTACGTTCTGCCTTGTCCTTATCTCTGTTGCTATTGCTATTAAATTCAAGTTGCACATGGATCTGTTTGCCTCAGCTCCTTCGTTTAATTCGATCAATTTAAAACACAATATGTTAATTTAACGCCGTTTCCAACATTAAAATAACAATAACAATTAATACAAATGTGCCTTTACAATAATAATAAATATTTTAAGGAAAAAAAATAAACAAAGCTCAAGTTAAGAACTAAAATACAAAGCATATCAAATGGCCATCTCAGTTCAAATAACAAAAATGTGGAAATAAAAATTCATAATGCTGTATTTTTATTATTTTACATTTTATGTCAATTATTATTTAGGCATAATATTAATGCTCAGTCTCAATACTTTAGTCACTAGGGCTGTAACGAGTATCCGGGTGCTCGGGTATTCTCGATCTGCTCCCGAAAATTCGAGTATGAATATTCGAGACGTACAAGATCGCTGATTCGCAATCTTTATAAATGTTTTAAAGTGTGGTAAAATATTATCAAAATATAATCTGGAAACGATCTATTTTTCCTCTGGAATGCAGATTAATGTAGGATTGTAAGTTTACGAACTAAAACAAAGTCAAAAGACCACCGGAAGTAAACACATCTTTGTGACGTTGAAGCTTCCGGTTTTCAAAGTACAACTAGTGAGAGCATTTTTCTGTTAAAAACCGAGACTGAAGTTCTGTTCACTGACTTAACTTTTGAAAAAATGAATTGGCTTTAACATCGGAGCTTCATATCCAGTGTTTACATTCTTTTGGTTATGGTAACTCTTCAACAGTTGACGCAATTAACGAAACTCCAGCTTATTCTAAAGAAACGCAGCATCACACTGTTGAAAGGAGGATGTAATCAATGTGAATCAGCTGATTCTGCTGCGGGAAAAAAGAAAATTCCATACGGACTCTAACATATGTAATTCTTAGAACGTAAAATATTGAAGAACTTTGAGGATAGAAAATGGTGGAAAACATTTTCATTTTTTTTTGTTAAATGATAAAAGAACAGCAGTGAATGTTATCCTGTTTATGTTGTTTACGTTACTGCTAAGGTTGACAAAAAAAAGTTTAAAATGACAGACAAATTTTCTCTCTATCTGAATATTTGTGGTTTTTTTTCTTCCTTTTTTTTAAATCAGTTTTGTTGATTCTGATCTACTGTTCTAAGTAAAGGTATAAATGTTGGTTATTTAATACAAATAATTTCAATTTTCCTCCATCTAGTAAATATACACATAGCTATAAACGTGATATTAAAAAGTTCGATTCGTGGTTCGATTTGTGAATCGTTGAGCTTGATTCGTGAATCGTATAGAATTGCCACCTAAGCAACGGCCCTATTAGTCACGTTCTCCAAATGTGTACAGCTAGCTCGCATACACACCCGTTGGATCAGTAACAATGCTATACATTTCATTTGGATGGTCAGATGCTGCACATCTCTCCGCTAGAATTTGATGTATTTTAGCATGGTGTTTGGACACGTTACTGCTGTTATTGCCTTTATAATCCATGTTTGTTACAATAGAAACATCTAATTTAGAAAACAGTCACTTGAGCTGGAATTTATTGAAGATAGGACACTATTTGATGATAATACGGTATTGTTCATCTAAAATTAAAGTTTTTTGCTGATCACCGCTAGCTCCATAGAGAAAGTGGGTGTTGGTGTTAGTTTGAGGCATTGCAGAGCAAGCTCTTTCTGAAAGGGGCTGTTCTCACTTGCCTACGTCAATGCGTGAGAACCTTCCTGTTTTAGTGGGAATGGGAGGGGCTGGTACTGAGAGCGCAGGTTTTTTAGAGGATTACTCAGAAATGCACCAAAATACAGCTTTAGGGTTGTTTATAGTGAGGAATCAACAGTGTAATACACCTAATAGCTCAAAAAAGCTTTTCATGGTATGGCCGCTTAGAAAAGGGAAAAAAAATAAAATAAAAGTTTTTTTATTAGATCAGTTTCTTCTCTTAGTTAATTGGCTATTTAGCATAGAAAAATATTACACATTTAAAAACAGATTTTGTATAATAGTGATCATTAAATCAATGACGTAAAGGTCGCAAACATACTGTGGTAAAGCAACCTCCTGCCCAAACAGATCACAAATATATGTATTTAGCAATATAAATGTAGGTCACATATTTTAGTATAAACAGAACAAATAATCTTCTAATTTTGTCCTTTGAAAATAAGCTGATTTCAAATGTTTAATTTCATTGTCCCTACATGCCATTATGATGTTCATGCTGCAGTAAAATATCAGGTTTCTATGTAAACATTCATGATCCTAGGCTCTTGTAAAACAAGATTGTTGAATATTATCACATCACCTGCTGTCTTTCTTGGTTAGATGATACTGTCAGCTGAGCTCAGCTCTGCTATTTACTGCTATGCTTATCTTTCACATACTTGGCTGTAAAACACTTGCCTATCCTTTCTTTTAGCTCTCTCAACTTTCCTCTGCTTCTCAGTGCTGTCGATTTTGAGTTTTCCTTACAGAGCTTGCTTATATACTGCATCACTATATGCTCTTCTAAACTCACATTCTTTGACAGTCTCCTCCCCAATCTCCACCTCTTTGCAGTAGTCTGTTCCTCAGGAAGCTCTGTGTGCAGGAAGCTAAGGGCGTTGGACCCATTTGCCACATTTCCTCTTTCAACAAGAATGATAAATCATGTGCTGATGACCACATATTCTGCTTCATGCAGTCTACTCTCAAAGCAATAGTTACATTTATTCATTGTTTATTTTCTTTTCTTATATAACCAAATCTATCATCCTTCAGTTCAACATGAAGGAAAGCACATGGGTGGTTTTGAGAAGTTGAGGCTCCATTATTTAAACACTGAAACAACAACATTATTACCTCCACAGCTGTGGTATCTTTGTCTGTATTACATGTTTGACTTTATATAACAAAATAATCAATGTACCGATTGTTCGTCATTTTATAATACAAGTGCAAGGAACTTGTTATGAGAAGGAATTTATTGGTACCTAGTTGTATACTCAAAGTAAACTCAAGAAGCACCATACAGTATGTATTTTTTTTAAGAACATGAATGAAAAAAGGAAGTGTGCACACAATACTGTAAATATCAATGTGCACACTTTTTTCTGTGAATGACTTTATTAACGCTTCACATCACTTTAATAGCTGTACATGTTTATCCCTTGTTCAATCCTTGGTATGTTGACATTGGGAGTGGGGTCATCTGGAGCCCACAAGACAGTGCGCTGAACTTTCTTTTTCCAATAATTTTAGATTTTCACCGGTGTTCCAGGAAGACATTAAATCTTGTCCACCTTCATCCACATTTGTCATTCGATAGATAATACATAAATGTAAGGCTTGGGTCATCTGACCATAAGATAACACAAGGGTTATTCCTTTGTCAGAGGTGAAATGTGTGACTTAATCAGCAGATAAATAATCAAAATGTAACCAATAGAAGTTTGCTTGAATTTAATGGCTGGTTACAGATAAGCACACTCAACTTGTAGTGTCGTAGCATGTGCTAATGTGGATGCACTGTGTGCAGCTACTCCTCCATTTCCAATATTCATAACACTTGTTTTTTTTCTTCATTGCAACCATAGCAACAGTACATGACAAATGGCAGTGCTGTGAATACGGTTAGATTTTTGTGGGAGTCTGAATGTCAGACAACTGTTGATTTTTTAAAGGGGAAAAAAGAATACCAGTTTGTATGGTTTTTACTTGTGTATAATCATGGAAAAATATTATGCTTAAGCTGTGCATAATAGTTTAACTAGCTTATGTTACTTGCTTAGCAGCACTGTGTTTTAACAGAAATAAAACAAAACAAGTGTTGGGGAAAAAATAAGATTAATGTATCCATTTATTGGTATTAATTTGTGAAATTATATATAATAGTGGTGTACTTGATGTGCTAGTACAGTGTTCAAGTGTCCACATTAAAAAAAATGATGACACCTGTAATAATTAATGCATTTTTCAAAGTGTGGTTTAAAATTTGTAAAACTAACTTTTGGGGGATGTTCATTAAATCTTTGTTAGTTTAATGTTTACAAATGAAATGAGTAGGGATGAATTAGTGCGAGGTGATAGAATGATACATATTGTGTGGTCGATAGAAAAGTGTCTATTGTGCCATTTCTCTTCTATCGTTCATATCGTTTCTAACCTAATTTGATCAATTATTACGCCAAATATATCATTATTTTTTTTTTTTTTTTTTTTTTTTTTTTTACGCCAAATATATCATTAAACAGCACAAGACAAATCAAATGCATAGGTGTTGCCTTGTCAGTGTGTACACAAAAATGTGTGTAAGTGAAAATAAAAACAAATTAGAAAGACATTCTTCACAACAAAACTTCGTCTTTTGGTTTTGCAACGTACAACTGCTTTATGTTCTTGATTTGCACTCGCACAGGTTTTATGACATGATTTGCGTTACTTAACATTAGTGAGGAACGGTGGACAGTGAACAGCTTAAAGTTGCGTCCCTGGAGTTGAGACAGAGAGAAACACGGATTCAGGCAGCACAAGAAGAAGCACTTTCAGAAAAAGAATGGTACGTCGATTTTGATTTGGTAGCATTTTTGGATTAAAGACCTCTGACGATGAAGCATCAACATGTAAACTAACCAAGAAGGCTATGTTTACACAACAAGTAACATCAAGTCAAATCCACGAAAATGAACATATTAGATTACAAAAAATAAGAGATAAACCAGGCTGTGGAATAAGGATGTAACTAGTACCCAAGCACTTGGATTCTTCAATCTGCTCCCAAAAATTCTCGCAACCTCCATGATCGTTGATTCACGATCTTTATGAATATAGTTGAGTGTAGTAAAATATCATGTACTATTTATTGCACTGAAATACAGAATAATGTTGGATTTTAATTTATGAACTATAACAAAGCTGAATGTGCAGTGCCACTCACTGCAAGTAAACAAATCTTCAAAATGAAGTGTCAGTGAAGCTTCCTCTTTTCAAAGTAAAACTAGCGAGGGCTTTCAAAAAATTAGTTTGAAGTTCCTCTTACTCACCTAAGTTCTGAACAAATAAAACAAACAAAAAAACAAAAACAAATTGGCTTTAACACCAGAGCTTTACTTTTAATGTTTATATTTCTTTAGATATAGTAACTCTTTAACAGTTGACGCAATTGACGTAAATCCAGCGGATTCTGAAGTGGAGAAGCATCCACACGCTGACAGCTGAAAGGCGAATGTAATCAACATTAATAAGCTGATTCGGTTTCTGAGAAAAGTGGCTTTTTATACCAAATTTGCACCAAGAAAAAGTTACAAATTTCAGAAAGTTTACATTTATTTTGTATATTTCTATTGTTGAGCTTTTGTGCAAAAATGTGTTTTTCTACTCATAAACCTGAAACTGCAGTGCACTTTAAAAATGTTTTTCATAAAAAGTTTTTTTTTCCTCAAATTTAGTTTAAATAACTTTGATTTTTGAAACAAAAGTGAAGGCTGCTGTGTCAGCCACATCTGTTACCATTTGATTTATTTTACTGCATTTAAATGTTTTCTCAGTTGTGACTTTTCAGTTATCTGTAACCTAAAATAGTCAGAAAAGTAAGATGACATTTTTTTCAGAGAATAACTGAAAATATACTTTGTCGTATATCATGATTTATAACGTTGTTGTGATATAAAATAATTTATATTTTGATAAACATTTTTTCTCCATATCACCCAGCACTAGAGTGAATGATCGCGTAATCGTTTGCCCTTTCTCCTAACAATGAGAAGGTCCTGGTTCAAATTCCATTTGGGACTTTTCTGTGTTGAGTTTGGCTGTTCTTGCATGCATGGGTTTTCTCCAAGCACTTTGGCCTCCTCCCACAGTCCAAAACATGCTTTTTAGGTTAATTGGTATCTCTACATTGCCCCTAGGTGTGCTTGTGAGCTTGTCTATATGTATGCGGCCCTGCGACAGACAGACTGGTGAACTGTTCAGGGTGTACCTGCCTTTTTGCCCAACAGTAGCTAGGTTAGCTCCCCTAGCTCTGTACCTGAATTCCTGACAGTGATTTAGTGGGTTCTGAAGATGGATTCATATTGTCACTCACAGTACTCTGATTCTCAAGCAACTGTCTGTGTTGTAAAGTAGGAAAATAGTTGTGTAGTTTGTGCAACCAAACTAGCTGCTGAACTTGCTAATGTGCAGTTGATTATAGACCACCTGTAATAATTGATGCATTTTTCAAAGTGTGGTTTAGAATTTGTAAATTAATTAATGTTCTTGATTGTTGTTTTTTTACGTGGGAGGTTACTTATAGACATTTGGTGTAAAAAATCTTAGCAGTATGTATGATTTAACCCTTCAGTTCTCCTTAGCTTGTTTACATTAAAAGTGGGGTCATCTGGACACCACAGGACAGTGCGCTTAACTTTTTTTTTTCACTGATTTCGGAGTTTCACTAATGTCCATGGCAGACATAAAATCCTGTCCCCCTTCGTCCACATTTGTCATGGAAGAAATCGCATAACAATATGTGGTTGGAGCCATCTGGACCCCAAGGAGAGCGGAAGGGTTAATTTGCTCTGAGTTAGACTAGTGAACCTTTATGTGCACGGCATAAACATCAAATAGATGTTTTTTTAAGAATAAAAGCTGAAGTATTCACATTCACACATCTTTGAGCTAGCTGGTATGTCATGCTGTTCGGCACAATGAATTAGATTAAAAAACAAATACGTAAATAGTGAAATAATTGCGCAACAGCCATTTATGGACAAAGCATAACCCAATCGTTACAGCCTTAAACACCAGTCGCACTGGTGCAGCAGCAGCTGCAGTGTTTGCAATCCAAATGAAAGCGTCTCTTAGTAGAGCAGTGCTCGGCGCTGCTTGACCTCCTTTTGATAACCACAAATCTCAGGAGATAATCTGCATCTTAAAACAATGCTATGCACAGAAAGTGCAGCATCTGGGTGAAATTTGTCCCAGGAATTCATTTCTAACCTACACTATTTATCTCTTACAATAAGCAAGTAAATTACTATTGTATATTATTTTTTGCAAGCTCAGGTATTGCCAAAAACAAATGAACATTTCAGTATAAGTTCAATGGATGGGATGCATTCCCTCTGCTGTGGTTGCAGCGGTTGGTTTTGGGGAATAAAACTGGGATGTAGTTATTCATATATTTAGAGCTCAAGCTCTTTTTTTTCTTAAGATAATTTGCCAAGCTAACGGCTTTTGAACCATTAGATGCTGTGTACCATACCATTCCTCTAGCTGATTATAATGGTTTCTAATTGAAACACTACTACTGCTTTTACTCTGTGTTGCTGTGAAACCACAGTTGAATCATGTTTGTTGGGACTGTGTGCAAAGACTTCCTGCAGAATAAATGCTTGTCCTGTACTTAGATACATGACATGTCTATAACACATCTATACCTTTTTCATTTTTAACAGTGTTGTCCACAAAATAGCATTATTTTGCTCTCTTACTAAAGTATATAGAACAAATATTTTTTTAATGATCTAAATCAGGGGTCAACAATGTTTATTGAATTGCAAATTAAGAATTTGCTCCTTTTCAACTGTGCCATCAACTATAATGTGAGCTCTGTTGTTGTTGATCTTTTGGCCTATCCTGTTGGGGACCGCCACAGAGAATCAGCTTCCTCTGATTCACGTGGCTGGTTTGAGAGAGAGCTTTTATGCCGGATGCCCTCCCTGACACAACGTTGTAAAAACTGTCTATTTCTCAATGGAAGTATATGGGACTTCTGCCTTCTTGCAACCCGCGGGTACTTCCTATTTGGAACACGAGAGGGGAGAGGTTTGCCTGTCCATCTTTGTACGGTCTATGATTGCAACTTTGTTTGCTTAAAACAAAAAGTACTGCATTTATGATATGTCATACATGAAACAATAGGATTTGATCAGTCATAAGAAAATGCAATCAACATTTCTAAGAACTTCACAACCATGAAACAAAAAACTAATGTATGCGTTTGACTTATTTATCTTTTATTACATTATGAGACGGCCTGAGTAATATTAATTTAAGTTAAGGTTACAAAACACAGTGTAATTAAGTTTTTATTTCACCGTTTCAAACTTACATTTTTTCCCCAGAGTGTGCATTAATTTAAATTGTCCGTTCATGAAGGCTATGTATATCGTGTAAAACTATAACATTTTTTTTTTTTTTTTTGAAGCGACAGAATGGGTGGATCACATAAACAGTGCTGTGCAAATGGACCCTTTACTTATGACACCATAGTGGAAAAAAGCTCATTATGAGAGGAGTTTGTCACTCAAACCTAATTTTTTTAATCCGAGAGATACAAACAGACGACAAAACAAGGGTTTATTGTTGTATGTCACTGTTTTTCCCTCTGCATGCCAGCTGTGGCACCCATGTCCCAGGTATCCGACCCCTGTTCTAAATAATACCAATACTTAATGGCAGGTAACCCTTCCGCTCTCCTGGGCTTATTTACAAAAAAGTGGGGTAATCTGGACCCCACAAGGAATTGTGGTGAACTTTTTTTTTCTCAATGATTGTCAATCTTTACTGGTGTCCAATGACTGACATGAAGTCTTGTCTACCTTGGCCAATGTCTCACTTTATGGGTGGGGTCATCTGGACCCCTAAAGACAGTACAAGGGTTAAGCCATAAGTGCTACAGGTTTTTGAATTGTCCAGGTCCGAGGAGGGTGGAAGACAGGAGCGTTTACATCTTAAAGGAGGTACAAGTGTGTCTTACAGTTTCTTTGAGGCTTTTGCAATGTCAAAAAAAAGGTACGATTGTTGAACATATGGTAAATTGTAAAGTATTTGAAAGGCTAGTGTAATGCCTCAGTCGCAACTGCCCTTATGGGTGGATACGAGCTGTCTGCTCATATGAAAAAATTTGTACAGGGAAAGTACATACAACACGAAAGGTGAAATGCAGATATGTTGTACGGGTTATTCCGTCTTTTCAAGCCCTGCACACTGTGCAGTGAGCCCATTGGTGTTGTTTAAGTGATAAGTGTGCACTCCTTGTGCGTTTCTTGCGCACAGCCTGGGTGTCAAAAAGGAGGAAGTTAGAATATCAGAGTGCAGTTTGTGTGAGGATCTTATGGGCACCGACGTATCATATGCACAGCAGTTGGACAGTATGCCACCAATATGCACATCTTACTAACAACTGGAGGGCTGTGTAAAGGACTTAACCCTAGTGCTACCCTTGGCGTGTTTACATTAAAAAGGGGTCATCTGGAGGGTTAAAGGACACCTTACAGCAGCATCACCTGCACTTCACAAATGCGTAATATAATTTACACTATTCTGACAAATTATGGGTGGAACAATTCATTTTAACAATGATTCGATTCATATCATAATTCGTGGTTGTTGATACAATTCATTCAACTCAGATCAGTCCGTATTGGTTTGTTTTACTCAATTAATTTGATTCACTGACCTAAAAATTAATCCAGGATATCTTTGCCCAAAACTTTAACCAGTGCGACTCGGATAAAATACCTGGCACTGAACAGTGGAGGTGACTTTTTCCAGATTCCTTGTATTTCTTACAAGAAAAACAAGTGTAAATTACATGTTTATAAACAAACAAGTAAGAAAAAAATGATTGCAAAACCATTCAAATTTTAGTTTAATAAAGTTCAGCCCGCTGTTGTTTTACCACATGAAGACGATACAAATTAAACATTATTAGTTTCCACATATTGGACTTAAATGATGGCTTGATCACTTAATTGTTTTCACATTATTGTAAAATAAACCTACCAGGACTCAATCCAAATGGTATTTTTAAAAAAAATGTTTTTTTTTAATAATTTTATAATGGTTTAATTTAATTTGGTTAACTACTTTCATCAGACTTATTGATCTGGCCGAATCAATGGAAAATAGATCCCATCAGTTAGTCATTACCTCCCTATTATAAATACTTCATACACATCTACAACAATTGCTCGTTCTAGTTTGATGACCATCCTTAAGGTGGGGTACCAGTGCCACGTCATCAACTTTTGGTTCGGCCCTTCATGGTATTGTTTAACAGTATCAGCGTAGTGACATGGCAACATCGAGGATATCGCTACTTTGTTTCAGTCTGGCTTAAAATGACCAGCCGTCTCCGCCTTTCTACACTGCTTTTCCTGCTCCAGTGCATAGAGGAGGGGCTGCTCATTCTCCCTCAAATGCGCCAACATAAGTATTCCTCTCCTGACTAGTGACAACAAACACACTTGGATGGCGGAGCAACCACAAGCAAAAAAACATCCAAAGTGAGGCTGCATTTTTTCCAGTGCATAGAGGAGGGGCTGTAACAAATAACATGACTGACAACAGGCGGTAACATTGGTTGCCTGTCCGAATACCGCAATAAAATACACGAAATTCATTTTCTATAATTTTCTAAAATGTGCAGCATATGACCATATAAATAAAATGTCTAACACCAATATTGTTTTAACATGTCTGCATACTAGCGGTACATGTGTGGAGCACGTGACTAAAGTGTTGTCTATCAAAGATAAGTGAATTAATGAACTAATTAATTAGTTTATTGTATTAGTTTTATATAAATATATATATATATATATATATAGATCCCCCCATTGACACCCCCCCCCCCCCCCAATTCCCCTTTTTTCAGGATGCAACATCTCAAAGCACTGTATTTGTATGGGGATCTTAAGGGTTTGAGTTTGATTTCAAAGATGCCAATAATATTTTTTATTTTATAAATAGGCCTTAGTTAGCAAATATTTAGAGTCTGGTTTTACATCTATAGGTTTTGAAATACTTTATATATATTTAATTAAATATATGTTTTAAAGTTTTTAAAAAGTAAGACTTTATTTTTCATTTTGTTGTTGTTTCAGATTACCAACCCCATTTGTCTGAATTGTCTTTACTTTTAGTTTAGCATATAGCTTAAACACTTCAAGCTAAAGCTAATGATGGTTAAAATGTGTGTTTTACATCCAGTGTACGCACGACCCGATTAGTCGACTAATTGAAAAAATAATCTTCGATTAGTCGACTATTGAAATAATCATTTGTGGCAGCCCTACTTTGAAGTGGGAAGCATATTCTCTGCATTTAGGTTCTTAATTGCACTGTTGATTTAAGTTGTTACTTTAGAGGTTAACCAAACACTAAATCAACTTTTTTTTTCAGCTATTGAGCTTTATAAATGGGGCTTTAAAAGTGTTTTCTATTGGTCCTTGCCACATTTTTAACAGTTTAAAATAAACTTGTTTAATTTCTGAAATTACGGTCTAAATTTGTCTATGTGATGCCCCCCAAAGGTTGAAACGTGGTATTACAGTTTAATTTTCTGATTCATCAACTGGTGTAAGTCCCACGTCATTTCAGATGTTTCACATCACCATGGTCTGCAGCTCCAGTATAAATGCCCCGCCCATCTTGGATTCTGTAACGGTCAGATGAAAATTGTACGACGTGGCTTCTTGACCTGTATTTAGCCCTGAGAGTTGTTAAAGTCACCCTACAACATTTTTTTTCTCTTTAAATGTTCCCAGTGGGGCTTTAATTAGGACTGTGAAGTTTTTAACAAATAATTATTGACCAATAAATCCAATCCATTTTTTCCTTGGATTCCTTGGGAAAATACTGAAAGCTAACATCAATATGGGCTTTCACTAAATTACAATCCTTTACAGCACAGAAGTGAGATGTTATGTTGTCTTTTCCGGCCTCTACAGCTGCATCAGGGCTAGCTATTGTAAGAAAAGCTCAGGAATTCAAACTGAGTTTTTTCTGGCACTTTGATTGACAGCAACTTAAAAGGAGAAATACTCGGAAATGCAAACATGAAATGATTTCTTATATTTTTTCTCCTTCAGAAGAAAAATGCAACACATACATGTTAAAAACTCATAAAATATGATTTTCATTGGAGGAGGACTTTAATTGTTTGCTATCGTCTGTTTCCCGCCTGTAGAAGAAATGTGCTAGAAGGCTCACTGAGTGATCTCTGAATTTTTTTGTGGGCCACCTGTGTGTCCCATGATTTTTTAAATGCGTTTTTTTTTTTTTTGCCCACAGATGGACTTTATCCACCTGTAAGGGCAGTTTTGACTAAGACATGATTTTCCCTGCCAGAAAAGCTGTTATGAAAGTTTTGTTTAATACTGCTTTAAAAAAATTAAATAAAGAAATAAAAACTTTATTTTTTAAGGAGTGTCAATTAATTTTTTTGGCCAAGATTATACTAAAACAGATAAAATAAACATCAAGGCCGTGAATGGTGTGTCTGTTCTTACGTTTTGTATAGGTAAACACAGTCCACAGTGCAGTACACATAGAATGTAGACTACATCAAACTAAGGAAAAAAAAGGTTGTCTTATTATGATTGGCGTCAAGATTATTTTTTAAAATAAATGTTGAATTTTTATAGTCACCTAGTCCATTGAATTCTATTTAGGCCAGAGTATTGCAAGTTTATTTTTTTAACAGTTTAACAGTTTTTTTCTGTCCAAAGGATCAGGGGTATTCCAAAATATTGCTATTGCGATATAGAGTCCTGTGATTGATTCTCGATGGATTCTCACTTTCTCATTTTTGTTTGAAGGGTCTGTAAAATGTCATATTTGTCATCTTTTGGTCAGATGTTCCTCTGGAGGTTGATATGGGGCGCGCGTTGCAAGACTGGCTGCCGTGAGCAGTAATGTGTCTGGCAGCTAGTTGAATTATTTAATTTTTGTTCTGTTGCTTACAACAACTTTGGACTAAGTAGTTGCACTGCTGTTCACGTTTATTATTGTTAGCACTAAATTTTACAGATAATTCCAATCCAGTTAGTGTCAATGCTTGTCAAAGACATAGTATTACTGGTTACAGCAATGTTGCACAAAAGTTTGTATTATTTGTTTCACAAAATAAGAAACAAATTGTTTATTATGATTGTGTTCAAAATAAAAAAAATAAATGTGGATATTTTTTCCCAAAAATATGTGTTCTTCTATATAATGTTATTAGTTATGAGTTATTAAGAGAAGATTTTTTTTACTAGTTGCTGTAGTATCGAGATTTCATCGATATCATTTCTTATTGCATCATATCGTAAGGTACCAAGTGATTCCCAGCCCTACTAAATATGCAATTCTGTGAGAAGTTATGTGAAAATTATTTGTATAGATATTTATGTATGACAGATGCTATAATTTATGCTTTGCTGCATATGAATGCATTTTTAATCTTTTTTAATTGTAGTGATCTAATGTTCTGATGATGCCGATATTGTGATTTGGAAAAATATGACCTGCCTATTTTCATTTTTAGTAGTTTTCTTTCTTGAAACCATAATTATTGTCATTTGTTAAAACTATTAATTTTAGAAAAAATAATAGTGGATTTTTGTGACCAAGAGTTCTAAAACAGTGTCGTTGTCTTGCATGAGTCGGCAATAGTCATTTTGCGATTAAGTTTTACTAAGTGCAATAAAACCTGCAAGGAAAAGGAACAACAACGTTAAAAAAAAGAGTAATACTACTTAAAAACTAAAAAGAGGTCTTGAGGATCTAAGGATCTATTGATCCTCTGAACAAGAAGATTATGGATTATATCAAGCTTTGGGACAGTTTCTTGTGGCGTCATGCATGTACACATTTTGTTTGTTTATTTCAGTGTGGAGCCAAGGATTCAATGTGGAATGGTGACTAACTAGATTCTGACTTGCTTAAGTAGAGAAGATAGGGCCGGACTTGGGCTTTTACCATCTTCAGTACACTTGGCGCACAAGAGGGCTGAAGGGCATCTGTGCTCCCAAAATGGCTTTTTCTTTAAAAGCAAGAACAGTAAAGGTTTTTTAGTCAGTTTCCAAAAGTCTTCAATAACTCCTGAAGTTGTTGCTAATATATCAGCTGAAGGGCAGTCTGGAGTCATTACAACTAAGGATTACGTGGCCTTAAACATGTCGGTAGACTTGGTTTCCTAAACTGTGATGTCTCACTGACTCTATACAGTCTTGATTTTTTTTTTTTTCTTTCACTTTCCTTCTCCTAAAGTGTGATCTATGACTGATACTTAATGAAAACAATCTACACAAATTGGCTTTTCAAATAAGTATATTTTTGATTTATTTTTTGCATTGAATATTGTAAAGGATTTGTCATTCTAGTGATAATTAATGATTATCATCGGGCAAGGTCATTTGCATTGATCTTGCTGAGAGTCTTGGGTATGCTCGGATCATCGTCATCGGCAGGATCTTTTGCGTTGGTCAGTGCTGGGGGTCTGGAATATATTTTGATGTTTATTAATCATCTTGGTATGCTCTGAATTTTTGGTCCTAGTTGGTGCGGGTGATTTTTTTTTTTTCTTTCTGGTGATGATGGTTTGAGTATGCTTGGATTTTTGGTATTGATTAATGTGGATGAGTTTTTCCTGATGATAATCGTCTGAGTATATTCAGATTTTTGGTACTGATTAATATAAATGACTTCTCTGTGGATGTTTCAAATTAAATTACATCACTGATCTTAAAGATGCTTTATAACCTGTATCTATAATTGTAGGGTATAGATATTTAAAGGTAAAGTCGAACCAGGGTGGGATTATATAAATTTGCTTCCTCCCACTCCCTTTCAAGCGACCAACTTGTGATTGATGATGTAAGACGTTATTTTATGTATTATTACCCGATTGCTGTAAAGAAACCATTTCATTCACTCATTCATTTAGAAAAAAACTTCCGTTTAAAATGCAAGTTGTTGTTCAGTACTGATAAAAGCTGCTAATGAAGGCAATAAAGCGATCAAGTTGATGACCATACAGAAGTTTTGCTTAGCTATATTACCATTTCTTGGTTATGTTTGTGCACACATGCCAGTGACCTCAATATCTGACAGACAATTTGCAAAGAGCTTAATGGTGTGGACTGAATAGAACATGTGAGGATGAAAGAAAAAAGATTCACCATCAGAACTGACTCGTCACTGATCAGAACAGCCACCAAAAAACAGATTTGCTATGTAGAATCTCCAGAGGATTAATTAGTGCATGTCTAGTTGTTTTTGTTTTTTTTCTAACTGTACCCTTACTTTGGGTCAAAATAAACACACAACTCGCATGCAGATGTGTATCAAGGCGGAATAAAATAGTTGCAATCAGTGCAGCAAGATTCTGTATAACTCCTGAATATCTGCCTTCATAGAAACGCATGCATATTGTTTAGTCTACTATGCCAATGAACTGGAATTACATGCAATTTTGAAAACAAAACGCCAACAACATGAAATATAAGCAACTCTGAACCAAAATATATTCATTTTTAAAAGATGTACTGAAACATGCCAATACTGGTATGTTGTAATTTCTGAAAATTTATTTTGGAACATAACCAAACAAAAATTCTGTATGAAAGGTTTTCAGAGTTTTTGCCATTTCCCATCTCAAGGCTCTTTGCAAAAACTGCTAAATTATCTTGTTAAGCTTTTGAATGATAATAATTTTTGCTATTGCATTAACATTCTCAAATAACACATTAAGACAACTGGTAGTTCAGTCTGTTGACTTATGGGTCACTTTTTTTTGTTTTTATGGGCATTGCATAGTTAAAATGCAAAGGGGCAAGCATTAATATATTATTTGTATCCTCTTTAGAAAGCTCATAAATCTTTTGTATTAAATTGTTAAGCATGAAACATACCATTTTCTGAAAAAATGTAAAGCCATGCAAATTGAAAAGTGTGTGGGTTTGTATGATTTTTTTCTTTCCTGCCTTTTCTAAGATGCACCTTCAAATACAAAGCTAGTATATTTCTAGCACATGCAAGTTTTCAGATTAATGGCAGCATTTGAAAAGACATCTTTTGAATGCAAGGATTCTTTTTCCATTCCAGAGAGCTTGTTACCTTGACAACAGCAGAAGATCTGTAGCACAGGGGGCTGAGCGTGTGAGATGAGCCTGCCGAGGCATGGCTGTGCTGAACAAACAAGCGCTGTCGCTAACTGTGTCACGAGTGCTTCAGCTGCCCTCTTACTAAAGCTCCCATTTTCTTTCCTTTACTCTCCTCTCCGCTTTTACTCGATATTAGGATTTTCATTGAAATGTTCCTTTGGATTATGTTTCCAGTTTAGTCATCTACTCATCTTGAGTTTTGTCTTTATCTAAGCTCTAGGCTTAACTACCACCTTCTTGTTTATTCTAAAAACTTTTCAAAAGTCTTCACTTTAGCATTTACTATTTTCCATTATTCATTATAGAATGCAGCGATGATGATTGATGTTTAGTCACACCCATTCTTTGTGTTTATGTTATCAGGAAAAGACGGAGCACTCATTATGGTGTTGATGTCCGCTGATGTGCATATCCGTATACATTTTTTAACAAAAATGCGTGTTATGATTTTCCTATGCATAAATTCGACCTGATCACTAATGTAGATGTCAAGGGGAGAAGTGTTGTGTTCATCTCTTTTTTTTGTTTTTGTTCAACTCTCCTCCCTCCTGGCCCATCCCATATATCCCCAGCTGTCTCTCCACACCCTTCAGTGTAAGGTTTCTTTCTCAGTGTTTGTGCATAGAGGGGCAGATGATTGAATCTAATTAGTCAAGATGTTACAATAACATCTGATACATGATCCTTAGACATACTGCAGGCTGGACCCAGGCTGTCATTACTGAGTTTGTGTGTCTTCTCATTGTCTGTTGGGTTTGGTGTTCAGGGTAATGGAGGGTGGGGTTTGACTGTGATATCAGCTATCTAGGTACACTCAGATGCAAGAGGATTTTATGAATATATACGAACTATTTTTCTCCTATAATAAAACTAGATGTAATTATCCATAACTATTCCACTAGGGATGGGAGAAATGGGCTTTAACAAATATGTTGGATATTTTTGTTTGGTTTATCCTTTACAATTGATTCATTTCTCTATCTTCTTGATAGCTTTTCTAAAAAATCCTGAACGTGAACGTAAGCAGTTATACAAAAAGCTTATTAAGATAAAATTCAATTGGAGTTGGTTTTAGCTATTCATTTTGTGTTATTCGTAGGCCTGAAACAAACTGAACTAAAGCAGAGTTCATGGAGGGTCTTCAGAGTTCTTAAAAGTCCTGTTTACTTTTTTATATCTTTTACTGCATTTGTGAAATGTCGAGGCCATAAAACAACCTTCTCTCAGTTTGGTTTTACCATTCAAACCTCACAGTTTGTACTGAAAGTGGGTAAAATTAAGATCCAATTATTACAAAAGATTTAATTATGGAACAGACGTGGAAGAGCCTATCCCAGCCCTCGAGCATCATGGGAAAGTGTTAACTTAATATTACGAGGTGAGAGAAAATTTCAAACTATGCTTATACTCATACTTTGCATTCAAAATTATCTGGGATCTTCTTCACATTCAAGTAACAAGGCTGATGTTATTCTCACGTATTTACTTGCGACCAGCATAGAAAGTAATGGAAGTTGATATTGGCCACACGTAATACGTGAAGCCAAGATCTCATTGCTGCATTGCCCGCATGCATTTTAAGTGTGCCTGAGGCTGGATTTTTTTTGTTGGATGCACGTAATTAAAATTAAACTCAAAGTTAAAGTCCCATTAACTGTCCCGCTCCTAAATGTTTGAAATGTGTTCTTCACATTTGACCCATCCCCTGGTGGAGCCGTGAGCTGCAGAGACAGCCGCACTCAGGAACCATTTGCTTGTTTAACCCTAACTGTAACCTAAAAGAGGGTAGGATCCGAACGCCTGTTCTCCTAACCTTAACCTTTTCCCCTGGGTCTGTGCAACTAAAAACAAAGTTTAACACTGGCCGCACGTTTTTCAAAAATTACGTGCAAATAGACACCTTCAAATAACAAACATGGTGGAGTTGTTTTGATTATTAGTAATAATGTTTACTACATCAAAGCATTTGTGCCTATTAAAACACAGATGTACACAAGTAGAAGTTCTCCACTCTCATGAAAAAACAGCTCCATGATTGTATAAAGGGCTAGATTGACTGTGTTTATTTGTGAGAAGTGAGCATTGTTCCTTCTTATTCACCATCTTTGTTCCTTGAATGTAACATTTTCTGTTGCCACTTTGAAGGACGCAAAGGTTACAAATAGGTGCCAGTTTTACAACAAAAATATAGAATAGATTCTAAATTGATTGAAAGTTCACAATTTAATTATTTCACAATTTGATACTGATATCATCTGAATTTAGTTTATACATTTACTCTCAAAACCAATTTTATTTGGTTACGAATACACTTTTTGCACAGTGTTTTTTTTTTTTTTTTTTGCTTAATTGAAGGTGGCATTTTAAAAATTAAAATAATTAATATCTTTAAACTAAGAGCCATATTTTTATTTGAAAAAAAAAAAAAAAAATTTTTTCCAAAACAATATTTCAGCATTTATGAAACTTGATAACCAACAATCACAAAGTGGACTAAAAATTTGGTAAAACTAAGATTCAGATAGATAGAAATTTTGTTTGTCATTTTAAACTTTTTTTTTTTTTTTTGGGTCATTCTTCTGGTTGGATAAAAACTACTGCTGTTTTGGATCATTTAACATCAAAATCTGAAAATTCTCTCCATAGTTTTTTATTCTCAAACTTCTTCAACATTTTACGCTCTAAGCGTTACATATTGGTGGAGAGCTCGTGTGAAAAAAGTTGTTTTTTCTGTGGCAGAATCAGCTGATTCACGTTGATTACATCCGCCTTTTAGCAGCGCGAGGCTGCATTTCTCCTTCAGAATAAGCTGGAGTTTCGTTAATTGCGTCAACTGTTGAGGAGTTATCATGACCAAAAGAATGTGAACACTGGAGCACAAGCTCCGGTGTTACAGCTAATTCATTTTTTTTCAGAAATTATATCAGTTGCTATTTAAACCTGGTTGTTTTATGATGTTACCTCCCTCTGTTACCATCTTCTTTTTTCTCTAAACCCCCCTTTTTTTAACCCAAAAAAGAAAAAAGATACAAAATAATGAATATAAATAAAGTTTAGTATAAAATACAGCAGGGGTTTAGACTCAATAAATCTCTGTTGGGACATTAAAATATGTCCATCTGTTTGCTCACAGGACAAGTTATTAAAAAAAAAAAAAAGAAAGAAATTATATCAGTGAGCGGAACTTCCGACTCAGTTTTTAAACGGAGAAAGCTCTCGCTAGTTTTACTTTGAAAACCGAAAGCTCACCGTGATGAAGATGTGTTTATTTCCGGTGACGGTACCGCAGCTCTTTCGGTTTTGGTTTAGTTTGTAAGCTAAAATCCAACATCAATATGCATTTCAGGGCAAAAATACATCGTCACCAGATGATATTTTGATAATATTTTACTACACTTTGCTATATTTATAAAGACCGCGAATCGGCGATCTTGGATGTTGCGAATATTTGTAGTCTAATTTTCGGGAGCAGATTTCGAGTATACAAGCACCCGGATTCTCTTTGGTGGCTCTGGTTTAAAGACCACTGTTATTTCACAAGGCTGTGAAGCAGCTGATCCTGTTGTGCTTTGGTCAGACAGTATAATCCATGCTTTCTTGCCAATATGGCTCTAGACTCAAGACTAAGCTTGTGTATAATCCTCTGACAGTTCCATGTCTATCAGGGCATTAGGAGAAGGATCCACAAATTACTCTGAAGTTATCCAGGATGGGATCTTTTGTAGACTCAGTCAGTTAAGTGCATTGACCGGAATATGGAAACTGGATTGACTGACCCATCCTCTTTTGCATTACAAATGGGAAGTACTCGCTGGTTCCAGAAAGCCAAAATCCCATAGACTTCTCTTGAGAAATGAACAACTATTACTCAGTCATTTTACTTGTTAGAATAGCTATACTTCCTATGCTACCTTTTTTTTAACATCTTCTTGCTATTCCTCTTTGTTTCCTTCTTGGTTTTTCATTGTATTGTTTCTGTTGTTAAAGTTATTTAAGTTATAAGCTGGCTTAACAGACACCCCAACGAAAGTATGTGGTCTTACATCGAACATTCAAAAAAATTAAATGTATTCGGCAAATTCTCCTGAGCCCACTTTCAAGTGGTGGGAGTGTGGACATACAACAAGCTTACTCCTGCATGGCAGGAGTGGTTGCCATAGAAATGTTGACTTAACCTGACTCCATTCAATAACTGCTTCCTTAGTCTGGCTCCAGAATTGCAATATCGTATCACGAACGTATCACGAAAAAATAGTGACTGAAATAACCAGATTTCTTAGGAGCCAGAAACGAGCCATTCTCTATGGGTGATGTCACACTCATCCGGTCCAGTTCTCCTATACAGTAGTCCTGGGCAAAATGACGATATATATATCGTGTGGGCGATGGAAAGGTGTTTATCGTGGCTTTTCTCCTCGAACGTTTATATCGTTGCTAAGCTAATTTGATCAATTATTACGCCAAATATGTCATTATCAGACCCTCCAGGATTTTGCGCAATTTGTTGCGCACCCTGCAACTTTTTATTTTAACCTTAACTTTACAAATCTACCTTTCCAACAGTCTTGGAAGACGACGCAGCTTTGTGACTGTTTCCCTTCTGATTCCTTACTGAGAGTCGTGCTCTCTTCTATCATCTCTCTTTAGTCCTGAGTCTTTTTCTTTTCAAGACACTCGTGAACAGTCACCCCGCAGGGTGGTGGCTGTGCGCCGCGCGCAAACGTACACGCGGCATAGTGGAGGTGTGCTGCGCGCAAACGTGCATACGGTGGAGTGAAAGTGCACTGAGCTCGGCGGCGTGAAGGTGTGGTGCGCATGGCGGACTGAAGGTGCGCTCCGCGCAAACGTGCATGCGGTGATGTCCTGAGCACATGCCTGCATGCGGCACAGTGGGGTGCCGGGACGGAGCAGTCTGTCATATTGCACGGCGCACAGCTGCTGCACAACAAGAGTATGACAGAAAGGCACAGAGAGACTCTGAAACTGTCCACTTTCTGTGGAGAACATGGAAATCTGGGGAATAATCTGACTACGCTGTTTTTTAGTTTAAAAATTTTCACTGGAAAATGTTGTTTTGTTCTAAAGTATGTTTAAATCAATACACAAATATTTGTGTTATTATAAGCTGCGAGGACCAAAAGTTCATTTTGTGTTTTCTGTTCAAGTTAAACGACAGCACAACAAAATCGTATATAGTGATGATGAAGTATTTTTCTAGTGCATGTGTCATAATATAATTAATTGAATTTTGAATTTGAGAATGTGAAGTTTATTTCATAATTAACATTTTTTAGGCACTTTTCAAAGCAAGATTATTTTAAAAACATCGCAACTTTTGTCCCGACTTTTCACAAAATCTGCCGCAACATCAGGCATTTTTTCAGAAAATAGCTCAAAATATATATTTATATATTTATTGTAGTATATTGTGATATATATCGTATCGTGATATAAAATATTTTAAATCGTGATATACATTTTTTTCCACATCGCCCATCACTACTATACAGACAATGCTTAAGGGTCATAAGCCCAAACAATTAAATAATCTTGAATGGAAAGGGTGAAATATTGACTTGACCAAAGATGCTGTTGTGTAGTGTATACTGGATTCAGCTTTTGTGATCTCCACAAATGATTTCATAGCTTTGTGCACTTACTTTAAGACTTCCAGATCTTGCCAAATCAGGATGACATGCAGTTTTTCTCTTACTTCAAGACTAAACTACTGAAATGGCTCAATCCTGCTTAGCGCTTGCTCAATCATTTTCTGATGGAATCCATAGTTGTTTGGAGACTCACAGGAATGCTGGAATATTGAAATCTTTTTGTGTGGGGAGGAGGTCTCTCTTCATCCAACTGAATGAGAAGCTCCTCAGTCTTTCTTGCAATTATCGGCTCAATGTGGGCATCTTTCTAGCTTTTCCCTGAGGGGAGTAGAAAAAGGATAAAAAGTGTTTTATAGAAACCAAGTAATTCAGTTTGACATTATGTATTTTATAAGTTATCTCTACAGATAAAGATGGGGTTGTTTTTTTTTTATTTATTTTTATTTTTAAGCAATAGACATGCTCAGATCCAGAATTCTTAATTGCTCACTAAAATATAACAAAAATACTGATATGCTTTATATTAGGGGTATAACGGATCACGGATAATCCATGGTCCATACGGACGCACGGTTCGGGACAGGTGTTTACCGCACACCGCCCCAACCCCCACCCCGGCATGCACATACGTCGCGATAGCATAATTTAAATCAATAGTCCATTCACATTGAATTAATTTTGCATCACATACATGTAAATCCTCTTTATTTTGACAGGCGCTAAAGTAGCTGCTTCACTGTTATCTTAAAGTCTGTTCACCTGAATCTCCCGCTTCGTGTGGGAGGAGCTTCCGTCAAAAGTTTTCGACTTCACAATGGAGGACGCGGATCGATAGATATCAGGTTTATTTAATCTTAAAAGCTGACTAAAAGCATTGGTACATATTTCCATTACTGGGTTCAATGAATCTCCCAGTTAGGACCAGCAACTGTCCTGCTCAGGAGAGAACCGCTCTGTAATGGACTTGCCGGTGCCGTCAGGGGACAATTGTATGGCAAGCCAAAGAGGCCAAAAATCGCCAGGAAAAACAAGCATGGAAGTGCCACGTTCTGCAGAAAACAATTATTATTTTAAATAATTAAATATTTCCCCAATTAGTTTCAATAAAACAATTTTATTTATGATTTAACTTAAACATTGGGTGGGATGAGAAAATGTGTATTTAAAGGGTGTACTCCAGATAGATTTGGTAGTTTCCACACTATTCTTAGCATCCTTTTATCTCAGTTTTTGTAGATTTAGTCTAAAGACATGTAAATGTAATCAGAAGCTACATGTTTTAGCATTTTGTTTGTGTTCAAAGTTAAAAGACGTTTTGTTTTAATAAATAGGTCTCAATGACCAAATGTTTTGATGTTGCATAAATAAATATTGTGTGTGTGAAATACTTAATATGCTTACTGAATATATAATTTGAAGCATTTCCAAAAATGAATTTAGCTTTTATATTATTGTTTTTTGTTGTTGTTGTTTTTATTTATTTATTTTTTTATTGATCTAAAAAATGATCCGAACCATGACCATAAAACCGTGACACCATCTGAACCGTGAGTTTTGTGATCCGTTACACCCCTACTTTATATAAATCCGTAACATACCAAAACACTAACATAATGTACTCTAATTAGGGCTGCCATGATTAGTCGACTGATTGACTATTAAAATAATCGATGACTAATTTAATAGTCGATTAGTCGTCACTTATATTATATGGACTCAGAGTGTAATAAGGTTGAAAGTTGTAATGGCATTCATGCTAGCTTTTTGGACTATTTTGGCATTTATTAAGTTTTTCTTGGGCTATTTTTTGGAGTTTTGCTAATATTTTGGCTACATACTAGCAGATTTGGCTAACATAGGATTATTTCAGTTTTGTTTGGCTAATTTGGCATTTAGGTGGCTATTAGCTTCAGCATTTTGAGCTATCAACTTCAGTCATTTCAGCTATCAATTTCAGATCAGATCTTTTGCGATTAGTCGACTAATTGGAAAAAATCATCGGTGATTAGTCGACTATTAAAATAATTGTTTGTGGCAGCTAGAGTATTCTTTATAATTGTGTGTGTGTTAGCATTTGTGTGGCTGTGTGTATAATCAAAAATACATACCCAAATAACTCCAAAATTTGAGCTCTATTAAAATCAAGCGGACTGATTAAAAAATTACTAATAACTTACTAGTAACTTGGTTCACTAGTAACTTGATGAACATATTTTATCGTGTGTTTTTCCTGCTCTCATTAGTATTTTTTTACTCATTCCTCAAAGTTGATTTGAAGTATTCCAGTAATAGGACATTGTTTTTTAAGTCGCACTTAGAACATAATTTCTTAAATACACTAATGCAACTAATTTTCAGCAATATTAGACTCTTGTTTTTTTATTTTATTTTTTTAATTCAAATGAGTTCCAGACAAGTGTTTTTGCGAATATGCTAACACAGCAAATTTAGTGCCGGTGCCAAACTCTCTTTTTTTTTTTGTTCAGCAAAATCCCAGTAATGTTTGTTTTAGCCGATTCCGTCTGTTTTTTTTCTTTTTCTTTTTTACAAACATGGTTGGGAGTCACAGGTATTGTGAATACGCTAACACGGCTAATGTGTTGTGTCTTACAAGTTACTATGAACGCAGTTAGTAAAATCTGAAGGACAGACTTAGCTCTGATTCTTTTGTCTCGTTTCATGCTCATATAGTTCATTGTATCTTATACATGACATAAGTTCAAAAATAGACCATTCATTGACTGTGTGCCTTATAATTAGGTGTGCTCTATAGTGCAGAAAATACTGTATATATTTTACTTTAGGCTGTGGGTCACTTGGTTGACCTGTTGGTCAGTGGTTAAATCCTAGTCTTTACAGTCATTGTAATCTAGACTCTTAACTAGGGGCATGCCACAATATCAATATTATGATAAATGGGAATTTTTATTCCTGCAATTGATTTTCAATGGGTTTTCACCAATTATTGATCTTTTATTTTCATTTGAAGAGGCTGTAAAACGTAATATTCGCCATCCTTTGGGTCGACGTTCCTTTGGAGGTAGATACTGGGTGCGCATTGCAAGACTATCCACCATGAGCACCAATGTGTCCGGCAGCTATTTGAATTGTTACATTTTTGTTCTGCTATTTACAAAAAAATAAGTGATGGCACTGCTTTTCATGTTTACTACCTGTCCAAACACTGTGCTAAAATACATTAAATTCTAGCGGAGAGGTGCGCAGCATCTGACCGTTCAAATAAGAGGTCTCGCGGTGGTATTGATCCAACAGGTGTGTATGCTAGCGGTACATATGTGGAGCACGTGACTAAAGTGTTAATAAAAAGGAAGGGAAAATGAATATTGATACCAGCGCTATAAAAACAGTAATCTTATAATATTAAAAGGCTGAACATTATTAATTTGCCTCAATAATAATAAATGATCTGACATAAAATGTATTCTGTGAATGTTTTATTTCCACATTTAAAGGTTTTGAAGAAAATCAAAAGTTATATTTGCTTTAAAAATAGTTATATTTAAAAATTACCAAGGTAAAATGTTGATTATTGCAATGTTTGGCATATTGAGATACTAACGGTATTCTGAGCCATGTATTGTAAATCGCATCGTATCGTGAGTTACCCTGAGATTCCCAGCCCTAATGCCCAGTGATGTTGATTTGCTGAGATTTATGGGATAAAGCGTTTATTGTCCACTTTTTGCTTTGTAGGATAAGGTTTTGTGAAGCCACAGTACTGCTGTTAATCATGCACACATTAAGGAAAGATACATGAATATGCCGATCTTGTGTCCTACTGGTTCAGTTTCAAAAACTGCCTAAGTCGAACTTTATGTATTGATCAGGCATGCGTTTTAACAAATGTAATAGCAATGATTTGTTAAGCTTTTATTTTTTAGAAGAATTGCAGAATTTCAATTAAATTGATTTTATATGTAAACTCTATCATTTTAATCTGTACATCACAATCTTACGTGTGAAATATGCTTAAAACAAAAGACAACATAAGAGTATTGGAAATAACTACTATTCTTTGTAGTTTAACAGTTATTAAATCTGATCCTGATATGGTGGAAAATTGCCTTTTCATTTTTGTGAGACATGACCCTCGTTCTTTTTGTCACCAATTTTCTTTATCCCACTGCAGTGGTTGTGGGTGGTAAAGTGGAAGCTGTTGTACACCTGAGAGCGATTTGTTTTGGTTTTGAACTTGATTAAGGGGCGTACCACTTGGTGACCATTTAGCTTTTTGTTTATTTGCTAGAGATAGTATAGTACCTTCATCTGCACTTGTGACTACATCTTACAAAATGTTCTATTTTTAAAAAAAACAATTTTTAAGCCACCTTTAAATACGGTAATTACAATTTATAAAGCTGTTTTTTTATGAGACTGCATATGGATACATGTCTTTGTATTGTCATTATTATTATTACAGTGCTTAGAGAGCTTTGCTAGTTTGTAACTACGGCTGCCACGACTAGTTGACTAATCCACAACTAATTGACTATTAAAATAATCAACGACTAATTTAATAGTCGATTTGTCGTTACTTTATATGGAGTCAGAGTGAGGTAAAGTTGAACAAAGTTGTGAGCATTTAGCACCAAAAAAATTCACTTTTTTCATATTTGAGTCAGTGAGACCAAAACTTTATCTTTTGTGAAAAATAGTTCCGTGTTTCAGATGACAAATCTAATTTGTTTTAATCTTGTTTTAATACCAGAAACTAATAAAAGATGGAGGCTGCATGATTTATTAAAAGTTTAATGAACTATCATCTTGTCTTTATTTTTAGTTAGTTTAAAGCTAAGAAAGGCTAAGATGTGTGTTTTACATCCACTTTGCACATGACCTGATTTGTTGACTAATCAGAAAAAAAGAAATGGTGAATAGTCGCCTAATAGAATACTAGTTTGTGGCAGCCCTACCTGTAACCCTTAATGATGCTTTATATTTGTGGATACTGGTAAACATATTTGTAAATAAGAGTTGCATTTTGGATTTACTGGTACTTAATCTATTGTAACTAACAAAAGGGAGCATTCATCTTATATTTTTTGTAAATATTTTATCTTTTCATAGAAGGACAATAAAGACATCATACTCTAGAACTCTCTGTTGTTTCATCTAAAGATGACCTAAGCTATAAGAAAGATAAGTGAAATAAGTGAAAAAATAAATAATAAAAAAGCTTTTAAAAAAGGAAACTGAACACAGGGGTTAGACAGCACTTTACCTTTACAGGTTCAGAACAGGTTGTAGCATGATAAACCAAAGATTTTGTTTTTTAACACATTTGAACTTAAATAGAAGGATAAGCCTATAAGATCATTTTGGGCACGTGCTCAGCATAAAACTCCAGGTGTTGTCCGCTTAAGGATAGACGTAAGAGTGCTGACCAGCCTTGTTACTGAAGTTGAAAGGTGGGAGTGCAGTTTGTTGTATTATGCCACAGTGCATCAGATTTACTTTGTCACCTCAGAAGAAGTCTCTTTCAAAATGAAGCTCATGAGCCCCCATTTTTTGCTGAAGACCACCAGAGTTCATTGAGGGCACAATAATTTGAAGAATGAAACGCAAATTTTCTTTATAATTGTGAAGTAGAAGATGCTTCCCTCCATTACGTCATCATGAACAGAGATACGGGAGCATAAGGTCTAACATCCACCAGTTTCACAAAGGAGTGGAAGAGTATTCTATTAGCAATACGGAAAATTATAGAGTTTGAAATATGGTGACCACTGTCCATAAAAAAATTTTCACACTTTGACTACTATTTTGACATTTTCACTGAGCCATATACTGACCTTTGAATCTTATTTTTAAAAATTCAGTAATTTTTTTTTCTTGTTTTTGTTTTCCTTCTCCATCCAAGCCTTTTATCTGCTCATGTATTCATATATGTTTGTGATTTAGCTGCAGAAGTTTTAGAACTGAGCTATGTTCCTTTTTTCACACCTGAACTCATGTGAACTGAGTTTTTATACTGTGTGTGATCACACTTAAAGAATAAAAAAATCTTTTTTGCAGCAGCATAGGCAATGAAATTTGCCATTATTTGCAGTTAGCCACTAAATTAAGGACTAGTCATGTGGATAATTGGCAAACTTTGGCCAATTAATCATTTATTCTCTAAAATATTAACTTTTTAAATTAACTTTGGTTCACAAAGCCGACTCAGCTGTTTTAATAAATTTTTTGACCAGAACTGAGCTGTTTTCTTTGTGCTGCCTTAATTCTTATGGCGACCTCTCTTCTATGTTATCACATTGAGTCTGTTTATATGCCAACTTTAACAGGATAATTAAAGATAATCCAATTTTTGCAAACTGACTTTGAAGTGCAGTCCTTATAAAATAATACTGTACCAGTTTTGAATCATTATTGGTTATGTTTCAGAGAAAGTATATATGGTATGGACTAAGTTTCAAAGGTTCAGTTAGATTTAAAATATCCAGGTCTGTTCTTTGAAAAAGTTGCTCTGAAATGTCGGGAAATATTGAATTTCTAGGAATTAGCTGAGTCATTTTATCATTATCTGCCAGCATTTGTTACCGGATAAAGAACACCAGATTGTTCTGTTCACAAAATTACTTAAAATAGCTGTTAATTCAAGAAGTTATATTCTGAAATCATATTTAGTCTTCTTGCAGACGGCCTTACTGCCCTTAAAAAATCTTTTTTAAATGTGTCATTCAAACTCACAAGATCGTACTATTAACAGATTGCCTTCTGAACATCAAGCATCTGCAGTATTGCATAACAAAAAGGTAAACTGTACAACAGCTGCAAAATAGAACAGTGGAGGTAGCAGGGCTAATTGTGCTGTTTTCAGCATCTTGTTTACTTTATCATCAGGGTCTTCTGTCAGTGATAATGATGGGAACATGACAAATGAGGGAACATGAGATTATGTGTGTATCTGAACATCCAGTGAGAGTGAAAAGAGGGTCGCGGCATCAGTCCTCTCACTCTTTAAGACAAAGATACAAAGATTTTGATGTATAAAGAGCAAAAAGAAGAGAAACTGTAAATAAAGCATTTACAATACAGTCGATCCAGTCTTTTGTAAGCCTTCAGATTCTAAATGCATCTTCTTTTGCTAAATCTGGCACCTAAATGCTATTTGCACTGCCCCTCAATCCCTTTACTATCAATTAAAACCAGTTAGATGACACAAGCAAGGGCTCAAATTGTGGTTGCAAGGACCTAGATCGTGTTCACTTGACTTTTTCTGATAAAATGTCTCTTTCTTAAATACCCTTTTGTGACATGCTTCCTAACACTTTTTTTTCTCATAACCGGGTAGCAACCACTTGACTTTTTGAAGGTCAACTTTCTTTTATCATCAGTTGAAGGACAAATGTCTTACAGAATAACTCCATTGTGCTGTTTTTAACCCTAATTATCACAGTTTAGTAGGGGTATAAAGTTTAATGTTAAAAAAAAAAAAAAAGCAAAAAACAACAAAATAAAAGCTAAATTAACTTTTGGAAACTCTTCAAATTATATATTCAATAAAAACATAAAGTACTTCACACAGACTATTTATATGTGCAACATCAAAACATTTGCTCATTGAGCCTATTTATTAAAACAAAAAATCTTTAAAATGCTTAAAATACCATATATAGCTCTGCCAATTTTCTCATCCCACCTGCCTAATGTCCAAATTAAATCATAAATAAAAAAGTTAAAATTGTTTTTTTGTTATTAATTGTTTTATTGAAGCTAAATGTGGGAACATTTAAATCTTTTAAATAATTGTCATCTATAAAATGTGGCACTGCTGTGCTCGCTTTTCCTGGTGATTTTTGATCTCTTTGGGTTGCCATACAATCGTCCCTTGACTGCACAAGCGAGTCCATTATGCACGAGCGAGTCCGTTGCGCAGCATTGGCTTTCTCCTGTGCGGGACAGAAGCTGTTCCTCATGTGGAAATTCTTTGAATCCAGAAATTCAGAAACCCTTGAAATTAAATAAACCTGGTATCTATCGATCCGCATCCTTTATTACGAAGGTGGAAAAGTTTTTGACGGAAGCTCCTCCCACACGCAGCAGAAAGTTCAGGTGAACAGACAACTGTGAAACAGCCACTTTAGCGCTTGCCAAAACAAAGAGCATTTGCATACATTTGATGTGAATTAAATTTGATATGAAAGGACAATTGAAATTAAATTATCCCAGCATGAGGTGTTTTCGGGCGGGGGTGGGTGGGGGTTGGGGTGGTCCGTGGTACACACGTGTGCCAAACCGTGACTTCTGATCCATACGAACCATTGATTCATTACACCCCTACAGTTCAGAAGTAATTATTTGAGTCACATGACAAGACATAAGGCCTGAGTTACATGCACCTGTATGGGGGGTCGGCCTAATGGATGTTGCTGGTTTTTGGGTTGTTCTGAGCCTTAGAGGGTCATAGACAGGAGCAGCCGCATCCTAAAGGAACTACAGGTTTGTCTTGCAGTTACCTTGTGGCTTATGCCACGTTAAGAGACAAGAAAAAAAATGGACAGTAGGGTTGTCATACGTGTGTTAAGCGTATTGTGAAATATTTAGAAGGATATTCTAAGTTACACACACTTATGACATACAGGTGATGCTGTTGTACAATTGCCTAGAGCTACTCGGTAGTCGTTGATAAACTGTATCCGCTGGCCCCTTACTGACGGCTCGCAAATGCTGGACGCTCTGGGTGTGCAGGTGATTTGGAAGTGCCTTTAGGATGCCCCCACAAACTACACTCTGATTGTCTATTTCCTCATTTCTAATGGTCGGGTTGAGCTCAAGTATTGCGTACTTATCATTTTAGCAACACTCACAGCCCCCTTGTGAAGTGCCCTCGATTGAAAAAAAGGAATAATATGTATGACATGTCTGTGTCTCACTTGTTTTACCCTTAGATTTGCATGTTGTAGGGGTGTAATGGATCACGGCTAATACGTGATCCACACAGATTACTAGCCACGGTTTGGCACACGTGTACTGTGAATTCCCGCTACTGCGTCCACACCGAATTCAAAATAAATGTACTCTCCACAGTCTTTGTTTTAACAAGCGTCAAAGTTGCGTCTTGACGGTTATCGAAAGACTGTTGACCTGAAGCTCCTGCCATGTGTGGATGGATCTTCCGTCAAAAACTTTTCTCGAACTTGTCATGAAGGACGTGAATACTGAGAGATCAGTTTTGTTTGTTTTAAATAGCTAAATAAAGGGATCGGTACACGTCTCGGTGTCTGGGTTTACATCTAGCAGTGAGGAGCAGCAGCTGCTCCTGCAACAGAGACGTGCCAACAGGGAAAGGCACTACGGCAAGCCAAAAGTATCAAAAATCCCCAGGAAAAGGCAGGCATGGCAGTGCCCTACCTGGACATGAATTACAGATAATAATAATTATTTGAAATATTTAAAGTTACCATTGTTATTGTAAGTAATATCAAGAAATAATCAAAGCTTAATTTTAACTTTTTCATTGAAAATAGCATTACCTGGGAAGATGCTAGTGTGAATGCTGTAAGCTGAAGTTGGCCACTGAAGATACTGAAATTGATAACCAGCTAAAATATTAGTTAAACGCCAAATTAGCTTAAAAAATCATAAAGAAACAGTTAGCCAAAACAGCTAGCATATAGCTGAAATATTAGCTAAACTCTAAAATAGCCCTAAAAAATCCTAAATTAGCCAAAACAGCTAGCATGTAGTTGAAATATTAGCTAAACTAAAAAAAAAAACTAAAAGAGAAAACAAGCTTAAGTCAGCCAAAATGGCTAGCATGTTGCTAAAATATTAGCTAAACTCTAAAATAGCCCAAAGAACGTTAATAAATGCTAAAATACTCCTAAAAGCTAATATAATGCCAATATAACTTTCAACTTTACTACACTATGACTCCATATAATATAAAGTAACGACTAATCGACTATTAAATTAGTCGTCGACTATTTTAATAGTCGATTAGTTGACTAATCGTGGCAGCTTCTAAGCACAAGTAGCGAAACATTAATTACCTCTGCACATTTTACAATGTCTGAAACAAATACTTTCAGGTCCACTAAGTGTTAGAGTAACTAATTTCCTATAGTTGCAGCTACTTTCTACAATACCCAATGTATTTTGATAATGTGTTACTTTTTTAACTCACCATTTACTGAAAGTATTAAATAGTTCTCCATTACTTACTAATGTACTTTATAATCTTCAAATAGAGAAGTACAAAAAATATATTATTGTTAAATTTAAATAAATGTGTTTTTTGTAGTTAAGAAACGTTGGCTGTTTTAAGGAAAAGAAATACCTCAATGTAAATTCCATACAAGAAAGGGTTTGCTTTCTTTCTTTTTTTGGTGCTTTAAAGCAGACAGAAATTATGTTTTACATTCTTTATGTTTGTTTATAAAGCACCTTTCCATTTAAAAAAATGTCTATCACAATTCTGGAGCTAAGAAAAAAATTACTATAAGACAAACAAAACTGTTGATAATACAAATATGTTTCAGTTGAAATTTATTCTGCTTTAATCTCTTTCAGGATTCAGTGGATACCGAAGCAGCGACTTTTTTTTTTTTTTTTTTTTTTTCCCCTCCTTTTTGTCGGATTTAACACGCTGACATTCTCCCACAACCATGGAATCGGTATGTAGACCAAAATCTTCTTGCAAATCTAACATCAAGTTGATACTTGCTCTTTTTAAGCACACTATCATAGAGGCACTTGATATAAGCAGTCTGGCTCTTTCTTTTTTTCACTTTGCAAAAATTGCTATGTACTGTTTTGTCTGTTGTTATTACATATAAAAACACTAACTATAGTTCAACTTTGATCCACAAAACAACAACAAAAAAAGCAGTCAGTCACATGACACCAGGCGGCATTCATATCCAGCTAATGTAACATTATCAAGGTCAATAGTTTAATTATTTATCTTTATGTATAATAATATAGATATTTGGCTTTAATCTTTGTTATTTGACATGCAAGAGACTGCTTGTACAAACAGGAAGGCTAAAAGCTCATGACTATTGAGCTATATATCCTGGAATGCATGTATAAAGAAGAGGATTGAGTGTATGCTCAACCTGTGCTGTTCTGTCCCTTTGTCATGGGTTTTTGTGCATATCTGCATTCGTTTCAGAATGTGTTAGTGAGTATACATGCTTTTCTGTTTTAGATTCTATGAGAAATGGGTCATATTGTCTCTGTGGTGATGAAGTAGTATGTGTTCAACAAAAGTCCTCCTGCTTTAGTCAGGGTGTCATACTAACAGAAATGGGCCTTCTTGGTTTATTGTGGCTCACAATGAAATGATCAATTTCTAGGTTTTAGTTAGGGATGTCCCGATCCGATCACATGATCGGAAATCGCGGCTGATCACGTGGTTGATGACTCGATCGAAATCAGACTTTATCCCCCCGATCAGTATTGGATATTTCATTTGTTTTTATTATGATCAGCACTTTATATTTCAATCTTATTATTCCGGATAAATACTCCACTAAAAGTCCACACGTCATGACCTTATCACAAAATGTCATTGCCGGAAAACGCAACAGAAAACACAAACGGCATCAGCTCAAGCAGGAGGCAATAAAAAAAACAGTCAAGCCAGCGAGGTGATCACATATTCTGACTTCTAGGATCAATAACTCTTTTAAAACGCTTTAAACTGACAGCAAGTGTCTCTATTGGTATGTCCTAACACAAACAACAACCTGTAAAGGCATTTCAACAGAAAAAGACAGAGTTTTTTTGTTTCTTTTTGATGTTAAGCTCTTCGTGCTGCAGACAGACAGACAGAGGCTATACAGCAGCTGCTAACTGCTAAATGCTAGCGCCGTGATTTTACTCCTTAGGACCTGAGTTGTCCTTTGATACGCCTGTTGGTTTACCTGACTGAGAACTAAAAGTTAGGAAAATTAACTACTGTGGTAATAAAACTGAAAATGTGAGTATTAAAGAACTTAAAAAAAGAATCACATAGTCTAAAAAAAGAAAAAAAAATATTAAAAACTAATAATGATATCAGCTAGTCATGAAAACTCATCATCAAATTCATGCTAAAACAAAGTCATCATCAATTTTTAAGAATTTTAAATGAGGAAAGGAATCATATTTGGTTAAAAATGTTCAATAGCTCTAAAGATATTAAAGCTAAAGTCACTAAACTTTCTCCCATGACTGATTATCATTTGTATAACAGGAAAATTTGTTTTTTTTTTCCTAATTTATATGTGCTCTATTTTTACTTGTTCATTAAAGCTACTTCACAGAAGTGTTCTATTTAAGTTTCTAATGATAGAAGAAGGATAATGAAATAAAAATAATGGATAATCCAAATCTGTTTATTCAATTTGTTCATGTTTCAAATGTGTTACAAAAGTATCGGATCGGGACTCTGTATCAGTAGACACACAAAATTGATTGACTCTGAATCAGATCGGGCCCAAAAAAAAACCTGATCGGGACATCCCTAGTTTTATTGAAAACTTTATTGTACATGTATTCAGAGATTTTAGCTTATCTGCTCCGTGAGCCAAGATTGTTTTCTGATGCGATAAAATGACATGGTTAAAACATGTTTTTTTGTGTTTGATTGATATACAGAATACTAATCTTGCATTATGGTCAAATTATGTAGTGTTTTTCCTCAAATATATGAAAATGAAAACCTGTTGAATTTATGTGATAGCATTGCTGTTGCAGAGTGGCAAGTGTGTATGTTGGATTTTAACTGGGATCAGCTTGTGCATTGGCCTTTATTTTCCTAATATGCAAAAATTAGCCTCTAAATCCCATTAATCTTTAACTCCCTTGTTGTGTCTAAATGCCTGAAGGGGTGTGGAAGTAAGAGCCGTTGTTTACATCTTTGAGCTGAGTATGTCTGTTTACCATCATTGGAAACTGCAGTAATTGCACTCAGTGTATTGTCATGCCAGGAGTGAGATGTGTGATAGTTTTTTTTTTGTTTGTTTGTTTGTTCTTTCGGCAGCTGGGCACACACTTACGTGCACTCAACAACCCTCTGCTACTCCTCTCCTCCCTTACCTCATGTGATGCCAGTCACATGTTTTCCAGACAAGCAGCTCAGTAAATCAGAGTCAGACTTTTATTTTTAACTACTTTAAATCCTCCATCTGGTCTTGCTGGTTAGCAGAATTAACCAACCTTGGTGATGCATTTTTTCCCTGGAAATGTTCTCAATACAACTTTACCATTTTGTGACATTTGATAGTGGTAATTTTTTTGTTTATAACGGAATAAATGTAAATGTTAAATTTACATTTATTTTTCATATTTTACCCTCAATTACCCAGGTTAATAGTTTGCTATTTTTAGATTACCATTTTTTAACTATTTAGTACATCACAGCTTATTTTGCTGTTGATAAATAAAGGGGTTTTGGCCTTACTTGCATAACACATTAACACATTAGGAAGAGAGTTAAAAATATTTTTAAGGGAAGAAATCAAAACTAAAACATTAATTAAAAAAACAAATCTCACCATTCACTGGGTTGCTTATGTTCTTCGCTGCAAAAACAAAACAAAACAAACAAAAAAAAAAACCCTTTACATTGTTTATGTCAGTGTTTTCACTGTAGCTTGGCTACATTCTAAAGGTGTGATTTGCCTTATGCCCTTCATGTAACCATTACAAACGCTGATATTCTTTTAACCGTTCTCAATGGGTTTCATTTCAGTGCAGATGAATGGCCAAAAAATCTGTTATTTCAACTTCTCCATGGATTCCCTTCTAAAACCGTCTTTATCATTGTCTCTGCCTCCAAAGCAAGGTTTGTTCCTCAGTGGGGATTAGTGCGAGCAGCAGTTATGAACAGGGAAGTGGGCTTTGCCAGTCATATTACATAACTCGCCCCCGCCAGTGGAGCTCGACTTGGCCTGGCTGCAGAGACGACCAAAGACGCTTTGTTTTCCAGACCTTTCCTTTTTTCTTCTCCTATACTGCTTCTCCTTCTTCCCTAGGGACTTACTGCTTGCTAATACTATATAGAAGGAGTCTGTTTGCAGTGAACAGGCAAGGCAGTGTGACTGAGTGTGGAGGCATATGCTAAGGGAAAGCTCAATGGCAGAGAACACATATTCTAACCAGAGGAATTTAACTCTACTATAAGTTATTCGGTTTGGGAGAGATGTCCCTTTTTTTGGTGCAAACTCATTTACCACATTTACATCTCATGTAACTGTATAAGGTGAATTTGTTTACTGGTCCATTAACTCAATTGTGATTAGTTTAACAACTTAATCCACACTAGATGGCTAAATTGACACTTGAGTGACCGACATTACCCCTACACATTCTGTATGTTGCATGCAAATGAGTCTTTTGAGTGCAACGTCCCTCCCATTGTAAGGGTAGTTGACCTGCTTCAGTCACTGGATTTTTTGTTTGTTTTTTTTGCTTCACAATGCATCTTTTCCCGTTCTTAATTTTTTTCTGCAAAAGTTGAGCCGTCTAGGGTCTTGAGTAATCTATGTAAAACTATAGCTGCCCTACATCAGTAAGTAGGGACTGTATTATTATAATTACAACTACATTTGACTGTGCAATTTGACTTATATTGCAAGCTCTTGGTGGCATTCTTGCGTTTGGATGGTAACCATAGTAATGGTTGACTTTTGTTGCATTTCAAAACAAAGTTTTGCTTACTATAAATTGGCACAATGAATAGCTGTGAATTAAAAAAGATTACAAAACACTATCTTTTGTTTTTCATAACTATTTCACTGATAGTTGTTATTATTAGCTTAACTATTTTGCTGAAAAAGCTTGAGTTTATATTTTATCTTTTTTTCTTCTCATTTCTGCTTTCCAAATTAGTAAAAGTGTTTTATTTTGGGTATAAGGATAATATACTTTAATTAATTCAGCTCTATGTGTTGCAATAGAAATCTGAGATGTGACTAGGATAATTTCTTGATGGGCTTCAACATTTGTAACAAAATACTAACAGCATTATGAAACTGAGTTTCTTAAATGCCCTAAAATGTCTACTGAAGTTCTCAATATATTTCAAGGAGTAGCTGAACTTTGCCCTCTTTATACTGTGTTATTTTGTTTAAGCAAAATTGTGACAGATTAGTAATGCAAGACAAATTTGAAACTGCATGGGGCACAGCTGGGGATCTAGTTCTGTCTGAGACTTTCTATTAACTCTTCTGTGCTGGCTGTGTTTAGCCCAAAGTCACTTTGGATTTTATAAAAATGGAACCTATTGTTGGTGTTAGTGCTGGGAGATTTGACGATATATATCGTGTGGGCGATAGAAAGATGTCTATCGTGGCATTTCTCCTCTATCGTTTATATCGTTTCTAGTGCATCTGTCACAATAAAAAGAGTTGGAATATAAGAATGTGAAGTTTATTTTATAATTAACATTTTTTAGGTGCTTTTCAAAACAATATTATATTGAAAACATCCCAACTTTTTACCAAAGCTGCAGCAACATCAGGCATTTTTCATAAAATAGATGAAAATATACTTTATTGTTGTATATCGTGATATATATATCATATCGTGATATAAAATATTTCATATCATGATATACTTTTTTTTTTCAATCACCCAGCACAAGTTGGTGTGAATCCCAGGGCCAAACTTGCCAGCAGAAATGTCCCTCTTCTGCTTTTGAGTAAAAAGATGAACTAAAAGGGATGGATTCTGCTTGTGTAGACTGCAGATGCTTATTTTAAGCCTCTGTTTTATTGCAAATGTTTTGTGCCTAATTTGATCTTCTTTCTTTACATTGATAGCTGTAATCAATTAGATATCTCTGTTACAAGTTTACCCACATCTGTTTGTTATTGTGTTCAGAGTGCATTGTTTAGTATCTGTGCATTTTGCTTGTCTTATGCCATTGGATTGAAAAGGCTTAAAAACATGGTGGGAGTTCTCAAAAAGGTTCTACTGAACTGGTGTGTCCCCTAGAAAATCATTGTATAAAATAAATACTTTAGAAAAATAGTTTGTAGCACAGCATTATGGGCTTACAGCCACAGACTAGGTGGTGCCAAATTTCAAAGTTTCTACAAGTTTGAGTTTCTTAACCCTCGTGCTATCTTCAGGAGTCCAGATGACCCCACCCTTATATTGATGTGTGATCCCTCATACCAGTGAAGATAAAAACAAATGCTTGGGAAAAAAAAGTTCAGTGCACTGTTTTGTGGGGTTCAGATGACCCAACTTTTCATGTAAACATGCTCAGGATTGCACAAGGGTTAAATTGCTTTGGGGCTGATAATACGCCGTTCAGTTTAGGACAGCTACATATAACAAAACAAAGTTTTTTTTTTTTTTTTTTTTTACACAGCTTAGCATTATAATTAGGCTATAGCTCAAAATTGCTGACTGTAGATTTGATTTTACTGCCTTTTTTGCACCTCTTTTGCCATTAGTTTCATTTATTTAAAATAATTTCAGTAAAAATCTTTGATATTTGTGCATTGGATGAACACAAATTTGGCTCTGTTTGTTTTTGGGAATCTTTCTAAACGATTTGAAATGCCAGACGATTAAATAAGACATTTCTATGTTTGCACACACCCTTTTAGTTGAGTACATTTTACCAGCTTACCGGTAAGTGTAAGTGTAAGCTGATCTGGAAAAAGGAAGCACATTACAGCGGAGAGGCACTGCTAAAAACAGCAGTTGAAAATCCTATCTAAACATGAGTTGTAGTTTTTGAAACACTGCTCATGAACTATGTGCTGATTCAGAAAAGATTGCCATACATTGATTTAAAAATTGTGCCATCTCTGCACTTCTGAGCGAAAGATTTTTGTTGTCTTTCAGCAAGATTTTTTTTCTTTCTTTTTCTTGAGGGGGGCACAATTGCTTTTTTGAAACGTATTTTCCCAACAACTCAAGTACTTGTTAATGCATGCTCATAAAAAATGTATCTTTACCTGATGTTTAGAATGATTTAGGTTTGCTGCATTTTGAATTGTTGGTGGTCCTTAAATGATAGTTTACTCTATTTTTTTTTAAGATCATCATTTATTATTAAAAGAAAATCAGCTTTTATTGTGCTGTTTTGTAATAAACATCTAGTTTTTGTCATTTTGACGTTGCACGACCAATAATTTTTCAAGAATATTGTTAATTTTTAGTTTGTATCAAAGGATATTCTCTACGCTTCTTTTTGTTGTCTGCCATTATCCCTTTAACTAAAAATGTCACTGGTGACACCTCAACAACACATGGTTTTTGGCATATGTAACTCGTCAACCGTTTACGTGGGAATATCAGCACAAGGCTGCGTTTCTCTGCTTCAGAATCAGCTGGAATTATGTTAATTGCATACACAGTTGAAGAGTTATGGTGTTAAAATAGTGCTAACACTGGACCCGAAGCTTCAGTGTAAAAGGGTTAGTATGATCTGTATGAGTGACTGTACTGTAGTTGTGAATGTAGTAAAGCAGTAAATTATTATTCTTCAACAGTATGAATATCTTTTCAAAAATAAGATCATCTTTGATCATGATAATCTTAAATGCTTAGTAGCTTACATACTCTTCAATTATTCCTAATAAAGGCAATGCAGGACTTAGTGTCTTTGGATTTCATTTATATACTGTCCTGGCTTGATCTCTGTATTTATAAATGGGCTTGGGTGTTCTTTCATTGTATCAGTTGTGAGCCAAGTTCCCATCAAAGAGAAGCTGTTACACCAAAGTCTGAGTCTGAGTTTAATGGCTAATTTTAGAATTGTTAGGCCCTTGTCCAAGGTGGTAGAGGATAAGATAACAGTGAAGTTGCCCTCTCTCCGTTTGTGTTTGTGTACCCACCCCATTACCCTCATAAACCCCTAAGAATGACTTGCATTTTTTTTTTCACTTGCCGTATACTGTTTGCTTTTAAGATGTACATTAAAACGTAAGTTTTTTCTGTTTGTGTTATCTAAACATTTTGGTTTTCTTGAGGCGCATATATGAAGTGCAAGTGGGAGAAGTGCATATTGTTTACCTGCTATTAGTTACTAAACTTTTAAATTCTATTATAACAAATCAAGGAACCTTGTTCATAGTATTTTGCTATATTACACCTAGATACCAAAAACTGGCCCATATCAACAGTCGACTATATTATTTTTTAATCAATCCTCTCTCACAAAACAGCTTTGGTGTTTGAATGAAGCAGCTGCGTCATTCCATAATCTAACGTGGCGGTTCCCTCGCATCGTTGTCGGAGTCGGTCTCATTGCCAGCTGGTTGTTCAGCAATGATGCCAGCGGCTTTAGCAAAAGTTTGGACAAGAGTTACAACAGACACTTTAGCCCAGATGTCAACAATCCCTTTACATGTGGTGGCGCAACTCGCCACCATATGGTCTACATCAATGGCGCACAACCCCCGGGCTGCGGGCCGAGGGTTGTGCACAAACTTAGATTATTTCAGTTTTGTTTATTTCCTGATACTGCAGGAAGTTTTATTTTGAAAGATTTCTCAATTCTGTTTGCAACATCCGAAAGTTTCTTCAGAGAGAAAAGAGCCTGTGAGGAAACCGAAGATCCTTCGACTTCAAAGAACAAAAAAGCTGTATCATTTTAGTTTGCGTCATTTATCCATCACACCTTCAAGTCAGACATAGCTGAAACTGTTAGCCTCCACTTTGAAGGGCAAATCTTCATCAGAAAGTTTAAACCAACTGCAAATATTTCACGAAGAATAAAGATTCAGTCAAAGAAGTTGCTGGTTTGTGGAAACTTGTAAAAGGGACTTTTGAGAATTTTCCTACAGCCAGGTAGAAACAAACTATGATCAATCTTTTTGTAGTTAAAAATACTCAGAGCCTGGATTGAGGGTTAAAATGACATTCTATGATCAACTTCACTTTGTTTTACTGAATCTTCATCACCTGCATGAATATGTACTGATATTTTTAGACTTTCTCAAATTAAATTTCTTCTTTCTTGTAGTAGAATTTTATTTGAAAATAGACTTTCATAAACTGGAAGCTTAAAAATGCCAACTAGTTACCCAGGAACACAACTTGCCAGAATCACTGTCTGTGTCTCACCCGTGTCCCTCAAAATGCACACAGCAAAATCATGTATGCGCTCGCAGCACCTGTGTCAGCGAAAAATGGTCTGACAGTCAATCGAGCAGAGACTTCCCAAAGTTGCAAAACATCATTTCACACATTTTAAAACTTGGTACACACAAAAGGCGTAACGGATTATTAGGCTTTTAGGTCTACCTTATAGTGTGGAAAACACAATAACTTGGCAATTGTATCTCATTTCAAAAGATATTATTTACCACATAAACCGTTTTTAATCTGTTGTTTAATAGTGTGCTTAAATTTGCTAAGTATTTATGTTAAGTTCTGTCCTCAGTTTATACTGTATCTAAATTTTATATTTATTTCTCTTTATTTTTTAAGTGGAGAAAAACCAAAAGTACTTTAATAAAGCATAAAACATTAGAGATAATCATTCAATACATTACATTCATGTTTGACAGAAATGTAATCAAGCTTTAGAAATGCTTTTTCTTGCACATTTGAGCTAGAATATTTATATACAGTGTGTGTATGTATGATTTTATTGAAAAAAAACTTTTATTTTATTCATTGATTTGAATTTGAGTAGTTCGTAGCAGACATATGCTCACACATACTCCTAGAAAACTCCCAAAATACCCAGTAAACTATATTGAGCCGGCACAATACATGTGGCAGGGCTATGCATGTCTAGCCCCATTCCCCTACCCCTCTCAGAGCCACAGAGCAGTGACCTTGGTTTCGAGTAGCTGTACTCAGTTGGAAAGCCAACACCTCTCAGGGGATGGGCTGACCTTGTTGTCTGACACACTGTAAGTCTGCATGGCCCTCTCTGCTTTTCCGTCTCTTCAACTCTCTCTTATTCACTCTCATGGACTTTAACATCAATAGCGTAAGCATGCCTCTCTGCTTTATTGTCAACACGGTACACTGCTCAATGGAAATAAAATCTCTTTGTTCTGTGGTTTAAGCACAAAAGTAGAGACAACTATGGGTATTCAGCAAGTTTGGACCTCTCCCTAGCCAGGTGTTCCCTCATCTGACATCTTGCCCCACCAGCGATAGTGAAGCCGTTTTATAAAGGTTTTATGCAGTGGTGCAGATTGGTGTCCCCTTCCTCTATGTTCTCACCTTTGATTTGGTTCAAATGGGTCCAGACATGTTGACAATTTCTCTGTCGGCCTGTTATCAAAACAATATACTTTTACTTAGTGAGTCTTTCAAGCTTTCCTTTTGTTAAAGCACTTTAACCTACTTTTACATGTATACAAAATAGTATGTAAATTCTGATTTTGTTAGATATATATATAATTTTTTTTTTTTAATGGACAGTGGCTATGAACTTTCTTACACTTTACGATAGTACTTTAATAAGTACTACGATTGTACTATCGTAGTACTGAGGTCTAGAGCTGGTACTTTAATGTTGGGTAAGCTTCATAAAAAGTGTTGCCCAACAAATATTCAAGTGATCAAAGTTTTCTTTTATTTTTATCCTTCTATATTTTGTAAGATCTTTTAAACATAATATTTTGTTTAAAAAATTGGACCTTTCAAATGTCAAGTTTATAGCTACATCTGGAATGGATCTATGTTTTCTACACACATCTGCTAGGGGCTTGTGGATCTTTAAGATATCTTAAAAGTTTTTTTTTAAAACTAAAGTAGTTTTAAATTAATTAGCATTCAATTGTCATTAATTGTAATTAAGTGATTTTTTGTATGTCTAATATCAAACATTGTAAAATCGTTAGATAAATAAAACTAAATATTTTTAGGTTTTGAGCAGATTGCCTTATTTGCCAGAATAAAAGCAAAAGTGGCTTTAGTTTGTTTTAACATTAGAGCAATATAATTTTGAAAGAGTTAGATTTTGTTGTTTTGTATTCTTACACTAGTCTGTGTGCTTACAGTATGTGTAACTGGATGCATCCTAGCCCAACCGGACACAATGTTGTCCTTGTATGCGAGGGCTGAAATGTTATTTAAATTTGTATGAAATGGGTCTTAAGATAAACGTCTGTAAATCTGCAGATGTCCTGGTTTGTTTATTTGCTTGTTTAACTAGTTAATCATAGCTTTATCTATTTATTTGTTCTGTGTTTAGTCTACAAGCCACAAGAATCTAGGTGCTGTGTACTCGATCATCTTTAAGCTTTTGCTGCTGCTGCATGTATGAGACTAGGGCTGGGAATCTAGGATGACTCACGATACGACGCGATTCACAATACTAAAATGCAAAGAATATCAAATTGCCTCCTCATTTCAAAGAACAAAAGCAATCCATGTTTTTGTTACATTAGTGCTGTCTCCATCTACTTTAGAAAAAGACAGACACAGCTTGGAGTTGTTCACTCCGGGATTTACTGTCTAAAAGTTTTTAGGGATTTAGGCTAAAAATGTATTGGTCCAGTAAAAGCTGATGACGGTTTTGGGACGACATCCTTACATTTCACCGGCATACTCAAGCGAACCGTGCCCTGTCGGACTTTTGTGGTATAATTTTTAAGAAACTGATTTATTTATTTTATTTTACCTTTATTTTACCAGGAAATCCCATTGAGACTTACATCTCTTTTTCAAGGGAGACCTGACTGATTCAGGGAAAGAAAGGACTAGTAATTGTTTGTGAGTTGAAATATCGCGATAGTTTGCCATACTGATGTTTTGTTCCACCTCCATATGAAACGTGCCTTTTTTTTTTGTCTGGATAAAGCTACGAGGAACAAGTTGACCTATGTTTGAGTGACAGCATCCTATTCCTTTAATACACTTAATGTATTCTAAATTGATGTAATCTGTGTAATAATGGTTTCATGACTGAAATTGCTTCTGCTGGAATAAATGAACATATGTATAGAGCACATCAAGCACATGTACCGAGAGCATTGTTTTTTTTTGTTTTTACAGATGAGGAAAATTCCATTATTAGTTTATGGTAAAAAGGTTTCTATGCAAGCTTAGTTTTTTACATGTTTAACAACCTTCTTGAATGGTACAGTGCATACATTTATACAGTCCTTGTATACCTGTTTCATCCCACAAGGCACTTTATAGTCACAGTCCCATTCACACACATTCATACATCAGTGGCAACATAGGTGCTGTGTAAAGCCATTGGGAGCAATGTGGGGTTTGGGATCTTGCCCAAGGACACTTTGGCACTTTGGTAAGCAGAGCTGGAACGCAAGCTGTGATCCTGCAGTCAAAAGTAAAGTGTCCTGCGCCACGTCTGCATTATGTAAACATTATTACAAATATTCCATTAGTACCTATTGTGAATCAGTGCTGTTTTTCTTATGTGCTAACTTAGATGTATCTGGAATGTATTTTGATTTCAAATGGGCTTTTTGTGTGATGGAACATCTGGAAAACATTTTTTTTACAATGTGTAATGTTTGACAAAAGTACTCAAACCAACATTTTCTATGTGGAAATGCAGAATTGCAGTATCTGCACGAGTTCACTTATTTTAGCTAGCTTCTAGGTGTAATAGTTACTTAAATTTTATTTTCAAACTGTTCACTAAGCTGTGGAAATGCACTTTCCTCTGTCCTTACATGCTCAGCTAGTTTGCCGTCTCCCTTTCGTTTGTTCCCTCTGAAGTGTGTACAGCCAAATAAGCTGTTGCTAACCAGAGCAACGAACTCTGCAGGAAGCAAAGGTTGATTACTTTGTTTATAAAGGTTTCCCAACGTAACTCCTTATTAAGCATTTGTTGTAGATGTGATGATTGTATTTAAAAAATATTGAGGAAGCCACCTTGGTAAGCACCATAAATATTGTGGCTTGTATCTTAACCTAAAACGATCTACCAAACGTGGCATCTGTTAAATTATAGTGGATGCAATTTTAATAACTTCTCTCTGGAATTGTTTATATATAGTCTTTATACGTTCTCTTTTGTTGTCTAAAGTCTCTATTGAGTTTTATGTTTTTCCTAATTTCCTTTTTACATTTTAACCACAATGTCCATCTGTGTCTTCAGATGGCATTATTGCCTGGCTTGATCCCATGCTTTCTTGGGAGAATCAAATCCCAAGCAACAGTTGTGTTTTTTGTGAAACTGTAATGCAGAGCATGCTTATTAGAATTTGAATAATGCATGGCAGCATGTCTGTTTGAAGAACAGAACAGAGCATTCTTTATTTGAATAAATGAGCAAAACTGGGGCCACGGTGATTTTTAGGATCTACTTTATTCCTGTTTGTGAGTTGATACAAAACAATCAGTCACCTATTAAAGAACAATAAAGCAGTCATCAAGGTGGTGGCCACAGTGCAAAAAGGCCTGTGGCATTAGCACATGTGTCTTTATTTATGTCATAACTTCTGTGTCGTGTTCCTTAACATGTTTACCTCTGTATAGATGAATAAATTGTCTAAACAGACTTTAATCTTTCCAAAATTGAATTAACTCCATCCTGGACAAGTAAAGATGAGTTCATCTCACCTTTTGTTGTCTATAAGTTTGGGGGGTTTTTTTTCCCCAAAGCAAAAGGGGCACATTCTAGTTGACTATCAGAAACCACCAGTAACAATAAAGTTGAGAAAATGTTTAAGATTAACAAATATATATATATTTGTCATTTGTCATTCAAGGTGTCAAGATGTGAGACAGCAAGAGTAGATGATACTTAACAAAGCCTTGTAAGATAGAAAACATATTGTAGAAGGGAAAAAAATATCAGGACTTTCTATTTTTTGAATGAAGAAAAGGAGAGTAACAGTTGGATGAACAGGAATTGTGATGTAATCATTGACTGCTGTATCTGTATGACATTCTAACATTAATGACTCACTAACATTAATGTTATGGTTCGGCTAAAACTGCTTTTATTAACTCTTTTAGATAACTGGAACACCATTAATGTCTTAAACATATTTAATATGAAAGAATCCTTATAAAGAAGCAGTTTTTTCTGTAAATGATACTTAAGTTACATGGACTAGTTCTAAATGATGATACATGATTTCGGCTTGATTTGTCACTTCAGACTATATTTTGATTTCAGTTTTAGTGATGTGCTTGTTGATTTAAGTGGTGTTTTTATTTTCACCAGTAATAGATTAAGTTTTAAGGTGCTGTCTTTGCGGAACACTGTCTGATTGATATTTGTTACAATACAATTACTATGGCGAACAGTGATGAATCACATTGGACACTGAAGCACTGGACTTAACAATTACAGCAGAATTTGTATTATTTTTTACACGCAAATTAAAGCTTTGGTAAACATCTTTGAATTTTAAGTTTTTATTGCATTTCAATTACTCAAAAAAATCAATACGCTACAGGGTCATCCAATGTTCAAAGTTTATTGGTAAAGAAACAAACTTTTTAATCTTGGATTTGAATAAGAATAACAAGAAGCAAAAGTTTTTCAAGGCCTATCAGTTACTGCTAATCATTAAATGTTTACTTATCTTTATTTTTTATCTTACTTCTAATAATATTTAACTGTGCAGACACTTGCTTACTCATTGACTTACAGCTTTCACATTCATCTACATTAATTTACATAATACTATTTTTTGTTTGTTTTTATGTATAGCTATTTAACCAATTTTTATTATGTATCTCCCCTCCTCCAAGTAGAATGCCTAGATCTACTTTGAATCACAATATTTTTTTGAATCTATGACACCTCAACTGAATACTTCTTTCTATCAATAGAACTAGGGTTTTTCTCAGCTAACTTCATTACAGCCATTGATGCAAGTCTGTCTATTCTAAAGGCTGGCTTTTCATAAGCATTTTATGACTCTAAAGACTCATGAGAGTACAGGGATCCTCACTCAGTTGTGCATGCCATAGATGTGCCCTACCTGTACACAGCATGGTGGCAAGACTGTATTTAAAGCAGAAATATGTGCAGAGGACTGCATTCCTACTTGTTTTCTACTCTGATCTGGCATGTTCTAATTGGCTGGATGCATCTGATCCATGTAATCAGCAATAAGTAGGGCAATGATTTGTTCGAAACATGCCGACACACATCCCCTTGAATTTCCCACCCTTTCCCAAGGTGGTAAGGATTTAACTACTTTATGCTCTAAATGACTATTTTTCCATATGTATTTTAAGGGTGTTCATATACCACCAGCTTGCTGCATTTTTGGAATTGCATCCATTTGTGTGTGGTGTTTGTAGCACAGATGGTCAATAAGAGCACAGCATGTAAGTGTGAAAGTAAAGTAAAGAAACATTCATGTTAATTCACAAACAACGATTTACACTCATGATACTTGGGAGTTAAAAAGCCCATAGTTGTAGTTCATATGGTTCAGTGCTTTTTTTTTACTCTGGTCTTGTTTTTAAGTGATGTTTCAACTTGCTAGTATTTTTAATAATCATTGCATTTAGTTATGGTTGTTTGGACTTTCTCTAGCCACCAGTTTACTTTTGCTATACATTATGTTTTTGGTGGAATGTAGGTTTTATTGTTGGGTTTTTTTTTTGGATGGTTAAAATTTGAGTCGTTGATATACATAATTTTGAAATTAGTATAAGCTCCACTTAAATTTTGCTCTGGCTTTTTTTTCTGTTGAAATGTAAGTGACTTCATGCCTAGCTCATCTGTGGCCTAGTTGGCACTGTGTTTCACAATCACACACAATCAATAGTACCAAAGATGTCGTGAAATTGTCTTGATTTACTGTGAAAAACGAACCACAGCACCTGTCACAAAGGCTTTTTTAGCTAGTCTTTATTACACATGGATTAAGGCACATGTGTCGACATAGAAGAAATTTGTCTTGGAAATTGCAGCAGAACAACAAAATTTGTCAAACACTGAAAACAAAATGAGTGAAGAAAATTCTTAAAACAAGTTGTGTTTTTTACACATTTCCTTTTGATTTTCCCCTTCAGGGGTCGCCACAGTGAATTAGTTTCCTACGTCTATCCGTGTCTTCTGCGTCTTTTACTTTAACACCAGCTACCCTTATGACTTCATTCACTGCATCCATAATTCTAGTCTTTGGTCTTCTTCTAGACCTCTTGCCTTGGCAGCTCTGGACTCAAAATCCTTCCACCAGCTCTGTCCCTCCTCTGGACATGTTCTAACCATCTCATTCTGACCACTTTGACTTTATCTCCAAAACCTCTATTATGTGCTGCCCCCCTGATTAGTCTTTCCTGATTATACCCATTCTGGTCACTACCAAAGAGAACCGTAGCATCTTCATCTCTGCTACCTCTGGCTCTGCTTCTTGTCTTCCTCAGCACCGCTGTTTCTAGGACGAACAACATGGCTGGTCTCACCACAGTTCTGTACACCTCTCCTTTTTATTTTAGCTGAATCTCTTCCATCACACGTCACATCTGACACTTTTTCTCCACCCATTCCAATCTCCTTCCACTCGCTTCTTCACTTCTTTTCCACTGTCTCCATTACTCTGTTGACTCTAGATACTTAAAACCTTCCATCTTCTTTATCTCTTCTCCTTGTAACCTCATTTAACCTATTTAAATATTATTGAAATATTCAGTTATAATAATTTAAATAAAAAAACACTTATTTGAATATATTTCAGCAAAATGCTGACTTGCAAAAATGAATCCCACAGTTAAGACTCACTTTCTAAAATATGAAACCATCTACAGATAAATGAATGTATTTCTGACAATTAGCTAGACACCTTTTTTAGACAGAAATGCTCATTATCTGTACGTCTTTGGATTACTTTTTAAACTGCTGACATAGGACATGGAGATTAGTATAATAAAGAAAAGTTTTAAAATGCAATTGCAATGTTAATTTGTGAGACTTAAAATAATAGGGTTCAGTCAAATTGTGAAAACTAATCAAAATCACCAAGCTGTGAATATTTTGCAATGGTTGTCTTAAGTTTGTGTTAATAGTTGTAATTATGTTTTTGCAAATTCATTGGTAAATAGATTTTTGTTGCAAATCCTATTTGAAGATGGGAATTGAAAGGCTTTTCATGCATCTTTGTCTATCCACATTTGCATTAGTATCTTGTTAGATTGCAGCGTGTTATTTGAACACTGAAACTTGAAATACTAGCGTTAGCTAGTATTTAGCTTTTCTAATCTTTGGCAAATGTTATATACATTACAAAGATTTAAACAATTAAAATGTATTTGACAGTCATTTAAAAGCTTTGATTCTTTTCTAAATGTGAATTTAGTTTTTGGAACATTTTCCCAAAACTGTTTTATTGAGCTTTTTATGTATATACAACAGCTTAAAATGTACTGTGTTCTACGTTTATTTAGAATTATCTGGAGGTAGTGAGATTGATGATTACTTGCACAATGTCAAAGAAAATGGAAATCTTTAATATGTGCTACATTTTTCAATACCAAATTATTTAAAGTCATGTGCAGGTTATTTTTAACCTACACTTAGACGGAGATTTGTTTTGTCCTGATTAACAAAATAGACACCAAGTGTTTTGTGCAATTGTTATTTTAGACAAATTAAGTAAACCGTGGCAGTTTGTCTTTGTTTCACTCTTTTTTTTTTTTTTTTTTTTTGAGTGCGCATTTTAACCCACTCTCCCTCTTCTATACCCCTTCAGAGGGTAGTTTTTTTTTTTTTTTATAATTGGTAAAGTTGTGGTGTACATGTTGGAATGCAAGTGTAGTTTAATACTTATGTTATAGTGCTATTATTAGTTAAGTCCTGTGTTTGGAAATGTCAACCGTGAAAATGCAACATCATCACAGAACAGTGGATCCCACTTGTTTGTGCTTTCAAGTTAGATTGAGAAGCTGTATGTTTTCTAACTGAGGTGCATCTCCTTGTGATCGAGCATGAGATTAGACAAATCTGGTTGTCGACAGTTCTGCCGAAACGAGTAACACAAACACACAGGGATTCATTCACATTCGTGTGGTTTATCACAGCAAGCCTGCCACTATCAGTGCTGGTGGGATAATCCCCTGCTGCACGTGTGCCCACCTGTTTGTAAAGCCCCTTCTTCCTGCTTCAATCACTACAGCACTATTTACATATAAAGGTTTTAGTCTGTCATGCAAAGGCATTCACCTGATTGAAATATATATTTTTGAAGTGTTTGTGGGATAATTTAGATATCAAAGTATATCAATACTTAACTTGAAATGCAGTTTTAGGTATTTTGGTTTACCTATTCAAATTATGTCTGTGGTGGCTTTGCTAGAGATACCTATATCTAGTACCAGGTTTTATCTTATATCTTTCTTTTGATAGCATTAGAAGCTCAAGAACAGAACAGTTAACAGAATCAGACTTTTGTACCAGCTTGTTTAGCCTCTTTAGGTCTCTTACTCTGGTGCTGCTACACCAACAGGTCACTGCAATGTAGTTACACTTTCCATAACAGACTTGCAAAAGATATGCAACATCTTGCTGCAAATTTTGACATGCTTTTCTTCTTTTGGAAAATCTGCTTTGCACGTCATTAAAAACAACTTCACTTTTGTCTTTAGTCTGTTGTCCAGATTAACTACAAGCTATTTATACTCCTCCACCACCCCCACTTCTCCCCCCTCGATGGATACTGTATATGATTCGACACATTTGTGCCCCTCCAAAACACCCCAATCCTTTATTTTGTCTTGTTCAGATTTAGTAACAGATGATCCCTTCTGGAAAATGCCAGAAAGTGATTCACCAGTTCTTTCCACTGTTTAGAACGCTCACGTATCGCACCTGAGATGTAACGCTAGCAATGTGAGCCCGTGTTAGTCTTTAAAGTAGTTGTGGAGTCATTCATTTTTGTCTTTGTTGAGTTTGAATGTAAGTTTGGGAATCAGTCCTCTGTGTTTTACATTTTGGTCTGCTGGCGGTTTGCAATAAGTTGTATATCAGCACAGACAACGCGCTCCCTAAAATGTCCACCACTTCATAAACAACGATTAATTAAACGACTGCCTAAAAGTAAGTTATTAGACCCCTCAGTAACCTTTGTTCAAAACAGCAACTAGTAGTGACAAATGACTTTGACTAAAATCCATACCACTGTTCTTCTCGAAGAGCAATTGTAGGCTCTACTAGCATGTGGCAACAGTTCTTATTTCCTATCTACCCAGCAAACTCACACAGCTTTTAACATTAAGTTTAATACTTATTATCTGCCATTGTCTTCAAGCAGTAAAACATCTCAATTGCGGTCACATTAGGAGACTTTACCTCTCTGTCCCCAGTCTTTGTTGGAGATTGAAACTAACGTGAACCATGGGCACAATGGCACTACTGGCTGATCCAAATTTCAGAATGATTTTATTGACAAGAAGCACATCTTTATTTAAAGTGGCCAAAACTAAATACTGTTGAAAACCCAAATCTGTAGAAGATTTAAAATTGACAGAAAGAGGATGTATCAGGTTTTAGGCTGGTAAATAAACTTAATGGGCTAAATTAAAACAAGACGTTAACAAAACACAAAGACACTGAATAAATAATATAATCTATTTTTAATTAAAAAAGAAATGGAAATAAATTTTAGGTAAAATGTTAATTTCTTGTTTTTGAATCATTTCTCTCACACAAATATTATTCTGTCATACAGTGTCCATTGCTCTGACAAGGACTTAATTCACATGGCCATTTCAGTTTGTGGAAAGTAGTTGGGCCTTGTGCATGTTGTCATTTTAAGACCCGCTTCAATGGAAATTGAAAGGCCGTGTATAAAGATGAATGATGGGAAGGGAGTAGGCTTACTCCATGCTAGCAGATTTACCACAAGTTGGATGTGAATTTCTAATGAACTACTGTCGCTCTGAAGAAACTATGTCTTAGAAAACAAGACGTTTTGTTGATTTTAATTTAAAAATTACTTAATTATAACTAAAAGACTATCAAAGACGTTTTCAAGTGGGGCTTTAAAGTTTATTAAAACAATGAAAAAAACAGTTGAGAAAACTAACTGCAATCCCATTGATTTACATGTGATTTTTTTTTTTTTGTTTGGTAAAAATGGCAAAAATGTAGATGTAGAGCACTAAATTGATTATTTTGTAGAAAAAGTGACACGAGTTTGTGTTTATTGGAGTAAATAAGGTGAAGAAATGTCATTCTCTTTTGGTATCTTGCCTTCAGAAAGGCAGCAGACTCCTCTCATTGGTCTCCTGGACTTCCCTTCTGCAGCTCAGTAGCTTTCACACTCTGCAGAAACATGAGCCTGAATAAATTGTCACACACTCACAGATTATCTTCCCAGGATGTTATTTTGTGCTGGGAGGATGTTTGAAATGCCAGTCAGACACGGCGTCCCATCCCCCATCCTCTCTCCCACACACAGTCTTTTACAATGCTCCGTTAAGGAGAGTGCTATCTAGTACTGCAGGGCTCTACAGGGCTTTTTATGTCTGTCTCTTTTCGTGTGTGTGAACTCACTGGCACAAATTGTGACAGTGTGGCATAACCAGCCTACACGTGAGCTGTTCTCGCAGGGAGTTTATGGAGGGACTGGTTTACGGCACAGCTATTTGCACCATCCTGCTTATTCCTCTGAACCATTCCCTCTATCTTTCACAATGAGCTACTTCCTCTTTTTTTTTTTTTTTTGTATTCATCTTGCTTCCTTTCTTGTCTCTGTTCGTTATTCCTTTATTTCCTTTTTCAAAAGCATCCAGCCTTCTTGCTTCCTAACTAACAGAGAGAGATGAGCCATTCTATGTATAGGGGAGGAAGATTGAGCTCAGCCAAAGCATTGACAGAGTGGTGAGGCACAGCAGGGGTGTGAGAAGCTAAATATAGAGCTGCTCTTTGGAGCTGTGGTGATGTCACAGGCTGTGGAAGCGAGGAGAAGCAAACAGGGGAGAGAACTGCTGGGCTTAGAGGCTGCAGCCACTTGTGCAGATTGATGGCTATGGCTTGGTGTTCCCACAGTTAACCTAATACTAAATGCAGAGTGCAAGGTTTTGTAATGATTCAACAAACCAATGAAAATACATTGAAACAAATACAAAAAAATATGTTTTGAAATAATTTTGTTGCAAGTAAGTTTTGTAATAAAATATTATTACATTTTATATTTTTAGCCAGAAAAGTCTGTTTTTTGTTTGACTTGTGCCCTCGTGGTAAGGAGCGTAGCATGACGTGGTAGAATAGACCATGGCTACTTTATAACTGTGTTTTGGGGAGATGATTATAAGTGGTCTGTAGATTTGTGTGTAATAGTTAGAGCAATGTATAGAGGAGGATTTATTTTATTTTTATTTTTTTTAGTAAGTACCAACATCCAACTTATTTTTTGTTTTGTTTTGAATAAATCAGAGTTCGATTTTTGAGGTCAGACCCAGTAATGCTTTTATTGCTATGCGGCAGCTGCACCACAAAGCTCTGGCCTATTTCTATTGATTACTAAGCTTGATGGATTCTTAAGTACAGGAGATTGGCTAGCTTGGCTGGAAATGCTGTGCCTCATCTTCACTGACTATGCCTGCTAATACACAAAAGCTGACTTTCAATGATCTGAAGCTAATTGCATGCATGTAATGTAGATATGCAGACTACCAATGTGTAATTTTATCAACTGGGTTATGCATTTGTTTTTTAACCCTGGTTATTCAAAATTTATTAATTTAACTAAGCAATACTGAAACAGTATTGCACTATTAACCGTGTCAATTTCAGCTATTTAATTAAAGAATAAAGAATTAGGTATTGCTTTTCTGACGTCATTCAACGTTTCGACTCTAACTATATAGTTTTTGTATTTTGAAATTGTTCCCAGTGGTCATTTAATTATGATTATGCGGATTCTAGCCTAAATCAAGAAATCTGTGTCAGTTTTTAAGAGCTATTTTCTACAGAGCACCAGGAGCTTATTACAAATTTACATCTAAGTTGTGGATGGGATTGTTGGCACAGAAGAAACACTATGTTATCCCAAATTTCTTTTTTTACACGCTGTCCTGCTAGCTTACAGCACCACACAAATCCAAGCTAATAGCAAAAAAAAAAAAAAAAAAAACGGCGAGCAACATCAGAGCTATCCAGCCACCCAGTTTTAGCTAGATGCCAGCTCAGATGAGGAACATAAAGATGTTAAAGGATCTATTGCAAGTGGGTTCTTCAGAACTGTAGTGAAGAAGAGAGACTTTGGATCACACATGGCAGCTGCTGCATCACAAACCCAAGCTTTTTCAAACCACAGGTTTTCATCTGCTCCTGATCCAGTGCTATTTTAATAAGGACATACTCAGAAACTCAGTTTAATCTGAAATTATTGTATTCCTTTCTCCGATCATGAGAAAAAAAATCCTACAAGAACATGTTAAAACCACATAGATTTTCATTGGAGTTGGTCTTTAAATAAAAACAAAAACAATAAGATCACATTTAGTTTATAGCTGTCTTCACTGAAGGGATATGTTACAAGGTAAAAAAACAACACTGAGTTTCTACTATTTTTGTGTACAATAATATAGATTTCATAAAGCAATTGTGGCGTAGTAAACACTATCGGTCTTTTTCTTTGTCTCCTAATGAGTTATATGCAGTCCTATCTTTTGATTATTAGAAAAATTTATTATTAAAAATTAAAATTAAAATTATTGCTTTTATTCATCTTTTTACACCGTTTTCAGTCTTAAAACAAAGATTTTATCTAACCCTTTTTATTGAGTGCTGTTTGCACTGTCTATCACTTTACCATGTCATAGTCAATGCCCCCGTTACTTTGTTTCACTCATGGACATTAAAATTTTGTATTAATTTTGAAGATCATGATCTCCAAAATTATCAGTATTCCACATAAAGCTCGTTTCTAAAACTGCTTCTTAATACAATGCATAATGTTCAGTGATTTCATAAGAATGAGATTGAAAAACACTGGTTTGACAGCACAGTTGTAGTGTTTGTGTGTTGATGAGCTAGCTAGCACTCTGGTTGAATTGAAAACCCTTTTTTGTTTAATAAGAGTGCTGGCAGTGGTCCAAAAGCTCGAGCTAGTCTAGGATTAGTTTTGGACAATCAAGACTGCAGGATGAAAACAAGGGGCAGGAACACCAGGGTCATTCTGCTTGCTAGGATACCATCTGCCCTGCTCGCCTGCCTGCCGCAGTCAGGGGGAGGGGAAAAAGAGAGCAGAGACGGGGAAATGGGGGAAGGGCAGACTCCAGCTCCACAGGCTACAACAACACTGAGACAGAGCTAGCTCTCCCCATTTTAGCACGCACTAGTCTACTTAGATATGCAAAATCTTAATCTCAAAATATCAACCTTACAAAATCTTGCAGAGTTTTGTGGTGGTAAAGACACTGGCCTTGCAAAACTAACAGAATTTTTGCAAGAACAGTGATTATAACAGTAAAATCTATTATTTTTGCACTGTTTTTGTTGCAATACATGAACCTTTTATTTGAACAACACAATATGTATTTTATTTTTAACTCTACATTAAAATTTAAATATTAAAACGGTCTTTAAATTTGTAATGTGATATGTAATATTTTTCTTACCACAGAAAAATGTATTAAATTTTGCACTATGATCACCTGTTTACAAGAATTTCTCTCTACTTACTCCCTCAAAAGTTTCAGAAAAAAAAGACAAATCTCAGTTCCCCCTATTCTCATTTCTCTTTTTTTTCCTATTTATTTCTGGTTTAAGCATTGCTCACGTCCTTCTCAACAGTGTCAGACACGCCATTTCCTGTTGGCCCCATGACACTTCATAAATTCAAATCTAGAGACAAAATTTAGTGTAGGGGTGACTCTCAAATTGGTTTAGTCCCCCCTAGGAATTTGTAGCAAATGGATTTATCCATTCTGTTGCGCTTGGTCTGCACATAGAGTTGTTGGAAGAGGGGCTCTGCTTGGCTCCTAACCTCTGCGTGAACTCAGATGTTGCGGTTTCCATTTTCCAAACTTTGCATCTTAGTTCTTGAAACCAAGAAACCAGTGTCTTTATTTATTTATTTTTTTGCACTTCCCATTTTACAATTTCGGGCATAGGCACTTCATATATGCTGGTATGAAGTCACAAATTGTGTTTAGGCAATGCTGAAAGTTTTCTATTTGAATAGATGCGTCTGAAGAATGTAGTCAGTGAGGTCAAGGCACAAAGCCGGATATATTCAGAATGCAGTTGTAGTTAGTAGCAAGAAGAGAAAAAGTTGATGGGAGAAAGGAGGGCTGATGTAATGTGTAATGATATCCATGCTCTAATGCTTGCATACAGTGTATATGTGTGCATATTACGACTCCTTCTAGCTGTCATCAATAATTCACAAGTCTTTTTAGTGCATCCCGCCTCATCTTTGTACCCCTTCCCCCATCAGCTTCTCCTCCCGTCCCTATTTCTCTTAACCTGAGCTCCCCTTTGTCCATTTTAAACACCGCCCATAAACACACTGGGCTAGCCATTAAACCCTCTAGTTCATGCTGTTTTCCATCCCTGCATTCTAATTTCCTCAACTAGTGTAGCTTGTTGTCATTAATTGTAAAGTCACTATAGTTCATCAGTTGTTAAGCAAAATTTGTGATTTTTACTATTTTGTCATGTTAAAATTAGAGATGTCACAAACAAAGCTTAGAAAAGTGAAGTTGTTTTTTGTTTTGGTTCCAGCTAGCCTCGTGTGGATGGCAGACTTGCAGCTCTTTGGCAGAGCTCCTATGGCTGCAGTTAATGGTGATGCAGCACAAACACAAAAAGAAAGAAAAAGGATGGAGTGAAGAATACTGCACCTCTCTACTCCTCACACTATTCTAGTTTTCAGTTTCAGTCACAGTTCCTTAATGTCCCCCTGAGATGAAAGTCATGTTTTTTGAGTTTTTATCATGTATGTGTGGCATTTTTCATATGAAAGAGAACAAGTGTAGTATGAAATCATTTCATTCTGCATTTCCAAATATTTCTCCTTTTAAATCGCAATCAAACTGTCGCAGAAAGACTCTGTTTGAAATCTTGAGCCTTCTTTACATCACAACAGCTATGTTGCATATGCGCAAAACTCCTCATCTCGCCCGGTTAGCGTGCCTTGCTCAGGTGCTGGAGAAGAGTAGATGGCACTGACTGCGGTCAAATGAGCTGCCGTTCGCATTTCCGTGGTCAAATCAACATTTACTGGATTATTTGTGTGAGTTTCATACAATACTTACGGTAGCAGGGCTGAGAACGCTGGAAAATCTCTGCGAGACTCCGCTGTCCTTCTTGATATGACCATGGAAATGAGAACGACAACTCATTTGATCGCAGCTGTAAAGGACTGTAAATCAATGAAAGACCATTTTGATGTTAGCTTTCTTTATTTTCCCATGGACTCTACTCTGAGAAATCAATGAATTGAATGTATTGGTCACAGCAACGTCAATAAACATTGGATAATTTGCTAAAATAAGAAGAAAGAATCGGGCTTTTGGAGGAAGTTTGGTCCACCAAACTCTCCACTTCTTCGTCCGAGCTGACATCCTCAAAACGATATGGCTGAACATTGCCAATATTGCTTGACGTTTTTATGTAGCAGCAGTGAGGATTTACGCCAATGAGACACAGTGCTATCATACTCAGACGGAGCTCCTCAGTTTAGCTCCAAAGGCCACACCCCCTCAGTGGAAATTTTGGAAAGAGAGGCTTCAGATCAACATGAAAAATGTATTTTTAAGACATTTAGGGTGTGGGATTTTGGTTAACAACTTAACATAATCATAATTAAAACACTACTGGGAACCTTTTTTTTTTTATTTAAAAAAATGTCATCGAGGGACTTAATGTTTTTTGTTGTTGTCAAATTTTGGCTTTAAGATTTTTTAATGCTTCTTAATTCAGTCATTTCAGCATTAGTGTAGCAATAAATCAGTTTTTTTTTTTGCAGCCTACACCGGTAAGCATGCAAATGTGTCAACAAAGCTTTCACAAATTAAGCGAATGCTGATGTTAAAACTGTGCCATCCCACCATGGATAAATAAGCCTTCCACACCCCAAGTCAATATGTGTTGCGGCTGGCGAGGTTATCTGGACATAGACTGTATTCATGTCCTTTTGACTGCGAGAATTTTCTAGATTATTATTTATATTTGGAGGGTTGCTTTATACATGTTACCCATATTTCTGTTTTAACCCAAGCCTTGTTGAAATATTCATTTTTTTAACCATATCTTGTTTTCATTAAATATAATTAATTGATTTAAAAATGGTTCTGTACATTTGCGTGTGTCTGCATGAGTAGCATATAACTGGAAAACTGACCTTGGTTTTATACCTACAGAGGATATTGGAGAGATTTTTTTAAGAAAAATATTTTGCAATTTAATTGTGAAAGTGTGTAAGTAAATTTCAAATACATTCTTAAGTCAAAAAGCTGCATTATGATGAAGAATTTTAGAGTGATGCTTATAAATTCTCCAGAATGACCAAAAAAAATAGCGTTTCTCTTTGTTACCACTTTTCCTTGTTCTCCTTTGCTCTCCACTAGTTTCTGTCAATGAAGCAACCGCTCCCCCTCTTCTCAGAAACAGGCTGACCCAGCTCAGCTCCACATGCAGTATGATAACTGCACCATTGTATTGGAAAATCTGTGGGAGGGACAAAAGGGGAGGAGAAATCCGGTGCCGTTGTGGGGGTGATTAGGAAACCAGATCCATGCCTCTACTCTAAAGGGAAATTGATTTCTGTCCTTCCAATTGATCAACCAAAAAAATGTTTCTAGTTTCATGATAATGTGTTGTGGTTTCCTGTTGGGAAATTTAGTCTATATATTTTGGAAAGTGCATTTATTGCCTCATATGAAAATCCCCATTCAAATCATATTTTGATCTATTGTAAAAAGCATTTCCAGTAGTCATTTATGGTGTTTTTGGCCAAATCAAGAGAAAAAAAACATGTCATTTTCTAGGACATAGTTTCTGCAAACTGGCAGTAGTTTATTAGAAATTTGCCTCTGAGTTATGTGTTGAGACCGTTGGCACAGATAAACCCTGCCCCCACCTCCCATCATCCCTTTGTTTACACTATCCGGTAAGCTCAAAGCCCCTCACTCCCTCAACCTAACATTAGCAGTACAACAAAAATGGCAAGCAACATTGGAGCTGTCCATATGCCAGCTCAGACCAGGAAAACAAAGACGTACATGGATATAGTAATCTACAAACGGATCAAGCAGATCAGGGAGCTAATACCTTGCCATCATAGGTTCTACGTCCCACCTACAGGCTTTTTCCAACTGCATTTTTGCAACTGCTCCTGGTTCACAATAATTAAAATAAAAAAAATACTCCAATACAATTTTTGTTTTAATATTCTTTATATCTCTCTAGTTATCAGAAAAAGGCCACAAGAACATGCTAAAAACCAGATTTTCATCTGAATGGGTCTTCTAATATTTACAGAGGGGCTTCAAAACGTCGACATTTGTAATAGTCCTGCTGGTCAGTTGCTGGTGTTTCTTCTGAACCTGTTCCCAACACATTACTTAGAACTACGACCCTGTGTAGGCTTTAAATTGTGATTCTGGGCATTTTGTGTAAATTATTTTTTGGAAAATTTTGTTGCTTGATTTTTTTAATTATGCAGTGCATTGATGGAAAAAAATAATAACAGGCACTACAACTGTATGATTTAGCTTCCCTTTCCCCTTATTTTCTGTTCCATCCCTTGGTGAAAATCCCCCACCGTACACACACACATGCACACCCATTGCCTTCCTATTTTTCTTTTGCCTCCCAGAGAGAAGGTGCATGCAGAACCAAGTAAACACTTTGATATGCGGAAGGAATCTCTTCCACCTCCCCACCCCCTTTCCTCACTCTCTCCCCGACGCTGCTTTCTTACAGCCTATGTAGGTCATCATGACTCACTCCTTTATGCTTCAAACACCAATCCCTGCTCACTGCTGTATCTTTAGCCCTCTCACGTTTATAACTTTTTAAAGGAATTCAATATTATTTGATGGTAAAACAGCTATACTTGGCAGCTTAAAAAAAAAAAAAAAATCATATTTTGTTACTTTTAAAAAGAATGATCAGCTTTATATAACATTGAATGTAATGTACTTTATTTTTAAATGTATGCTCTATTTCAATGTATAAATTAGGTCCAAAATAGTTCTAGTCTCTTCGACCTAGATGCTGAATCCATCAGCTGCGACAAGCAGATTTAGTGTTGCGTCAGAAATAAAATGCTTAGGCCTATGTCCAGATCTGTGGCTAAGATTTAACTTTGCTTTCAGAGCCTCAATTTCACACTTTTTCCCTTTTATTGTTTTGCATTATTTCTATACTTCATTCATCTAGACAGCATAACTAGATGAAAGAATAATGTGGACTTGATTTTAATGCTTGTGCCATTGCGTGACTCTGCTAACATGAGGATGGGTCAAATGCAGGACACTGGTTAACTCAGTCTTTCAGTGAGTGTACTAACCCCAGCAGAGAAAAATAAACATACAGGGATTTAATAAGATGTGCAAATCTTGATAGAAACCAAGTATAATAATCTTTTAGTTTAAAAAATGTAATTAATGTAAATAAATGTAGATAAATGTAATCAAATGTTTTTTTGTTTGTTTTTTTGTATTTGGTGCTACAACAAAATAAAAAATACAAAGAATAGATGTGATTTTTTTTTCTCTCTCTAATGCAGTATAAAAGGATATATATAAAGCCAAATACCATCTCTCAGTGTGAAAGTATTAAATGGATAAAATGTTATTTACTGTATTAGATTTGTTTTGGTGTCATTTGCGATGACTTGTGAATCATTAAGGTCAGCACATATTAGTTTGGACCTAGCTATAGTGAAACTGCTGGAGGCTACAGTCTGTCGGCAGGCTTTTAGTAGTGGGAGCCGGGCTTGGAGAACCTGCTCAAGCTCGTGACCCAAATCCCAAAGGACCTTATGGAGTCACATGTTTGTCTTTTTGTCTTCATCTCCAGGGCAGCTTTCATATTGGTCAGTCCTTGAATAGAGGGAGAGAAAGCCTCATGTTTTTTTTTTTTTTTTTTTTTTTGATGAGTCATTGAGCTGGACAAAAACATTGTAGGGGTGTGAAGGGAGGGCAAAAACAAAAACCACACTGTGCTCTGCAACCTAGTTCCTCTTATGTCATTGCTTCATGAGACAACTTCATCACACTCACTTCATAGCAATTGATTGTGTTGCTTTTGCTGGTTCTGTTGATAGTAAACATGTTTATGGTGCTTTATGCAAAATGTAATATGGAAATAAGAACTATGACATGACGCTATCAGATCTGCAACGGTCTAAGAGGTCAAAAGGGTTTTGGTGTGCTGTCTTGTCACAACAGCTGTCTGGAGTTAGTGTTTTTTGGTGCACAAAATAACAAGTTTTGGTTTTTTACATCATCCATGCTCATCCTTTTCTTTAAATTAGTGCTTGGCAATATGACGATATATATCGTGTGGGCAAAAGAAAGGTGTCTATTGTGGTATTTATCGTTTATGTCATTGCTAAGCTAATATGGTCAATTATTATGCCAAATATATCATTAATCAGACCCTCCAGGATTTTGCGCAATTTGTTGTCAGGCATTTTTTCAGAGAATAGCTGAAAATACACTTTATTGTAGTATATCGTGATATATGTCGTATCATGATATAAAATATTTTATATCGTGATATACTTTTTTTTCCCATATCACCTATCACTCCTTTAAATTGCATGATAATATGATGCATGCTTTTCTAATTTTAACTAAAATCAGATCAGCACCAAAAATCAATCTGTGGTGGATGTAGTTTTCTGGACTGAGCATCCAGACAGTTGCAAAGCTCTATTTTAGTTTTTTGTGGGTTTTTCTTATAACAATAAAATGTTTTCAGAATTTCTTCTTCCATTTTGAAGCATTTTAATTTTCCCATTAGGGGATCACTAAAAAATGTTTTTGTTGAAATGATTTTTTTAATCAAGCATCTCTCAGGTTTTTGGCACTAGCATCCTCTTATGTTAATAAAGTCTGTCCATATATATACAGTGTGTCCACATTTTTTAATGTCACAAAGTATTTTTTTTTTCTGTTTAAAGTGAACGCAGCAGCTTTTGTGGTTGTATACATTTTCGGGCTGTAAGGAGTATCCGGGTGCACGGATCTGCTCTCAAAAATTTGAGTAGGAATATTTACGATGTCCAAGATCGCTGACCCACAATCTTTATAAATATAGTAAAGTGTTGTAAAATATTATCAAAATATTATTTGGGTACGATGTATTTTTGGTCTAAAATGCAGAATAATGTTGGATTTTGAGGTTATGAACTAAAACAAAGCCAAGAGAGCAGCGGTACTGTTACCGGAAGTAAACAATCTTTGTGACGATGAGCTTGGGGTTTTCAAAATAAGACTAACGAGAGCTTCTTTTTGTCTGTTCAAAAACTGAGACTAAAGTTCTGCTCACTGACATAAGTTCTAAAAAAATGAATTTGCTTTAACACCGGAGCTTTACCTCCAGTGTTTACATTCTTTTGATTATGGTAACTCTTCAATAGTTGATGAAACTCCAGCTTATCCTGAAGCGGAGAAAGGTAGCCTCACGCTGCTGAAGGGCGGATGTTATCAATATGCATTAGCTGACTCTGCCATGGAAAAAAACATAAACTTTTTTCATACGGGCTCTGCACCAATATGTAAAGCTTAGAATGTAAAATGTTGAAAAACTTTGAGGATAGAAAACTGTTGAAGAACATTCTCAGGCTTTGTTGTTAAATGATCCCAAACAGCAGTGATTTTTTTAAAAATCCTTTTTATGTTGTTTATGTTACTATTGAACTTAACCAGAAGGTTGATAAAAAAGTTTAAAATGACAAACAAAATTTATTTTCATTTGAATCTCTTTTTTTTAATCAGTTTTGTTGATTCTGATCTCTGTTCTAAATAAAGGTATGAATGTTGGTGACTTAAAACAAAAAAAATCATTTTTCATACATCCAGTAAATAGACGTACACATAGCAATAAACATTATTTTAAAAAGTAAAAATCATGGTTCGATTCGTGAATCTTTGAATTTGATTCGTGAATCGAATCATATCCCCATCTAAGCAGCAATCCACAGTCCTAATACATTGAATAACTACTTGGTTTGTAAATAATCAGCATTTTTTTGGTGATGTTTTTTTCTCTTTTAATGCCCACATATGCATAAACTTTAAAGAGTTTCCCAAAAGTGCTGCACTCAAACCAAATGCTGCAGAAGTGTCGCTTTGATGGCTGTCAAATTCACTGCTCAATGTCTTGATGCTCATGCCGTGGAGCAACCGCCGAAGTTATTCTGGGGGGGGGTGTAATAATAAAATTTGGGGATCTTAGCAGCCAGAACAGTAGACCTGGTTAGATCCGCGAGGCACCTGGGCAGCAGGACAGCTATCATCTCTGACGTAACCTGGGGAGTGGGGCTCAATTGCTGCTAAGCCATCCACCACCCCACTGGCTAGCGTAGCCGTCGATCCAGCTCAGTGATCTATCCAGGGTGTGTCCCACCTTCACCCAACAGTAAGTGGGACAGCCTTCAGGAACTTTAAAGCCCCCGCGGTTGAGAAAATGAAAAGTTCATGACGAAAATCCTCGCTTCCTCGAGCCGCCATATTGAATTTTTTTTTTTAACTCTTTGATCTACTCGCTGAAAACATCACGTGCCCAAGGCTGAGTTCCTAATTGGTTGATGCACTGCGTCAAGCTCGCTGAGCCGCGCCCGCCGCCAAAATCGTCGTGCAGCAGATCACATCTTTACATTGAGTTAACATTGAACGTTGATGCCTCCACCGCGTCTGCCGCGTTTGCTGTGAATACACCATTAAGTCATTTTTTTCCCCGTATTACTCAAATAGCATCCCTTCTTTCATGACGGTGTATTGACCAGCTCTGTCTGCTGTAAAAATTAGGATGCTGAAAAATGTTGTTGTTACATAAATATAATGATGCATATTCCTTAGTAGCTCATATCAACTGAACCATTTATTAGTTTATGTTGTTTTTCTTAGAAATTAATTGTATTCTTTGTTTTAACCTCTTAAGAGCTGTCATCAACATGCATGGACATTTTGGGTTGTTTTACCACTGTGGTTAAATCTGCTTAACAAGGGCTCTGTCATCGAGATATAAAAAGATAGTGTCTTAAGGGGTTAAATCACCTTCTCCCTCAGCCTTGTCTCCCTGTTGTATCTCTGTTGGAAGTTCTTGTTAAAAAGAAAACACCAACTCAATTATGTTTTTCCTGTTGGTGATCCACTGATCACAGATTATTTTTGATCTTTTACACCACTAGTTAAAAACATTTTCTAAAAGTGTTGGTGATCTTGAAAGTTCTGATCTGTGAATATCTTTTCTAGCTTTACTGAACTGTTTTTTGCGCCTCCTGATCAAACTAGCGCTGCAAAAAATTGTGGCGATCTGTTCACAATATGCAGATTTCTATTAAAGTTTTTTTCTGGAATAATAAGCTTGAAATATAAAAATACATTAAGTGTCAGATCCCTCATTCGGGTACAAATCATTTCAATTGAGTCTGCAAACACGTGATTAAGCCCGATTTTTGATCACATGATCAGATCAGGAAATCCCTACTTAAGTCCCAAGCTTTCATGTGATCTGTTATGTTTAGATCTTGATATCTTGGCGTTTGATATTTTAAGTTTGCCAAACCTTAATTAAAATACTGAAGTGTAAAAACGAGTGATGTCACGATTCTTTGTTTAGAACAAAGCCATATGTTACAATATTGAATCAAATTGTGGGGAAATTGAATCGCTGCCCCCTTACTGCATGTGTTTGCATAAAGTGTCAAACACGTGTTGTACTAAATTTAGTACATCTAATACTGTTTCATTAAGTTACACTGGAGTGAGTATAAGCCAACTCGAAGGTTTTTCTTTATTGTTACCTGTTCATTAGCAAAAAAGATTTTTTCTGAATTTTTAAAAAAATGTTTTGTAATACATAAATCAAAGCAAAACCATGACCCAAAAATCAAGGTTTGAACTGAATTTTGGGGAAAAGTGACTCGTTGCATCCTTAATAAATACCTATTTAGATAAAACAAAAACTGTTTTACTTATGAACTTTGTTTGACATAAGCTTGCTTTCTTTAATTTTAGTTTTACAACCGACTTCACCTAAATAGCTTAAATGCAAGCCTCAACTCTCAAGCATTATTCTCCGTCTATTATGAGTTATGGTCTCTCATACAAATATACTTTAATACAAATTTCAACAGCTTCATTAAACAATGAGTTTGGCTTCAATTTCAAACTGTCAGTTGTTCTTTAAAGACATTTAATTTGATTCAGTTGTTTTCTTTCTTTTGTTACCATCTTGTCCTCATCTTCAAAGAGAGTTTTCCATACAACAGTGGGCGTTTGCACTGGGCTATTAACAGGAAATTCCAGCCGAGAATTGTGGGGGTAGGGGGTGGTTGAGAGTGAGGAAAGGAAGCTGGCTGTTTATTTACTAGCTGCAGAAACCACTCAGTTTTTTTCTTTTCATTTTGTTTTTTCTTTTGTTATCTGGGTTTTAACCTCATCTCCCTTTTTAACCTCCATTTCTTTGTTTTTTTTTTGTTTGTTTTTTTTTGCTTCATTCCGTCTAATTGTCTGATTGCTGAAAGCAATCAGAGTATGTGATCCTACTGCTTTATTATTCTTACTTACTTATTATTCTCTTTTCTTATTCCGCCGATTTTTGTCCTGCATCTCCTCCTACAGCTTTGTAGTTAGAATGTTGAAACTTATACAGCTTGTAGTGTTTGGCTCCAAGAAGTGTGCTATTACTTTGTTTAGCCATTGGATTTATGGTTGATTTTATATGAATATTTTTATGAATTTTTTTTCCCATTGACTTTGCATTGTGAGCACCTAAAAATGGTCATATCTTCAAAAATACTAAAGATATTTTCATGAAACTTTACAATATTGTAGTCTATAGTAAACTACACGTTCTATTACAATCGTAGCTCAATTGTACTCTATAGCGCCACCAGGTGGTCGTTTTTGTAAGAAATTCGTTTTTGGCCTCTATCTCGAATACCGTAAGTCAGAAATTTGTGCTTTCTTTTTCTGTGTGTTCCTTGGATGCTAATGAACGTTTTTCAAATGGGACCATGGACTTCCGTCTAACTAGATTTTTCGCAATTTGCGATTTTTCGTAAAACACGTTTTTGGCTCCCTATTCAACATAGTTTAACCAAACTCGACAAAAATTGGTACATTCCCTATTTAGACTACCCTGAATTTAATGGTACCACTCATTCTGCGAAATTCTTTACTGTTTTTGAGATAATCGTAATGTTAATGAGGTGGGTGTGGTCACTGATTTTTAACATGCTCTAAATCCTACAAAGATTGTCAAAACTTCACAAGTTTTACAACATAGCTTCATCCTACAGTGATAAAGAAGTATGAAAAGTTTCATGAAAATATTCCAATAGGTGGCGCTATAATTAAGGAAATGGTGTTTAAAGGCTCTATCTCAAAAACTCCTAAACTTAGCTGCATAAAAATCGGCACATATGTTGTCAGAGGGAACCTGTATAACATACTAGAAAAAGGGCTGTGCTGCGCCACCTAGTGGTGACTTATGAATGATAAGCTAAAATTGGAAATGGTGTCTTATCTTCCAAATATTTGTAGATATGAACATGCAACCACTTGTAGTTTGTTAAGCTGTCCATAAAGATGTTTGGCCTAAGATTTCGTACCATTTGGAGTCACAGTTGATTTTATATGAATTTTTAAAAATGTTTGCTTCCCCTATCTAAATACATTAGACAAATTTAAAAACCCTATTATCTTGAAAAGTAGTTGATCAACTGGTATGAAACTTTGTAGGTAGATACTTCAGACCAATCTTTAAATGCTCAATCAATTTTGGCTCTATTGCGCCACCAGGTGGTCAGTTGGATTACTAAAGTGTATAGGCCTTATTCTCCGTGAGCATTTGTCCCAAGCACTACCTTTAACTCCTTTGTGATTCATTGGATAGTAATATAATAGCTTATATTCATCAGCGATCTCTATTGTGTAAGACTTTTTCGCAATTTACGATTTTTCGCAAAACACATTTTTGACTCCTTGTGTCACGTACTTTGACAAATCTTTACAGTTTTCTGCTCATACACTATTTGGACTACCCCAAATCCAATGGTAATATCCGTTTTGCGTAGTTCCGTACGGTTTTTGCATGACACGTTATGCAAATAAGACAGAATGAGATTGTAATGTTTGCAACGCTGCAGCTCCTTGAAAGTTTCACATAACTTCACCAAACTTTCAAAACTTCTTCCACAGTGTAAGATAAGTAAGCGCAACAACTTTCACAACGGTGCTCCCGTAGGTGGCGCTACAGCCAATTCCTGACGTTTCCTCTAATATCTCCAAAAGTCCTTGACCTATGCGCACGAAACTTGGTGCGTGCGTCGTACGGAAGGTCTTTAACGCTTGCAGCTAGAAGATATTTCAGATCGGTCTTGCTTTCAGCAATCAGACGCAATTTCTTCAGGGAATTGCAAATCTAGTTTATTTTTGTAACTGTTGATGGTCATGTGAATTTTCATTAACTCAAATAATTTAATAAAAACCCAATTGCTTTTTAGTTTCAGATATTTCAGATATTTATTCCCAGAGTATAGATTTTACATTATAATATAGTTCAATACTTAAAACAAAGTGTTTAATTTGTTACTGAAAGTCGCTTTTTTTGAATGACCATCACTGCTTTCTTTGGCTTATTTAAGAAAGGTCTGTTTGGCTTCTTATGATTCTGATGGTTAATGTATTACTTATTTTGCCAAATTAGAAAGAATACATTTTGGTGTCTTAGTATAAATGTTCTTTTTTCCCTCTTGTGCACCAGATTGGATGTTAAGTGGGAGTTAGTGGACACCGGTGGGGCAATTTCAATAGGAAACATTGTTTAGTTTTCTGTTTTCTAGGGCTGTAACGAGTATCCGGGTGCTCGGGTATTCGCGATCTGCTCCCGAAATTTCGAGTACGAATATTTGCGACGTCAAAGATCGCTGATTTGCGATCTTTATAAATATAGTAAATTGTAGTAAAATATTATCAAATTTTTATGTGGGGACGATGTATTTTTGCTCTGAAACTCAGATTAATGTTGTAAATTAAGCTTACGTACTAAAACAAAGCCGAAAGAGCAGCGGTGCCGCTTTTTTCTGTTCAGAAACTGAGACCGAAGTCCCGCTCACTGACATAACTTCTGAAAAATATAATGAGCTTTAACACCGGAGATTTACTTCCAGTGTTTACGTTCTTTTTGTTATGATAACTCTTTAACAGTTGACGCAATTAACGAAACTCCATCTTATTCTGAAGAAACGCTGCTGAAAGGCGGATGTAATCAATATGAATCAGCTGATTCTGCTGTGCAAAAAATGATTCTTTTCATAGGGGCTCTACACAAATGTAAAGCTTAGAACGTAAAATGTTGAAGAACTTTGTGGATAGAAAATTGTGGAGATCATTTTCAGGTTTTGCTTTTAAATAATGCAAAACAGCAGTGATTTCTATCCTTTTTATGTTAATGCGAACTTAAACAGAAGATTGACAAAAGAAAAAAAAAAGTTTAAAATGACAAACAGCATTTCTTTCTGTCTAAATTCTTTTTTTTTTTTTATCAGTTTTGTTGATTCTGATCTCCTGATTTAAATGAAGGCATAAATAATGATTAAATACAAATAAATTAAATTTTCATCCATCCAGTAAGTAGACATACACAGAGCAATAGACATTATATTATAGAGTAAGAATCGTGGTTCTATTCGTGAATCGTTGAGCTTGATGCGTGAATCGAATTGGATCGTCACCTGAGCGATGATCCACAGCCCTACTGTTTTCATTCTAACCAAAGAATTGGATCGAAAGCATTCACACAAATCCTCATGTAAGCATGCAAATGCTCATGCTTTTCTGTTAGCTTCTTAACCCAAACTACAAGAAGGACATTTTGAATACTGATCATAACATCACTATTCACCAGTGTGTAAAGTCAAAAAGTCTTTCATACATTGATAAACTTCAGTGCTCATTACTTCATTGCTTTTTCCAGTGTTCCGTTACAGAGCTGAATTTTATGGATTCTTAGGGAGGTGCTCTGTAAAGGTATGAAGGCCGGTTATAAGTGGGGTTTCTCTGCTAGCTAGTGTGCAGCTCAATTCAGAAAATCAATTCAGAATAGAAGACAACACTCATTGAGCTCTACTTGTTGCCACTGCTTCCTATTTCACCTTCCCATTGAATGTGAATTTGTCTCCTCGGCTAGTTCTACAAAATTAGGACTCACTTTGCTGAGACAGCACAACAAAATTTGCAAGTTGAAAACCTTTTATTTTTTCCCATTTATATATTTTTATTTACTCTGCACTAATTATCAAGCTTCTAAACTTTCAAAGGAACAAACAATAACAAAATTCTTTAAAAGCTATTGTCAATTTTTCTTGGTTTTTTTGTGTTTTTTAAGTGTTTGTGTTTGCTCCTTGTGGTTATTTTTTTTTTATTTAATATAAAATTTTGATTTAATAAAAAAAATCCAAGCTTGGAGGGAAAATGATAGTTAACTGTTGATTGATATGCCTAATAAAAGGCACTAAGTGATACTGATTAAAATCTAGTCAAATACTTATGTTTACACACGGCTACTAAGGAATAATTCACACCTGTATATTCTTATTAGGAATGTCTGTTAATCTGCATGCATGTGTGTGTATGTATATATATATATATAATATATATTATATTATATATATAATATATTATATATATATATATATATATTAATAATCATCTGTTTGGGTGCTCTCACATCTGGTTAAGTGTAGCATCAGTTTCCTGCCTCCTCTTAGCAGACACCGCCCCAACCTTGAGTAGACTGTGCTCTGCAGTAGCAAGCCTTTCATCCCTCCATCCTTACATCCCTCCAACGGGCCTGCCCATTAATTTATTATTCATCTGGGATCCTGCTTCCCTCCACCCCTCTGCACCAGGATAGCATTAACATTCTGTTTGGTCTACAACTATGCTTCATCCACTTGTGTGTTGTTAGCTGAAGAGTATTTCTTGGGCTCAGTTTGAAATTCCTATTACATTAACTGTGTGTGCTTGTCCAAATCTTGTTCTGTTATTGTGGTGAAAAATTTTTTTGTCTGAAGTTTTCTTGACTTTTCGTTGTAGTCCTTAAGCTGCTTGGCCTACCCGCTATTTCTGGTTAATAACAGGCTACAATGAAGGAAATTTGAGGAATGACAATAATATATTTTCCATTGGTTCAACAATTCCTAAAAGATTTTTTAGTGAAAATGCTTTTAAAAAAAACACTTGCCTAACTTCAAATTTATCTGGTTGTTTTTGTAAATGACCATGGCCCTTTGAATTTATTTACTTATTTGGAAGAAAATGTCTACTTTTCAATAAATAAAACAAAAAGCGTTTCCTCTTTTTACCCATAATTAAATGTATCTGAAAGTTGTTAACTATAATAAGTCTTTGCTTTACAGCATTTACGTTTTTACCAAAAGTGTTGCATACACTTGGCATGTGGTACATACAGTTTGGTGCAAAAATATATTTTAGAGTGAGTGTATTTTTATGGTGTGTGAAAAGTAATAACGCTCTGCTGTGAAACGGTGACCAATGAGCCTTCTCCTTTTTCACCATCATTTTCTATGTAAATCACAAACCGAATACCTTTGATCCTTACATTTTATTTAACAGTTGCTAATTTTTATGTGAAAAGCCAATGTTACATGGAGTTATAGTCTGAGTTTTTATCTCAATACCGTTCTTGCATCTCTAAACATAAGCTGTGTTTACATGCACACAAATAGGAAAAAAAGCCTGATCAGAATGAAATGCTTCATGTAAACACGCCATTTGGAAATACTCTGACCCGATCAGGCTTATTTGGATCTAATTCTTCCGATTGAGATGGGTGTGTTATGCCGATTGTTGATCCGATCGTGGTGAATATAAACAATTTATTCTGATTACTGTGCTGGTTTTTACATCACATATAGACGCTGTGTGCCCCGGAGGAGACTTCAGAGCATAAGTAGGACCGAGTCTGCAAGAAGGAAGGTTTGCTTTGCTACGCTGTGCGCTCTGAAGGAAGCCTCAGACCACAGTCCAGCCAGCTGTTCGATGCAGGCAAACTGCTGGACTTTGGAAAACCTTGTCTCCTGGCTGAACCGTATCTTGTAGCAGAGGAGTGGTTTCAGGGCGGTGTGTCAACTCCGAAGGCAGTTTTTGACTGCGGAAATGCTACTCTAAGCAGTCCTGTGAAACCATACAAACAATCATGAATTTGTATCACCAGTTGTGTCCAGAAAGAGAAAAAAACGACTGATGTTATTCTGACATATTTACGTGCGGACAAGAGGCACATTTCTGGATGGCCTGCAAGTATTTTAAGTGCGTCCAACCCTAAGTTTTCCTCTGAGCCCGTGCGACCAATAAAAAAAGTTCAGCACTGGCCTTTTCTAGTTAGGAAATTATGTGCAAATAGTCACTTTAAAAAAAGTATAAAATAATCATAAAAACTTGCTCAGAAGATAATTTTGCTAGAAGCTAGCAGCAGCCATGTTTGTTTACAACATAACTCTGCTACGGCCATTTCCGGTGTTTTAGATAGTTTTGCAGATGTCAAAACTATTTATTTCGATTGAACTTGTGGCAGATGTAAACGATTGTTATAGTTGGATAACATTTTTTAGGGCCCATGTACATTGATCTATTCTAATCCAATCTTTGGTCAGATTAAAGACATTTTGCCCCTGCACACACAGCTACTGTCAGATGGAAAGTAAACTTATTGTTGTCATATGTTGGTGGTGATTAGACTTGGTTTACTAACAACTTTACTGGCTTTGAATAGAACATTAGAAACCATTTTTCATATGTTATCAACATAATCGCTCGCAGTTGTACTAATTTAGCAGTTCTTCAGTATTTAGTCAGGTCACATGCTAACAGAATTTTCATTAATTTAGATTGCACCCGTACAGCTTGTTTTTCCAATGGATTTGATGTGAAACAAGAATTATAAGTTTGCTTTTGTTCCACCTAATTGTGTTGATTGAACTATTTAAAACGTAAGATTTTTAAACATTCCGAACTGAATTTATATAAACACTCACTGACCACCTTATTAGGTACACTTTGCTAGTACAGTGTTGGACCCCGGTTTGTCTTCAAAACTCTTTTAGTCCTTCATAAAATATTTAACAAGATACTGGAAACATTCCTCTGAGAGTTTGGTCCATATTGACATGATAGCCTCACGTAGTTGCTGCAGATTTGTCAGTTGCACATCCATGATGCTGATCTCCTGTTCCACCTCATCCCAAAGGTGATCTTATTGGGTTGAGATCTGGTTACTTGGGAGGCAGAGAACTTCATGTTGAAGAAACCAGTCTGAGATTAAATCTGTGACATAGTGTGATATCATGCTGGAACTATGGACATGGTCCGAAACAATACTCATGGAGGCTGTGGCGTTGTATTATTGCTCATGAGGCCCAAAGTGTGCTAAGAAAATACCTCCCACACCATTTCACCACCACTACCACCACCAGACTGAACCCTTGATACAAGGCAGCATGGATCCATGCTCTCATGTTGTTGTTGCAAAATTCTGACTCTACCAGATGAATGATGCAGCAGAGATTAGGACTCATCAGACCAGACAATGTTTTTCCAATCTTATATTGAGCAATTTTGGTGAGCCTGTGTGAATAGTAACCTCGGTGTCCTAATCTTAGCTGACAGGTGTGGCATCTGTGGTGGTCTCTTCCTTCTGTAGCCCATCTGCCTCAAGGTTCAACCCCTTTGTGCATTCAGAGATGATCTTCTGCATATTTCGGCTGTAACAAGTGAACGTTTGAGTTACTGTTCTCTTTCTATCGGCCTGAACCAGTCTGGCCATTCTTCTATGACCTCTGGCATCAACAAGGCATATCTTCCCACAGAACTGCTGCTCACAGGACATTTTCTCTGTAAACCCTAGATATGGTGGTGCATGAAAATCCCAGTAGATCAGCAGTTTCTGAAATACTCAGACCAACCCATCTGACACCAACAACCATGCCACATTCAAAGCCACTTTAAAAACACCTTTGTTCTTAATTCTGATGCTTAGTTTGATTTGTGGCTAAATGTATTGGACATGTCTTTGTGGTAAATGCGTTGAGTTGCTGCTTTGTGATTTGCTGATTTGAAATGTGTGTTAATGAGCAGTTTGATAGGTGTGCCTAAAAAGAGTATACATATTATATTTCAGTATAAAGACAGTAGTAATCTTCATATATTGATGGTATCTAAAGTATAAGGCTACTGTTATGGATGTAGCTACTGTCTAATTGCACGCATATGCATACATAGACTATTTATTTTAGTGCAGAGATATACAACAAGTCTCTCCTTAGATCACCTTAAAAACAACATTCTATTAAGTGTGTCATTTGCAAGTTGGTATGGGTTTCTCCTGAAATCATTATTGTGGAGCGCATAAAATTGAACCCAAGCTATCAGCTTAATTGAAAAAGCCAATGACGCTAGTGCTAAGTGCCGTTTTGTTGTCCTTTTATTAAAGAGTTGTGGTGTCTCTGCATATTTATAATGGTCACTGTGCTGGATATTGGATCACTTTAAATTTAGAGCTGTCAAGTGTATCCAAGCTTTTACAACTTTACACATGTTGAGTTCTTCTCATTAATTTTAGTAGCGAAGAAATATTCTTGTGATGGATCTTATTTTGTTCAGCTCTGTGCAGCATAAGTAGAAACCTTTCATACATTAAAGTGAATAATTGAAACCCTTCTTTTAGTCCAGATGGTGATCCAAAGGTCAGAAACTGATTGGAACTTTGTCGCTTGACATTGATATGCAGAAGCACTCTTCTATCAATAGGCCCCCTCTCTTCATAGCTCTCTGGCTAGCTTCTCTGATAGGCCTGCATCTGTCTCATCCTTCAGTTGCCAGGCAACAGGCTTTCAATGTGTGTGCGTATGTGCTAGCACGTTGCTGTGACAATGTTGGACTTTTGCTTGTAAGAGAGGGGAGAGATGTTGAAAATAGAGAGAAAAGCAGATGAGAAAGGAGGACTCGGAGAGGCAAAGAAATGGGAATGAGTCAGATTGCTGGTGAAGCTAACAGAGTGGAAGACAGCACCAAAAAAAAAAGAAAAAAATAAATCTCTCACCTTTCCTGTAGTTCAGGTTTTTAGATATGTATTTATACATATATATAAAAAGAGAGAGAGAGATGTTTATTTACAGGCCTTTTACTGTCTTAGCGAGGTCACCAGCAAAGACAGCATGATTTACAAGTCTGGCAGGCAAGCGTGCTGCAACCCATAAGCTGTTATTGGATAGAACAGTGAGATATAAAGGAAAAGTGGATGTGCTTAGAATAGAAAATCAGAACAAGTGATTGGATTTCCTCCCTCATCCTACTCCTACACAGTTTTAAATTTTTATGTACATTTCAAAGTCTTTTTGATAGTGAAAACGTGTCTTTCTTTTGCACTTTAAATATAGTATACATTGTGAGTTTCCTGCATGTAGCAACTTGTTGATTGTATCTGCATTGAAACTTTAGAAACACAATAATTAAAAATACACACACACACAAGTTTTGTTTACTTATTTAAGTGATATCTTTACAAAATCTTTATTTTTGTTTTAAAAACTAGAAAGTTTGTGGTTGATTTCTCTTAAGAGTTTCTTCATAGTGCATCCTTTTTTTCTTGGTCTGAACATTTTTTATTTCTATGCATGTGTTATCACATGTTCAGTGATGCTCACTGATGTGCAGGGTCTCTTTTGCTCCACACAGTTTTATAATGAAGTGAATGGTCCAGGTCAGGGACTGCGCAGCCAAGCTGGGCTTTGGTTGCCAGGATACAGCAGCTGAGCCAGGCTGGCTTTATTTGCACACCAAACAGACTAACGAGTGCCGCTGTTGTCATTCTATAGACCCTTTTCTAGCATAGCATGTCAATGGACTGCAGGGTAAATATGCGAAAAGTTGTGCCTTATGATTTGGTATGGAAACCAGAAGATTTTGTATATTCCGGTGGTTGTTTAGCTAAGTTAAAATAAACATGTATTCTGTCACAGACTGCTAAGTGGAAAAAGAACCACAAGGCTAGACATTATAAGCTTTGTCATTTAATCTCTTATCTCATGTTAGAGCACGATGGTAGTATTACCCAAATTAAAATACATGTTTTTGCAGTGCAAGGGTGCTTGACCCACATATATGTCTCAACTTATATCATGGAGACAGTTTCAGAAAAAAATGCTACCAGCTCAGAAATAGAAGTTGACACACTGCCAGACAGGCCTCTCTTCATTTGTATCTGATTGTGCAATATCCAGCCATGTAACACAGGAACAGATTCACAGAAAAACATGCCCAGCCCTGTGTGCCACTGCTATGTTGTTCAGCTGTCGGTGTGGAAATTTTGAGGTATGTTTTAATTTAGTGACCTGTTTCGAATCAGAACTGAATATGATAAACTTAATATAAACCTTAATATAAATAGGCTTGTACACACACGCTGTTGTTTTTCTCTAATCAACATATTAATAATTCCTAATAGTTTATTTTAATTATTTAATTTGTGTGGTACTGCAAGAGTAGAAAATATTAATTTACCGTATTGGATATTGTTTTTACCAATTTTGAGTCTGTAGCTAAACTAGTATTTTATTCTTCATCTAATTTTATAAGTCACTTTAATGTATCTCCATGTGAAAATAAATAATTTCAATTAAATCCGATTCAAGCATTTAGGCATCTGTCTTTACCCTTTTTAGTTGCTTCGTTTTATTACAAAATTTTACATTCTACTGTATTTGGCTGTAAGTTAATCATTCATACTTTATCACTTATTTTGTATGCCTTTTGACTTTTCAACATGATATTATTTAATAGAGCCTGTATTTTACAAAATTTGTTCAATTAAAAAAAAACATTTCAAAGTGCTAAAAAGTTGTGTTAATTTTAATGAAATAGTTAGAACTCCTCACACCATAGAGCAGCATGTCAGTCTGTTGACCTCTGCCTTATTAACTGCAGAGGCAGAAGTGACTCCAAATGTTGAAAGAATTCTCTAAAAGTAGCTAGAGAAATAAAATGTAAAAAAAAAAAACAATAAAAAAAATTAACAAAAATAAATGTAAAAGTAGCAGTATTTTTTTACTTTAAAATTCCACAAAAGTTGGATTGACTGGCTGCATTACAATTGTAGTTGTATTTAAAGACTTGCACATTTTTTGAATGGTGCTTTTTTTTCATTAATTTGTGTAAATATTAAAAAGTGTGAGACAAATCACAATAAGTCAAAAAATCCACACTGAATGTAAGCAGTACATTTGACATCAATTTAAGGGAGATTGAGTTGCAGAGGGAATGATATCTGTGTTTTTTTCTCTGCATATATCTCTGTCACTACCAGCATGCAAAAGAGGTTTCCTGTTTTTCACAAATCAACATACTGCTACATTACTATAACCGTCCATCCTAGTAATCCTAAAATAGTGCAGGGATTATTTTTTTCTGAAAGCTCAACTGACCTAGTTTCAGGAGTGTGTCTGTGTTCTTGCAAGTTATTTACTGCAGAGTAGCTGACCTTCCTATCACATTGTTTTTTTGTGAGGAGTGGGAGTTAAATTTTGAATGCCTTCTGCCACCCAAGTGAAATTAACAATGTACTACGAAACAAAAGAAAAGGCACCGTTGTTTGCTTCTGACTTTCTTTCCAGAAAATTGTAACACAGCCACAACAGTGGCCCACTATAGTTGTGTGCTGATCTGGTTGGCTTGCCGACTGTCTTGGAGTGACTGGCTTGCCTGGAAGGATATAAATAGCAGTCTTTGAATGGGATAAGTGCAGAGTGGAGGGCATGAGGATGGGGGGAGGGGATGTGGCGCCAGGAAAGATGGGAGTGCCAATGTTTCAGAGAAGAGAGGGAAAAAAACTCCTCATCTCATCTGCTCCCTCATTCAATAACAGGGATGGTCTTACATAGATTCACTCACAAAAAAATTGACTTTATTGATACATTTGATGGGTCAAATGTATGGTTTGTGATAGTATAACAGAAACTGAGAACATTTGAAAGCTGTTTCAGCTTTTGAGTTTGTTTAGACATGCTAATCATGTCTCTGGAGATGGTTGTTGTCATTACTGAGTTTGCCAAGTTTCAGTCAACCTAGTTATGCAACATTTTTCACAAACTTCCCTGAACTCATCTTTGCCTGTATGAATAACATGCTTTTATGTCGAAACATTTGTATTCCTATTTCTTTCAAGCTTCCATAATATTTGGGGCCAAGCTCACACTACTTAATGATGAGATTTTCTTTTTTTTTTTTTTTTTACATAAGAAGATTTTTTAGCCATCTTTCCTCTTTGAAACGTTTCACTATAATGGCTGAAAAGTGCTTGATGTGCTGCTAATAATTGCATTGTTTGTAGGGTGTAAAAAGGTTTTTAATGTGATATAATGCTGAGGAGCTCACCTCCCCTATCCTTTTTTTTTTCGTTTTCTAGACGGTTGATGACGATGCAATGGCAGCGTGAATGAAGTTTGGCGTGGGGAGAACTGAACGATGCCCAAAGGTGGGGGTTCCAAAACCCCCCAGCTGGACCACTTCCACTCAACACCGACATGGTGGAAAAACAGGGTGGGAAAAAGGTAAGAAAGAGAAAGTTACATTCTCTGAAAGCTTCCTTAACCTCTTGGGACCTGCGTCCACATGCTCAGACATCACATGTTAGGTTATACTACCTTAGGAGTTCATTGAGCTTAACTGGAGCTCTGTCAAAGAGAAATACATAAAAGAAATATCAGAAAGGAGCTGGGGTCTTAATATGTTAAATATCCAGTTTGATAAAAATTGTGTTCTAATATGTTTTTGTGGCAACTTTCGCACAATAGACGACATATACTGTGTTGAATGAGATTTCTCTTTTTTTACAAGGACGTTAGGGGGAGGAGTTCAGGGCAAAACACATGATTTGGCGCAGCTTGATGATGTCACGTAGCATCAGCATGCACTAGCAGAGGGGTAGCGCTCTCACAGGCGTGGGTTTACAGCAGTCTGCAAGGGATTGCATCAGACTGTGGCATAGAGGAAGCGAGGAAATGAGACACAGGGGTGGGTGAGAAAAGCAGATAGAAGATCAGTCATTGCTAGGAGACCACCAGCTGGAAAGTAAATGTATGTAGTGTAAAGCCTGGTTAAGAAATAATTGTCAAATCTTGATTTTCAATAAAAATTGTTTGTTGTAACTTTTGAGAAATAACGTGCTGATTCATCTATGTCAATTTCATTTCTTTGAAAGTAGTGTAGTCCATTACTTACTGTTTTTAAATTCTAGTTCTGTTTAGATTTTTCAGGCATGGTGCTTTTCAAACATGAGCTGTTGTGTAGGTGGGTGCAGACAGTGCACATGATGAGAGACTGGGAGAGAGATATCGACTCACAGTAGCTGACACTGTTTGTCTGTACTGTACCATGACATCATAGTCTTATGACTGGGGCAGGGCGGGGGGAGGGGTTCACAGAGGTAACACATAATTGAAAGTTCACCCTGAGCATAGAAAAAACAGTAGAAGAACAGTTGTGTCACACAAATGAAGAAAAATAAAGTGAGTGCATGTGTATTGCATATGATCTGTGCATGTTTCTCTGTTGTCATCATTACATTTTACTTTGGAAAATAAAGAAAGGTTTGTTGAGTGCAACAACATTAAACCTTTTTTCAGCTTAAGACATTGGTTGAAAGTGAACCTGAAGAACATTTTTTTTAAATAAGGACCAAAAATATTTGCTTCATTAATAGGGTAAAGATTTGATTTGTAATCATAATTTGTGGTTGTTGATACTATTCATAGTCGATATTGATTCATTTTATACAATCCAATCCAATTCACTGGTCTGAAATCATTCAAGGAGATCTTTAGCTAAAAATTCAACCAGTGTGACTTAGAGATAAATATCTGGTACTGAACAGTAGAGGGAAATTTTCCAGATTCTTTTTTATTTATTACTGGGTAATCGAGTGTATGTGTACAAAAACAAACGAATAAACAAAAATGATTTTCTAATCCATTCATATTTTAGTTTGATGAAGTCCAGGCCATTTTTTTTCTACATAAAAATAATGCAAAGGGAACATTATTAGAACATTATACCACACTGTTTGGTCACATTTTTTTGCAAAATCAAAAGTGTTTCCACACATTGGACTGTAATGATGGACTGATTATTTTTTTTTGCTGCCATCACATGTATGTTGTCCACTGTGATGGTACTTGGTCTTTTTTTACTTTATTGTAAAAAACCTATCATGCCTCAATCTAAATGGTATTTTCCAAGATCATTTATCAATTTATCTAATTTTGAAACTATTTCATAATGGTATGGTTCATTTCTATAAAATGACCTTAGACTGATCAATCTGGCTGGATCATGGAAATATAATTCAATTAATCTAATAAGCTGATTTACTGTTGCACCCCAATTCATCAGATACTAAAATCTGTGTTGGAAAACTAGTTCATTTCTGTGGTCTTCATGTCTATTTTTTGTGTCTTGGACAGGATAAAGTGTTGTCTAATAAGACTCCCAAACTGGATCGCAGTGATGGGGTCAAAGAGATGAAAGAGAAAGCCCCCAAAAGGAAGCTGCCATTCACTACTGGAGCAAATGGAGACCAGAAAGATTCTGACTCAGGTAGGAAAACATTACAATCTATCTTCATTATCTGATCTAAACACAAAGTTGTCTTTGAAGTAGAAATAAATCACAGAGGACTTGGGGATGGAAGGCTGTGTCACATCCTTTAAGGATGACAGGAAGTAACTGTGTTTTGTAAAAGAGGGCTAGGCTTCATTGGAGAAAGTGCTGCAGACTTTGTCCTCAAAATAAGTTTTGTGACTGACAAAAAATCACACTTTGATTGTTTTCAACTTGTTGAGAGTATTAAAACAAACAACACATATGAGAATTCAGGTAATTTGAAAACCTCACCCTGTACAGACCTGATGCTTGGGAAGATAACATTTTGTCACGGTTATTTAGAAAGTTTTGTTTGGGGTGATTATTGATTATATGTCCTGTCAGAGGTTTCTAAAAATCTTAAAAATTTGTTCCTCAAAGTTCCTGCCTTGCATCATATTCATCCACTACTCCTTTAAAAAGGCTTTAACTCCAGTCAGGAGAAAATGTAAAATGCATTTTCTTGCATTTCTATTTTTTGATGATTGTAGACATTTAATTTGAAGACATGTTGGTGTTTGATGAAGTGCTTGTTGGCTTAAAGGTGTTATTAAATGTCAGAGTTGTCTTGGACAGCTGTTAGCTTTTGGTTAATTGATAGTGGCTTTTTACAACTTCACACTGCTAGATCTATTTTTGTTAGCCTTTTTTCTCTAAAAGTCTTCTTCATGTACTTGCAGAAATGGCAAAGTTCTGCAAAACTTGCAATATATGCTAAAAATTCAAGAAGTGTTTGTAATTTGTTTGCATGGTTGCCTAGTCGTACTTCTCTCATTATCACATACAAGGAACTTCCTCCAGGACAGGACAGAAGTGACCCAAAAGACTTAAGTTAAAAATATAAACAGTAGGGCTGCCACGATTAGTTGACTAGCCTACGACTAATCGACTATTAAAATAGTCAACAACTAATTTATTAGTTACTTTATATTATATGGAGACAGAATTTAGTAAAGTTGAACAAAGTCGTGAGTTTTCAACGGCCATAAAATACAAATTTTTAATATTTGACACCAATATGACACCAAAACTTTATCTTTTGTGAAAAATTGTTTGTTTCAAATGCTAGCTTCATTTGTTTTAATCCCAGAAACTAATGAAGAACAGAGGCTGCATGATTCATTAAAGGTCTAATAAACTATCATCTTAATTGGTTTTATTTTTAGCTGTTTAAAGCTAATGATGGTTTAGATGTGCGCTTTACGTCCACTTCCTGATTAGTCGAATAATCGGAAAAAATAATCGATGATTAGTTGATTATCAAAATAATCGTTTGTGGCAGCCCTAATAAATATTAACAAACATCATAATTTTTTACTGATTTCAGGCATTTTGTGACAAGACAATGCTTTTACACCAAACATGACAGTCAATTTTTTAAGCTTGAATTTAATAAACACAGTAGCCCGAATGTTGTCTAAAAAAGAGATTGAACCCATCTCTTCTAAGCTAACAAAGTAGCCATACAGGATATTGGCATTCCAAATTTTTTTTGCATTGACCATGAAGCTAACCACCTTTATTTTTTTAAATCTACACTTGCCCATTTTATTTTGACAGTTTTCTTATTAAGCCCATCTACAAGTACATAAAGTGACCGATCTTTAACCTATTTGTGACTTTATGCAAGTTTTTTAAGTGACTATGTAAACAGGATAATCCTTAATCCGATTTGTTGTTAAATGCTCACTAAAATTTGGATAACTTGGAATACACAGATGCTTAAAAAACTTTAAAAATGCAATATTAAGAAAAACAGTATTAGTATTTTGCTCAGTCTACTCTCTGATTCATTTTGAAAAGCATACATTTGTGATGCAACTTTCAAACTTCCTCTTTTATTGTTTATGTAAACGGGTTCAGCATATGTTTCAGAATCTAAAAAGCAGTCAATTAAATTGATTTTTTATTTGTAGTTCTCATTCAACAGGACACTGCAGTATTTTTTGCGCTTGGGTCTTGCAGCTTTTGGTTTGACTCGTTATATCATAAATGTATATGAATAATCTCTGCTTAAAGACCAAAGCCCGGCTGGTTTGGCTGGTGTGATCATTCTTGTTTCATTTTCAAAAAGAGCACTTGGGCCTGCTTGTTTTGTCGTGCCACTCCACAGTTTCATACACCTGAAAAATGACACAGTTGTACTAAGGGTAAAACATAAAGTCAGTGTGTGACAGAACATTGTGATCCATTGGCTCCATATGCAGGCAAACATTTGAATTTCGACAAAACACTTTTGAGCATAACAACAAAGGCGTCTATTCAGCCTTGAACTGAAGTCAAGTGTTTGCTGGATCTGAAATAAATAGACTGTAAATATATATACATATATATATAGATTTGTTTTGTGACATAGGTGGCATAGGTAAGCTGTGAAATTCTCTTGCATCTAAGAGAATGAGTTAACAGCCACCTACTGTACTGGCTAGTGTTGTAACTTTGCCAGGGCGCTAAAAGTAAAGGAGGATTTCGATTGCTGCTAGGAATAGCAAACAATCAACCTTTTTTATGTTTTTGATACGGTTTGGTACAGATGGTATTCTGTGGGTGGACCATAAGGCCTCCTCTGTCATTTGGTGGATGTTTTAAGGCAGAGGTCCCTTTTTTAAAGTGTGCTTAGGAAAAAAGACATAACAGATCTCCATCGTAGCCCTCTCTGTGCAATCCACAGTGACACATTCACTGTGCCCTACAGAGTTGTTGAACCAATGGGGCATTTCCTGTAAAACCTTTCTCAGCCTAAACATGTCATGTGTAAGACGTGAGACCCAAATGCATTAAAAGCTAATAAAAGGTAGCAAGTGTGTTTGCTTGAATTTTCAGCACAGCTGCTTCATAGAATTGAACCACAGTTGTAGCTCGTTGTCTGGTGTCGTATGATTGAAAACTTTATCCCTGTGAACAGTGATCTGCTGTCTGGATTACTTTAAGGGGGGAGTAAAAACACACCTGAGTGTGAAGACCTGAGTTTCAGCTTGTTACTAAAAAAAAAAAAAAAAAAAAACTGCAGATAAAATCTGAAACCAGATCAGGGGGACATCATGCCTGTGTTCTTCATCATAGTAAACTGTGATAGATTATCTTGTGTCAGTCTTTTTTCTTTTTTGATCGTGCAGCACACCTGCACGTGCAAGTAAACATGTAAAAGCTCAAGCAACTATAGTTTACTATTTAAAATAATTGTATTTAGGATTTAATCAGCAAATAACTTTGAAATTGATATAAATATTACAATATTACATGAATACCTATAATAGGTCAGACTGTTTTTTTAAATTAAGTATTCGATTACAGTTTTAAACACAAAGCATGAAAATAAATGAGAAATTCATGTTAATAATAGTAATATTTATGCTTCTAGCATTCTCTCACAATGCACAGTCACAGCATCATTTGTCACCACAGCATCATTCAGATGTAACGCCTTTCCATCTCACCCTTTAAAGTGCACCCGTTCCACCTCTGATTTGTCTCTGTGACTACATCTCGATGCAGATCAGAGACAGACTGAAATATTATGCCATTACAGAACAGAAATTTTCATAGTTCACGGCGAGCCTCAAAAAGATGCCTCAAAGGCAGAAAGGTGCAGCACTATGACAGGGGATTTAGACCACTCTAACATGGGAATAAACAACTGCTATATTGTTAATGTTGCTTATCTTAATAGCTCATGTAGCAACTGTTGTCAAGTTAACTCTTTCATAATAATGGCCGTTAATATGAGGTAGACTATTATTAAAACAGGTCTGTTAGCAAACAGCATTAATAATGCTTAAAGCCCTTCCTATCATTTAGCAATATGGACAAGAAGCTGTCAGGAATTATGTGTTAAATAATGTGTCCATACTTACAGCAGAACAGCATTTATATATATATATATATATAAAACACAGATTTTTTTGTTGTTTAGACACATGAAATATTATGTGTATGTACATTATATGTGTACATTTCATACACCAGTAAAAAAGTGTCTAAAACTTGCTGCTCTTCCTTCTTTAGGTTACGTTAGGCAACATTTATGACACCCTAAGCATAAAACATTTCTTTCAGACTTACAATGGTTTGCCATATCTAGTTTGACTGGTTGGAGTGGTTATTCTTGTTGAAGTGCTGTAAACTGGTTTAAGGAGACAGTTTTTTTTTTTTTTTTTTGTTATTTAACATTTGCTCACAGTGTAGTATTGTCTTCCTGCCAAAAACATTTATGTTTGAAGTGTTCCCTTTACTTGGGTACGCGGTCCACTCAGGGGCGTGACTTGCTCGCTTTCTTATCTATTACCCTTTTCTCTGTCTTGTTCGTCAAGTTTCACTGAACAAGAAGAGTAAGGTTTCAACTGTCTTTAAACGGAGCGCTATCATTTTACTTGCAGGCACAAAAACTGTATTACTCAATAGCTTTTCATCAAAGACCCAGACAAGAAAAGCGTTTAAATTGCACTAATGTGTAAAGCAGTAATTCACACGCAACATGCAGTTTTGGCTTTAGATTCTTTTTTTTTTTTCAACCCTCAAAGAGAAAACAAAATAAAATTCTTATGAAAAACAGGCCAGTTTTTATTCTGTGACTCCTCCAAAAGAGGCTCTGACTTTAATGTTGGCTTTCTTTTTTCTCCACATGGACACATTAAGGTAATGAGTGCTTTACTTGCCCAGGTTTGCAATGCATGGAAATGCTAGCTTAGCACTTTGTCTGTTTGGTAGCTGCAAAAAAAAAAAAAAAAAAAGTCTCGAGAGTGCTTTTGTGGTTCCTGCTGTCTTAACGACAGGAATGTCTTTAAATGGCAAATGTTTTGGAGAATGTAAGAATGTTAAAAAAAAAAAAGAAAAAATGGGGTGGTGGGCACATTAGCCATAAGTGTTCACAGATGTTACTGAAAGTTCATCAGCTCAGTATACACATGTGGAAAAACATTTTCCCAGCCAGATTGCAGACACAGGGAGCACGAGCCTCAGTGCTTCCTTCTGGCAAATTTACTTGTTTGTATGTGGCCTTGAGCATTAGTCAATCGCTTGCCTATTCCCTGCTCTGAGGGTGTGTCTGTACACACACTTTAAATGTTCTGTTTATCTTTTTTTTTTTTTTACTGTGGTAGGTATCTGCATTGCAGTGAGAATTTGCTGTTGGTTTTGTGTAGTCGAGTGATGCAGTCATATGTAACTGCACTGCTGTATGGTTGATCAGATAGTGTGTTGCCACTGAAAATAATGAAGTGCCTTCATGGAACAGTTGTCTTTTTCCAATAGCTTCACGTCTGTTTTAGTCCTGACGAGCAATGGTGACCTTGGCGAGGCTGTGTAGAACTGAAATATATACCTTTTATTCCATTATAGCTGCGTGGCTGCCAAGTCACACCCTCATTCCTCTTGCCATACAGTTCAGGCTGATTGATTTGAACACAGGCAGACATAAATACTCCCTGTTGGCTCCTCCTTTCATCAGAGGCAGCTTAGAAACAGCACTAGAGCCAGACTAGTCACAATAAACTTTAACACTAAGCTACATTTGCTGTATATTTAGAAAAAGTACTTCTTTATTGTTTTTTTTTTCTAATTGAATAATATAAATTTAAATTACATATAATTGTAGCGGTAATAAATAATTTTTAAGCAATGCATTACAAGTTTAAAAGTATAAAACACGAGCTAATTTTGAACATTCCAGATGTCAAAAAAAATATTTTCAATTTGAAAGACTTGTGAATTTAAAAAGACAAGTTTTTTCTTTTGGCTTTGGTACTCTGCTCTATTGTGGATTTAAGCCAAAGGTGGGATTAAGCGCTTCCTGAGTCTCACCTGGAGTGACTCTTGAACCCATTGCACCATATATATGTTAATAAGGGCCCATCTTGTTTACCAGTTTAGTCTCACCAGAAACAACCATCTACTCTACCTCACTGAAGACAGTGACAGTTGCCACAACTATAAGGTCACAGCTGAACAATGTGACCATTCACTGACACTTGGAATCCATAAGGTTAGAAATTTGGGTTAAACGCTCAGAAGTTTTAACTGTAACATTTATTTTTGCACATGAGGTTGAAATGGCTTAAAGACCCACTCTGATGGCCATTGTGTTTTCAATATATTTTTCTACATTTTTCTGATGATGGAGGACATATACCAGACCTAAGTGGAAAGGCTTTTAACACTTGGTGGCATCTTATTTTCCTTTAATAATTTTTTTTTTTTTAACTTTTATTTGTTTTTTATGTGTTTTATTGCCTGTTTTATGCTTTTGCTTTTTTAAATTTCTGTCCTTAATCTGCTCAATTTTAAATTTTCTTTCTATTTTAGGCAATTTGATAGCCTGATGGCATAGAGAAGGGCTATAGAAATACACATTCATTCATTCATTCATTCATATAAAAGACACTAAGCTCAAAATTGCATTTCTGGGTATTTATTTATTTAAAAGGTCATAAATCAGGAGCAGACAAAAAAATTATGTTTTAAAAAGAGCGTATTTGTAACATAGGAAATATGCTGGGTGGGCCACAAGATCCCTGCTCCACTCCATTCTGATGCATTCTATATGTAGACGACTACATCCATGTATGTCTTTGTTTTTCCTCATCTGAGGAAATTTTGAATGGGTCGAGTGTTGCTCCTTATTTTTGTGGCTCCACTAATGTTAGGTTGGGGAGTGAGGGGCTGTAAGCCAGCGGGAGAGCCCAGAAAGCTTTCAGTAACTCGAGAGGGGCGGGGTTGCTCTGCACCAACATTCCCGTTTACAACTCAGTCAAATTTTGAATGAAATCCTGCTACTCTGCAGAAACTATGTCCTAGAAAACGACACCAAAAACTGGCCAAAACTCAAAGACTACTTGAAACTCTTTTAAAGTACCTCTAAAGATGGTTGGAATGGGTCTTTAATAAAATTAATATGGATCTTAACTTGATCAATTAATTTTACTTTTGCCTTTGTTGTGTTTGGTTAGTTTTAATTGGCTTTAGCTTGATGGTAAACTCAGACATTGGAGCTGCAGCTTTCACCTAACAGAAGCAAACAGTCACACAGGTTATTCACACAGAGTATTATGTGTTGCACCGCATAACTAACAAAAGTGAAAATCGTGCTGGAGGAAACGATGAGTACTCTAGGTAAATTGTGTTCCTTTGAAAAGAAAATAACAGCAAAAAATGTAATCCTATTAGTTCCTCTCTATAAATGACAGTGCACACATAGTTCAGACTCATATCATGTTGAACATGGTTAACAAAGTATTAGTGTTTATTAAGAAAATTCCAGTGGCATGTTTTGTTGGGAATGCTCCAGTAAGATCAACTGAAAGTCTACAATTGTGAAGATGCTCAAAAATTTGATTAAGAGATTTTGTTTTTTTAATAAAGTTATTTGTCTAAAGACAGAACCAAAAAGACAATACTGACTCCCTTATTAAACATATAAATGGAATGTATGACATTTTGTACTGAAGGTAATATATTGTTTCATCCCCAATGAATTTTCTCTCTCTTCTTTTACAGTTGGCAATAAGTTGAATGACATCTGAGTGTGGTCTTTATTATTCTCTTTCTAATTGCTCCTCTTGTCTTTTGTATTTCAGAGAAACCAGGTCCAGAGAGGAAGCGTATTAAAAAGGAACCCACTAACACCCGGAAGGCGGGGTTGCCGTTTGGAATGGGGATGCCAGGGATCCGGGCCGGGTATCCCCTTTCTGAGCGGCAGCAGGTGGCCCTGCTTATGCAAATGACAGCTGAGGAGTCCGTTAACAGTCCAGGTGCGTGCTTATCATTTAGGCCACGTCTTCTCTGGACTTGAAGGGGACAGGAAAAGGGGATGAGAGGGCGTTTTATATGTGGACGTAGTGTGAGGAATAGCATTACTGGGGAGTTTAAAGTGAGTGATGAGGGGATGAGTCACAGGGTTGTTTGTTTTTGGTATTTATTTAGCATTAAGCATGATGCCTAGTATTTTACTATAATCCAGTCACAGTCTCCTTCTTGGTATAATTGTTCTCAAATTAATGTATTTAATCTTTTATTATAGCTTTAATTTTAAAATATGACTTAAATGTCAAACTGGAACAGTTATTTGTTGGTTCATGTGCTTTCCCTCAAGTGGAAGTGAAACTTACTTTCCTCTTTGTGTTGCGTTTTTTTGGCTCGTTGTCTTTTCAGGCAAATGTTAGCACACGAGCAAAAGCAAGACGCCCGCAAACATTCGAAGTGTTAATATTTTCCATCTAATCCCAATCGTTCATTGTTATTCAGATTTTTTAAAGATTGGCTTGTCATTTTTGGACATCTGGGTCAACATCTATGTGGAAATCTTCTATTTATTGTCATGGAGAAAACATACTTGTTGCATGGACTGTTTTAGTTTTAGATTACATAGTTTTGGTTGTGGATTTTTTGTCTTCCCCTGTGTCAACAGGCATGGACACAGATAACATGTGTGCTTTAAATGTCACTCAAGACAACAGCCATACAAACTCAATAATGTAAATGAGATAACGGATTGAATTTCATCTTGCAAATGCGATGAGATGTTCAAGGAAGGTCTGAGCAAAGTCTCTGCCTTTTGTTAATGGAGTATGACTGCCCTCTTCTGTCAGACACCAGTAAAGCACATATTTATTTACAGCGGGATTGAGGATTCAAACCTAAAAGTTTTCCCAACTTTTTATTTTGTCTCCGTATTTTAAAATGACACATTCTTCTTCCAGATACAACACCAAAGCATCAGTCACAGTCCAGCCTAGGTCAGAAGGGAACGCCAAACTCTGCATCTAAAACCAAAGACAAAGTGAACAAGCGAAACGAGAGAGGAGAGACACGATTGCACAGAGCAGCAATCCGTGGGGAGGTACGGCGCATCAAGGAGCTCATCAGCGAAGGCGCTGATGTGAATGTAAAGGACTTTGCAGGTGAGAGACTTGAGGTTGTACATGTATATAATTTTATAGACAGTACACACTAATGACAAAGCAACCTTTGTGTCTAGGCTGGACTGCATTGCATGAAGCATGCAACAGAGGGTATTATGAAGTGGCCAAGCAGCTGCTGGCAGCCGGTGCTGAAGTCAACACCAAGGGTCTGGATGATGACACCCCTCTTCATGATGCATCCAACAATGGACATTTTAAGGTAATAACAAGACTTATTGTCTAGATTTGATTAACACCACAAACCAGGCACCAAAGTATAATTTTAATAGATTGTACAAATACGTTATTATAGATATGGGATCAGATTTTTATTTTAGTTTATTTTGTTTTTGAAGTTGTCAGAAAATGTACATGTTTAGTATAAATCATTAGATTTATGTCTTTAAAAAAGTAAATAACAAAACCAAATGTTGACACGCATTGATCAAGATTGTCAAATTAGGACAGTTTTTGCCTACATTTTTCAGAAAATGTGCTAAACTCCATATTAAATCTCTTTAAATTGTCTCTTGACTAAAATGTATGCATAAACGGAATACCAGGAACGTGTATCGTTAAATATGAGCTTCATAGTAATAAAGATAACAAAAGTTTTACAGACCCGCTTTGATCAATATTGTGTTTTTAACATGTTCTCGTGACATTTTCTGTGATGGAGGACATCTATAAATAAAATACAGTAAAAACTACATTTCTTGGTATTTCTTTATTCAAATCTTTGTGAATCAGGAGCAAACAAAAAAAAAAGGCAGAATGGAAAAAAGGTAACAAAGAAATGTTGCTGGATTGGCCACAAGATTCCTGCTCCACTCCATAGTGATGCATCCACTTTTTTGGCTAAAATCTGCAAAATTATAACTGAAAGATCACTGAGAATGCTTTAAAAATAAATCAAAAGATGATTGAAATAAACTAATAAAAGAGCACAAATTATATTAGTACATAGCAAAAATTAAAAATAAGTACATTGATTTTGAAAAACCCAACATCATTAGACACAAAAATTTGACAATTCTTTGTGTTTAAAATTTTGTTCCTGTGCCAGCTTTTTTTTTTTTTATTTTGGCATAATTTCTGGTCTTTTGGATCTTGTTCTTCTCCTCCAGCATTGATTTGAGAAGACTTTTTAAATCAGAAGACTGACTGCCCCAAATGTTCTTCTCATTCCTAATCATGTGCTAACTGTCTTTGTTTAAAAGATATTTGCTAAACACAATTTTTAAGTAGGGAAGGCGTAGTTTTATAGGTTTTCTAAGCAAATATGTCCATATTAAATGGAATTTTAAATTGAATTAAATATTTGCTCCATTTCAGGTGGTTAAGCTACTTTTACGATATGGTGGGGACCCACGACAAAGCAACAGGAGAGGAGAAACCCCGCTAAAGGTTGCAAACTCTCCAACTATGCTGAATTTGTTGCTGGGGAAAGGCACTTACACCTCAAGTGAGGAGAGTTCAACAGGTATTGAATCTTACCCAAATTACATGACTATAATGTTATGCGTTTCTTATGTGGCTATGAAGCTGTTTATTAATTCTGCTTATTTTTATGTTTTACAGAATCTTCAGAGGAGGAAGATGCCCCCTCATTCGCCCCTTCAAGCTCTGTTGATGGCAATAACACAGACTCTGAGTTTGAGAAGGGTCTGAAGTTAAAAGGAAAAGCTGCAGACCCTCCCAAATCTGCTGTCACACCCATCAAAGATGAATATGAATTTGACGAGGATGATGAGGAGGAGCGTGTCCCTCCTGAAGATGATAAACACATTTTGAAAAAAGACTTCAGAAAAGACTCGGTTACTAAGACCAACAGCTTCATCTCTATACCCAAGATGGAGGTTAAAACTTATTCCAAAAGCAACTCGCTCACACCAAAGAAAACCGTTAGGCGGATTATCTCTGACAGTAACAGTTCAGACGAAGATGATAGAACGTTGTGTTTCACACCAGCGCCTACGCCGCGGCAACAAGCCCAGCAAACAAATACCAAGACTCGGGATTCTGCCAGCATGAGCTCAAAACAACAGAAAGACAAAAATAAAGTAAAAAAGAAGCGAAAGAAGGAGAGCAAAAACAACGTCAGTAAAGAAGTACGGTTCGGTAAAGTCAACGACAAATTCTGCACATCTGACTCAGATTGTGGTGACATGGAAAGTGAGGATGACAAGGGCTTAAATAGTATAAAGGATTCCTCTGCTATGAACCTAAAAGAATCTACTGGCTTAAATGCATCCTCCTCCTCTTCCCATGGAAACTTGAACTCTCAGAAACAAACGCCATCGTTAGCAGAACAGCATCCAAAGCAGTGGAGGACAGATGGCTGGAAGACTGTGTCGTCTCCCACGTGGTCGGATGTTAGTTCTCTATCAGACTCGGTCAGAACAAGACTATCCAGCGAATCGGACTACTCCTCTGCTGATTCCAGCGTGGAATCAATTAAGCAGATCAAGAGAAAAGGGCAAGATAACAAAAAGAAGACCAACAATCTGCACAGTAACACTGTGGACAAGAAAAATTCTGACCTGTATAAAAACTCTGCTGTGGAGAGCGCCATCTCCAAGTCAGATGTTGATGGTAAAGTGCTGAAAAAGCATAAAGTAAAACACAAGCATAAAAATAAAGAAAAGGACAGAGCTCCCAGCTTAGTGCTCAATCAAGACATGAATGAGAAGTTTGTCAAGAGCTACTCATTTGATTTTGATGATTCGAGGCAGAAGTCTTTGATTGTTGAGTTGGAATCGGCATCTGAGAGCAAAGTGAAAATTTCCAAGCATGACAAAGAACATACAAAAAAGGAGGATAGGCTTGCTAAAAACAAGTCTGAGGATAAGGATTGGTCATCTGGAAAAGATCTTCACAGACCGGCAAAAGAGGATAAAAACAAGAAAATGAAAGACTCCACCAAAGACAAGGCAAATAAGGAGGAGAGGGAGAAGCCTGTCAAATGTGACAAGGAGAAAAACTTCAAAGAAAAGGAAAAACCTAAGGATGAAAAGCAGAAGGCTCATAAAGAAGAAAAAAAGAAGAAGTCCAAGGAAAAGTCTTCAAAGACAGACAGAAAGAGTGAGCTTAAAGAAGAAAAACATCTGAAGGTGGAAAAGGAGAAAATCGGCAAAGATGATAAGGAGAAGTGCAAAAAAGAAAAGGCGCTGAAAGAAGAATCAGAAAACGAAGGCTATGATGTTAACCGGTTCATGAGCCTTGAGGACACAAAGCTCAGTGCATCTGATGATCACCATGACAGATGGGGCTCTGATATGTCCTCCGATTCTTCTCTCTATGGAGATGACAGCTGGGATGCTCCTGTCAAGGAGATTAAAGAAGTAAAGGAATACAAATCCAACAATACTGTTAAGCTAATTGTTGAGACCATTAAAGAGGAGACACGGAGAAAAGAAAACAAAGTCAAAGAGAAAAAGTCAGATCACGGTGACAAAAAATCTGAAAAAGAGCTTTCATTCAAGAAGAAAGACAAGGACCCTTCAGAAAAGACCAATGAAAAGAAGAAGGACTGGTCAGAAAAGCAAAAATTTAATTCCAGCCATTCAGTTGACAAAGAAAAGAAGAGAAAGGAGTCTGTTGACACAGTAAAAGACAAAAAAGATAAAGATTCGCTGGACAACAGTCGAGAACGGAAAGACTCTTATGACTTTGTAAAGGACAGAAAAGACCAAAAAACCAAGCAGGAATTAGCAAGAGATGAATATGGTAATGATCCCTTTTTTAAAGACATGGATAGTGTTGGAAAATCTTGTGATACCAGAGAAAGAAACCCTTCTGGCAAGGAGAAAGAAAAGAAAAATGAAGGAGTGGAGAAAAAGGAAAAAACTAAAACTGACAAACACAAAGACAAAACGAAAGACAGGGGAGCTGATCAGGAGAAAGACAAGAGTGAGCGAAGCTCCACAGAGAAAATTTCCAAGGAGAAAGACGCAGAACGAGGGGGAAAAGACAAGAAAGAAGGCGTCAAAGACAAACACAAGGACTCGCACGGAAAAGACAAAGACCGAAAGATGTCTTCGGAACAAACAAAAGACAAGAAAGAAAGGGTGTCTCAAGATAAACATGCTGACAGAGAGAAGGATTTCCTGGATTTAAAGAAGGACGAGAGAAAAACAGAAAAAATCCGTGAGAAAACTTGGTACAAAATAGCTGACATATTCACAGACGAAAGTGATGACGATGGAGACAGTTACAACAGTGGTGTTCTACTTGGGTCAGAGTCTACTAGAAAAGATTCGACGCCTGATCAGGATGAGCTGGATCACTTTCCATCAGAAAAAGTTAGAAAAACATCCATAGAGGCCAAGCACAACACTGAAAAAGGAAAAGACAAAGAACACAAGGAAAAGAAGAAAGACAAGACCACATTTGACACGGGTAAAGAGAGGAAAGGCTCCCTAGAGAAACACAATAAAGACAAAAAGGACTTGGTGGACTCAAAATATAAGGAGAGGAAAGATAGGATGTCTGTGGACTCAAATCAAGACAAGAAAAATAAGCAAAAACTCTTAGACAAGAGGGACACAAGTGAGGAGAAGTCAAAGAACAAGTACAAAGACAAACAAGACCACTGTAAGGAAAGGAAACCCTCTAAAAGCAGTGAGAATGAGAAGTCACTGTTAGAAAAGCTGGAGGAGGAAGCTATGAACGACTACAAGGATGACTCCAATGACAAGAACAGTGAAATCTCATCTGATAGTTTCACTGATAGAGGTCACGAGCCAATGCTTACTGGTTATTACAACTCTGTCGGCCTGTCTGACATCCCAGAGGACAGGAGAGACTCTTTGTCTATTACTACACCTCAAGATAAGTTCAGAGACAGAGAGCGGCACAGACATTCCTCGTCCTCATCGTCCAAGAAAAGCCATGAAAAAGAGAAAGAGAAAGTAAAAAAGGACAAAGGCGACAAACGGGACAAAAACGGTGAGATAAGAGAAACCTATGGTCGTAGAGAGAGTCTACCTTTTGAAAAGGAGCCTATGCCTCTAGAGGCAGACCCTTACACTTTCCCGTTCGGAAACAAAGGAGATGACGATGACTTTGACAAAACTTTGGAGTTTGAAAAAGAAATGTCAAAAAAGGATAAAGAGAAAGCCTCTGGTGTCATCAGTGACAGGACAAAAGACAAAAAGAAAAAGGAAAAACATAAAGAGAAAATGAAGGAAGAGAAGAATAAATACATAGATGGCTTTGGATCATTTAAACACTCCAAAGAGGATGTAAAGTCAGGGCTGAAGGACAGCCCACAGGTAACCATCCTAAAAGATAGATCTAAAGAACAAAGTCCAAAATTTGAATTAAAGAAAGATAGAAATCGAGATACTGTGGACAAAGACAACAGAGTTGATCATAGTAAATTTAAGGCCAAGGATGAAAATGAAAAGCTCACTCAGTCCAAAGACACAGTGCGAAAGGATAACCGTCGGGAAAAACTGTTGGTGGATGACGATGACTATCAAATGACAAGTTTTGGTCAGATGTTGAGTCTGAAAGATCAGGAAATCGGAGCTCGTCTAAAGAAACAGAGAGAAAGATTGAAGCAAATGGAGAAACAAAGGCCTAAGTCGGGTGACCCTAAGCTCAAAGACAAGACAAAGTCCACAGAGGAAGCTCGGAAGAATCGCAGTGATCTGTCAACAAAGAAGTCAAACTGCCTCGAGTCTGGTCTTAAAGAGAGGAAACACAAAGATATTAGTCTCCCGGCTCAAATGATGTCTCCAGGCAGGAAGTATCAACCTGCCGATAATCAGAACTCAAAGGATTGGTTGGCAGGTCACCAAATGAAGGAAAACCTTCCTGCTTCTCCCAGGCCGGATCAAAATAGACCCACCGGTGTCCCCACACCAACGTCTGTCATCTCCTGCCCCAGCTTTGAAGAAGTAATGCAGACACCTCGCACCCCTTCTTGTAGTCCAGAAGACTACACAGATATTTTGATTGAAGATTGCCAGAACTCCTCAGCCATGACCATGTCAGGAAATGCGTGCTCCCCAACCTTCTTTAACAGGTAAGCTACTAACATTCTACAGTGTTTCTGTGCTTTTAATTCACTCACTGTTCATTTTAATCACACTGGATTTCTTTTTTATCCAGCAGGTATTCAAACTCCCAGGGTTTTCAGGAGGACACCTGTCCAACACCTGCAAAGAACCTCCAGCTGCCACTCATTAGCCGCTCTGCGTCATCCGATATCCGCAGACCCTTGGAAGATGAGTTCAAAACCGAGCCTGAGAAGTTTCTTCGACAGCAGGGGGATTCAACGGCTGAATTTGATCCTCCGTCTTCCGTTCAAGCACTGGAGAACAAATCGGTTCCTGTAGCTCAGATGGGGTGCTTGTCATCTTATTTCTCCCCCATAAGAATGCTGTCTCCACGTCAGGAGCCCGTCCATCCTGCACCCGATGAGGCAGCAACCTCTCTTGCTGTTCCAGACATCAGTGGGCACTTGCCTGAGAGTGTTTACGGTCATTTTTTGCCCAAGCCTTCTACACCTGTTCACAGGCCGGATCCCCACGAACCATGCTTTGACATAGCCGCACCCCCAACCCCAGCTCCTGCTGCTTTGCCACCGCTAGATATTGACGAGATTTCTGAGCCGCACCACAGCGAGCCAAATCTGGTCCTCTCAGATCTCCCTACTGTTACAGGACAGGTGCAGGAGGAGGAGGATGAGGAAGAAGAAGGTGAGGACCGAGGCAATCTGGAAGAGAGAACTGATGGAGAAGACTGTATCACGGAAGAGCAAGAACAAATGAGGGATCCTTGTGCATTTTCTCCTCAAGTCGAGGACAGTCTAAGGAAAGCTTGGCGTGCAGAGTCTCCGGACCTTGAGATCCATCACCTGTCCCCTTCACATTCTGTTCCCAACCCTGGAGAGAACTGTTTTGATCACAACATGGGTTGGAACGCTGCAGACCTTAAATCTTCGCATGTGGAGATAGAAACTGCTGTGTCCAAAATAACCGGTCCTTTCTCTGACAACGAGATGCAGCCATTACCTGATCCCCCCATCGTCACTGCCTCTTATGCTAATTGGAACCGATGGCACAAAGACGACCCTGAGGATTATGATGAACATAAGGAGGCTGTGGAGGACATACCCTCCCCAGAGAGGCCTGACACAACCATGGATGGGGAGCCCAACTATTTAAATACTTCATCATCTTGCCATAGGTTGGAGTCTTTTTTCCAAGACTGCAACAAGCCTATTATTGAGAATGTGCACCAGATGGAAACGGAGTCCCCTTGTGTTGAACCAGAGAGCAGATCAAGCACACATGCTTTCAATGTGACTCCTGATGGTCACATCACTCCACCCGTTGGCCCTGAGCCTGTGGTTCCCTGGGCAGATCCATTTTCCGCCGATACAGATGAACTGGATGACTTGGGGCCATTCTCTTTGCCAGACTTACCACTACCAGACAAGTCAGAAGAGGCGGAGTCACGAGAGCCTCAACTATCTGATCACGGCAAGATTATGCAGACCCACATTAGACACACTATTACTGACAGAGAGGACTCAGACATAATGGAAATGGAATTACCAAGCATGGCCAAAACTCTATGTCATACTGGAGAACTGGGTTTAGGGGACCCTGCTGGACAAGACTTGGTCGTACCATCACCGCATACCACCTTCCAGCAAGACTTGGACCTTGAACCTCAAAGTGTTCCCATTAGCAATTCTTTGCCTGTTAACCAACAACAGGGTGGTATTTTAGAACAACAGCTGGCATATGGAGAAGAAGAGGAGTCAGATACCAGCATAGTTTATTCATCTGTAAAACCAAGTTCTGGTCCATTATATCACATGCAGCCCCTTCCTGAACCACTGCATATGTCTCATGATTCTACATCTGCTGTAAAGCCTAATACGAGACAGGTGGAGACGCCCGAGACTGTAGCAGAATCAATGCCTTGCAGTCCTCTTGCTCAGCTCTCTGTGGCAGTCACAGTCTCCACACTGGATACAGAAGACACCCAGGAGACCACACCCAAACTAACGTCAATTACTCCAACCACTGTGTTAGATGTTCCCAAGAAGGTGGAGGAAATCCCCCAAAGAATGACCCGAAATCGCGCCAAGAACAATCCCCCTGCTGCTGCTGTCCTTCCTACCTCCAGCGTGACAGCTCTGTCTGCTGCTGCCCCTCCTGTGACAACCAGTCCAGTGGTGACCAATAATGCTGTCCCCGCCCGAACTCCAACACCCACCTCAATGTCCTCACTGTCATCTCTCAAGAACAATTCTGGTCTGACAATTTGCTCTACTGCATCAAATTCCATCCCGCCAGTGTCCGTACCTCCTTCGGTGACGTCTCCCTCAGTCGTTCTCACCAAGACGAAAGGTCGCCCACTTCCAGTGGAGGAAGAGGAACCACACACGCAGCACCCGCGGAAGAGGAAGTTTCCACGATCTGCTGGACAGCAAGTTCAAGTCCAGCTGGTGAACACAGCCATGCAACAGACCAGAGAAATGATTCAACAAACATTAGCTGTTGTTGTCAATGCCATCAAGCTGGATGACATTGAACCTTACCACAGTGACAGGTTCAACCCTTACTTCGAGTACCTGCAAATAAGGAAGAAGATTGAGGAGAAGAGGAAGATCCTGTGCTACATCACCCCTCAGGCTCCGCAGTGTTATGCTGAGTATGTGACCTACACTGGCTCTTACCTGCTGGATGGCAAGCCCCTCAGCAAGCTACACATTCCCGTGGTAAGTGTGAAAACTTCACAAATCCTGAGCCACAGAACCAAAACCTGTCACTAGATCTAAGTGTTTGGAATTAGTCTTTAAGTGCTCAACAACTTCTGTATGGAATCACCAATCTAGTCAAGTTTTAAAGTATTTTGTTGCGCACTTTTAAAAAATATATATTACAAGTCCACCAAGTGTTTTCCACGTATGTGTGCACAAAGTTACTGCGCAAAATTAATTTCAACCCTCAGTCCTTCATAGGAAATGCCATCCAGGGTCAGATTGGTTCCTTAGTCTTTAGTCATGACTACCTTCTATTTCTGCTGTGTGATGTTATAATATTTGTCTAATCCATCTTGTAAAAGTTATTAGTTTCAAATTTCCGTTATTTAAAGAAATCTGATCTGTTTGATCTCTGGATCCATCTTTAGAGATCATATTTACTTGTTGTTCAAAAGGAAGTACCAGATGATTTGTGTTATGAAAATGTGTTATTTCCCATTTTAAATGACTGTTGATGGATGAAAAAACCTTTATGCTTTTTATGTGTAATATTTTGTCTTCCGCTTTCCAGATTGCACCACCTCCATCACTTTCAGAGCCTTTGAAGGAGCTTTTCCGACAACAGGAGGCTGTAAGAGGAAAACTCAGGTTGCAGCACAGCATAGAGCGGGTAACAAATGTTTTATGGACTATTACACGTCTAGTTTGGCTTTCCTAAATAGTTTCTATCCAGAGCAGCTCAGTCCTGCACACATTTTGGAGCACAGTTAAAAAACAGCTCTTGTTTCACGCTTTAGAACTAGGAATCACTAACGACAAAATCCAAGCTGATGAGGTTCATGCCTAATCCTTTTGTTTCCATCTGTGTTGTTTTACTGTTTACAGGAGAAACTTATTGTTTCATGTGAGCAGGAGGTTTTAAGGGTCCATTGCAGAGCAGCCAGAACAATAGCCAATCAGGCTGTGCCATTCAGTGCCTGCACCATGCTGTTGGACTCTGAAGTATACAATATGCCATCTGAGAGTCAGGTATAACAAAACTCCACATTCAGAACTGAAGGCAGCAGCTGAATTGCGCTTAAATATGTGGGTTATTTACATTTTATTTGTCTGTTCTCAGGGCGATGAGAATAAATCTGTAAGAGATCGCTTCAATGCACGCCAGTTCATTTCCTGGATCCAGGACGTGGACGACAAGTACGACCGGATGAAGGTACATGGAATTGATTTTTATCTTAACACCCAAACGTAGACTTACTTAGATCGGAATAATTAACGCTTTTTCTTTGTTTCCTCAGACATGTTTGTTGATGCGACAGCAGCACGAGGCAGCAGCGCTCAACGCAGTACAAAGGATGGAGTGGCAGCTGAAGGTCCAGGAGCTGGACCCAGCGGGGCACAAGTCCCTCTGTGTCAACGAAGTGCCGTCCTTCTATGTGCCAATGGTTGATGTCAACGATGACTTTGTTCTGCTGCCTGCATGACACACCAGTGCTCACACACAGAGATGAAACTCCACCCGAGTCACTTCTTCTCAAAGAGACTTCGTTAAACAGAACGAATGGAAAGGGCTAGCAAGTTGAAAAAGAGGACTTTTCACCAGGAAAAAAAATTGTATTCTCTGGAAAAGGAGCAAAGATGAAAAACTTGCTTTCGATTCCCTTCCGTGAAGAAGGAAACGTTTTTACTGGAGGAAAAGAACTTGCACTTTCATCCTCAAAGTTTTTACAAATGTGTTTGATCAGAGTGTGAAAAGCAGACAGGTTTTGCTTTGAGGCTCTGAAGTCAGGTCACAAATCCTCAACGTTCAGGTATGGTGAGATGAGGGGACAGAGATTAATTTATTTTATTTTTTTTGCCCCTGCATCGATATCCGCAGCCACTGGGAGGACGCATCACAGACGAGCTCTCCCAAATACGTGGTGCCTGTTGAGAAGGAGGCCTAAGGAGAAGCCTCCTCTGTTGATGCAGACGCTCTTGTTGGGCCCGGAGTCAGAGACAGTCCAGCACAGACCCAGAAGAAGTGAAAGGAGCGGCGATGTGGATCTTCAAAGGCTCTGAAGCTAGAAGCTGTTTCTTGGGCTGGAAGACGTGGATGCGCTCTCTGCTCCAGCTCTACTAAAACAGCAGTGCAGCAAAGCCAGCGACAGCTTTGAAAGCAGCAGTGGGGTTTGGACGTGTATGTTCACGTCAGGGCCCGGGGTCTGGGAGGAAAAGACTGACTCAGCAGCCTTTCGGCCTGCTTAAATATGAGAGGACGAGCACGGATCCCTGAGGACAGACCGGAGTGTTTCTCAGTGGCTGTGCTCACCCTAACTCGAACACATCAGACCGCCGCGGACTGCAAAAATACCACAGGACACACAGAACAAAACAAAAATAACGAATGTTGATATTCAAAGAAAACTATCGAGAAATTTTGGTTTGATAGGAGGACAGAAATCTTGTTTTTGTCTATTTCTTTACTTGGGCATTTCATTGTTTCTGCGGAAGTGACTTGAAACACTACAGAGCCAATATTAGTTTAATGGAAAAAAAGTAAAAGAAAACAGAAAAAAAAGTTGTATTCCGTAAATTATGTACAGTTTTTATATTCGTTAACCAATGTATTCTTGCTGCCTTCTAGATAATTTATTTTGCCACACATAACTGCACAGTTGTAAATAACCTCTGTACTGTATTATCACTCAGTTAAGTGTAAAGGAAAAAAAAAACAAAAGAAATAAAAATATCTTTTATGTATAGTTCACTTTCAGGCAGCACTTTCCCCTCTTCATATCCAACAGGCCAAAACGTCTACACAATTCTGTCAGTATTTAGAAAACCACAGGTAAACGATCACACCTCCAGATTCAGCCGACTCACCTGTACCTGAGTCATCACAAATAGCTGACAGATGACCTTTGGATGAAACCCGCCTCCAACAGGCTGACCACCACATTGCCCCTAAGATGTAGCAGAAATAGATAGCGAGGATTTATTTAAAAAGTAAACAGATTATAAGTATTAATTGCTTTACTACTCAATTATATCAAAATTTTTGAACCAAGAAAATGCCTTTATCAGTGAAACAAAATGTACTCATTGTAGGGCAAAGTCAGATATATAAATATATATATAAGTGTGTGGGGTGAAAGAGATGTCATTCACAAGTAAAACCTTCATAAATGTTGAATGTTTTGCTCATAATTTTTGCTTGTCGTTTGAAGACATTGGAATTGATTTTTAACCTCCGCAAAACTTTTAAGATGTCAGACCTTCAACTCCTGACGTCTCGTTCCGTCTCCTGAAACTGAAGAGCTGCAACAGTCTGTATGTTGGTCCGTCTTCCCCATGTCCAATGTTTTGAAATCCGCCAGCATCCTTGTTGTACTTCATATTTTCACTTGATGGCGCCAGTGTTTCAGATTTTTTAATTTTTATTTTAGGGTTAGCATGAGCCCCTAGGCCTTAAGCTCAAATAAGTCTTTGTTTTAAACATATTTCTTGTTTTTTTTTAAGCAGGTAACGTTTCCTTATAGGACTTCCGGATAATGCCTGACTCGACCCACTATTCAGTGAAACCTATCATGTCAAATATTTAGCTCCAACCACGTCTTACTTTTTATTTAAGTTTACTCTAAAGAGGGGCTCACTTAGTCAGGGATTTTAAATGTCAACTTGCTTCATTGTGTTTTCATGTTTCCTGTTAGCATGCCAGGCCGAAAAATACAGACAGAAGACTAAAACTAAACCAAAAAAAGTGAATAGACAATAACTCAAAACAGTGGAGGGGAAAAGAATACAGATTTGACTGATGATTTTCTTATTTTATTGTTAAAAGTCCCATTGATATGTTGGTTTTGTGTGTTTCTGTTTTCAGTGGTTTTGAAAAGCTTTCCCAAACGCAGTGCATAGGCTGTCTGTCTGTATGTGAGAGCTGCTTATGTATCCTGATGGCAATATGACCTGAAACTTAAGTTATTTACACACTGTCACGTTCAGCATAGCTGTATATGTCTAGTTGTGTGTGTGTCTGATGGTTGTTGCTATTACTGTGCAAAAACATTGGCTAAATGTATAGTACTGAGGCACACATCCTGGTTACATAAGAAATACTTTTTTTACGTCTCACTTGTCTTTTGGGGGGAAAGTTGTATCGTTCACAGAGTCCTTGTATTTTCTGTGTTGGTTTTTTGGCTAAGTATGTGATTTTTTACGTTTTTCTGAGCTTTTTTTGTTTGTTTTTTAAGTATCTAGTTACTAGTGTGTCAATCATATTTCTGATGGAGCAGAATGTAAACCCCCTAATGACCCCCCTGACAGACAGCCTCTCACTATTGTTTACAAGACATCACAAGCGTTTTTTTTTTTTTTTGGTTTGTTTCATGCGTCACCTGTTTGTAGCAGTTTAAGCCCTGCCTTCATTCCTACTTCCACGATCGGTCATTTCTTTTCACCTTAAAGGCTTGAAATGGTGACGACTGACAGGTGAACTCTCCTCCAGACTGCTGCATGCCGCTGTACAGAGCAATAGATTAATCGCGTCCAGAAACGTCCGGCGTGAACATTTGAGACGAATTGGAGAGGCAGTCCTCAGATGCACAGTTGAGCACTTGTCCATGGTGATAGATGCTAACCTGACACCACCTCAGTCAGCAACATATTACCTCTTCTCTCCTCAAATTCACTCGCTTTCTTTATTTTAGGTTACCTTTTGCTTATAAATACCTTATTTCCTTTATTGTAAAGAATCACAATTTCAAGCCTTTCCTTTCCTTCAAACCTAAAACTGTATTGGTTGTTTTGTTCCTTCTCTCATTTTAGAATGGAAAATGGCTAATAAAAAAGCATGGAGAACTACTCTTTAAATGGTGAGAAATAACCTATTTATTATCTTTTTATTTTTCTGACACTTGTGGTATGTTTTGAGTTGAAGTTGGTCTCCGCTGTGTAAATTTTCCTCGTAATGTGTGAAAGAGACATACTGTACATAACTCTGTAAATAAAACCTCCCAGGACATTTTGCACCCTCCTCTTTGTACTAGTATTGCGTAGAATGTGGGGTTTTGACAGCAGCGAGCTGCTTGCACTCGCTGTAGGTGATTATGATGTAACAATGTAACTTTTTTTTTTGTTTTTGTTTTTTTTTTTATTTGTACAATGTAGTTAATTTGTGTACATATTGTTGGAGCAGCTAAAGGGGTGGGAGGGTGGTAAAAAGGGGGTTTGTTGATGCTATTGTCAGTGCTGTAACAGAACTTTCAGTACTTTCACCTCTAGCTGTTGTTGATTTCCTAAAGAGATGTAAAAGAAAAAGACAAAAAAAAGGAGAGAGAAAATTAGTCTAGGATGGGGCTCGGGAGGGTAAGGGAGACTAAAACTGAAAAGTAAAAATTCTAAAATGTTATTTTATACCATTGCATGTACAGAGAGCGAGAACTGCTGTTGTTCCTCAGAGATTATGTTCGTTAATAAAATTTTGAAAAATCACCAGCCTTTCAGCGATTCTTGTTTTCCTATGTTGTCTTCTTTGTTTTCCTGAGGGAATTCAATCAAATTTAGTGTAGCAACCAAGCTATTGTTTTAAAAAAACAATATTTTTTTCCCAATTTACAATGAGAAAACAAGCCATTTAATGCTCAAAAGCTAGTTTTCTCTGGACAGACTTGGAGGCCCTTTTGCAGCCACTCTTCTTATTAGGTGACGGTTAGAATTATACCTTCCAAAAAAATCAGTATTTTGAATGAAAATTATATCAAACTGATATTTATTTTATTCAAATTTATCTAGACAGGGAAAATCATTTTTACTTTTTGGCGCCTTTTCTATTGTGGAGAAATTCAGTGTTGTATGGAGACTCAAATTTTATTACATCATACAAGAAAATTAAATGGAAGAAAAATAAAAGCTGGCTACTTAACGTACACTATGAAAATACCACCCTTTAAACAGAAGCTGAGGCAGCTTAAATTAAGTTTGGATTTAACTGGAACATCTGGTAAAGCTGGTTCCACATGTGTGTGACATATTAGCTGAAATCGGCTTCACCTTCTTTGGTTTTGTTCATGAGCTAAATGTGGTTATTGTGATCAAACTCTACTAAAGTTAATGGTATATTTTAGGGGTCTGCAGCCCAGCCCGCTCATGTGTCAAAGTGTCCTGTGACTGTAAAGCGCTTTGGACCTTCAAGGAAGGTAGAAAAGTGCTATACAAGTAATTAACATTTCTTCACCAATATTGAAATATTTTTACCTAACAGAAAAAAAGGAGGAAGACAAATGAGTCACAATGACAGAAAACATCATATTTAACTTGACTTTCTTACAATTTTTTTTATTCAAATACATCTGCTGCAGTACAAAGATATTATTTCACATAGACTGTATTTTATTTATATATATATATATATTATATATATATATATACAAGGTGGCCACAGGTCTCTTCTTAAAGTAACACAACTCACTTGTGAGCTGCATCTAAATTCAATTTTATTCTGTTGATTTTTTTAAAATTACGTTTGCATTTACTGATAATAAAAATTAAAACGTCTTCAAAAAATGTTCATGACACATGAACTTTAGATAATTTTATGTGACCTCTGACCTACTCCATTTCAAAGATCAATAATTTTGTTAAATATGCTGCAGCAGATTTGGTCATTAGTTCAAAATTTGACAAGATTTGTTTAAAAATGTGTTAGTTGATTTTTCTTTAGCGTTACATAATTGACAAACATTGTGCAACATAGTGAAAATTGGACATTTTCCCCATGAAATGTAATGATGTGATCATCTGAAAATGTAACAATTACTGAGAATAATTAAGTGCTCAATATTGATATCTGAATCCTAGCTTGTTATCATTGTTGATAATTAGGGTGATAAATCAGTGTCTTTAGTCTTTACATCGACACATACCATCATTCATTATTAATAATATATAACTACTTGTTTATTATTTTATGGAGGGTTGATCATTGCAATATTGGGTGGGTGGGGCTAGGGCAGGGTTTGCTGGGGCAATTTTTTAAACATGTAACTGTTTTTAATGTTTTTCTTGTTTTTATGTTCCGCGCCCTGGGCTGGCGCAAGCCAGGAAATGCGCTTTATAAATAAAATTGAATAAAATAAATAAAGGCAAACTGAGCAAATTTGTTATTTCAAACTGGTAGCCTTTTATTTGACTCAGTACTCTTAAAGTAGCAGTCAGCTTCAAAAAGGTTGTGACCCCTGGTTTAAACTCTGACTCCAACTATATTTTTATCTGTGTTAAAATAATTCCAAGTGGTCTTTTTTTGTTGTTATTATTATGCAGTTTTAATCAAAAATCAAAAAGTCTGTGCTATTTTTGAGAAATTTACTGCAGGAATTCATCAGAAATTTACCAATTTTAAAATAAAAAATCCAGTAGGAGCAGAACTTTAAATTATTTTATACATAAATTAGAGGGGGATAAAAGACATTTTAAAAACACAATTTTCATTGGAGTGTGTTAGTAAATAAATTATCTTGGGGGGATTATTTTCTGGCCCTCTTCCTGACGCCCCTGAGTCCTGCTGACTCCCAGGTCTCGTGCCGCGTGACCCACAGAACCCCGCCCTCCAACCCACCTACAGTGGTGCCGCGCTCCTGTTGAGCGCGCGCACTCTGCGTAATGGCCTCGGGACAGTCAGGCAGCCCGAGCTCCCGGTCCCTCATGGATTACGAGACGAAAATATTCCCTCACCTCGGCGGGTACGGCCGCTACAACCGCGTGGTGGTGATTTTCAGCTGGTTCCCCGCCTTCGCGGTCACTCTGAACCTCTTCAGCGGTCACTTTTTCACCTTAATCCCAGACTCTTACCACTGCAAACCCGACCCGAGCCTGCTGCCTTCCGCTCTGCTACCCAGTAACTTCTCCGAGCAGAGCTACCTGAACCTCACCATCCCCTGGGACGGGGACTCGGGCTTGAGCCACTGCGAACTCTTCAAATACCCCCCAAATGTGTCGGACTTGTCGGGGAAAGTGCCGCGGGAGAGGGTGTCCTGCACCCGGGGGTGGGAATACTCAGCTGTGGCAGGACTCCAGAGTAATATCGTCACAGACGTGAGTACATTAGTCACTGAGAAAAAAAAAAAAAAACTTTTTTTTTGTTAAAGTTTGGTTTAAAGCTGATTTTAATGCTATCTTCCTTCCCCTCGCGGTGACTTCAAACAGCTGTTGTCTTACTGTCGCCCCCCCTCCCGCCTCTGTGAAGTTTTGCTAAACTATTTAGTTTTGCGTCAAGATGGCTGCAGATGTTCCCAGTTTCTGTCCGTGTTGACTCAGACTGTCGTCAGTGATGGTCACACTCGGGGAGCAGCTGTTTGCCTCTCTGCTGCTCCCGTTTAGGACTCATTTGAATGTTGACCTGCTGATAAAATGATTCCCATCAAAACCAAGAAGTCAGAGGAATGTCTCGTGAGGACAATGACAGAGGTTGAGGTCACCGGGTTTGCCCCCCACACTGAGGTGTCCTTCAGTCAATCTTTGTGTTTTCTTCCAGCTTCTTGTCGTGCAACACCTCTCATCAAGTCTGTCTCCTTGTAGTTGTAGTTTAATGATCCACACCTGTGTGTCAATTTGAATACACAAAAACAAGGGGGTGTGACCCCTCAGGACCCCCCCCCCCCCCCCAAACATCTGGAGACAGTTGAATTTGGGAGATCAAGCATTTTGCGGTTAAATACAAACTCAAATGTTAACTGAATAAACAACTATGGTGGCCCTGAAGTCCAAATCACACCCACAAGTCACTCAATGAGAAGACGTATTAATGATCACAACAACAATCAAGAAAGCAAAACAAATGACAAAAAACATTACATTTTAGAAAGGATATGACTGTTCACATGTCATTAGGTTGAGGATAGGGTTACAGTCAGAGTTGGGGTCAAAACATACGCTGGCAATGAAGCGTGTTCAAATAAAATTCCATTTGTTTTTTATGCTTAGTCTATGTAAATATGTATGAATAACATTGACCTTAAGAAATGAAAATATCATTTAAAAAGTAAATAAATAAAACTGCAATGTTTTGCGAAATGTAAGTACTCTCCAGAATGTACTAATGATTAGCACGGAACATATCCAGTATGGCTTGTAATAATTTTAGGGATTTATAATTATAGATTGTGAGGTTTTTTTTTTTAATTCTACTGAATGTTATTTCTTGTTCTTGTAACCACTCTCTTTCTTTTCTTAAAAGTCTTGCCTTTTGCCAGGCCACAGTTGCAAATAAGAATGACATCCTTAATCTGTCCTGCCTGGATGAATAAAGGTAAAAAAAAATCATTATTCAATCAGTGATGTCCCATGGTAAACAACATTTCTGGTTTCTGTTAAAAAGGAGATAAAATTTGACATTTCAGAAAACAAAAATAATTCCCAGAAATCAAAATGAAATGTTAAAAAGATTTAAAAAAAAAAAAGAAATTGTAAAAGGTAGATACTATAGGACATCACTGATTGGATGATGATGTTTGACCATCATTTCAACAGAAAGATATTTGGCTGATGTCATCATCCAATCAGCGATATCCCATAGTATCTCTTCTAGTTTGTGTTTGTGGATTATATTTTGGTTTCTGGAATTTTGTTTTGATTTCTTGAGTGTAATATTTTTTTATTTTGCGTTTTTACTTGTGATTTGGACTTCAGGGCCACCGTACAATGCTGTGTCCATGATATTTGTACATGTGTTTTCCAATCAGAAAATCCAACCAGCTTTACTGACATTTTTGCATGCATGTTTGCAAAAATTTATTTTATTTTCCCAACTGCCCACATGAGTTCTATGGCCCTCTTAGGCCACCGTAGTAAAATGTTTTGGCGCGTGACTGGTACTCGTCCTTCAGTTTGTTCTCAGAACATCCTCTGTTGCTTCCTCTGTTGTGGTGGTTAAAAAGTTTGAAGCCCTCATGTTCCTTCCTGACATCCTGAACACCTCCACCTCCAACAATGGTTTTCTCTGCCTATGATGTCAAGGAAAATGGAAAACTTGAACAACAACAAATATGTCAGCACAATTATAGCGGATGCAGTTCGACAAACGCACACTCATCTAGATGGAATCTTTGACACATGCGTTTATTCATGTAAATTGCCCACAAAAAGATAATTTTTCAATCTAAATTGATTTTGTCCAATGAGACAGTGTTGCAATTAGCTTATGCGAATATAAAACCATAGAATACTACAAAAATATAAACATGAATCCGTTATCACTTAGTATTCAAAAATAGCTTCATTTTTCTATCATCTTTTGATTTTGTTTAATGAAAAGAAAATGATTGTCTTTTTCTGCTTCAAGCGTTTTCCTCTCATTCTGTTTTCTTTCATTCTTTATCTGTTCTTTGGTGTAAGAGAAAAACAAATCAGATAAGCTGGTTTACATACAAAACTAAATCAGATTATTGGGGACAATTCTCTGCATGGTAATCAGATTTCTTTAGATAACTCTCTTGATTTTCTGATAAAAGTTATCAGATTATCCTGCTTACATGCTCAGTTTAAAATCTGTTAATGCAAGAACTAATTTCTTTCTTTAATATGCTGCCTTCTCTTATTGTTGAATAAAACTGGTGGGTTTCCTGTAGCTATATCGGGTTTGCTTCCTCTAGCAAAACCCAGCGTATGGACTTGTATAATAAAAACCACAAGTTCTGCCCTTTGGCATTTCTGTGTTGTTCTGCCCAAAACCGAAGAATGGAATCGGAAACAAAGTGTTGAAATCCACAACTTCCTTGACTTCAGATTAAGATTTACAGAGCTTGTCGTCCCCTTAAAAAGTATTATTATTTTTAAGTTTTTTGTTGATTCATATACTTTCCTGGACTTAGCTTTTGGTGCTTATTTTTGTTTAGCTTTTCTTTACATGTTTTTTGTTTCAATTACACTATTTCTTGATAGTTCCTGATGTCATCTGTCAAACTTGCCTCAGCAGTGCGGCTGCATGGTCTGGTCACTCTCGTTAAAGAGATTACTCATTTAAATGGGTTTTTCCCAGTTAGACAAAAGTGAACTGGAGTTAATAGAATGCCGATTTGAAAGGTTTTAATGAAACATTTTATTGCAATGTTTAGGGATTATTTCCAAGTCTTGTTTCACATATAAATTGTGGCAAAAAAGTATTTTAGTCGCACATTCTCCCTGCTGTTCCACCTAAAAAGAAACTAAAATAATTCAGGAAATCACATTGCATTAAAAAAAAAAAAAAAAAAAAAAAGAATAATTGACCAGTTTCCCCTACGTACGTCTGGGCCGTTTCCTCTCCGTAAATCATTTAATCTCCATCAGGTGAGTTCCGGGGAGGAAGACTATCAGAGATCTCATATAGCTTCCGTTTTCTAATATTTGCTTAATCAGTGGATCTCTTTCCATCAAGCTCCTTTTTTCTATTGTAAATGGGTTCATCCCAGTCTTGTTTAAGTCTTCAATCTTGTCCCTGGTGTCCTTCGACAGCTCTAAAGTATTGGCCATGATGGGGAGGTTGCAGTTTGACTGTTTAAGGGGCTGGACAGGTGTCTTTTACACAGATAACCAATTCAAACGGATTACATTAATTCACAAAATGGAGGATAAAACAAGCTTCTTAAATAAGAAGTAACGGGTCTGCGATAAACAGAATACTTGCGTGCATCCTGGACCATTATGCAAATATAAAAAAAAAAAATGTTGCAATGTAATTTCCTGGAATATTTTACATTCAGACAATTGTAGAGCATCTATGATGAGTTCTCTCATTTATTTAAGAGAAAATTGGCGACTAAATATTATTCTTTTGCTCCACAATAAGTGTAATATAGAGAAATGTCAGTGATAATCATTAAAACTTCAGTCAATAATAAAAATTTCTTCTGAAGTATTGCCAGAAATGTAAAAAAAAACAAAAGATTTTTTTTAGTTTATAATTTCCGTCAGCTATCTGCTGCTATTATCAGATTCTGTTCATGCTCATTGAAACCGTGTTTTAAATGCATTCCTACATTTTACATCAGTTTCCACAAACTACATGAGACGAGCTGGATGTGAGGGGAAAGCGGGAAGTTTTTCAGCTGGAAAGACTGATTCAAACCGGAGCTGCTGGCAGCTTAGAGCACCACCTTCTTCTAATGTAATAAAAATGTCAGCAGGCATGCTAATTCAATAAGTAAGAACGTTATCTACATTCTTGCTTCCTCACAGAGATCTTTGTTGCTGGTCGTATGCTGTTCCCCGCATTTTGCAAATTCAGATGAATTCATCTTGTGGGTGAGAGTTTGTGCTCTGTTGTTTGATCCTACAAACAGTAATCGACACAGAGAGTAGATTATGCAATAAATAGCCTATTTTTATTCTACAGTATTTACACGTAGATTTCTAAGTTTTGCGCTTTACAAATGTACTTTTGTTAATCAGGTAGGTCAATATTTCTGGTGAAATTTTTATCACAGCAGTAAAACCACTAAATTTAAAATTATTTGAAATAAAGAAATTAGTTAAACTTAATAAGGAGTTATACTATTATACTCAACGCAGACATGCTCCAGTTGTGGTCTATTGATAAAATGATAGTAGTTTCTGTGTTGCTCTGAGGATCTAGTGTTCCGTTTACAGAACATCCGGAGTGACGGGCGGTTCTACTCTATGGCCGTTCATCCAAATGTTTTCCACACACTTTGCTGGAAAACCTGTAAATTGTCGAGCAGATGGATGCTGTATATTTTGATAAATGTTTGGGCATGTCAGCTCACTACTTCTCCTCCTCTGCAGTGGGACCTAGTTTGCAGCGATTACTGGAAGATCCCCCTGCAGCACATCTGCTTCATGGTGGGATGGATTGTGGGATACATTTTTCTGGGAACATTGTGTGACTGGTAAGTCAAGAAGTAAACTAATTTAAAACAGTAAATGAATGGAGAAGTGCAGCTGGCTACAAATTGGTTCAAAGATGACTCCAATTTATTTTATTTAAGAGTTGTTTTTACCAGACCAGAAAGTGTTTGATGTAATTAACATTATTCTTGCATTTTGGGACCTTAAGATCAAACCAAGTGATGGGAATGAAGGGGGGTGTCTTCTCCTAATGACACAGTCATGTTTGGTCTGTTTTGTCTGTTCCTGCTCAGGTTGGGTCGACAGCGCGGTTTCCTGCTCTCAGTAGGTCTGTCCAGTCTGTGCGGGGTGGTCGTCTGCTTGTCCAGGAGCCTGGTGGCGTTTCTTCTCATGCGTCTCTTCCAAGGCGCCATGCTTGCCGGCGTGTTTGTGTCCTCCTACATTGCCAGTAAGTTTCCAGGTGACTTCCTCTATCACAGTGAAGCCAACTGAAGCGTAGTTTCTAAAGAATAAAATTCAAGTAAGTCTGGTTCATCAGCAACAAAGAGTGCATGTGATTGGTCTGCAGCACATTTCAAACTGAAATGCCTGAAAACTCACATTTAAGTCTGAAGAGCTAAATGAAAGGCCTCGGGATGAATATAAATAAGCGACACATGATCTTCTCCGCATATCTTGTTGAGACAGGCTGCTGTGTCACTCAGGGAAGTCCCTCAACATTCCCAGCTCCCAGTCATGCCGGCTTCATAAGTTTGTCACTTGTTCTGAACGTTAATGAATCTGTTTCGCAGCTGTTTGAGTTAGTCTGTGACGTACATCTTTAGTCTTTCAGAACATCAAGTAACAAAATCATTCGCTACAGAACACTTCCATCTTTCTTTTTTACTGCTAATGTTTCTGTGAGAGTCAGATTGTGAGAGGCTCTGAAAGCTGAAGCTGCTTTGTTTGTTTTTCCTCCTTAACCTAAAAGATTAGTTCATACGGAACAAAATGATCTCATATCTTCTCTGGAAGGCTTACAAACAATCAAAGGACCTAATACATTTAGTGCTGAAGTCTGGATGTCAGATGAAAAATGCGAGTTCAACGTCAGCTGTACCTCCGGAAGATAAGGCCGTTAGTGCTTTGTCAGCTGTGTTCATCTCCTCAACATTACTCCCGATTACTCATTCCGGAGAGCAGCTAAGCCATCAATTCAGATGCTAAAGAAAAAACAGTGGAAAAAAAGAGCAAGCAGTGTCAGGATATGATCTGCCAACTACCCAGATATGATTATGTCTGCACATATCAATCTGTTGACATCTTTTTCAACATGTCAGAATGGGTTTTGTTTTTAAAGACATGCAGGTGAAAGTTTTCTCATAAAAAGCACAATCAGGGAATGATTAAGTAAGAAGGAAAAAACATGAAAACTCAATTTTCTTTAGTTTTTAGGATTTTACTTGTTAATGTTTCATGTGATTCTGAAAATTAAACTCATTTAGGTACTAAAATAAACTTAAATGAGCTTGGGGTCTGACTTGCTGTTCAAATGATAGCTAGGACAAGATTTTTCATGGTTTCATGGTGTGAAGGAAACCTTTAGACCTTTCTGTGGTTCTTTATGCAAACTTTTCAGGTTTTTTTAAGCTTTTTGTGGTATTTTTACTACTTTTTCCTTTAAAAAAATGTATCTCTCCAAAGAATCGTGATGTTCTTGACAGCTCTTTAAGTCCATTCTTCTTAAGTTTTGACGGTTCAGAACTTACTCTGTATCCAAAAGATGGTCTAACTGCCCTGAACCTTCACTTTGAGGTTTTTCACTTCCTCAGAACCTAAAATAAAAGCAATAAAACCGTTAGAATTTCTACAAAAGCTAAAGCATGTTTAACGGGAGCATAGTATTTTTCTAAATCTCAGACTGTGACTCCATTATCTTTTTAGAGTGAGCTGTTACAGTCTGAGTGGATTTTTTCTGCTGGATATGTAAAATTAAACCAGAACAGATGCTGTATGCTTGAAATGTTCTACAAGAGGAAAAAATGCCAGACTTAAATTTGTCCAGAGGAAATGTGATTAAAAGATGATAAGTCTTTGGAGGAGTGTTCTCACTGACGGCAGACAGCTGCCTGTGGGATTTCCTCCTTCATTCCAAACCCTTCGTACCCTTTTGACTTCAGGAGCACATGCACCGGCATTAATGCATTACGAACTGTGCGTGTGAAATAAGCCGGGTTTCATGGGAAATAAATTACCTGTGAACATGTGAAGGAGAAGGTGTAATGCTTGGCTGCACTATTTTGGGTGTCCTGTTTTGATGTACCTCCACATTCCTGACAGGTCAGAGCTGATTAAGCTCAGATGGTTGAGACGGGAGCCTCCGGGGAGCGTTTCAATGATTTCTTTCCAAAGCTGCGTCTCCATAACAAGCAGAAAGCAATAAAGAGGAGCGTGGGGATGGGAGCAGGAAGTGGGTCGCCGTTACCCCTCCAGACACACCTCGGCCCAGCAGGAAGGAAGTGTGAAAAGGATCCGTGCTGTGACTGCGGGACGTTCAAATATAGTTAAAAACATGCAGCAGGACAGACTCCTAAACGAGATGCATGTTCTACTTCGGGTTTAGAAAACTTTATTAGCTCCATTGAACAGTTTGATCATAAAGTCCCACTCCAGTCATCTTTTGATCTATCGTCAAAGTATTCCCTGTTGTCTTTGAATTAGGAGTTTGCTGTTTTATATAAAAAAAAAAAAGTGCAATTTTCTAGGACACATTTTCTGTACCCCAACAGTAGTTCATTAGAAATTAGCTTCTGAGTTGTGAGCGATACTGTTGGTGCGGAGCAGCTCTTCTTCCAGTTGCTTAGAGCTCTCTGTTTACATGCTCTCCTGTTAGCTTACAGCCCCTCACACCCTTGACCTAATATTAGTGGTGCAAAATGGTGAGCAATATTGGAGCTATCCAGTCCTATAGTTTTCAGCTACATGCCAGAAAACAAACACGTACATGGATCTAGTCGTCTGTATTTTCTACGTCACATATAATCTCTTTTTCCAGCAGCATTTTTTGGATAATGAAATTCTCAGAAATGCAATTTCAAGCTTAATTTTCTTTATAAATCTCCTCCATCATGAGAAAAAGTCCAGAGGATTAAAACACATTTTTTATGGGGTGGATCTATAAAGTTTGAACATTTTTTGAATAAAAAGAAAATAGAAGCAGTAAAGCTTTAAAAATAGACGCCCTGCAAAAATATTTGCAAGAAAATGATGCAAACCATTGAGACCTTTGTTTATATGATGAATACAGAAGCTTACATTAAATTGGAAAAGTCCAAATTAAACACAAAAGTGAAGCATGGAGGACGTTTGATCATGCTTTGAGAGTCTGCATCCAGTGGTATTTAAATAGGTTTGTAAACAAACTTTGCCCCAAAATGACCATTGGTGTGAAGAATAAAGAATGCAAAGAAAATTAAAGGATAGTAAGATATTTTAAAAAAAATACTTTAAACCCAATACATGATTTAAAAGGGCAATCTTTGTTGTTTTGTCTTGCTGTCAGTATCTGATACATTTTATGTTAAAAGAAATGTTTTGGTAAGAGTGTGTTTGTTCTCAGGGCTGGAGCTGTGTGACCCTCCCAACCGTCTCATGGTTGCCATGGTGGGAGGCTTCGTCTCCGTGTCTGCAGAGCTGCTGTTACCCGGCCTTGCCGTTCTGTGCCGGGACTGGCCCGTTCTTCAGGCGGTGGCCACCGTGCCGCTGCTGCTGCTGCTCTCATATTGGTGGTGAGTGCTGTATGGGGTTTTTTTTGCGTTCCACGTCGACAGAGGCATCGTGGGAGGTTTTTTCTTCTTAATAACGCTCTACGACGGTTTTCACAGTTTGTCGTGTGGAATTAGTTTGAAGATCCCATCAAAACAGACACGCCTTAATCCACATGTAGCTGCATGACACAGAAATGTTCTTCTAAAAGTCCCTTTGACTTCTACAATCTTTGTTTTTCTGGTTTACAGGAGAAATGTGAACAACACGTGTTTTGTCTTTAGTGAACTGGGCTTCCTGACATGTATGATTTGTTTTTCTACAGCTGTGCGTCTGTTTTTCCTGAATCTCCTCGTTGGCTTCTGGCCACGGATCAGATTCCACAAGCCAAGAAGAGTTTCCAGGAATTTGCCAGCAGAAACGGTGTTTACCTGCAGGATGAGACCTTTCCAACAGTGTTAGCAGGTAAAAAAAGCACACAGAAGCACCTAAATATGAATGTGCAAAACTCTTTGACCGTGAATCTTACGGAAAACAATCCGTTCCTGCAAAATTAAAACTGCTTTGACATTCAAACAGCTGGAAAAACCCGGCACACCCCAGGAACACTGTGTACAGACACTGAAGATGATTTCTGCTCAAGATTGTTTCTTGAAAGCCCTGCCCTGCACGACTGACAGCACCTTCAAGCTTGCTATGTACTTTTTGTGTTTGATTGATCTGGGGTCAGAAGCAGTTTTTACTGTTCAACTGTCAAAAATCTATCAGTTTATCAACCAAGTGGAACAAATCAGCAAAATAAATAACATGTTCATCAGAATTCACTTCCTCCGCATTTACTGTGAACGTTGCAAACCCATTTCTATTCATGTACAAAATCGTTCTATTATTACACAGATTATTAAAGCATTATTAGACATCTATAACACTGTAGTGAGTTTAACCAAAAATATATGCAGAAGAAGCAGTTAAAATTGAATATATTTACAGTATGGGGATAATATTAAGGCAGATGGTTTATAGTTTTAAAGAAAATATATTTTCTTCTGTTTTCTCTTCTACGCAAGTTATTCATTTTCTTTTCCAAAGACACTTTAGGAAAGTTTGCAGTATTATATACTTTAAGGGCACCTTCAGGACAATTAAAGTGTCTGAGTTCATCCGAAGTACAATTCAATTGGCTTGTATGAAAATGCGAACTGTGCAGAGATTGGTCAGAGCACGTTCAGTCTACTCTGGTCTGTTTGCTGAGCAAGTCAGAAACTTGTAATTTAGATTTAATTTAGTGGAGTTACAAATATCATTTGGAAAGAGCTTTTTGAACATTTTCTACTTTTACTAAGGTTTAATTTTTGTTTTTTTTGTGATTTTTTTGTTCAGCATTTAAGTGTAAAGAAGAATTGTTGTGAATGCATTTAGAATCCAACTCCATTCATCTATATAAAAGCGTTCCCGATGGTCTTTTAATGATAATTATATTGTTTTAGCAAACATTTTAAAAGCTGTGTCATTTTCTAGGACATGGTCCTAGAAAGTTGTGGGTGGAAACATTATTGTAGAGTAAGCCTTGCCTGACTTTGTTTATTCTACTGGCTTACAATCTCAACCTAACATTAGCGGTGCAACTAAAATAGTGAGCGATATAGTAGTTATCCAGCTATACAGTTTTAAGCCAGATTCCAGTTCAGACAAGGAAAACAAAGATGTTCACGGCTCTATTTGTCTACATGTGGATGCATCAGAATAGAGCGGAGCAGGGAACTTGTGGCCTGCCCATTAGAGCACCTAAATCAGAGGTGTCAGACATACGGCCCGCGGGCCGTATCCATCCCTGACCTAAATCACTGCTACAAGCTTTTCCATCATTTGTTTTTATGCTCTTGAGCTGAATAAAGAAATACTCTGAAATGCAATTTAAGCTTAATTTTCTTTGTATATGTCCTACATCATGTGAAAATCCCTTAACATGTTAAAAACACCAAAAAGACTATTTTTTTTTGAGTGGGCCTTTAAAGTTTTTATTCTTTCTGTTGTGGTGAAATGGCACAAATACTCTGGCTACATAGAAAGTTGTGATTTTGCACAATTCAAATAAAAATGCATATTTAATTTATGTGATGAATAATAATACTTTTTTAGCTTTATTTTAGATTACATTTTAGTTAACAGTGTTTCTTGTTTAAACTGCTGTCACCAGCAGATTTGTCTTTAATTTATTTTTCTTCACTGAGTTTTTTCTGATGATTATTTATTTTTAACTCTTAGAGTTGGATTCGACTTACGGAGAAGACTGTCGGCCCAGGTTCTATTCAGTTTTGGAGTTGCGTCGGACTCGTGTCATCTGGAAGAACTGTCTCATTCTAAGCTTCACTTTGTGAGTTTTCTTTCCTTATAAACTTCTCATGTTTTGGTCAACCCTGTTTATCATCAGCCCTGTTGATCTGATTTGATCTCTTTTGTGCTGCAGGTTCATCGGGACAGGGATCCAGTACTGTTTCACCAGAAACCTGCTCAGTTACTCCAAAAACTTCTACTTCACATACTTCCTGCGAGTGATAACGGGGGCGCTGGCGTGCATCTTCATTTGTTTGTCCGTCAATCACTTTGGTCGGCGTGGGATGCTGCTGCTCTCCGCCATCGTCACTGGGCTGTCCTCTCTGCTGCTGCTGGCCCTCACACAGTGTAAGCTAACACGCCCAGCTCGCCGCTCTGGTGGTGAAGAAAACCAGACAAATCTGGCGGGAACCAGTGCAGACGACACATGTGGGTTTAAGTGCAGACATTTTTGACGGTGACTGTCTTTTCTGTGTCAGACCTCCATGACGGCCTGGTGCTGGTGCTCTCTGTGGTGGGTTTGCTCTTCTCTCAGGCTCTCTCCATGCTCAGCGCCTTCTTCGCCTGCGAGGTGATGCCCACTGTTGTCCGGTGAGTATCTTGAAACGACGCGGCTCAGTTTGTCCTGGTGAGAAGTGCTGGACTCAGTTCTCCTCTCCTCAGGGGGGGCTGCCTGGGCCTGGTGCTGGCAGCGGGTTGCGTCGGCATGGCCGCCTCCTCCCTTATGGAGTTGCAGAGCAGCAGCGGCTACTTCCTCCACCACGTCATCTTCGCCTCCTTCGCCGTCCTCTCCGTTCTCTGCATAATGCTACTCCCCGAAAGCAAACGCAAATCCCTGCCAGACTCCCTGAAGGAGGGCGAGAGCCAGCGCCGGCCGCCCCTCTTCCTGTCCCGTACCGACAGGGATAACTTGCCTTTGCTGCACACCCACCAGCCTTTGTCTGAGTATAACCCCGACAACTACTCACGGCTGGTTTCTGCCACGAGGAACATGTTGACCAAAGACAGTCTGCCGTACAGGATCGCTCCTGAGATTCTCTAAGACTGAAGTCTCATTTCATAACCTTAAAGACTCCTACACCTGATCCCTCTAACAACCACTAAAAACTTGTTACAAGCTGTTCAGCTCAGCTGAGGTCCTCACCTTGGCCAGGATACCGTGCACTTTAGAGCGATAGCAGTGACTCTTTTCTGGAACTCTGATCCTGTTCTTCTCTCTGTGCCAAGAGGATCAACAGGACCGCTTCAAGGCATTATTGAGACATACTCAGGAGACCACCCGATAACTGTGCCAGACGTGCCTTATTTCATAGATTTAAATGATGAGATGTAACTTTTATACAAAAAGGAAATTTTTCAGTGGATGAAAAAGTAAAAGTTTGCCTCTTTTGAAAATATCTGGTTAGAAACTTTCAGAGTTTTAGGTCAAACCTTGATTAAAGAAAACTGAAAGGATGACCAGTCTGTAACCAGAAGAGACAGTCAAACCACTGGAACAAAACGCTGGTGTTATGTTTTTTTTTTAACTTAATGTGAATTGTCTTAAAATATTGAATGTGAAGCATCAAAGATGTCACACATGTTTAAGCTCATGTTACTGGAACTGTTACTTTTTTAAGGTCTTACCTTAATGTTGTAATGCGCCTTCTGTCTTTAAGCTAATATTCTTGTGTCACTCCTTCAGTCAGATCTGATTTTGCACTGAATGTCAACACCATAAATTTGTATTGTACATTCTATTGTCATGTGTGTTATTCTGCACTGGAAATAAGAAGTCAAACTTTAGAGCAGGGGTCTGTAACCTGTGGCTCCAGAACCACACGTGGCTCTCTGGTTAAAGAAAAGCAAGGTTTTAACTGATAAAAAGTGATTAAGTAATAAAGAACGCATTTTTAGCAAAGTACACCAACTAAAACATTATTTAACTAGTTAATAAACAGTTGAACGACACATACATATCACAAGCTTAGCTAAATCATTTGTGCACCACAGAAAGTCTACTAGAAGCCAGGAAGCACAGCTAGAAAGAAGGCGCAGATTGTCTTTTTGAACAATATTTATGTGAGCTGTTTGGGTTGAAAAATACAGTGAGGGTCATTTAAATAGCCTATTTATTCTTTGATTTAGATTTATGTATTTTAGGTAGAGATCTACCTCAAATTAGTAAACTTTTTTTTAATCACTGCAACTACATTAGCAGAGTTGAACTAATTCAATGTGACAGAAGGTGTCATTAATTTTGAAAGGAAATCCTGTGAATCTCTGTCAATATATATAATATAGTTTCATATTTTGAAAAAAAGGGTATGTTTTTATTTTCTATTTATCTTTACACTTATGTTTTATTAATGCAATACAAGTTCATTTTTATTTATCATAATGGTAGCATTGACATACACACAATCTTTGTCCTATTTTCAAAAGAAGAAGTAAGCCTTTGTGGCTCCTGCTGGGATTTGGTCTGTGAAAAATGAACCCAAATGTCTCTGTAAATGTTGAAGATTGTAGACTCCTGCTTTAGAGCTGTTCTGCTGTAGTATTGCATCTTGAACACTAGATGGAGCCACACTTCCATATAGATTGTCACTTTATTCTTATTTTTTAGCAACAAAATGCGAAACATTTCTATAAAAAAAAACAACAGATGCAAAAAAACTTTATAGATTTGAACATTTCAGACTAATCAGCTCTGATGAGCGTCTTAATTAGTAAACATGGAAGCGTGCAGAGCCAGAGGGAGCAGAAGGGCTGCTGCGCTGACTGAATGAGCAGCTCCAGCATCTGTGTAACCGAAGCTCGTCCTGCAGGGGTTCTCCACCTCAGCGTACGGAATGGGAACATCATCCGGCACCTGGTTCTTCATGTTATCACGGACCTAACGGGGAGACAGCACTGTGAAGGGGTTCCTGCCTTCAAAGCGTCACCACAGCCTTTCAAGCTGCAGCTTAAGCTTGCCTCTGAAGGTTACATTGTTCTTGCTTTACCCCTGTGGGTACAAACAAGGCAGCTACCTGTTCTGACTTACAGAATCTGTCAACCACAGATGAAAGTTCCCCTTGCTGAGGTTCATAGCTAAAGTTAGCGGTTAAAAACCTGCTTTTAAAAGTCCCTCTTTATTTAGCTCAAAGAAAAAGCTTTAAAACATCAAGTGATCGTTCTGTGATGAAGAATAAATGACACGAACAGCTTCAAACCGAGACTTTGCACTAAAGAGGAACAACCAGAAAGCTTCTAAACCAGCTGCAGCTTCCAGGGATTTTTCATGCTAAATTTAACTTGGTGTCAAACCAGACTATCACTTCTCCTCCTCTCTTACACAAATTCCCAACACCTCCATTAGATCAACAGATGATACCACAATCTCTGGACACATGAGTTTAGAACAAAACCCTCTCAGAGGGATGCTCTTGAAACAACCTAAAGGAAACAGGACATTCATTGGAAACGTGGTTTTTTTTTTTTTTTAGTTTATAAACATCAGACACTAAGTATGGAGAAGTATAGCGACGCCTGGACGTCCTCCAGATTCAGAAGAGGAACATCCTGTGCCGATGGCTGAAAGCTCAAAGCCTCCTCATGTCCTGTCTGGCAGGGATGTATTGAGCATGCTCAGTTGCTGCAGGTTACAACGCTCTGCAGAAAATATTGGGAGGACAGCATGCCCCCTAACCACACCATCACCAGGGGAAAGACTAGAAGGCCATAAACACTCTCCACTATCAGCATAAACTACCAAACTTTTTCTTCAACTGACATTTAAACTCTAACATGACACATCTGTTATTTACAACCTATAATACTATATTGTCTGTGTTGTCTTTGAACTGACTCTACAGCATGGATTTATGTGTTTTAGTTAGACGTTTGTGTGATTTCAAAAGGTAGAGATCAGGTAACACCTGTAAGGACTACCTAATCTACTCTTTCTTTCATGTGTGTACATTAAAAAAGCTTTGAAGTCATTAGCATCCTCGTCTCGTGTGATGGGAGTCGTCCTTCACGCAGCACTTTGAATCTTTCACAGAGCCTGGGGTTGTTTGTGGTTCGAGTCCTCACCCTCTCAACCTCGCTCATGACCCGGAGCAGGTTATTTCCAAGAGCATCTTTGACATCCTCGTCAGTCCAGCCTCTCCTCAGCAACTCAGCCACCAAATTTGGCACTTTGGACACATCTTCCAGACCGTCTGGCACTCTGTGAGCAGGACATTGAAGACAGATATCTGAATATGGAGCTGGGGGTGGTTTTTTTTTCATTTATTTGTTGGAGGCAAAAGTGCATTATCAGGCCATTTATCAAAAGTCACCAAAGTGAAATTAAAGATGCAAGTTCAGGCTTAAGTCTTTTTTTTTTAGAAGTCATTCGATTTTATTCTGCACATTTTCTTGGGTGTGGCTCTCTGCCTCCTTTTAAAAAGCAGTATGGTTTTCAAAAATTCTTACCAAAAAGGTGACAATGTCTGAATAATAAATAGTTTAATAGTTTATGATTTAGAGTCTAAAACTTATGACAAACAAACAACAAACAAAATTACTAACCAGAGCTTAATTAAGGAGCAACTTTAGATTTTTTTAGTTATTAAAAGTCAAAATAAAAAGTAACATACTCTTAATATTCTTGTTCAAAATTAGGCTTTTTAAATAAATAATACCAAATAGGAAAAATAATATTTTCCTCAATAGAAGTTGTTTTTATCCATCTTCGCAAGTAGAATTTCAGTCAATTATAATTGTTGTTGTGGTCAGATGTCTTTAGATTTTTTTCATATAATTTTACCTTTTTTTTTTAGATTCCACTAATCCTTTTGAAGTATTTTATACATCTACCGCTGTTAATATTTTTATGCAATTCCTGTAATAAACATTGTAAAGAAATTTGAGATTGATACTGATTTTTTTTTCCAAAATAAGATTGATAATTGTCTGGTTCCTCCAGTGAAAGTTGTGGTTCTTCATTGTGCTCCGTTAAGTTTCAAACTTACTATATTTGAGAGCATTGTTTGTTAAATCATAGTCAAATCTGAGGTTGTTTGCACCAAGCATTCCTCTTCATCCATGTGCTGCAGTATGAAGCTTTGAGGCACCGAGCTGTTCATTATGAATGATCTATCACGCTTTTATTGAAATGTGTTATAACAAGACGTTTATGGGAACGAGAGAAAAAGAAAAACTGGGATTAGAAATTTACCTGGTGACTCCGTCATAATCTCCGCCAAAGCCAATAATTTTAGCCCCGCCCACTTTTTTAATGTGGTCAAAGTGATCTGCGTGGAAGAAAGAGCAACTGATAAATGTAAATGATCAACCAACTTTTACAGCAGCTGTCACCCTCAGCAGGGCTCTTTACCAGCAACATCTGAGATATTAGCTTTCTGGCTGCAGGTCACGTAATCGTTGTAGAAGTTCACCATCACGATTCCTCTCGTCTCTTTCTGCAAAGACAAACGTGAAACATTCAGTCAAGCGTAGTGAGCTGAGATTATTAATGTTAAAAAAAAAACTTGTTTGATTTTGTTTGTTTATTGTTTTACTGTGCGCCATGGTCCGTCTGTTTCACTTTTGTGAGTTTGTCTCACTTGCTGTTCCACCTGCATCACATGCATTTTACAGCACTGTACAGGAGCAGCAGAACGTTCACTGCTGTACATTTAATCTGTTTCTGTGCATCACTTTTACAATCAACAAACAAAGCAGATCAAATATGATAAAATGTTTTTTTTTACACTTTTGAGTAAATTGTTTATTAAACCAGGAAGGTCTTGATTATATCCCTACAATTTCAGTAAAAATATCTAGACAAAAAAATAATCTGACCTTAAATCAAACGATAAATTTGTTTACCCAATCCAAAAATCCCTCAAATTTCCCCTTGTGGGATTAGTAAAGCATATCTAACCAAGTCTAATAAACATGTTGGGTAAAAAAAGTATTTCGTCAAACGTTCAACTGCCTCCAAAGATTTTCTATGGGGTTGAGCTCTAGAGACTGACTAGATCACTCCAGGATCTTGAAATGCTTCTAAGCAGCTCCTTGATTACCTGAGGGGTGTGTTTGAGATTGTTGCCATACTGAAAGGACCAGGTATGTTTCCTCTTCAATGATGATGGAAGGAAGTTTTTCCACTTAAAAAGTTTGTGTTTTCACTCAAATTCTGACCATTCTTTCCTTTCTGCTGATCAGTCGTTCTGTTCCCTTTATTTAAAAACAGCCCCAAATCATGAGGTTTCCACCCCCATGCTTTACAGTAGGTCTGGTGTTCCTTGAATGTAACTCAGCATAAAACATATCAGCCAAAAACTTCTATTTCGGTTTCATCTGACCATAGGACATTCTCCCAGTCCTCTTCTGGATCATCCAAAAGCTCTCTAGCAAACTTTATACAGGCCTGCACATGTCGTGGCTTTAGCAGGGGGACACGTCTGCAGGACGAGTCTCTGGCGGCGTAGTGTGTTGCCTTTGTTACTTTGGTCCCAGCTCTCTGCAGGTCATTCACTAGCTCCCCTGTGTGGTTCTGGGATTTTTTGTTTACTGTTCTTGTGATCATTTGATCCTGCGGGATGGGATGTTGCAGAGATCCCCAGATGGAGGGAGATCATCAGTGGTCTTGTATGTCTTCAATTTCTAATAATTGCTTCTACAGTTGATTTCTTCTCACCAAGCTGCTTATCTATTGCAGATTCAGTCTTCCCAGCCTGGTGCAGGTCAACTATTTTGTTTCTGGTGTCATTAGAAAGCTCTTTAGTCTTGGTCATGGTGGAGTTTGACTGTTGTGGACAGGTGTCTTTTATTTGGATAACGAGTTCAAACAGGTGTCATTAATCCAGGTAACGAGTGGAGGACAGAGGATCGTCTTACTGAAAAAAAGCCAGAAATCTGGCTTATTTATAGCAGACCAAATCCTTATTTACAAATAAACTCTTTAAGATTTAGACAATGTGATTTTCTGGATTTTTTTCTCGTATTGTCTCTCATAGTTAAAGTTTATAAAATTTCAGGCTTCACTCATCTTATTAAGTGTGAAAACTTTCATCATTGGTGGCAGACTAAATACCTTTTTTCCCCACTGTAAATACAGATTAAAATCTTTGTGTTTTTAAATTCTGTTTTGTTTACAGGCTGACAGGAGTTGGACTTATGTCGGTCAGCTCTGTTTATCCACTTTTCTAATGATATAAATGTTTGTTTAATCTGAATACTCAATCTTACACATTTTGAATGTCATTTTTGACAAAGCGGGATTTGTCTTTTTAGATCTAAAATTCACATCATACACATGGCCTCAATCCAATGCAAAGCAAAAAAAATAAACAAAAGAGAAAATGTCCAACTAATTCTGAAAAAGAACTATTTGTTATGTGAGTGGATGATCTCTGCTGTGTCTCTGATCCCACTTTGACCCACCACTTTGAGAAGAACCTCATCGGGAACGTTCCGGCTGTGCGGGCACACGGCGTAAGCAGAAGAGTGACTGAAGATGACCGGCGCTGCAGACAGGGTCAGGGCCTGGTTCATCACAGACACCGGCACGTGAGCGAGGTCGATCAGCATCCCCAGACGGTTCATCTCAACTATCAGTTGCTGTTCAGGAAAAAAAAGAAAATCATAGTGTCTGTTTAATGAATTTAAACAGACTTTGGGGCAGATTATTTTATTGTTCATCAGCCGATTCATGAATAGCCTTCTCTCACATGCTGCTATGACCTCTTTTTAAAGTTAAACTGATCTTTCCAATCTTTCAAGTCAATAAAATCATCATAAACCATGATTCATGCTTGGCAGTGTTTATATAATTGTCTTATCAAATGGATCTTTCTCTTTTTCCTTTCTAGCTTTCCGGTTCTTTCTATGCTGACCTTTCCAAAAGGTGACAGGCCGTTGCTCTGAACCGGGTCTGATCCAGCATCAACACGCCAGTTATCCGCCCTGAAAGGAGAAGAAAAAAAAGAATTGAACACGCAATCTATCCCACCTCATGAATACATTTAGATAACTGTTGTATTGGGTCACTTTGATTAAAATCCTGTTGCACAAAACAAGATTATGAAATGACTTTAAATGTGATCCAACAGTTTTAGTGTAAATGGAAGAGCTTTAAAGCAGGAAGCGTGTTGTCAGCGACGCCTTCTGCTCTGTTAGTCAGCCGTCTCTGAGCTAATGGTGTCACATAGCTGCTGGAAACGGTGAGTTCATGGCTGAATGAATCAGAGTTTTGGATTTCAGTCATTCTGATGGTCTGCCAGAACCTGCCAGCAGAACTCCCAGGTACTCTCCACAATGTGACCGCAATGTACCAATTTCTAACTGATCTAACCAGCATTTAAGGAGTAAATAACTTTTGTCTTTGTTCCCAAATAACTTTTCTTTTTGCTTTATAGTTTGGAAAAAAATTCTATGTCATTTTAATTTTGTCAAGCACCAATAACTAATTTTTTTTTTCAATACTCCTGCAGCATTACAGAAACTTCATAGCAGTTTTTGGCAACACGAGAAAAATATAAAATTTGAAGTAAAATCAGTCTCCCACGAGTGTAAATCATTTTGTAAACACTACTTTTATGCTGCTCATACCAGGGTGTGTTGCAGGAGTGTGTCAGGGTGAGGTAGCGGACCCCCAGCTGGTACATGGTGCGCAGGGTACCCAGGCTGCTGTCAATAGAGTGTCCTCCCTCCACGCCGATCAGGCTAGCTGTTTTATTCTCCATGAAGGCATCCAAGATACCTGTGCTCGTGGAACAGGTGGAGCAGCAAAACGAGGGTGAACACAGTCGCCTGAACATGTGACGTTACTGACAGGGATGAAAGCCTCACCTTGGCTCGTGGTGACAAACTTGAAAGTGTCTGGATACGTCTCGCACATCCTGTGAATCACATCTATCTGCTCCAGCGTTTGTCTGACCGCGTCTTTGTATTGAGTTTCACAGGGAACATAAGCCGCCCAGAACTGAGGGAGCAAGGGGACACAAGAAAAATGTTTCCTCAACACTTTTCAAATGTGCTGTATATATATATTTACACATGTTCATGGTTGGCTTTCATTGACTAACTATATATGATAAGTAAAGGGAGAGTCCCTCAACTGCCACTGATGCTTCCTGGCTTTTATGTAAATCTTTTAGATGCTGAGTCATGGTTGAGACATAAACCTTTACCCCACTATCAAATCTCAACAACTCAGGAAAAGATTTTCTCATAAAGTTCTTTAGATAATTCATGAGACGTGGCTCTCTCTGCCTCATAAAAGTTAAAGGTGAAAAGTTTCTTAGAGGATCCAAACTGCATAAAATACACAGATTTTCAGTTAATATGTGCAAAACAAATCCTGCAGAAAATACTTAAAGGGATTGTAAGTGACACCACAGTCTTTGTGATGACTTTGGTAAAAAAAAAAAAAAAAAAAAAAACTTGATTACCATATTGTTGTCTATTTATGCCTGTTGGCTGAAATTCATCCAAAACAAGATACATAATTAAATCAATTTACCCTTAAATATGACAAACATGAACAATTTCAAATAGTTTTGCATCCAGCTTGTTTTGTTGCACAAATTTCATCACCAAAACAGATGAAAATACAGAAGATTCTGTTTTTGAAATTTTCTTTTTCTTTGTGTAAACGTTCAGTTTTGTGGTCATGTTTACTCGGTCCTGCTGCTGTTGTAAACGCTCTTTGTCTTTCTCTTTGTTTCTTTGCAACGTTTGCATGATTCTTTTATTTTTACCAAAAGATGTGGGCTAGCTTTTGTGCTAAATTTTACATTTTCATGTTCTACCTATACAAAAAAAACAATCACTGAATGAATGAATGAATGAGAGAGTAAATAAAATAACAAATAAATAAATAAAATGAAAAATGTGGGAAATATCTGAAACAATTTTTAGATAAATATTTCTGATTAATTTAAAAGCCAATGACTATTACAACTTGAATACAGTTTGCTCAGAAAGTTGGTTTGCTTTTAAATTAATAAAAAACTATAGGAAAAAAATGAATGGGGAATTTTCATTTAAATAAGATTTAGAGGACCAACTTTAATTTAAAAAAGTGTGTGTTTTTAAAAGGTTCTTGCAGCATTTTTCTCATCATGGTGGGTGTATCTAAAATAAAATGAAAACTTCACTTTTTTGTATTTCTCTGTTTAAATCGTGATGGATGAGGAGCAGATACAAACTCACTATTTGAAAACGCTCTCAGTTAAGATGCGATGGTTGTGTTATAGTCTCCTTGCTCAGCTCCATTCTGATGCAACCAGTTGCAGACAAAAAGATCTATGCACGTCTTCGTTTTCCTCGTCTATGCTGGCGTCTGGTTCAAATCTGTATGGCTGGATAGCTCCAAAATTGCTCACCTTTTTTTTTCTACATTAATGTTAGCTTAGGGTTATAAGCGGCTGTAAGCTAGCGGTAGAGAGTGTAAACAATATCATCCCTTTACTTGCATTAGTTCTGCTCACAACTCTGAGGCAAATTTCTACTAAACTACTGTCGTTTCTGGCTAAAAACTGCATAATCATTATTAAAACACCACTGGGAACAATTTTACGATAACTCAAAATACAGTTAGAGTGGGACTTCAATTGCATTAGAGGCTTTTTGTTTTTAGAAAAACAGGAATCTAAACAGAAATGCAGGTTTGGTCTCATCTTTGTTTTGACTTTGAGCTGTTCTTTCACTGCCTGTGAGGCTCAGCCTGAACATGTGCAAGCTCTTCTAACAAAGAGATGTGTGATGCATCAGAGAGCCCTCTCAGTGTTTTTGTGTGTTTGTACCTGTGCACCAAGCCGCCCCTGTTTTATCTTAGGAATGTTGGTGTGCGTTCCTTCCAGTTTGTTAAGATCAACTGTGTTGAGCTGATTGTTGAACAGCTTTCGAAGCTGCCAAGGCAGATCATTATGGCTTAAAAAAAAAAGATGACGTGACAAAAACGTTATGACAACAGAAATCTGGCTTCAGAAAAACAGCTTTGAACAGACCGGATGCAGAGCAGAACCTACCCGTCGATGAGTGGGGTCTCAGACATCAGCTGGTAAGCCCTGTTCAAGTGGGGGTCCTCAGCTAAGCCGAGGTCAAAAGAACAGATCCACAGTGACGCTACAAGAACCTGCCTCAACATTTTTTTATTTTCAACTAAATACAGAGTTCCACAGACTGGACAGAACTTCTGCTTTTCCCCGTCTGAGTTCAGATCTTCTCAGCTGGAGATCCCTCCTTCCCACACTGTCATTTAATCTTCAGCTGTCATAAATGCTGTTTACTAGCTTAAATATTTTCGCAACCTTCATGCCGTTCAGTCAAGTCAGGCTGGTTAATCAATAATTTTCCTTTTACCTGATTTTATAAAGATTATAATTGATGCTGATTCGGGCAAACTGAAACCAGCTGTTTCTCAGAAAACCAGAGAAAAACATGGAACAAACATGGGAAACCTGCAATAATATTTAAATGGTTTATACATATCTATATGTGATGAATTGTTATTAAATGCATTTTTCATTGATATTTTTGTTTTGTTAAAGACTTGAACTAAAACTGACTGTAATTATTAACCTGTGGTGCCAGATGAGTTGATGGATTGACAGAGATTGAAACATGTTTGGTGGATTTTACTGCTACTTCCTACAGTTGATGATCCTGATCACCAATTGACTCTCATGTTACAAAATCAGGTTATACAGCCTGGTGTCAAAGACAGTGAGGGGGTTGAAAGTTAGCTCATTAACTAAACTTGCATTTGTGAGAAACTGCATTATTTATGAGTGATAAGTGGATGACAATTACTCTATTTGACAATGATCTGATTGAATTTTGCCCCGCCCAATCAGCTATTTTTAGAGCTTTGTTCAATTAGTTAAACAAACTTTGCTGAACCCCCCCACCCTTCAAAACCCTGCGGTTATCCGTCCATTGTCTGTTCGTTCATGGTTTTCACAGAAACATCCACAGCTGCTGAAAAGCAGGGGCCGGGCCCGTCCAACGCTTCACGAACCAAACAATCCAAAGTCTTATCCGAGGAGGAATCTGCACAGGCAGACAATTTACAGGTCGCACGGGGTCAGAGGACTCCTCACAAAACCTTTTCTAGAAAACAGTTAAAGCACGTGACAGCAGGATGATCATTGAACTCTGTGGAGCATTTTCATTGTTGTAACTTTAAAACTGTATTTTGGAGCAATAATATTTTACAAGTCTCATAAAAAACTCTGCAGCCCGTCACTTTGAAGTTAACCAAGAGTCATCCTGGAAGGCCAGTGAAAGTGATAAAGTCTGAACAAGATGAATTATCTTCAGAGTCTCATCAAAACAAACACTTAACTAATGCTGTCAGCTTAAACTGACTTTGACTTTCTCATCTGAGCTCATCCACAACCCTTATCTCCAACATGGAGAGTCGTGCTCTTTTACATAACCTCACTGTCCTTTTCCTGACTTTCTTCTTTGATTGTGTCTGAGCGGTCCTCTCATTGTTTTAAATCAAATTACATTTTTGATTAAAACAATGTCCCATTTTCAAAAATACATTTTATGTAAATCATTTGAATGAATGATATTTAAATAAAAGACACGACATGGCTATTTGAATTGAACTTTATTCATATCTCCAAGGGATAAATTTATCATATTATCAATTTATTGAATTATCAAATTATTAAATTATTAATTATTAAATTATTTATTAAAATTATTAAATTTTATTAATTTATCAATTCATCTTTTATTTAGAAAGTTATCTAAAAATTAAATCAATTTATTCACAAAATAATAAGCATTATATAGATATATGTTATAACAAGTATTTTTCTCAAACACAAAACAAAAGGAATTTTAAAATGTTTCCCACAAATAGCTGTGTGGCTTTAAAATATTTTTAATCCTTTAATACCAGAGGCGTGACTGGTGATGCTTAAACACAAAACCTTTAACATACTATAACTTTTCAACTGTTAACACAATTAACATAATTCCAGCATATTTTGAAGGAGAAAAGCAGCACAAGCCACGTTTCTCATTGAAAATCTGCTGGAACAATGCTGATCGTGTTAACATTTAAAGTAAAATCACAGCAGGGAGGTCTTTATTTTCAGGTTTACGTCCATCATTGCATCTTCTTTAGTTTGTCTGGTATGATCTGGGTCTTCCACTAAAAAGAGGAGGCACCTCTATGTGACCAAGTGATAACTTTGGGGACAGATGCCTGTAACCGCCGCAACCGTCTCCTCTTGATGTTCAGAAGCAAAGACTTTACTCCAAACTCCTTCCCCGGGGGACTGGACTCCTCACCCTATTTCTAGGATAGTGTCCACCCTATAAGCCCACCCCCCATTCATGTTGTTCTTTTATGTTGTCTTTCTGGTCATTACCTGTGACCTCAGTGTCTGCAAAAGGTCAAGTCAATCGTTGACTTCCTGCCTTGTGCTTGAACACGGTGTTCATTATGGACAAACTGTAACTGATGATAGAACACTGGTTCAGATTTTGTAATTGCACAAACATATTCTTCATCCAGAAGCTATGCTTTCTCTTTTCCTGTCATGTTTTCAAAAATGGTTTTCAAAAACCAAACAAGCAAACTGCCTCTCGCTTGTGTTATGCTAAGCATTCAGCAGCCATGTCATCACGGACGCTTAAATGTAGATGTTCAATCAAACGTTTGTTTTCTCCATGACAACAATCCAGACTTTTACTTAACATAATACAGCACCTTTGTATTTATTATGTCTTTTTCTGAAAGTGTTAGCAAAACTTGTCATATAACAAGATTATCATGTTGCAATGTCGATGGTCAATATTCTTTATCAGACAGTATATTAGTTCTTTTACCATTATGAGGTCTTCAGGAGATAAATCTATGAAGACAATCACACAACTCAAAACATTACCTCTTTTAGGTTCCATGATAAACCATAATCAGAACGTATCATGACTGTAAAGTACAAAGGAACAGATAAAACATCATGTGCCTCATCACCGAGCCTTTATTGCTCTCATCTGCCCGTTTTCTTTATCGTAAAGGCTGCTATTTCCGTTCTCTTGCAGATTGCATCCAGTTATGTAAGAATAACTTTAAACCAACATTTCATGATTGATTCATTTGGAGCAGGGGTGGGCCAAACCAAACCCAGAGGGTCGGTGTCCCTTTCCAATCAACCTGCCATAGAAGATCTATATTGGCTAAACTCCAGGAAATCAGCAGAAAATCAAAAGCAGGGTTTCTGGAAAACCCGCTGGACGCCGGCCCTCAAGATCGGGATTTGGACACCCTGATACAGAGGCTTAATGCGTAACTCATATTGATTAAGCATAGTAATATTGAGTCTTGGTTTTTCTACAAAACTCATTGGTTCTTTCATATTCCAGTTTGTAAACATAAGAAGGATGTTTATTTACTAAATCATGGTGCAAAATAAATTCTGACACTTCTGTTGTTGTTTTGAATTCTCAAGAAAGAGATTTTTGTTCATTTTCTATATTGAGCAAGTGAACCTCTATTGTGCTGTGTTAGGCTTTTTAAAAAATCTTATATACCTTTGCATCAGAATTGATAAAGTATTTATCATAAGGCTGTTTCAAGCTGTTTGAGGTTATACTGCTGACAGAGGGATCTTTCTGATTAGCTAATGACCAAAGATAGGATGTGGTAACCTTCAGTGGCTTAAATGTGAGTTATCTGTGGATGCTAAGAATGTTGAGAAAAATAATCTGTCAGGATAAGCAAAAAAGTTTGGCCTCGACCTTCTCAATGCCTTGAAATACACAAAAAAACCTGTGGTTTTATGCTAACTAAGCAAGTCTTCAATTGAAATAGATAGTGTGTTTACATGTTTGTTCAAAAGTCAATGTAGAACAGTGTAAAGAGCAAACTTCACATTTTACAGTCTTTGTAAAAAGAACATCATACAACAGTTACAAACACAGACATGTCACACAAAAATGAATCACATTCTACTTCTGTTTATGTTCAGATTTGGCCTCTTTTTTTATATGGATGCCCTTTGAGGCTCACAAGGCTTTTTGCAAAGAAGATTTCTTTCATTCACCATCTAAACCTGCCTATGTCTGTGTAGGGGTCAGAGGGTTGCTGGAGCCTATCCAGACACTGCTGGGTGAAGGTGGGGAACATCCTGAACAGTTGAACAGTCTATCACAGGCCCACATATAGACAAACAACCACACACAATCACATTTACTCCAAAAGAGTCACTAATGAAGCATGTTTTTGGACTGTGAGGAGAATGGAAATGTGGAACTGACAGATAGTGAACAATTTCCACCACCACACCAACAATAAAAAAAATAAACTTTTTCTGCTTTGATAAAAACCATTAAAATCTAAATCCTTTTCAATTGAGTGCTTTAGTTAAACTACAGTCTTATGGAAAAATTAATAAACATGATCACTATAATATTTTACAAGAACAAAATATTGTTTTGCTTGGGATAAAAGTCCATTAGGGTAATTGGAAATCTTAGGAGAAGCAAAGAGTGTAAAGCAAAGGCAGAAAAGAGTAAAGACTCACTCTTGTGAAAAAAACGTTTTAAGTGTTTTTTAACATGTTTTGAATATTTTTCTCTGACGAAATTGAAGATTATCAAGTTTGAAATTGTACTTCCAAATATTTCTCAATTTAAGTTGTTGTGAATCAGGAACAGACGAAAAACTACAATTGGAAAAAGCCTGTTGCTGTGAGACAGGTGATATAATGCCACAAGCTCCCTGCTCTGATGCATCCATGTAAACAAATAGATCCGTGAACGTCTTTGTTTTCCTTGTCTGAGCCTGAAACTGGCTCAAACTGTACGACTGGATAACTCCAACATTGCTTGCAATTCTTGTTGCACCGTTAACTTTAGGTTGGGAGTGTGAGGGGCTGTAAGCTAGAGGGAGAGTGTGAAAACAGATGGATGATGGGAGAGATAGGGGCAGGCTTACTCTGTGCCAATAGTCCTGCCAAAACTCAGGGGGGATTTCTGATGAACTCCTGACGCTCTGCAGAAACTGTGTCCTGGATAGCTGTGACGAAGCAGCACCACAGGTTGCAGGACAGTGCCTGAACACTTTTATTGTTTTTTTTTTAACTTGTCATTACCCAATCCATTAGTTTAGTTTAGAGTTTGCACCAGACACATGCATACATCCAGGTACATAAATCATTCATATTCACAACAGCATCATTGTGTTGAACTCTAGGGGTTTAAATAGAATGTTACTTATCATCCAGGATTCAAACCACCAACATTCCAACCAGAGCATTGTACACATCATCATACATAGAGGAAATAGGAAGTGACCTCATATGTTAGAATTGTAAGGTTTCTTTTTTCTTCTGTCAAAATGTTTTTGTTTCAAATTTATTTCTGTTAAGATCATGTTTAATTATTTCTACTTTTTAGGTTAAGTTTAGGACTTCCCCAGGTACAAGGCAGGAATTCATTTTTAAAGAATTTTCTGGTTAATAAGCCTGTGGGAGGGGCTAAGCTTTTATTAGGGGAGAATGTGTTATTTTGAGAGAGCAGTTGTGGTTGCAGTGGTGGCAACAAGCTCTCACAGACAGTGATGTTTATTCTGATTATTTTCATGAGAACAATACAATTCCATTGTTTTTTTCTTTAAGACTTGGTCATCTTATTTTGAGTATTTCTTCCTTCACTATAGAAAAATATGAAAAATATTTTTGGGATTTTGGCTAAAAAACAGAAAAAAATTAAAAGTGGGAACACTTTTATGCTGGATCAAAAAAGGATCAAAAAAGGTCCTTAAGATTTTACATAAAAAAATATAAAAAGCCATGACCAAAGTCATTAAATCAAGACAAACCAGTCGAGCAAAGTGGCTCATAACCAGAAAAAACTCCGGAGTGAAAAGGCTTTTTTTTTTTTTTTTAAAAAAGGAAAAGAAACCTGTTCCTTTCAAAGACTTCTGGAGGCTGGAATGTCAATAAAAAAATCATCTGTTTTATTGGCTTTCTGCATGAGCACATTTTCATGACAAAAGCCACAAACATCAACAGAGAGCAGAGAAACAGCTAAAAAGATTCAAACTGTAAGATGATGGGCCAAGAGATAATAGCTCATTTATCAGAAAACCTGTAAAAGTAATAACAAAGGTTTGGGTTGGGTCAAGATAATGTTGCAGTGCTGTGAACAAAAACTGCATGAGAGAAATAAGAAGAAACCAAATTCAAAGAATCATTGTGCTGTGTGGAAAAACAAAGTAGTCATGTAGAAGGAAACAAACTTTATTCAGTCTACTTTACTTTATGTAATAGTTTATGGACTTTTGAAGATTTTAATTTAAAAATTGAAGAAAATTGCATTTTTTTTTAACGTTTCTTTTTTAAAACTCCCACAGTCAGACTCCCACTGGCTGGAAGTGTTTTCTCTCTGATTCATGATCATCGTCTGACGTCATCCACAGGTTTTTCTTGCAGAGATTCACTTGAGCACGGCAGACTAGAGAACAAAGAGAAGGGAAAGAAGAACAACTAACAGAGAGGCTGAAGTCTGTGTCAGATGTAGACATGGCCAGGTTGGACGTTACAGAGACCTTTCATGAAATATCATTTCCGGGACACCTGCACACACAGGATTCTTTACAGCGCGCTCTGAAGTTCCAGTTTCAAGACACGGATATCCTCATCGTTTCTTATCCAAAGTCGGGTAAGAGGAGATGCTAAAAGTGATTGTGTTGCAGTTCATATACAGTCTATTAAAGCTTAAAAAATGTTCTTCAGCTAAACACTCTAACTTATCAAACTTTTTCCCAAGTTCATATTTTAGCCCTTACAGTGGGCATTAATTTGTACCTTTTAAGTAACATTTTCTATAGTTTAAAAAAAATTGTGTGTGTTTCCTGTTAAAAATGTTACTCTTTATTAACCTAATACATCTACTTAATGAGAAATAGGGGATATCTGTTCATTTTGGTTCACCTTTAAGCCTATTTATGCATAAACTATAAACAACACATCAGTAACTGTTTTCATTTCAAAGACAAATTTGAACAAGTAGTTAATAAATTTGAAGAAAAGCAGATTGGGTATTCAGACACAGCTAATATCTGACTGCTGTAATGAATGTAAAATTTGCTTCTATTCCTCTCAAAGGGACTACATGGATGCAGGAAATTGTGACCCTCACACTCAGCAGGGGGGACCCACACTTGTCCCGGACCGTACCAAACTGGACCCGCGCTCCGTGGCTGGAGCAGTACTATTTCACTGCTGTGCTGCAGGCTTCGCCCACCACGCCTCGAGTCATCACAACGCACCTGCCACATCACCTGCTGGGCCCTGCCCTCCAGGGCTCCAAAGCCAGGGTCAGATTTTGTTTTGATTTACACACTGACCCCATCATCTCATCCCCAGAGTTTGAGCACATGACTCGGTTTGCAGGTGGACACCAGGAGAAGCAGACGATGAAACAAAAGAATGCTCTGTTTCAATTTCATGTTGAGAAGTTTAACATTCTTTTTGAAAAACAAAACAATTAGTTGAAGTTTTTCTTCTTTTGTTTGCCTCTTGCTTGAACAATTTGGCTGGAAAAAAAATCTTATTACAATTTTTTATGGCCCTAGTTCTTACAGCTGCTTTCATTGGTATAATCGTCTAACAAACCAGCAATACTTCGTTTTTTCTTCACTAGCACAGACAAAGAGCGTATTTAATTGATCATTCTTTAAGGAAAGTAACAGCTTTTCTGTCCTGCTGGAATGAGAATACTCTTCCACCTCATGGTGATGTGCAGCTGTGAAGTTGAAATGTGTCCAAAACACAAACAGTATCTAACCTTAACCTTATTTATGTTTATTTATCTTTACACCGGTGTTCATTTTTCTGTTAAATCAAAAACGCTCTGCTTTCATGTCATGTGATCAAGTTACTTTCCGGGAAGCCAATTTAAAGTGCCCCCCCCCCCCCCACCCCCCCCTCCCCCCCCCCCCCCCCCCCCACACACACACACATTTTAAATCAGAGGTACTTTCTGACTGGTTCTTGTATTGTTGTAATGAAAAAACAACAGTACTGAATTTATTTTAATTTGATCAAAAATCTGGCAGTAAGTCTCCATTAGAACAGCAAACTTTCTGTAACCCAAAGAGGAGGAGTGAATGGCTTTAAATTTGATCCTTTTCGTTAACACAAAAATACTTTAAAATTCTTATTGTTAATTTTTCTGTAAAATCATATATTAACACATATACTGATTTAAACTTGCTGCTGATATCAGAAAAAGGAAAAAAAGCCACAAAAGTATAAAAAAACATCACTAATAATTTACATTTTTACATATTTTATAAAGTTCATTAATCATTTATTTCAAAATAATGCATTCAAATAGCAAAAAATCACTTTAAATGGCACAATTGCAAACAGAAGGATCTCATCACCTTTATGAAAGAAGGTTTGAAGCTTGATTTGAAGCAGGAAAGGATCAAAGCTTAGTTCTTCTAATCTTTCAAATGGGCGTAAAATAAAAAGACTTTAACTGAATCCCAGCAGAAATGTAAAAGTGCTCTCAGCGTCACTTTTGTTTCATCCAATCTATCACATTTCACTCTGAATTAAAGATAAAGGAACAGGAACAAAGTGTTGCCCCTTTGAGGCAAAAGAAGACATTTGTTGGAGCGATTCACTGCTACTTCTTAGCATCAAGGTAATACAAAAAATATGTTTTTTTGTCTGATGGGAAATAATCCTAAAACATAATGTCATTAGGCTAATGCGATTTTTCCAACATTTTTTTCAAAAGGAAAAATTGACCTAGTGTTGTCAGCTTTAGATTGATTCAGTGTTTTATAAAATAATTGTGCAACTCCCCCTGTGAGGGATCTGACACTCTTCACCTTCAGCTGCTCTTCCAGAGGCCTGGAGCCTGGCCGTCCTGCAGATTGTTTCAGATTTTCTGGGTCTGCATTCTTCTGAACAGAAGTCAGAGATCTGGAATCTGCTGGAGTCATTCCCCCAGCTCATGGGTCACAGCCTCAAGTGTTCTAGTTACTGCTGTTCACCTTCCCCATTTTTTCCAGTTCTTCTCAGCTCTTAAATTCGTATGTTCCTTCTCCTTTGGGTTGCTATCACTTGGGTTGCTACATGCATCTCTACAGTGTTTCTCTCCTTCTTTACCAGCACTACTAAGTCTGGTCTGTAGCTGTTACTATTTTGCTTGAATCTAGAAGTCCCAAAGATGATGATACATTTTCCATTCTCAACACCTTCAGAGGTGTTTTTTTATCGTCTCCTTTTAGACTTCCAACTCATACCCAGCATGGATGCTTCTGCACACTGTACCATCCATTGGTTATGGAGTTCCGTGTATGTCCTGCCCATTAGTATCTTACGGCCTGTTGCTATGTGCTGGAGACAGTCAGAGGCATCTTTGCACAGGATTTTGATTGATGTGGAGATCCTGGTCTCTATTGATCTTGTACTGTGCCTGCTCCTGTGCAATAATGATCAGTGGTAGCTTCTGTAGTTTAAGCTGGTATTGTGATGTTTTCTGGATATTGTTCCTGGAGGTCTGTATGTTCTGCTCTTGAGCCATGGAGCATAGGTGTGATGTGATGTTTCTTTCTACCATGTTTCTCCAGTTCTGTTCAGTGTCCAGCCTTGGTAAGTTTGTCTCCATGTTGTACATCTTGGATGCCTGGGTGAAGAACACCGGGTTTCTTCTCCTGGTCTCAGTTCTTCAAGTGTACCTTTTCATGCTGGGAGTCTTTACTTGTCAGTTTCCAGTGGCCGTACTTGTCGGGCATCCCTTTCTTCATCTCACCTTTCTACATTTATGAGAGCTGGATGCCGTCTTTGTGGACCACCTTGATCTTTACCTCCACCCTCACTTTCCATGGAGAGTATTGTCTCAAGTGTGTTTTTTCTCATACAGCCAAGTAGCTGAAGAATCAATGTAACTCTCGTGTTTCTCTCATTGGTCTCAGTGATGGTTGTGGTGTGGAGCTTTTTTGTGTTTTATACAAATCCTTAGTAGTATAATTTCAGAAGGTTCTTGGTATAGTCAGCTATGGGGTTTCCTACTGCCCATGGTCAGGATTTTTAATTTAAGATTAGTAGCTCTTTTATGCTCTTTAGTTAAGTCTGCTCGGGCTTGGTCTCGATGTTATTCCCACATATTTACGTGCCGCCAAGATGCACATTGCTGCACCAATTTAGAAAATTATGAGCAAAAAGTCACTTAAAAATATTATTAATAATAATGAAAGCACGTTCAAGGTATCATCTCACTCTATACAGGATCTTTGTTTGTTTATAATGGATCTCGCTATTCCTTCTTCTACGACTATTTCCTGCAAATTAGACAGTTCTGCGCATGTCAATATGATTTATTCCAATCAAAGGTGTGGCACATGGAAATGTTTGTTACAACCGCATAAAGTTTTTCAGGCCCATGTGCACAGTTCTATTCTAGTCTGATCTTTGATCCGATACATTCTGCACATGTAAACGCAGCTACCACTCTTGTCAAAATGGTGGCCTCTGCCTCTCTGCTGCCCTCTTTTGGTTTTCTTTTCCTGCCAATGTGCTAATGCTTTTGTTTTTCAACCTTTCTCTCCCTCACAGGTGAATAGGATATCAGGATCCCTGATACACCTGGAACTCATCATCTCTGACATGAAGTGATTAAATCCATTTCCTCCCTTCACGAGACACCAATCCATCAACTACAACTTAGTGTTGATGAGGCCCAGTTTAGCTCGGTGCAAGTTCAGGCTCGTCGTATGTTTTTGAGCCTCTCTTTTCCTATTCTAGGCTGCTTCCTAAAGTATCTGTTGGATGTCACCTCATCCATCCGTCCTCCATCAGCCTCGACCACACACTCCGGGATTAATAAACTCTCTTCACCCTGCAGTTCCTCTTCCCCTGGATGTTGGGTTTCAAAGTAACCAAAGTGGATTCAAACTTCTTTGTTAAGTTTATTTGTAACATTATCATTATTGTCATGATGGAATTTCCTAAATATCAAAGCGATATTTGTTTTTGCTGCTGGTGTTTTTGTTTCAGCGTGTTTTACTCCACTCATTTTGAACTGCTTTTGAGCAGCTTTAAATCCACTCATTTATCCTGAAATATTTCACTGATTTTGTTTTCTACCATGAATTTGCTTAAAATTCACAGTGTTCTTGTTTAAATATTGATTTATTCAATAAAGAACATTGCATTAAAAGATAATGTAATAAATAAAAACTCCACATAACCTGTTACAAGGCAAGAATGTTGACACGCTTAAGAACATTTTGGACCGCTAAATCAGAATCAGAAGCAGAAGAATATAAATTATTGATCTAAATTTTAACTGGCCAAAAAACACAACTCCTTTCATGCTTTTTCTTTTCAAATCTTTATCCCCTCATACAATTACTAAAATAACAAAAGTTTGGTTTCTTTGGGTTCCAGCTCCAACAATCCACTGGGTAAAGTCCCAAAATGGGTTTAGAAATCTAGATTGATTGTAATCTAGATGATCAAATTCTTGTTAAACTGTACCCTCTATGTGTTTTCTTTATGCATCATCAGTTGTCTATGTGAAATGTAAAATCAAATTTGTTCAATACTGCAAGAATCACTCCTAAAATTGTATAATACTGTTAATTTAAACCAAGGGGTTTCTGAATCCAGGCCTCGAGGGCCAGTGTCCTACATGTTTTCTGACCAATCTGTTATTGAAGCTACTTTCTGGGTAAACACACCTGATCCAGGTAATCAGCAGCAGATGAGACGGGATTTCTTGAAAAAAAAAAAATCAGGAGTCCGGCCCTTGAGACCTGGATTTAGATGCCCCCTGGTTTAGATTAAAATAATATATCCTGTAGATTTGAAAACATTAAACACAGAGATTAAACCATCTGGCTTAGCTATAGTTAAATACTGACACTTCAACATAAGTTTAATTTCTAGAGGAAAATAAATAAACAAAAACGTAAAAGCTGTTATTTTCAAAGTAAATCTTTTTTTTTTATTTCTAAGGACCTCTGAACTCTTAAAACAACTTGATTTATTTCAAGCTCTAACATAAAAAAAGTTACCTTGGAAAAGCATTAAAATATTCTGTCAGCTTTTAAAGCAAATTTTTGTCCACAAAAAGAAGATCCTTGAAAAACCTTTCTATGGTTGGCTTGAAGTCTAATGTTTCAGGCTGATTGTCTTTTACTGAACATGTTTTGTCAGTAAAGTTCATTTCAGGAGTTTGCAGACCATAAAGAATCACATCATGTAACATAATATGTCTGTATAATGTGAAAAGATCTGTGGTTTTATTCACCAGTCGTCTTTGTCTTCCTGCAGGTGATTTACGTGAGCAGAAATCCAAAAGATGTTGTGGTTTCATTTTATCACTTCCATAAAATGGCCAACTTTCTCCCAGAGCCTGGCTCATTTCCAGAGTTTTTGACTCGCTTCTTGGAGAGCAAATGTTAGTTCACATGGGAAAAGTTCCTGCACGTTCAAGTATTTGTTCCTTTTTTTCTTGTCCAAAGCTGATATTTGTTTAAATTGTGTCTTTCTCCTGTGTTTGCTGCAGTGGACTTTGGCTCCTGGTTTGAGCACATCAAAGGCTGGACTGCTCAGGAAGCAGCTCTCAATCTACTCCACATCACCTTTGAACAAATGTCAATGGTAAAAAAGAAAAGACTCTTGTTGTTTTTCTGCAGGATGATTTCTTAGGGGTGATTATGAATGCAGAGGGCGTGAAGAGGGCAGTTGGGTTAGGCTCTCATCCTGAAACCCATCAAATACTCAGCAAGCAATGAACACGAAAAACAAACCCGTCTAACTGAAATACCAACCGTGAAGCAAAAGAATTCTTGAGACGAACACGGCATTTACTGTCAGTGCGTGAGATTTAGCAATAAAAAAAAAAGACAAAGACTTTCAGGCCTTTGACAAGTTTGGTTCATACAATAAATTGACAAAAATGCAGAAAAAAGCCTCAAAGCAGAGCAGCAAAAAATAATTGATATGAAGCTCTTTTGGCTGTGAGAGCAGGAACGCATTTCTCTGCTCTTATAGAGAATAAATGATTGGATTTTCTCTCTGCTATCTTTTTCAGACCACACTTATTAGAAAACTCCCTAAGAAGTGTTGAAGAGCTCTTACAAATGTCTTCTGTCTGGAATATTGCCTTTGTAGGTGAATACGGGCTGTACGTGGGCGAAAAATGGGCAAACCTGTGCAGGACACCTATGTGAGAGTGCTCTGTAAACCTCTTGTGTAAAATGTGGGCATCCTACCAGCACTCAAGTATCCCACACATTTTCATGGTTTCGGCCCCTCCATGTTGTTTTTTTTATGTTTTGAGTGTCCTCAACTTGTTATTTTTTGATATGGCGGCTGTTAAATCACGGGTCCCCAACTCTCGTTACGTAGTGCAGGGCGTGGTAACGGACATGGAACCGGTACTGAGTTGAGGTAAGGGTACTGGTACCGCTCCGCATCCTGACGTTTGGGGACCCCTAATTAGCATCCTAAGACCTGTACCAAGCGGCCCTCGGACCAGTACCAGTTCGCCGCCCGGAGGTCAGGGGATTTAATGGTAGAAGCCAGCATGTCAAAAAGTTGAGAACATCCAAAGCATCAAGAAGTGACGCCGAGGGGGCCTGAACAATATGTATGCGTCTGTACAGGTGCATGTGACAGAGGCATTCTCAATGTTTTTGCTCTCAACACGTAACCTTCCATTCTCTACTTCTCTGAGTTTGTTATGTCTTCTATGCAAATGTTTTGGGCTTTTTGGGACTCTCGCTAAAAAAATTCCCTTAGTAAAGTAATAAATGTAGCTAGTAAGAGGCTTCAGGAAGTTGTAAACAAAAACACATGTCAGCCTCACCAAGTTTTTCTTCTTAAAACCAAACGTCTTAGAAAAAACTGAAAATAGATACTTGCCACCTTTGAAAAGCATTTGTGTACTTTTACATTTTTTGTTTTAGTCTGTCCTCTAGAACTGTGTTTTTCAAGCAGTTTTCCATGGTACTCTAGTGTTCTGTGAGAGATCGTCAGATGTGGCATCAGAAATTATTAAATTTCACCTACTTTGTTGGAAAAACATTTACTATTGCCAGGATTTCAGCTCTGTGTTCATCCAAAACTGTGTTCCCACACTGAGAAGCTAGATTATTTTCTGTGTGTTTATTTGATTCTTATTCAAGACACACGTGTGTATTGTTCATACAGAGGTTCAGCTTTTTCAGTTGATGGTGTGCCTTTGGATTTTTATCCAAGAATACATTTACCTTGGCTCAAAAAAGGTTGAAAATCTTGGCTCTGAAGTCTTTCGCACCATTGAGATGCCAATAAACCACTGAATCGTATGCTGACACAGCATGTTTGTAGGGCTGTGTTTACACATTCACTTGAAGCTTTCCCCATTTCTATCTAGTTTATGTGATTTATGTTCAAGTTTTAAGCCTAATATTGTTGTGAAGTGAATCAAGGATGCTGTGATAATTGTATAAATCCTTAACACTCACAAATGTAACATATTAGCAGCATCTTTGTTGTCTTTGATGTGGAGTCTTTGGATTTTTCTACTGACTCAACTGAAACTTGGTTCAAGCATCCGCTGCCTCAGATCTCCTGATAAAGTGCTTTCAGAACCTCTTGATTTATGCGACCAAAACATATCTTTTGACTGGCAGGCACGATACTAACAGAATCTCAAACATCCGGAAAACTCTCGATTGACAGTTTCCCAACCATTAGCTAAAAGGCCTTAATACAGACAGAAGTGATTGTTGGAGTTATGCTCAGTTGAGTTCAGTTTTTTTTTCAGTTTTTTCACAAACATCATTTTAAAAATTACTTTTTCAAAAAAAAAAAAAAAAAAATCACAATAGTGTGGGTAAATATTGACGGATTTCTTTTGTTGTGCAGGACCTTCGCGGCGCCATCGAGAACGTGAGCGTGTTCCTGCAGTGTGGTCTGCAGGAGGAGGAACTCAGCAGCTGTGTGGAGCACAGCAGTTTCTGCAGCATGAAAGACAACAAGATGATCAACTACAGTCTTGTCCCTGAGGAGATAATGGATCACAGCAAGGGCTCCTTCATGAGAAAAGGTGGGCTATCCTGAACTTTTAGTCTCACAGTTTCGTCTTATTGGAACAGTTGGAGCAAAAATGCGATATTTATACTGAAGCTGAAGTTTTGTTTAGGATTTCCCCCAAAAAAGCTCAATCCTACAAATTATTATTATTTCACTGTTTTTTGTTGACCTACTGTTACCCACATGAGGGCTTTAAAAGTAAGAAAAAAAATTATTAATAAACTCAGAGAATAACAAAATAAAAGGAATCAAAATATAAAGTTCAAGAACCAGAGGTCTTCCTCCTGACCTCCTACACAGAGAGTAGGTTTACACTTTGGCTGCAGTTTTTGTATTTTGCATTTAATCAAATATCCTCACTTGGTGTTCACATTGTGTCTCATTCTAGGTCAGATTGGCGACTGGAAAAGCTTGTTCACCGAGGAGCTTGATCAATATTTTAACGGGGTCTTCAAATCCAAGATGCTGGACTGTGATTTGGAGTTTGTGTGGGAGAATTTGGAGGAAGAAGAGTCACACTCCTGAAGGCAATCTGAAGATGAATTATACTGAAGATTGTGTTTGTCCATCTTGTGAGTCCCGATTAAACATGATGGTCAAGCGCATCTGTGGCTTCATGATGTTACATTTTAAACACAAGTGCATCTCTGAGAGAGGGAAGAATGGGTTAACGCTCTTCATCCAGAGAGCTGAGCTACCCCTAGGTGTCCTGTCACTTCTCACATTCGAGGAAATGTGTTGGTTCCCCTCCAGCTTCCACAGGGTGGAGACCTTTGAAGCTCCGGAGCACGTGGGCATCGTGATGGTCAAACATCAGTCTACATCAGTCAATCTGCCCTTCAAAACCAAAATAACTGGTGGAAGCACTGACCAGAGTAATAATCTGAAATAATTTCAGAAAAATCAAAAGCTTCAATTTTACAGTGAGATGAACTCATTCAAACAGCAGCATTCTTCATGCATCATCTATCAGGTTCAAAAATGATAAATAGCTACCAAACTTACACTTATTACATTTTAAATAAGAACATGATCTGAACATGACAAAAGAAAAAGTTTCCCTCACAATAATTAACTCCATGTTAGCAACTTAGATAATGATGGACACAATAAGAATGAATCGTTGGTGTTATGATGCTTTAATAGACAAATGTAGATACATTGATGGATAGAAATGAAGAAACTACAACATTTGTTGGGACTAAAATTAGTGAGAGGTGTTAAACTTGCATTTTTAAAAGGCAATGTTAAAGACAGAAATTGAGTCGATTTGTTGCTCTTTGGCCTCAGCAGCATAACTCAGGGTCATCCAGGTCAACTATGAACTTCAAGAAAAAGAGATTTCAATTTTTTTTTCTGTTCTATTTTTATTACTTGTCCTGTTAAGCAGCCGAGCAGACTAATTAGAGCTGAATGCCTCTTGTGTTGGACAGATGTTACTGTTACAATAGGGAGTTATCAATCTTCTGACACATGAGGGGTATAATTGTATAAACCCCTTTTGTATTTTAGAAAAATATTAGGAAAACGGAAAGTGCTACTTCTGTAGTCTCACTCACTATATTGCAACAATGTAACTAATCACTGTATAAGACATCTGGACTGAGTAAGTGTGACATCACCCATAGAATATGACTTACTTCCGGGTCCAACCAAATGAAGTCAGTTCATCCGCCATTTTTCTGCAATATGTCCATCGCCATGTTGGAACCAGTTGTCCTCAGTAAGCTGTGTCAGGGGCAACAAACTTTTATTGAGGCATCTGATTGGTCTATTGTTGGGGTCGTAAATATATGTTATCCTATTCTTACTTATTTCCTTTACCTACTTATTAGATGCGTTTTAGTTCTCTTTATTGTGTGCTGAAATGTCTTGATCTAAGCTGGAAGTGGACAACCCTGCGCTGCTGATAAGGAAGATGCAGCGGCTGAGCCAGAGATTAGCAGGAGCCAGTAGAAGTTACAAGGCCTGACGATGATCACCTAGTCAAAACATGCACACACAAACTTTAAAAGTTGTTTTTGACCTTGTATAAGAAACAGATTTGGACCGGTCTCAGCTGACGTTCTTTTGCTTCCCTTCCCCTTAGCAACTGAGACCAACCTGTAACTAGGGGCGTGTCTGACTCAATAAAATGCACGGAGAGAAAAAGCCTGGTTGGAGTTGGTTGAAAGATTGTGACCGAACAGGCTTTTGGCCCACTCTCCTTGCAAGTTTTAAACTTTAATCAATTCTCTGTGTCTCTTTCTGTGCAGGTTGTTTTTCTTTACAAATGTTAGAGCTTAAACCTAACATTTAATTGGTCCTTCGAGCCGGATCTCCAAGACACCTGATGGTTCCAGCGCGAGAGTGAGACCCAGAAAGTCTGTGGCCACAGCATACGATCCGTTTCCAGGGCTGGCCCTCACTCGCGGGCTGGGACCTGAAGGTTGACGGAGGATCCACGGACACAGAGAATTGTGAGTAGAGTCTTATTTAAAAGGAATGACAGAATGAGAGATTCTCAGAAGGAGAATTAAAACAAAACCCTGACAATTCTAGACACTATCAGGTAAAATAGAGCAAACAGTTAAAGTCCGCGGGAGGAGTAGACTCCCCTAGTTACGTACTAGTTAAATTCTACGAAGGGCGGCGGCGTCCTCTGTGCCTCTGTGAAAAGAAGAATTATTTCAAACAGTTAAAGTCCGCGGGAGGAGTAGACTCCCCTAGCTTAACTAGTTAAATTCTACGAAGGGCGGCGGCGTCCTCTGTGTTGAAATAAGAAGTAATAAGAGAAATAAAGTAAAACAGCGCGCAAAAGTGTGAAAGTGTGAGACTGTGAGTGTGATTGGAAATACAGATACCATTAGGTATTTGGATTTCATACCAAATCAACAAGGATGGAAATAGTGAACCTTCTGTGGATGCACTAGGCAAGAAAACTCCACCTCTAAGGTTGAAGTGAGTTTTACCACAGAAGGGGTATTAATCACTATCTTGTTGAAAGAAAAGCTTCCAGTATTAGAATACCCTAGGTATTAACAAACTACTGGAACCAAATTTTATTCAAAATGGGGAAGGGGCAAAGTAAACTAAAACAATAAGTCCTTGAGACATTACAAAGATTACAGAATAGTAGAAAATGAAAACCCAAATGCGATAAAACCACTTCCATATTGGATTGATCAATATAACTTTAATGGTAAGCTTTCAACTGTAAGAATAGTAGAATTACAAAACAAGATAAAACAAAAATGCAAAAATAAACGAAAACAAATGGATAAAGAAGGATTTGAAGAAACAAAAGTATGGATAAAAATAGCAAAACAGAGGGAAAATGGAGAACGTAAAGCCAGGCAGAAGAAAGAAGAAAATAAAAAAAAAAATAAAATAAAAAAAAAAGAGACGCGAAAAGGAAGAAAAAGAATGCCAGAAAGCAGGAAAAGATGTGATGTTTCATAGAAGAGAGGATAATGAGTGTTCGGGTCCTTATGCTGCTGCACGCAGACAAATGGAGCAGGCAGCAGACGGAATATTTACAGGAAATGCAGATGGTCATCCTTTGATAGAATTACCTAATCTCAGAGCAGGAGAAGACGGCGTGGAGCTGGTGATTAGAGTGTACAGAACATGGACTTTAAGTGTTATGATTAAGAGCAAGAAAGGAAAAGGAGCAAATAAAGCTGAAGTGTTTTTCAAGGTCCAGATGAAGAGGAGGAAATGATCTATTGCTTATACTCTAGAGGTAAAGGTCGTGGTAGAAGAAGAGAGAGAGAGAGGAGGCCGTTTTGGGCCTCAAGGTAAACGCCCCATAGTCTGTTGGTCCTGTGGAAAAGAAGGTCACATGGCACGGGACTGTGCAAATCCCACACCCTACACATAAACAGCATGACTAGCATGCTCTTACACACCAGCTGATGCTCCAAGTGTTGAAAATAGTTCCACAGAAGAAGAAGTGATTTTAATCTTAGAAGACTTGTTTTTGGTGTGAAATGAGCCTCTCCTGTTATTATAAGGCTAAAACAGACACAGACCGGAGAATTAAACATTATCCATTGAAGCCAGATGCTGTGGGCATAGCACCTGTAATCAATGATCTATTAAAAGCCCGTGTACTGATAGAGTGAGCTGACTCTCCTGTAAATCTAATCCCAGTTAAAAAAAAAAAAAAAGGCACCCATCCACAGGATGGAGGATGGTGCAGACTTGATTGCTGTAATAATGCTGTTATTCAGAGGTCACCCCTGTGTGGCTGATCTCATCACACCTTGCTTAATTTTTAGACCCAGAGGCAAATATTTCACAGTAATTGATATAAGCAACGCCTTCTTTTCTATACCAGTAAATAAAGATAGTCAATACTAGTTTGCATTTACTTTTAAGGGTAAAAGATACACCTATTCCAGATTGCCCCAGGGCTATTGTGAAAGCCCTACTATTTATTCCCAAGTCATGGCTTCTAGTCTGTCATCCTTCGAGCCGCCGTGTAAGCCAGTTACTCACCTACGTGGATGACATATTAGTGGCATCAAAAAGAGAAGATGAATGTCTTAAAGATACATTAGCACTGCTAAAGCAGTTAAAGAATAATTATTTAAGGAAGTAAACATAAGTTGCAATTATGTCAAGAGAAAGTGAAATATTTGAGCACCAACTAAGTGCAGAGGAAGAACTATTCTAGAAGAAAGAAAGTTGCTATCCTACAAGCTCCCAAACCCTTAACCAAGAAACAAATGATGTCATTCTTAGGATTAACAAACTATTGTAGAAGCTGGGTTCCAAATTATGCAGAAAATAACAGCTCCATTACAAGCATTAAGTTGTGTACGAAAGAATTAAAAAAGTCAGATAAATTAGACTGGACCCCTGAAGCGGAAGAAGCAGTCTGTGACATAAAACAAATTATGGTAAACAGCAGTACTTTGGCCTTACCCGACTAAAAAAAGAAAAAAAAGAAAAAAAAGTTCATACGAATGGTTGATTGCAAAGGTCATTTTATGACCTCTGTGTTAACTCAAAATGCATAGTAGTAAACTCAGACCAATAGCTTACTACTCCACAAGAATCACAGCCACATCTAAAAATAGAACGCTGTACCAGTTTTGAACCCAGCCACATTAGTACCAACAGGAGGTGAAGGCTTATCACATCACTGTTCCCTTGTAGACAAAACAGCTAAAGCAGCAGCACAAGGGGAAATGATGTACTGCAAGTAAAAGGAACTGATTTAAATGAGGATATACCCAAAAGCAGAGTATCCTTTTCAACATACATATGGATTTTTATAGAATTAAACAAATAAAGGAAAGAAATATTGTTTGGTGATAATAGATTCATTCTCTAAAAGGATAGAGCTTTTGCTACTGCTCATCCAGATGCATTAACGGTAGCCAAAGCTTATGTAAGATATAATTCCAAGATATGGTATACCTGAAATAATCTACAGTGATAACGGATCTCATTTTGTGAATGATGTAGTTTTTAAAATAGGACATGCCTACATATTAATTTAAAAAAGAATTACTGTGCTTATCATCCACAAAGTGCAGGACTGGTTGAAAGAATGAATGAACAATAAAGAAAAAACAGATTAAAGGAAATGTATGGAAGTGACAAAGAGACCATGGACAAAATGTTTGGGGATTGGTAAAATTATATATTATAACAAGCACGAATGGATTGGTTCCATATGAAACCTTGTTTTGGAAGACCCTATAGATTAACTTTTTTTACAAACGAATGGGAAATTGAGATGAGTACTCTAGCAGACTATATGAGAAAGATGCTTCAACAGCCAAAACAAAAATCAGACCAGACTAATGATGATGTCACATCTTCTGTATCTTCACAGGATAGCCAAATTAGTCGAGCCAGGAGACTGGGTTATTATTAAAACAGAGTAAAAATACATCACCACCACAGATTAGTGGAAGGCCACAGAAATCTGAAGCTCTCCGACAGCGCCTCCAGAGCAAGGCCGACTACAAAGGGGGCTGTGAAACCATAGGTTACAGTCGTCTCAAACCGGTGAAGATTGTCCAAACTCTGTGCAGGTGATAGGGGGAGGCTTCAGGACCCTAGGCAGGATGTTGACCCCAAAGCAGCAAATGGTGGTGATGGGAGTAGTTCTTTTAGGAATGGTAATAATAGTTCCTTTACTATATTGGTTTGAACAAAAGAATGATGGAAGATGTGACACATACAAACATAAATAATAATAATAATAATAATAATAATAATAAATTATTATTATTATTATTTGCCATGAGGCTGCAGCAGCTCAGAGATTTAAACAGGTGCCGAGCCATGTAAGGATTTAAAAACAAATAAAAGGATCTTAAAATTAATTCTAAAAAACAGGTAACCAGTGCAGTGAAACTAAAACCGGGGAGATATGATCATATTTATGTTGTTTTGGTTAAAAGACGAGCAGCCGCATGTTGCACTAGCTGGAGTCGAGCTATAGCCGAGGTGTTAAAGGACAAAAAGAACATGACCAATAATAAATGCAACGGGAGGAACTTTGAAGCCTGTGGGAGGTCTGCCTAAGGTTAAAGACATTCTGGTGGTTAATGACAATCTGACCACAGATGATTGGTTCAGAATTACTACAGGAATCACTAAAACAGATAATAATTGGTTACTGATGGCAGAGGAAGCAGCTCAAGCAGTCAAAACAGATTGTGTTGTGTGTTTAGGACCAAGACCACTTCTTAAAGTAATACCATCCATATTACCTCCAGACTGTCTTTCAAATTACACATGTATTTACAGAAAAGGCACAGGACCTAAATGGGGGAAATTAAATTAAAAATATGTATGTTGAGACTCTTGAAGTAAACATAACTTTCAAAACTCTGTCCCGCAGTGACAACTGGTGGTGGTGTGGAGAAAACAAGCTGTATGACAGACTGCCTGACAACACCACAGGACATTTGTGCCTGTGAATTTATTACTTCCTGTTTCTATAACCCCACTTTCTGTTGCAGACTTTCTGACCTGACGACAAGAAATTAACTAACCAGGTTCTTGCAGGTTTCGAGTCATCCATCTGTCCGTGGTGCACCATTAATAAAAATGTTGATGAGATAGAAAACGTTCACTACAATGTTCAGAGATTAGGCAATTAAACAAAGGCAGAACACTGCCGTCCCGGGCGTTTTCAGCTACCTCACTTATGGCTTCCAAAGCAGAATGGCTGTCGACACGGTGCTGTCACAGCATGGAGGAGTTGTTCAATATTTGGTGATCAGTGTTGTACTTCATCCCAAACAACACTGCAGCGGACTGGGAGTCTCACCAGGGCCCTGGAGGGCCTCCGAACTTTGAACAAAATGATGAAAGACCACTCAGGAGTTGATACATCGCCCTGGGACGGGTTTGGTGAGATGTTTGGTAAAAATAAATAATTGGTCATGTCTATTTTACTCTCTTTTGCTGTCTTTGCAGCCACCCTGACCTTGTGGTGGATGTTGTTGTATCCCTTGTATAAGAGCTCTGTGCACCAGGATGATTGAAAAAAGCCATTAACTACAGGTGTCCGAGATGTATGCTCCCTGCCTCAGACTGACAACCTCATGGTGAAAATGACAAAACAATGATGATGATGATGATGTTGATGATTATAACTTTCCAGATTTGTTTTCAGTTCCAGAAACCTGCTAACCACCCCTCTGAGTGTAACATTTTAAGTTATGACAATGATGCTGTGGCTGAAAATCTCCAAAAGTGAAGGGGTCATGTGCTGAAATAATAAGCAGAAAACGGAAAAACAGGGGGGCGTTGTTGGGGTCGTAAATATATGTTATCCTATTCTTACTTATTTCCTTTACCTCTTATTAGATGCGTCTTAGTTCTCTTTATTGTGTGCTGAAATGTCTTGATCTAAGCTGGAAGTGGACAACCCTGCGCTGCTGATAAGGAAGATGCAGCGGCTGAGCCAGAGATTAGCAGGAGCCAGTAGAAGTTACAAGGCTGACGATGATCACTAGTCAAAAATGCACACACAAACTTTAAAAGTTGTTTTTGACCTTGTATAAGAAACAGATTTGGAACCGGTCTCAGCTGACGTTCTTTTGCTTCCTTCCCCTTAGCAACTGAGACCAACCTGTAACTAGGGGCGTGTCTGACTCAATAAAATGCACGGAGAGAAAAAGCCTGGTTGGAGTTGGTTGAAAGATTGTGACGAACAGGCTTTTGGCCCTCTCCTTGCAAGTTTTAAACTTTAATCAATTCTCTGTGTCTCTTTCTGTGCAGGTTGTTTTTCTTTACAAATGTTAGAGCTTAAACCTAACATCTATTTATAACTTGAATAACTTGCGCTATGACAAAAATATTATGAAAACAACTAGGATTGTCAAGAACATGTTAAAAAAAGGTAGTCGAGCAAGAATAGCCATTCTAACAAATAGTAATGACTGAGTAATAGCGTTTATTTCTCAATACACATAAACAGAGGGGAACTCCTATTTGGAACATTTAGGGGGTGGTGTCACTCAGTCCTGTTCTCATATACAGTCAACGAGTGTAATCGATTATTTTTATTTTTTTATTTTGATTTTAATCATTGTCATATGATAGCTAGTTATAGTTTTGTTACATGGGAGGAAAACTAGAGCAGCTAAAGTCAAAGCATCCAGCCATCCATGCATCCATGCATCCATGCATCCATGCATCCATCCATCCATCCATCCATCCATCCATCCATCCATCCATGCATTCATCCATCCATCCATCCATCCAAACACCAATGGACCTTAAACTTGAGTCTTGCTTAAAGTCCCATTGTGATCTATTTTAAAGTGGTGTTTTTTTTCAGGACATAGTTTCTGCAGAGCAGCTATCTTCATTAGAAATTTGCCTCCAAGTTTTGGGCGGAACTGTTGTAAATTTGCGCCATTTCCCATCAGCCATCTGTTTACACTTTCTCCCACTACCACCTTACAACATCCACCTGACATTACCGGTGCAACAAAAAAGGTAAGCAATATCAAACCTATTCGACTGTACAGTTTTGTGCCAGATGCCAACTCAGATTTGGAAAACGAAGACATACATTGATCTGTTTGTCTGCAAGTCAATGCATCAGAATGTAGCAGAGCAAGAAGCTTGTGGCCCACCGATTGTAGCATCTCTGTCACTTTACAAGCTTTTTCCAACAGTATTATTTTTCTGCTCCTGATTCACAATGATTTGAAGAAAAGACATACTGGAAATGCAATTTTGAGCTTCATTTTCTCAAAATATGTCGACCCTTATGAGATGGTAAACACAATATTTAGACATGTTAAGAGATTAAATTTGTTTTTTTCTGGTTTTTCTTTTTGCAAATTGTGACTTCTGAACTTCTTTGCTGTTTCAAAATAAAAACATGGTACACCCCCAGAACAGGCAGCACTCAGCAAAACACTCATCTTCATCTGGAATGTTTTTTAACTCAAGTACTGCATACAAAGGGCCATGTCGCTCACAAATGTTTCAATGCCAGCCAAACCTCAATCAATTTAGATTCAATTTACTGGGAATTAATTTCATTTTGCTAAGTTATTTTTTTACTTTAATTAAGTAATATTTTTGCTTCTTATTTTAATGGCAGAACATAATTCTGTCAATTAATTTTTCATTAGCCGTGCCAAACCAGGAAATTTAAGACAAAAAAAAAGAATGAATAAATGTATTCATTAAGGAAATAGGGAGTTTTATTGAACAAACAGAAACTTTTGAATATGAATGGAGATAGTTGGACGTTTTGATTAAGTTGCTTTTAAAAATAAGACGTCGACTTTAAATGATGTGATTAATTAGGCTGTCTGGGCTTTCTGTGTGCTCCTGCTGGAACTTGAGACGCTCCTCATGCAGACTCCTAAACTTTTTTCTCGTGCGTGTGCTCACACGTTTCAGTCGTCTGAGAATCGTCGTCCTCTCACATACTCTCATTACTCTTGAATTCTGCTGAGGGGAAGGTGAAGATGGCTTGGTTTATTCTCTATATTTCATTATGCTTAACATTATTTCATGATAAATACATTAATTCATAAAATGTTTGATTCAGTCTTGTCAAATCAAAAACTATATTACAATGAAGGAGCTTTATCCCTTTTCCATCATTAAAAAGTGTGTCATATCAAATTAAAACCATAAAGTTGTCCTTTAAAGTCCCACTCTGATCATCTTTTGCTCTATTGCAAAAATGTTTCCAGTGCCGTTTTAAATATGATTATGTTTACAGCTAAAAAAAAACAAGAAAAAAAAAACTAGGACAAAGTAAAGCAGCATTTCATTAAAATGCAGCGGAAAGGCTCTAGTTTGAACACCAGCTGGGACCTTTCTGTGTAGAGTTAGCATGTTCTCTCTGTCCATGAGTTGGCTTTACCACGCACTCCACTTTCCTCCAACAGCTCATAAACATGCTTCACAGGTTAACTGGTTGTTACGGTGCCAGGCAAAAAGGGAACCCAGGAGCAGGAAGAACTCAAACCCAGAAGGTAGAAGAAGAAAACGATTTAATAACCAAAATAACTCCAGAGTACTTGTAAAACATACGTGACAAAACAAGACTCAGCGACACTGAAAAACCAAAAGACCATAACTTAAATATCTGAAATACTAATGACAAACGTAATGCCGCTGTGGCAACCAGATGAGAGCAAAGGAGGAGGGGCAAACACTGCTGACCATAACACTGGTGTCCCTAAAAAAGTGTGAATGTGAGTCTGTGTATGGTCCTGTGACAGACTGGTGATCTGTCAGAGTGTACCTTGCCTTCGCCCAACAGGAGCTGGCTGCAACAACCTTATGACCCTAAAATGGATTCAGTAGGTTCTGAAGATGGATGGATAGATGGATAGTCTATTAGATGCTTTGTGGAAAGAAATTAAATCCTGTTAACACTGGCAATTGACAGGCAAGCATTATTCAAGGGTAGTTTGATAGCTTTACAGTATTTGCCTTACCCATAATGTTTAATAAAAGTTGATTTATTTTTCTTGCCACATTTTAATAAAAGTTTGTTCTGCCTCCTCCTATTCTGGGTGGTGGTGGGGGGTGACGTCAGCTAAACCAGCTGTAATCAGATGAAAGGAGGATGACTTTGACAAGTCATCAATCTACCGCAGGGTTTTTGCAGATCTGTGAAACAAATGAGATGCGCACTGAAAAAAACGATTATGCAGTCTCAAATCAGAGAAACAAATGTTTTTATTGATTGCAGGAGGAAGTTGAATCACAGAGAGGAAACTCATGCAGAAAGATCAGGATGGACAAAGGTGACAAAGGTGACGTGGTCGACCATCACCGTCATACAGAGAAAAGCTGCCTCTGCTAGCTCACACAAATGATATGACAAACAAACCTGGGCATGAATCCGTATGTATTCATATTTGCAGAATTGTGTGAACATATTTCCAGCAAACCTGCTTTTATCTGCCCAGCACTCATGACCCGGAATTTTATGAGCCCTCATAAACTGACGTCAAATTTTTGAACGTATTTATAGCCACAGACGTTGGTAGAAAACAGTTTTGGTCGCAGAGTCACAAAGACCAGCAGATGATTCTAACCTTGAATAATTTAATTCAGAGCGATGTGCATAAGTGTCACTGTTGAATCCCTTGAAGAGAGAAAAAAAAAAGCTGCTTCAAGGTCTGCTTTAAAGTGAGAACAATCAACAGATCCATTTGTTTAGTGTCGTACTTGAAGCTGCAGTTGGGTGGGGTGTGGGGTGGGGGGGGGGGTGCACAGAGCTGTTGCTGCTGCTGAAAGCATGCTGACCTTTTCTATCTTCATGCTATATAGCAACATGACAGCTCAGGAGAAGATCCAGAGTTCATTGTACATATTTTGACACTGCAATCTTTCATGATAGAATGATGTGTGAGCATGGATAGACTTCCCGACTTGAAAGACTCTTTTTCTTCTTCTACTAAATGCTTTCCTTATGGGTGAGCTGGGATAGATTGTAAGATCTGTCCACAGTTTTATGTCATGTCACAGACAGTTCCTGTCTAAATTTAAATGTTTTCATGCGATCCTCATTTTGAATCCCTCTGTTTCTTATACTTTAAGAAACACTCAGACTTCTGACAAACACCAGAGAAGCAGGTGTTTCTCAAAGCTGGCGAGGAAAGCCGGAGCTGAGTCCTGGCAGGTGCCCTCACCTCCGACGGAGGGAGGTGTGACAGTCTTGGCATTTGTGTGGCATTTATTGCCGTCTTTCAGTATTGTGAGTGGTCACGTAACATCTTCAGAGAGGGCTAAATGTTGAATATGTGGCAAAAACAAGAAAATCTTCTCATAACCCTGTAATGCCCCTTTTTGAAGGAAAAAAACAAATTTTTTGGAATTAGGATGTTTTTTTTAAGATGAAATCCACACAAAAAACTGCAAAATATTTTTTTAATGAGATATAAATAGTCTCAATAATGATACGTTGGGAATTTTGGTAACTTTTTGCTTGTAACAATGTTAGTTCAAGATGAAGAAATTTTGATGTGAGTGTTCAGGAATAAAACACCTGATTTATCCACTGTCTCAAATTTAATCCACACATTTTTAACATGGTGTGACTGCATTATAAATAAATAATTATCAACATTCTTTTACATTCTTTCAACACAGTAAGTAGTTATACTAAAGAATGAATACCTATAGATGTTATATTCTCACCACAAAGTTAGAAAGTTAGCAAAACCTTTTCCCGCCAAAAATGGTTTTGAGATTTCATGGATGCAGCCATTTTGACATGAACAGAAAAAGACCTTCTAGCGCCTCCTGTGGAATGATAATGAACAACACCGAAGAAAATGTGGATCAAGTTCTATACAATGGGTTTTTAGAGAAAATCTGGGTCATACTGATGAGATAGGGGTCTTAGAAATGAATGTTTCAAATATGATACCAGTGGTCAGAGGTGGAGTTAGGAAATTATATATGGGGGAGAAGAGGGTGGGAGATTAAAAACGGCAGATTAGAAGGCAATGACAAATGATGGGATAAAAAATATGCATTCTAAACTGTTTTATTACCGTTATTAATAGGAAAAAAAAAGTTGTTTTTAAGCTCAGGTACTATTACAGAGGCTTAAAGAAGCTTATATTGGTAACTTATTTATCTTTGTCAATAATGATTCTAATGTTGACTCAAAGCAAGTAGGGGGCAAAGCTTTTGCCCCATTTGCCTACCCAGCTCTGCCCCGGGCAAAGGTTATATACGGTTAAGAGAAGAAAAAAACCCTATACATGTAATAAGGACAGAACCAAAAATCTCCAGACTGTTTATATGGCACCAATGTCTGAGAAGCTAAATCCTTTGCTGTTTTTTCTGAGGGACACGGGTCTAAAATTCACTTTATTTTTTCCGCACACTATTATTTAATCAAAAGCACTTGAAGATGAATTATATAATAAAACCATATAATTCAAGATGAATAGCAGACATATTCAGCTTTCTGCAGTGAAATTTAATGATATTTTTATTAAGTATATATGACCTACTTCAGTAAAACCATTTTATTCCGTTATGCAGTAAAACTTTGCGGTGCCGTCTTCCTTTTTGTAGGTCAGTGAATCTTAGCGTGGATCCAGTTGCAGGGGTCATTAGGCAGGTCCAAATCTTAAGTTAACTGGACCCAGAGCCTCACCCTTTGGATTCTAAAAATGAAGCCTGAAGTGGGTCTGGTTTGTTAACCTCAAGAGTGATCTGAAATAGGTGATTGGGAGGATAAAATAAAGACAGAGTTTTGTTGAGGTCCAACCAGCATCCCATAAAAAAAAGAAATCAAACAGAAAATAAACTAAAATACACTTATTTTAGGTTTAAAGTCAAATTTAAAAAAAAAATCATTTTAGCAATAACAGACAGACCAGGCAAGCTCAACAAAAGAAAATCCAAGACTACGTTATTCTTATGAGACTGCAAAGGTTAAGAGAGGTTAATTTAGACTTTTGGATGAGCAGTAAAAAAACTGTCATAACACACATGTTCACACAAGCGTTAGGAGCAGAACAGCTAGGAAGATGACCATTGATCGAATCATTTCCACCTCAAAGATCCACCCCCATGACTGATTACTGAAGATGTCAAAATGTTCACCCCCAAGAAAAACTTCTTTCCCGTGAGAAACATCTAGGTACCTCAGGAGCAGTTTCATTGTGGAAACTCAGATGGAAGAGGAATCAGTAAAGTCTGTCGTTGAGGTACTCAGGAGGAATAAAGGAATCTTCTAAAGGAAATGAAGAGCAACTGTGTGCAGGGTGTTTGAGGTAGGAAAATACAACAATCAATCTAAGGAGATAATCCAAAAATACATAAAATGTATTAAAAATATAAATTGAAAATAAGAATAACTTCCTAAGGAAAAAAAATAACATAATATATAAATAAAATAAAAAAAAGTATATTAAAACTAATAAAATAAAATTAATAAATAAATAAGATAAGATCAACTTAAAGCAAAATTAAAAAGGTGGGTCTTGGGCCTCTTTTTAAAACCTCTACGATCTCTGCAGCTCTGAGGCTCTCCGGCAGGCTGTTCCAGAGGCGAGGACTGTAAAGATGAAGTGAAGCCTCACCATGTGTTTTGGTCCGCACTTTAGGAGCAACTAAGAGGCCGATGCCGGAGGACCTCAGGGTCCATATCTTAAAAGCAAATCATTTAAATAAGAAGGCCCAAGACCATAAAAACATTTATAAACTATTAAGAGAACCTTAACCAACCCTGAAACGCACAGGGAGCCAATGCAGTGATTTTAAAACTGGTGTAATGTGCTCCAGCCCCCTGGTCCTCGTCAGAACTCGTGCTGCTGAGTTCTGTTGAAGCTGTAGATTTGACAGAGACTTTTTAGATAAACCAGAGAGCAGGGCATTACAATAATCAAGACGACTAAAAATAAAAGCATGCATCAGCACCTCTGTGCTGGCAAGAGAGAGGAATGGGCGGACTCTGGCGATATTTTTGAGATGATAAAAACCGGTCTTCACAACATTTTTAATGTGTGGAATAAAATTCAGCTCAAAGTCAAAAACTACAGCCAAGTTTCTCATATAGTGAGAAATTTTGAAATGACTGGGTTTGAGTAAAATCCTCTCTCTTTTGTCTTCTCGACCGATGATAAAAAAGTTCTGTTTTGTCCTGGTTGAGTTGAAGGAAGTTCTCTGCCATGCATGATTTTATATCTCAAATACAATTTAAAAGAGTGTCTATAGGTTCAAGGTCATCAGGTGACACGGCGATGTAAAGCTGTGTATCATCAGCGTAGCTGTGAAACTTAACGCCGTGTCTCCTGATGACATCCCCAAGAGGCAACATGTATAAATTAAAGAGTATTGGACCTAAAATTGACCCTTGGGGAACCCCACTACTTATTCAATGGATTCTTGAGGAGGATGTATCCAAACTTACATATAAATGTCGATCAGTTAGATAAGAATGAAACCAGTTAAGAACAGTTCCTGAGAGGCCAACCTGACTCCTAAGTCTGTCTAATAAAACCTGGTGATCTACTGTGTCGAAGGCGGCGCTAAGATCAAGTAGCACCAGGACAGAGAGTTTCTGCGAGTCAGAAATATTTCTGAGGTCAGTTAAAATCTTTAACTGATTTATCCTGAAGCCAGACTGACATTTTCTAAAATATTATGTTTGTTTAAAAAATTTTTTTGTTGCTCAAAATAAAAAATGGAAAAAAAGGAATTTGTATTTATAGTTTTAAACGCCAACTGAATAATAATTATGTAAATTGTATCCATATAGGTGAAAGAATTGGACCGCCGCTTATCGATTTGAGGACCTTGTGTCGAAGTATGTGAGAGGGAGAGATGCACACCTGTACCAAATGCAGAAAATGGGGTCAGCATCAGAACATGAAGGAAACTTAAACCTGAATGTGAGTACAAAACTCTAACAAACATGCAGAGAAGCAAAGTGCAGCAGAGGAATACATGCAGCTCCCAACAGGTGAAAGTAATGAGCCTGATGAGGAGGGAAGTCCTGAGTGACAGCAGCTGCTGCAGGTCTGGCAGCACAGCGGAACTTGACTACATCACTGCACGTGCTGGGAAGAAGGAACACCGCCTTCAAAAATGTTAGTTTCAAATTATCATTCTTTAAAGAACCAGGATGAATTGATTTGACGCTTCGTTGATACCTACAGACTTATCAGTGTGGAACTGCTTTGCACTTTTCTGCCAACGCTGATTTAATTTAGATCAATTTTCCCACTGTCAGCAATAAGAGGTTTATACAAAATAATTTGATAGTTAGAGCCATCAGTGCAGATCCAGAAAGGATGGAAGTGAAACAACATTTTCAGATGTAGCTTGGCCGTTGTACAATTTCCAAGCAGTTTTTCTGGCTAAGAGCCTAAAATAAACCCATCTGACTCCAGCTTTCAGAACAAGAACATATAGTTCTACACTCTCACATTCTGGAGTCCTAGTTCAAGCAGCAGAACCAGACTGCCAGTGTTGTGACCTCAGTAAGTGCTCAGAAGAGTGATGGAGCCACAGAGAGTACTCTCTGAGGCTGGTACAGAGTAATGGTCTTTGACAGGAGTATGAATATTTAAGGAGCCACAGAGGAGAAGTTTCTGCATCGTGCTGAAGATCTGCTAAAAATGTTTTTTTTTTTCTCTTCTCAGGATGAAAAAGGTCAATAATTGCTAACACATTTAAGCCCACAACCAGAGATTTTTCAAGATAAAAATACATTTTTATCTCTGTGTAAAAGTGCCTTTATGTTTCTCTCTAAGTGACTGAAATGTCGTTTGTTACACACCAACACATTGGGACATGAGACAAAAGTATATTAAAAATGTAAATTAAAATCAGTATGATGTTGCTTCTTTTGGTTATCTTACTTTTAAGTGATTGTCAGACATTTTAGAACAATATTTTTACATTTCTGTTGAAGGACTGTGAACCTGTACAGTTTATATTGAGGCTCCAGTTGTTTTAAGAGCATTTTTTTTTAACAATATGAAAAAAAATGTAATGTATATTTTTCTTAACCAGATTAAGTAAAAGTGTCCAAGAACACAGATTCCCATTTGAGCAAAGGCTTCAATAACATCATGCATGGTTCCCATAAAAGCTTTTGTTCATATGAGACGTTATTGTGATGAAAGAAATTGAGCCAAAGCACCTCCTCTAGAGCACACAGAGAGGTGAAAGTGTGAAGGCAGGAGTGTGTGGAGACATGTGTGTGTGTGTGAGTGCAATCAGAGCATGATGATCTGTCTGCGTGGAGATGATTGTACCCTGCAGGCTGTAAGCTAAGGAAACCAACTGCACAATGCAACCCCGGTTCACTGACTGCTTCCCATGCTGCTGGAAAATAAAGGAAGTTAGCATGAAGCTAGCTCTGGTGTTGGTGCATTTGTCTGAAAAGCAGAACAGATTGACCACAAAACAAATCAGCTTATAAATACAACCGCTTGCTGCTTTTATTGAAAGAAAGCCATGGAAGCTGGAAGTGCAATGTAGTTAATGTCTGGGATCATGTGTGCACCAGAGAAAGATTACATTTCAAGATTGCATGCCTGAACCTCACAGCAAGTAGTAAAAATTCTCCTTCTAAATTCAATGCAAAGGAAATCAAGGACCGAGGCTGCAGGCTGTGTGCAGTTTACTGTCATCAGGGGAAAATGAAACTCACAGGTTAATCAGGGTGAGAAGCACCAGGTAAAATTCAGCATGACATTCCACTTTGAAGTTTATATACAATAAAAGGACTTCAAACAAACAAAATCCCCTTTTGGACACAAAACCTTTAACTAATAAAAAATGTGGAATAAAAAACAACTTGCACTTGGAATAAAAAACATTTGAATGACATAAAAAACACTAAAGGCAGTATAAGCAAAAAGCAAAGCTAAAGTAGTTCTTCGACATGAATTGGTCCTAAATCCAGACAGAATTTCCCTTTGGTGAATCCATGTTAACCTTTACGGTATCCAAAAAAAAAATTAAAGCTTCTTTTTTGATGCTACATTTGTGTTTATACCTCATAAATAACAGTTTTCAGGGATGACTCGTTCATATATATCAATTTTTCCAAGTACATGGCAGATGCAAATTCTGAAGTTCTGACATATATTCTGAAGATCACAAACTATAGCCTGAAGTTGGTCATACAAACAGACAGAAGTTGAGCAATAAAGCAGTAAATGTTAAAGTAAAAAGTCATGGTTTTCATCCCTTATTGCTCTACCAAAATAAAAGCCCTCAATTATTCATGAATTTTAGCACTGATTGAATCGAAACAGCAGATTTCAAAAATGTCCTCCTCCTAAACTCACAGTTGTCATGAAGAAAAAAGCCGCGAGCATTGTAAACGTTTTTTTGTTCTGTTTTCTCGATGTAAATGTGTTCATCTTTGGCGTTAAATCTGGCTTTACAACATGTAAATCGCTGTGAGATGGCTTTTTTTATGAAACCAGCCTCATTTGAGAAACAGTAACTACTTCCTGGTTGGCTTCAAGTTTGACAACAACAGATGTGAGGCTTTATGTTTGCTGCTAACCCAAAGCGCATGATTTACAAATCCTGCAGCGTCTGCAGAATAACACTCAGCTACAACCTTAATTATTCAGCAAGTTGAGTGCAGCCGAATCACTGAACAGTAAAGCCACACCTGCACACATATGACAATCATGGAAACAAGGACATGAAAGTGATCAAAATGCATGAAACAAAGTCCATACATTTTGCTGCATATAATAATTCAGCATTAGACCTGAGGCTCTAGAGCCACATGTGGCCACTTCATCCCTCATTAGAGCTTTACAGGAAAAATGAAAATGGTTAAATTAAATATAACAATGTTTCCTTTTGATTTATTTGTTTTATGCAATTAGGATTCATGTTAAGATTTTTAACATCAAATAACTGAACAAAATGATGGTCAAAATGAAAATCTCACTTCTGCTGTTCAACAGTGTCTAGCGGCTGTTCAGAGGCAACACTTTTAAAGTACATAAATGCATTTACATAAATAGATTAAAAAAGGAGGCTCCAATGTTTTCATGCTTTTGGTAAAGGATGAAGGTTCTCCAAAGTAAAAATGATTAAAAAAAATACAATTTTTGAGATGACCTTCCATTTTTATTAATTTGCTGCAGCAGGAAGATCTTATTTGAAATAATGTGTTTTATTGTTTGTGCTGCAGTCAAAAGTAAAGTCAGTTGAACTTTGTATTTCTTGTAAAATGAAACACTCTTATCATTAAAGCATAGTAAATTCTTAAAAGCTACATTTCATTTTAAACAATGGTTTGATGGCCACAAAAACATAAATAATGATTATTTTTTTGGAACATTGCAGCTTATAATGGATTTTGATCAATACGAAATTGGACCGAATTGCTCTTTAGGGGTTCTTGGGATTCCTTTTTTTTAACAGTGTCTTATGAAATTAAAAAGACAATTGTTTTAGTTATATTTATGATTATATTTTCATGATTTATCAATGAAGATTTTTTGAGCAACCACGTAAAAAAATTCTTAATCTTTGTCTAAGAAAATCTTCGTTCCCAAGTTTTCTGTGGATTTTTCTTAACATCTACGACAGGTCCTCAATAACTGAGAGCCAATTTGTGGATTAAAACATTGTTTTTTGAAAACAGGCCCCTTTAAACCTTAAGCTTGTTCGTTCCGTCTCATTCTGCTCTAAAACGCCTAAAGGAAGAAAAGCAGACACTCATGTCTTTGATTTTTCTTTCCCTCTTATCTTCTCCAATCATATTATATCAAGTGGACGGGCAGCTGTCAGCGCACCACTTTTCTGGACATTTGTTGTTGAGACAGCTCATGATTTCTGGTAGAGTGGACACACCTGCCAGACAAAAAACATCTTTGAAGTTGTCTTCCCGCGGCTGAACCCGATCAAACTCCAAACCCCACAGATTCTTCGTTGTGTCATCCACTTCTTACCCATTGTTAACTTTTGCTTTTGAGGGCACATGATGAAATGCTGCATCAACCTTTGAAGTGTCTAAACTCTGTTTTCAAAGTAAGATGTGTCACATTGGGTGTACACACAGATGGAGGCAAATTTAGTGACATGCTCCCACATCAAAATAAAGAGACAAAGATTTACCTTTTTTTTAAACTTCCTATCAAAGTTAACAAAAAATAGTAAATCACTGATAAAAAAAGTTTTATTGTAATTTATTCACAAGCTTTATTATAGAGGAACAAAAACACAAATATAAAGAAACATTTCCCACTCAAAGATTTTATTTCTACTGACATACATTTAACTGAACCCATCTGCACCAAAATGCCACAAACAATCATTTCTCTCTAACATCTAGAGTACGGAGCTCTACGATTGCCATGAGTACATCGTTGACATTGCGTCAGAGCGCAGAGCGGGCGAATTGTCCGTGTCTCCCCTCATTACGCTGTGGATCCAGGGTAAATAGGAGGAAATCCTCATGTAGACCGCGTATTTGTGCCTGTTGCAGGGTTTGTCGTAGGTCAGGATTCCAGCAGCATACACATCTCCGGTTTGAGGGTCCGGAACTGCCAGAGCACCTCCGGCGTCACCAAAACAAACATTTTCCTGAAACGTTGTGGCTTCAGTGCAGAACATGTTCTCATCCACTGCCGGCGTGAAAGGATTATGCTCATATTCTGCCTTACAGTCCGAGTGATTGGCCAGAGGGAGCACTAGGTGTTTGAGTGATGTAGCAGGGGTGAGGAAAGTCCCCCAGCCCCAGCCTGCAATGACCCCTGACCCTTGTGAGGCCTTGTCCCCATCCTGACCCCTCTCTGGCAGAGGGATGGGGGTAACCTTGTTAGTCATGATCACTGAGTATTTGAGTTTGATAAGAGCCAGGTCATTGTCCCAGTCAGACTGATTCTGGAAGCCGGGGTGGATGACCACCTGCAGGGGGAAAAATATAAGATTTTAGGTCTTTAGGTTTTATTTCCAACTCAGACAAAAATGTCTGCTTTTTTCAGCTTTTAAAGGCAAAATCTTGACAAAAAGCCACATCTTCTTTGATCCACCTACCACAAAGGGAGCTAAAAAGACCAATTTACTGTGTTCTTTCATCATAAGCTGGAAAGTTTTGAAGACTAGAGTACAAGTGTTTTTTAAGAAAATTAAAGAAAGAAAAAAATTAAAATGACTGTAAAATTTCCCTTTTATGTTACCCTCTAAATTTGATACACTTTTTTATTTGTCTATATTCAGGTTTAAATCCTTAACTAAACAATGTAATAATTAAATAATATCTACCTCTATCTGGATTGTCTTACCTTAATATGATCATTAACATTAATTTACATAATTGTCAGCTTTGTAACTCAGAAAACATAATCGAGGATGAAATCTAATTTGCTTTTAATTTGATCTCCTGCAGCTCCTGGTAATAGGTTATATGAAAAAAAAAACTCCATCAGCAGCAAACATTTGTTTAACGATCAAGTTTATGTGATAAAAATATCAGTTTACACCCATTTATTATTTTATTTTGAGAAGAACAGAAGTAGAAAAATACTGTTGCAGTAAGCAAACAAAGAAGAGATGAGTAGTGTGAAGGAGTTGGAGGTCAATCGCATATAAATGCCTAAATTATATTTTGACAGGGTGGAGTTGTGGAGAAAACCTGCCCCTGTGACCCCTCCCTTTTCATTGTGCGCCCCATCCAGACAGTTCTTTTTTATTGCATCTGAATTAAAAATAGCTTCCCCTGAAAGCAGGAGTTGGCTTAGAAAGAGTGCTGCTTCTATAGCACTAAGCAGGTAGACTAAAATAGCACTTTCTGACTGTTTTTTTTAATTTTTTTATGTATCAGTCAGTGAAATGCTGGGGGCTTCGTCTAAAATAAAGCCAAATCAAACATAAAAAAATCCCAAACATGACTTTGATGAAATACTTACAGACTAATCTATGACAACCAACAAATACTGAATTGTGTAATCCAAGCAAGTCCAGAAGCATTGAAGACTGTAGAATAGCTGATGCAATAGAATAGAATAATAGCAAAAATCATGACTGCTCTCACCACAGCCTTCTACACCCTATCCTTCATTCTTGCTAAAACTCTCTTGTCACACCTGAAACCTTTCCAATCAAATGTGCTTCAACATGTCTCCTTAACACTCTGCTGTTCTGGATTGTTGACTCTAATTACCTAAAATCCTCCACTTTCTTTAACATCTGCTCCCTGTGACCTTAAATTAGCTATAAAAAACAGAAAAAAATCTGAAATCAACTGTAAGTTAGTTTTAAAAAACTTCAGACTTGAAAAGTTGGGAAAAAGTTCTTTAAAGTGCTTGTAGGTTGTTTAAATTTAAAACTGAGGTTATGGCTGTGAGACAGAAGGCTCAGAAGAGGAGAGCTCTCATTTTTAAGTGTGTTAGTCTGTAGTATGCACTGATCAAATCCACTTTTTTTCACCTTCTCGACGGCGACATCCTTGCAGACTTTGACTTCTGCCTTCCGTGAGATTCCCAGGTACACTTTGGGGATGAGGGGGTCTTTTCCCTGAATGTTCTGTCGATTTTTCTTTACAAAGAGGTTCCTGGCGGTCGTCAGCACCCAGCGGTCAGAGATCAGGGCGCCCCCAGCAAAGCCTCCATCCAACACACGGTCGGAGAGATAAACCATGGCCTGCCATGGGACATGAGGAGCCAGTGTTCCCCCAACCATTCGCCTGGAACGATCTGATGATAGTGTTGGTTTAGGAATAAATATAAAAAAACCTTACTCACATTTTCAAATAATGTATTCATGTACAGTATCTCACAAAAGTGAATACACCCCTTACATTTTTGCAGATAATTATTTGTATATTTTTAAATTGGATAACACTGCGAAAATTAATTTTTGACACAATAAAAAGTAGTCTGTGTCCATCTTGTATTGCAGTGTAAAGTGTTTTTTTTTGCAAAATAAATCATAATAGAGGCATCAATAGCCAAACCCCCGGCAACAACAGTGAGGGGTGTACTCACTTTTGTGAGATTCTGTTAAAACATTTTGGCCTTACAAAACACTTGTTTTAATCATTTTTGTGTGTACAACATATACATTTTGTTGTTGTATTACTAAAATAACCTAAAGATATCCAAATAACATGGTTCATAGGTTAATTGGTTACTCTAAATTGTCCCTAGGTGTGAACGTGAGTGTGAATGTGTGTGTGATTGAGGCCCTGTGACACACTGGCGACCTGTCCAGGGTGAACCCTGCCTTCGCCCATCAGCAGCCGGGTTAGGCTCCGGCACCCCCGCGACCCCGAAAGAGACAAAGCGGCCAAGAAAATGAATGAATGAACCTAAAGACAAAAGGCAGTTCCAACAGCTGTTTGGACCCTCCTCCATTTTTTTTAAGCTTGGTCTTGTACGTTTGCTGTTTCACTAAGTTCCACCTTAGTGTAGATTGGCTGAATGTAGAAAAAAACACCAAATTTGTTCCTGTCTCTTATTGTTTCAAACAACAGAACAGCCTGGGCCACCAGTCCTGTCAAAGGTGTCTAACTTGGTCTGCTACCTGCGGCTCCAGAGCCACATGTGGCTCTTTTATCCCTTTATTGTGGCTCTTTAGTTTTCATGTAAAATGATAACGGTTGAATACATAAAAGGTTAGTTATTTAAGTTTTGTAATTTCTGCTTTAACACATCAAACTAGGCAAAAAAAAAAAAAAAAAATTATTGTCTGGAATTCTTTAGAAATGTTATTTAAATTTGTGTTTTAAGTTCATAGTTGGTCAAATAAAAGTCTCCAAACTTTTGTTTGGAAATTATACTAAAGTGTGTAAAATTTTGAACAAATGCAGCTGAAAATAATAGAAAATGCTTTAGAGTTGTGTGATTTGTGCCTCACACCGTAGACAACTACAATAAAAGGTTTTGAGCTTTTTTGTTGCTGTTTTTAAAAATAAATAGATTATATTAAAAAAAAATATCTGAGAGTAAAAGGGAGAAAAAGATCGTGGCACTCCAAAATCCTAATGATAAAAAACATCGTGTTTGACTGTCTTGCTTTTTTAATTGAAGTAAAGCTGCTGGAGCAGAAAGACCTTTTTTATTCTGAAAGGAACTCCTGTGTTTAATTTTGTGTAGTTTCATTTTTGTAATATTTAAGTTATATTTATAAACATTTAATTGGCAAAAAAAGTATATATATTGTGTCTTTTTTTAACAATTAAGTGAGACTTTGTGGCTCATGTTGGGATTTGGTCTGTAAGAAACTGAGCCAAATGGCTCTTTTGCTGTTAAAGGTTGCAGACCCCTGGTCTACTCCAACCCACAGGTACTAAAACTTTTGATACGCCACCTTGTGGAAATGTCTTCAATTTGAGTCCAGCCAGACCAAGTCTGTCTAAATGGAAATGTAACTTCACCTGCACAGCTCGGTCTGCAGACCAGGAAATTGATTATCTGCATCTTGTGTTTTCCTACTTAAGTTTAGGTCTCATCCTGGAGTTTATTTCAGTTTGGATTTGTGTTTTGTGTGATTTGTGACTTTTCCCCCCACCATTTGGGCTCTCAACTGCTTGTCTGACTGTGACATGGTATCGATACCAAATGAGGTAGAAAACTTCATTAAAGTAGGAGACAAATGCCAATTGATCAATAATTCACTCCTCCATTGCTGTGTTTCTATAGGGAACTGTCTGGTGAGTGAGAAACAGCACTGACCTGCTGATGGCAGATACTGAATGGGGTAGGAATGGTACCCTGGAACATGAATGCAAAAGACAAAACATCTAACGAACAATGCAGGGAGTCAGACAATGTCTGCCTGGTTTCACCTGTATAGCTGAGCTTGAAAGAGCAGCCATGCCTCTTTGATCTTTCCAGCATGTGATATTATGACAGATTTTAGAAAGAGAGTTCTTCAACAACCAGCTGCGAGACAATGGGTTTATTCAAAAGGTGTTTTTGTAGTTTAAGCTTAAATTAAGGTGAGATTTTGTACACATGACAGCTTCAGCTGCATGGTAGAAAAAACTCCTGACATTTGTCATCTGATAGAGACCCATATGTGTGACACCCCGTCAGTGAAGAAAGAAACTCAAAATCAGAACAAAACCACTTAGTGAAGCTTTCACAGCCAATTAAAAAGCTGTTTTCTCAACAGAATTCAGGACATGTTGTGGATTACACTCATCCGTCCTCACGTTTATGCTGAAAACATCAAATGTTTACTCATTATTTTTAATTTATTTAATTTCACATTCAGATGAGGTTTAGTTTGTTATTAAGTCTCTTGGTCAGTAAATGAGTTTGTCGCTGATGACTGCCTGAATACAAAAAGGATTCAGAATCTCTGCCTGCTTTTTAATCTACTTTGTTCAAAAGCTGCTTCTCCTTTACTTCATTAATTTGATAAAAAACATCCTCCGTTCTCACTAGAAATGTGGCTGTGCTTCCTACAGAACAGCAGAAGCTGTCGAGGAGGTGTAGTGTGAGTATTTTAGGAGAAATCAAGCTTGTGTGCTGGAAGTAGGTGTGAAATCAGAGAAGAAAAAGTTATTTTTCAAAAACGTGTTCCCTACTTAATCGGTAAACCAGTACAGAGTGTCACTTCTGGCACAACAGTAACTGCTTTTGTATCCGGCTTTGCTTTGGTTGTGTTAGCCGTGATTTTGGTCCAGACGTGCATGCAGGTGTAAGAGGGCAGTTTAGGATCATTAAATTTAGTTTTTAGCTATCTTCAGCATGACTTTTTTTTTTGCCATTAAGCAAGCATCAGAAGTCCATTGAGAGTGGACTCTCATTTTCAAGAACACCCTGTTCACATTCACAGAGTTTCAAATTCATGCTCAGGAGTACAACCACAGAAAATCCTGTGGCCACTGAGCAGCTCCACTGAGGGCCTTGCTCATGGGCACAGCAGGACGGTTGGATCTAGATTCAGAACTGTCAAGACTGGAACCAGCCACCCTGCAGCCACATCTCAGACCACTAGGTCACCACAGCTTTTTTTTTTTTTCATTTGGCTTTCTATTCAGAAAAGACTCTTAAAGAGACGTTGTCTAAAGATTGTTCCCTGTTTACTGTTTGATTTTTGTGAAAACTTTTTGAAGTTTGTTAAGTAAAAAGAGGGAAAAAGCCTCAAATAGCAGTCAAATCTGGAGACCCAATGCCTCATTTTAATCCTCTACATACCTGCTTGTGAAACACATTGAAAAAGTTCACAGAAAATCAGACAATTGCATCCTTATAAATTGCGATGATTGTTCCTGTGACCGTAATGTTATTAGTGTTTAAAAAAAGAGTTGTAACTTTAGTAGTTAGTGATACCTGGAAATGTGGTCCTCCCCTCTGCCACACAGACCCAGGCAGCCAGGAGGACTGCAGCTGCACAAAATCTACACAGAAAACAAATAAAAAGCAACTGTTTACACCTGCTAAAATGAATCACATATAGGCTTTCATTAAAATCCAAACCAGGGAAATCTTCCAAAAAAGGACTAAATCACATCTTATATATTTGAATGATGAAATCATCTTGATCAGAGGAAACATTTTACTCACTTCTTATTGAAAGTTTCCATGTTCCACAGCAGTAATTAGCGCCTCAAGAAATGATGTGATATTTTCCTGCTTGGGGTATTTATATGACAGGAAAAAAAAAAAAAAAAAAAAAAAACTTTTTCCAGGAAATTGAAAACAAAGATTGAGCAATAATCTTCACAAAAACTCACAGGATTTCAACACATCAAAACTTGGAGAGAGAAATAAACAGCATTTTAACATAATTTGAACTTTTCTTCTCACACTGACTCAGTCAATATATTTAAGAAAATATTTTAACGGTGGCAGAATTAGAAAAGACACTGTGAGCCTCTTGTTCGATCAAATGTTCAAAGATCTCTGCCTCCTGTTTTTTTTAAGTAACTTGGTCATATTGATCACAGGCTCAAAGTTTGTGCAAATACAAACAGTTTGATTTTGTAACATTTAAGTCCAAGGAAGATAAGACAAAGTAAATATTACTAATTTATTCTTATAACGTTAGAGGAACAGGTTGTAACTTTCAGTACATTTTATTTTGTTGTTACAGGACGAAAAACGCACATGTTGCCTCATAAATTTGCCTTCAGGGCAAAAATAAATAAATAAATAATTGAATGATTCCTGTTTCCTGGCAGCTAGATGAGGAACTGTCATGTCAGTTTGTCAAATATTCATTTACCAGAGGCCACACTGTAACACTGATGTTTCCTTTAAAGTAAAAAACCGTTTGAATCATTTCCATGTTTGTTACCTCTAACCGCTGTTGAATGCTGAAATTGAGAAAATCCTATTATAAAAAAAAGTAATGGTAGTCACTTCTTAGAATCAATTAGGATTTGTTTTCTTTTCTTTAATATTCTGAATAAAAATAAAAAGTGATATAAGTCACAGCTTGATCAAGATTTTAAAGATCTGGCTCTTTTGTCCTGATTACTTTATATGTAATTTGCTCACATTGCAAACAGTTTTTGAAATATGTTTTCAAAATGACAGTTAAACATTAAACAGTTAAAGAATAAAAGTTGCTACACCAAAATAAATAAATAAAAATGTAAATTATGAAGTACAGCCCAACAATCCTTAGTAGGTCTTTTTATATGGATATGAGGTTCTGCCCATGGACGTGAAATATTACCATACATTTAAAAAAGGGAGATTTATTTTAGTTAAAAAAAAACCCCAAAAAGAATAAAATAAAATAAAATAATGAACTTCAGTTTAAGAGATTCAGCTGGTTCTTGCTACAATGCTGATACCAGTAAACTTTGAAATAAAGAAACAGCAAAGCATTGCAAATTTGTTTTTGATTTAGAAGCTACTTGAAAAAAACAAGTATGAATGGATTCCATTAAATTGAATGTCAGACACTTTAAAATGCACTTTAGTATCTTTCACAAATAAAATGCAGCACTGTTTAAAATGAAAAACCACTGGAAAAACAAAACAACATTAGTTGAATTTTTAGTTCTGTATCAGTGATTTAAATAACATCTGCTAATGCACAACAATAGGGACCAGTACACTTCTGTTTTTCAACCACTGCACTTGCTGGCTCTCTAAAGGTCAGTGAATTTTTACATGACCCAATTTTAGCCTAAATTTTATTGCTGGAGATTTGCTCTCAGCTTGCAGTCCATAACTGTACAGTCCTCAGAAAGGATGTAGTGTAAACCAACCACAAACAACGACCATCAGAAACCGTAACCTTGTTGATATTAATTTAGCTTTCCTTTTTAAATAGGTTAAGAATCTACGTTTTTGGTTTATGACTAAACAGACTGAGCATGAATGCAGAAAGTGTCACAGAGCCCAAGGCCAGTAGAACATTAGGAGTAATTTATTCAAATAAATGTTTCCTTCTCTGCATTGAATTATTCTTAGTTTGACTTTTAACATAGGCCTAACTGATGCAGTGGCCTTTAGCAAAAGGCTATAGATATGTATGTGTGGCCAACCATGTTGTACCTTGACAGTTCATGCAGGCTGCTGGCCTCTCTATAAGTTTTTTTTAACTGCAAGCCAGATCATATCTATTTAGAACACAGAACCAGACATCCTGTATGACCCCTCCTATACACACGGGATGCGTCTTATAGTTATTTATTTGGCAGATTTCCAAAAGGCCTGGAGGAGTGAGTTACATAAGGTGGCTTAGCATGTGCATTCCTCTGCTCTGGCCATGTTATCATTCCTTTTATATTTCCATTTTCATGTCATTGCTGTTTGTATTAGTGATGTCAGGAAAAGGGCAAGTCAACAACATGTCCTTCAATGTGTTGTCCAGTGTTTGCAATCATTTTCCAAGGGAGGATCTGCTGTGATTGCTGTCATCTCTGCACCCCGGGGGCAGAGAGGACGGGCGTGACCATCCTCCCATGTTCAGCACTGAGTCTCTGCTCACAGGCAGGGGCCGTCAGAAAGAAAAAGTGAAAAAAAAGTAGGGATTATTAAGTTTTTAACAGCCTTTTTGAGGCCAGAGAGGATTTAAACGATGCATACAATAAAAGTTGAAGCTGTGAGAGACTGTGCAGACTGGTGATGGACAGAGAAGATGAAAGGGGAGGGACACGTTTGAAGAAGAATGTGGGAAGAAAGACTCAAACAGGAAAGCAAGATGCTGCTGAGGACTTTACCTTGAAGCTTCGGGGAAGAGCGCGTACATTCGGTCAGGAGGAGGAGGAGGAGGCAGGGGCTGGAATTTGTGCGCTCAGAAGCAAGACGGAGGAAGAGGAGAAGGAGGAGGAGGAGGGAGAGGCTGAATCACAGCGACAGCTGGAGTTTGTGAGAGGCAGTGGGCTTTTCCGGAGAATGAATGATGAGGGACAACAGCTCCACTTTCTCGTGCACCGGAGGGTTTTTAACTGGATTTTACTTCCACTAAGTCGGCATTTTTAAACTGGATTGTGTTTGTTTGTAAACTCCAGCTCAGCAGTTGCTCTGTGGCAATGCAGGTATGGTTTGATTTATGGTTATTTATGACTTTGTGCAAAAAAAGCTTCCACATTCACAGTTTATTCTGTATGAAAATAAATGTTTAATGCATGATGACTGCTTCGATGGCTTCAATTCTTTAAAAACAATCAAATAAGTTTGAAGATTTCTATACGGCAGACTGAGCATTTATGGCTTTAAAAGCTGTGTAATTTTTAATAACAAAGCCCACTATTCTATACTAATTGCTTTAATTATGCTTTCAGCTCAAATGATCTAACTGCATACATTATCAATCCCATAAAGTAAAAGATGAATGTGTCATCTGCATTCATATTTTCCTTTTCTGTGTCCCCTTTTGAAGATCATTGCACATTTTCATCACAAAATAAATACATTTTTATTCATTTTAAAGACTGCACTGTATTAGCAATTCTTTGATTCACTCTGTTTTTATTCTTTACAACTCCGTTTGCATTTAAAACACAACAGAGCAGTGAGAGATAAGCTGTCAGGTGAATCCCTGTTGGGCGTCAGATCATTGTGCAGCAGCTATTGACACAGTGCATTAAGGCCACCACACTCAGTTTTAAATGAAACACTCATGTTTCACATGAAAAAAAAGATTTTTTAAATTTATTTGTGAATTTTCAGCAATATTTTTACAGCTATTTATGTATTTTAATTTCCAAATAATAAATGAGTTTATGAAAAAAGGTCATACTGTATCATCTCAGTTGATTTACAATTAAAAAATGCATTAAAATTAAGAATTCTGAAGAATATGATCAATTCTAAAATTGTATAGTAGGCCCTTTAATTTTTTTTAAGTCTTTAAATCTCCTTAGCATGCAGCATATTCAATTTTTACAGTATTTTCTGACAAACCAAACTTTCTTTAGACTCTGATGCCATCATTTTAGGATTTAATAAGGAGCTCAAATGTATTGGAATTAGTAATTCAGAATAAATTATTGTTTGAACGGGGAGAAAATAGCTCAGAAACATAAACGATGAATGTCTCAAACAAATAAGAGGAATTCAGACGGCGACAGACTGATGAGCAAAGACATGAAGAGAAAGTTCTCTCTCTCTCTGTGTTTCGCTCAGAGCTACTGATGGCCTAAAGCCGGACTGTCCTGTGTAGTTATTACCACACATGACCCCCCCACATGTGTGGTGCAACATGGCCTGAGACCCCCTGACTCTTTATACGTATGTCTGGATCTGTCAGTCAGGGACTCAACCTGCCAAGGGAGATTTACTGCACACATCAGCAGCAAGCATCCCGGCCTTCCAGCTCACTGGATCTACTAGAACTACAAACATGTTATCCAAAGAGCTGCGTTGCATTTAGCCTATTCACATGTGAACAAATTAAAAATAATTAACTGTAGTTGAGATTATAATTAAATCAAAGACTTGGGTCACATGCATGAGTTTTGGCTCCCAGATGGTGCGTCGTCATGGCACAGCTGCAGGCTCTTTTGGATTTGTAAAATTAAGATAACTCCACTCTTTCTCATTTAAACTGCTTGCTTCCCTGACATTATGCAACCAATTACCTCATGTTCATCTCAGTCAACTGAAAACAATGAGCTCACCTTTGAACGAGGCAGAGAAGTTACTCTAATGAGTAAAAAGTGACATAAAAACGACCCAAAACTTGATTTGTAAAACTTGATGATAATCTATGATTAGTTAAGGTTAAGGTTGATGACACTTATATTTCACTGACAATAAATCATTTTCTTATATTCTAAACACAGAGGTAGCACATAAATGATTAGCTCTGCAGCCTTCAGTGAGGAAGGTCCTTGGTTAGATCTTCTTCAGGACCTATGTTCTGTTCTTCTGAACACGCATGACTGTCTTCCACATCTTTCCTTCTACAGAACAAAAACAACACTTTGGTTCAATGGTGACCTTGAATAAACTGAAACGGATGCTGGCTTTTTGTAATGTAATCCTCACTAAATCAGTTAGTTTTTTGTGTTCTGTGGGCGCTCATCTGGTCTATCTTCTCACCTAACACACCTATCAGTTTGAAGATGAAGATTCTGAGACGGATTTTCTAACAGCTGCCTGTGCTTTTGTGTGTGCTGTTAGCTCTGTGAGGAACCACGCCTGAGGTCCAGCTGCAGGGAAGACGGGCCGCCTCTCATCGCCTCTCAAGGTAAGCCTGTACTTGAGGCTCATTGTCTTACTTCTCCAAATAAAGATCATGCTTTTTGTTCGACCACTTCTTGCAGCTACTTATTTGTACCTAGTAACCTGACAATAATCACCCAAAAGCGTGTCATTCGCGATGGATCAGGTTTACCTGCCTTTTGTGTTATCCATGCAGCTCATTGATAAGTGCATTTACAGAGTTGAGTGTGTGTCATAGGCCGAGCCACATTTGACGTCAAACTTCTCCGACTCCTCCTTCAGAGTGCCCCCATCCTCCCACCCCCAAGTATTCAGGAGCTTTTTGCAGAATTTACCACTAAAAATGGTCCTTTGTGAGGCTCGGCCTTGATCACTCTTTGTCATGCGATTTTCATTTTCATGTTGCTATGACTGTCTGTTGGACTAAAGAAAAAAAACACACATTCTAATGCAATATTTGAGCCCCATTCACACTTCATTTATTTGATTTTACATTTCCATAAATAAGTAATATTTTTACAGCCGTAGGCACGATCCAGATGGATGAGAGACAGAAGTGCTGGGTTGAAAGCAAAAAATTGATAAAGTGAAAATGCATCAGATGCAAAAGCAGTGAGTAGAAAAATACACAAATTAGAAAACAGCCAGTGGGGAAGGTTACCCGCAACTTAGGAAAAACTAAACTGAGTAATTTAGTTTTACAAAGCAAGAGCAAGTGACAGTCAAGTTGGAAAACACTAAAGTTTTGTGTTAAAGAAAAGGCTTCTTTATGTTTTCCTTATCTGCATTGTAACAGACATGGTGTTGAAGCACAGCTACAGCAGTTCTGCACATTCAGACTATAACCCAGAGAGCCTTTGTTTCCCTCTGTTCAACTCATTACTTTAGTTTTGCATGTCTATATTTAATGCATTCTACTCCATCTAACTGCTAGCAAAACTAAAGCTGGATTTTCAAAATAAGATCAGAAAAACTGACAGAGAAATCATGAAAATGAGCTGGAAATAAAACACACATGGAAGCATACAAAAACTCAAACACATAAGATCACACAATCATCTCTTTTCATATATTGAATTGACTTTCATCTATTTTGCACAGATGCTCATGTTTGCATTCCCACTTTGGCCCTCAAACCAACTTGATGCCGAAAAAATAATAATTTTGTTGCACAAGGATCAATCAAATGTCTCATTGAGGATTATTGATCATGAGTGATTTTGCCAGGAATATTCATCAAACAGAATTAGAGTTCAAGTCTGGCAGGGAAAAAAAAAAAAGAATAATTGTGCACCCTTGCATGCGTGCAAACCATTAGAAAGACAAAGTGTGTTCAAATTAATGTGCTCCACCTGCTTGTAGTTAAATATAAAGCTGCTGCCTCTGCGTGAACTGACTTGCCCCCTGCACCTTTGGTAACTTTGTGTCAGTAACAAAGAACTGCAAGCTTCTTGGCATGAATCGAATGCAGCAATAACATCAAATAGTAACATCAAATAAAAGCTATTTAAAATTCTTTAACTCTGCACCACCCACTTTTTTAGAATTGGAGTTAAAGTAGAAGTTTCTCTCTGCACGTTCTAGACAAGTTATCAGTCTATCACAGGGCATCATCTCCACAAATATCTACCACACTGCTAAGGGACAGTTCAGACACTAGAATATATTTCTGGTATAGCTGCATGGTGGTGTAGTGGGGAGGCTCTGATTCAAATCCCGGCTGGGATCTTTCTGTGTGGAGTTGTATGTTCTTCTTGTGTATGCATGGGTTTCTGCAGACACTCGGGCTTCCTCCCACACCATAAAAATATGTTTCATTGGCTAAGATATCTATTGTGTAGCCCTGTGACTGAATGTAAACCAGTGCCGAGTGAACCCTGCTTTTGCCCAAGAAGATCTCCCATCGATAGTGCTCCAGGGTTAATTATGATTGTTTTATGTAAAGTTGGATGAATCCTTTTTTTTGGAGCTGCTATAGCTCATTATCGATGGGAGATTTTCACCCGAGCAAAAGTATTTACATGATTTTCAATATGTTGCATTTTTCTGAGTGTTACGGGTACATGCGTAAGTCTCACATGTCCCAGGAATGCGTTGACAGAAGGTCAAGTCTTTATTATCATTATTTTTTTTTGTCAGGAATTTTTTGTTCTCAAATCCCTAATCTTTTAGTAATTTTCAAGCATTTTTTCAAGATCATCCTGTGTTTTATTTTCAATTTTTTTTCCATAAACCACAGTTGGAAAAAAAAAACCTCCTCTAATTTATCATATGTTGTCCTATTTTTCAAATACTTTTTATTGGGTTTATTATATTGGGTAAAAATCACTTGGCAGTGATGGTGTAAATTTTTATTGTGAAAGTGTTCAAGATGTCAAAACTTACATCTTTGTGAAACAAGACAGGTTGTTAAATGTGAGAGTGAAAGGCCAAAAGATGAGTTTGAGAGAACTGCCTGCAGAGTTATGTCAAACTTTGTTAACAGCCACACACAAATTCAGTGATGGTGGCAGAGTTTCATGGGAATCCATTACTTTTTTTTTTTCATTGCAGAAGTGTGAAGCAACATCATATGTACAAAACATCCACAGTGGTATAAAATAAAAGCTGGAATGTAGACATACTGTGAGAGGCTAGCGTTCTCAGTGGTCTTTTAATTATGGTTATGCTGTTTCTAGGCAAAATTAGAAAACTTGTGTCATTTTCTTTGACATATAGTTTCTGTAGAACAGCAGTAATTCATTAGAAATTCACCTTTAACTTGTGGTTGGGACCGTTGGCGAGGAGTAAGTCTGTCCTTACTTCCCATCATCCATCTACTGAATTTAAATGCTCTCCCACTAGCTTACAGCCCTTCACACCCTCAACCAAACATACAGTATATCCTTATATATGTGTTCCATCATCAGATAAATGCTACAAAGACATGTAAAAAAAACACCAAAACTCTATTTTTTATTTGAATGAGTGTTTAAAATCTATCAGTGATTATCAGGTCTGCAGTACTTTTCTTTTTTTTTTTTAAGAAATCAGTGACCTTAAGGACAAACAATCTAATTCAGTACAAAAATGTTCATTTTCACATAATTTAATATGTAAAACTAACTTTTCTTTTCAAGAAAAGTTGAGAATTCTTTCTTTGTAGAGGTCAGAGAAAGTGGAACACCAGCTCTATTAACGGCAAGATAAAAGGAAGATGGCTGTTGCTCACAGAGCTGAACTGTGTAGCTGCTGCTGAGGGGTTCAGATCCCAGGGCAGACATGCATTGTGTGTAAGAGCAAAACACTTAAATTTAAATGAGGAACTTCCATTACTACCCTGCTCCCCTTTTCTAAGTCTAATTTGACGTTGGAGCGTTGATGATACCGAAATCTTAATGTCTGCAGCTTTTCTGCAGCACGTAGTCCCCTGTGCAACCTATTAAAACAGACATAAATCAAATATGAATTTAATTCTTATTTTAATATTCATGGAGACTTAGAGCTTGAACATTAATGAAGTTAATTTACCTTTTTGGGGAGGTATGGTTCAACTAGATTTCTGCAAATATACTAAAAATTAATTAGGGAATTAAATACTTTTTCTGTGTAATTTAAAGGACTAAATCTCTATAATCATTCTATTCATATTGACATTCAGGTTAGTTTCTTTCATCTGCATTTACTTTTGTTTAACCTTCAAAGACAAAACTATAATTCACTGGTGAGGAAAAATGTTTTTCTCTGCTTGAGTTCATTTGCTTTGCTGAAAAACTGTTTCTCATTAAGGTCTTAGTAATTCGATACCAGTTATTCTTTTTTTTTTTTACAGTTTTAAATGAATAAAGAAAGGATTATTTTGCGGCAAAACCGTAGAAGCAGGTTGATGAAGATAGGAGGAATATAAAATGGGTGGCATATCAGTTGTTGCATTAAGGACTTGTCTCGTAAGTGTTGAAATTATGGAATTTAATGCTTTTATTTTTACAAAAATGAATAGTACACTGCTAAACACCTGGGAAGCAAAACAAAAATACTTTCTTATTTTATTTTTTACAACAAAAGTATAATATTGAAGAACGATGCAAAACTTTTGATCAACTTAAGAGGATTATGGAGGCACAAGGAAGACAGTTCTTCAAGATTTCAAAAGCTGCTAAGAGTCTTTACTTCTCTGCCCCCTTGTGGATAATTGCTTAGCAAGAATGCAGGAATGTTACAGTAAAAGTAGAGCAATATTTTACAGTTTGTTTGTTTTTTTAAATACTGCATAAAACATTACAATTTAGCATTTAGAATGAATAACACTCAAGAAAAATAAATAATAATAATAAAAACTGAATTGACACAATGCTGACCAAAGATAAAACCATTTTTTCTGCTTTATGATGTTAAATGTTGACCAGTGCTTTCTGTATAAAATTATATACAATTTTATTTGGTCACAGTGAAACTTAATCTTTATTCAATACTATTTCTGCTCTCTGAGTCTCTCTGCTGTGATGTATTCTTGGAGATTTGTTGTGGTCCTGCACCCAAAGTCACACCATGACATTGCTTTGCTTTTGCTCCGGTCTGAATATGTCCGTTCCTGTTACCCTTTGTTTCCCTGACTGTGCGTACCTTCCCTTCTCTCCAGTTCAGTGAACAGCATAAATGATTGAGGGAGTCGTGTATTCGGTTGTCAGCTGAGAGACGTTTGGTACTGAACTCAGAGTTTTGGCGTGCGCCTCGACAGCATCGAGCTGCCTCTCGCTGTTTTACAGCGCATTGAAGCCATGCAGCTACAACACCGCAGGAATAACACAACAATAAAACTGATGTGAATAATATTTTTTTTACCGTTTATTAAATTTGATCAAAACTTTTTACATCAGAATTACAGCACACTCCACAGATTAAACTCTTTCACTCCGGATACAAAGAAAAATACTTTTGTTCTAGTTTATCATGTTTGCCTGCATCTTTTCAAATTGTTTCATTAGATTAATTTGTAAATCTGGAATTGTTACTGGAATTTCTGTGCAGTTCTGACAGATTTTTCTTTAAAACATGAATAGTTTTAATGTATCCTCCAATTTTTAAACCACAGTAATAGTTTTGCTCCTTAGTGGGACAAAAATTGTCAATCCACTGCTATGAAAAAGAGGTCACAAGAACTGGAAAAAAGCTTGTAAGTTTAATTTTTAATGCTTGAAAAAATAATCAAACTCTGAATTCCAACATGACAACCCTCACTAAATAAATTAAATAGATTCACTAGAACAGAAACAGCTGTGGGGATGAAATTAGGAACCTGGTGCGATTCAGAGTAACATGAAAGAAGCAAAACATGAACTAACTAATCACAAACCTAAAAAAAAATGAAGCCAATAAGGAACAATTTCTCACACTTGCAGTAGCTTGAGTCCTTCACCTTCCTCCAGGAGACAAGGTTTATCCAATTCTGCCCTCTACACGGTTCTGTTTCCTCTAAAAGCTCTGGCATCTCTGTTTTTGTTTGTGCTTAAGAGGAGTTTATTAATAAATTATGGATAAAAATATGAAATAGCTGTTTTGTTCAAGGGTACTTTTTATACAGAAACAGAACACAGATCATGGGAGAAAATGATTTATGAGAGAAGGAGGCAAAACACAAAGAGGGATTTTACATTTTCCTTTCATTTTTTTGTTTTTACCTCTTCATCAGGTCCATTTTCTAGTGTGAACATGGTTTCCTGAGAGGCACAACCAACAAATCATCATCATTGTCGTAAGGAGACACCTAGCTTGGACCATGGCTGCCCTGTTTCCAAACATCAGCGTCTCCGGGAGCACCGCGGCCCTGCTGGTGACCACCGACCATCCGTTCAACCTGACCGCAGCTGTTGATGGGGAGGGCCGGTCGCTCCCCCCGCTCTGCACCCCCTGCTGCTGTGGCGTCCTCAACCGCACCCTGGCTGTGGCCTTCATGGTCCTCCTGGCGTTTGCCATCGTGGTTGGAAACGTGGTCACACTTACGGTCTTTGTGCAAACCAGGCAGTCGAGAACGCCACAGGGGTATTTGAAAGGTGAACATTCTTGCTGAAAGCTGTGAGGTTTTATTCTACTGAAGCCCATCTTAAGGACATCGAACACTATTTATATTTGCCAAAAAACTTTCCTACAAGATCCAATCCAAATTCTTCCCTTTTCCCTTCCCCTTCACTTAGCCCTACAAATGGAGAGTTATAAAAAAATAGTGTTTCATAATTTGGACATCACTTTCGTTCGATGATGTTGCTACCCAGCTAACATTTCAATTTGGGCCCCATACGAGCCAGACTAGTGAGTGCCCACTCAAGCCAGTGTAGGCAAACACATGGAACCTACGGACAAACCCACCTGGACCCACCACTTCAGCCCAAAGGTAAACCATATGTGGCCCACATTGAAGTGTTTGCTGGGTAATAATTGCCAGATTGCTAACATTAGCGCAGAGCTTACAGCGCTCAAATATACATAACAACTGCAGTTTTATAACTTTAAAAGGTCATGGTACAACAAAAAGTCAAACTCACATTTAAATGTAAATTTCGGTGGTTCAGAGCGTATCCATGTGAAGAGTTTCTCGGTTTACCCTCCCGACGGAGGACTTGGAGGGTGAAATTTAAAAATATAAATTTTCCGCACAAAACTTGCACTCCGACTGATCCTTCAAATGGAGGAAAAGAGAGAAGGGGAGAATTCGGATTGGGCCTAAGAGTTGCAACCCAGCCATAATCTGACCCAAATTCCCTCTCTCCTTTTGCAGTGTCTTTGGCCATAGCCGACATGATGGTTGGTGTCCTGGTGGTTCCATTCTCCGTCTACACAGAGATCTCTCTGATGGTGACCAGCGCTCCTCCAATCTGGTACCACGGCAGTCCTACTTCTCCGGCCGCGCTCTCCTCCCTTGGTGGACCGGTGGGGCCCTGGCAGCCCTGCATGCTGATTGGCCCCGTGTTTGCCGGCTGCACCTTTGTCTCCATCAGCACCATCTTCCTAATGACCCTGGAGCGCAGCGTGGCCATCCTGTGGCCACTCCACAAGGACGGGTTGGTGACCCGCAGACGAACGCTGCTGCTCATCCTCCTCTCGTGGGCCGCCAGTTTCCTGCTGGCTCTAGCTCCTCTCATCTTCAGTGGTAACTTCACGCTGGAGTACAATGAATGCAGTCGTATGTGCAACTACACCCCACTCCTGTTCGGGGGCCGCCTGCCCCCCGACGCCAACATACTGCTGCTCTTCCCTGCATTTGACTTCACCCTGCTGGGGGGCACATTAGCAGTTAACATTGTGTCTTTCACCAGCATTCGGCTGTACACCAGAAAGCGCAAACTGCTCTCAGAGGGAAGTCTGAGTGACGCTGGGGGAGGAGGGGGCGGCTGCCTTCACAGGCCTTCCTTCTCGGACATCAAGGCCGCGAAGACAATCGGCATACTGACATTCGCCTTCACGGCATCCTTCTCCCCCATCGCGGTGTTTGTGCTGGGGAACGTGGTGGGAAACACCTGGTGTAACTTCTCCTTCTTTGCCTTCTGGATTCTGACGGGAAACAGTTGCTGTAACGTCATCATCTACAGTGTTCGAGACCACCGCTTCAGGAAAGGCGTGACCCTGCTCTTTCAAAGAGAGCACTGCCCCCCTCACGGCGAGAAGACCTGAGGGATATCTTTTTGTAAGCGTGTAACAAATGTTTTATATAAATGTGGCCCAATGTTTTACCTGTATTCTTGTTCACTTGAATCACTCCCCACTTATATTTTCACTCAAACGAAAGAGGAAAACGGAAAAACGGTTCCAAACGCCATTATCAGCTGACTTAGGCATCGTCGGTGAAGCTCAACACAAAATCTTTAATATATTGTAACTATTCAACTGTTAACACAATCCACGTAATTCCTGCAGATTTCAGCAGAATTATGCTAACAATTAAAAAAATATTAACAATTTAAAAATTACAGTAAATCAAAGAACATAAACACTAGAGCTCTGCTGTTAAAAGGTTAAATATGCCTCTTGAGGAACTGATAACACTAAAGATGATAAAAAAAAAGAATAGATGTGAGACAGAATAGATAAAAATGGTAATAAATTTCAAATATACATGACTAACAATTACACCATAAAAAAAAAATCTTAAAAACATAACTAATAATGTGACTCAAAAGAAATTAATATGTATTTACAAAATTTCCATGAAGAGAATCTTTGCAAAACAGATTTGTCGTTTCTCATTGCTAAAATAGGTTTATATTTATCGGCAAAAAGCAGGATATTAATCACAGTTTGTCCTGAGGTGCGTTACAAGAAAAAGTGGGAACAATGCACTTTGAGCTTTTCTAGGAGTTACGAATAAATAAAAAAGGGTCAAATCATCCTTGAGACGCATAAAAATTCCAAAAAATAGAAAATTAACTAGTTCTGTGATCGGCAGCTTAAGACTGACAAGAAAATTGAGTGAGAATTATAGTGAAAGAATTGTATTTTTGTTCAACAGTTTCTAATCCTCATAGTAATTTCCTTCTTAAAGACAAATATTATCATTATTCTGTCTAATTCTTTTATTTTAAGAAAGGCCACTTCAAATGAAATCTTTCATTTATGCAAAAATGTGGTTCCTCTCCTGAGAATTCATACAGGGTCATGTTTTTATTCAGGTCCACTCATCCTACATCCGCTTAGCATCAGAGCTTTTATGTTGACATGAAAACCCGCTCATAGCGTATCGACTATGACACAAATACATGCTCTTCTGTCAACACAAACCAAATTTTTCATTTTCCAAAAATTGCCACTAAAGTCTATAAACAAGAGCTGGTGTGAGTGGGATAAATGACTGACGGTGCAAAGCTGCTGGCCTCATCCATGAGGGGTTGTGTGTACGTTTGCTCTCAGGAGAGTTTCCTGGTGTTAAAGATCTTCTTTGACAAAGACAAACTTCTCTTTTTGACTCATATTTACAGTTCATCTGTTCCTGTGTCAGGAAAATGAATGCTGTCAGTGCATGTCTACAACTATGTTGTGTTCATTTAAACTGAAATAAATCTGTTAAAAACAAGCAGACTACAATTTTAAGGGCATTTATGTTTGTATTTGCTTCCTACAACTGTACACAATACAGAGTTTGTCCTGGACCAACATGGTGTCAGAGGGTGTTAGGAAAAAGGGCTGTGATGCTAACAAACTGCATGTCCTTGCAGCTGCTCTACAATTTCGATGCTTCAGCTTCCTCCTTTGACAGCCTCTTTTTTTTGGGAGCTCTGCACCAGAGGTACCTCTCAATTTCCAGAAGTCAGGTTTTTTTGATCATCTTCATTTTTGCAGCTGAGACAGCATAACTTTATTAACTCTCGTCATAATCTGCCTCAAGAATCAGAAATGCACTTTACTAGTAACTATGTGTCGAACACTACGTTTCATTAATACATTGTCATTTTGAAAGTGAGTGAATGAAATGTTGGAGCAGATCCCCAAATTCTCTGCCTTTTCTTTTATAAGATCATCTGCAACCAAAAAGGCTCTTCTGTGTCAGCTTTAAATACATTTTTTTTGCACTACTCAATTTACTGGCAAAAGATTGAGACAACCTTTTCAAAAAAATACTAAACCTTCTCGAGTAATACTTTTGGCAGCAAAAGTAAAATCTTTCTCTGGCTAATTATAAAGTGCAGAATAAATGTTATTTTTAAATGATAAATGCTCCTTTTGAGTGTTGGATCATAAAGATGCCACGTACAGTTAGATTAAATCGACAGACAGAAATGCACCTTAACATTTTTAGGCACTAGTCTGCTTGCAAAATAACTTTTAAATAAATAACTTCACATTTTATAAAATGGATTTGCATGAGCTGCCAGCTCAGTTTATTATCTGTCATAGAAATCAAAACAGCTACCAGCAGCTGAAAAGGTTTCCTGATCTATAAAATGCAGTTTTGTCTAAACTGTCACTATTTTTTTTTTTGCACAATGATGACAGAATTTGTTTTTTTTCCCAATGCGGTGCTGTGAGAAATTCATTGACCTATGATGAACTTCAGGGACTTTATTTGAAACAAATCTTTCTGATGTAATTTGTTAATTCTTTCTATAAAGTATATGAATATGTTGTTTTTGACCTTAGATACAAGCAAAAAATGTTTATAATTTTGTAGTTGAATGGTCTAAATCTGCATCTTTTGTGTGTTTGAGATTTACCATACTGAAGTGGAATTGCGTTATCATTAATGAATGGTAATTGCATCAGGGCTGGTAATAATAATGATAATAATAAATGTGTTTTGGAACATTTCATATTTGAATTTAATGAGGTTTAGCAAGGCAAAGGGCTGTTGCATTCACAGCCTGAGGAAGAGCTTTTTATTTAATTTATGCTGGAATATCGTTGATGCGTTCACTGTGGGATTAAATGAGTCAGATCAACTAAATATCCATCAGAGCGAGACATAATATCTAAAAGAGGAAAGTTTAAATGTAAAAAGAGAAGAATCGAGAAAATGTTGGAATTTGTGACAGTGAATCAACAATTATAAGGATATTTGTCATTATGAGGACATTTAATCAGTCTGAGTGACTTTGAAGCTCTATTTCAGAGTTTGTTTTAAAAATTAAGGTTTGAGTCATAATGCTATATTTAATGGTGGTCATTAAATATAGCATTATGTATTCAGCACACCCCCAGTTTTACCTTGAAATAAATTATTTAAAAATGAAGCTGCTTGTGTGATGGAGGTCAAGACAGAGCAGAGAAGGAGATTGTGACTGACAGAGGAATGGAAGCTTTAATACATAAGAATGATTCACTGAAATGGACTTTTGAAAAGTTCAATATACATAAATATATGTATTTAAAGAACTTCCTCCATCAATTATTTCTAAGGATAAGAAAAAGACATTAAAAAAAATAATGGAAATAGGAAATAAACTAAGACAAAAATATTTAAAAAAATAAAGTTCAGCATTTTGGAATGATATTTATTATCAAGCCCATGTTGGGATTCAACATACAGCTGATGGACAGCAGGGGTCTCAGACTCCAGGCCTTCTGCTGGTTTTTAAGAAACCCTGATTCATCTTCTCCTGATTACCGGGATCAGGTGTGTTTATCCAATAAGGAGCTTAAATGGCAGGTTAGTTGAAACTTGTGGGAAACTGACCCTCAAGGCCTGGACTTTGAAACCTGTGATGTACGGAGACAGTGTAAGGTGAGAAAAGCGTCCAAAAGCCTCAATGGACACTCCTGATGTAAAAGACCAGAATGTTGTGGCAGCAGAGTGACTTCTATTTTGACAGTATCTGTCACAAAAAGACAATGTCTGTTTACATGTGTGAAGGGGAGCTATAGTGAGACTATACGTGTAGTTTTTTTTCTCTCTATGACGTATTTAAATACAGGCGGCAATAAGTTATTTGCAAGTAAACAAAAGCAGCGCAGACGGTCATTTGTTAGTCAGAAAAATTTAAATGTTTGGGATTGGTGCGCCCGATCCCTTAAAGTTCCATCACTGCTAGTAATCAGGAGAAATGAAGAGCAAAAAGACTTAAGGGTCTGAGGGCTTACAGCAAAACCCATTTAAAGAAGCATTTTAAATCAGTTTTTGTTGTTTCTGAATGTTCTTTGACAAAAAGAAGTAACTTCGACTTGATGAAGAGATTTTTTTCCACTGCATGTTTCCTATGTCGAGCACACTTTGTGCTCCTGTTGTTACATCACAAAACAAGCGCACAAAGCATGCACAATGTTGCTGCTGGCAAGAGTCACTGCAGATGATAGGTCAGAGAAGTTTGGAGCCACAGCAAGGTTATGTATTGTTGTTTGTAGTATTTATTTTTTATCCTCTCTTGTTTTTCCTCTCCTAATGAATTTTTAATTGTCTCTCGAAGCTCTTAGGGCAAAAGATATGTGTCAGACATAATAAAGCACAGTGACCACCTGTGGCTGGTGTCTGTTTTTGGCTCAACAAGGAAAGGGCAAAGGCATGGATGGCTAAGGGGGTGGCAGGAGGGGTTACGCTCAGGAACAAAAGTATTTTTCTGCTTACTATTTGACAATTATCAGCATATAGGTTTTATTTTTACTGTAAGGATTAGTTCTACAATGTACTGCTATATTTACCTTGTGCAAAAGAAAGAAATGAAAGCTGAATGAAGTGGTCCCTTGTTATGCTGTGATTTGAGAAGTGGACAGAGTGACTCCTCCCCCCTCGCATTCCAAACAGGAAGTACCCACTGGTTCAAAGAAGCCAAAATCCAATAAACTTCAATTGCGAAATAAAAAGCTATTTGTAGGAGTAACAGTTCTTGCTTTATCTGTTTTTAACGTCTTCTTGATAACCCTAATTTTAACCCAATTTCTTTTTATTTATTTTTTTAGTTATTTATTTATTTTTTTTACTATCCTGAGTTAAAATAACCCAGCAAAAAAGTTTGTCACTTTTTATTCTCGGAGTTGGATTAAAAACAATCCAGTTCTGGCTGTTTAGTGTGTGTTTTTTTATAGAATGGGTCTAGCTTGACAAATCTACATGAATTTTCATTTGCAATCAGATCTTTGTCTTTATTCTGTAACAGAACAGTGGACTTTTTTTCTACGAAGGTTTGAACTTTGAGAGTTTAAACAAGAGAGGAAAATCTTAAAGTATTCATGTCTGTCTGAGAAAAGTGTAAAAAGTGTGTAGTGAGGAGTTCTACAGCCTTAAAACAGCTATAATTCTACTATTTCATGTATTGCAGTTTATTTTAAGTAATCGTGCAATAAACAAGGAGACACTGTAAATAAAAACTCATAAAGTAAACAATAAATAGCCTAAATTGTAAAAAGCTCAACAAGCCATCACAAAGCCAAAATTTGTCAAACTTAGCCAAAATCTAAGTCGTAGCTACGTGGTTGTACACAGCTTCATACTTGTGTATATTTTTTGCAGGTTTATTTGTGTCCATTTACTGAAAGTATGCAACAAAAAAAAAAAAAAAAGAAAGTTATTTCAAAAAGCTGAAAGTTCTTAATCACATCAGAAAGATTTTGAATATTCCACCAGTCATTTCTAACACTTTAAAAGCGACTTAGTTGAAGTTCAAAAACGTTTCTGGTATTCCAGATCTCAGCTCTGTTGCTTGATTTCATTATATTTGTAATTGATGCTCATTTTTTTGTTGACAAAATGTAGCGACTACATCAAAAATCCAAAGTCGCTGAGAGACTGACGCTGGGTCCGGTTATTGTGTGACGCGCTAAACAAAAAGGGATTTGAATTGGGTCATGCTTTCAGCTTTTTATTAATGACAAAAAGGTTATTGAAAACAACTTGGGATAATTCTGGCTTATTGTAAACAAAAGTAAAAATGCACAAAAAGTGGGCAAAATGCGACAAAAACTGCGACAACTAAAAGGGGTCAACAAAAAATGTGGCAACCCAGCTCACCCTCTCCCCTCAAACTTACAGGTGCAAAATCCACAGGTGAGTTATAATAACAAAAAAATGTCTCCGCCCACAAACATGTGAGGCACCAGGTGACTACCTGCTCAGTACGACCACACTCAGTCCCATAATGAAGAACAAAACACTATTCATTCACCTTAATATATAAACAATAGTTTGATTCATGGCTACTACATTTAAGTTCCAGACAAAAAAAAGTTATCAAAACCAAGAGTGAAGTAGCACTGAAGTAATGCTTCAGTTTTTCAAATAAATTTATGAAAGCTTGTAAATAAACTAATATATAGTAAATTTTAGGGTTTTAAATAAGAACTTAAACAAAATGTTAGTCATAAATGTATTTAATAATAAGAGACAAAGTATGAAACTTTGGCATAAGCCTGCAGCTGTTCTGTCGTTCATTTAAAAACCGGTGCAATCTGTCAAATGGTTTCCTGCGTAATTAAAGTCTGATCTTAATGTTCCTCTAATTAAAGTCTAAAGTATAATGTCAATCTTCATTGCCATTCATCCTTGTTTTATAGTCCCTTACATTCCAGATATGTCAGCTAGATTATTCACCCATTATCTCAGAACGGCTCCGCCATGCCACCTGCCCAGCAGACCGAGCCACAGCGGGGTAAACAGACAGCTGGCCCCGTCACAGGTCTACCTGGAGTCGGTGCTGACGTTGTTCCCTATAAATACACACATCTGAAAAGTTCTTCTTAAGTGTCCACAATAAAGCCAGTATTGCACTTAGCTTGAGTGTTTCTATCACCGGTCTGTCCTCGAGCTGAGAGGGTGCTGCTTTCATATTTATGGCAGGGGTTTCACCGTGTGTGGAGATGATGTGATAATAAAACATCTTGATAATGTTCTGACACTAATGGCAGTGTCCGCATGGAACCACCATTTCCCTTTGATTCCCCATTTTTACATAAAACCCATTTGGCTTGGCATTATTTTGAAAATATGTTGCTTTGTTAAGCATAGTATCAAGGTTAATATTTTAATGAATGTTTATTCATCTCAGCGTTTTTGTTTCATGCTGTATCAAGCTGATGAGAGCTGAAGTCCCATATGGCTTTACTGCATGGCGGAGACAGAACTGCTCACTTTATTGCAAGTTATGTAAAGCCCTAAAACTAACTGTGGGACAATGCTATAAATAGAAGCTGGGAAATTGCAATATTTAAGAGAGATCTCCACATGCTTCTGGGCTTCTTTGTCTTCATATCAACCTCTCTTATAATGAAAAAAACAGGCACTATTACCAAAATAGTATTTGATGCATATATTTTGACTGATTTTCCTATTGAATATTAATTTTCAGTCAGTTTAATTGGCAACATGAAAATGCTCAGCATGCAAAAACTTACTTCATTGTTTTTCTATGCATTTAAAGACTCAATAAAATAAATTAGATTTTGTGAAGTTTATATTTTTTTTTGCATAAATATTTCTTGCATATTTATATTAAGTTAATTTTTATTAACATTGCTCTAGGGGAAGGAAACAAAGCAAAGTTAGCCTCCAATCAGAGGCGTGCAGTGCAAGTTATTTGTTTTATAGACAAATTTGGATTTTGGAAGTACAAGAATAAGAATAAGTTTGACTATATGAAAGTATACAGAAGATAAATAGGATTTGTTCAAATGAACATATTACGTACTATGAAATATTAAAAATAAACAATACAGAGAGAACTTAAGTACAAGAAGTTATCCAAATAAGCAATAAGACAAAGGTTATAAAATGGAAACGTATGGCATACTATGAAAGTAATAAAATATAGCAGTATACAGAGTGCAATGACTGTGAAACGTACAATAAGGATAATGTACACCATAATACGCAATTTCTATTTGTGAACTGTTTAAAGACAGGATCATTTACAGAGAAAATTGAATACCAATACTAACTTTTAGGAATGTAACAATTCATTTTAACATTTTTACTTCAGTTCATTTAATAATTTATGGCTGGCAAACCAATTAATAATTGATATTAGTTCATTTTAAATGATCCCATTTGATCCAATCACTTAATTTGATCCAGGATATCTTCAGCCAAAAAATGATACCAGTGTGACTCAGAGATAAATACCTGGTACTGAACAGCGCGGCTAAAGTTTTCCAGATTCCTTGTTTTTGTTTTTTGTTTTTTTTGCAAGATAATTAAGTGTAAATTAAATATTTTGGTTTTATAAAATTCAACCCATTGTTTTTCCACATCAAAATGATACACTGGGAACATTATTAGAACATTATACCTAACTGTTTGGTTAGAGTGTTTCACGCACACTGTAATGATGGACTGATCATTTTTTGCTGACGCAACATGTTTGTTCTTTGCTATGATGGTACATTTTATGTACTGTTGGCTGTGGTGCAGTGGTAGGGTGGTCGATCTCTGATCAGAAGGTTGACGGTTTGATTCCAGCCGTGCATCAAAGTGTCCTTGGGCACGACACTGAACCCCACTGCACCTCTGGTAAAAGGTTAGCATCAGTGTGTGAATGGATGAATGAGGCTGTAAAGCCCATTGGGCATTTGAGAAAGATAGAAAAGCGCAATACAAGTATACAAAATTTATATTAAAATAAATCTACCTTGCCTCAATCCAAATGGTACTTTGCAACATTGATTATCACTTTATTTAATTTTACAATGCTTTTTTAGTGTTACAGGTCAATTTGATTTCAGTTAACAAAGTGACTCAGACAGATCTGTTTGGATAAATCAATTCGTTGTTACATCTCTACTAAATTGAATCAGTTTGAGTGATGAAGTGTTCAGTCGTTTGTGTGATCGGGTAGAAACAGAGTTTGGGAAAGAAGCAGACCATCATTCTTTGGGTCATTCAAAGGAATTTTTAAGGTTCATTTTGAAAAAAAGTGTCCCTCTTATTGTCTTAGTTAATCAGGAAATCATTAACTGAAGGATTTCCTGTTAATCCTAATCAATAAAATGTATTTCTGTGCAGAATAGTTTACAATGCATCAAAAGTTTATGCTGTTTATGGAAGCCTATAGAAGGTGATCCTTTTTTCTTGTCAGGTCAAATTTATTGAAAACTTAAAAAAGTAGGTCATTAGTTTGTAATAGCTGGACTGGAACATTTAAAAAAGCCCAGCCAATTGCAAACAATTGAATGGAAGTTTCCTCTCTAGCGTTGTTTCACAGCATTTCAATCTCCATCCTTTCTCTCCGTAGACCAGAGCAGCTCTTAAAATACGAGTTAAAAGATCAAGCTGTGTCTGTCTCTTTTTGTCTTGGCTCTGTGCACAACCATCCATCAGCAGTAATCAATCTGGGCAGGGTGGTGTGTGGTTTGTGACCCCGCCTGCCTCCGTCACACCTGTGACTTTGAGAAGCTCCAGGCATCGCAGGCCTTCATAACAGCCATGTGCAGATGGACACCGGTCTGTACACGTCAGTCACGCGACACTGCAGCTCTCAGACAAGATCAGATCAAGACTCTCAAAGGCCTGAAGGAAACATTTACTGCTAAATCTTATTTGTTTTTCTTGATTTAGACAAAGAAACAACATTTCTGTTTTCTGCAACGCCAAGAAACTTGGAAGTCGAAGTAGAACTTTGACTAAAGCAGTTCTCTTTTGCATGGAGTTCCGTCATGTATGAACGATTATGTCAGTACAAACTGTGGAGCGTGAACAGATCTTGATTTACCAATGCAATAATTTTACACATCACTCCACACAGTCAGTAATTTCCTGAAATTCCTGTAGAATTTGCTTAAAATGACAAAATAGGGCTTTTGTTTTTGGCTTTGTATGCAGCACGGTCACACTAAACAAAAATAACAACAACACACAACAAATACACTACAGTAAAAGTTCAAGAATTTTCATTTCAATAGAAAATCAAAGCAAATAAATCTGAAAAAGAAAATGAGAAATTTAAAAAAATCAGATAGCTTTTGTCTTTTGAACATAAGCTACTTGATTCTTAAATCTTGTTTAAAATAATAAGAATTTCCAAAGTAAAGATTGATTAATTCATTCAGGGAGTTGGACGTGTGATGGATTTAGAAAGCAGCAGCACCGGACAGACTTTTCTAAGGCTACTCCTGCTGACCCTTCTTTCTGGTTACTCAGTGCATTTACTATATTTATTTGAAGGTATTTATTATTTATACTAAATGGGCTGACATACATGCAGACGAACAAGAAAGTTTAGATGAGAGAGTTGAGAAAAAAAAATCTTCCAACCGAAAATATGACCTGTTTTATTTTCCCAAAAAGAGCTTGATGTTGAGGTTCTTTGCCTGTTCTATCAATTTTGTCTTTTATAGTTTTTAAGTTAACCTGTAAAGACCTAGACCCATTTATCCTTAAAAATAAAATGTGGAAAATACCACAAACCAAGTTGAACCCCAGAAAACATTTAAGATATGCATCTGTTACACCTATGTCACTATAGGTGTATATATTCAATTAGGTTTCAAGTGCCTCAACTTCCTGTGGCACAAATTTCATCCACTACCAAAATATAGAAAAATCATCCATGAAATTCCTAATTTTTTTGTTTTTCTCTTGATCTTTGGTACCACAAATGAGCTTTTTTTTAATCAGTTGTTATTCAAATAATACAGATCTAATTTTTTTCTTATAATATTTTAATGGAAAATTGTCAGTTTAATGAAAAAAAGTGCACAAAGAAGTAGGTGTTAAAAAAATATACAAGCTGAGACACATTTACATTTTTATCTAGTCAGACTTAAGTCCTGAGATAAAAATACATAAATATGATTGCTGTGAATTTGGATAATTTTTTCTCTTCTCCTTCCAAGTTACACAACTTTTTATGAAGAGGACATTCGGTTCAGGAGTGATGTCCGTTAAATATCCGCATGAAACCGTCGAGTGAGAACCAAGATGAAAACAAGGCTAATTTACATTCTCACAGATGTGAGAATGTTAAATAATGCAAGGTGTAGACTTGCATCCGAGCCATTTTGAAACATTCAGGACTTTCTCAATAATTCATTTTGATGCACAGGGATGACTTTAATAAATGTTTGGATTAAAGATACAACTCTCAGCAGGAGTTTTAGGCCTTTCCTCTTTACTGAAAAACAATCCTAATGTATAAAGTTTTTTTCCAGTAATTATTTAAAGTTTTATGAGTTTAGAGAATTTCTGTTAATTTTTCATACATAAACACACAGCATGATGCTACCAATAGGAGGACTTACAGTAAGAAACAAATCAAATTTGTTCAGTATTTTTTTTTTTCATGTTTAGTTTCCCCATCTCCATCTTAACATCATTACTAAATTTAGGGACTTTATATGTAACACATACAATCCTAAACATCTGAATAACATTTATGTAAGCTCCTCATGGCCCCAAATTAAGCAGAAATTTTAGCGACAGAATTTTACCCCTTTTGCTGGCTCTGAGCTATGATAAAAGTTATTTAAAGAAACTGCACATTTCAGTCATCGAGAAGTTCGGAAAGTTTCGCTTGTCTGGAAGGCTTTGCTGTGAAACCGCATATGGCGTTAAAGCCAGTCTGGACTTCGCCTCGGGAGAGGGACATGGAGACGCCTTGCAGCTCACAGCTGATCCTCACAGAACCGCTGCCTTCCTTCACTGCACCAGCTCATAATCACTGCCTATTCCAGGCGTAAACTGAGAAAACCTTCTAATGCCTCAATAAGAGACAGAAAAAAACAGACGTGAATGTCTCTAAAAGCACCTAAAGGTGTGTTAGGATAGCACATCCTTACAAATCGCAAAAATCCCAAATATCTGACAACGGTTATGGTAGCTGCAGTGATACATGATAAAAAAAAATTAAATAAACTTCACTGTTTTGAAAGCATTTCTTTTATCTTTTAATGTTTAGTACATTTCCAAATGTGTATACTTGATTAAACAATAAAAGACAGTTAGAGCAAAGTCCTCCTTGCATTGAAAGTACTTAGTCACTTTGAAAACATTTGAATGACAAATCTGTAATAAAGTGAGAAATCCTGAATTCTGAAAAGTTTAAGAAAGAAACACTGATTGCTGTTACACTGTAACAAAACATTTTTAAAAACTGAAATCAAGTTGCCGATCTCAGCTCTTTAATAATACAGATGCATCTTCATGTAGGACTTTCTTTGTAACGACAGGCCTGTATGAGTTCTTAAAAAACAGACCTCAGAGTGGACAAATGGGCAATGACTTTACCCCCGGATTCATTAGGAGGAGCTGACTGACTGTCTTGTTGCTGTTCTGCAGAAATGGCAGTGACAGGTGTTTCCGAGCCCTGGAGTGTCAGCGTCTCCCATCTGCGTCCCTGTGATCGGCACCGACGGCTTCAGCCACACAGCTGAAGCCTTGATCTCTGCGTAGACACACGAAGACATGGCTTCATTCATGTCTCTGGAACAGTGCGTCTTTAATGAGCATTCTGTTGTTATTAAAACAGGATGTGTGGTGTCATACTCACTTAAGAAGTTCTTCTAATTCCCTCTTGACTTTTGTCACTACAGGCGGGCCCTGATAGGTCAAACTGGTGTAGAGCTGAATCAGAGACGCTCCTGCTCGAATTTTATCCATGGCGTCCTGCCCACTGGCAACCCCCCCAATTCCAATTATTGGCACTTTTCCTACCAAAACAAATTAACATAATGTAGTTTTATTTATAAGTAATAGTCTAAAAGATACAACCCTATGATAAAATTACCTTTGGTGAGTTTGTACATTTCTCTCACAGTGTTGGTGGACAGTTCTTTGAGAGGCTGCCCACTTAGCCCCCCAGTCTCACACTTCTGTGGGTCCTGAAGTGTCTCAGGCCTGGACACAGTTGTGTTAGACACCATTAAACCATCCACTCCCAGCTGCAGACAGAAAGGGCACAGGGAAGCAAAGGCAGGAAGACAGCACCAAAATCTGCCTATTAGTCCGCTTTGGAAGCAGAGGAGACCATCTAATTGTGCTCCAAAGGAGATTTCCTGGAATAAGTTTTAGCCTTTTTGGGGACAAACAGACCCGAGCAACAATAAATACAATTCACCAGACTGTCAGCACTTTCCGTTTTCCTGAAGTCAGTGAAGGGCTGGCTAGTATTTGTTTAATCAAATCAGAGTATTTTCCTTCTCGTGATTTCAGAGCTGCTGCTATCATCAATCACTCAGAAGCGATCACTGACAAAAACCCTTCAGCCATCATGACTCAGTACTCATAGAAAAAAAATATCTCTGCATCACTGGGATGACTACTAAATAGTCTGGAATACTAATATCAATCTTGGGAACAATAGAACATTTAAAGCTCAGATTAAACCTGAATAAATGACAGATTCTATGAAGTCAAACAATACAAGAAATGGTTGATTTAGCTCAATCAAATGAAAGGGAAACCAAGGTGGACCCACACCTCAGCCACCACGTCAGCAATGTCTTGCTTGTCCTGGGCAGTGAGGTCAGGAGCGATCTTCAGCAGGACGGGAGGTTTGCGTGTGTCCTGAAGGGCGTCGCGCTCCTTCAACACCTGAGTTAAGAGGCACAGAAAGTTCTTTAAACCCACATAAAGATACCACAACCAAAAAGCCTGAAGCTGCATCTGCTCAATGATACAAAATACGTGTCGTTAAAGCTGCAAAACAAGCTTTGAGAAAAAAAAAAAGAAAACTAAGAGTTGACTGAGTTTCCAAAGTTTTCTTATAAAGATAGATAACTAAGATAGATAGTTAAGATAGCCAGACAGATAAAGTACTTTACCAACCCAATAAGCAAAAAAAGGGAATATTTCATTAATTCAGCTTGACAGACATGTAAAAACATTTTTTTGACTTGACATAATCAATCCTATAATAATTCAAAAAACTAATTTTATTTGGGGGGCCCGAGGGCTTTTATCATGCTGTCAGTGCCCGGTGACACTCATTAACCCTGACCTCGACTTTCCTTTAGCTTAAAGGCTGAAAGGGGGAAAAGACATTGCTCCCTAATGGGGGGTGTGTGTGTTCTCCAGCTGTACAGGCTAAAGAAAGAACGGATCGAAACAGTTCAGTGTTATCACTAACATAAAAATGGTGCAACTTGATTATGAAGAAGAAAATCGGCAGATAATTGCAGGAATTGATTGCAAGCTGCAAAGCTGTCCCCTCATCATAAAGTAGTTTTAATTGTTGTTTATTTCAGGAACATGTAATTCCCTCCATCACTGGTAAACAGAGACACCTGCATAAAACCCTAGTAACCAATAGAGCTGCCTTCTCCTTTTGGTTGTTTTTTTTAAAGGGGGGTGTTATAAACTCTACAGCCTCGCCTACACATTTTCTCGTATGTGCCCTGCTTTCTGCATTTGTTGTGAGCAAATGTAATTTCTTGCAGCTCTAACCTTCAGAACAGATTTTTTTTTTTAACTGATGAATTATTTAAGTATCTGAATGCTTTGAACTTTCAGGCTGAAGATCTTTTGGGCTGAAAGAACCCAAAACTTCCAGGTTCCCCCTTTGTCTGTGAGCTCCAAACTGATGAATCTGCGGTTTATTGTCTGATATGTCTGCAGTTTGGACAGCTGGTCCCTCTGTCAGCCACAGTACTGGGAGCTGTGTGCTGAAATGCACAGAGGAATGCTGACATCACGGTTTAAATAGAAAAACCTGAGCTTTCACAGCCACCTCTGTGGTTAGGTCGATTTTTTTTTCACGTGCTGTTGCAACTTTCTTCCAGTTTTTGGACTGTGTGATAACCCTAGTATTGATTAGTAATGATGCTTCAAATCCTGTTTGAGAAAACGCTTTATCTTGCTTCCTACAGACCACAGAAATAATAAGAATTGTATTTCAAACACAACTTTCATGTTCTAATGATAAAACACAATCCCAAATTCGGAAAGTTTCTATTGCTCCATGAGAAGAAGTTAAAAAGCAGCACCCTTAAGAATAAAAACTATAAACTTTTCAGATGCTGACATAGACAAAACTGGATTTTTGAAAGAGATTTCATTACAGGCTAGAAATTAATTAATTAAATAAAAATAAAAGCATAGATTAATCAGATTTTTTTCTTGATCTTAAGCGGAATTTGTGATGTTTTCAATTAGCTTCAGAGACTGTGCCTCCTTTAAAAACTTTAAGCTTACTATAAAACAATATAGAAACTCAAAAATTTGATTTTACTCTATTTTCTGCACTTCAAAGCCTTGCTTTCACTGACTGGTTTGTTATCATGGCACATGCGTGATGTAGACCGCTAACAAGTCATTGCGTCATTGTAGTGCAACGACTAGAAAAGCAACAACAATGGAGGTCATCCAGCAGCTCGTCTTTTTCTTGCTTTACTTCTGGTACGTTGTGTATAATGTTTGAAAGAAGATTGCAGGTGGCTAAGAAGAATACAGTCGTAAAGACGAAACCCAAATCGCTAGCTTAGAGCTATAATGGGGGTTTCTAATGTCATCATCCCTTTCTGCCAATCAACTGGTGGCAACAGCGCCCCAACCGTCCTGTTCGATTATCTATGGTGGCCCTAAAGAGGTACGGGTCGGAACTGTTTAATATAGGGGTGTCAAACATACGGCTCGTGGGCCATATCCGGCCCGCCAGATGGTTGAATCCATCCCAGTTGTGAAGAGAAAAAAGTATAGGGATGTTGAGAAAAAAAGCATTTTGTTTCTTTAAAGAAATGACCAAAATGCACAATTCCGCTACTAGGGGGAGCACATTTGCACATTTGTATTTTATGCAGGCCAGGGTGTTTATTATTTTATTTTTCCATAGCCCCCACTGGAGTTTACTATTGAGATTGCTTCAATCTCAGGTGTAAAACATTCAGTATAAAATTGAATAAACCTTTCTTTGTTAATCTGCGACTGCATGCGCATCCATCTCCCCACTACTGTCACAAACCAAGTTTGTAAATGAATTTGGAGCTTGCCATCATTCCAGAAGAATTAACAACAGAACTCCAACAGCTGGACATTGGTGTAAACAGGGCGTTCAAAGTGAAGTTGTGAAGCAGCGCCAGGCAATTTACACCATCCCATGTAAATGGATTTTGGACGCCTGGGCGTATCGGTTTTAACTGTAGTCCATGTTTTCACTAAAGCTCCGGCCCCGGAAACGATGGGAGGGAACCAGTCATGTTTGATTCTGAAATTGCCCAACAGTTTAATTCATACACTGAAAATAGGGACTTTGACATATTTGAAGGAAAATATTGGTTAAAAAATAAGAGTGGATTGTTAAATATTGGAAAAAAACATTCAACTAAATTCACCGTTTTGCTTCTGTTACTGTTATTCTGTTTTCTTATGTGGCTTGTGTATTGGTTAAGTGCAGAAATAGAGTCTGTAATGAGACTGTGCCTTATGGTGTGGAAAATGCAGTATTTTGGAAGGTTCCAAACTCTTTGGAGTTGGAGCTCCATCCCTTTGCTCTCACACAGCTTTAACGGGAAAACAGATGAGTAACAAGGCCTGGTGTATTAATGGTTTTATGTGGACAGCAGCATCCCTCCACGAACAATAGGAAAATCTTACTGTAAGTAAGAGCTGCCGAAGCTCAGCCTTGCCCTGTAGATCTCGGAGACCTGGCGTGTTTGGACTGCTGACGTTGACGACAAGGTAATCAGCCAGCGGGCCCAGCGCTTTAACCCCCTCTGTGTAATCCGCCGCCGCATCCTGGGAAAGCTTGTTCTTTCCTAGGTTGACGCCGAGGGGAAGGCCAGCTATAAGCATACAGAAAAATGAGGGTCCAGGCAAACATAAACACATCCATGACTTAACTGGGGCGGAGGCTGCTGATGTGCTAAATGAGCTGTGAGCATGAAAACGTGAGACAAGGACAGGTCAGGATCATTTCAAAGGCTAATTAGCAGAGAGGATTTTTTCTGGTAATATACTCAGTACTGGATGTTTGCTGAAATAAAAGTTACATCACAAAAAAGCAACAGAAATAAAACAGTTTCATCTTAACAGTAGAAAACACTTGAAACCAACTAACTTTTAGTTAACTGCTGCTGTGTTTCTTCTCTGGCCTTTAGCCGGGTTTGTACCTCCGCCAAGCCGCAGCTGTTGAATCCATACCTGGAAAATAATGAACACACCTGATCAAAAATGAACAGCAATTAGTTCCTCAAAACATTTTTGAAAAGAAACAATATTTGAGCAACCAAGATCATCAAGATAATGGTAAAATTATTCTTTGTCTTTCTTTATTTTTTTTAAGAGTTATCCCACATTACAACACCAGTACATACATAAATCCTTTTTACCTCAAAATATACATGAAAGAACGACAAACTTTATTTATAAAGCTAATTTTTACAGATGTAGATACTGGAAACAACAAATAAATTCCCAAAATAGAATAGTCACAAAGAAATTCCCCTCTCTCAACCTTTTTTTTCTTTAACAGTATACTCCAAAGGTTTAAAGCAGATTTTGATCATTGAAGCACTTGGAAAAGATTTGAAATTATTAGGAGTATTCAAACATTAAAACTGTGAAATAAAATTCAAATAATAAAAGCAAACATTTCCTCACATTGTTTAAGGTTAACTTTGGCGCTCTACTCTGAATTGTAACAACTTTGGGGTTTTCTATGGAAGAGCTTCTATCCTGTTACATGTCAACGTCCTCCCTGATGGGCTACACCTGTGTCCTTTGTTTTTTTTCACTCCCCTTTCTGTATATAATGGGTTCCTTCCCCTCACTTCCTTGCAGGTTTGTCTTGTCACCCTTACCCACTAATCTTGTCTCCCATTCCAGGTTCTTGTGTGGTTTTTTGTGGAGTTTGGCCTTAGTTATGGACTTTGACCTTAGTGACTGTTCCTGTTTTTAAGCCTTGTGCTCTTCCTTCAGTTTGGATTTTGTTATTAAAAGACACTTTGATTTCGAGCTCGCAGCTGTCCTGCAATTGTGTCCGCACACCAAAGCCTGACAAGAACAATGAAAACTCATTGCAGGTATATTTCACTTATGAGGGGGTTTCATCCATGCTAGGATTAAGTTTACAGAATAAACTGAGAATCTGTTTCCAGATTTCTATTTTAAGATTTTCATCTTCTCTGAAGACTCAATTACTGACTTCAGATCTTCAGAGAAAAGCAGGATTTCATTTTTTTTTTTTTTTTTAGCAAAAAAAAAAAAAAAAAATCAAATTCACAGTCGAGTTTGTCACAGATAAACAATCTGAAGAAGTGGCTTTAAAGCTGGGTTCATTGCTGAAGTTTACTGTGGTGGTATAGGAAGTGAAAACTCCTTTTTGTGACAGCTGCTCTGGATCGATGAGAATACCCAAAACCTTTGGGGTCAGCCATCCCACCTATCAATGATCAGGCAGCACAAAATGCAGATTTATCTGTGACTACGTCAGATCTTAATCAAGCTGAAATTGTTTTAGGAAAATGCATCAAATCAGGATTATGTCTTTTCCCCCAAAGTCTTTTGAAACATACCTGTTTATAACTGCATTATCCGCAGGGAGTCGAAACACTCGTGGTTTAGGGTTCCCCTCCTGAGGTTTTGGAGTGACTGTCCCAACCTCAACAAAGCCAAACCCCAACTTGTACAGACCGTTTACAGCTTCCCCATCCTTGTCAAAACCAGCTGCAATGCCAACGGGGTTTTTAAACTTCAGTCCAAGTATGTTCACCTCCTATCCAAACAAATGGTCAGACTTTAACAGAGCCTTGTTGCATCATAAATATACATTTTATTAAAATTCCAACAAAGAGTTGGTTCCAGGCTTACTAAGGATGCAGGGTCCTGGTAGCGGTTCAGAGGAACAAGGCCCATTCCGATCATCTTGACTGCGAGCACATGTGCCGTTTCTGCCCCCACAATCCTCTGCAGCAGAGGCATCAGCTGGTTGGCATAGAAACGCTCATCTCCAACGGCGGTGAGGTAAGAGGCAAACAAGAGGCTACCTGAGCCAATGACCTTCAGCCCATCTTTAAGCCGTCTCTGTTGGAGAAAACACAACACAGATTCAGGTGACAGAAGCTCCTGAAGAAGTCCACGACTGAGTGTCACACATATTACTCTAAATGAAATGTTTACCTTTTGGTAGACACAAAAAGTTGAGAATCTGAATTCAATGTTATGTGTCATACATGTGTCACTATGCGTGAATGTTGGGTATTTCTAACTTTAAAAAATAGACAGTTCTAAACAATAAAACAATGAAACTAACAATAGGTTATGACGGCTTGGGCTTAATTAATACACAAGTTTTGTGGGGACTTCCTCATCCACAAGTCACTTGTTCTTTATTTTAACATGTTCAAACCCAATGTGCAGAAAAAGGCATTAAACTATGCTATTTAAAAAAAAAAAAAAAAATTAGGATCAAATGAAATCTCATTAAATGTGAAGATTTTATTATGCAAAACACACTGACCAATATTGAGTTACGCTGATTCATGGCTACATTATAGAACAGAAAACCCGCGTTAAGACTGATAATAACATAAACACTTCCGAAAAATGCAAAACTGTTTATTTTGTCTTTAGTTACCTTCAATTGTCCCGCCATGGAAGCAGTTCAATGCCTCTACAGAGGACATGAACGCCTCACCGTGTTACACAAAAACAACTTCCGTATTGTGTTCTCGCGATATTTCACCAAGGTCTCATTGTGGCTGTGCTGTATTTTTCTCAATATTTATACTAGTGAATTCCTACAAACCTACAAACTATAAAACACTATTTTTTCTTTTTAAATGACTATCCTGTTTAATATTTTATCTAAATGGAAGTTGATAGTGCTTTTGATTGACACCTTAAGAAAACCATGGATATTGATGGTTTTTGGATTTTATTTTTAATTTAATCTAAAATGCAATAGAACTATATAAAAAAGAAGGAAAACAAGTTTTAAAAAGCATTCCTGACTGATTAAACTAAACAGTAAAGTGGATTTGAATATTACAATTATTTTCCCATTTTAATTTTAAGTGTTCACACAAAAGGTTCATAACAGTTTCTGAGAAGTCTTTAAAATATATTATTTAAATTATTTTCTCAGTAGTTTTTTATTTTTTATGCGTCTATGAATCTATTTGAGTTTTTTTTATTAAGTACACTAAAAATGATGTACAAATAGTGTACTAAAAATAATACTCAAGAACTATTCAATTTCTGACGATCATTCATTTAATTCACAGTTGTTGCTGTTTAAAACCTTAAGCTGGAGAAAAAATAACAATATGTAAAAAAAAAAAATACAATGAACTTCAGCAAACCCTAAAGTTTCAAATCCACAGTAGTACAGCTGACCTTTTTTTTTAAATTGACATCACTTTATTACACTGAGGTTATCATAGCTTAGTTTTTGATTGCATAATACTGATAAGCAGTCATTGGTATCTCATGGAAAGACCTAAATGATCAAATTTAGTGTATTTTGTTGTTCACAGTTAACTAATGAAAAGAAAAAGCTTTGAAATTAATTGACTTTTCAGGTAATTTTGACATTGGCAAAGTTCAAAACAACAAGTCAGTGTTTTGAAGGAAACCCTGAATCACATTTTGGAACCAGAAGTGATTCCTTCACTTTGCATCTTGTTTGATTTTCTAAAGTGATTTTCCTAAAGTATTTAGAACAGATGCAGAGGACTTTTTTTTTTCCTTCAAGGAAATTCTCTCTTTTCCACGTCATAGACTGAAGTGACCGCGCTCAGTTGCTGGTTCAGTTTCATCACTATGTGCGTTTGCTCTGCACATCTCATCAACAATGGCCACTCTGTTCTGGACCTCCATCTTTTTGTGGATTTCTGTTAGAAGTCTGTCTTCAGGTGAAAGATCAGAGGCCTGTCCACACCAGGAGAAACCAACAACATGTGAATTTATTTCAAGAAATCTTTGTTTGGAGTTTGTTGTGGAACCAAAGACCTGGTCCCAGGCCAGCAGCAGCTGTGAAGAGAGAGGGGGGAAGCTCCTGCAGGAGTTGAGCAGCCCTGCGAAGGTTTTCCTGACCAGCATTATCCAAGAAAGAAGGTTCAACAACATGACGTGGTGGATAGGAAAAAGGGTCAGAGTTGAGAACAGAAACCCAGATCTCAGTGAGTAAGATATGCAATATCTGTCCTTTGATTGTTGCAATGTTAAATGTGCTTGTTTGCTGAAAAAAATAAGAAAATGTAAAGTTTTTTTTATTAATTATATTTGACATGTAACTTAATGTGGCATCAAACGGAAAATAGATAACACAATTTCATATAAATTACACACTTATGCTTTAAAGTTTTGTCAAATTTTCTTGATGGAGCACGGAACTTTGTGGCTTGTGGCTAAACAAGATTATGTTTTATTAAAAAAAATAACACATTTACAAGTGAAATATTGCTCAATGTAGTAAACAACAAAAGAAGTTGTTCACTGTGTAAAATAAGCAGAATTTCTATCATGTTTGTCCACAGAAAACTGTTTTGTTCTGGAAAAACAAGACAGCAATAGCATTTCTGCCATCTTTAAGGCGAAGTCACATCATTTGCTTAGCACTTTTAAAGGAGAAAATTGTTTTACATATGCAAAACAAATTCTAATAAGCCTTAAAGCAAAGAAAAAAGTTTTGAAAAAAGTATGAAATGTTGGAATAACATCTATCCCAAAGAATAGTTGCTTTTTTAGTGAATTAAAAAAAGTCCAAAGAACTTCTCTTTCATGACAGATGATGGGGATTTTTCCATGGATTCATGTGGATACATAAAGCTAAATCCTCTTAAGAGGCTGTCATCTGACTGCAGTGAGACTCGGGGCTTTCTCTGCACCTTCCGTATGTAAAGCTGATGCTCTGATTCTTTATTTTCTCACATTTCATCTTTGCAATTAGATTAAAAGTGACTTTTCTATTAAAAGGTGTAACCTCCCCAAGAAGCACAAAGGTAAAATAATAAGAATAAAAAATTGCCACTTTTTGTCACTAAGAATCAGCTTGTGGGAATTTTCAAATTTACATTTTTACGTGTTCTCTTTTTAGAATGTGTTTCCACCCAGTCATGCGAGCAAACCTCGTAAGTGAGACTTTGTCACACTCATTCTAAACTGCTTCATCTCTTTCTTTTTCTGTTATTCTCAACACTCACATGCTTTGATTCCAGGACTCAGAAGAAGTTTTCAGAGCAGCATGGCTTCAAATACTGGAAACATTTCTGAACTATTAAAAGTAAGCAAGTACCATCATAAAGAAAAGAACTTAAAGTGTGTAAAAGGACATTTTGTTAGATCATCTACATCAACATAAAACTTTTTTTTTTGGGTAGAATGCAGTGAAAGAACTCAGAAGAATGGAGACGACAGCAGGCGAGCCCACAAATAATAACAGGGTTGGCACACCTCCTTTTTCTTTTAACAAAGAAAGAAAACAAAAAGAAAACCAATTGATATAATTCATTTTCACTACTAAGTTCTGAAATAAATCATCTGTATTTTGTCTCTTCGCAGGATGACTTTGTTAATAATTTGTTGATAGGCACAAAAATAGCAAAAGCAGCAGGGACAGCGGGTTTACCAGATCCGGATGAAGTAGACACCATCATTAACTGCAGCTTTGCCATCTTGCGTCTTTCTCTGGGAAAATGTGACTTAGCCACCAACCCAAACCCTTCAGTAAGTTGATGGAAATGAAATTTGACTTGGATGGGCCTTGCTGCGGGTTGGATCTTCTTGGTCATACTTCTTTGTCCTCTCTTTTCCAGTCTCTGATTGAGAAAGTCTTTGAGATTATTGAGATAGCTTCTTTGCTGAAAGGTCAAGACAATCCAGATATCGGTCAAACTGTCATCAAGCATCCAACAGGCAAAATCTATCAGAGAGCGTATGTATTTCTGTTATTCGTTGACTTTTCTCCATACTGCTGTTGGTATGTAACAGTTTGGTTTCTAACATCATCAGCTACAAATCTCAAGACCTGGATAATGCAGTGCTAGGTTCAGAGGATAGTGGGGAGTACATTAAGCTCCCCTCATTTTCGTCGCTGTCTTCTCAACTCGCAAATTACAGTACAGTCACCACACAGGTATGTTTGGATTCCCAGGATGTGGGCTCTCAGTTTTCCCAACTTTTATCAATAAATATATACATATTGTAAACCCATGTTTCTTCCCTCTTAGATGACCACAATGTCAAGTAACCCTTTTCCATCTGCTGGCAACATATCAGGTCCTGTTTGCAATTTGCTGCTTACCCATGAAAGCTCAACCATTGAGCTGTCAAACCTGCCAGAAATGATTGAGGTAAAGTCCCAGAGTGTGGTGAGAACCATAGGACAAAAGTGGGCCACGGTGTGCTTTTCATACTGATAAGTCAACATTCATGTGCATCCATAAAAGTCTAGACAATTAAATAAAAGGAAAAACATGACCTATGAATAATATGTCAATAAATAATGGACTTTATCTGCAACAGAGGTGTTGAGAATTATCATTGAAATTGCACTTTGAGTTCTTACGTAACACAAGCATTAAGAGTTTTTGCATACACATAATTTTATTCTAGAGATTTTTTTTTATATTTTAAACACAAGTTAAAATCTAGATATCCTGTAATTAGGTTCTTATAAAGGTTTAACAAATATTTATAATGATTACAAACTTGAAGTAACATGTTTATGACACTATTAGCCAAATAACTCATAATACTGGACAGTTTTGTTGAAAGAAATTTAATAAAATAACTTTTTGCTAAAAGTTTTTTCATTTTTACATAATGTATTAAAACTGGTTAAAACTTTTTGCATGCTGAGCAACTTTATTCCATGCTAGCTCTTATAAAGCATGAAGAGCAGTAAAACAAACTTTTCTCTTTTATTGAAATTTTCATTTTTACACCAAGAATGACAGCTGTGCTACTTTTCCATAACAACAATGTATTCTTTTGCTATAAAAGCAAAGCAAAAACTGCATTAGAAAAGAGAGATGCTGATGTATAAGAGGAAAAAGCAAAACAAAAAGTCAGTCAAAGAAATATGCATGTTTTATGACTAATGCGATCATTTAAAAAATCAAACTCAATAAACCTAAATCAACTTTTTATACTTTTATTAGAAGACAACTTCAGTACTGTGCATTACCTGGGTTGTCCAGCACAGCTGGAACACAAATATACCAGAAATAACACAAAAGCTAAATTACATCAGCTGTTCTAGTGTAAGAAAAAACAAAAGAAACAAAGGGAAAGACATCGAGCTTATGCAGCATACAACAACACAAACACCCCCACAAAACCTCAAGATTTATATAAAAAAGTAATCATTCTAAAACAATAAAAACAAGGGGGTTAGATAATAATGAAATTAAAGATCATTTTAACATGTCTAGTTTGCTTCTTTAGATATAATTGTTAATTAGATAAAATTAGAATTAGATCTCACAGGGACAAAACAAACTAATAGTTTTAGGTTTGCTGATGGTCCAGGATTCATGAAACTAAAGTATTATTTATTCATACAGTACATTTTTTTAACTTTGAGCGCTCTCTGTGTCTCCTCAGATCTTCTTGCGTCGCTCGAACAATTCATCTGTGACAAACAACACGTTTGTGTTGGAAAAAGACTTCAAATCTGTGATTTCATTCAACATCTCTGATCCAGAGGTGACCGTCATCTTTGACGTGGAGCCGAGTGTCAACGCATCCTTTGCTGTGACTTTATCTCATGAGTCACCCCCTAACTCTACTTATTTCACTAATCAAACTGTTTTGAGCCAAGCAGGTAATTTTAACCCAATTCCCCTGTGAGCCTCAGTTGTCGTTTCTGCTGCTCTACTTGATGTCACATTGAAGGTTGATATGCTTCTGCTTTAGGAGGATATCGCTGGATGATAACCCCAGAAATGCTTCAGGAGAAAACTGGGAAATGGTATGTTGACACGAGGCTTAATTCAACACAGGAGTCGAGCGTGACGGTATCGGTGGCCTCGCACATGAGCAAGTGCGTGTATTGGGACACAGTAAAGCTGGAATGGAGCACCGCTGGCTGCAGGGTTGGTGGACACAAACCTACAAACTAAGTATGAGCTGCTTTGGCACATTGGCACCAGTGGTTTGATGCCTCAACTTTGTTCATCTTAGGTGGGACAAAAGACGAGCCCGGTGCTCACCCACTGCATGTGCAACCACCTGACGCTCTTTGGGAGCTCCTTCTTTGTGATGCCAAACCAGGTGGACATTTCTCGCACGGCAGAGCTGTTCGCCACCGTGAATGAGAATTACGTGGTGCTCGCCCTGCTGTGCACCTTCTTCAGCCTCTACCTGATCACGCTGCTGTGGGCCTGCTATGCCGACCGCAGGGCAAGCTCTAAGGTCAGGGCGGGCTCTGTTTTAACAAGCATTTGTTGATGTGCTTCACATGCTTAATGTTGTTGAGGGCACGAGGGTTCACCACAATAAGACAATAGAAATTCAATAGACCAACTATGGAGATAATTTACTAGCAATCTAGGTTGAGCGATGATACACAGTAAAGTTTTTCTAGACGCAGTTGTTTTTAAATTGCTTCATGTTTTATGTCAACCTGTTAGAGGAAGATGACTCTCCTGGAGGACAGCCACCCAGGAGCTCAGTACAACTACCTGGTTTGTGTCCAAACAGGGCATCGCAAGAACGCAGGAACTTCTGCAAATGTAAGAGTTTCTGACAATTCTTTTACTTTTAAAAAATTTTTTTTTTCTTTTACAATTTTTACTTTTTTGTCATTAAAATCGGAGCAACCAAAACATGCTGTATACATCTGGAATAGCCTTCTTAATTTGTATTTTCAAGCTGTTTCTTAAGGGTTTGGGAACTGATGGCATCAACTGATGAAGTTCAAATCAACAAGCATTGAATGTATTCTATTGTTTCTTCAGGCACAAACTTTAGCGGCTAGAAAACTTAGTTAAGTGTAGGACTGCCACACTCCAACACAGAAAGTCTGGGTTAAATTCCCAGGGTGTCAAATGAGCTTCATCCATTGTGGATGAAGGGCCAAGACCCTTTACACTACTGGCTATGTTGCCACGAAAAAACCTAAGTCTGGGTCTCATTGTGGATTAAATGTAGGATTATTCCCAGCATAAAAATCTCTCAGTTATGTGGTGACTTCTGAAAGGGTAAGCCAACAGGTGAACAAAGTCAGGTTAAATCTATGGTCACTTTAGCAGCTGGACTCTCACCATGGAGATTGAGTTATAAAGTTAAACACTGATGTTAAAAACGAACATATGAGTCTGATAAATGACATATACTTTTATAGAGCTTTACTACTTTTTCAGAAGGTTACCTCTTTACAGTCACCCATGCATGCACATATTTACACAGTTGGCAGTTCTACTGCCACTGGTGCCAACCAAGCAATGTGTGGTTAAGTGTCTTGCTCAAGAACACTTCGACACTGTGAACCTGGGATCTCTTGATTAGAGGTTGACCGCTCCTCCACTGCACCTATTCAGTGCACACTTTATTCTAAAAAAGCAGACTTTTTTTATTTTGAAATGACATGAGCTCTGATTTTTGTTTTACTGTTGTGATTCTACTTCCTGCTTTTTTACTCTTTTTTTTTTTTTTTACTTACTTTCTCTTTTATAAACTATTTATATTAATTTCTTTCCAGAACAGTCAAAGTCTTTCAGTTGTTTTGTTTGTTATTCCGTGGACAATGTAATTTCCAATCCTATTACAGTTTATTGAATTCTGCAGCCATTGTATTATTTTCTAATGTTTTGGAGTTCATTACATTTTTCTGCAAAAAGGTACTTTTAACAGTGTAGTCTGCATATGCAGAGCTATAAGCACTTTCTATAAGCACACTTCTTGATAGCCTTCAGAGCTGTGCTGTCTGCGCTGTCCTGCAGGTCACACTGAAGCTGGTTGGCTCAGATGCAGAGTGCAGCATCCACCACCTGACCGATCCCGACAAGCCGGTGCTTGAGAGAGGATCTAGCGACATGTTTCTCTTGTCCACACCCTTCCCTCTGGGAGAAGTACGACACCTGCGGCTTCAGCACGACAACTCTGGAGGCCACCCATCGTGGTACTGAATGTCTTCAAACATCTAAAGAAAGCGCACCTAAAATGTAGCCGTAGCATCTTGCAGACACATGGATAGTATATAAGTGCTGTGCTGAGACACAAATCATCTACCTAGTAAAGGACTTATGTAAATTACATTTTCAAAACTGATGCAGCATTTTTAATTTACAGGATCATAGGTGGTTTCAGGGAATGAAAACAAGCACTTTAAAAATAGTCGGAAAATTAAAAGCACAGATTGGTGTTTCTTTCATAGTTTATTTGCAAACATTTCTATGATAAGTGCTTAGTTCTGTTCTAAATTCCCATAATCCTAAGGTACATTAAGAAGGTGACCATACAGGACCTCCAAACCCATCAAGTGTTTCACTTCTTCTGCGACTGCTGGCTGAGTTCTGACCGAGGAGACGGCATGACCAAGAAAACCTTCAACGCTGCAAAGAACAACGAGATTGCCAGCTTCAGGTTAGCATCAAGCAAAGTTACACTCTTTAGGAGAATAGTTTTAGCTTTAGAAAAAGCCAGATGTTAAATGACCTTTCATGTTTCATATTTTTTTAGGAACATATTCCAGACAAGAACCTTAACAGGTTTCAGGGACGAACACATCTGGGTGTCCATCTGGGATCCCCCCTCACGAAGCCCCTTCACGCGGGCACAGAGGGTGTCCTGCTGCATGTCCCTGCTCCTGTGCACCATGGCCATCAACATCGCATTCTGGAACATTCCTGAGGATCTCAACTCACCAGAACTCTTCTCATTAGGTGACTGCTCAGCCTTCTCATTTATTGAACTGTATCAACTTGGCGGATGACTTTTGTTTAGGTAGGGAATTATGAAATGTACACGTAAATGTACCGACAAAAGATAGCTGCATGAAAATAGATTAAGAAAGGAGAGCTAGTATGTTAGAGGCTTGGCACATAAAATGACATTCTGACCCATCAGTCAACCTGAAAGGATGACATCAGGCTGCGCCATCACCCATCTGGGAAGGTTCTGCCTCTTTATTTAGAATCATCTGCTATGGGTTTAGGGGTGCCAGAAGATCAGTGGGGTCTTCAGATGGAAACTCCCAATAGTCTGTGTTTCCTTAAGTTTGACCCACAACACAGATGTTGTTTTCCAGCATCCCAGAAGCCCCTCCCCCTCTTTGTTGTCCCTCATCCAGTTTCTAATCAGCTTAGAAACAGCCAATCACTAAACCAACAACTTGTTAACCCAAATTATTATTATTATTACCAATAATAGAACAGGAAAACTGGAGTTGGAGAACAAAAGTGAATGATTAGGCAGACATAAAGGAGAAGTTAGAACTACCAAATTCACCCCTAATGGTTCAGGATTATTGAAAATGTTGGTACCACAAGACAAGATGAGGCAGGTTAAGCGCACTAACTTAATTTCTTGAACGTTTTTTTACCCCAAGGTGTTCACACTGTACAAGCAGGGAGGGGCTTCTTCTTTTTCTTTTTCTTTTTCTACGGGTTACCAGCACATGTCTGCCACAGACAGTTGGAAGAGGCTTGGTGCGAAGTGTTGAAGCAGTGCAAATTTTGCGATATGGTTACAAAACGGAAAAAATTCAGTTCATTGCTTGCATCCTTGCAATGGTGGATATGGATGACCATTGTACAAGAAGAGTGGTTGATCTTTTGATCTTCTTTGGGTTCACCAGATAAACCAAGTCCATACATTACTACTAATTATGAGTCCCTAATTGATTAAAGTTCTATCTGGGAGCAGCTGTGGGCAGCGGTGGGGTGGTCAGCCTCTGATTGGAAGATTGCATGTTCGATTCCCTCCACGAAGGTAGAAAAGCGCTATACAAGTATACGCAATTTACCATTCTATCTGGTTTAACTGGCAACACATGTTCATTGGCCATGCATTTTGTATGTAGAGCCCAAAAATGGTGGTAAAAACTATGTGTGAATGAGAGAGTTTTAAATGCAAAACACCCCTTTATGTACATTTGAATCTATTTTTATCTTAATTTTTAAATGCTTTTATTTTGTGATCGTACACCACTTTGGGTGTCATGGATAATTTAAGTGCTTTATAAATAAAGTTTATTATTATTATTATTTTTATTTACACATGGGGGCATTCTCTCCCATGTCCAGGTTCTTTGCATATAACTCAGCAGGACTTCATGGTGGCGGTGGAAAGTGCTGCCCTCATGTTCCCAATCAACATTCTCATCATCACCATCTTCAGAAGTATCCGACCTCGCATGGTTTCAGCATCTAAAAAGGACGATGTCATTGAGAAACCAAAAGCCCTCTTGCCCAGTGTACCAACAGTCCTTAAGGTGCGCTCTGCTTTTCCGTACCTAGATTTACAGCAATAAACCACTGTATTGATTTATGTATTTCTGCTCACAGGAAATTGAGGAGGTCCTATACTTGTTGAGCATGAGTCCGAGAAACAAAGTGTCAGGAGTCATCGGCCTGGAGTCTGCTGCTGACCTCGGCCCTGCATTACAGAGGGTTCATGACTTAATCCACTACATGCAAGGTACCCTATATATTTGGTTTAACAAATTAATACAATTTTAATAAAAATAAACATCATGAATGATGCACATAATGATGCAGCATGACGAGATGACCTTATAAAGAGAACAATATAAGCTGAAGCAAATTTTAATCAACATGAAACTAACAAAGTTAAGTTCAAAAATTAATTCTAAACACTTGAAACTTCACTTTTCTTTTAATACTTAATGCACAACATTAGGCATCAAATCCAGCAAGAGCTACTTCATTCAGCAGTCTAGTCTTATGCAAGTTTTTCCAAGAAAACACAAACTTCATCTACATAATAAAGCATGAAATAAAACAGACATTTATGGGAAACTGATTTAGTAAAAAGAAAAAAAACATTAAGATAGTAATGAGAAAGCAAATTTTCCATGGACTACACTTTCACCCACAAGTTTTTAACATTTTAATGTTTAGCTGATTTTCTCATGTGTATTTCAAAGGGGATAATACAAGCTTTAAATGATATTGTCACAGGTGAGAGTTTGAGTGACAACCACTTGGTGTACTGCAGCAAGTTCCTCCTGGCTGCTCTCTGCCACCTCCTCATGTGTCTGGAGAAGCTGGATGGAAGACACTTTCCAAGTCCAAAGGATTACCAGGACGCCCTCAGCAGCACCAACCTGCTGGTTCGCAAGGCAGAGATGGTCTTCAGCAGTCACCAGGCCAACTGGTAAGCTCTCACACAGATTCAACTTTACGAGCCTTAACTTTGATGGCTTTTCTCCATTTTTTCATGTTCTTTCACAATTCTTCTGCAGCCCACCACCAGTGAGGAAGAAGAAGAAAGAGTCTACAGGCTTCCGCCTGCCCTGGTGGTGTGTGTTCATTGGCTGGTTCCTGCTGCTGTCCATCAGTGCAATATCCACCTACTTCACCCTGTTGTACGGTTTTCAGTACGGCAGGGAAAAGTCCATCAAGTGGGTGATGACTTTGGGCCTGTCGCTGTTTCAGAGCATTTTCATTTTGCAGCCTCTGAAGGTGAGACGGTAACGACAAAGCGAGTCATTCCCATTGTTGAGTACACCGCTGAGGCTTGTGTTTGCACACAGGTGATAGGGATTGCTGTGTTTTTTGCCATGCTGCTGAAACCAGTGGCAGTGGAGGAGACTGAGGAAGCAGAGCAAGTGCTGTCAGGTATTGGAAACACTGAACTACTTTCCTGTCATATATATATATATATATATTTATATTTCCTTTATATTGTATCTAGCCTCAAACCTGAAACAGAAATAATTTAAAGTACAACTGATTGAAAAATTTCACTTTTAGGATTTGTGTTTTTAAAGACAATTTTCATTCATATTAGATTTTATGTGACAAAAACTAAAAAGAAAAGTCTACGGATTAACTTTTCTACCTTCAAACTAACTTTAGATTACATCTAAGTTGTATTTAGCACACATATGACTTATTTATGCTCCATGAACACGACTGAAGTTACCATCCCAGTCCATTCTACCCTTGTGTAATCAAGCTCATTACACAGCAAAAATTTTGTGCCTCAGGGGGTTCCCTTAAGCAACATCTCTCTTGCAAGCATCATTGTGTTCCTTCTCTAGTCTAAATGGGGCAGAATGTGTGTCTAACTGCAGTGTGCTCTCCATCAAACAGCACAACAAGAGAGGTGCAGAAAATACTCTGGCAGGGAGTCCCTGTGAAGACCCGACTTGGCGCCGGATTGACCTTCCTCTCCATGAAAACCACCACTGCACTTATCTTCTGTTTGCACTTATGGAGAATTTACCCACTACATAATATTTTAGCAACTAAACATCTGCAAAATTTCAATTTTTTTTGTGGGAGAGGCAGTTAATGTCTAATTTAAAGTGATATAAAATGTAAGTAACTACAATGCAGTCTCTGATGTTTTAGATGTTCAATTTCCATTTAAAAAATGTAACTATGTTTTTTAGGAGCTGAAAACAAATTTAGAAAATGCCAGTTTTCAGAAGTTTGCAGGACACGTATGGTTAGTAGTATGTGAAACAATAGTTTAGCAAAATTTTAATGTAAATCTTAATTGACAGTTTGAATGTATTAGTGCATTGGAAAGGAGATCAATTAAAGAGGGGAAATGCTGACACTTTGTTCCATTCTAAAGATGACAAAATCATTTTATAATTACCATCAATCCACAAATTCCCCACTTAAACAGCTTTTTAATTGGCATTTGAGGTTTCCTGCTGCATCATAGGGACCGACAACCAACCCCAGTCTGTGAATTTAATGCAAACTTTGTAATGTTGGCTAAAAAGGTGCAATTATGTAATTGCACACGTGAAAACTAATGGATAATTTATTTATTTTTTTTTCATCACATTTTGCTTCCGTCACTGGGATACATGCTGAAAGTGCATGCTAAACCTTTACATCATTCATGGCTGCTTCTTTAGGAGTCAGTCTGCCACCCTTTGAATGATTCATGCCGCTGGCCCAACTGCTTTCAAGTTTGTTCTTCTATTTTCAAACACCTCATGTGTGTTTCCCCTGTGCTCTTATTTTAATCATAAAGGATATTCTGGCTTTATTTCTTGTTACTATATCTATGGAGTCTTAATAAAAGGTCCTCTTAGCATCGTGATCTGTGTTTGCTCAGTGGCTTTGTTTTATTTTTTGTGGCTTTTTATTGTAACTCAACACACACTGCAAGCTATTGAAAAGACTTTATCTGCAAAAAAAAAGTTGCTAATCTTTAAGACAACAGTTTTGACACAGCTTTAAGCATCATGTGACATCCTGCTATGGTTATATGTAATAATTTTACTTAAACTTGAATGTATAATAATGTAATCCTAAAACAAACAAAAAAAAATCTTCAGAACTTCAGTTTTGAGTCCCTATCTAGAACAAAAACTTCCGTTTTCAGGAACAGAAATGTTCCTGAATTTCTTTTTGCATGAGTTCTAATCCTGGTTAAAGCAAACTTTGAAGCTCTGCTATGAGCCTGGATCACCAAAGTGTGCGCCAAGGTCTGATTGATATACCAGGACATGCAGAGATATAGACCAGAATACGTGTAGGGCTGGAACAAGCAAAGAAACTGAAGAAATACAACAGAGCGATACAGGACACTGAAGGTGTACTCTCACCCAACCACCAGACTTGAACAATACTAGAGAACCATCTGGGAGAAAGAAAGTCACAACAACTTCAAACTAGAACATTATGACCCCCAGGAAGTAAATCCAGTAACCAATACAGTAGCAGACATCCAAGAAAGAATCACAGGATTGAAGAACTGAAGAACACCAGGTCATGGCATGATTCCCACCTATTGACTACAGTAGCCACTATATCACCTGTGCAATGCATTGGTTTATTATAAGAAAGCCTACTACTTGATGCCTCCTACATAGACACAAGAATACCAGACGGATACTGACAACAGAATGGAGCAACTGTCACGTCCTTTACATAGATGACAACAAGTTAGAAGTGAACAAGATGTAGAATTACTGATTGACATAAATGGCATCAGAATATCATTTGGTGGTTACAAGGAGAAGGCAGATGATCAGAACTGGGAGGATTGTAAAACCAGAAGGCAACATAGATCAAGACAATCAGAACTGCCTTGCAATGCAGCTGGAAAATGGGAACTTTGAAGAGGCCATGAGGAAAGTAGCACAGAAGGAAGGCAAATCCTGAGAAGTCAGCTGAATGTCAAGAACAATGTCCAGACCCTATCAACAGCTATGCCCTGCAGGTCATCAGAAACACAAACACCTGCACAGTATGTCCCACCAGAAAACAGAAGCATTGGCTGAAAAAAGATGGACTGAAAGACAGAACAGAGACCTGGCTCTACGAACAAGATCATTAGACGCCAAGACCTCCACACCATGCTGGACTCCAGCAGCAGGCTGTGCAAAGAAGTCCCTGACACACCCAGCACATAATAAGGTGTTGGATACTAGCAGCCAGGCTATGTGGAACTCCATAACCAATGGATGACGGTGTACAAAAATATTTATGCAGAGTATGGACTGGAAGTCCTACAAGACCAAAAACGGCCCTGAAGGTAGTTGAAAGTCTTCTCCTGTGGGACATCCAGATACAGACAAAAAAATGATAAAAGCTAATAGACTGGTCATTGTAGTGCTGGTTAAGAAAGATGAACAGACATACAGTATAGGACTCCAAATTGAATGAAATTAAATGGTTTAATGACTGTCACCCAGTGGCTTTAATTTCTGTTTTAATGAAAAGTTTCAAGCTTCTGGTGTTGGACTACATTGAAAGACTGATCTCTGTGTCCGTTGACCTTCTTCAGTTTGCATATAGACAAAACCGGAGTTTTAAAGATGCTTCCTCTTCAGATAAAGGGAAATCTTATGCAAGAATGCTTTCCATAGACTATAGTTAGCCTTTTCATTCTCTTATCCCTTTGAAGCTCATCCATATACTAAAAACTCTGTCTTGATGATATTATTTGTAAATAGATCTTAAACTTTTTCAACTGCAGATCACAGAAAGTCAAAAAACTATTTCTGGTTAATTTGTGTGAGTACTAGCGGCCCAAAGAGTTGTATTTTAAGTTTCCTGCTTTTTACCTTGTACACACAATTGATGTGTTGCAACTTACTCTAAAAATAAATTGTTAAATACGGTGAGGACACCACTATCATTGGTCTGATCCACTCAATGATGAACTGAGCTATTGAGCAGAAGTAGGAAACGTTGGTAGGACTTAAGAACAATCTTGTGATAAATAATTAAAAGACTTGTGAACTGATCATTTAAGTTTAGGTAAAGTAGAAACAAAAAAAAAAAAACTGTCATCACAAGGTAATTCAATAGTTGAAAAATTTACATTTTTGGGTTCGACCCTCTCCAATGACCTCAGCTGGCATTCAAATACCAGTGTGATTTCAGCCTTGAAATGCATTTATAAATCTAGACTCTTAACTAAGCAATAAAGATCGTTAATTATCTTGCTGGTCATCGTTAGCTGCTGGTTGCCTCAGTTGGCTGTTAGGCCTGGCACCCGGAAAACTTGTGTTCGCTTCCCAGGGAGTGCAATGAGTTTCATCCAGTGTGGGTCCTTGAGCAAGACCCTTCATGCTGGTGCCCAACTAATATAGCCACCCAAGTCTGGATTACCCTATGGCAGTTCTCAGCCCAGATAAAATACATGGTTTTGTCAGGAAAGGCATCCGGTGTAAAACTCTCTGCCAAACCACCTGTGCCAATCAGTGAAAGCTGATTCGCTGTGGAGACCCCTGATTTGCCGAGAGGTGAACAATGATCTCTCTGGTCATCCCTCCAGTGAGGGGTATAATCAAGAAGAAGATATTGCGTTATTAAATGTGCGACATCACAACATGCTACAAGCTTGTTCTCTCAGGCTGGGAGGTCTCTGAATAAAGCAAAGAAAGAAGAAGAACATATTGTATTGGACTGCATTTAGAGTTGCATTTTTCCTGCTGCAGTTGGCTGAGAAGCCAGTTAAGTAATCAAATCAAATCAAATCAAACTTTATTTATAAAAAAAGCGCTTCTCATGCTTTGTGCAGCTCGAAGCGCTTTACATTAAAAACAAAAACATATACAGTAAAAGCCAACCCCCCCACCCAATAAAAGCCAACACTCCACACTCTATCAACACATACAACCCATCCCACATACAATGAATACAATGAAAAATGACATAAATGAAAATTGTAAAAACAGACATAAGGCTTGGCTCTGCTGTGAGGAAACGGCATTGGGGATTCCATCATACCAGGAGCCAGCTCGGTCAAAGGAACATCGCCACGGCGCCCACCCAAACCGGGACAGCAACGGAGTCCACTCCACAGCTGTGGAGGCCCAACAAGGGCGAGAACCACGGCAATGACCCCAGACCAAGCCAGCAAGCCCTGATAGGATAGATCCCCACAGGAAACACTGGGGTTAAAAATAACAGTAAAATACTAAAATGTAAAATATAAAAGCAATAACATTAAAACTAATATAATAAATAAGGACATAATCTAGTGTTTTAGAGCTTTTTACATTATTGGTTTTATCTAGTGCTTCAAATATTATTTTAATATTTATGGTTTTAATCTGTGTCTTAGTGTTTCTTGTTGTCCTGTGTGAGGGAGCCCTGCAGTTCTTATTCCAATGCGATTAAACAATTATAATATCAAATAAATTGATTAGAAAGGATAATTGAACACCAAGAGCTGAGATGAACTAGAAACACACTTTTGAGGGTGAAGACAAATGTGGTCCCCATGGTAATCTGAACACTTTTCATGCATCTTTGTTTAACTTCCAGTCAAGAGTAATTCAGTAGATTTTGAGAAAATTAGCAAAGGTCTAAGCACTTTTATTATACTTATGATTTTGGTGGACAACTCTAACCATAAATTATGTACATACTTTATAAAGCCAAACATATGAAAGGATGCAAAAGTATTTTATCAAATTCTTATTACCTGTTTTTAATCTTGCTTTTGTTGAAATAGGATATGAAAAATAGTACTGGATGTAATTTTCTTCAATTTTACAAATTCAACCTGATGTGAGAAGTTATTTGTGTCAATACATAGCTGAGTGTGCCAGAATCATTCCTGATGATCCGTTGCTTAATCATGAAGGACCCCTGCTGGCTGCTTCTGCATATTTCAATTCCATTAAACCATGGATAGAAAAAAAAAAAAAAAAACAATAACAGAGACCTGAAACTGTTCCAGTTGTTCCAAATGCCTTTTTATTAAATTGTTATCGCATACAGTGTAGAAAACAGATTTTCTTCTTAAAAGACACTTTTATGTCTAAACATAAAGAATATCTAAACAGTCAAACTTAAAAACAAGAGAAAGAGCAAATCAAAGCATTGTAGTGATAATATTCTCTTTTCATATTTCATGACACATCAAGCCTAAAAGCAAATAGCTGAAAAAGTCTCTCATGTTGTCTCCAGAAACTGCTGAGTCATTCGACTCGAGGATAGCTTCCACTTGATTACTAGCCATGCAAGGAGAGCTGGGTGCGGTCGGTCAGGTTACGGCAACTCACGCAAACAAAAACCCTTCCGCTCACTTTTTCCATCTGCAATAAACGTGAACCTCGAGGGATGGTACAGACGCAGTCTTGATCAATAGCAAATGTTTGAACCCATACAGAGTCCTCGACTGAGAGACTATCGCTAAGGCAAACGCTGTGATGCACATACAGTATCAGACTTAAGCCGACCTAAAACCTTTTCTGATCATTGAGAGGCTTAAACATGCACTGTGTCGTTAGAAAGTGCATCTTTTTGGTAGAATAGACATTCAGAGAGGAGCAAAAATAAGATTGTTTTCGGAGATGGAGTGTATGAAACCACTGGACAATTTCCTACCTCACAGGTAAATAAATCTATAATTTGGTATATTACACATTACTTTACAGTTTGTCTCACCAACTGTCAGTCTGACAACACAGGCTGCTATTGAAGGAGCCGCATGTATACGCAATATATTATAAACACAACGTTGATATTTGAGAGGCCAGAGGGGATCAACGGGTTCCAAATATCTGTTCCACAGTGATGAACTGCCCAACCACCTGCTGATGCACTCCTGTTAGAGTACAGCAGCCTCAGTGAAGTGAAAACTAGAGATTCCTTCTCATAATGGGGCAGCTCGTCTGGCTTGTCTGACGGGTTTGAGACGGAGCTGAGAGTCACAGTGGTGGAGATCACAGCGACATCAGCATGTGCAAAGTAGAATCAAGGCATGTCAAGTCAAATCTGTTCACCTCAACCCCCCCATGTCTGCCAGGAAAACAACACTTTTGACTGTTAGTGCGATTAAATGTTCTATGAAGCAATCAAACAAAGATTTTAAAGAACCCATAAGAACAGGGCTCAGAGCCAGTGTGAATGAATGAGAGATTTGACTAAATGTGCCATTTAGAAAAGTAAATGACGGCACTGTGGAAGTATGTACAGGTGAGAAAGGTAAAGATTAGTCAGATACATGAGGTAAGAACACATTTACATTTAAATATCTGTAAAGCGCTGTGAAGAACTATCCAAGTCTGATGTTAAGCCTTCATTGTATAAAGTGTTTGTGAAGATACAAGTCTGCGTGTTTGTGTGTGTGTGCGTGTGTGTGTGCGTGTTTAGACCACAGCTGTAACACACTTAGGTCTTCTTCTTCAGCTCCTCAAATCTCCGTGTCAAATCGTCAAAGTCAATGTCGTCAGAGGCGGTGGTGTTCCCGCCTAAAGAGGACGTGGGTAGAGTGTCGGGAACAGAGGGGAGTTCTGGTAAAGCGTTGTTGTCAAACTGCCGAGGTGTGGGGCGCGGGCCTGGAGAGGGGAAAGGAATAAACTCAGAATCCAAAAACTGACGAAGCTTTCCTTCATCTGTGTGATTTCATTCAATTAAAAGAATAAAATCTGTTGCATGTTTAGCTTAGTGATCGATTTACATGTTGCATAAGTAATTTTCCAATGACAAGTACCAAAACTCACCCATGGCCTGAGAAGGAAGAGAAGCCTTTTCATTAAGATCATCAATCTGAAAATAAAGATTTTGTATTAACATAATGCATTTAAACATTTATAAAGGGAAAAGATGAAAAAAGAGGGAAAGCTACTTAAGTTCCTGGCATCTGAAGAAGCAGCAATGATCAAAAAGGTATATCAAAAAAGATGTTATTGGAACTTTATCTGTGGGTTTTATTTTGAACTAATTTGTACAGTATTATATTCAATTAATGTGTTGTTGAACTTAAATCTACTTAACCCCATGAAAAATATGCTTTCTCTACAACACATTTAGCTGCTTCAGATTAAAAAAAAAAGAAGTATTTTTTCTCACATCTGACTACATGTTCCAGTCCCTGTGGGTTTCTAGACAACTGCTGAGATGTTGAACAAATGAAAGAAAAACCTTCAGCTGATTTTAAAGCTACTTGAGTTCACTATTAATCTACTCTCTTGAAAGTTAGCATCTTTCTTCCAACTAAATTCTTGAAACATGAATACATTTGATTAAAAAAAAAAACTCAAAGTATTACATCTCAGACATGATTAAAGAGTGTATATAAGCGCAGACCTTTCAAGTTAAGAAAACATTCAATTAAGTAAAAAACAAAGCAAACAAATAAAAAGAACACTCTTCCCTGAATCATTCTGACTCCTTCATCTGCCCGTCAATTGGGGTGGGCATAGATGTGTCGAGCTCAAGGACTTACGGACTCGTATGTTGGGGGAGAAGTGGGCAATTCGGGAGGTGGCCCTGCTCCCATGGGGGGCTGGAAACCGCCGTAGGTTCCTACTGCGTGGTTAAAATGTTCCTGCAGGAGAACACAAACGAAAGTGTGGGTCGAAAGGAGAGAGGTGTCTAATGTGAACCATCGATGCCCTGTCTGTCTTTTTTTTTAAATAGTATATTTAGGTGCACTTCAGACACAAAATAGGAAAGAAATGTATTGCAAAGAGTAGATATAAAACTTGCACAAGAAGCAAACTGCTTTACATTTGGATATACAAATGCAAGAACAAGATAGAATTAAGTGCCACAGAGGATTTCAATGATACTAAAATTGAGTTTTAAAATCAGTTCATGTCAAGATAAATATTAGCTACGATATTCTTAAAAATTGCAAAAATGTATCCATGTTTCATGGATTAAACTCAGACATCTTTTAAAGGAACAAAAGTATACTGAATAACACTGTAGACTCTTATTAATCCAGGTTGAAGCAGTAGGTAATAGAATTCTTCTCCATTGAGAAAGCCTCTTGAGAAGAGGAGAAATGTCAACGCACAACTTTTTTGTTACTTCTATGCTAAATAAAATTGAGAACAGCTCCTTACCGGTCCTTTGGGAGGTGGATAGTTGAAAGCTGTTGGCATAGGCATAGGCATGGGCATGGGCATCTGCATGGGAACAGGAGGAGCAGAGAAACCTCTTCCTCCTCCTCCACCACCTCCAGACTTTCTGTCAGTGTCCACGTTAATGAGATCTGCCTCCTCTCCAACACACACCTCTGGCTGAACCATGACAATACAATGATGAGTAAACAAACAGAATCCCTTACTTTAAAATCATATAACATGTGACAACTTGGTTTTAAACCCACCCGAACCATGGCATCAGGTTCATACGGAACATTGTAGTTCTTGGCAATCTCTATCAGATAGCGTTCCACTAAGATCTTGGGAGGAGCCTCCACACTCAGTTTGTGCATCAGCTACAGGGATAAGAGTATTATATCAGCACGCATCAAAAGCCACTCTCAAGGCTAGCAAATTGTTAGCAGAATCTGTGTGGACTGTCAGTTGTAAACATTGCTTACTCTGTCGTTGACTGTGCCGATCTGGTTTGTTCTGCATAGCTTGCCATACTCTTTGCTATATTTTGCGCAGAGCTGTTCAGAGACCTAGAAGAAACAAAGGAGATATTACTGTAGACACCTGCACAACAATCATAAATTTGTCTGATATTGATGGGAAAGATAAAAGTATAAATTAGAAACATACAATTTTTAGTTCAGAAACCTCCGACTGAAGTCGAGGAGCTGCCCAGATGAGGGTGGACACTGCCTCCTGTAGACCTGGATCTAGCTCCCTGATGGTGAAAGTAAAGGATTAGAGCTGTGATAGTTGCATGATGACTGGATGGTTGGATTGTTTTAAGCCACAGTTACTCACTTCATGGACTGAATGAGGCCAAAGCGAGTGAGCAGAAGGTCGCAGTACAGCTCCAGGATCTCCATGGCTTCAACAAGATAGTCCTCTCTGATGATGTGTTCAACGCGGATACGGGCACGTTCATCCTTGCCTGATGACAGGTAATCAGCAATCTCCTTCCTTGCCTTTTGAGCTAACTCAGCTATGTGTGTCATTTGTAAAGAAATGTAGAAAAGGTTAAAAAAGGAAAAACAAACACTTCAACTGTCAGAGCGGAGGCAAGACTTACTTTTCTTTTTCTCAAGAAGTTTGAGGCGATTAATGACCAGCCGAAGGTTGACTCTTAGTCTTTCTGCTTTAAACCCTCCACCCAACATGATGACAGAATGCCTGTGTCTATATAGAGAGGCATGGAAACAACACAGATGAATGACAATAAGACTTATCAATGGAGCCCAGAAAACCCGTAACCCCACCTCTGATCCAGTGACTCATCTCATCATGTGAGCTTCATAAAGTCACAGCAACAATATGACTGCGGAAATGTATCTCCCCTCAAAATACACACGTGAACAAAGGTTGTATTAAAACGTTAAAAAGGGCAAACGGAATGTAAATTTGTCGTCTGAAAAACGACGACAGGGATAGCTTTAGCTCAACGCCAGCTAATATGGGGAAAGAAGCCAATTCGAAGGTTAGCACATCACTTGTTAACGTATAAATATTTTCGTTACATCATATATTTGTTGTAATTAAGGTTGGGGGGCTAACCGAGTCCGAATGCACCCAAATTTGAGTTTTATTCATGTTTGCTTTGTTAGCACTCCTCCAGTCTATTTCAGTGGCTAGCTTCCTAGCTCTCGTTCTGACGGCAGCAAAACTAACAGAATAAACCGTTTTAGACACATTTAAAACCACAACAGTACATTTAAAACGTTAGATAACATATAAAAGATAGGAAAGGACAAAAACTTACCAGAAAATAGCACTTAACTGGAACACACTACTTGTTATAGATTTCACTCAGCGTTTTGTTGCCCAAATCACTTCCGTGTAAATGTGACGTGACGTCATGGGGACTTTTTCGGTGGGGCGGAGTCTCAGAGCAGTCAAACATATTGTTGGTCAAACATTACTTTAAACGTAGGTATGACAAAGTGCGAACAATAAAACGACAGAAAAAAACATCCAAAACGTTTTTATCGATGGTAATGTATACGGTTAGCAAGTTTCTACAAAGACAATTTATTAAATTGCTTTTTTTCCTCCTAATTTCCCTCCCACTATATTTCTTCAAATATATATATATATATATATATATAATATATATATATATATATATATATATAATATATATATATATAATATATATATATATATATATATATATATATATATATAAAGATTATTTAAAGCCTTAAGTAGACTATGACATGGGGCAAAATGTGAATATAAAATCTTTTCCCTGCAAACATTACAGAGTAAAAACAAACTCATGGAAACAAAGGCATAAGATTTTAACACTTTTCATAAACATATATGAAGGGGGTGTAACGATAAAGCGATAAATCGATTTCTATTTTTTATGATCCAACTAGATTGATTTGTCTAAGGGAACTTATTAATCAAATTGACTCAGCCTAAACCATCTAAATACTGTTTCAAAATAAGATAAATTGATAATCAATATTAGAAAGTACCATTTGGATTGAGGTATGGTAGGTTAATTTCACGAGAACATAAAAATGTCCAAGACCACACACGTGGCGGCAGCAAAAAAAAATATTCTAATTATCATTACAGTCCAATTAGTGGAAACACTTAAAATTTTCCAAAAACGTTATTATACAGTGTTGTAGAATGTTGTCTTAATGTTGTTTGTGGTATTTTGATGTGGAAAAATAACAGTGGGCTGAACTTTATGATACTAAAATGTGAATGGATTTGACATTAACTCTTCTTAACTTGTTTGTTTGTACACATATTTAATCTACATTTGATTATCTTCCAAGAACTACAAGGAATCTGGGAAACTTCACCTGTACTGTTCAGTACCAGGTATCTGAGTCACACTAGTCAAAGTTTTGGCAAAACATGTCCTTGGATGTTTTTAGTTCAGTGAATCAGATCATTCAATATGAACCAACCAGCAACAACAAATTATGATACGAGTTGAATCACTGTGAAAATCAATATTACACCCATAATAAAAAAATTATACCTTCAGTATATTTTTATAGTGAATGCAGGTAAAATCAAGTTTGAGTGCACTTAAATTCACATAGCATGTATTTCACATTTTATATGTAATCCTTTTGCTGTCAGCAGAAATATCTTTCAGTATTCAGTCATAAAAAAATGGTTCAGTCCAAATATTGTTCTATCCAATATATATAATCAGTAATTTTTAAATTATTTCATATGGGGTAATCTGACCTCTTGTTGCTTTTCAACTTTGCTATTCTTGAAAATTCATGACCTAAAAAAATATCTGAGAAGCTCACTGAACAGAACTTTACAGGAACAGCTGTTTCATTGTTGGAAAGTAAAACTTTAAGAATCATTTATTAGCTAAAGTCCCCATTATTGACATTTAAAATAAATAGTAAAAATAATAAGAGGCCCAGAGCTAAATCAAGGGATGAATAAAAACCAACACAAGGAAAAAAATCTTAAGACCATCAAGTTTATTATATTGTAATTTCAAAATAAAAAATATATAGTATAAAGTCAATCATCAATACAAAAAACATTGACTACAACTTGAGTTTGCTGACAGAAACTTCCTTGTGTTTCTTCTTCTTCTCAGACCCGTCCTTTGTACTTTTGATCTGACTTTTGACTTGGTCCTGCAGTTGAGAGAAGAAGGCTTGAGATGATCGCAAAGCCTTGTCCTTCCCCTCATCCTGAAAGTGAAGAGAACTGTGTTAGATTAGATGGAAGGAAGAAAGGAATGTGCTGGTAAAGAGTGATGTCATGTTTGTTTGGGCGTTAAAGCTCGAGGTACGCGTCACACAGTAGAAACGCCTAAAATAGATCCATGTGGCATCTGGGTCAGTCTGCTTCTTTATCAACTCAGTTTTTCTTCTAACAATGAGAAACTTTCTTCTAACAATGAGAAAATCTGATAACATTACAATGAACACCATCATCGTTGTGAACAAAATACCCACCTTGAGTATGGTCGCCTTGCCTCCTTTTGTAACTTTCCTCAAATTTTCAGCAACTTGGGCTTTAGAAACCTTCTTGTTGTCTCCGGTTTTGCTGGCTTCTTTGAGTTTCTGCCTCTTTTCCTTTTCCTTAATCTTCAGCCGTTTCACCTTCTTTTTAAGTCGTCTGTCACGCTTCTTGTCTGTTTTCGTCCTCTCAATGTCACCAAGTACATCACCTGCTTTGTTCTTCTCCTATAGGAAGAAGAAAAAACTGTTAGAAAAAACTTTGCAAATTAACATTAATAAAAGGTAAACCTTGATTTCTTCTGGTGCGAGCAGTGTGGCTTCACTAGTACTGACTGGAGCCACCTCCTCCATGGTAATGGACGGCAAGTTGGACACCACTTTAACCTCAGGAATGGGCTGTAGAAGAATATTTATCAGTGATTGCATGAGCTGCGCTCTCTTTTAAATTTAAAGATGTTCATTTAAAGCATTTACAGATTTCATGAACTTCTAAGGTTAAACATTTTTTCAGCTCTTTTGGAAGCAACGGAACAAAATCTTCATTAGACTTTTTAGCAACTCTAATCAAAACTTACAGGCTTTGGTGTGAAATGGAAGTTAGAGAGAGCATCTAACTTTAAGAAGAGTGTGTCCATGAGCTTTTGGATTTCTACGTGAGCTGGGTTTTCCTCCTTTTCAGTGTTTTTCTGAAAGACAGGAAAAAAAAACCCATCAATGCTTTAGATGCTCCTGAGTCGATTGCAGTAAAGAAGAAAAAAGACCAGAATCAAAACTCAAACCTGAGTCTGTTTGATGTATTCCTGCTCGTAGATTTCTGCCAGACTTTGCTTGCTCTTCTCGTGGTCCAGAGTTAACCTCTTCTTGTACTCAAACACCTCCTCTTTAGGTTTCTCTTTCCGGACCACATCATCAAACGCCTTCAAGAAACAAGCTGAATTATAAATCATCTTCTGAAGACTTAAACAGTTCCACCTACTGTGACTAACCTGATCTTTGATCCTCTGCTTGATGATGTCCTCCAGCTGTAGTGTGGTTTCCTCCGTAATGGCAGGAGCTGAAAAAGTGTGTGGTTAGAAACAGATATATATAAAAAAAATAAATTAAAAAAATAAAAAACTCAACAAACAACCACACAGTGGTAATCTAAACAGTGCACAAGACCAACAACTGAATGCTCATCCACCTGCCCTTGACGCCTGTTCAAACTCAACATCTTCCTCCAGCATGCTGTTCTCTGGCCGGGTCTGTGCTGTCACCTCTCCCAGAAGCTGCCACGGCTTCTCAGCCAGAGCCGCATTCTCCAGCTCTTCAATCTTCTGGGACATCTGTCAAACAAACCCCCCCAAAAAAAACACACACCATCAAGGAACTGCGAGTGTGCAGCAGCAGACACAGAGATTGAAACAAAGGAAATCTACAGTTTTTTTTAGTGTTTTTGCAGAGCATTGTGCTAAGATACAAACAGGAGAAACAAGCATAAAAAAGGCTCAGTTAACTGTTGGTGAGCATTTTTAGTCCAGGTTATCTCTCTGACAGTACAAATGATATGAAACTGTGGCTTTACATACATAAACACAACTCATAAACAACAAATATGTTTTCTGAGCAATTTCTTTACTAAAAAAATTCAGTAATCATGAATAAAACCTCGGTTAAAGGAAACTTAACCAGTAACTTCCCGGTTACCTTTTCTTGTCGTTTCTCAAATGAAGACTTTAGCTCAACAGTTTCAGGGCTTGAAATTTTGCCTCCTAAAACCTCCTCTATGTCCTCGCCCTCACTGTCTTCATCTTCTGACAGATCAAAAGTCACTTTCTTCTGCGATGCTTTGGAGCGATTTTCCTGCTCCTCCCTGGAAAAAGGAAACAAAGCTAAAAACCTGGAATAAACTAAAACCTTTCTTCCACACGTTCATGTGTGTTATGTAACTTTGATTGCGCTTACTCATCATAGCTCTCCTCTTCAGCGTCGTCTTCATCGCCAACTTCTTCCTGGCTGTCATCCATGTCGTCATCGTCTCCATCTGACTGCTTCTCATCTGGTTCAGTGTCCACAGCATCAAAGAAGTCCTTGTACTTGAGATTTCTTGAACTCTTTCCCTGTTAGCACAAACAGTTAGCATCAGTGGTTGTAGTGAAACAAATGAGAATTTGCACAAACATCAGCCACGAAAGACGACAAGCCAAAACGCATACCGTCTTTTTCTTTTGCTTTTTTGAGGACATGATTTCCTCCAAGTTCATTTCATCGTCTTCATCGGAGGGAAGGTCCTGAAAGTAGTCTACATCATCTTCGTTGTCGTTTTCTTTCCCCTCTCGCTTCTCTATATCGTCAAGAAACGTCTCCATTTCTGACAGCTTGAAAAATTTATCGTCGACTTCAGAGGGAACTACTTTTGTTTTGGAACCCGTCTTTCCTTTGTCCTTTTTCTGTTTCTCCCGTTTCTCCAAAGCGTTAACGTCAAAGTCGATGTCGGAGTCATTCTCCGAGTAATCGTCCGAGGGTTCTTCAGTATCCACCAAGGATTTTTTAGACAGTCGGGGAAGCTGCTCCTCTTGGTCGCTGACATTTTCATCATCTGTTGCTCCTTCTTCTTCTTCTTCTCCTTCACTCTCTTCTACTTTGTCTTCTTCAATTTCTTCATCTGACAGTAACGTAAGGTTTCCATCTGACAAAGCCCCATCTATGGCAATTTTGAAATGCGTCAAGACAGCGTTGTTCTGCAGCTCCAACTCCTGCCAAATCTGCTCGTCATCAAAGCTTTCCACCACGAGCTGAGCCAGCGGGCTGCTTCCATAACCTGCAGGCTCCTGAGCTTTGCGGAGATCGTACAGGGTTTTGGTGAGAGATGTAAATTCTGCTGCCACTTCATCCTGAAGGCTGGACACAAAAATAGAAGAAATAACTTAGTTTATCTAGGCAAAAGTTAAAAATAAAAAAAATGTAATGACCTTCAATAAAAATGTAAAGCATCACTTGATAGGAAATACATGTCTGCTAAATGTTTAACTATAAACTGCTTTGTGCAAAAGCTGCAAAAACTATCATAGGTCTAACCAACAATTTCAGATTTCAACAAAAAACCTACTAATTTACTTTATAAAAACATGATTAAAAATGTATAATATCAAGCGAAGGAGTTCCATGTTTGATTAATGACGGACGTTTTATGAGGCAGCCACCTAAGAAAGTAAAAAATAACAATAACAATCAGGCTAAAAGACAATTTGACAAAAAGTGCCAATAAAACTCTAAAACAAAATCTAAAAACACATGTCCAAAATATTCAAATAGACTATAGTCAGTTAAGTCCACAATTCCTACAAAGTCTATAATTTTACTCAATGTCATCTTTACATCTAACTGGATTATCCAGTTGTCATTATTTGTATGGCTGTCTTTATTTATTAAAACTGTTTAAGAATTGTGTGTTTATTATGTAAAAATTGTGTTGTTGTTTCATTTGACAGTATGATACAAGACAATAAAACCATAGATTTTCTTAGGCTGATATACTCAGTATTTTTTTTTTTTTTTAACAGGTACTTGAATTTTTGTGATCAGCATCATGTTATACAGATCTTGGTGCATTAAAAATATCAACCTCAGAGGTTTTCTTTTAAAATAACCTTTAATATATAATAAAATGCCGAAACAAACCCCTCCAATTTTGATGAACAAAATTGAATGTAATAAATCAGAATATTGACGTTACTGCTGTTCACAACCACACAGGCTCAAGCTATCGTTTGTGTAAGGCGCCACCTGCAGATGCACATCACGGTTCACAGTCTGTCAACGTATGTTTCTGTATGAACTTCAAACCCTAATGTTATTTCTATATTAATTAATGACAATAACAAAATGTTAGAGATGAAAAATCCGTGCTGCACTGTGGGTAATTTTACATTTTTCTTTCACCACAGTGTCTTCTCACCGCAAAGATAAAAGTTGATTTGTTTCTTTCTCACCAAATAAATATTAACCAAGACTTGCCTCAAAAACCGTTCTGGTTGTGCTGTGTTTGCCTGTATTCTCTGGGCACATTCTTCCAACAAATCCGACACATCCCCGCTCGCCATTTTCCAATCACATGTGTGACCCCCAGTGTGCCACACGTAAATACGTTCTAAGAGAAACCTGTGCTCCGCTGAAACTTGGTTCCGGGATTTCAACATGGCGTCAGCAATGCTGAAGGTTGCAGGTTTGTTTATGTCGATTATTCTCTAACTAATAGTTTCTGCCCATTAATATTGTAGTTAACGAACTAGACTTTAGCTTCTTCAAGGATTCGCTCAAGTTAAAAACCGAGTTTGTGAATTAGTTTCTTCAAAACAGGTCATTTATTAATTGTGTAACATACGAAAAATAACAGTAAAGAAAGTAAATTTTCTTCTGGTGTTCAAATGTTTTTAAACGGTTATACATCACAAGTCCAAGTTAAGAACTGTAAATTGAGCTACGCTTTAGAAATGTGTCAACGCTAAACACCTTATTCTGTTATTGACTGTTCTTGGTGTTGGAATAGACTAAAGTCTGAAGAAACACTCCCTTCCTAAAAATATAGTAAATTAATCTAACAAGCATGAGTCTGGGTGATATGTTTGTGACAGCCTGAAACCTACCTGTCCAATGACTGTATAATAATTGCATCACAAACTATTATTCATTATTCATTTGACTCAAGCCGTAAATTGTCGTATCGATTCTGTTGGTTTTCAGTAAAATGCAGGTCACAACTGAATCTGATGAACCAGATTCTCTAAATATCAATATGGTCATCTTAAAAGAGGCATTTTGTTCCGTATGGTGAAAGGAACAACTTTACCCGTATCATCATAGTTCCTCCGCCAAATTTGTTTTTAAAATGTATTAGTGAAGCAATTAACATGCTTTGTGGTCAAAATCAAGCCTTGTGATCAACATCTCTTTTTTTAAAGCTAAACCTGTTTTAAATTCTTAACAAAGATGCAACCAAAATGCTAGTTACTTCCGTTTCAAAATGCACCCATGACGGTTTTAGATTAAAGAAAAACGTACCTTAAAAATAATTTAAAAAATAAGTTGTGAATATGATTTAGTGAATCCAAAACAATGTTGAGTTTTACGGAAAGGCAAAGCTCATACCCAACTAAAGTTTCAGCTGAAGTCCTGATAAATGTTCCTCTCTATATTTTGGTTTGTTTATTCAGCGGCAGGTGTTTCCAGGTGCTCAGCTTTTACTCTCCTGAGGAGTCTCTCCACAACAGTGCCCCTCTCTCAGGGTGTTCCTGGAGCTGTTTGGAAGCTGGGAAAGCTGAACCACATCGCCATTGCTGTACCCGACATGGAGAGGGCCACAGCTCTTTACCGGGACGTGCTCGGGGCAACAGTTAGCGAGAAGGTGCCCCTTCCTGAGCACGGGGTGTACACTGTGTTTGTGGAGCTTGGCAACACAAAGCTGGAGCTGCTCCATCCGTTGGGGGACAAGAGCCCCATCTCTGGTTTCCTGCAGAAAAACAAGTCTGGAGGGATGCATCACATTTGCATTGAGGTGAGACAGACGGGACATCGGGGTTACTCTGAGTAGACAATATGTCATTTAAGTGGCACCCATAGTTATACAACCATGATGAAGACAAATTGTTGTCATAGCTGATGTGTTTGTGTGTACCACAAAGAAGAGGTGTGCCCTGGTGAAAATGACACACCTGAATGGAATTTTCTCTTACACCATCAAAAAGGATTTTCCTCTGTGACTGAACCACAGAATCACATGTTGAGTCCCTCATTGATGTTTTTAAAGAACCTCTTAGTCAGTTCAAAATATTTTACCTTGTTTCCCAGTGTTGGTGAGATAAAAAAAAAAAAACTTGATAAATTTGAATACAAATATTTTACAAATTGACACATTTGCAACTTAATCTGTGCAATCGAAAAGAGATTTCCAAAAAAAAAAAATAGAACTCTCACATTACAATTGGTAGTCTTCTTATAGAAACAAAACCTACAATTGTGTCGATCTTAATTTAAATGTTTGTCTTCCTCTGGTAGTATTTACATACATTGTTTCTCACTGCAATTAAATACAAATGATTTCAGTAAATGTTTAAGCTAAATTATACATGAACTAAGTTTTAGAAGAGGCAATAAAATTGTGTTCTTGTCATACATACACAACTGCCTAAATCAAAACCACCTCCGAGTTAATGACTCCTAACTTAATCATCAGATTATTTTCAGGGACTTGTCAAGCAGGATAATGTTTGTTGCGGGAGGATTGGAATACATGGCAGTCAAAGTCTACCATAAGTATTTCCGTGTCTCAAAGAAGGTTGGAGGCATGAGAGGGTAAAAGTTTGGCTGAAACTGAGTCACAAGCGAGACCAGGATACAAAAACAGGAACTCTACTTCCTTAAGAAGAAAAAGGAACTAATGAAGAGTTTTGAGTTTAAACTCGAAGGTAACTCAGACAGAAACCCTAGAAAGCTGTTTGTTTAAACTAACCAAGGTGCCTATAAAACAGAGAGTTGATGGAGAAGGTATTTAGAAAAGCTGCTAAGTCCTGGAGTGTTTTTTCCACCTTAATTGTGCATTTTATTTGAATTTGTGTCTATCCGTCCATCCATGTTCTGAACCCACGAAATCCCTTTCAGGATTACAGGTTTGCTGGAGCCTATCCCAGCTACTGTTTGGTGAAGGTGGGGTTAACCCTGAATAGGTCACCTATCTATTGCAGGTTATTTGAGCTTTCATTCATAATCATTTTAAAGATGTTCAAAAACAGCTAAATTCTAAGACTGAAAAGCAAATTTTTCATTATTATTTCAGGATTTAGAGCTACAATCAGTTGAAGGAGGTTCAGAATGTACGAATTGAAGCTCCCACTATTGTGTCTGATCAAAATCGTAACCTGGCATACTCACTGCAGTCATACTGACCGTTAACAGGTGTTTCCTCTTTTTTTTAAATACATTTGCAGGTGGATGACATTAAAGCGGCTGTGGCTGATATGAAAGCGAAGAACATCAGGACTCTGTCCACTGAGCCTCGCATCGGCGCTCATGGGAAACCTGTCATGTTTCTTCATCCTAAAGACTGTGATGGCGTGTTGGTTGAGCTTGAAGAAGCATAAGTTTGTGCCTGGGACAATGAGGAAACTTTGACATGTATATATTCCACTAACAATGTGTGTTCCTTGCAGATACGTTTTTTGCAGTTGTCTCAATAAAAGTTTATATTTTACATCAATTTATATTTGTATGTTGAAGGAGATATAGAAAAATCAAAGGCAAGAACTTTAGTTTTTGCTTTTCAAGTCTGTAGCAATGAAAAACTAAAGTCAAAGAGCGTCAGTTTGAGTCAAGGATAGCATTTAATCATCAAATTCAATTTTGTTTTTCGCTCTTTTAAAACATGGGTCCCTGAACTTTTTTTGTGGGGGTCACATAACTGTTTTCTTCTCTGATGTGTGGCCGAAATCGGCTAACAGAAAAAAATGTAACAATCATAGGGAGTGCCTACACATAACCAAATTTTAATAACCCGTTTCTGTAATCTTCAACGAAAAAAATACTATTACATTGACAAATTTAAACGTATAAATACAATATATAAAAATCAGGGTCTGAGATTGTTTGGGCCAAATGTGAAGGCGGGCCGCATTTGGCCCGCGGGCCGTAGTTTGGGGACCCTTGCTTTAAAATGTCTAAAGATTTTATTGAGAGCCCAGCAGGAACTGATAGGATCATCTCTACATGTCAGTGCAAAACTCTTTTAGCAATACAACACTCTGCAGAGGATGGTGAGCAGCCTCCCTCCAATAACAAATGAACTCAAATTGCTCTTTGGAAACACCATTAAATAAAGAAGGAAACGGTTGTGAAATGTTTTGTGGCTCTGCGTCCTCCATGCCGGAAAACTTGAAGGCATTCTGAGAATGACCACATTACACAACAGTAAAAAAAACAAATGAGTCACAACTTTTATGGAACACTTCACTCGACTGAAAAACAAAAAAAAAGCTTTAAAAAGAGCTTCAAAGCTTTCTAATTCAAGCTTGTTACAGTGCTTTGATGTAACATTAGAAACGTATCTAAAAATTAAGCATTAGCTGACAGACTTTTATTAATCAAAATTATTGTAAATTATGCAGTTATTTAGGCTAAGCATAAAATGATCGTCCTACGTTAAGGTCACCACTAGCGAGGAGAGAGGCTGAACCTTTTATGAAGCCCCTTTATGTTTCTGTTTGTTTATAATGCAAGACGAAAAACATACAAATAAAAAAAAACAAGATCTGTTTGACACATCGGAGAATTGAAATGACAGGTGAGTATTATGTAATTTCACTTCACTTAAAACATTGGTCTCTTTTGGAAAAACCCCAAGTTACTTTTTTTGTCTTAATCAGTGACTGCTTAATTGAGGAGTCATTATTTAAACGGAAGTTCTTAAAAACAAATTTTGACATTAGGCCGATCGCTTTGGGAACACCGATCTATGCTACAATCCTATGGTGCTGTATTTACGTTTGAAGAGATCCATTTTTCAAATTTAACAGACTTGAATCTTAAGTCACCACAACGCTTTTAGTCTTCCTTTAACTGTTTTGCTGTGGATTCACAAATGTTTGACCTCCATTACTAATGCATGATGCTACCAAGGTTTCAGGTGTTTAGTCATTCAAATCACATGATAATGAAGAAGCTTCTGTTACTTTGGAACAACTGCAGCATATTACTTCTTTACATTTTGAAATCTGAAGCTGTGCTTCCCCAATGTTCCAACCTGAACCTCGACAGATTCGTTCTCTGAGACCTGAGGAGCTTCTTGCTGTTTAGAACTGATTTGCTGCTTTCTTGGAACAACGTTAATACACAGAATGTTCCAGCAATTCATCCATCCATCTTCTGCTTCAGCTCTCTGAGGGTCATGGGGTTGCTGGAGCCTATCCCAGGTGAAGTTGGGGTACTCCCTGGACAAGTCACCAGTCTGTTGCAAGGCGCACCAGCAATCAGTCAGCTTCATAGTGGATTGTAAATAGATGGCTGCATTTTTTTAAATTAATAATTTCAGTGACATGACATTTTCGTCATGGACTTCAAAACAAAATCATTCATGTTAGTATGAAGTGACTTCTAAAGGAGATCGTAATGGAATCACGGTCATCTACTGTACGACCATGTGATGCACTGGAAACCTAACCAGTGTTTACCTGGCTTTTGGCCCATAAACAGAGATAAGGTCTCATCTCTGCCTTTTTGAATGCAAGGTTCTTGCATGCATTCTGAATTCCAACTGCAGTTGATACTTCTGCTTTTAGATGCCAACTTGTTAAATACAGACTTCCATGCCACAATGATTTTAAGCTCCATTTAAAAATGGGAAGAGAAGATTTTAATCTTCTGCATCTCTGAGGGACTTGTCACCCATTTAAGCATACATTGTGACCTTTAATTTTTAGTCAGCTGTCATTTAAGCATTACCAAAAACAAGTTACTCATTAGCCCGACTGGGAATAATATTTTAAGTGTTTTTGGATCTGCAAAAATTCATATGAGGCTGACAAAAAAAAAAAAAAAAAAAAGCTGTTCAAGGTTTGTGTAGAAAAACCAAACCAATAATGTTTGCATGCATTTGTATAAAGCTTAAAACGGTTTAATTGCAATCATTTATAAAGAGCTGTGATGAAGTTTGAGGGAAATAAAACAGACTTATTCCAGCTTCTGAGGTCATTTAGTAAAGTGCTCCATTTGAAAAAAAGACAACCATAATTGAGAGGGGGTTGGATTTATTGAGTTTGAGAAACAGCTTAGCATAATACAGCAAATATGCAGCAATGACAAAGTGATGACAGACCGAGTCTTCAAAGCTACTACTCTAGAGTGGCAACATAAATCGATCAACACAAATACCATTTAAAAAAAAGGTCAAACATCATGCAGATATAGATTTGTTTCTTTTTTTTTTTTTTTTTAATAGTATGGACGCAAGATACAAAAATACATATGCAGAAGCACGTGTGCAAGTCATCTGGACTGACTTAGCTGCTTTCTTCGCCAAGAGTATGTTTGTCAAACAGGTACTCTGCCATGCCGTTCTGAGGAGCTCCCATACGGCGCAGGTTGGTCACCCAGTCTCCCAGCTCTTTAATGGACTTCACCTGCTCGTCAAGGTAGTGGGTCTCGATGAAATCGCACAGCTGAAAGGAGGAAAGGAAATCAGCAAATACACCCAGAGACAAGAACATTTTAAGACTTAAGCCTATCAGGTCACCTGATAAACTATACCCCTGAGTAGGTCTAAAGTACAATCAACTATAGGTGCAATCAGATAAGGTTTTTATTTTCTTCCTGTGATGATCAAGCCACTGTGTACTCACATGTGGGTCATTGCGATCAGAGCAGAGTTTGTGCATGTCCAGCAGTGACTGGTTCACGTTCTTTTCAAGCTGCAGGGCACATTCAAGAGCCTCCAAACCATTGCCCCACTCATCTCTGTCTGGCTTCTGCAGGACAAAAGAACAAAAGATCAAGGGTTTATGATAACGAAAAAAAAAACAACCTATATTTATTATCAAAAATAGCCGTTAAACGTTTTACTGAACTGCAGTGGGTGGTGCTTGCATGTTTAGACAAGATAAGCAGTGCATCCCCAGACGCCCACAGCCTCGATCAACCCTCCCAATACCATCTCAAAAAGCAAGCTGAAACGCAGTACCTTAATGTCCTGAAGAAAGATCCTTCCCCCTCTCTGGTTCTGTAGTTTCATTAACTTTTCAGCGTGCTCGCGCTCTTCGTCAGACTGCTTGCGGAAGAACTTGGCAAAATTATGCAGCGCCTGGTCATCACGGTCGAAGAAGTATCCCTTTGAGAGGAGAAACATTCATAAAGAAACTTCAAAAGAATACTGGAAGCCAGGTGTTCTTCTGAAACTGCCAAGCAAGTCAAAAAGGGATCTACATTGTTCCTCTTTTAGTAGCCACCTGGTCAACACTGGGCTATATTAACAGCTCAGTAATTTCAATATTTCCCCTTCTAGGTTCTTACCATTGACATGTAGACATAGGAGGCATACAGTTCCAGGTTGATCTGCCTGTTGATTGCAGCCTCGCAGTCCTGGTGGAAGTTGTGTCTGACCTGGGAACTCATGGTTCTGCAAGATTCAAGAACATGCGATTAGATTTGGATTAACTAGAATAAGAAAAATAAAAGGGCAAAATGGCTACTTATCGCGAGATCTAATTAGTCATGGTAACCTAATTAGATACAATACTTACCAAATAGTCATAATTTACGTCAGTTATATAATTACTATTTTTAAGGAACATGAGTTTAAACTGTGTAGAGGTAAATTTGCTAGCGCTTACAAAAGTAACAAAATAAATAAATACTTTAAAAATACACGAGACCAGGTTGCGCCATGTTTACGACGTGGGACGAGAAAAACAAAAACACAAGCGCACGTATTTTAAAAATTTTTTTTGTACCTTCTGCCATTAAAAGAAAGCAAAAACGAAACGATAAAGAACAAAGCGATCGTACCTGAGTTTCGGCGGGTTGTCTTCGTAGGAGGTCAAAGATGGTGTTAGCAAGACAAACGGTTAGCCTCGAAGCTAAGCGCGCTGAAAGATGGTTTTAGCTAGCTGCTGTCTGGATGTTCTTCAGAAGAAATTGGCAGCGATGGTTGTTCCCGACCTGTCGTGTTCAAAGACAGTTCAAAGGTTGCCGTTCAAGCACTGTTGAAGCAGGTAACCTTCACTGTCCGAGAAGATGATCACTGTGATTAGACCTGCCTGAGACGCGACTGATAAAGGCTCGAGCAGAGTAAACACGTCACAGGCGGAAGAGGCGGAGCTTAGCAGTAGTTTAACACGCACTTTAATTTGTCGTTGTTTCAAGCATTAAACAAAAAAGCTATTATATAATATATTTTAAATTTATTGTAATGCATATTTAGTGATGTATTTGGCACCCAGAATTATACTCGTCACTGTTCCTTGTGTTCTGTTTTACATATTTTATTAAAAAATATATATCAGTAGATAAATGTATTTAAAGTGCTGTTTTTTTTTATATAAACTATATATAAATATATATCAGGAAGGAACTGTTTGTAACTTCTGCAAACATTTTTTTTTACCATTTTGCACTATTTTCCATTATATACCCATGCTTAAACACCATTGCAGTGAACTGACATCCTTATAATAAGTTCGTCTTTTTGAGAAATCAAACAAAATAAATTTAAATCAAAACCATTGTTTCAAGGCAAAGCAGAAGTGACTAACTGTACATCCTCCATGTCTGCTGACTTCGCTCACACCAGCTGCGGTGACTCATGTCTGCTGGGCCTTTTTAACAATGACAGTGCACATTTTAAAGTTGTGGTTTAAGCAACAGAACCTACGTCATGCACAACGTGACTAACTGTCTTAAGACACTTTGGGTTTCCTGAGGTTTTAATATTAGTTTGGGATGATTTTGAAATTGGGCTCAAGTTAGAATTATAATTTCAGGGTTTAATCTACCTGATATCAGATTTTCTGTGTGGTACCTTGTAATAAGTGTGTAAATGAATTGCAGCTGGTGTTTTTTTCTTAGTTATCATCCAAAATACTTGGTCAGCCCTGTAGTAAGGAGAGTGGAGTGGAGCTTTAGCTGACATAAGACCTTGAGAGTCACCATTGCAGTGATCCAGATGAAGGTCCTGTGGGTATTTGGGACATGAACTCACCTTTGAGTTGTTTACCTACCTAGGCAACGTGACACGTTCTGGTTGCATGCCAACTACCCTAGAGGAAGGCCAAAGAGGAAAAACCTGTCTTGTGGGGGCACAAGAAGCAGTTCAAGTGTACAATGTATTTACATCACACTGCTTTTACATCCCTATATTTGTTGGATAAAACTGTCAACTGAAAACCTCAGCTCTGCAAGTAATCCTTCCTCTGGTTAGTCATGCACTGTACGTGACGGGATGGAGAAAACACCACGACTCAACAGTTGAGGTTAGGCTTAAGAAAACTGGGGAAAACATGTAGAAAAGAAAGTTAAAATTCTGCATTTAAATCAACCCAACATACAGTTCTAAATGTTCTTTTGTTGCAGACAGATCTTCTTTATATTTTGACACTGCACAATATCTTACAAAACGATCTAGCGTAATTGAAAATTTGCCGAGTTTCAAAAACAGCTATTAGTAACACAAACCCATGATTGCCACTCTTAAAGTACCATAATCAATTCACCTTTTGTGTCTCATTAGCACTGGGAAAAGACTGAGGTGGTTTAGTCACATAGGTTAACACTGACCAACTATAAACCCTTAAATGAAACGTTAAATTTCTGTATTCGTTTCTTTTACAATTCTTTTAACTTCTTTCTTTTACTGCTGTCTTGTCTTTTTATATCAGCATTTGAAAGAACTTTGACTTGCCAATGTGACATTGTCACATCTCTGTGTCAATCCAGCTAACGATAAGTTTCCTGCAGGTCGGTGGGTGCTTCAAATCAACCCCGACTGTACTCTTACTAAAAGCTAAACAATTTTTTAGAATGTCAGGAGTTTCTACACAAACTAATTCAGTACCTTACGACTGACAGTCCTTGGTCACAGTGGAGACGTATTTAAATAAAAGCCCAAGGGTTGGGGTTGCCATGACAAAATCAGCAGGTGTGCAGGAGGTACAGGGAGCAGTTATGAAAGGGTTAGGTTAATAACTGTTGTCAGAGCTACAGTTCATTATTATGCTGCAGTAATAACTAATAGCCAGGTTACTGGGTTTAAAGCCCATGAAATAAAGGGACTCGAGTTAAAACTGTCATTGTGCATTTTGTAGTTTTTCCATCACCAGTAGGTTTTCATAATATAATTTTTTTTCAATATAAATGTAAACTCTTTGATACTAGTGGACAAAAACAGAAGCAGCGCCACCATTTGGATTCTATTTCAAAATAAAATACAGGTTTAAGTGCATTTGTGAATACAAGTCATAGTTGTATACCTTAGCGACACTAAAGACTATTTTCAGAATTAGTGTTAACACATGGTCAGGATTACTAATCCATTTAACAGATTATAAAATAATTTGATATTAAACTTGTTTAATTGAAGAAAAGGCACTTTTCAAAATAAGACGTGCTGATGTCAACGACTAAACGTTTGCTTTTGACAGTAGTTTGCATAATAATTTAAGCATCCAGTAATTTAATTTTAATCCCCTCACAAATTGGTGCTCTTCACTTCTTTTCAAATGTATTAAAATCACGTTTTTTTTGTGTCCCTTTTAGTATTAAATCATTTTTCCTCAACTACCATTTATTTTTTTTCTCAATCATAATTCTATTAAATAATGGTTACTTATCAAGCAGAAACCTGTAGCAGCACAAAAGAACAATTCCTGATCTAGATTTCCAGGAAACTCACTGGAAATGCAAAGTCAGGCCACCTGACCTGGCAAGGACCATCTGCCTGTTACCATAAATAATGTAGATGTACGCAGACAGGTGTCAGGTTGAGAGTTCTGCTAACCATTCATTATTCAAAGTGCTGATTACAAAGGATCTTAAGTTTAAAATCATTTTGTTACAAAACACTGTCAGCCGTCTAACAAGTTTTGTTCACTTGAAAACCGGTTAGGCTTGATTTTCCAGTCTATTTCTAGAGTGCAATGGTTACAAAGTCTGCATCTAAGAGGTTTGGTCATTATTGGAGTTTTATGAAGTTCTAACAAAAACTTTAATTTTAAACAAAACAAGCTTCTCAAAGTTTTTACAAACTTTATTGTTTGAAAAAGTTTAGTCAAACAGGCCAAAGCCCATGTCATCATCGGACTCTTCAGATTCCTCCTTCTTCTCTTCCTTCTTCTCCTCGGCAGCTGCAGAACAAATATGTAGTTCTGTTATACATACATATTCACCATTCAGCTCAAACTCATTATTTCAACACAATTTTAAAGACAGCTAAGCTTGTTTACCAAGATGAATTACAACCATCAGGGGCAAACTGTGAGTAACTTTAAAATGTATTGAAAACCGAGCCCTGTGTGCCAACAGTCCCTGCAGTCACAAACAAGGTGCTAAGCTGAAAAGCTCACCTGCAGCAGGAGCTGCAGCTCCACCTGCACCACTAGCTGCGGAGCTGGCAACAGCAACAGCACCACCTGCTGGCATGCTGGCCAGCTTGCTGTAACCTGAAGAAAACAGACAAGGGTTTAAGCACAATGATCAAGCAGCAAACGCACAACTTTAGGATGATACACAAGTAGCCACGAACACTAACAGATTGAGCATCATTTATGTTCACTGATATTCAAAATGAACGGTTAAAGGGAACGTTACTTGGTAGCTTCTGATCAAATGCTCACTCTGATCTGTTCTCGTAGGGTGGGTCATACATGTTTTTAATAAAAAATTCCATTTCAACCACACAAAAGTTCATGACTGACATTAATTCTACAGACCCTTGTAATTGGTCTAAAAGATATATTCTTGATTTAAACTTACCAGCAGCAATCACCTCCTCGACATTCTTGCCTTTGAGCTCGGAGAGAACCTGGAAAACGGAACATTGTGAACAACTTAAAACCATGGCCCAATAATGATTAAACTGCAGCTTGTTTCAGAAGAACAGAGAGTAAACATGTACCTTCCCAACAACAGAGGACTGGATCACTATTAATCATAATATTTTTAAAAGGGGCCCTACCATGATTTTCTTTAGCATTTCAGAGTAAACTATAGCCATATATATATGATCATATATTACCTTTGGAAGACCAAAAAAACAAATTATAAAATATTAGGCCTGATCCGAATACTCCCCTTAGCTCTCCCCTTTCATTTATCCCTCCGTGCTTGCTCCAAACAGAGGGTGATAAAAAAAAAACAACGTAGTCTAATATTTCAGACGTGACTTTTGTTCGATGAAGTCATCAATATCACTGGTCTGCTAGACTCCAAGGACTTGATTTCTGAGCCTCTGCCTTTCGCTCCTCGTTGGTCCGGTCCATTTCTTGACGTCATCCTGAACCCGCCTCCCCAGCGTGAACAAAATTTGTAAACAAAACTATAAGAAAGATGGATGCGCTGCGGTCTGCAAAATCTTGGGAAAAACTCTTTTTCCCTTTTTCAAACTTTTTATTTTGCTGATGGATTTTGAGCATCTGTATGAAGGCCAGATTGAACACTTTTACTGCTGGTTTGAGGAATCCTGCACGACGATTACTGGTGACGCTACAGGTATCCACGCATGAATTCATCAGACCACATTTAATGAGTTTCCGTGTCTCATCGTTGTGGTTCTATGACATTGTTTTTAAGAGAATTCTGTTGAAACTACAATAGAGCTTTCCCTGCAGCAGCACGAGTCGCGTAGGAGACACAGAAAAGAGCTATACGTTTTTCAGTGGTGTTAAAATAAACGTTCTAAAAAGTAAACGGTTGGACAATTGATTTCCTTTTGGATAACATGACAATTAATGCTCTACATTTGTCCACTGCTCACCGATGACCTAATTTCTACAGTGTTTACATCACGTGACTGTCGGGTACGGTGGCCGTTTTGGTTCAGTTGTTCCGCTCTCAGTTCGTTTCATATTCAGACTGAGCAATCTCAGGGCGAACCGAAGTTCAGTCTGATTGGAAACGAAGCGAGACTACATTGAAAAATGGGTCAGAGAGCGATTCCTGGTACATAAAGGTAGTTATCTCCTGCCAGGAGACAGATTCTGGCGGCAGGGGGGAACCATCTCAGCTCCACAGAGAAGGTGGGTGCGTTTTTGTTGTAGTCTGGGGGCGGAGCTTGCAGAACAGACTCTTCCTGGAGAGAGCTGTTGGCAACGATCTTACATCAGCGCAGTTTTCATGGGTATGGGAGGGACTGCTGCAGACAGTGCAGGATTTTAGAGGATTACTCTTGAATGCATGAACATATCAAAATACCGTTTTGGGGTTTCTTATAGTGAGGAATGAACTGTAAAATCAATTTAAAACCTCAAAAAGTATAATTTTAATGGTAGGGCCCCTTTAATACAGAAATGCTCTCCTCTTCAATTCAAGTACGGTCAGAATCATTCCATAAAATGTGGTTAAAATGCATTAATTATGTAAAATCAACTTGGTCAACCGTTTTGTAAATCAAGCTTTGGACTGTATGTTTTTCTGTTTTATTGATAACTTATATGTATAGCAACAAGCCCCCCAGCCCCTTTTTTAAGGGCTTTCTTTAATTTTGTTTACATTATTTGTATTATTTTTATGTGTGTGTATGATTTGTTTCTTCTTCTTCCCTCTGTTAAACAAAAAAGCAAGAATGTACAATAGTAGACCTTAAGCCTGAATATTATATGCATTCTTTGGAAAAAAATAAATAAACTGCAGCTTGTTTCAGAAGAACAGAATGCAGACATGTACCTTCCCCAGCCGTTCGTTATCAGCTTCAATGCCAACACTATCCAGGATCTTCTTGATGTCTCCAGCTTCAGGGTTGCTGTTGCCACCCAGAGCAGCGAGCAGATAAGCAGCTACGTAACGCATTCTGTAACAATAATTTTAAAAATGATAGCCATTAGGGATGATATAGTTCTGAAAATGTCTATGCAAATTTTTCCTAAGCCCCTGAAGGCCACATATTCAACACACAAAACGGAGAATTAGACGAAAACATTAAATTTGGAAAGTCTATCTATGAACCCACATTTGCCATTCATTCCAGCTAATTATATTCATTTTTATGATATAGTCCAGCTGGGTGCTGACCATAATGTCACATAATCACAACATATCTACTTTGATGGTAAATTCAATTAGTAAATTGTTCATATGACAGCAGAAAGTAGAAATGAGGTTTGAACACAGATAGTAGCAACATGTTTGAATGCAGATTCTTTTCAGAAAAAGATGTTGGCTGTGTTCACATCTGCCATAAACATTTTTGACTTTAGGTGACCCAGGTCACACTATAACCAGCATCAACGCAAAACACTTTCGTATGAGCCAAGAGTTTTTAGACCCACTTTGATAAAATAAAAAATAGTGTTTTTTTTTATATTTTTAACATATCATTTTAGCCTTTTTCTCATGATGGTAAATCAGGAGCAGATTAAAAATAAAAGCCATTTAAAAAAGGATCATGTCAAAAACGCGCTGGGAAAGCCACAAGCTTTCTTTCCCTGTACGTCTAGAAAGATCAGAAAGATGATTGTGCTCTGATCTTTCTAGCTGCTATTAATGTTAATAGCTGTAGGAATTATAAAGTTCTCCTCGGCTTTAGGTTAAATTAAAAATACATCGTTGGACTACAGGAAATTGGAAGACTATCACCTAAATGAAGCTGGGTTTGTTAATCTCTGGACTGCCCTTTTCATGCAATTTAACTTTTGAAAGATTCTAATTGATATTTTGGAAGTTGTACAGTTGAAGTTAAATACTAAATTCCACTTTTTAATACTTTCAATAAAAGGTAAAATAATGTCCCAGATACCAAGAAAATGCATATAAAGGGCTCTAATGAAAGGTTCTCTGAGACATTTGTTACCTTGTCTAAATGCAGTGGTTAATCAGTTTTTGACTAACTTTTTGCTGTGTTTAACAAGCAGATATTCCGATGTGATGTCTGAACACTTCAATTGATTTAATAAATCTTTCATGTTTGTGTTCGTCTATGAATCCAGGCCAATGCGATTTAGGTTTGTTTAGAGAATGCCCATCACGCGCTTATTACAGCTTTTATTACTTCTGGATTTATGTTGATTTAAAAAACAAGAAAACTTGGGCGCAAGTAGAATAATAAAGGGAAAAGACTATAAGACGATTTTCTACAACTCAATTTGTCTGCATTTTACAAAACAAGACTCAAATGGAAGTTTAAGACGTAAAATTATAGTTTGTATTGTATTACAGACGTATTTTTGACAATGCCTGAGTTTTGTTCGTTTAGGCATCACGCTCTTTTCTCCCGCTGCCATGAGCTAGCCAGCTAGGCTAGCGGAAAATGGTAATTATTTCGACAAGTGAACCATTTTTAAAGATATAAAGCACTGTAATGTGAAGTTTACTTGTATTTTTACACTGGGTGGCAGATATTTTCGTATTTGCAACTTTATTTATGGTATTAAATGCCACTTACTTGAGCTAGGCAAAGCGAACGCGTGTTTCCTACAGGGCTGGCACGGACAGAAAGGAAGTCACGTCACAGATGGAAACCGGAAACTCCTTTTTTCTTCTTCTCTTTTTCTTTTTAAAACAAACCTGCAAGTCTCAAGTATTAACCGTTGACTGTATATTCACTTTTTTTTTTTTATGTGAAATAACATGTCAATGGCATTAACTGAAAGTAATATTGGAGTAAAAGAAAAAATAGCATTTTTAAATAAACAAAAGTCTTTAGATTTTGTAAACTGCAACTGCTGTCGCTTTCTTCCTGCAAGACTACCTGTCAACAACCAGGGGCTTTTGGTCAACTAAACAAATGCTACGACATGGGCACATAAAGTAAAATAGGACAAAAGAGTAGGCTACTTCACTATCTTCAAGTGCTTGGTTGCGTAAAGTCTACTATAAATGCTGTCAAAGTAAAAAAATAAAAGTTGTACCGCTGATATTTTCTCTTTTTTATTTTATTATTTTTCTTATAAAAGTAATGTTACAAAGTCTTAAAACATTTTGATTAGTAGGCAAATTCCTGAAAGATTTTAGCTTTTCAAGTGCACAAGTTTCAACATTTTCAGTCTCTTAACTGCTTTTCTGCAATTATACAGGTTATGTTGCCACTAACATTGTTTTAAGTAACACCAAAAATATAAGGCTAGTCATTTTTGCAGCTGCTAGTTAAGCATCTTCCCAAGGAAAATTTGATTTGATTGCAACAGTTTAATATCGTTAAAATGTTGTGGAACAGTTGAGACAAACCAGTATATAAGGAATAGTGAAAATCTGAAGCTGTTCCTAAATATCTAAAAATAAATAAAAATTTCTAGGTAGGTGTAAAACTGTGTAAAATGGTGAATACAAATACAAATCCCATTGTCAGAGTCCTGCATCTGGAAAATTAAAACTATTTTCAGAAACAGCCAGATATGTCCCCTATTGTCAAGATTTTTAAAATCCAGTAAATTACAGAACTTTCTTCCTCCAGACAGGTAAAGCCTTCTACTTGACTTATTTTTACCATGATGTCCTAGCACATTGAAAGAACTACTGAAATCAATTTTTTTGGGAGAAAAAAAAAGAGAGAGAAAAAAGTGGCAAAGCCTTTCATTACTGTACCTTCAATTCCATCAATTTTCTTTTCAGTTTCTTTGACCTTTAGCTGTAAGTGTTTCTACACTTTATATCATGAGCATATCGATACTTCACTGAATTTAGTGTCAATCTGACCACAAACTTTGCATTCAGTGATCATCTTGGAGCTCCTCGAGGTGACAGAATTCAAGCTCTACAAGATAAAAGCTCTGATTAATTACAATTTTGTAAGAATGTTAAAGCAAGAAGCTTTGTATTTGTGCACTAATCACTTTTTAAAGAATAATGCCAATTCTAGTTGTCACTGCAAACATTTGAAGAAAACAAACAAAAAATACTAAAGTCTAACATGCTCATCATGTTCACTTTTGACTGAGTGCTCATTAGTGTGATTGGTAACACCTGTCCAGGTATGAACAGTATCTGAGTGTGTAAAATGAAGAAAAAAATGGTTTACAGTTAAATTTGATACCTAAAAAAAAAGATATAAATTTATTGCAAAACAACTCCCCTGTTTGAATCCCAAGTAATTGCGTTATGTGCACTACCAAAAAAATTTAGCCCCAGAGAAAATTAGCAGCCTAAAATGGATAAAATATTAAAAATGTCTAAATTTTCTCCTAAAAAAAAAGTGTTAAAATTAGTTTTAGATTGAATTCTCAACTTTATACCCGCCGCACTCTTTAAATTGCTGTGGTGTACAAAATAAATCAAACCTGGATTAAATAATTTTGAGAAAAATGTTGTTTCCAATTTCTGAATTCTTTCTCCAGTCTCCGCTGTTTAAAACAATCTTTAGAAATTACTGTTAACAAAACATAAATAAATACATGTCAACACATTTTTCAAATTCATAACTATAAGCAAGATTTATTAAGCCTCTATTCAATTATTACTAGGTTACAATATTTTACATCCCACATCAATGAAACACAGTTAAGACAATAAAGAACAAATTATAACATCATCTACAGGCAACATTTCAAACAAGCAAGGACTACAACAACTTGAAACATACATAAAAAATTGGACAAATTGTTCTTGGTCCAGTAAAGAAGTGGTTGTTTAGTTCATAGCTCAAAGAACTGATGGTATATTGTAATTCAGGCCGCATCTTCTAAACTGACATTGACCTGATATACACTCTGTGGAGGTACCAATCAACCTGGCCTGGTATCTGATTTTAGAAAAGAAAAAAAATACTTAGAAAAGTTGCAGAAAATATCAAAAGAAAACCCATTATAAAAAATATTCTATTGGCCATTTTGACATATAGACAAAGATCCAGGTAAAAAGCTGGAGTGCTTTCCAAATCAGACTAGCAACATTCAGTGGAAACTGTAACTTCAGTATATTTATAAGTCTGGCAACATGTTTGTGTGAATTACTATACATATATGCATTGTATGACTGGAAAAGCAGTGTAGTTTTGAATTAAACACAAAAAGGGACATACTATACATTCAGACTCTTATGTACAGCTGATTTCCACAGCATTCAAAGTAAACTCCGCCGGTTCACTGGGAAAACTACTGCCGCTTGTGATTCTAAAAGCCTCCAGACAACAACTACATTACAAGAGAGCTATTCTGAGAAGGCTATTAACATGAAAATGTTAAGGTAAGGTGTTCTTACAGATCTGAACATGGTGGCCACAAAATGCTCTTTAACATGTCATTTAAAGAGATTTTAGTTGTGCTAAAACTATCAGTTTTTGTAAACAAATTCTGACGTTTTGCACAAGTGCAGATTACATTTGTAAATGACTTTGCATAGATAATCAATTTACATATTTAATATGCATTTGCTTTAGAATTTGTCCATAGTGCCACAGTTTCACTTCTGGTGGGTTTTTTTTGTTTTTTTTTTTAACAAAGATAAGAGAATTGAAAGAGCAAGCCCGTATGAAAGAAGTGGACTACGTGCTCCACATTGTATTGGGATTCTCTCCTTATTGGAGTTCTAAACAATCCACTTAAATTAATACAATCCACAAATTTGACTGAGAAAAAATTCTGCTGATGCATCTGACATTCTAGGTATCAGCAGCCCCTGAGGTGTTCTTACATCCTGACTAATTAACTGATTTTAAAATACAGACACATAAATAATCAACCAAACCTCAAAACTTTTTTTTTTCATCAACTTTCTACTGATAAAAATTATCATTGTTTAATGAGTTTTGCTGAAGTGACTGGGTAAATTGAGTAAAGGTACTGCAATTACAGTACCTTTAAATTTCAAACACCACTTTAATTCTGGCAATTTAGGCCGCATATAAATAAAATACATGCATAATTAACCATTAAGCATGGAATTCTGACTTTACACTGAATCCCACTTTTGTGAAAAGTGAAGTATATGTTCTAAAATTTAAGCAGATATGAAAGTTCCTCCACTCATCCTTTCCTTTTTATGGAGCCCCTAAAGGAACATTGAAGAAAAAAAAAAAGTTATTTTTTTTTGTAAAAATTGAAGTTTAAAAAAATAATTAAAAAAATGTTGACTGGTGTGCATAAGTTAGTAAGCGATTGTTTTTTTTTTTTTTAAGTTACTAACTGGTGCACACCAGATAGTAATTAATGCACACCAGTTTTTTTTTTCTTACTTCAATTTTTAGGGAAAAAATGTTAAAGTCAATGTCTCTTCAGGTGCTCCGTACCTTTCTACTTTTGTTCAACATGATTTATACCGTTAGGGTCTTAATTATGCTAGTTAAAAACAAATAAATCACAGCATAGCCACATTTACCACATATTTAAAATAAAAACACAAAAAACAGAAGTGAAAAATCAGTGTGAAGTTACACCAAACGGTTTAAACCTCCATTCAACAGACAGTAAAGAAAAAAATGTTTGTCTTTTATAACTTGTATACTTTGTTACTACAGAATTTCAAAGTAAACCATGACCTGAAGACTTGCTTGATGAGGAAATGGGTGTTTGACAATTCAGTACATTGTAACAGGATGCATAAACCTGGGAACACTTCTAAACAAAAGATCATATATCAGAGTCCAGTGATGTACCTAGAGAGGCTTGAGCAAATCTGATTGGGGAGTACTTAAGAAGAAAAACAGTAATTATGTTTTTAATAAAATTCATAGTTTAGCGTTCGTCAAAAAAATACCAAAAAAAATAAATAAATAACTAAAAAAATCTGAAAAAAATTGATCAGGAAGTTTAATATTATTGCTTAAATTTAGTAAATGTGTGAGCGTTGAGCACAACATCAGAAAACCACATTTTATATTCAAATACATACATCGACATCTTGTGTTAGCACCCATGTTGTCCTTTATTTACTCAAATAATTTATTGATCTGATTAGTAAAGTTACAAAAGAAAAAAAAAAAGATACACTGTTGTTCATAAAACACACACAAATTAGATACCAGAGCAAAAATAAAACAGCAAACATTATTTTCACATTACTAAATTTAGAAGCAATAAAAAAAAGTCTTCTGACATTTTATTTTTAGGGTTAACATTAGGCATTACTGTGGCCTACTTTTTGTATGACAACAACATGTGGGGAATTATCAAAGTATGTTTTAGTACAGTTTTTAAACACCAGAAAAGAAGCACTAAGTGTGAAGTACATTCCAGATTCCCAATCCTTCAAAAGTTTACATACAGTCATCACTGTCCAGGATGAGAGTTTCATTTCCTGTGGGTTCCCTGAATCAAGGTGCCACCTGTAATTTTGTTTACGTCTAAAAAAAAGTCTCAATTATAGTAAAATATCTTCAGCTAATAGTGAAATTATTCTGTGCAGCCACCAGACTAAAAAACAAAGCAAGGAGAGTCAAAAAGATAAAAGGAAATAGGATTACAAATTAAGAGTGTCTCCTACCCCCACGACTAAACATGTGTACAAGTTTGGAACAAACTGGAAGCTGCCGGAGTGTAATCGCTGTTTTTTCTTTTTTTTACCTTCTGTAAACTGTACATTAAAGTACCACCACTCCCTCGATGAGTGTATGTAAACTTCTTCATGCAAATGTATGTCATGGCAAGGAAATCGGAGCCAAAACTGTGTTGAATGTCAACTCCATCACTGCTTCTTCTCCTCGCTAAAATCCAAGTTGCAAATCTCTGTGGAGCTACCGGTTTAAATTTACGAGCTGCTATGACCTTATTCGATCACTTACAGTCACTGCCAAGCTTTTCATGGCAAAACGTGATGCTAAAAACAAGAGTTAAGCCCAGGAAGAAGAAGAAAACCTTAAACTCTAATTTCTTTTGTGCTAAACTGACTGAACTCTAATTTACTGAGAATCTGATCTATTTAATTAGCGTATTTAACCTTTTACCTCCTCCCCAAAGCCTCTTTTCTGGGCATTCCTCCTAAGTGAAAATAAAAAAAAAAACCTGCTCTTTCTGTAACTGGCATATTAAATGGGTTTTACAAACCATCGAGACATATTCATTTCAAATAAAAAGGATTTTTGAGATTTATAAATGTTAAGCACGCAGTAATTAATCACTCTGAGGATTTAGTCACCACTGCTTCACCTTAAACCATTAAAAGCAAACAAGATTAGCTGACACAGTACATACGATAAACGTGTTTGCCCTGAGGCACTTGGTAGTGGCTGTGAAGGAACAAATTACCAACCTTAGCTGTAAAACGAGTCACATAATACATTTATTTTTCCCCAAAAGTAATCAACGTTGCATTCAAATGTTTTAAATTCAAAAATAATGCACATATTGTGACTCAAACAGACAATCGTTTTAGTGTTCATCTAGAGTTTTAGTGTCTGGTACAGTAACGGTGGCAATTTTACATATATATAAAAAAAATGCTACAAAGGAGGTTAGAAGCAGAATCGATGATGCATGTGCAAGTGGGAACTACAGCTGGGATCGTCTTTTTTGTGGGTTTGAGCATGGGCAAAATTATATGGGAGAGACTAGAACAGATGGCCAGAAGGCTTGAGGAGCAGAAACACGGGAGGTGGGCATCAGCATGAAGAGGGGAGAAAAAAAACTGGAAAAAAAAAAAAATTCTACTGGGGATAGTTGTTCTGTTGCCGGCGCTTAGCTGACCTCATTTTTTCAAAGCGTGACTCCATTTCCTCAAGGACTTTGGGGGTGTACCTCACTACCAACTTCACTGTGCCCTGAGCTGCTTTGAGGAGTTCCACTGCTTTCTCATGATGTTCACCTTCCACACTCTAGAGGAAAAACAAAAAATCAGCATACAATTCAACATACAAGTTTTTCCAGACTAAAACTATAGATACATACATACACGCAGCTTCTTCTATTTGAAGAATATTAGAAAATTTACAAAAGATATAAGGATTTTATAAAGAACAGAAGGTATGGTTTATTCAATGTCATTATCATAAAAAACTAATATCCAAAAAAAAAAAAAAATTTGAATTATTTGCGAAGAAAAAAAAAGTAGTACCACATTAAGCAGCTTACACAATATTCTGTATTTTAACGCAAGGTTAAAATTGTAGTTTTATAACGTTTCCTCTAAAAAAATGTTTTTATTATTATTAGCACTTTTTACATGGTGCTGCTAGATCAGTTATTGAGGTAAAAACACTGAAAAATAATAAAATTATTAAATTAGAATGCTTACTTTGATGTGTATCTTTGAAAAACCCCCAAAATAATAAAGGCCTAGCAGTTAATATTTTTTCTTAAGACTAAATTGTGTATAATACATTATGATAGTTTGTTACTAATTTTTTAGTAACTATTGTCCTATTTTTGTAACTATTTTACTCTTAAAACATCTGTTTCATTAATATTCTTATTTCATTTTTACTTCTATCTGCCTTTTTTTCTATCTTCTAACTATCCTGTTTCATGTTGCTGACCTTTGGGCCAGGTCATCTGTGGAAAAGGAGAAACTGTCCTTAACCCTTTGGAACCTCGAGCCTAAAGCTCTGTTTTTGTTTCATTTTGAATTTAACTTTATATTTTCAATTTGAAAGACCACATGCGGGCGGGACTTTTGCGGAGAAACACAGAGTTTCTGTGATTTTTTGACGACGCCAGTGGTTCTTGTTGTAAACGGGTGTCGGACCCCATCCCAAAATAAAATAGTAATCTGTTTCCTCCATGTGGGATTTCTAATAGCGGACATGCAGCTCCGTTTTGCTCCGCCCCTCCACCACAGACACAATGGTCTGCCATACAGCTGTCAGATCAAATTTTGTCTTCTGCCTTATTGATTAAAATAAAAGATTTTTGTCCAAAAACTACTAATAAGGGCCATATTCTTCCATCAATTCAATTAAAAAATCAGTTACAGAAGACAAAAAAAGAGGGCGTCCGTCAGTTCCAGAGGGTTAATGGATTTTAATTTGGTTAAATAAAGGGAATAAAACTAATGATGACTAGATGACATTATGAACACAATATCTAGAGCTGTGCATAGACCATTAAAATAAGGTTCTTGATACTTTTAGGTTGTTCTCCAAGTCGCTGTACATAAAAATACAGCTTTCTGGTGGTGACAGAATTATTCTAAAACTTAAAAGGTAAAACCACAGTTGGATTTCTTTTCTATGAACATACCACGCCATTAACAGAGAGCAGTTGGTCGCCTCTTTTGAGACCTCCATGTCGATCAGCGATGCCTCCTGGGATAATCCGGGAAATGTAAATTGGGGAATTTTGCTCCTTACCGCCCATTATATTAAAGCCCAGACCCTCCTCTGTCTTGGGCAGCTCCACCACGCGTGGATGAGAGTGGCCTTCGCTTGCTGCAAAAGCTGCCACTGTAGCCTACAAAAGAGAAAGTGTTGTTCAGCTCTCAAGACATATTAACAACTATCCAGGTGCATCGCCTTTAAAGAAAAGAACATTTTGAATCTAAATGAAAGAAAAATAGAATAAACAGTAAAGTTTACCTTAGCTGTGGCGTTGGCTCTGACCTCAGGACTGCTGTTGATGTCCACAGTTTCGTACACATGCTCGTAAACCTAAGCATACATTATAAACACAAAATGATCAAAAACCTTGATATAAAAGAGAAAAAAATTGACCTCAAAGAAAGTAATGGAAGTGTCTCACTTCTCTGACGGCGTTACAGAATTCACTTTGTAAGACCCTTTGCAGAGCCTGGAGCTTCTGAGGAGGAACTTCCCCTGTCCTTTGGAGCTTATCCAGAAGTTCAATGGCCCGGTTGATATCTGCAAGGAGCAACATGTACAGTTCCATGACAGATTAATTATCACCACAGTAGTTTTTAATTCTCCTGACATTGTCCTGATCAGCAACTCCAAAATCAGCTACAATCTTCCTCAGAAGAAATCTATGACGAAATTTCTATGTTTACAAAAGCCAATGCTCAAACAAATACATAAATAGAAAGAAAAAAGAAAGAAGGAATAAGGGGGGGGGGGGTAGGCTTTTAATTCGTAACATTGTAATATGGTGTCTGCAATCACATATACATCAATTACCCTTTTAGACTGATACCTCTTGTTATAGTTTAGCTCTTGAGAAAAAATTATGCATATATTTAGACTAGCAATAATATAGAACTGATAATAGTTTATAAAGAGTTTATTAAAAACAAATAAATAAATAAATAAATAGAGCTAAAAAATATTGTTAAAGTCAAGCTAAAGTTAAACATTCAATATAAACAGTTACCTACGTTTATCTATAATAACCAGCTAATTAACAAGTGTGTGCTTTTTTAATTACTAAGCATTGTATTTAAAATATTATTTTTTAACGACGCTATAAACAGCGAAGTGATTTCGAGACGATATTAGCAGTACAAAAATCTGATGGACGCATTCAAACCCAATGTAACAATTTATCCAACTCGATCACAAGGAATACTGGAATATCTAGGTTCAAAACTGGCCCTTTTTGACAAACAAAAACTCACAAAAATACAATAAACAAAAGTACGCTAAAGTGACAGCGCTGGCCAATCGTTATCTGCTGTTAGCTAAAATGACACCCAGCAATTCAAGGCTTGAAGCAATAGTTAATTTAACTCGACGGCATAAAACTCTACGGTTCAATACTTGTGGTTCAAAACGTACTAGAAACGAGACGGTATCCATATAACATACAAAAACAGCCCTTTGTTTTATATAAGCAATGCTATGTAAGCTAGGTGTGCCCATCTCGTTCCAAAACAAATAAAGCCAGTTAGCTAATTAACGTTACCTCTTTCCAGTCGCACAGGCTCCCCGAGTGATGCCATTCTCGAAGCAGTAAATTATCGTACCTTCACTCGACACCGCACTAAAAGAGAGTTAAGATAACTAAAACTGGTAATCCTGACCCACGTTTCCTGCGCTTAACTGAGACGATAAATCAGATTAGCCAGGTTAGCTAGGCTAGGCTACCTACCAGTGCCACGATGCGTTGAAGGAACCTCGTAAAGTAGAGTGAGCACAGTTGAACGGATATAAGTCACTGTCTTGTAAAAAGAAAAATAATAATAATAAATTATAGTTTGAGTATTTTGTTATTAAATATGATAATTTATTCCACTGGCCATTTGAAATTCTAGATAACTTTTAATGTACAAACAGACGTACCGGGTTTCCCATTTCTTCAAGCAATTTGGTTCATGTTATCCTTGTTTTAAAGGTTTTAAACTTCCTTCCTACAAGGAGAATCAACGGCTGCAAATTTATTTTCTTACAATAAAGTATGTGCAGAACAAACTGTGAATCTGACTGAATTGGGTTGCTTTTTAGGGTTAGATCCATATGCACAGCAAATCTTGGTGAATATAACCTATAGAATGACCAGAACAGAAACACACCGGCCAAGTGATGTTCAATGACCTGGTGCCCCTCTACTGCCCCCCACTGGTAAACTCCAGCACTGCTTCCACACTTCATTCATTAATCGGCTGGAAAATGCAGTTTCTCTGGAATTTATTGGCTGAAATAATTCAGTTTTGATCTTAACCCAGCTAGTGCAAGACCAGCAAGTTTCAGCCTCTTAATTTTCCTTAATTTCTCGGCTTTATTGACCTACACAATCTTACAATAAAATAAATTTATAATGTCTGATCCTAGAAAACAGCCCCCCACCCCCTGGTTTATGCAAACCTGGGCTTGAATTTGACTTGATATAGCATGATTTCCTCCCTCTCTTTATAGGGTGTAATTAATAAATGTCAGTTTCCGCTTGCTGGTACATTGTTAGACAATAAAAAAAGCCCAAGGCACCTACTGAACACAAATGAAGAACTCCGACTACCTTACCAATAAAGAATCCAAAAACTGTTGCTTCTTGTCCTTGAGGATGTGTTTCTGCATGAGCAGGACAAATGTTTTCCATCTCCATCTCAGAGTGGAATTCCTTCATGGAGCACGGCATCTTCTTTTCTTCAGAATCATCACTTGGGTTGCACAGTTTTCTTTTAACTTTACCAAAACTCAGCTTTTTGTTACGAAGAACTTTGCATTTTTCTCCATTGGATAGCATTCTCTATATTGTAATAGTGTGCCCTTTCATTCATCAATGACTTACCTCAGGTGCTTGAGGAAGAAGTAAAAGGAAATACTTGAGGATCTGATTTTGATTAATTTTTTTAATTAACTTAATACATTTAATAAAAAACTATTGGCGATAAGTGTAATTTAGTTGATCCCACTCTGACCTTAAACTATGACATCTACACTTGGTAAACGGGGGTTTCTCATCTGCTAGAGGGAAAAAACTGACAGAGCGGCTGCACTCCTTTAATCGAGATGCCAAGAATCGCTTTTGTGCTGGATCACAGTGAGTGTTTTTGTCAAAATGTGTTTGATGATCCTCCTCCAGAGGAAAGTTTCAAAATGGGATTAGCTTGTAGTCATCCCAAAATGCCAGCTGTATATCTTTAATGTACACAAAAATATGGGTGGCAGAATCCATCACTGTCAATCTGAGGCATGCCTTTTGTGTACTCAGGCCCACTGGAACTAGTCTCCACTTGAATGTGTAGGCACGTTGTTGTGATCTGGAGTTCATGCAGTTGTAAAGTATCTCATGCGCAGCTGAAGGGCTAATTAAGTAAATCTCTGAGCACCTGAGTCAAGACAAAAAAAAAACAAAAGTGGAGATCAAAGCACCGATGTTGTCTTCTACGTGTGTGCTAATGGGAAAGTTTTTTAGGAGAACTGAAAATTCCTGAAGCCAAAAGCAAAATATTCCCTACCCACAGTTGTGTTCACTTTCTCTGTGTGTTTGCTCGCAGTCTAAAAAAAAAGCGGTGAGATTTTTTTTTCTTTTTGACATATATATCAAAATAATGGCGGCTTGTGGGCACGCATGTGTGGATCGCGTGCTTGCTCTGCTTTTCAATTGCTAAGTTAGCCTATGCGGAAGTCCTGGAAATGTGCTGTTAAAACTTTAGCAACATTGATTTTGGTTTTCAGTTGCCTATAGTCATTTTTATTTCTTGAAATATTTCAGTTTAATATTGCAAACAACTTCACAACATACAAAATGAATAATATTAACCCAGAAACATGTCAAATATATATATATATATATATATATATAATATATATATATATATATATATATATATATATACTTTTTTAAATATATATTTTCCTCTTGTGGAGATAAAAAAATAAACAGCAAAGCTTTGACAACAGCACCTTGACATAGTATGTAATTCCAACATTACCTTGAGAAGTTTAGAACAGTAAACAGATAAATTACTCGAGAGGAAACTGTTTTCTGCTGAATATGTAAACTGAATTCTTCTTTTTTTATTCTTTTTTTGGTCAGCATTATATCCATTTTTTTAAGTGGATATTTCTCAATTCACAATTGAAGCAGCATGCAAGCTTTTGAAGATGGAACTGTCCTCTCTCATTCCTTCATTCCTTGCCCTTGTTTTTTTTTATCTTATCCCTTCATTTTCTAATTCTTGGCAATGTAAACAAATCACAATGTCTTGAGTCAAGTGATATAGTAATTTAAACTGGGCGCAAAAAGACTCATCAGATTTTTTTTAATTGTTTACAAGGTCATGAATATGTTCAATAAATAGACTGTAGTATCACTTTACTGTATAAACCATCTTTTTTTACATGCAGTTCATAAAATTTTTCACGGAATAATTTACCCTGTTATGTATATATACAAATAGATATTTTCTCTTTATTTATTCTCTTTTTTAAACTCTGCAATAAAATCTATACATTTTATACACTATCTCCCTCTTTTAATGGTCAATGTGCATACACAGGAAGTGTCTATCCTTATAAACCGCCAACCAATCTTCCGTTTGCTATCCATGGTGAGTGCTCGGACGTAGGACTGGGTTGTCCTGCATTGGGAGTTATAATGCCGCTTGTCTATTCCTCTGCAGCCCTCCTTTGTGTACCCCATGGGGTTGCATTTGGTCTCGTAAAAGTATTGCTTCAGTTGGCCGTTGGGGACAGGGACCTTTTCCATGACGGTAACCGTCTGCCCAGACATGTCTATTGCCGTCTTTTTATCCACAGCCGTCACCCACTGGCTAATACTGTCACACACACTGAGCTCTCCCCGCCGCGATGGGTCGGAGTGCCGCCGCACCCTCATGGACATGTTAGCGGCATCCAGATAGTTTTTGTATTCCTCCAGGAGAAAGAGCAACGGCGGCTCCAAAGGCACTTGGTTGCTGATCATCACCCGTGAATTGTACAGGTCGACATCCTTGGTCTCTGCGGCGACCACAGGCGACGGGCCCCCACCTGCCTGGCCCTTATCCGCCCCCTGTCCCAGCTGCGCCGCCTCTCCCTCCACCTCCAGCAGCTCTTCTATCACTTGCTCAAATGTGTCTGTGAGTGAGGGGAGTTCCCCGCGCTGGCCCGGCCCGCCGCCGCTCTGCGGAGTCCCGTGGCCTCGAACGGCCGTCGCAGCGGCGCCCAGGTAGCCTTCCGTCCGATGGCCCCGCATGCCCGGGGCATCTCTCAGGGGCGCAGCTCTCATGCAACTGAAGTATGAAATAACCATAGTAAGGAACAGGATGGTCATCACTCTTCTAACCTGGTGGAACTGGAAGACGAAGAGAGAGACAGAGACAGAAGGGGGAAGAGTCGGTCAGTTCAAGAGCATTTTCAACAAAGCCAGCTCCTCTGCACTTCTTCACACCCACAGCTCCTGCTTTCTTGTTCACTTTCTGAGTGCACGCCAAAAAGAAAGCCTGAAGCTTTGCAGTAATCAAAACAAGCTTTTATTGAAATCATACTGGCACTGTGTCGTCAGTGTTTTCAGCTTGTTTGCAAACTGGACTCTGTGCGAGGTCTGGCTTTGATTTCTATTTGTTGGCAGCAGCAGAGAGCTGAGCATTAGAGAGGCTGCTTTTTACCAAAGATAATATTACACAAATTGATGCTGAAAGCGCCGTACACTTATATTATTCATGAACTGCTGAGTAAACTCTAGAGTGTGCAGGTATGTGCTGCCATGAAGCTGCTAACCAGCTTGGAAAAAGCCTTTAAATTCAGCGCATAAGTAGTGGTTTCCGGTTATTAGACGTCATCTGGTTGTTACATTAATTGTTTTTACACCAGATTAAAACCACAACTGACAGATGGATGTATTTAGAGCGCCCACCACGTCAGGGTCAACTGTGAAACGACAAAACAGATGGGCTCGTAATCGTTTGAAAGCCCCACAAGCAAAATCCCCAACCATCAACAGCTCAGGAACCGCCACCCGTGTGCAGCACCTCCACAGCCTGGCTGATGTGTTTGTGTCAGCTCCGGCAAACACTGGAGCTGTGGTTTTTATTTATTTAAACGGTAAACTGGTCGGTGCTGCAAGACAGGTCTGACACCAAAACCCAGTGTTTGTGAATGGGTTTGTTTTATGTGGGACACTGTTTGGTTTTTGGCAGGTGGACGCTGAAAGCACCGCAGAATGAATGAGCAGGATGTCATGAGGAACCTGTGTGACGGAGAGATGTGTCATCCTGCCGGTGCTGTACCAACCAAGAGGCTCTGGAGAGCAGAGCCGCTTACAAGATAAGCAAAAGAAAAAAAAAAAAAATCCAAAGGGAGCCATATGTTGCAGAAATGCCAAACATTTATCCTAAATCAATGAATTGACTGAGCACATGCTCATCCCTTACCTCTCAGGAGCTCTAAGATTCACAGCAAATCAATCAATTGGTGAACATCCAACAGCTAAAGGCATCATAGAGGCAAACACACACATACACACTCACAAAAAAAAAAAGAAAAAAATCTAGATCTTGCTCATTTAAAAATAGCCTGGCCGTGGCTTTGACTGCACTCCGCATGTCCCAAGCTGACGCAGGAAAACACGGCGAGCAAACACGCTCCTGCCTCCGCTCAGAATGGACACGAGAAACCTTTACGACGGGGAGGAGCAAAACCCCACCTTAAAAGCATTTGTTTCATTCTTAATTGGTATCTGGGGCTGTGGCTGCAATTAACCGACACCACGGTGAGTGCCATAGAGATATCTCGTCTATAAATAGACGTGCTGGGAGTCTCACAGTCTCTATTCAGAATATCACATCCTTCTTCTTAATGAGCCACTCATCCCCCGAGCTCTGTGACGTGCTCCTCCGGAGTGTGTGTTGGATGGGGAGGGGCTGGCTCATATGTGTGTTAACTTGAGGGGGGGGTTCTTTTTTTTTTTTTTTTTTGCCATCTCTCTTCCAACTAATTCAGGAAAAATCCAAGAATGAAGCTCTCATCTCTGAAGGTTGTTCCAAATCCAGGTTAGGGTGAAACAATATTCTGGCTCCAATAACAAGACTGTGAGGCTTCCCAGCATGGAAACGCATGTAGCTTTACGGGATTGAGGCCAGTCGTGAGCTTTATGTGTAGGAAGCATTTAGGCTGATATAATTATTATCAGCATCGAGCTCAAATGGTTCCACTTCCACAAGAGGGAAATGACGGCAGAGGCCTGATTACTGTTAGGCGTCAAACTTCATGCTGGAAATGGTGCAGACGAGTGCTGCATCTTCTGTAACAGACCACAGGGGTAATATTGCAGTAGCAGGGGGTGGGGAGAGTGCCAGCGTCATTTCGCAGCATAACAACCTCCGATGACGTCTCTTCCAGGTCTCCATAGGGGAGAGGATGGAGAAGGCGAGGGGGGGGGGGTTGCTGAGGGGGGGTAATGCCACTCAATGGTGCGCAATTGCATGCCATTCCCCCGGGTATCCTCACACCGGGAACAACAGATGATTTTATTTCTATCTCTGTGATTTCCTGTTTCCATCAGGACAATCAATATGGCTTATGCTCTCAATCAACATCCTGTTAAAATGCGATAAAGCCAATGAATCATTTAATTGCTGTGGGACCGGCAGAGAATCTCTGGCTCATATCTGCACCCGGGCTAAATGTGACAAATGTTTGGTTTGCTCCTGTTTCATCCATCCAGCGCGGGGAAGGTTTTCACGGGAGCCAATAAAGAGATGGGTTTGTCTGTTTACATAATGAGCATGAATATTTCATCAGGAAAGAGGAGTAAAATCTGCTTGCTGGTGCTTAGATGAGTTATGTGAGAACTTGGTGAGAAGAAAAAAAAAGTCCAGGTGTACCTCAGGGTACTGTATTGGGACCCCTTGAGTTGACAAGGTGTGGAGGAATAAAAGCATTTCCTAAAAATATAGTGTGAACACAAAAACACTAAATTTTGACCACTTTGGCGTCTACAGACAGCCACCTGCTTCCTCGCTGAGAGAACACAGATGTGTGACGAGGTAAAGTAACTCCCTCTCACATTTATTCTTTCGTGCTCCATAGGGATTAAAGTGATAAATGCTTCCTCTGACAGTTACTGAAAAGTTTCTCCAAAGCATGAATGAACTAGCAAGGCCAGTGTTCATACACAATGTGTAGAGTTCCTCTGCATGTCTCGACACTTTTTGACTTCAGTGCGAGCGAGATTATCTTGCCACAAAAGAGTATGAACACAATGCTAACAGCATGAGATGAAAGAATGAAGTGTGCCCACATGTATTTGAATGGAAACACATGTGCAGCATGCACTCTCTGCCGCAACAGCTTCTCCGTACTGGGTATCTTTCTTTGAATTTTCTAAAAACAAGGATGCCAGAACTATTTACCCAGCAGCAAGTTTTGTCATGCTCAATACGGCAAGCCCCGAAGCCTAAACCCTCGCTTTTGGAGGGGCAAAAGAAGCAAATGTTATTAAAAATAAATACTATGCCTTGACATCACCTTAGTCTGCCACAATGCTGCACTTTGAAAGGTCGTTTAGACTCAATTGAGCTGTCTGCAATAATGGCTGACACATGTGGACGTTTGCTGCCTCCTGATCTGTTTTCAATCTTCCGAGCACGTTTAGTAATAGATGAGCATCTCCATAGATTATACCCTGGCCTCCAGGCCAACCCCTGGTTCCTGCCGTGGAGAACCCAGCATGCAAAAACCTGCTGAGTGATTTATGCTACCCAAATGAGCTGCTCGCCTCCTGCCTTCTCCGTGCAGCCGTAGAGTGTGATCCCGGTGAAAGGACATGATCTGTCCGGTTTGCTTTAAGGCAGAACCAAGCATCAGGGTGGAAGCTGTAGGGAGTCATCTAAAAGAGGCTTCAAACCTTGAAAGTAGAGAAAAGAGAAGCGGACTTGCTGCTTCAAACTGGCAATTTTCCAAAGTGAACACTAGGTGGCGTCTGAGACCGTGAAATAATCCGTGTTTTCCTTCAACTCCATGTCTACCACATAGATAGATAGATAGATAGATAGATAGATAGATAGATAGATAGATAGATAGATAGATAGATAGATAGATAGATAGATAGATAGATAGATAGATAGATAGATAGATAGATAGATAGATAGATAGATAGATAGATAGATAGATAGATCATTTTGTTGTGCATTAGTGCGTAAAGTGGAGATATGAAACTAAGTACAGTTTTGCTAAAGGTGAAACTCTCTGTTGTCCATAATCTCTCATTTTTTGTCACAACTCTGTGACTTTTTTGCCTTTTTCTGTACTCAGTATAGGTTTGCTGTAGAGTCAAAACCCCAGATAGGTCACATCGCGGCGTTTGGGTCATTTCTGTCCCATAAAGTTCAAATGTGTCCATCAAAGTGTTTTTCATTGGGTCCGAAACAGAGATATCAAACTTTAAGAGGATCGTGGTGTAGGAGAGTGCGTTAAGGAACCCCTTTCCATTAGCTGATTTCTCAGAAATAAAGTTCAAACTTGACTAAAATCGCCCAAAACAACAATTTTTAAAAATTATTTTCTTTCCTTTTTAGGTCCTATCCCTTCATGGGATTATATCTCCAGAGCTTGTGCTCCCCTCTGGAAACCCAATCAACATATTAACAGCGTTTTTTATTAATGAACGGGGGGATAAAGTTACACAGATCCCCTGTCGGGCTGCGGCGCTGTCGGTGCGCAGGAGACCTGGACTTGATCGAGCCACTTTTAGACCCACACATACACGCACACGCATCATCTGTTTTTGCCCCCAAAAGCCTCAAACAACAGCAAAGTTGCCGAAAACGAGCAGACACATACCTTTTACTGCCCAGTCGTTAAAACAGACCATTCAAGAGGACAGTGGAGTCATCTGGGATGTTTTGGACAACTCCCTGAGTAAAATTAGACTTTAGCGGTATTTCTCCTCTCCCTGCAACTCTCTTGGTAAAGCTTCGGGATATATCTCTTCAGCTTTGGAGCAAATAGATTAAATTATTGATGGTGGAAATTGCATGGCTGGAGTAATGCATTCCCATGGCTGCGCGTTTCCTTTGAAGATCGTCTCAAACCGAAGTTGTCGCACGCAAAAACGCAGCAGCAGCAGCAGCAGCAGCACCGCGGGATGGGAGACCTCTGGAGTCGAAATGAGGATCCTCTTTGCAACTACAGTAACTTTACTACACAATGACGCGGCAACATGTGACCTGCCGCCGGCTGACTGGTCGTAACCGAACTAACAGCCCCGAGGCGAAACTATTAATGCGCTTTTAAGGTGCATTACTCCCCTTTGTTTGGTCCGCATCTACAAACGCAGAATAAACGATTGAAGCCTCTCCTCTTCCGTATTTTCTGCTCCAGCCTCCAGAGTAGGCTTTTCCACCCCGCTCTTTTTTTTTTTTTTCTTTTTTGAGGCTTATGCGTAACAAGCGCGTCTCCACCAAAGTCGTGATAACACCGCGTGCCATTTAAAGATGCCCTATTTATGTAAAATTAGATGTTCTGGGTATTTCAGAAATATTTTAATTTTAGATTAGATATGAGGCAAACATGGATTTCGTCTTCCCACTTCTCTGAATCTTTATTGCCCGATGCGTCATTTTCCGTTTCAGTTTTGATGCAATTTTTGCGGGTTTTTTCCCCCTGCAGGTGCATGCCTTCCTTGCAAATGTTTCTGCAGTGCAGGGATGTTGCCATCACCAACAGCTGATCATAGCATGGGGAACTTCAGACTCTGCCCTCTTTGGGCCCCTCCCCTCACATAATCGAGAACAAACCGGGATTAATTCATCTCTTTTATGAATCTGGGTACAAATAAAGATCTCTCAATCGTTCTATTGGTAATGGACGTTGGGAAAGTCTACCTCTGATGAATACAAGAGCGAACATAATGGAGGAACAGCAGCTCATTATCCTTGCGTCTTGGCACGGATCCAGTGCAAAGATTTATTGTGATGCGTTAGTTATATTGCCATCATGGCTCTTCCCTGCGTGCTTGTTTGGCGTGCAGCAGTATAAGAGTGGATGCTCACACCTGCTTAATGAGTCACTCCCACCTCCAACACACCCGGGGATGTGCCAAGATAGATATAGCCCTCCCTGAAGGCTCACAGGAGGCGAGGGCAAACTCTGGATGACAAAAAGTTGCATCAGCAATCACTGAGCGACATGACTCCAAAGAGAATAAGAAGGAAAAATGCGCTCTGCTCAGGAGGGGGTGTTCCAAACAAGTAATTCATAAATAAATCTCATTAGGAGAGCCAAAAAACCAACATCATGGTCCCCACTCCTTTCTGCAAATGCAGCTCAATTAAAGGCAGATGCGTCAAGAAAAGTGATCCAGCCTGAAACTGGAGCTGACATTGTGAAATTTGTTCAATTTATCCTCATTTTTGAGGACCAACCCCTTCTGAAGTGAAATTTTTCGGCAACTTCTCGTTTCCCGACCTTGTTTGCGCCACAACCGGCAGAGAGAACCTTCAGCGCCAAACACCTCCACCTGGCGCGCCAAACTGCGCCTCGTCGCGCGCGCGCAAGTGGAGAAGCATGCGTAACACGGCCGAAATGACATTTTGTGAAATGTCATTTTGACTTGCGGATAAAGAGAGACGAGGATGGGTATTTTTTTCTTTCTTTTTTCTATCAAAGTGGAATTGCATTCCTGCTCAAGGAGCAAACAGCCAAGGAAACGCGTTGTTTGAGGCTGGGATGACGTCAAAGAAGTAGAGAGGAGAGCGGAGACAAGTCTGGGAGCGCAGGACTTAATGTCATCCCTCCTGTGATGACAATAACCTTTAATGTAATCATGAGACAGCCACGGCACTGGTCTGAGAAGTCTGGTTTATACAGGCCTTCATCCACACCCATGCAGCTGATACATCACTTATGTGGTGGCGAGGACTGCAAATCACTCCAGCGAGACGCATGGTCCCTGCCTGTCTGTCTGTCTGTCTCTCCATCCTCCCCATCAATTTGCTGAATGAACACACACCGAGATTTGCCTGGAAACAGTCAATTCTGCAACGTGCTGTTTTTCAAGAGCTTCAAAGTACAATAAATGAGCTTGAAGAGAACCAAATGTTACACTCCCCACCTCCCCTTTTCCTCAGTTTCAAGTTAAAAACAGATGCCATTCACTTTTTTTTTAGTGCGTTCGGGACCAAGGAGGTAAACAACCGCGCGTTATTGTTTCCAGAAGTTGCTGCTTTGCGCGCGGATTATGCCACACACTCCGTTGTCCCGCATGCGACCGTGTATATTAATAACTCATTGTGGGCTTCCTTGATGCAAAAGCACAATCACGCCACGGAGTGACGAAGAGCTGATAATTAAAGGCTCGGAATGGGCTTGAAAGCGTCGCATCCTGCCAGAACTTGTTGAAACAAGCTTGTTAATTGGATGAAGGGTGTCGGTGATGAAGATGATGGCGTGGTGACTAAAGCAGTGGCAGCAGCGACCGCGGCGGAGGGCGAGGTAGCCTTCCAAACTGATGAAGATGATTAATTTCCCTTTTCCCCTCCTTCTTTCACCACCACCACCACCACCAAACAACACGTCGTGATGTTCGCTTTGCTGCGCGCAGAGATTTCCACCAAAAACGACCAATAGTTCTTGTACACGTATTATTATAATGGAAAAAAAACCCCTTCGCCTTAAAGAAAACGGCAGCATTTATGAATGAAAAGATTCTGGATGAGCGCGGTACGACTTTTCCCAGAACGGAAGCATCACACACCCCCTTAAAAATGAGATTTCCGACCATATTTAACCACCAGAATCAATGAGTGAATGTCAAACGGAATAAAAACGACGCAAAGAATGACAATCAATGTGTGAATTAAAAAAAAATGCAAGAAAAAATATAAATGACATAATAAACACGGATGATTATCGTTTTATTTTTGCGCCCTAAACATTTATTTTCCGTTCAATTAAAAAGGCCTACCGACAAAAGGTTGTTTTATTGTGCAGTGAAACCTACCATCAGGTTTGTTATTGACGCCCACCTCAACTCTGCAGAGCTGGGAGAGGGAGGCAGAAAGAGACAGGCACGGAGTGAGAGAGGGGAGATTCTCGGTAAAGATAACACACGCGGAGACGCACGCACTCAGGGGCGCGCGCGCCAGAGCGCACGCCCGCACACAGGCGCACGCAGCCCCATTTATGGACTGATCCGCTGACGTACATTGCAGAAAAGTGCTATAAAAAAACCTTCATACATACAAAGTGTGTCGTGCCACCCCACAGACCCCTCCTAACCCGCCTCCGCTCATCCCTCCTCCTCCACCCAACACGCCCACGCCCACACCATAATCCCATGTCTCAGTAGGAGAAAAAAAAATATTAAAAATACTGCTACATGGCCAGAAAATAGCCATTCTGCTGGTAAAAAATGTTTGATTTAAATAAATCCAAACACGGACGATGCAATAGAAAATAGATGAAAGGCCAAAGATTTATATTAAAATATGTTTTTCATATTTTTAAATAAAAACCTTGTATTGTTTCGTTGGATTAATAATCTTTTAATTTATAGGTAAATTTCATTGAAATGGCACAAAAAATGTAGCGATTGTCCGGGCGACGCAGCCGTCATTAAAAAGAGCATTTTATGAATGTCGGGCAGCTTCATCAGCTGCGGATGGGGGGGGGTTATTTAGTTATTTATTTTTCGTCATCGTCTAAGAGCAGTAATAGGCTGGGCTGCAATATGCAGAAAGAAAGCGATCCGCGCGCGGTAAAAGTGAGCGCAAACGCCGCGCGGAAAAGTCCCATAATCCTAATGCAATTAAGGAATTTACTGGACGCGTTGTGTTGATTTGAAGCGCGCAGTCTGCATGAGGTGCCTTGATTAAAAACGGGACTGTGAGTGGGCGTTGGGTTGGGTTGGGGGGGGGGGGGGGTGTTCTCTGGCCGTTACTTTGCCTGGCATCTTGGATCAGAAATCTTAAATCTTTGACCGAAGGGGGGGGTTGGAGGATTGGGGTGGAGCTGAGGATGGAGAAGCGGTTTACTGACTGACTCTGGATGCAATTTTTTTTAAAATGCATTTGTCTGTTTATTTTTTAAAGCTCTACTAAACAAAACAAAACGCCCCAAAAAATATAGTATATCTATTTTGTATTATTATTTAGAGGAAGCGATTAGGAGAAATGAGTGTGATCACTTTAAAGAGAAGGAAGAGGAGGGGAGAAAAGCCTCTGCTTCCTGAACAGTTGCATATCAAGCCGTCTTATCTCTCCCCATTCAGCCATAACATCTGTCAGTGGATGCGTTTGACCACGCCCATCTTTATTGTAATTTTCCCCACTGAAATAATGTAGAGAAATTTGTGTACTATCAAAGAAACACGACAGGAAGAAAAATTATTATTTTTTTTAGAAAATTTGTTCTCTGTTCACCACTATGAGGTGCTAGTTCCACAAGCCTGTATGTATGTGACGTCATAACGTTAATGCCGAATATAATTTTTTTCCTCCAGTTCTTCTATTCATTCGTGTTGAAAAAAATACAAAAAAAAAAAAAAAAAGAAAAAAAAGGAACAGGGTAGCAGGTGAGAGTGAACGCTGGACAAGCTGAACAGAATGAAACAGGTCGTTCGTAGTAAAAACACAAGTGATTTGATGGCGATGACGGGGGGGTGGGGGTAGTGCAGGCGCGCGGGGCGGGGGGGGGGGGGGGGGAAAAAGAAGAGTAGGGTTATTTTTGGTCGATAACAAAATCCGGAGGGTTTGACATCAAGACAAAATATGAATGCAGCAGACCAAAACGAGAGAAATAAAAAAATAGATAGATAGATAGATAGATAGATAGATAGATAGATAGATAGATAGATAGATAGATAGATAGATAGATAGATAGATAGATAGATAGATAGATAGATAGATAGATAGATAGATAGATAGATGGATGGATGGATGGATGGATGGATGGATGGATGGAAATTTGCATGCATCTGCATTCCTCTCCATTTCGTGCTGGAAGTATCACTGCAGCGTCCTTAAGTCCCACATTGGTGGCATGATTAGGCACAACGCAACGATTACGCAAATTCTAATGCAGCAGGCGGTGTTCGGAAACTCCACAAACGCATCCAAAAGCTCTCATTTTCTCCCCGAGAAAACGCATCCACGTTCCCAACGAGCGACACAAACGCCTTGTGGGGTCTTTTTTTTCTCTTCCCCCTCTCCCTCTCCCTCTTCTCTTGTCCGTTAAATGTCCACACTTCATTTGCATGGAAAAAAAAATAGTATTTCAAAGGTTTATCTGTCACCTGGATCTGGTCTAATTTCGGAGTTATGTCGCTTCCCAGTTACAACGAAGTGCCCGAAAAGCGCGTAAAGGCGAAGGAATGAAAGAGGACTGACAGCAAAACAATGAATTGTGCTCTTACCTTTATAAGGGGGCTGACAACCACTATGTGCGTGGTTAGATCTCCGCGACCAAGACTTGCATGTCCCAAAGTTTAACGCAGTGTGGGGGGGCTTATAGGTACTGAGAATGTGGTGTGCAAAAGACCAGACGCCCTAACATTTCAACTTTCTCTGCGCTTTTCAGAAAAAAAGGGGATTTAAAAAAAAAAAAATGCCACGAGTTATTTTTAAGCGCCTTTCTTTCTTTCTTCGCCTCCTCTCCTTTTTCTGCGTCTTTTACCTCTCTAAAATCCCGTTTGATTTCCTGTTTAAAGACCAAGGCTCTGTCACAATAAGCTTACCAAAAGTTGGAAAAACAATCCCAGGTTTTGGCAAAAGGGGGGCTGGGAAAAGAGAGAGAGAGTTGGCGTCCACACGGGGTTTTAGTCCATGCACGACTCCTGTGCCTCTGTCCAACGTGCTGAAAGCATAACACAGCCAGGGTGAACTATGAGGGACCAAGACAATGTCTCTACTTTTTATTTTTTTGAACTGCTTCCCACTGTCACGTGTGTTTCCCACCCCGTGCCAAAGCAGTCCTGTTAATATTTGATCAAATATTGGTCGGACATTTCCTTCCAGATAACATGACAAACGCCGGTTCACTCCAGTGCACGTTCGCCCTGGAAGGCAGCAGATTCAAACTGATGCCACTCCGCACCGTTCTCCCTCCGAGCTCTCATGCTTTTTTGACAAGTGTCACAGGTAATTGGCACATGTTGCTTATTTGCTAAAAACGTGCTTAAGCCCCAAAAAAAAAAAAAAAAAAAAAAAAAAAAAAAAGAACCATCATACATACATGCATAAAACATGCGAGCCACACATTGCGCGCAGACACAATGTAATATTTCCTTACCCCTCTCACTGAAACGACATATCCTGAGCAGAGAAATGCCTCACAATCTTTTGTTTAATTATTTTTCCCCCCTCTCACACAAGCTTTGTCAACACCAGCCTCAGCAGACGCGGCTCTCGAGTTTGTCAAGTAGGAGTCCAACCCTTCCAGCGATGCGTTGCCAGACTAAACAGCGAGCACGACTCTTTTACTTGTAATCATTGCTGATCTGCTGCGAGTTTCCATCGCTACTTACCATTTTCCCCCCCATATGCTGTCCTGGAGACAGAAGTGTCTTAATATCCACTCACTCCAACAGATGCTGGTAGGTAATGTGTCTTGTTTGAAGTCATCATATGAGAACTTCTGCTGTGCACAGTAGATCGCCCACCACTTCGCTGACTTATGAATCTAATAACCCTTTGCAATATCGGCGTGCTTAAACTCTCTTAGGCAACACCTTGGTGGCTCTTCAGTTGAGACAAACAACAACAAGCCGTGGATGTCAGAAAAGCTCGTGCAGATATACGTAACACCCTCGCCGGGACAACGCCATTAGGGGTCTTACGTGATTCAAAGGACTGCTGCACAAGTTTATGGAGGGGTTGGAGCTCCTGACTGTTCCCCCGTTGCTGCTTCAAATCTTTTAAATCCACAGTGACGGACATAAAACTTCTGACACATTCGGGCGTTTGCGTTATAGACCGTAAACTCCCTATTTGGCGAGGGGGCCACAGGCCGATTACGCACACACAAACTTGTCATGAAGGTGAATAAAGACACGCGTTCATGGCGACCATGCGCGTGCAACTTCTAGAGGAACTTGTTGCTGCTCAGAAATAAATAAATAAATGAATAAATAAATAAGCTACCCCCCACCCCTTCCTCATATCCATACTTACATTGCTTGAAATGCTGCGTAATTCTTTTGTTTTCCCCCTCCGACACCAAATTGCCCCTCCCCAAAAAAAGAATTGTAAGGGAGAAAAGTTAATCCACGTCCTCAAGAGGCGTAATTGCACCGACCGCTGAGTGGAAAGGCAGGTGTGACCCTTTCTGGATCAGCAATATCTGGAAGTTCAAAGGCGAAATCTGTTTTCAGTAAAATTCCATCACTTGCTCTGCCAACACTCAGCCATCTGATTGTTATGCAGTGACGAAGCGCTGCGCTTTCAAGTGGAGCCCCAAATGTACGAAGTAACATGAGTAATAGGTGATATTTGGTTGAATCTTTGCCAACATCCCAAATTTTCTAGAGAAAAAAGTGTCATTTTGGTGGTATTTTACACCCCCCCCTCCTTTTTTTTCTTGGTCAGAGTTTATTGAAATTACGCAGCGTGGGTGGTGCGTTTTTTTTTCTTTTTACTGACGTTGTCACCAATTATGACTTGTGGTGGAACTCTCCAAAAAAGTGTACCACTGCAGTGGTCCCCTTTTCCCGTGGTGCATCACGCACTGATTCAAAAGTTTCATGTCTATGGGGAAATAAATATGACACATTTCCTAATACCTGAAATCAAACCCACACATTTGTCAGAGCAGATTCGAATAAAGCAGAAACTTGTGAAAAGTTCATAATTTCTGTCTAAAAGACACAAGATGGCATTATCTGATCAAATGAGTGGGGTTTTAATGCTAATCTAGAATTTTTGTTTGGAGACGAAGTTGAAGGCAACAAGTGCTGGACAGAGTCACACATGCTGTAGCTTATTATCCTTGAACTCCCTCCTTGTTGGCTTTTCACACAGGGGGCTACTCATTACAGGCTGCTAATAAAAGGTAGCCACGTAAAGAGGAGAGGTAACACATTCCAGCTCAGCGTGGACAGCATTAAGAGGATGAACAAGTCCCTTCACTCGCTTCACATGATTAAATGATCAAGATGTATGTGTCCCATCACGTCTCGGGCTCCTACCATCATCCTACTCTCAGGCCCTTTCTTGCTTCCTGACGTGGTAACTTGACTTGCTCCTACTTGTGATGTTGTTAACACTTCCTCTGCTCCCACACCTTTTGCAGACTCGGTTACTGACTCATGCTCGTCTCTTTTCCACTATCCATGCCCTCCCCCGCATTCTTCGCCATCACATCTTATACCGAGCTGGAGGTCACAGATCAATCCCTTCATCCCCTGAGCGGCGTGTGACTGCGTGGCATTTCGCTCCGCGATCTGCCAAGGTGCCTCACCTCTTTTAAACCCACCCGGGGAACTTTTAGGCGTTCGGGTGAACCGTAGTTTGGGCGAAAATGTGTTGCTAACTTGTTGAACCTTGAGGACAAATGTGGGCCGGAGCACGAAGACGACGGATCTGGAAGAGGCGGGGAGGAGAAGAAGAAGAAGAAGAGCTAGAGACGAAGCAGCTCTTCTCCTTGGTGTCTGTTTCAGTGCCACTTGTTGGGTTTTGTGATACACAATCTGCCTTTAAGATGTGCCAACAATCTGCCAAGGAAAAGCACGAAAATGAACTCGGTGTCCGCCTGTGACAACTGAACAAAATGAATCACTCAAAGGAGAGTATTGTTGGGGCTGTTTTGACACCGCACTCGTCATACTTCCCAGTTTACATCTGCTAATCGCATTTGGGCACCGTCTGGTCTCCGGAATCATTACTAAAACGCAGAGTGGCGGCCTCAAACTTTGAGTCCAGGAGAGCTTTCCTCCCCCCCCGACGTAATGACAACTATTAAGTCAGGATGGATCCAGTCAGGCCTGTGTACTATTACTCTGTCTTAATCTTTGTTCCATGAATATTGATAACAGGAGCTCGACGTCATGAGTTACTAGTACCTGCTGTTATAAATAGAAGCAGGTTATCTCTTGCTGTCAGATGTAGCCAATGTATCTCTCCCCTCTACCTCTTGTATCTACAGGAAGTTGAGCTCTGAAACAAACAAAGAGCAGAAGAGAAAACAACAAATAGTCTGATTACACACCAGAACATCCAACTTCTGCACCGCTTGTCTCAACAGCTTGTTCTGTGATGATCAAACCCATCGGATTAAAAAAAAAAAAGTAAATGTTATCTAAAAATGCACCATAGTTTGTGAATGAGCCAGCTTGCTTCTCTGTTGATGAAGTCCTGTCGTTCTGCCATGCAGCTTCCAAATATTTCTGTGAAGTGTGGAATTTATAATCGGGCCGGGCCGGGCCGGTGACTCAGAGTTCAGATCTTCCCAAAGTAATGCAGCTTGTAAATAATCTGTGCTGCGCCGCCATACTTCACGCTGATAGCAAACGCTGCATTTGTGCTAATTCTGGTGTTCTATGTTTAGTGTCACGGACAGAGCCAGGAAGAATGGTATCTGGGTTGCTCCAGCGGTTCAGCAGCGTGAGGCGAAGCCGAGGGTGCCGGTGTGACGCTGAGGGTTTCTTTCTGGTCCTGCACCTGTTTCATCTGTTCTTTCCTGACCATCACTCAGCGCTTAAAGACACAGGTGACTGTGTAAACTTTGTCTTTGGAGCCTGGGGGCAGAAATCTGGAGCTCAGGGTGTGAGATATATGTGCATTGATCTCCTAACTCTGACTAACCCCTGTCTGCATATCAGTCTGGAGTGGAGGATGCTGCCTGTCTGCCATTATCTTTATGACCGCCTGGGCGAGATGGGTAATCTCGGGCCTGCCACCAGACTGAGGGACGGCCACGCTGCAGCCGGCAGCGAGGAGGGTAAGCACTTTAGTTTGTATTTAACAACTCAGGATATGCCGGATGAGGGTCGGAAATATGAATCCCAGCTTGTTTGAGATCAAACTCTGCCCCGGGACCGAGGCTTATTCATGACTGAAACGAATGCAATTGTATTTCAAATCTGCAGCTTAGTGCTCTTAGATGAGATTGCGCACGAGTGTTTGTGTAAGGATTCCTGTGAATTTGAATAGTTTTTATTTGCATATTGTTGCTTAGCTAAAGGCATTATTGGTTCCCAGTGGTGGTGACCTGAAATTTTGCATGCATGGCAACCCCTGTGAAGGATAGCTCCTTTATGCTCAGCCATATATTGCACGGAAGTAGCATGAAGACACTGACCTTCAATGCAGCACATGAATGCAACATAAGTCGGAGCAGATGTGCACATTTCATCGCTGTCCTTCCCTCTGCTTTTCTTCTGATTTCTACAAGAATGGAGAAACAAAAAAAATGAGTTTGTCTGTTTTCAGATTGACGTCTTTGGTGACTTATATTTCTATATTCTTCTACAGAGAGCATCGCTTTTGAATTTATTAATAAGGATTTGAATAAAAAGGTGGAAATTGACTCTGTACGATAAGCTATTTTTTTATTGTTTACATGTGCGTAGAAGTAATCCCTCAGTTACGTAGGTGAACACACAGGAGGTAGGTGGCAGATTGTGAGTTCAAATATTTAACTTGGTGTGATTCACTTCGTATAACAGCGAGGTGGATTGACACAGCGCTGGACACCCAGGCTGCAAACATCAAGTATTACCTAAAAGAAAAAAATGAAAGAAAAAAAAAAAGCAGCAGAGTGTTTGCATTTTCATAAACATGTAAGCCGACTTAAAATATAAAGTAAGTCAAGGTCAGCCTCACTGTAAAAAGTGAGCAGACTTTAAAAAAAAAAAAAAAAAACTTTTTTTTTTAGTATTTTTACATAAAGCCCTTTTTCTGACCCCATATTAAAATGCCTACGTGATGAATATAATCTTTATCTGCTTAAGAACTGGTGGGTGCTCCAAGAGCAGAGGGGTCAGGGTGTTTTCTATAGCTATTTATTTATTTATTTTGCTTTATTACTGGTCATCTCCCATCAAAAATAAAAGCTGCTGCCCGCGCAGGAGGTGGAGACTCATAACTTGAAGGCTGGCAGTTTAACTCCCTGAATGCTGCCTCCACAGCAGCTGCCAAAGGGCTGCAGCTCCAACGTCCAGACTGCTCTGCAGATACAGTGGGAGGCGGTTGTTTGAGAGGCTCGAATCGTCCAGACAAAAGGTTTATAAAATTAGGCAGAGATTTAATTTTGAATCAGAAAACAGACTAGATTAAAAGTGACTGAACTTTCAAATAAAGTTTCAAAGCACAGACTTGTGCATTTATAGTGTGGCGTCACAACCTTGAGGCTATCATATGATGTAGCTGGAAAGTTTTCTGCGAAAGTAGAAGAAAAGGAAGACGTCGTGTGGTTTTGGTAGCCTTGTTCAAAGGCTGTCAAAGATCGTGAAAAAAGATGAAAGAATAAATGTAAAGAAACGTCTCTGTGAGATCAGGATCGAGTGATGCGCACAGAGCAGACAGTTACTGATTACATGTAGATCCATTTGTAGAAGTGTAAAATTCGTCAGCCGCAAAAGTAAACAATCGCCCGGAATTCTGTTTGACTGTTAAATTGATCTGGTTGACAAAATGATTGATGGCAGCCCCATGAGGGTATATTGGATTTAGGTTACAAATGTGAGCAGATTGCTGCCAAAAGCTGCAGGAAAGCTCAATCCCAAATGTGTTTGAGTTCATTTACAATAGTGCCAACATTGCATTGCTGACAGAAAATTAATTTTCACCTGGAAAAGGTAATGATTGGTCCATATTTAATCAGATATGTTGTCACCTGCGTGTGTGTGTTTTTTAAGAGGGTTTGATGCTTTAGGATTCTGCATCATATAGTTGGGCAAAAAATAATAAAGTTGCAATAAAAAAACATTAACTTGTTAGAGAGGTTCAGATCTTTTTGCCATATTTTAGTTCATAAAACAACACACAAATTCACTAAAAAATACACAAATAGCAGAAAATATATAAACATTTTTAAACACGTAAAGTTTTAATTTGCTTAAAAAACTCAACTACACCGACTGAGGTTATTTTTACATTTTAAAGATATTTCAGCTCTTCAAATTAAGTTCATTTTCAGTTATTTTATTTTACTCAGAATCTTCACTTTTTGGGGAAGGTGACGCCTATTAATCCATATTTGCATCAAACCACTTCGGCTCTAAAGTCACCTTAATTTAGCATCTACTTGAAAGCAAAAACATCAGTATTTTTTTTTTTTTTTTTTTTTTTTAATCGCTGGAAGTAAATTCAGGCGTCAAGAGGTTAAACTCAGAAAACTCAAGTAGTTCCTATTGGTCAAGAAGAGCATAAATAAACATCACCCCCTCCAAAAAAAAAAAAAAAAGAAAAGAAGACAGACAAGATACCCCATTACAGGTGACAGACAGACAATAAGCAGAAAGTTAAAAACGGAGGTCTTAAAGGGAATAAAAGCTTTGCCGTGAATGGTGAGGGGATTGTTAAGGGTATCACAAAGAACTGGGATTTCTTGTGTGTTCGTCTGTGAGGGATATCCTAGCCAAAGTTTCTCAAGACATCAAAGGGCTTCTGCAAATAAAAGCACACTTGTCAGGGGTGAACAAACTGCCTCCTTTATGGCTCCTAACCAACCAAATTCACGCGCACAAAGCCTTTGGATGTACAACACTGCAAAGAAGACATACTATTCAGATGACATGCTTTGTTCTCTGGTGGTTTGCCGTGTGCTTTTGTCTGTCCTGACCAGGACAGATACATAATATCACTGGATCAAAATCCTTTCAGGCTTTTTTAGTCCCTGTTAAAGACTCCCGTTACACTCCCTCCCCCATGCACTCCGCTATTCTTTCTTTTCTTAAACAAAGTAAACTTGATGCAGCCAGATAACTCTTGCAGCCCTCAGGCCTCATGCCCAAAGATGAGTCTCAGGTTCAATCGCTTCTTTTTTTCCCCCTATTTGCCAGCAACCTTGTACAGACTGTGGTCAGACAGACTGGACATGTTTTGCCGTTGATGGGAGATCTTTGTCCTGTGTGGTTTGCCGTTTCTTTAAACACCTGCCACCTGCACTTCTCTTATTTTGGTAAAAAACAACAGTAAAAAAAAAAAAACGTCAGTTGGAAAGTTTTTCCACGCATGCACTACCTTTAAAGGAAGGCAGTCTCCTCCACCTGCACACGCTGCGACACGACTCACTATTTCAGTGCAATACATCACTTCTTTTTTACGGTCTTATATATTTATTTCTTGAATATATCACTTTTGCTGAATTTAAATGGAATTATTAGTATTTTTATTTTCTGAAAGGGTAACTGTGGTTGTTGTTTCATAGAGTAAAGACCAAAGAGATTTCCAAAAGTGATGAAAGCCTTTCATTATGAATCTATGATTCCAAAACCATTCCCGTAAATATTTATAAACGTAAAAATAGTATTTTATTCCTGTCATTTGCTGTAAAATGCAATAAGCTCTCCACTGGTGCAGAAGAATCCTTGTCAAACCTTAGACACATGCATGCGGCTTGAAAATAAAAATCTAATTTTACTGCCTTAACAGATTTCAGGGTGCTGAATAAAAAAAAAAGAAAAGTCTCTGAGTAAATACAATGACTCATCACCAGGGTCATTTGCCTTTCTCTGCAAATGAGTGTGGGTGTGTGCCTAACTTGCTGTTATAGGCTGCTTATTGTTT